>JAQAHW010000022.1:7500000-10000000 GCA_027580185.1 Tuta absoluta | reverse complement strand
TTCTTTAATATTAAGTACTTACTCACTAATGATATGATAACAAATGAGCTGCGCAATCATACGTTTGACAGATGATAGGGTTTTCGTTAAAAATCAACTTGATTGAAATAAGATTTTAATATTCCTCTATCATACCTAAATTTAAATTAAACTGACGAAGTTATTGTGATGGGGCATACCTGCAGACAGGCAGTTACCGTTAAGTTTAGTACTTAGTTCTCATTACCATGACAGAGGCTTACCTACTAGGTACCTACCTACATAGCAGGCGGTTTAAAATCTCTGACTCGAAAGTTAATAGAGTCCATACGCAATCCAACACAACAAGTTGACGATGTATAATGTTGTGATATATCCCTGGGAATGGGTGGCAGCGTTCCCTGTGAATACCTTGCGCTGCGCTCACCAATTCGCTTGCCAATCGTGGTGAGTATGGCAAATATCCACCAATAATAACGGAGGCCAAATATCCACCAATAATAGGGGAGACTGTTAATATTGTTGTTGACGATAACTAAATAGCTTTTGCCCATCGCGTTATTTTACCGCAAACCATGAAAAGTGGAATCGTGTGTTATTTCTTTTTCATGTCACAAAGGAGCCGTTTTGTGTCATGATTATTTGTATGTTGTTAGTTATTTAGCTAAAAAGTAACATAAGCTACTTTTTACAATGGAAAAGCATTTCATTTCCACGAGAAAACAGTCACAGAGCGGAAAGCTATCAGGAAAATATTTCAATTTTCCTATTGTTCCTACAGTTTCATCTTCACGTTGCTAAGGCAAGTAATGGTTTGTTTTATATAATGTGCGCTACTGGCACGCCATACTGTCACAAAATATTACTGTAAAAAGCGACAGGTATTTCGTGGGTATTTCAAATACCTTTGACATGCCTTAACGATCCCTCTGACGTCACGTTCGACTATGCATTGTTCCCTGCTATCAGCGGTTGCTGATGACTCAACCTCCGTCTCTACAGCGCCACAAAGCCATCTACTGCCTCACAAATGACCCCCATTCTTCCTGTGTCTTCGTGCGCATTGTATTGGCACAAAGGGCGAGGCAGATTAGTGCGCTCCCACGCTTAATTCGTTCAGTTCGTGTAGACAGCGCCTTATTCGTCTAAGTCAGTACCGGGAATATGGAACAAGTCATGGGAACGGCGTCGTTGTGAAACCGAAGTAGGTTTCAATAAGACGTGGTAATTAAAAGCTTAAATTTTTCGGCTAAACATAATGACTATACACATGGCTGGTCTTAGGTAGCCTAACCTATAAGACCAGCTGAAACGATTTCTACGGCACACTTTCCACGAACTTCTACCGCCTGAAGCCTGAAGATATCTTAAAATCAACATCTATGATTTGATCGGTAAGAAGTAAAACAATGGTTGAAACTTTAAAACACTTACCGTGTTAGGTACACAATTTTTGAAAACTTGCAGAATTTTCAATCCTGTCCGGGCTTGAAATTTTTGCAAGTTTTCAAAAATTAAAACAATAGTTACCTATGTAATAAGTGAAAAACTATCCCATGAGCCCTGCCTGCATAATGGGGACTTTTCTACTGACAGTTCTCGAGCTTAATATACTTATAATGTTATACCAGATGGCGTTGACATTTATTTATCTTTTTATATAGAATAAGAAACTTTTTCAGTTTAGCTCAGCGCCATATAAGTTACACTTGAAGATTGGCTACAAAATTTCCCATTTTGCCAAGTAGAGCTGAGGCGCGGTGACCTAGTCGGTTGAGGCGTCGCTACTAGTGATAGCAAAAGTCGCAGGATCAAATCCTACCTGCGGTGCATTTTTGCAATTTCTTTAAAAAGGTTAAATAATATTAGGTCACAAATAGTTTTCTACCTTCTGCATATATTTTTAAATACAAGTATCTAACCATTGACCTTTAGTTTACTGTTAGTAAATTAACTTGTTTCTAATAAAACAATTTCAAACGGATTTAAGTTTAAGAATTTTACATTTCCTACGTTTCGTTTTATTGTTATGAGTAATGGTTGTGCAAACTCAAGAAAATATTATTACTTGTTTATCATATTGTGGACTTGTGGAGGGACCCTGGTCTAAATTGATGTGAAAATAATATTACTCTCTTCCATGACTTTAGTCTTGGTATTGTCTTGAGATCTGATAATTTCTAAAATAAGTTAATATGTTTCTTTGTTTATAGGCAAGGTAAGCACTTACGGTAGAACTAGCGAAACTAAGCGGCATGTTTGAGCGCTAAAAGCACCTCGTAAAATTTCATAATTAAATTATACCTTCATTACCTTCACGCTTAACGACCCGTAGATTGTCCATAGACATACCGTAATGTATCTATCCTACGAGATAACAACTAAGGGAAAGCGGAATGATTCAGAATAATAACTTAATTTTCAGTTAAGGAAAAATACTCCATTTGACTGTGATTCTAACAAATGTATTTCTTATTAAGTGTGATGCCGGTTAAGAATATCATCACCTTACTTCTTTCCCGCTGGTTTCTACGACGTGAGGGTTTTATGTGTATTAAAATGTTATACAGGTACACGATTATTCTCAGAGGGCCCTCAAATATTTGTGAGATGTGGCGATAGCGACCGTATTTTTACGGCCATTAACGCTCTGCTTACCCCGCAATGGGTAAAAGCATGAAATGTGACTTATTTTTTAATTTTTAAAATAAATAAAGGAAAATAAATAAAAAAATCTGCAGTTGTCATTTGCTTAGATAATCTTTAAGGCGAATCCCACACTACTGTGGACTGACTGATGGTTTCTTGAGGTCTCTTGTATAGGAGTTTGAAATTTCCTTTTATCTATTCGACGGATTCGTCAAAAATACATCTGTCAGTCCGTCATCGTGGGAAGAACCGCCTAAACCTGAGGTTTTACATTGTCTATATAGGTACGTTTCGTGACATATGATCTTATTTAAAAGCTTGATTTAATTTATAACGCTTTCTTTAACATATATATCGTAGGTCTTGTGAAAATTTTAGATATCCTATTTCATTACATAAAGTTTTTTTAGGTGATTTCAATTTTTATCACATTATATCACACCAGCCTAGGTCTTGCAGTTCCAGCAATATCTACAAAATATCCAAAGACAAAGTCCGCTTGAACGGACTAATTGCGTGCTAATTGGCTGCTGTTTAGCGTAGGTTAGTTTTACACACTTTACCTTCGTAGGCTTTTAACCACAATTAACTGAGCATAATGAAATTATCTAATGTGCTTTCAGTGGGGGAAGTCGGGAGTCGTAGCTCACTCCTGATACAATAATGGCCACCATCGATTACCGAGCTTGATTTAATGCGGCGCTAACAAGGGCTGGTCCACCCGCGCGCCCTAGGTAGGCACTTATCTACTTAGGTAAGTAGGTACGTAATTTGTGGTTGGTCCAAACTCGTTAGTTGGGACGTCAGACTTTTTAACAGACTAAAATGGAACGTGTGGATTTTTATGAACCGAAAAAAAACGGTCACGAGAGAGTCGTTTTGACATGAAGTGTGTTTAGATTAACTTTTCTTTTGAGTGTCTTCCGATTTTTCCTTAAAAAAACGGAAAACTTAATCAAGCTCACAAGCTCTTAGGAAAGAAAACATAAAAAAAAATTTGGTCCAACTGCCAGCCAAAAAAGTCATCAACAGACGCCCTAATAGTGACCCATTGGGGTCCGCTGGCGCCACGGGTACGCGGGGAGGAGGTGAGGGGGCACATAAATAAGCCTCATTCCATTAGGGCCCCGAGTAATAAATCCAATGCCCTCCCCCCGCGACCGCACTCTCACATCATAGTATGATTCTCTATTGCATGCCGACGCGACGCAATGTTTCCATGTTACATCGTCGGAGTCAACTGCGCTGCGTGTGTCGGCAGGTTTTTCGGGAAAAGTGTTTTTCTTTTCCCTCCAATGGTAGGGTGGGCCGAGGCCCCGCCTCCGTCGCAGGGAGTGGCTACGACGGGTTGCGGGGTGGAGCGGGGTGGGGTGAGGTGAGGCAGCGGGCGGAGGGTGGCGCGGGGGCGGGCAGTGCGCGCGCGACTCTCGCCGGAAGCGGACGTGATTGCAGAGATAACGCGGATAACAGTGCAACGTGCGCAGTGACCACTACACAGTGATACTTGCTACGATTGAAACTACCAAGTTACAGTGCATCGAGATACTGTTTGTTTCATCCCCTGACCGGATATCTTCACACAGTAAGTTCTATCTATACTTAATTTTCATAGGCCAATAATCATCATTGTTTCACGTATGTTATCAAGTCATCCTAATAAATGAACGTGTTGCCTACTTGGTTACCGGATAATAGGTGTCTACTTATGTCATTTAATTGGATTTCTTATATCAAAAGCTACCAAATGTGTTCGCTACTTACCTACGGTTGATTCCACTAAAAGTTAGGTATATTTGTATCGCAGGAAAAACTCTGATTCTTTATATTCTAATGATTGATTTATGTAGTCAAATAAGTTGGGTATTATTTTATCAATGAACCTTGACGTAAAAAAATTGAAACATTGCACATGGAAATTATAATATTTAGCCTCCAACCACACAATCACAATAATTTGCGCGTTGATGTCTTTTACATGGCGACTATATAGATATTTAAAGTATTAGACCGGATCTATCGAAATAAAGTTTAGCTAATTATTAATATTTTACATGGCGACTATAGATATTTAAAGTATTAGACCGGATCTATCCAAATAAAGTTTAGCTAATTATTAATATTTTACCCGCGTCCTAAATAAAGATATTTTAAATCCTGTTTTTACATACATATTTGTTTGTGAACTCATGTAAATAATAAGGTCTATTAATAATATCCTACACCACAATAAAATAATTTAAAACGGATTTAAGTTGTGTTTGAAGAATTTGCCACAAGTTTTGATACAAGGATGATCATCTAACAGTTGGTATCGACACAGAATACCTACTAACTATAGCTGCCTGCTGTATCGCGTAAGCTGAAGACAGATATAAAAAATCCCATCCAAACGCACGCGTTAAAAAAAAAACTAAGTAGTGGAGATCGGAGCATGTACCTACTAACAGATTGAGGCATCCGCATGTATGAATAGTTTTTTTTTATAATTATGTGAAAATAGATTATATTCTTTGTCAACGTTAACAATTTTTTATGTTTTTTTTTATAATTAGAGGCATATTCCTTATTCAAAAACAAGTTTTTTATAACAAATATTTATTCATACCTACTTACCCTTGACAAAGGGGAAAGTATTACCATCTTTATTATATATGTATTGTATGAAAAATAAAAGTTAATAAGTACCTATTGAAGCACATTAATAATTATGTCAAAATTTAAACACAATGTCATTTAAGGTGAAATAAATCACCTTTTTAAGTAAATTTTGTCTATTCTGAATAAATAATAACGTCACAAATAAAAAATGGTTGTAATGAAAATGGTCATTTATCTACCTGCTCAAATACATGCCTAACACACAAACTTTGTTCCACGACATGGTGTTACTATATAACATGCCCCTCTCCCCTAAGCTGTAAGATTCAACAAGCCTTTTTAAGAATATTTGTGGGACATCTTTTGTAAATAGGTAATTTTCACACAATCCCACAGAATAATGTTCATAAATATTTTATTTATATCTGTTACGTACCTCCCTATCTTTTTCTCTATTGTGCAATTGTGTTTACGGATGCAATTGTGTCCTATACTCGTACTTCTGAAACAAATATTATCTGTTGACGCTAGTGACGTGCATAATTCTGCTTCAATGAATGCTTGTTCATCAGTGTGTACCGAAAGAAAGACGAGAGGGGGGGAGGGGGCTAAGTGGCAGTAAATCGCGCAATTAATAGCGCGTATACAGCCAACAAAAAAACGGTCGCGGTCAATTAGTCCCGGGAATAGAAAACCAAGATTTGTGGAGTTTGCCTCAAGCGCGCGACGCGGGGTTTCCACGCGCTACGGCGCGGCGGCGGGGCAAAAAGGCCTACGAAGAAACATATTGTAATAATTTGCATTGCATGCAAAAAGTGACCGTGTTTGTTCACTATTCGTACGAAGACCAGTCATGCATAGGTATTGATTTTGATATGCAAAATAGTCAATTACTAATAATTTATTAGGTAGGTAGGTACTGAAGTCCGAGAGTGGTTACAGCCGATGCTAACCGTGTTCCCCGAGAGAATAAGCAATTATGAAAAAGTTGCTTAGGGAGGTTGTTGTATCTCACGGAAAAAAATAATTGAAATCCGATTTTACCAATTAGGTACATACACACATACATTCTTACATATATCTCGCCTATATCTCTTGCGGGGTATGCAGAGCTTAAAAGCCGTTAAAAACTAACCTGTACCTTCGCCACGTCTGACAAACATTTGAGGTTAATTCAGAATGTTGTGTATCGCTTAAGTGACAGGTTGTCAGCTTATCGCAAACAAAAAATAAAATTTGTGGTCATGTAGCAAGTTTTCTCGTCTGTTCTGTTTTATTGTTTAGAGACCTAATTCCTACGTAACGAGCGCATAATTAAGTAGCGTATTATCATAGATTTTCTGTGAGATCTTATCATCTCGTTATACCTAATTTAAGATTTGAAAGCAAGTGAGTTTCAACCACAAGTTCCGACCCTAAGCGCATACCTAAATGAATATTGAACAAAAGGATAGTAAACAAGAAGGAAATCCCTTTGTTCGTGCATCAGCAGCCAGTAGCCAGTGGGCAGCGTGGCTTAGTGAAGGCGTAGTCGAAGTCACTGGCGCCACCCCGCATTGTGCCGCCGCATTCCTCGCATAGCGCACCCATCACTCACCAGACTCGTCACACCGCAGATACTGCCTTTTGTTCATCCAAATCAGCACATTCTAGAACAAACATACCATATTAGCAGACTAGACCATTAAATTCCTAAGGAATAGTATAATTTTAATACACTTTCTGTGTTAGGTATACAATTGCAAAATCAAACCGAATCGATTCAAATCAATAAAAATCTAAAATTTGATTTCTTCAAATCCATTGGTAGGAAGTTTTGAGTCAAAAAAGGTCTTCGTTTATTAGTATTCTAGTAGGAAGGTAGGTACTTAAATAATGCGCATGTAGTAGGTTCTTTAAGGATAATAAAATTTTATACAACATGTCCAAAGATTCCTACCTATAAAAATACCTTAGTTCAACCGAGAGCTATAAAAAATATACAATTCTGCTAATCTTCGAAACCAACTGCATAGGTAAATAGTGAATTTCAGTAAGCGCCGCCTCGGCACATCCTGCGTGTTGGTATAATAGTGGGGTTATTAGCGTACTTGTTTATTTTCATTTAAAACCAAACACTGCAATTTTAGCTCCGGGGCTTTAAAACCCACACTTGACTGATTGGTGGGGAGCTAGGGCTCAGCCGGAGAAGTTTACATCTTCATCTAAACTGGGGGTGGAGCCAAGTGGTGGCAAATGAATGCCAGTTTTGATCAGTAGGCCAAGAAGTAGCATCATGCCGAATTTCAGCTTCTAAGCTTGACGAGCAAAGTTGAGGCCATTCTTTGACACTAACAACCCCGGGATAATTTCATTGTGGTTTTTTTTTTCTTTTGAGCTTTCTTAACAAAAGCTTTTTTGCCGAACTCTTATCTGAGATTTTATGTATGAATGTATTGTAAATTCCTCATACATTATGCAATAGTTATCTGCAATTCACGGCGAGCTCATAAATCGTTAATGACAGTCAATTAAACTCATTAATAATGTTTGTGAGCAACAAAACGTGTGGCGATATTATCACATCGTTATCACGCAACAACTGATTACGGTGATAAGATAACGGAGATGGGAGAACAGATAACGGACATGTTGACGGTTCATTGACCTGTGATCATCATGAATTGAAGATTTGATTGATAAATCGTTAATGGAATGGAAATATGCGGTTAGTTACGATTTTTCTTTGCTTACTAAATAAGTAGGTTTAACCTAACTATACAAAAATGCATCTGTTACCTAATGTTTATGTAGACACATATTGATGAACATCAAAAAAGATTTCCACTGTACCAGGGTATTCCGCTATTCGAAAAACGTCACAGTTGTGTTTCAATGGAGTGTCAGTTGGATGATTTGGCTGTTTCGTATTCCGCTAATAATATGAAATATAGAAAATCACAATTGAGTTTCGATGGCATTACAATAACTGTAAATACTTGGGCCCAGAATGAATGTAAAATCCTCAGAAATGTTAAATACTTGCTTATATTTTAATACGTGAGAGGATTCTAAGCACGTGATCAAAACGAATTTATTTATTCTATCAGATTTTGTAAATCTGTGGTATCATCTAATCAGCTATATTGTAATGAATGAGATGCTCTGACGGTGATGGTTCGTTGTGGAGATGTTTATTGCGAGCCCACCGGGGGTGGCTGACGTCATCCCCCGCGCTGGTGGAGCGGCGGCGGCGGCGCGCCGGCGCTGGCAGGTACGCCGCGCCGGACCATGGACCGACAACAACACAAGTGATAAAGAAATCACACAATCACACTTGAGGATTGATATTCCTACTGCAATCCATTCTTAGCATTGACAAATTGAAACAAACATGTGATTTAACCGCTTGTCTGTCACGTACCGGGAGCCGGACAACAATTTTGAACCTTAACTACCCACAATAAAATTCAAAACCAATGAAATTGTTATAGTATGAAGCGACAGACGAGTGATTAACTTATAAACTTATTTAATTCTTTATTGATTTTTATTTTGAAAGGTATAAAAATACATCCAAGTGAGTGTCAATACTTACTTATGTTCAATGTTACATACAGACCAGTATGGCTAGCTTTTATGTTTTAAAAATATTCGTTTATTTTTGGCTAGTTTTTGAACCATTGACCGAACCCAATTTATTATTTCGAGCGTAAAAATTTACACAAAATGTGATATGTGCTTTACAGACAGACATACACAAGTTACACAACGCAATCGTACAAAAAATTTGCGACTTTAGAATGTTTGTAAGTTATGTGTTATGTCCTCAAATAACGCCAGCTGTAACGGACTATGTATATAAAAATAATGCAACTGAGGCAATGAAGAAGCAACGTGTCTCATTGATGTGAACGTACCATGATGAGGGAGTAAACGGCTAAAGGGTCGGTCCAAGCACTTCTGTCGCTGACGGTACTCGTTGACCGTCCAGGGTCCAGGGTGGTTCCGGCCACCTTATCTCCAGATCGCCATCTTTCGCCCCGCACCTCCCCGCGCCCCCCGCACCCCCCGCACCTCCCCGCACCGCCGCAGATTCACTTCCGCTCTCGTTGCGTCATCGCGCCGCTATTAGATTCAGGTAACAGAAAGAATGGCAGTTTTGCGCTGCGGTGTGGTGAGCGCTCACACAAACTCACAAGTTCAATTTGGCAAACTGCTTCGGCAATATTAAAACGAACCTAGGTATACATACATAAATAAATACATCAGCCTTTTGCAGATTGCAGTCCACTGCTGCCTTCCCAGGGTACGCTACAGGGCACGTTTTCACCATCCAGTCGCTACCAACCGCCTTTTTTAAGTCATTGGTACATCTGACCTAGGTATAATAACGTTCAATAAATTTAGTGGTGCCACCTATCATTTGCCTATTCATATGGAACAGCAGTCGATTTGTTTGTCTCATAGGTAGGTAGGTACAACGTTATTTAAACGTATCAGTTCTGTCTCAAGATTGCTCTACTTAAGTACCTACATGTTCTTGAAGTGTTCATAATCATAACGGTAAGAGCCACTCGTAACTTCCACCTTACGAGTCAAAATGTTTGTTTGTTTGTTCTGTCACGTCCACATTATCCGGCTAGTTCAACCATCCGTCATTGCCATGGACGCAGTCTGTTGTAATACCGCATTATGTACTCTGAGACCTCACATTAAGGTACATTTTATAAGTAGACTCTGCAATGTGTAGTCTCCAGCAAAAAAGCGGGGCAGTGCTCGGGGAAACATTTCGCACTTCTAAGCGACAACTTATAGTGACATAAAAGTCTTGATGCTTCGCTATTATCAACAAAGAACACTTAAATTCTGCGAGGTTTATTTCAAACTAAAATCTATCTATGATTTTATGTCAAACGCGCCTCTAATAATAATTTTGTACAATACAAAATCTATGGCATTAAATTGAAAATTTACAGCTCATAAAATCTTAAGTCTTGTATAAAGGACAAAAATATTGCTATTTACTTTTATGTATGCTGCAGATTGCCATAGGGTTCGTGGAGGTATGTGTACGAAGCAGGTTTAACGGTAGCGCGGCACGACGCACGATGCACGGAGCACCGACTTGCCTTGTTACTACGCCGGTCTTATCTCCCTCTTATCGCACGTTAAATGCCTCGAGGCTTTGCCCTGCACCTACCTAGGTACCTACTTAGCATACATAAACACAGCAAGTTTATACAAAAATTGCCTCCACTCTACTCATTATTATGATGGAGCGTGTACCCATGTAAATACATTAAAATTAACTCTGAAATTGATGGCATCTGCACTAGTTACCTAGGTAAGTGTTACTTTATATATCGCAACTTGCGCGGTGTTATTACAAAAAAAATGCGCGCGTACAGTTTTTAAAACATTTTTCATACGATTTGAAGTCGTCGAATAGCCTTAAACCTCGTCTAACTTTTTTTGTTACGACAAGGGTTGTTACACAGATTACATTTCTGTGGTTTTGTTTACCATCAAAAATTTTATAACCGTGTCTGGAACTTAACTGACAATAATTGAACTAATGTCTGATGTACTAAGCTTGGCACACTCACACACAATCACTATCTGATCTAACATACCATACATACTAAACATAATAAAGTTGAAGATTTGTCAATGCTTGCCATATCTGTTTATTCTAAACTGGTATTTTATCTGCAAGATAGGCAAATCATAAAGTGCTTTTATGTATAGTAATCCATTTGGCTATTGCTATTGTTTGAGCGTTCAATACTATCGGCTGTCAAGTATCAAGAGGGCTCGCGAGAGGTAGCCCCGAGTGGCGCCTGCAACAACCAACTCTATTATTTACGATGACATTATAAGGGGTTAGTGTTCTATCCCATTCCTTCGTTTTTACGTTTGATATATCTATCTTTGTCGCTCGGACAATGGGCCGACCCACCTCGGTTTTTGCGCGTGCGTTTTTGCGCAAGTGGCGCGTGCGCGCGAGCGCATTCCTCACGTGAAGGGTCCATCCCCTAGCCCTGATAATTACCCTCCCCTGCGGCGTGAGGTTGTTTATCTGCTGACGTCAGGGACGCGTCAGGAAGGACCAAGTTTACGCATTAGTGATTGTATCTAATCTGTTATCTGTCAGCGATCACTACTTCCGCATCGCAAGTCATCAATCTCGTTTTATAGCTATTGTCGAAAAATTCCATATTATTTTAATACTTATATGTACAATTATGTAAACAAACGTTGATGGTTTCTCTTTATCTTTGTAAGATTTGCAAAAATATAATAAACGGGCGGGTCATCTCGCATTAATCATTATGAGAACAGCGTTCTTGAAAGTATCGTTAAACATTCGCAAATAAACATAATGTGATGCAAGTATGTTATGTTACGTATTTATTTTCATGGTAGTAGCATTGTTTTTCTTTTGTGTTTTAATTTTTCCTTTAAAATGGACCCGTTTTTTTTTTCAATTTCAATCGTTAATTTCTTTTTATTGCATACATTGTTTACCCTCTGGTTGAGCGATACAGAATGCCGCGTGGCATGAGGCCCGCCTTCTGAGCGATGTGCAATAAAGTATTAATATAAATAAATAACATAAAATAAGTAAGTAGTTACTATAGTCAGTATTAGTTACACTTTACAGGCATAACTAAACACACTGGATGACGAAAACGGGAGATCATGCCTTGTAGCGTACCCTGTTATCGCGTTACCTTGTCCAGCAGTAAACTGCTATAGGCTTCTTATTCTTCTGCTATGGACTGATGTGTAGTATGATGTTACCTAAACACAAGTGCATCTGTAAGAACGTACCTACTGATTTCTATTTATTCTACCTACTCGGTTAAATAATATTTTCCATTAGAAGTAAACTTTTAAGGAATCGTAAGATCTTGGAAGACCAGACTTGTAAAATCTCCAGTTTGTCAGAACTAGCGTCACTATGGTCCCACCAAGATTTGACCAAGTAGCCAGAAATGTAATTAGCTCAGATCCTTGCTTCCCGGTACTACATTGTCTGTTCGCTTGTGTTGATATTGCTCCCTTTTGTCAGCTAATGAGCGAGTATTGTAGGAGCCGCTACTTGTATCTGTTACAATGGTACTGGAACAGGATTAGTGATGGTATTACCACGGGTGTTCCTTCCTAGTATTGCATGATAATAGAGTAAAGATATCTACAGTCAAAAGAAACGTGGGAAAGTTTTCCGTAGGTCTTGGAATCTTCATTGAGTGATCAGAAATACCCATGTTAAATGACCTAAAAAATATAAATGTTATTTTTGAAGCTCGTCAGTTTTATTACCTTTGACAAATTGATATGTTAAGATTCTGAATTAAAACAATCAATGAAATAAATTTGACATTCACATACATAATTTTTGCCAAAAAGAACAATAAATATTTGCTTTTAAATGTCACAGCGACTCTTCTTTTATATATTTTTTCTATTAAATCTATTAAACCGAAACGGCTATTACACTGATGTTGTTAGTTTACGCGGCTTGTTTATTATTTGGAAGAGAGTTTAGCCCTCTACGGATATTATTTCCGGGTAAGCTCCTGCTCCCTACCATACAGTCAGGTGTAGATTTAAATAGCTCCGGGGTTAACATCATAGGGTCCAGAACTAAAAAAATAACTACGGAAATTATAGTAGTCTGAAAACTGTGCAAGGACCGGCATACATTACTATTTATCTTAAGTTGTAATGACACCCATTTAACAACCAGCAATATATGCCAAACCATGCAAGTGTTGTAGCCATCTTAGAATATTTTGTAGTAGGAATTCTTAAAAATATCCATTCACTATTATGTAGGTACCTAGCTAGGTAGGTAAGTACATAATGTGAACAGAAGAACAAGTAGCGGCTTCTTCAATGGACACTCGTTACGTTAACAATGAGTAGCAATAACAACAATGGTTACAAGACAATATAATACTGACAATGTGGTCATTTTTCTATGATCACAATAAGAACGCTGGTAAAGCAGGAAAAATTACGATGGCGCCGTTTTAAAACAGTGAAAGGAATAAACTCTTCTTCATCGTTTCAATGGATCATTCGTTTTTATTTTTGACTATTAAAATTTGGTGAAGGCATTTCCAGTCGCCAAGTTAAGCTTTCGTGTGGGCCACCGAGTCGTCCAACGACCCAACAAACCCTGGTGACAGAGTTTTTCAACCGGACTGAAGAATCAGCGTAAATATTTCCATAATTGCATTATAAGTATTATTAAACAAAAATTATGCTACGATGAAGGCGACGACGAAGCGCGCGCGTTGATGTCTTTTGTAGGCGTAATGTGACAGCCGCGCGCCGCCGGCCGGCCGCCGCCCGCCGTACAATGAAATTAGTTTCTGACCATTATTCTACGCATTTTTAATAGTGTACCTACGGCGGGTCACTCACTTGACGCCCGTCGTACCGTTTTTTAATGCAACGTAACGGACGCGTGTGTCAAACGACTTGAGAGACGCCTCCGTTACCTACGCCCCGTAAACCCACCGTTGCTGTATATGTATGGGAATAAGATTGGAATTCGCAATTTTGTTTTGTCTAACAGACGCATGCTTTACGTTGCGTTAAAAAAACGGACCGACAGACTACAGGTGAGAGAACCGCATACTGATTGATACCTAGGTTTACTTCAAAAGAACTATAATTTCACCTACATGTCGATAATAGATAAAAATTAAGCTAAATAAATAACGGTGGTGTTTCTCACGTGAGCAATACTTTCTTTTTTTTACAAAACGCTGCATGATTCCTCGGCTGTGACATAAAAGTGTAAGACCCATTAGGGCCCGAAAAATGGTAAGAATGTGTGAAGATAAACCGCAGATTGCGATGTGATGTCGTGACATAAATGTCAGACTCCCGAGCGCCACACATAAAGTAGGTCTTTGATGCCTGACCACCGAATGATGTCATTGCGGAATTAGGTCGTTATTTCACCATAAAAATAAATTGAAGTTTCATGTTTTGAATTAGATCTCTAGTCTGTACCCAACATACCTACATAAATAAATAAATATCGTAGACAATCCACACAGAACCATCAAGTCCCAAACTAAGCAAAGCTTGTACTATAGGTACCTAGGAACTAGATAGCTGATATTAATACTTTTTTTTATAAATAAATACATATAATACATAGAAACATCCAGACTAGGTATATACATACCTACATTTATATCACGCCTTGCGGTATAGGCAGAGCGAAAATGACCGTCAAAACGGACAGTAACGCCACGTATGACAAACATTTTAGGATCATTCTGAAAATTTTGTATCACTATACAGGTTTCAGGTTGTCAGCCCATCACCTAAAATAGCAATACATTATTTTGTATCCCTTAAGTCCATCAGTATCCTCTTACAACACCCACGGGATAAAAATGGGATGATACTAATCTAAGCCAGCATCACACGGCGTCAAAAATCTCAAAATCACGATTCTTCATCTTTCTAATTTAATAAGATGATAGGTACATAACCTATTAAACCTACATGGCTGTAGTAACTTCTATTATTTTCTATTTACACTGGTAAAACCTCAAACTATACACAAATATTTAGTTTGAATGATTCCCACCGAATGTAGCAGATAACGTTCATTTCGATGGAGAAATTCATCAGTGTATCGGTTTAATTGTGCGGGCGACGGCGGGGGACGGGCGAGGGGTGTGGGGGGGGTGTCGAGTAGAGGGAGGAGAGGGAGGAGGGGGAGGAACACGGAAAGGCTTTCGAGGCGGTGCTACACACGGCAACCGCCGCGCGCCGCCGCCGGGTTAGGGTGCAACCACACGGAGTGTATGATTATCTAAAGTTCATTGTTAAATTGAAATGAAACTTACTTTATTCAATGTAGGATAGAACTATCCTTAACTGATGTAACGCCCTGTCATTGTTTGTTTTGTTTTTCAAATATCTATTAGAGTAAAAGTTATCAAAATTCTCAAATTTTAAAATACTACAAATAATGACTTATAATCTAAATTTATCAGACTAAAGAGCCTTTAAAAAGTAGGTACATTATAAACAAGAATTAAAAACGTTTTGGATAGGTATTGAGTTATTTTGATTTAATAAGTAGTGAAAAACATTCAATCCATGTGAATTCGTAGGACTGTACTGCAGTTTTACTTACAAATAAAATTAGATTAAATAATATATAATAATACCTTAAAGATTTGGGCAATACGGTTATAAAATAGAAACAGCAACAGTACTACCTATTTATCAACAGTACCTAAGTATAAGGTGTAAAAAAAAATGTACAAAACAATTTTCTTCTTTTTATAAAAAGATTGTATTGTCGTGATAGAAAACCGGATCTATAATATACTCGCCTGTCACTTAATTATATTCAGGTTATGTTATGTTGAAATATTAAAATAGCTTTAATGAAAAACCAAACTAGCCCCCAGATTACTTTTTCGTTTCTTTCATGAAACTTGTAGGAAAAGTTAGACAACTTACTTAAGTAGGTATATCTAAGGTTAAATATTGAATACAATAAGTTTTTTACGTGTGTTACATACATGCATGGTTCATGACAACGGATGCCAGTCTTTATTACCGATTACCTACTTACTATTTTATTATTTTACTGTTTTATTCAGTCTGATAATAATATCCTTCATAGATAAGATATTTATAAACCTTTTTTTTAGTAAGATGGGTTTGCTCTTGACTCTAGTCTAGGTCATAGGACAGAAACAGAGTCTAAGATGGAGCGAGCTCACCCAGAAGAAGCCTGTTCACTCTTACTTTGAAGAGAATTATGTTATATTTATGAATTTCATTTAGGATAATGTTTATGTAGTTCCTATGTGCTATTGTATTTGTGCTAATCCTGGGACGCGACGGTGTAGTGTCTGCCATCGACACACTAAGAAGTAGTGTACCAGCATGCACGAGCCCTTACTGCTGAGTGAGTGCGGTGCCGCACTAGCATAGTATAAAGAAGGGGGGAAGTAGGCCAACTCCGGCCCAATCCACGCTATAATTACCTACTCTCTCAGGGTTGTCAATTTCAACAAAATTTCAATTCAGTGCCTAGGATTTGGCAAGCGGGGAGCTGTTGCATTTTAAATTGTTTTAGTCCAACCCTTGGGTCCAACCAAGGCGTCTGAGGTCAGTTTTATCTAACCACAGGATGATGAAACCTATATAATAAAATAAAGAATCTTGTTTGGGAAACATGAGACAATGAGTGGCATCTGGTTGCACGACCAGCAGACGTGCGGGGCGGAGTTGGTTGAGCATGTCATCTCTGTAAAATATAACTAATTCAATGATGATTGATCATTCATCCATCAATGATCGCTCTTTGCTTTTGCACGCGGCGTTCTTTGTTTGGGAGGCGGCATCCTTTGACAAATGCCGGAACGCGCAATCGCATCTGAGCGAACCGACTTTACAAAGTTAATTTACGTTGTCGGCTTGAAACTCTGACAACAGGGTTCATCGGGTCGTTCACGGCTCGGTGCCCCTTCACAAGACAAGAAAGGATTAACATTACCTAATGTGAGCAACTGGCAGACTCAATTTGCAGATTAAAAGCACCTATACCTACTAGTAAGAACACCAATAATTACACCAAATAGACAAATAAATACAACTAATAAATCGCATCATCGAGTTTAACATAGTAAAAATTATCTATCATATTAAAACAAATGAATTACTTAGGTACCTATCCTGGTCAGTAGGTAATTTGAAAAGAGACAAATCAGGAATTGATGAATAATTTAGACACAGAAATACTTTCTTTTGCTACAATCAACCATTTTACAATATCGTGGTTTCGCGGTACTTGTAAGCCGTGACGCGTGACTCATCGTGCGGTGTCGACTAGCGGCCCCGACGAAGCGCAGTGCGAGACCACCCGAGATGTGTCCGCGTGTGCGTGCGACGACGCATTGATACTATCGCGCACACATACAAGCCGCGCGCGGTGCGTTTGTATGAAGATAACGTACTTCCTTGCTTATACTATGGCACTAGCGCCGGCGCTGTCTGCTCGCTCACGTCGGCGGCGGCGGCGGCGGCTCGCACACAGGCCGCTAATAGCGCGACACACGCTACTAAATTAATGTCCCCACCCCGCCCTCGCCCCCGCACGTAGGAATGTCTCTGATATGGGTATTGACGAGAGTAGAGGTTGGAGAGTCTGCTAGAGGCTTTTGCAGTTCACGACTAAGGTCATCAAACGTATCATAATATGTGGCATATGATCACTCGGATTTCATATAACCTACTTATCCAACGACATAGGAACAACAGTTATAAAAAATTACATAACTTGTTGTTGCTCTGTCTTTTATTGTAACAGATAATGTTTCAAATTCAAATCTCACTTGTCTGAATTATACAACCTTTCACCCACTGATAACCGTTTTCCTATGGTAATAAGACATTTTAATATAGCCTATGTTCATCAGGGATTATTTAGTTGTTTTGAGGTCCAGTAGTTTCGGAGCCTATTCAATTCAAACAACCAAACAAATCTTTCCTCTTTATAATATTAGTGTAGACGAATTGAATTAAACTTCATTAAATACTCTCGTTTCAATGTACCTGCCATCGGTTTCTTTAGAGCTTATTGGTCCGATATAATACGAGTACCCCCAAAATTGATTTGGATAATGCTCGTACTTACAAATGACATGTAACTACATCGCGAGCGCGACGTATTCGAGTTGGCGCCAGACGAGCCCGCGTGTGAGAGCTTCCACGGCCGCAGCGCCGCCGCCGCCGTCTATCTCCAAATGATAAGTACTTAAGTGATATAAAACCATTCTATGGTTCGGCGGTTTCTTTTTTCCATTTATCTACTCTAGGTTTATTTGAGATATAGATTTGTTATGTCCCAGAAACCTATTTATTTGATATAAGTAATTATTGGTTATCTTTATCCAGTAGGTAATTAGATCAAAAAGTTTTATTCGCTTTCTAAAAATACTTTAACGTCTAATAATTTATTTTCCCGTTAGTATTATTTTCATGATAAATACCAATGAATCATATCGAGTACGTGACCTTATAAAGAGAAACGATGGACTTAGTCGACACATTAGACTCGATTATACTTAAACATAGCATAAATCAATTCTAAAATACTTGCGGTACCTACTTTAGTACAGTACTTTTAAGTTCAGTGTTTTGATACCTATAAGCTTTTTTAGAGAGCCTCAGTTTCTATTTTCAAGCCAGCGTTGAATATAAGATTCAGAATGCTTTTGAACAGATAATTTTTTAATAGAACCACGTAAGATTAGCGTCGGCAAAATCAAATCATTCAATTTAAATTACATTGACGCATGTAATTTAAATTTAATGATAATAATTTAAGGTACATTCTTAGTCCGAGCATCAGCAGTAGGTAACCGCATGCAGCTGTACAAATGCAAATGTACAAGTACAAAAATACAGCGCTTCCTAATAACGACGCATGCGGTTGCTGCTAAGTCTTTTTGGCATCATACAAACCAGTCATCGTAGCGAGATGTGTCAAAGTGTCAAATTCGGACAGCTGCATGCTGGTGCTCGGACTAAGTTTGTACCAAGATGTGTAGCTATGATGTTACAATTTTAACTACCACTGTGTACAATTGCGTCTATTGATATTATTATAATTATCTTGATTTAAAATAACTGTGCTCTAATCTAACCACAATATTTGTCACTAGTGGCATGTTTATTATTCAGCAAAGCGATAATTTGTAAACAACATAATCCACGGTATTTATATGTTCTGAAAAACAACTTTGAGCTTCATTCCAAATATGTACTAAATTAATTTACTAAAAATAAAAAAATAATAATTGGCTAAAAAGGCTTAGAAAAGTTTGTCACACGTGGCGTAAATGTCAGTTTTGTTGCAGTCGTTTACGCTCTGTCTACCCCGCAGGGGATAATAGGCGTGATTTGTGTGTATGTATGTACTAAATATAGACCTCTAATGTCTTGTTAAAATTTTCTTGAGACAAACATTTAAAAAAATACGTTCTCGCTTCGGTCAAGACAGCTCTTTCCTTAAGCTTATTTGAGGATGTGGAAGAATTGCTATACTTAATCGGAAATGGCCTCTGGCTATGATATGTCAAAATCGAGGCCAGTCAGAACGCACCTAATTATTCGATTGTTTACTGAATATGTTCCTTCTGATACCCATTTCGTCAGAATTAAGAGTACCATTACAGTTGAACTAGATGACACATTAAGGTTCGTCCCCGGATGGGTATGATTCATTAAATCGCGACAGTTCGTCACAACATCAGTCAGCTGCACATAATCATATCAATTGCGGGTTAATGATATCATCGACCGAACATGATGTATTTTAAAAACAATATTCAGAATCACAATGTGGGTCGATCCAACTATACTGGGCAGTCGATCCCGATTCTCAAGTTCAAGTGCTTGCACGTGATCTGTTCTGAAATAGCTGGATGGGTTGGTAGGTGTAGGTGATTACGTAGAGTTCATGCCAGAAAAGAATCAAGAATCAAGATAATTTATTTGCGAGAATATAGTTACATTAGGTTTTAACAATTAAGGAAGTACATAATATTCGGCTTGCATACAAGCGTGCAAAATATAGAGTAGCAACTAGGTGGTCTTAAAATTCAAATAATTATTATAATTAAAGAATACATGTCACATTACGTTTTTTTTATTAAGGATATTATTTTTATTTTTTATTAAGTATTCTTAGTAACTTTCATAAGTATGCACCTAGCCTGTCTAGGTACTCCTCATTAGGTCTTAGCCTAATAGTTTTCGCCTTCGGAAGGTACGTGTACTCTAATGGTCAGTCCATCGCTCAAACCAACCCACGAGTGCATTGCAAAAAGTGATCTAAAAGTAAAAAGTTTAATCCCATCAGGTCGAAGGAATGTGTCGCGAGTCTCGGGGGGTGGGGAGCGGGGGAGGGGCACAGGGGGGACGTGAGACTACTAATTGCCCCGGCGGCGCTTGTCACCGAATTTTTTCTTTCCCGCGCCGCGACACGCACCGGGAATGCTTTTATTCCGGCTACACGGACCTGTTAATGTGTTAATCCACTTCGATCGCCTTGTTTTTCTGTTATTAATAGCCAACAAACAAAGGTGCGCGAGCGTCGGAGCCTCGCGGTCGGCTTTAGGGGCAGAGTGAGAGAGGTGTAATGGGTTCGGCGCCGTTGGTCAGCTTTCTGCGCTATAAAGTTTGAATTATTAATAAGGAGTAGGTGTCGTGTAGCGGTGCGGGTTGCGAGGTGCGGGGTGCGGGGTGCGGGGTGGCGGCGGGTACAGTCGGTAGCGGCGATGGTATCTGCTGCGCCCGCGCCGCCGCCGCCGCCGAAGCCGCGCGTTATCTCGAGATCATCTTCAGTTTTTGTGTGACTCATTTGTAAGGGATCGTTGCGCTGTGGGATAGCGCCGGCGCCTAAAAGGTGTCATCGCCTGCTGACACATGCCGTTGACGCGAATACCGGTGAAAAACACACCAAAAAAGTGTTTAAGTATACTTTCGATAATAGTTAAATAGATACTTTTAACTGCTTCGTTTTGCTGTAGGCAAAAGTTATAATTACGGCTTTTCGTTTCGTTAGCGTCGTGAATTACAACTACTTAATTACTTATTGGTATTTGAATTTGCTGTTTTAATAGTTAGCAGTGTTAGTTTATTGGTAACACAACATCATTATATCAGTCTACTACGTCCTACATGTCAGTTAGTGCAACTAAATAACGTCTAATGAATTCGACACGTCTTGCATAAACGTATTTTAAGTGCGTATTAGCAATTGGGAAGATAACAGTATGTTAAATAGCCGAGTTATTTCCATAGCGGCGCGGCTTTTACACCATTTAAATAATGTTTATTCAAGCTTCGGAGGGAAGTGTGTGAGGAGGTTTAGGTACGCAATGTGCTGTAGGTAGTAGACCATATTCATCAAACGTAGACATGTGAAGTTAGTAGATACCTACTAAATATGTGGTTAATGTTTTGGCTTGCGTATTAAAAATCGAGCATTCAAGAGTAAACAAACCGTTGGCTCATTCAGATGCCCATTGGGAACGGTGAGACGCAATCTTCAGAAATGGTACTTACGATGTAACTTATTCTGCATTAAAATAATTTGTGATAAACATTGCAACGTCTCATGCAAACGTAGGACGTGTTTTATGCCTGAATTGACGGATCCCAATGTTTCCAATCAGCGTCAGTCCGTTGCCGCGAATCTGTCCTCATCTCACTTTCCCACCGTCGGGTGTCACCCTGCCCTAATTAATTGCCCGCACAAAAAACGGTCGTGTCGCGCTAAGAGCGGCGGCGCCGGCGCGGGCCCGCCGCCCTCCCCCCGCGCCGCCGCCGCCCCGCAGCCGCCCCGCAGCCCCGCCGGCTAATGCACGCCGCCGATAACGCAGGACCTGCCTCGCGCCCTGCTTGCCTGTTACCTACATACCACACCAGTACCTAACCATAATAATTCACACAGACCTATTGCATGATTTTCCTCTGTTCCGTAAACTTGTACTAGCTCAATAGACACGAGCTTTCAAGCAACCCTGATTTTAGCATCGAAGTCTGGATTCTATAATCGCTAAGTTACTAGGTCTTTATTTAATTCTAATTTGACTGTACGCAGTTGTTCGCGGACCTATCACCGAGTTTATCATTCCACTTAACATATCGGGATCCTTTTGTGGAATCTTCAAGCGTGGATTTTCAAACCATAACTAGGATATGAAACTGTAAAAAAAGCCGCATGTCGAATAATTTACAATTAAACTGAAACTCCAACATTATCTCGTATGACTTTCTTCTTTGAATAAAATAATTTTAATAATAAGACAACCATATGAAAATCTGCTGAAAAGATTTGAGCGTAAACAAGTGAAAATTCATAGGACCAACAAAATGTATAGGACGGGGCTAAGGTAAGTATAGTGTGTGTGTAATAGTGTAGCCTGCTATCGAATTCCCCGTCATAAACGGTGAGCGATGCGCGCGCGCACCAGTAGCCGTGCTACGCCGCCGCCGCCGCCGCCGCCGCCGCCGGGACAAGTACAACCCGCGTTTTATGGTTGACATTGCCCAACACACCGACACACGCACGGCACCGACTGATGGACACTCATAAAACTATAATGTTATTCCCTCGGAGCTCTTCTGGTGATCTGTTTTGAAATTCAAATAAGCATCTTGAATATTTGATTGAGCTGCGCTTTAAAAATCATCGTAGTGCAGCCTAAATATCATTTAAAAAGCGGTCTTTCATGACTTCTAAAACCATATTAACATACGCAATGTAGGTAACTGATAGCACACAATAATTTACAATGATTCTGGTACTTAAAACGTTATATTTTATTAATTATGAACCACGTAGGAGCGTTTAATTTGTCGTGTTGTGTGTGTAAGTACCAGCGGACACTCGGGGTCATTAACACATGTCACTTTACACAAATGAGCAGCGCTGGATACTGCACAGACTTGATTTCCTTCGCGCTTTTATGTAAATATCATTATGTAGAAGCACATCTATGTAGAGGTATAGTTCTTCGTAAGCAGAAAAATTACTCCGTATATTGTGACTGAGAGCCGATTAAGATCAATATACCTATGTATCTCCCACCAAATCGTTATAACTGAGCACATTATTGCCCATATTTGGAATGTGTACCTTTTTGCCGCCATATCAATTTAAAAAAGAATTCGCTCTGAGTTTAAAATTGCTTGAAGCAAAATTCAGTTTTGTTCCTAGAATTCTTCAAACATAATTTAAAATTGCTGAAGGTTGAAAAAAAATAAGAATCGTAGTAGAAAAGTAAGCGTGTTTCCTATAGTATATCGGGTTTTGAACATGAGTGGAGGTGCTGAGGCGCAGTAAAATGCAAATGTCGGTCGGACAGATGTCGCTCGTGTCCGACACCGTGTACTGATCGCGCGATAACGGCCATTGCACCCCCCCCCCCCTTCCCTCCTCCTGACCTTCTGCCGTCTCCTCTGCGAGCTGGTAGCCTGACTACATTACGTCAGTAGCGACAAGAACAAGGTGTTCTAAATTCCGGTTTATGTTTGAATTAAAGACTTTGGCTTTCGTAATGAACTCCTGCTTGGTTCAGAGTACGTATTTCAGCCATGAATTTTGATTCAGGGGTAAAATTGTGCAGAATGTCCGTTCATAGGTACCTACAGGCAAGATCAGGTTGGGTTAGACAATCTAGACTATGGACCGTTCTTATGCCGCGATAAATGGCAGATTAAGTGTCTAACTGCGTATAAGCTTGACTGTACGTCTGTACCTATCAGCAGAAAAACGGCGAAATGGGCGTTCATTTACAGCTAAGTTTAATGTAATGTAAGTTTCAATGCAGCAAGCCAGTCCCTAACATAATGTTAAGGTACCTGGTCAATAAATAAAATTTTACCTTATCGAAGCGTGTCTAACCCTAACCAATCTAGAAGGAAAAGCATTAACCTCCTTGTTCCCTACTCAACACTAAGTGATGGATGGTGGCATGCGAGCTGGCCATCAACTTCAACCCGCGACTCTCCAAGATGGCCTCCAACACGCTATAGGTACACGTACACAAGGTAAGTAGATGCGTATCGGAACAAAAATAAGACGATAGCGAGTAAATATAACAAGATTTTAGCTTTATTACACTGGGAGTGCATAAATAAGCGTGTATCGTATTACGAAGGCATTCCGACCGCTGGGCGTTCGTGTGAGAAGGCAGTAAATCGCTCGCAGCCCAACGCCTGAGTGCTGCAATAACTGGACCCACCATCGAATGGACCCAATGGGTCGGATTATAGTGAGCGGCACGGCGCGCAAGACGGCCAGTACTCGATATTGTCAAACTACAGGCTACAATTTTACAGGTGAAATTCGATGTACATTGCGTAGTCGGTTAGACATTATGATACAGGAATATGAACCGGCTACGCAATGTACTAAGAATTTCACCTGTAGACTTGTAGCCTGTAGTTTCATAACATAGGCACCTGGTTGTTTCTCGCGATATTACAAAGACAAGTGCGTAACGAATTATACGAATGAATTGAGTAAATTTACGTATGACTAGCTGTTACCCGCGGCGTAGCCCGCATAAGTGGTGATAAAAACTACCTATCCTATGTGTTAATCCATACTACCTTCTATATGTGTGCCAAATTTCATTATAATTGATTCAGTAGATTTTGGGTGAAGAAGTAACAAAAAACATACAAAATTTCACATTTATAATATTAACTCAGTGAACGAGCTGCTTACTGTCTACAATCCGACCCAATTGGTCAAGTTTGCGCAATTGAATTTAACCTAAAACCCGTTAAAAACTCAACCCTCTGAAAAATTAAGGTTTTTCAGTTTAGTGCTCGCGATAAGCATCCAATCTGTGTATAAATATGATTTATTTAATATTATTTTACCATTACGAAGGACCACAATTTAAAAATAAAATAGCTGTAGGTACCTGATACTAACAATATCCTGTATTGCAAGATTTTAAATCAATGGCGTATTTATACTACTAAGTATTGAAAATAGAAACAAAATTTACATTCAAATCATTATTAGTTTTGATCCGTTGATATGCTTAAAGCAACATGGTTTTGACATTAGGTATCATGCACTCACAGTGCTATATTATTTTCATTAAAAAAACGAAGCACTTCGATATGAGATATGAGTAACAAGAGATTGAAAATTTGGAAGTGTCAGTCGAGGTGCCGGTAGCTCAGTTGGTAAAGCAGTGGGACGGTACCCCACGGTCCGAGTCCCGGTGGGCGCTAACATTTTTTCCATTTCTTAATTTTCATTTATGGTTTTGACATGTAAAGTATCTCTCTCATGGGTGCGCACTGGAGGACCTTTTCATAGTTTAGTTTTAGGTTAATTACATCTGTAATTATTTAAATTGCGTTAGTTTTGTGTTATATACGAAATTACCCCATTTCTATATGATAAAAAGAATAGCATCACCCCATTTCTTGCCCGTGGGAGTCGTAAGAAGCGTGTAAGGGACTCGAGGGTGTGTATTGCAATTTAAGGCGATGGGCTGACAACCTGTCACTATGGCGATACACAATTTTCCGGATGACCCTCAAATGTTTGTCAGACGTGGCGTACATGTCCGTTCTATGCGGCCGTTTACGCTCTGCCTACCCCGCAAGGGATTATAGGCGTGATATGTGTAAAAAGAAGTAAAATGCAATGTTATCATCTGGGCGCGCAGCCGCCAATACTTACTTTGTGGTTGAGGCACCCCTCCACCCCACCACCCCTCCACCCCACCACCCCTCCACCCCACCACCCCTCCACCCCACCACCCCTCCACCCCTCCTCGCCCGCCGCCATGCGCCAACAGACCGGGCGGCTTTACGATAAATTACTTAGGTATTGTCCAATATCGTATGTTGTACCGTCTACAAAACTTTTTTCAGGTGTAACACTTTCCAACTAAAATTACTAGGTACTAAGTACGTTTTTATTTATTTAAGAGCCTGTGTTGTCCCGAGCACGTAATAAATTAAATTGAATAACAGATAAATAGAATAATGCACGTTTATCCGAATGAATTCGGAGTTGATAAGAGGAATTTATATAAATGTAAATGAGAAATAGATAAAGTTTTAGCGCCTACCTTGGCGTGAACTCGGGACCGTGGGGTACCATCCCACTATTCTACCAACTGATCTGCCGTGCCAGCTCCTCGACTAACACTTCCAATTCTTCAATATCTTGGTACTCGTCTCGAAGCGACGTACAATTTATAATTTATTTATTAATTTTATTCGTTCAATTCAGTCATATGGTTTAAAACGGAACCCAGCATTAAGGTAAAACAATTAAATTAAAAATTTAGTAATTTCTTTTATGAACACCCCTATTCTATTTTAAAAATAACATAGGTAGGTACCTATCAACAAAATCTTGATATCCAAATCCACATGACTTATAAAATGTGTATGCTATCCGTAGCTCGGGCACTCTACGTGGCTACGAGCTCGTTACGGGCGGGGGTGCGGCGGGTAGAGGGGGGAGGGTGTTCTCTGGGATAGCGCAGGGGGCGGGGCCTGGAGCGGTGGGCGGGGCAACCGCACTGGCTACGCGTAGTACACTATAGAGGGTCTACGCGACGCGACTGCGCTACTAAAGGGTGACAAATTGCTGAGCATACCATTATGTTGGGAACTTTATACCTCGACGCTTGCGGACGGACCATTGCCGTAGTCGTCACAAGTAACCAACCTAATTTATAAGGCCCTTCACTCTCGGTTGCTTGCCTAATATTTAATAAATAATTATAACATTTTCATAAACCATTTCCTATGTAATTGGTGCAATAAAAAATATGATAATATTCTATAGGTAGGTTTATTTATTTTTGACGCAAGGTTACACTTATTTCTGGATCTGGAGGTAACTGGTACCTACTTACGTACAAATGCAAATATAAGGCAGCAGTTTATTCGATTCAAATTCTCTACGTAATTCATTGATGATCAAATTTTCACCTAAGGTCAACCGGTCTCTACTAATATGAAACTATCTGACCAACTTTCTTAATAAGTACCTACGTTACTTTTTACTTACTTAACACGCAATTTAACGAAAACTTGCGATGCGTGCAGGAACACATACAACTTTTGTACTTTGCATTTAAACAAATTCAAGTCACGTTGGACATCAAAGAATGATCTTTATGTTTTTGTTATCTAATCTTTTAAGATTATCATTTAATATTATTATTTTTGTATAATAATCTTATCAGAACTTAAAAGTATTATCGCGTCACAAATTGGCAGTAATTTGAGAAAGGTCTAATTAAGCCGGCGGCCATGTTTGATATTTCAAGTACAAGTAGCCGCCTAGCCGGTCGTAAACTGGACGTAAAACTCTACATCCATCATACATAAACATATAATAATATAGTAGGTATCTACCTACCTACGCTTCAATCCCTATACCTAACTAAATAATTAGAGAGTAACCCGGCCGAATCGTGCCGTCGTTAATACGGTAGTGTAGGCTGTTAGCGAGCAGCTAATTAAATTATTCGGGTTATTGTTTTATAGTAATGTTGCTCGTGAGCTGGGAAAAAGAGTTATTTCTTTGAAAATAGTGCTCTAGTAGCCCGCCCAGTGGTTTTACCTGCTGCTACCAGTTATGTTTCCTGTGGAATGTGACCTTTTCTCGGCATACATAATTTATGTACCTACAAACTATCCTCTTCAATTAATCTATTGAATAACTGAGTTTTTAAGGCGGGGCATACAGACTGACAGACGGAAAGAGTTAACGTAATTACAAGGGTAGGATAGTAGTTTACGAAATCCTGAAAACCGCATCAAAATCAACGCCTTGGCAAGTTTAGCGTTGGATGACCGCCGCCGGCCAGATGGACCGATGACTTAAAAGGCGCGGCTGGTTGCGACTGGATGGCGAAAATAGGAGAACGGGCCCCATGGCGTACCCTGGAGGAGGCCTACATCCAGCAGTGGACTGCAATAGGCTGATGTATGTATGGGATTCGTAAAGGCTACTATGGGGCTCAAGGGTGTGTTATGCAATTTTAAATGATGAGCTGACAACCTGTCACAATGGCGATACATATTTTTCCGAATGCCCCTTAAACGTTTGTCAGAGGTGGCGTAAATGTCCGTTTTTGCGGACGCTCTGCCTACCCCGCAAGGGATTATAGGCGTGATGTGTGTGTGTATGTGTGTTTACGCGCAATAAAATCACTGAGGGGACAGGACTTAAAGGTTTATACTTTACTCTTCAGGAGCAATCCAAAATACAGAGCTCTAGGCTCCTCAAGACAAATTTTATTTTTTCACGTTTAACTTTAAACAGTTACTGATTTAATTACTGCTTAGCTTAGATAGCCAGCTTATATGGGGTGAAATTTTACTAGTGACCGATAGCGTAATCTCAAAACGGACTGGTGATAAAGAACAACTTTTCCCAAGAAATATAAGATTGAACAATTACAAAAGTATTTTGAGCTTCCATAGTAACTCAGCTGATCGGCAGTTTTATAGTCGATATCCAAATTGTCTTTTCGTATTTTGACCTATGTTCCTCGGGTAAAGTTGTTCCTTATCATATCACCAAGGTTTCGTTGGTGGTGGTGGTGGTGGTGGACTAGTCGGTGTCATATACGTAAAGAAGAAGGTTCAGCCCGTGTTGAGTTCGCTATCGGGTACTATTACAATTTCACCTAATAGGTATAGGTACGGGGTATAAGGGACAGCCCTCTAAATACCGATAGGGTGCATTCAGACTATGAAACTGGAAACATACCTACTAATTATGTCATGAAACCATATAAAATCGGCCTTCCGTACAAAATCACAATCAGCTGACTGCATTTACAAAAGTCAAAAAATATTTGGACGTTTTTCAAACATTCGCACGCAAGAGGACCTTGGTTGGAGGGATGCACGATGGCGTAATGTCTGCCTTTGACACGCGAAAAAACTGTTTAAATTTTACCACATCACACCACACCATACCTGTATTGATCTTAATTGTAGTTCTCGTCAATTTGTAATCACCCTCTAATGAACTCATTACGAGGTAGCGCCCGTATGCGCGGGCGCCGCCCTCGCGCCCAATTCGGCGTCGCGCAATATTTCACCGCGTAATCTTATCAGCGGCAGCTCTACTCCCCCCGCCGGCAGATGGCGTTGCTCGGCGTCACGTGCGCACGCGTCGCCCCCGCCCGAGCTCTATCTACCCGCCTTAATCACCCTATTACTGACGAATCTCTCGCCGATAGTGAGATTAGATAGCGATTGCAACATCTCTTAATCAATTGCTTGCTAGAAGGCACATAAAAAATAGGGGCAAATGCGTAGGTGCCAATACCAAACCAGCCAACATTATATACCGTCAAGTTGTCTTCTAAAATAGTTGCTGATATAACAGTTTGATTACCTACTTAACAATAGTAATGCAAGTTAGATAAAATCTTCTAGTGGTACCTCAAAAGTGAAGTCTACATCCAAATTTTTTGTTACAAAGGCCACAAATTGTCGTTGTCGTGCAGAAAATATCGGTTACAGGAACATGCTTGTAGATTCTTTCTACCGCAGAAAAGATTTTGTTTTCAAATATACGAGTAACCAAGTGAAATTGCTGGGTGGGTCGCGCAGTAGGTACCTGACCCATCGTAAAAATATCCAACAAGTCTTAGATTAGCATCACCACATATCTACCTGTAGGTGTCATAAAAACCGACTAATATATGTATCCAGGGAATTGGCCTCAGCGTTCTCGCGTGAGTATGGCAAATACCCCCCTAATAGGGAGGCCCACCTAAACGGTCCATGTTCAGTTGTGTACTGTTCTGGCTGTGCTGTTGAATTATTTGAGTTTGAAAATGTCAATTTACTTTTATTTATGCCAGGAAAACTTTAATCAAGGAAAACTCCTAAAATTCAGAATATCGTTTTAAGAACACGATTAGAACATTGCCGTGTGATGCCGGCTTAGAATAGCATCACCCCATTTCTTACCCATGGGTGTCGTAAGAGGCGACTAAGGGACTCGAGGGTATGTATTGCAATTTTAGGCGACGGGCTGACAACCTTTTACTATAGTGATACACAGTTATTTGATTGACCCTCAAACTTTTGTCAGATGTGGTGTTAATATCCGTTAAACGGCCGTTAACGCTCTGCCTACCCCGTATGGAATATAGGCGTGATTTATGTAGGTATGTATTTATGTATGTATTAGAACATAAAGAGGGTGCGCTTCATTAGCTTCATTTACAAAAATAAACTAATGAACTAATTATAGAATAAAATAAGTAAACGTTTTTATGCGCCTGCGCCGGTGCCTGTAAGCAAGTGCGGAGTTGAGTGGTTGTCATGTCAGTACTGTCACACGACTCCATGGGTACAAGCAAACACACATTAGCAGACATTATAAATACGCTTTAATTCCCAAGCAGTAAGAGCGTCGTTTCAAACACTGGTACACGTGTGCATGTCGGTCGGTGTACGGTGAAGGTATGCGCGGTCTCGAGTGGATCTGCGGCGCTGCAGCCACTTCACCACACATGCTGCGGTTGGAGGTTACAGCACTCACGGTACCGTTACAGCTGATTTACGCAAAAAACACGTGGTACTTAAAATTAATAATAAACTATTTTGGAAGGGCAACATAGAACGTTCAAAAATAAGAGAATATGATTGAAAATTCAGGGTTACATTAATATTTTGTAACATGGTATTGTTTCCTACAATAATTGGATTCTCACACTGCACATCGGTTTCAGCAATATTCAGTCGCTGATGATTAATATGCATTTTTCTTATTGTTTTTGGATAGGACACTGATTTAACTAACAACCCGATAAACCCTGGTTTTTCAACAACTTACCTACTACTACTAGTAGGCCATTGACATGGTTGAGTAACGACCACCGTCCAAATTATCTTAGACAGCAAACGGGACCGACGGCTTAACGTGCCCTCGGAAGCACGGAACCATCTTTCTTATGAACAATCAGGTGGTTTAGTCTGCAATGTCCGAACCAGACTGGAAACAAGTTCACAAAGTGATAATATCAGCTTTGTGAGTGTCCCACAGGGAATCAAACCCGGAACCTTTGCGCTGCAGTCGCACTACCACTGCACCACAACGGGCGAATTATATGCATTGAACTTGAACAAGGAAGTATTGGCAAGTTTCAGGCAGAATTTTGAATGAATGTAATATATTTAAAAAAAAAACACCTAAACTCCATCGAAAAAAATACAATGGCAAGTTCCGTGACTAAACTTTACGCACTCAAAATACAATCCGACTGATAAAAGATTTAACAAATGACATTGTTAAATCGTTTCCCACGGTGTCTTAAACTAATTAATTTCATATTCCGCTGTAACAAGTTTGTCCGTTCTCAAGTGGCTATGGATCCACATCACGCGGTGTTTTTGTGTGGGAACGTGGACCGTTACTCGCGACGACGGGCCGGCGAGCGCAGTAAACGTCCAGAGACGACTAATGTGACGCCAATTTTTTGCAATCGACCCCAAAACCACTCGACATTGTCGCGAAAGTCGTGTTTTTCAAAACCTGTATAATGTAGAGTCGAGAGTTTTTAGAGCACAGAGAGAATTGCTAGTTCACCTTATTTTTAAAATACCTACGTACAGTCACTTTTGATGAAAACGTAATCTTGAAAAATCCATAAAATTTCTAAAGAGCTACGTATGTATTTGTTCAAACCATATTTAATTTTATGTTCCACACTTCTATAGATACATTTACAAGTGAACGTCCTTTTTAATATTTATCTCATCCAATAATGATATACTTAGATTGCATTTTAGAGGCTGTTTGTAATTACTATTAAATTAGTTATCTAAATTAATATTTACAAGTTATCGGAGTGTTGGTTTGTTGCACTTGATGGTTACGAGTAAATTTCTTGTATAGCTCTATCAAAGAGCAATGGTAATGGACATATATGTTTTTAGTATGGAATGTTTTATTTTGTATAAGGACATAAAACTAACACAATTTAATTATTTACTTGGATCTGATGTTGTTGGGAATTAAAGTGGCTAACTGAATTTAGCAGGCTGTTTAGCTTAAAACAGATCCATATCTTGTATCACAAATAGCGCAGATTGCTACTGTACCTACTGTATAATCTAAGTCAAAATGAATTATACAAACATAGTCATCGTAAAAATTATATGTGACCTCATCATCATACATTTAAGAGCCTCGCTCTTGTCGGTGGAGTAATATCCAATCTGCTCTATTTTGAGCCTTCTTTGTGACCTACTTAACTAAATATCAAAAATATCACTATGATTAGAGCAACTAATAAAATGTTTATATATTTTTATCCCATCTATTTGCAAATGTGAATCTGCGATTGAATTCTGGTCAATGCCTTCATTATCTTATCCACAAATCATACTTATACCATTTCAAATAACCATCGTGCGAGTGTGAGATCAAACATCGTATCTGGAGATAAGCCGGCGGGCTGTGTGTTGTGGTTGTGGGTAATATCAGTGAGTAATGAACATTGATTGATTATCGGCGCGATACAAGTGCGCTTGCGTCGCTGCTGGCTGCCGGCGCCGCACCATCGGCTGCCAGCAGACGCCCTCAACCAGCATCCTCAGATCCATGGAATGGTCCAGAGAAAACCTTACAAGTTTAGGAGGAGTGATGATGAGGCCAGTAGGCCGAGTGACGACAGTGAGGAAAAGGGTAGCTACCCGCCTGGTCGGAAGTTGTGACCAGGGGAACGACTGTTCCAACCGGACATGTTTGGAAGTTGTATATATAGCGATCGGCGGAATAACTTCGATACCGCGTTTCAGGACTTGTATGTGGAGCGCATGCGCGCCGCCACACAAGCAAGCAGAATGAAGCCATGGAGAACTCGTCGGAATCAAGACCTCGATTCTCTTATTTTTTGGAAATGCATTCCCAGCGCCATACAACTCTCATTCCAGTACATTCTTCTCGTATTGCTACAATACGCCTCAGACTTATAGTGGAATACGAAACGGTTATCTGATACTCTATCGATAGACAACCAAGGTGTTTTTCAATTATCAGAATATGGGCCCAAATTTGGCATGCGTTAAACACTAATACATGCACCAAATAACACTCTATCTATTTACATAATCAAAAAGTGCTAGTAATCACGATAGGTTACGCCAAATCTGTTTGCGATACAATTTTCAATGCTTCATTTTCTTTATTCGGAGTTGTATATCTGAAGCTCTCTCTTCTCTGCGCCGGCAGCCGTCTGACACTGCGCAGCGGTCTCAAGTGCTTCTAAAAGCGTTCAAAGCCGACGACCACGTTGCCATAGGTCGGCGTCACTCGTGCACTACACTCGTAACATTCACATTACAGCTATACGAGTATCTACACAAAACATTCTCATGACGAAGCAGATGGGTGACCTTGTAAGCGTTGCAGGCCTCTGTTGGATGCAGTCGGCCCAAAGTCGTGGTCTATGCAGAGGCCAAGATAAGGCCATGTCCAGTAGCGGACGTCACACGATGACAATATCTCATATTTCGTTGATTGCATTAATTTACTTCATTCATTTACATTTCAAATATTATAACTATAATGATTCACCGTAGTTGGTGCGTTCCCTGAAGGTCGCATTGTTCCACGCACGGCTGTGATGTAACGAGTATAATAACACGACATGGAACTGCACACTTGCACTTTTGTGTTTACTTTGTTACATGAGATCAGCTGTTTTGCTAGCTCATTGACATGCGCTTTGTGTTGCCAGGACTCGCGTTAAAATAAATGTTTTACTTTGTGGAAACATTGTTTGTTTTTACAAATTTATCAATGAAATTATTATGTTTGATCGAATTCATTGACTGCAGCCAGACAAATTTAGGCGGTTCACTCACTTATCGTCCGTCGTTCCGTTGTCTGGAACGACTTGACAGACGCCTCCGTTACGCACCGTAACGCATCGTAAACCCACCGTAGCCGTATTTGTATGGGAATAAGATAAGAATTCGCAATTTCCTTTCGTCTGACAGACGCATGCGACAAGTGACTAAACCGTCTAAACTAGAAAAGGTGAACAACAAGAACCTAAACCTGTTATTTCTGGGCAGTTTACTCATAAACATTATAATTTTAAATTTCAAAGTAGAACTGAGATGTGTATGTAACTATATTTTACAACGTTCAATTTGATGCAATGGATATGAGCCTACCAGGTCCTAGGATCGATTCCCTTTTCAGAAAATGAGTTTAACTTTGTTCCCCGCTATGATATTTCTATTTCGCGTGTTTCTTGTAGGAAGCATCTGGCAAGTTGTTTGCCTTTCTCCACGGACGGCACGTCTGCGAATTCGTAGTCAGCAGTTTTCTGTCACGTGGCTCCCATTGTAACGTCCCAACACTCCCAACTCTCACGTAGGCACAGTGCGCTGCTCTTGAAACCACACTGCGTGCGGTCGAACACATAAAATTACATATTGTTATACGGTGATAATGATAAACTCCTTAGTGTCTAAAATTGATACTTTTGTTGTGAAAATTATTGTGCTTCAGGATATTATAATACAAATGTGAGTAATACCCAACAATCGAAGAAGTTTTCCATGTAAGTGCAATGATCTTCTTTTGTTTCCTCGTCACTGATCAGTAGCGCGATCGCTTAAATTCGATAGTGGTCCGAGATATACCGCCGATAAGATGGTAATCTCTGACATCGGCGCAATAAGTTGTAGTGTCGTGTTTTACACATGTCTGCCTGGTTTAGTGTTGCATTATAGATGCTGCATGCATAATCCGGACTGGGTGGTACAGGCAGCGGGCGGGGCAGACGGGCGGAGGGGCGGGCAGACGGGCGGCGGGGCGGGCAGACGAGCGCTAATGCAACGCATAAATTTTGCGCGAGACTTGTCCGCCGTACAGGCTCCCTTTTGCTCTTGTAAAGTTTATAATTTAGTGGCAATAAGTTTACGTCGTTTGACAACTATTAACATGTTGTGTACAAGTATAACCATCGAGTTTTGTTCTACGGACAAGCTCAGGGCGGAGTAGTAGCTGCCGCTAATGAGGTAACTTCTACGCATTTGCATTGACAAGATGTTACTAGCACAGTAAGGCTAACTTTACATGTTTCAAAAAATATTAAAGTCGTTTACATTTGGCTCATAGTTTCTGGCCCATTGGCCGAACCCAATTCATAGTTTTGTGTCATTTTAGGTGTATGCTAAAAAACTTTCATTTACAGTGGATAAAAACGACTTAAACTGGTTTTTGCACCATGTTAACTGTCACAAAGACAATACTTTATAGACACTTATAATTTTAATTAAATAAATAAGCTACCATACATTAAATCGATTTTTTTTGCAGTTTTTGCAAATTAAGTTGCGAGGGAGATGGCATCAATTCTTAGATTCGTATCTGGACGTCGCTTACAAATGATCATGCGTACGCTGTATTGCCTGATGACTTGATGAAACAATGTAACGTATCAATGCAAAATTATCGAAGCAGCAGCTATTAAAAGTTTTGTAATGTTTATAGGTAGTGTGTAGTGTCATAGGAAAACATCGTGTTGACATATTGTTTATTGCTGACGCAGGGTGTCATGTATCGTCGTGTGGACATGATTTACATGACGCCTCCAACACGTGCGCTGCCACTAATACTCCTGCTGCCACATGACTTATGTGACATAACATCTCTCTTGCTGCATATTTGCGCTATAAGTAGTCGTAAAGAGTTGTTAATGTGAGTCGATGGAGGTGAAGTACGTCGTTTCATATTTTACGACTATTTTCTTTTTAATGAAGCCCTGAATTTTAAACCCTATGTGTAGACTAGTGCGCAAAGTTGTTATTTTTATCCGCATAATCTATCTACAATTACGTAATTAAAATATAAAACTTTCTATTTTATTTTAATGGGAGTTTGTCTGTTGACAGTTCTAAGTCAGCGCATTAATTTAGAACCGGTGGTTCTAAACCGTAAATTTGACGTTATACCAGCCAGTCAGCAAATTCAATATTGCTAGTTTTGTCACAGGATCTTATAAATAACTGTTAATTTAATTTGCTACGAATTAAACTTATCGTCTTACTCTTATAGTGTAATTCATGATAGTAGGTAAACAGAAAATCAATAAGGTCAATAAACACAATATAAATAAAATGAAGAATAATTTCCAAAGTTTTACATATTTTCGTGTAAAGAACCGTTATCGCTGCATAGTATAAAGTAAAGTCGCTTCCTGCGTCTGTCCCTATGTCTGTTTGTTAGTTTGTATGTATGCTTAAATCTTCAAAACCACTTAACGAATCTGTTTTTTTTTTTTAAAGTTGATTCAAGGGAAAAGTTTTTATGTATGATTTATGTCGGGAAATCTTTTTTCCTTTAGAAATCGGTTAGCAGCGGGTGAAAAGCTGGGTGGGCCACTAGTTTCTGATAAGTTCAGCGCGCTCTACTTTATACTTGAGGATCCCTAGATCACGGAATATGTATTACTGTGGCAGCCATAACAACAAATACCAAAACACTAATAAAAAAATAGGGGGGTCCCATGCAATCAACGTAATTTTAATGCCATATCTATACATAATGGTATGGAAACCTTCGCGCGCGAGTCCGACTCGCACTTGGCTGTTATTAGCATTTAGTAGGTAGACCTACTATCTACACTAATATAATTTATTTATTTATTTATTTAACTGTTTATTGCACACAAGATAAAACACAGAACAATTACATTAAAGAAAAACAACACAACAGGTACTACTTATTTCTAAAAAGAAATCTCTTCCAGCAGTCCTACGGTAGAGAGATAGCATAAGGTAAGGCTGATAAATCGTGCACAATTAAATTAATGAATATAGTTAAATAAAATATAATAAACTTACTCATAAATCTGATTAAGACAAATCCAAATTTTGGTATACGTGTAATTTTGACTAGATACTATGGCCAAGACTATCCCAACCCAACCTTCCCTAATGGCTGTCTCTGCGCCCGGCGGGGTCGCTGGCGTGCTGGCGGCCGGCGGCGGCGGCTGCGGCGGGCCGCTATAAATCGACCTGGTGTCGATATGCACTCCGCGTTATCAGCACTTACCGCCCCTCCCGCGCGCCCCTGACGCCTGCCTCACCCCCGCGCCCGCCCGGTGGCGCGTCGTCTGCGTACGCGCACACCCAAACAATCCCAAACGTTGCCGTGACTTTTGGACTTACATTTACGTAGAGTTTAGGGCTCTAAAGGAAAAAGTAAATGAAGGTTCAGAAACTGCTTCCAGGATATCTACTTTCATTGGCATTACTAGTAGGTATTTCATTGTCATCTTCGTGCCCGTATCTAGTAAAGATAAGGTATGACAAGATAATTATTTATTTAAAATCTAAATTACAAATAGGTAAAATAATTCACAATAATTAATAAGTATAGTACAAATAATGAATAATGTAGAGTCTTTTGAAGCCTTTTTTCCCATAATTTGTATGAACAATAATAATAATTAAATTAAAACAGACACGCTTCTCTATTTAAGAGATGTCTTCCATCAGTGTAACGTAGGTTGAAACTTTTTTACAGTATTTTATTTTTAAAAGAGTGAAAATCGTAAAAATGTAAAAGCCATTTGGCTAAATTCATCCCGGCCGTGCAGTTTTTTGCTTATTGCCATAAATCGTGCGGTGTACCGTCGTCACTAATTTCGCTTAACAAATTCTCTCTCTCGTCACCATTAGGACGAAGCCAGACATCTGTCACACCAACCAAAAAAACTGCGCACTAAAATAGATCACGTTAATTATGCGGTAATCATTCACAGCGCGACAAATTACTGGTATCTGCCTAATGGGTAATACGAGAATAATTAGAAAATTAATCCAATACTTTCAACCCTTTTACAAATTCATTGCTGTATACAAAATAAGACAATGATTAACGGTGGTAGAGTCATAATCACGAATAAAATTCTTATTATCAACATTAAAAAATAATGCTCTCCAGGACACTCTTTAAATTAAGTATAATAAATAAATAATAACAAGATGAAAGGATTACACAGAATTGATTAGTGCTTAAGGCATCAATCCATTCCCTGATATTTTTATTACGGTTTCAGATGCCTTATTCAAACAAATACTTTGTGAATCTAGTCACTGAAACATTGTTTCAGGTTGTCAGGTTAGTTTACTTGATTAAAGTTCAATTTGAGTACCTACGTAAATACAAGATAAATTGTTGAATCCTTTTTAGGTAGTTGTTGCCTCTCCTGCGCAACTCCAAAACAAACTTGCAGCAATACTCATACAACTGCTGTACAAGGTATTAGGTAACTGAGTCACTGTGTACGCCATTTACAAACGAATACTGACAACCTTGATCTTCTGTTCGCATGATCGTCTTTATGTCAATGCAGCAGAGGCTACAGTTGTCTGGCAGGTGTCAATAACAACAGCACCCCTGTGGTGTAGCTGCGCGTGCCGTATCACTCGGCTATCAGCTGTTGCATTCTTGTTGATACCAACCGCCTATCATTTGTTCTGATTTTGTAAATACGTCTCCTACTGTGTTACTCATATTTTCTTTGCAATCGACGTGTTAGTACACTGCTTTTTAAGCTTTACATCATCAGCTTTCTAGGTTATCGTGTCATCATGTTTCTACTATGGTTAAATTGTAAATCAAGTAGACTAGGTTTAAGAAACTTAAATAAACGGTGAAGAAGTTTTATCAATATATCAACATGTTTACAAAATAAGCATGAATTTTTAAACTTATATATTAAGAGATAAATAAGGGTAACACTTACTGGCTTACTGCTTATGAAAAGAATATGCTCTTATTTAGGGATGTGTCAAATGTTCTCCGATGATGTGATCTTTTCCTTCACAGTCAGTCTATTTCAATACACAGGGTGTAACATAAAGGGAAACAAATCGAAAAATACCTTTACCTCCTTTCGGCTTATTTCCTATTTTTCACTTCCTGTATACACTTATATACCAGTAGCATTCACATATAAGTAGGTATTACATTGATTTTGACGACCGATGTGGCGCAGTGGTAGTGAGACTGCCTGCGACGCAAAGGTTCCGAGTTCGATTCTCGGTGGGACACTCACAAAAGTTGATATTTATCTCTTTGTGAATTTGTTCCCGGTCTGGTTAGGACATTGCAGGGTGAACCAACTGATTGTCCGAAAAGATATGGTTCCGTGCTTCGGAGGGCACGTTAAGCCGTCGGTCCCGGTTGCTGTCTATGATTACTTAGACGGCGGTCGTAACACAACCATGTCAGAGGCCTACTACTAGTAGTAGGCGGTTGAAAAACTCTGACACCAGGGTTCATCGGGTCGTTGGACGACTCGGTGTCCCACACGACAAGAGATTGATTCCGTGCTATTGTTTCAGGTGAGAGTATATGCGGTACGCTGAGGCAGCGTCTGGGCACGGCGGCGGCGGCGTAGCGGCAGCGGCGGCGATGTTCGGCGGCAACGGCGTCGGCGGCGGGCACGGCGGCGTCGGCGGCTACGGCGGCGGCGACTGCGGGGACGGCTACGCGCTGCCCTACCGCCAGTACCCGCACTACCAACACTCCGCCATCTGGCCGCACGCGCATCACGACCAGTACGGTAAGTGTCGATATATCTGGATGTGGAAATGGTCCGGCTAAACTTAATGCTCACCTAATAATTCAAAACCGTAAGAGGTTAAAGCCACACCCCATGGAACACTTGGGAAAATGATCGTTTAAACTTTGAATAAAGTTCATTGACCCGTCAAACATACTGACGCACATCATGACGGGGTAGGTAAGTTTTTATGGGGATCAATGAACTTTATTCCAAGTTTAAAACGAAGAAGCTAGGTTAGCCATCTTGGAAAAATCTACCTGCATAAAAAAACCTGAAAACTTCTTCTACTTGGGCTCAAAGTCTGCTTAGTTAAAATCGTTTCAGTTGTATGTAGATAGCGTGACAGTGGCATGGTTTTGGGCGTTTTGTATTCTGCTAACAGTTTTTAGTATAAAATATCACGGTGACAAAAATGAATTAAATGAAACCAAGAAGAATGGGTTGCAAGATTATTTTTTTTACGAAATAAGTAGTTACTAAGTATAAATAATAAACAGTTCTGTACAGGAAAACATTGATCGTATTATATTTTGTGAATGATTAATTACTTATTTTTTACGATTCCTGAACAAAACCGCAGAAACTACTCACTCATAATTCTGTATATTTGGTCTACAAAACAATTGATTCCTGGAACCTAACTTTACAAACATCATTCAAAACATTGTATTCCTACACGATTGGCAATCATGATGGAAAAATACACAGGATGAAAAATATTAACTACAAATATTTTAAGGGGAGAACCAGCCCATCTTATTACTTCCTTTTTTTTCGTGCGGGACACCGAGTCGTCCAACGACCCGATGAACCATGGTGTCAGGGTTTTTTTTCAACCAGCCCATGAAACTGAATAACTTTCCGCAAGGAACATACATCGATACATGAAAAAAAGATAGACTTCTCATTAAAAAATTTACCCTGTCGGCTGGAATCGTCTGGGCTCGGCTTTTTGTATGGGAGGCCATTCCTTGGGGAAAGTTGTCCAGTTTTATGGGCTGGTTCGCACTTGAAATATTTGCAGTATATAACTGACGTATCCGTGATATAATATATGATTGCAACAGCGACGAAATATCGAGAGCACAAACAATAATAAGAACCCGCTTTATAAAGAAATTATATAAATATTTATAAACAGAGTAAACAACCGCGAAAGCATAAAACTTAGTATATCTGATTATTAAAAACGGTAGATGGAGCCGTGCCACGCGTTATTGGCATTGAAAAATACATTTGCAAAATTCGCGGACAAGGAACGAGCTGCGGTAGCCCAGATGGATGAGGCGTCGCCTCTAGTAATGGCGGAAGTCGCAGGTTCAAATCCTGCCCGCGCCTGAAATTTTTGCAAGTGTTAAAAAAATAAATATATAGGTATAATAATAATATTCTTTATTGCACAAAAATAAACAGATAAAATACCAAATTTTTAAAACGTGAGGTATAATTTACAGAGTTAGTTATTCATTTATTTTGTTAAATTACTTTCGTATTGCCTATTTGTCCTAAAAGTTTAAATTCTCTCACAAGACATGGGTTGGCTGGAAGAGATAACCTCGCCTTTGCGACAAAAATATATATTCAATTAGTAAAACTGAAGTAGTCAAAAACTTACAAGTAGTTTTTTTCTATTATTTTCTTATTATTATATTATTTTCTATATTTTCGATTTGTTTAAGACAGGCTTTTATATTTATTGAATGAATATATAATGATACTTTATGAATATATTTATAAGAGATGGGTGGTGCTCTTGTTTCGTTTTTATGAATGTGACGTTATTTGCACGCCAGTTTGTGAAATGTTTGCCCCTCCGAAAAAATATTCAACAGGATATTATAAATATTTCCTATTATTTACTGTTTGACTTTTATAGGAATGAAGTACATACCTCTATTGACGCAATACAATTATCCCGCAGTAGTATTTGTAGCGGATGTTTTGTCATAAATATGTATTTATACCTACGTCTCTTCGTGTAGATTAACAGGAAGTTGTTATTGTAAACGGGATAACCCTTGTAAGATTATATTGTTGTTTTCGGAAAATATTATAGTGTCGTCTTATAAAATTACCTACTAGATTTCCGCCCCGCGATCCCAGCATTAATTCATAATTCATAATTTCTTTATTTGCTCAGAATGGGGTACATAAAACAAGGTGTTAGGTAATCTTATGTCACATTAAAAAGGTTCTCCACATTCAGCCACTAGAATATGGCATGCAAATATAGGTTAGTGTATTTATATCAAAAATTCTTGAACTGAGTAAAAATTATGTGCTTGAAGCCATTGCGCTGCACGTCAAACCTGCAGCCTCGTACAGGTGGTTGTGGATTCGGTAGACAAGTGTCTTATCATCATCATCATCATTGGCCTCACACGTCTGTGACAGACGATTTAAACAGTGTCTGAGGCAGACACTGCGCTGCCTGGGACGCAATTATGGAAAACGCAGGGCTGCCCAGGACCTGCGCCACCCTCTCGGCCTACCTGGCTGGATCCGCAGGAACGACTAGTCGATACGTGCGGAGCCAGGTCGGCTGCAGGAGTCTGCCGCGCGGTAGATCTCTGTCACACGCGCCCCCAGGAGACCCCGTTCCGGGTTTAATTGTGGAGTTGGCCTCTCCAGGACCGTTGTGCTTGGGTCGGATTTATCCCTCGGTCGCTTCTTACGACCCCCACGGGAAGAGATGGGGTGGTGCTATTCTACTCTGCCGGCACCACACGGCCAAAATGTGGTCTCACGACAACGGTATCGTGCTAAATGCAGAAAAGACTTAAGTTACTAATTATACATTGTCCTTATCTACGCCTATCATAATTAAATCACATAATTTTTACATACCACAGCTTTGATTGTACCTACACATAATAATATTTTAAATGCAACTGTAAACCAAGCTGTGTGATGCCGGCTTAAAGTAGCATCACCCCATTTCTTTCCCGTGGGAGTCGTAAGAGGCGACTAAGGGACTTGAGGGTGAGTATTGCAATTTTAGGCACTATGGCGATACACAATTTTCCGAATGTCCCTCAAATATTTGTCAGATGTGGCGTAAATGTCCGTCTTTGCGGCCGTTTACGCTCTGCCTATTCCGCAAGGGATTATAGGCGTGATATGTGTATGTATGTATGTATGTAAACCAAAAGAACGAGTTAATTGTGTAGCGTATCTAGGAGTCAAAATAGACGAAAACTTTTCTTGGTTTTCCCATGTAGACTTCATACGAGTAAGCAATAAGCTCAGATTTCTGCTTGGTAGATTCTATCATTTAAGTTCCGTTCAACACCTTAAACTGCCTTTAACTATCTTTAGTTTATTCAATTTTAACTTACTCTCTAGACTGCTATGGTTAAACTTAAAAAAAACATTAAAAAAAATCCATTTAAATCAGGTTCTTAAAATTGCTAGCAAACAAGAAGACAAAAGATAACTGTAAAGGGGATTATATTAAATTATTTAAAATTACCCATTGGTTTAAAACATAAATATTTAATACTTATTAATAACCATAGACACCATAGTATTGTCGTGTTATCTAGGCTCCGAGAGGCACCGGCGCTCAGGGAGCCAAGGTAACCGCAGGTGAATACTTATAGCTAAGTATTTGTAGCTTCACCATTCATTCATACATCCAAAGTTTGGGGTAGGGCTCACATTCAATGGCTCCTACTCCAAGGTATGCTGCTCTCTGAGTATACCTCAGTTAATGACGCAAGGCTTGTTTTAGGAGTTGTCATCCGCTCCAGCTTAAAACCCACATGGTAGTGTTAAGGCTTATTTAGCGTGTCACTAGCCGCACGTGTAGAGTGTAGTCGTGTAGGCTTATTTTACGTGTCACAATCCGCACGAAGAGGTATGAACCTTAGCTCGAGTGGGGATAGAGATGACCCAACAGGTAAGGAACATTATAATAGACCCATTTAGTAAGAGTCTTTTAGGAGAAAGGGCATAAAGAGAGCCCTTTAGAGTAGTGGAGTTTTTAGAGTCAGGTTCCTGGACTAAGAGCCCAATGAAGTAGTCCGAAGAAATTCAGCTAGGGGTTTTGTAGTAGAACCGAAAGGCTTTGACTGGCTTATGAGCCTAAGTTAAAGGGTTGGCTTCGCTTTGGCCGAAATAGCGATGCCATGAGGGTGATGAGGTATAAAAGGAAATATTTACAAAGAAAAGAGTGAAATGCCTTAACTCAGTTTAGACTTTAAAGTCTTTAACGTGCCATTTGGCTCTTACACCGTTTGGGTCCTCCAAGAGGTAAACGAGTGGCGATATCTTTTGTATCACTCTGCATTTGATATACCTTGGGGCGAGTTTAGCTGAAAAGTATGAGCCTGCGTTACTAAGGGCGTAGTTTTTCCGCCAGACGAATTCGCCAACATTAAATTCCTTGAAAGGATGTTTCAAGTCGTACCGAGCAGCGTTCCTAATGTGGGCTATGTAAAGTGACGTCTGGACCCTATCGAATATGTTGGCCAGCAGGCCTACGTTATTCGCGTATATGTCGCGAGGTAGCAGAGTTATTTCGTCCAGATTGTGTGTAGGTGTGTAGAGAGAACCACATGTGACGATTTCTCGTCCGTACACTAGGAAAGATGGGGTGAATCCCGTTACGGCGTTGACTGAATTATTCATGGCATTCTGAATAATTGGTAAATGAATGTCCCAAGAGCGGTGATCGTCGTTTACTAGTGATGCTAGTGCTGTTATGATGGTTCTGTTATATCGCTCTGTGGGGTTTACTTGTGGGCAGTAGTGAGGTGAGTAGGACGGGAAGGGTATTTTGTACTTTGTTATTAGGTTATTGAACTCCCTAGACCGGAATTGAGGACCGTTGTCCATGATTATGGTCTGTGGGACGCCGTGGACGAGAAACACAAAGTTTTCGAGGTTACTTATGATGTTTGATGCTAGAGCGCGTTTAAGTGGAAAAAGAAGGCAGTACTTAGTAAAACAGCAAGTGACGACGAGGATGTGCTGGTTGCGACGTCTCGACATGGGTAAAGGGCCTATCAGATCGAGAGATATGCATTGGAAAGGCCTGGAGCAGATTCTTGGTTTGCCCATAGGGCCGTAAGGGGAGTGATTAGAATATTTGTAGGCCTGGTTACGTTCACAATGTGAGATAAGTTTGGTTATGTCTTTAAACATACCTGGCCAGTAATGTGTTAAAGATAGCTTCTTAAATGTTTTGAAGACACCTAGGTGTGGCTCGGAGGCTGAGCCGTGGCAGTTTCTTATTAGATTTTCTCTATCTGGAGGGGGTGGAACCTCTTTCCATGAGAAGTCATCTTGTATACTGAATGGTGAAGTGATGTGGCGAAATAGTTTGTCATCACTGATCATGTAGTTTGGGTATGAGTCGGGGTTGCTACGGCAGCACTGGACGAGTCTGTTGTACTGCTCGAGCTCTGTGTCAGGGATAGGTCCTGAGATAGGGGCGATGTGAGTGAGAGTGCTGGCAGGTTTCGGAGTTCGAGAGAGCAAGTCAGGTACAAGGTTATCCTTACCTTTCTTGTGTTTTAATATAAAGTTAAATGATGAAAGGCGTATAGCCCATCGGGCAAGTCTCCCGGATGGGTTGGAGAGATTAAGAAACCATTTTAAAGCCGCGTGGTCCGTGTAGACTGTAAACTGTTTGCCGTTGTCAATGTAGCATCTCCAGTGTTCAAGGGCCGTGATGACTGCTAGAGCCTCGCGTTCTGTGGTAGAGTAGTTCTGTTCGTGTTTGTTAAGTGCCCTACTCATGTAAGCTATGACAACCTCCTTATCGCCTTGGGTTTGGGTTAGCATGGCCCCTATGCCGAAATTAGATGCGTCGCAGTGGACGGAAAAGGGGCTGTTAAAGTCCGGGCAAGCAAGGATTGGTCAACACCAATCTCGTTAGTTACAACTAACGAGAAGTTCCTTTAGTTTAAGAAACGCGGAATTGGCTTCGCTTGTCCAGTTGAATTTGGGAGCATTTTTGCCGGAAGTAGTTAATTTCTTATCGGTGAAGCGATAGTGCTGAAGTTTGGAACAAATCTGCGAAACCAGCTGCAGGTACCAATGAACTTTCGAACTTCTTTGCGCGAAGTGGGAACTGGGAAATCTAAGATAGCGCGTATTTTATCGGGGTCGGCACGGAGACCGTGCTCATCAACTATGTATCCGAGGTATTTTAGTTGACCCCTGAAAAATACACTCTTTTCGAAGTTTATGGTCAGCCGTGCAAAGGTTAGTTTCTCCAGGACTTTAAGAAGTAAAGAAATGTGTTCCTCAAATGTTGAACTGATGATGATGATATCGTCTAAGTAACAGAAGACTTTGTTGTCAAAGTCGGGGGTGAATAACATGTCCATTAGTCTTTGCTGTGTAGCTGGAGCGTTAGTTAGCCCGAAAGGCATAACCACAAATCTGAACATGCCTCGGCCTGGTACGTAAAAGGCGGTTTTATCTCTATCTGCTTCGTTGAGTGGTATTTCCTAGAATGCTTTAGCGATGTCTATGCTCGAAAGAAATTTAGCGTTTTTTAAGTGGTCCAGGATTTCGTTGATGAATGGAAGGCTGTAAGCATCGCGCCTAGTTACGGAATTAAGTTTTCTACTGTCTACGCAAAATCGCCACTCTCCGTTCTTCTTGGCGGTGATGAGAACGGGTGACAGCCAGGGGCTTTCGCATTTTTCGATTACCTTCCAAGATAGCATCTTATCAACCTCATTGATAAGTGCCTTTTGTTTTTCAGGTGAGAGCCTATAGCAGCGTTGTTTGATGGGAAGAGTGTCGCCAGTGTCAATTCTATGGGTTATAAGGTGTGTGCGGCCTAGTTCGCCTTTCTCTTCGAAGGATATTTTCTTAAATCTATTAATTATATCATCAGCTATTAGTTTTTGATCAGAGGATAAGCATTCATAAGGGTGTATTTTTTATTTTCTGTAATTGTGTTGCAGGAAGTTGTATTGAAGTTGAAAGCTAAAGAAAGCAGTTTAGGGATAAGATTAAACTTCTTCCAGAAGTCGACACCTAGTATTATAGAGGGCCTAATGTTAGGGAACACGAATGCTCGCAGAATTTGAGTTTCATTATTAAATGTAAAAGGTAAGTCAATAAAGCCTAGTGAAGTTGCTGTGTGGCCACTGGCTGAAGATACTGTTATCGTCCGCAACTTAGATAACGAGTAGCCGAGATTTATGAATTTTAGGTGGGAGTTATTCCCGAGGATTGTTAAAGAACTGCCGCTATCTAGGAGACCAGAAAAGGCTATGTTGTTTATAGTGAAGTGGAGGAAAGGGCGCTCATGGTCTTTTTCCTCATCGTATAGAATTGAAGTAATTCTGTAACACGTGTGGAATAAGCGGATATTCTGTAACCAGTTCTTCCAATCCTCAGCGTTACTGGTACGGGTTACTTCTGCATTTAGGGCATTTCGGGGTTTTGAAATCCTTTAGGCCACACTTGAAGCAAATTGGAAAGCGGGGTTGAATACATGTTACTAAGGAGTGTCCGTTAATTCGGCACCGAACACAAAATAAGTTGGAGTTGTGTCTGCTGTTGATCGTGTTGATTTGCCTTAAGTATGAAGGCTTGAATGGTGATGGTGTGTAGGAGGCTTTAGGAGTGTTTTGGTTGGGGTTAGGTCTATGTATATAGCCTGTTTTACTAGAGGATGGTGTGGGAGGCCCGAGAGGTTTGTAGTTGAATTCTGCAGCGAGTGGATCTGGGAGTGGTTCCTTAAAGTTCTTATTTTTGTCGATTACTTTCTCATACTGTTGGCAGGCAGTTATGAGTTGTTCTAGTGTCAGTATGTTCATGTGTGCTATGAAGTTAGAGTAGCAGGGCCTTATGTTCCTCATTATTATTTCTAGCTTCTCTTCGCTTGATAATGTAAGTAAGTAAAAGTAAGTAAAAACTCTTTATTACACACAAATACAGGATAATTAAAAAACAGAAAATCTTAATCTAAAGTGCGCAAAGGCGGTCTTATCGCTGAAAGCGATCTCTTCCAGACAACCTTTGGATAGAGGAAACTGGTAAAGAAAACAGAGCAGTGCATTAATAGCTATTTAACAGCAGCAACTATTGAATTATATAATTAAAATTAAAGCTATACATACATAATATAAATATAATAATTCTTACATACTATTGTTTATATATATTAAATATAAAAATAAATAAATACACGTACATATACATACATATACACCTACTTATATAAATATATACACATTCATACTCTTTATGGACACATAGACAAATTAGTGGATATAATTTAATTATTTATACAATAAAGCATTAGTTTTATAAAACAAGTAATAAGTACCTATATGATAAATATTATAAATTATTTGACAACCGACCTTGGCATTGAAAGGTAATGTTGATGAATCTTTGCTTTAAAGGAATCTAATGTTTTGCAGTGTCGGATCTCTCGAGGTAGCTCATTCCAGATGTAGATGGACTTAATAAGGAAAGATTCCTTGTAGTAACCCGATTTTGTAAAAGGTGCCTTTAAGATGTTGTCAGACTTTGATCTTACCACTCTATCGTGATCAAAACCCAGGAATTGGAACTGCTCGGACAAGTAGGTGGGCATGACGGGATTGTTCAGAACACTAAAAACAATCGCAGCTGCGTGTGAAGTTCGACGCTGTCTGATCGTTGCCATTCCAGTTGAGCACGGTAAGAGGAAACATGATCAAACTTGCGCAGCCCGAAAATAAACCTAACGCACAAATTTTGAAGACGCTGAAGCTTATCAAGCAGGTCCTCGTTGAGGTCTAAATAGCACGTATCAGCGTAGTCAAGTATTGGCAAAAGCAAGGCCTGCGCAAGTTCGATTTTAGTCCTTATTGGCAACAAATTTTTCCAGCGTTTGAGAGATCCAACAGCAGCAAAGATTTTTCGGCTGACCACAGTAACCTGTTGAGACCAGGATAATGTACTGTCAAGCATAACACCCAGGTTTTTTACAGTTTTGCTGTAGGGCAGTGCTGTACCATTAAAAACAATTGGAGGGAGATGATCCAAATTTAAGCGCGACAACTGCTTTGATCCACCCATGACAATGACCTGCGATTTGGTAGGATTTACTGTGAGTCCATGCGAACTGCTCCAGTTCATTATAGTTAACAAATCTACGTTAATTTTTTGAATCCCAGAAGCAGCATCATTCACAGAGCATTGTGTGTAGATCTGCAAGTCATCAGCATAAAGGTGGTACTGGCATTTAAGGAGTGGGGTGAGGAAATTTATAAAGATGGAAAAAAGGAGAGGGGAAAGAACACCACCCTGGGGCACGCCAGCAACAATATCACGAAAAGAAGAGGTTCGCTCATCAACGCGGATACTCTGTTTACGTCCGCAGAGATAACTTCTGAACTAGTCTACTGCTGTAGTGGACAGTTTTAGTGATCGTAGCATCGCAAAGAGTATATCAAAATCAACAGTGTTAAAAGCGTTACTGAAGTCTAATAAAACAAGAACTGTGATAAGTTGATTTGACATCCCCAGACGAACATCATCGGTCACCTTTATGAGAGCAGTGACTGTGCTGTGTCCAGGACGGAAACCAGATTGAAAGGGACTGAGGATACAATTGGAGTTGATAAAAGAGCACAACTGCTGGTGAACAATGCGTTCCAAGACCTTAGATAGAAATGGGAGAATGGAAATAGGACGATAGTGGTTTGGGGTAGATGGGTTGCTGATTTTAGGGATCGGGATAACTGCGGCTTGGCGCCAGAATATAATGGTTTAGAAAGCTTATTGAACATGCCTGACATTATCGACACATAAATGATAATTGGCTCAGACAGACCTTGAGTTCTGCTTCTAATAGATTCTAGAAATTTGTAGTCAAAGTCATGGCCTCCGAAATCGTTGATTAGGTCGGCACAGAGTTGTTTCCATGTGTAATTAGGGTTCATGTTTGTTTTAAACCTAAGCCAATGTAGAGCTGAGTCAGTAAAGATGTCAAAGATTCTGCTCATAAGTGACTGTGGATCTATTCTCCTGGATACGCGAAATTCCTCCACATTTTGGATAAAGGACCGGGGACAAGTTTTCCCGGAAAAGTTATTTTTTTTTAATTCCTGAAGGCTTTTATCGAGTTGTTGTCCTAAAGGGGGAGGAATTTGCGGGTGGGAGTACTGCGGTGTGCTAAATATCTCAACGTATTGCTCCTGATCGTGCTCCTCTTGGGTATGTTGGTCTCGTGTTTCCTGGTTGTGTTCTGCCTGAGTGTGCTGGTCTTGTGTTTGCTGTTCAGAGTCTGGGTCAGGGGATGATGGTATGGCCGACAGAAAGATTTTTTCGAGGTCCGCGAATTTGTTTTTTAAATTTTTAAGGTCATCATTTAAAGAGGGGTCAGTGTCCGGGTCCATTCGTTCTATACGATGAAAAATATGATTAATATAGGTCTCCACCTTAGGGATAAGCCGAGTCACCCCTTCGGTGATTTGAGTAATTTTAGGTTCTAGAAAAGCTAGGGTAGCGTTTGTTTCCGCTATATCTTGTGCGAGGGAGACTGGTGAGTCGACTACGTATTCAGGGTTGGACTCAATGAGCCCAAGAATCTGCCTCTTGAGAGCCACGACCGTATCAGCTGGGTCACCTAATCTTAGCTTTATTTCGTACTCGAGCTCAGGTTTGTTAAGTAGTGTGTATTTTATTGGCCTCATTTTCTTTTAGTAATAAAGTAGTAGGAAAATAATTGAGAAAGAAAGGTTAATAAAGTAAAAATAGAAGAAAAATGATAAGGTAGTAAAGTAAAGTTTAGGCTAGTATAAGATTATTGTTAAGTCTATAATTCAAGTAAGGTCTTAAGCTGGAGGGTAGAGAGGGCTAAGAGGGCCAAGAGAGGAGGGCCAAAGTATATTATTTAGGCTACTAAGTTAAGTTGTTTTAAAATTTTGAGAGGGAAGGAGGGAGAGGACCGAATGAGGAGGGCCGAAATGGTTTACGCTAGAAGAAGCGTTATTTTTGAATTTAGAGAGGGTTCCTAACACGTGGGCGCCAAACTGTCGTGTTATCTAGGCTCCGAGAGGCACCGGCGCTCAGGGAGCCAAGGTAACCGCAGGTGAATACTTATAGCTAAGTATTTGTAGAGTGGTCTCGCGAACACGAGTGCCCGTGACCCCGGAGGGCGTGAGTGAGTAAGTGTGGGTAGAGTGTCCTGTGTGTAGGCACCCTAGCAAGCCTCGCGCCCGCACGCTAAGTGAGGGGCCGAGGGAGTAAAAGAGGGAACGTAAACGATAAGGCTTTATTAAAGAATTAACAGATAACCACCTCCTGATACGAAAACCAAAATTATAACCTGGCCACTCACACAGAAGGTAACGGCGGCGCGTCCAGCGCGAGGAGCGTCTTCGCAGCAGCTGTATCTTCAATCCGACGAGGCGTAGGCGCTTGAGGGGAGACTTTTAAGCTTCCGTCACTTGAGGGGAGACTTTTAGGACTAAAATAGACTGTTACAGTGGTTACTCAGTGAGAGACTATACTGGGAGTCTTCGAGATCACAACTTAGAGTCCAGACCAAAAACTGATCCCCTAGCTGCTTGACGTGGCTTTTATACCCTCGTCTGACGCTGACTGTCACAGTCTTCATTTCGATAGTCATGTTCATTTCCAGAAGCTTCGATGACGATCGCGCTCTTCATTTCGATCGTCATCCTCTTCGGTTCTAGAATCTTCGACGATCGTCGACCTCGTCAGCCGTCATTTTGAGATCATGGAACTTGTCAGTGGCCAGTCGTCGCTGTCCATGGAGATCTGTTGGCATCTCATGTTAGCTTGATGATGAGGTGGTTATGAGGATGGCTCCGAGGCACGCTGGAGGGCTCGGGACCTCAGTTCCTCCGGAGGGAGAGGGAGAGGGAGAGTGCCAGGCGTAGTAAATTTAGATACAAGTACCAGGAGGTCAGAAAATACGAAGAGGTAGATCAATGTATAATAACTTTTTAGTAGAAAGCTACGCGGCTCTATGATGTATAGATAGCCGTCAACTTTGAGAGGTTGACATAACATCAAGAAAGTAAACAAACAAATTGATAAAATAAAATGGATTTCAGGAAATATTTAGAAAAATGGTAGTAATTGTAGCAGAATGCTACAGTATAAAGAGCCTTACTCTAGTCGCTCATGAATATTGCACTAAAGTACCTACCACCGTTCCAATAAGTCGTATTCGACAACTGTCATCTCCATACTAAAAGAGATGTTAACAAAGGAAAATGGACCCTCTGCCATAGTATTGTCACGAATCTGACAGCTGTCAAATACGTCGTCTAATTTAGTCTGTATCTGTAGGAAAATATAAGGTACGCAGAGTTAATAATTACTTTGGTAATAGAACGCAAGACAAGCGTATCCGTTACTTACTGAATACTTTGCCTACAGATATCAGACAAGAAACTAATGAAAATAGGTTTGCATTCAAACTTAAAAAGTATTTGTTAAGAAGCTTGTAAATTATAATATTTTGTACCTGACATAGCTAGGTATTGATTAGAATACCTAGGTATATATAATTTTTTATAGAGACTCGACGATCCCACAGACAAACCTTACTGATTAATAAATATACTCATTCATTCAAACCCGAACCGATTTCGCTTGTTATATTCGCATGTAGATGTGTGCGTTAGCGGTGAGATATTAACTTTTCCTTGTAGCCGTCCATTTTTTTTAGTTCTGGGCCCTATGATTTTAGCCCCGGGGCTATCAAAATGTACACCTGATTGTATGGTGGGGAGCAGGAGCTCACCCGGAGAAGTTTTGTGTTTGTTCAAACAACCAGCTCAATCGCGCCCTTTGGGCGTAGGTATGGGTTGTTCTAGGAAAAACGTATTGGACTGAATCTAACCGGCACGTTCCGGTAATTCCTAAAATGGGGAACAAAAGAGGGACGTCCGCGCCCGCGCGCGGGGCGTCGGTTGCTTGAGGAGCTTGTGGAGTGTGATCTACTCGTAATGGCTGCAGCAGTGGCTACTGTGATTTCGTCATCTTCTCCCAAAAGGAATTGTAGCGGTCCATCTGCCGGCGCGCCGCCGCCGCCGCCAATACTTACATTGTGCATCTGCCTTTGGCGCTCGCCAATAGATATGAATTTAACTATAGTCAAGCGCTTGTCACTGGCATTTGTGATAAACGCTTTAAAAAATTCTTCGTCACATGGTGGATGCGCCGGGTTAGGTAACATGCGACTTTACTAGGGCCCTATAATAGAAATCGTGAAGACCAAACGATAGCGAGTTTTAAAATACTCCAACGCCATCTACTGTCAATCATTAAAAATGTGTTATAATAGCTTTTCTTTTACCGCAGTGGTGAGTTGCCAAACTAGAAGTCAAAGGATGTGTATTATCCTTATGTAAAATTAAACCTGCAAACTGAATGAAATATTCGCTATAATGAAAGTTATGGCAATTAACACAAAAGTGGTTGTTTTTAGGCACATTTTGCTAAGTATAACTTTTAAGGTGTACAATACTTAGCACATTATTTTGTATATGTATTCTTTATTGTGCATTAACAATACACTAATATTTGTTTTAAAAGTAATGCACAAAGGTGAGCTTATCTCTATCAAGAGATTTCTTCCAGCCAACCTGTAAAACTAAGTACGAAAAAATACGTGCGGGGACAAGATTTTGGTCTATTTCCTAGTTTTTAGCCAGCGTTAGCAAAGTTAACTCGAAAAAAATTGTTAATTAACGACTTCACATTAGAAAACTTAAAACTATCAGTAGATCTCTAAATATTTAGCATGTTGTACCTTCCTTTTGAATCACTCTATCTTAAAAAAACCCCCATCCAGATCCGTTGGGTGGTTTTGAAGATTTAAGCAAACATACAAACAAATAGACATAGGGACAGACGCGGAAAGCGACTTTACTTAATACTATGTAGTGATTTTATAAAACTTTATAGCACAAACGTACAAATGACGGGCCTCCACGCAGCGTTTTCTACCAGTTAACCATAGACTGGTAGATAATGCTGCCATAAGGCCGGTAGTATTTATATTTTATTTAAGGTTGGTCTAAACAAGTCTCAGTATATTAATTATGGTGGAGGTACTAGAGGGGACTCAAATACCTTACCATGCGTAGTACCGCATTAATTTACCACATATTTAGAACCTACTTTAAAACATTATAAAATAACAACAGTGTTAGATAACCTACCTCCTTTGCGATGCTGTGTAGCATGTACCTATTGTAACCGCAGCCGTGATTCAGCCTGGGCTTGCACACGTCAGCACTCGCCAGATGGCTGGCTGGAGGGGCTACAGCCGTGGCTACAGGGAGCCAGTATACGCCATTTGCGTTTTGTTATGATGAGGACAATTTCATCTTTATTTTGTGGCGCAAGTAACGAACTCAAGCAATCAAAAATCGTGTTATATAAGGTGAAATTAGACTATAGTTCATAAAATATTGCTTGAGCTCTGTGACAGATGTCAGATTCGTACAATTTTTCTTTTGTCTTTTTCACTCTCACTTGGTTTCTTATCTAGCTACCTGCTGTCTAGGGAATCATCCTATATTTTACAGAGTATAGTGACCGATTCTGAAATTAGAGAACTGGCTGGTGAAATAGAACACCTTGCCCCAAGGAACACAGTTCGAAATATGAAAAACACATTTTGAGCGGCAAATTTGTATGGAGGTCCAAACATTTTTTATACATATTCATAGCTTTGTTTCCTGAAGAAAGTTGTTCCTTATCACCAGCCCGTCTTGATTTTTTCGCTATCGGTCACTGGTAAATTTTCTAACTTAAATTGACAGGTTGTTGATACACACCTTAGCTCACATTTCGATTCGTTAACTCTTATCTATCTTACAATGTATAGGTAGGTAATTTTGTGTGATGTTACTGTCACATACATTCATTATCACGATTTGTTCTAATTTCCACACATGATAAAAAATGCAATGCAAAAAAATACTGATGACATAGAAAGATAAAGCATGTTTTATATTGATCAAACAAATGGTACCTTTATTCTTTGACTTTTTACTAAACAACTATTAGAAATTTGGGAAGTTTATCTCGAAACTTCCAATAGGATAGGATGTAATGAGTAGAGTGAAATACACTAGGATAACCGTTGACTTCATCAGTAAGGTCGTGTGATTAGAATAGCATCACCCCATTACCACCCGTAGGTGTCGTAAAAGGCGACTTTGGTGTGAATCCGGGGAATGGGCCACAGCGCTCTTTATGAACATCTATAACAACTTGCACTGCGCTCGCCAATCCGTCTGCCAAGTGCGGTGAATATGGAAAACACCTCTCAATATTGGGAAGCACATGCCCAGCAGTGGACTGCTGTGGCTGTTGTAGTTATCAGTCTATCCCTTACACCACGGAGCTACATATCGCCTGAGCTGGTGTGAATCAGGCGCGATAAGCGGCGCGCTCGCTGCGACCGACCGACGGCCAGCGAGCCACGCCGGTGCTGGCCAGTTCGCGGGCAGTCTCGCCGCTGACCTCTGACCGCGGAGTCGTGTTACCGATCCTAATGCGATTATAAGTGTTCCGATTTGATTTCGTCTAAAATATTTGGTATATCTGTTACCATGGATACTTTGCCTTCGCACTGGCTGCAAAACATCGCCTTATTAGCAGGTAGGTTGGGGTTTACGTAGGGAGGTAGTTTACCGATCGCTGTCAACTGACATTGCGGTTATAAGTGCAGATTGAGTGTAGAAAAGCACTACGAAAATATGACGATATAATGTATAATGATAAAAAGGAATAAATCGCAAGATTATGTCGTTATTAAGATTAATTTAAAATAAAGTGTATCTTGTTTATTTAATAATGAAATGACCATGTAACGTCCAAAACAGAGGTTAAATGAACCGCGTCTTTTACCCAGCCACTTCTTCTTTCGTGTGGGACACCGAGTCGTCCAACGCCACGATGAACCCTGGTGTCACCCAGTCACTGATCTTGCCCTTTAGTTTTATTTTGTTTTGCTTACACATCACAATAATCTTCGAAACTACTTCATCATCTGCCTACCCTTGATACACTTTACAGCTTTCAATTTCCTCCACGGTTTGATAGTTAGGTCGGTACATCTTTGAGCAATGTACCTACGCTACTCTTTACGGCGGAAAAACATTTTCATTCTTACAAACACCTAGTCTATTACATTACATACATACATAAAATCACGCTTATATCCCTTACGGGGTAGGCAGAGCGTTAACGGCCGTAAAACAATATTAAAACCACATCTGACAAAAGTTTGAGGGTCAATCAGATTTATCACTATAGAGACAGGTTGTCAGTCCATCGCCTAAAATTGTAATACACATCTAACCCTCGAGTCCCTTAGTCGCCTCTTACGACACCCATGGGTAAAAAATGGGGTGATGCTATTCTAAGCCAGCATCACACGGTTCCTAGCCTATTACCCATATTATTATTTTATTACCTATGTGAGTAGTAGGTTTTAGGATGTTAAATTTTCAGTTATGTTAGGAAAATAACATTCCAATAATCGTGACTCTGAAATCGGTTCTGATATCACATTTAATTTTAAACTGGCACCATTATCCGTGACTAAGTACGTAGTTCATACCTACAGTTTATATCAATCCATAGATAGAGCATGTAAATGTAGTTATCTCTGTAACAAGAGCTGATTTAGTTATATCAAATTACAACAACAGTTTATATTTGTCTGTCTTTAATTTACATATATGTACCTGCTTAAGGAAGTACCTATAGGGTAGAGATATGGAAAATGTTATCTCTACATTTGCAGTTTTTGTTTTACATCAATGATTTTGTTTAATTTTCGTTATTTTATCAGCAATTTGTTGCGTTTAGGTCGAGGGATTAGGTCCAGTTTCAGAACCTCAAATTGTTTTTATGACATGAAAGATTTTCAGCGATAGCCGTAGGAAAAAAATGCATACAAATTGAAAATTTCTCCAACATATTGATCATCTTAGAGCATTCGAGTGTCAATAAAACAATAAGCTCTACAGCGATAATTGCAAAATTTTAATCTTTTTTGCATAAATACTTATAGGGCTATATTAAGATCCTTCGCAATTGAGTTAAAAAGGGTATGTCAAAGGCAGTGACAAAAAAAACACTTCCGAGCTATTACAAATAAACCGCATTACCGTTTGATGTCGGCTTAGATTACCATGTGATGCCGCTTAGAAGAGCATCACCCAATTTCTCTCCCGTGGGTATCGTAAGAGGCGATTTAGGTCCTCGAGGGTTACATGTGTATTGCAAATTAGGCGATGTGCTAACAACCTGTCACTATGGTGATAGGTATACTATTATCTGAATTACCCCCAAATATTTGTCAGATGTGGCGTAAATATCCGTTTTTACGGCCGTTTAAGCTCTGCCTACCCCGCAAGGCGTGATATATGTATGCATGTAAGTTAAACATAGATTAAGCTGTTTGACAAAGTCAAATCATGTTTTTTTTTTTTAACACTGTCTAAACGCGCGTCTAACTTTTTTGTAATAACACCGCTTAACTTCAATGTTTTATCCTCTTTTAGTGTTAGAAGCTACTTACAAATGAAACATTACCTAGGTACAAACGAAAAAGAGCAAACTTTGAAGAGCCTTTGAAAGCGAGCAAATGCGAAACATCTCCATTATAACAATTTTTACTACCTACCTATTAGTTGAATACCAAATTTTAAAACACTTCTAGTTGATTACCAAATTTTAAAACACTTCCCGTGTTAGGTACCTATAAAATTTTTGAAAACTTGCAAAATTTTCAAGCGCGTGCATTGGATTTGAAGGAGGCGTCGCCACTTGTAATGGCAAATGTCGCTGGTTCAAATCCTGGCGTCGCTTGAAAATTATGCAAATTTTCAAAAAATACCTATTAGTTATTATTGGCCGAGCCTAAAATTATTGTCACAGAATCAAATCAACAAAACAAATGCCCAAACTGTTTTAACATGTTCGTCTCCCCGACTAAAGGGTATTGTTCCTCAGCAGGGGGTGGCGGCGTGGGTGGCGTGGGTTCCGTGGGCAGCGTGGGCACCGTGGGCGGCGTGGGTGGCGTGGGCGGAGGGCTGTATGGACAGAACGTGGTCATGGGGTCTTGGTGCGCGCCCTACGACGCGCTGCAGAGACCTACTGCTTACGGTAAGACATCCTCTTCATTCTCTTTGTATTTTATTCCTCTTTTTATTATCAACCTACTTATATGCTAATTGATTTGTTGCGACACTTTACCCGTCTGTTTTTGCCTGTAATCTATTATATGTGTGTTTTGTTATTTCCTCAATAAATGCCATTCTAAGACCGCAGTCAACAATAGATAATGAAAATAACTTGACGGGAATACCGACTGAAACCGAAGGGTTTAAATTATCCTGAACTAAAACGAGGAAAATTTATATTTTTACAGTTTCAATCAATTACTAATGTTTCTATAAAAATTTACAAATTATACACCATAATATTCCTACCGTACGTATCGGACGATGTAGATAGAAGTAGGTAAATGAGTAAAATAGAGCCCTTGATTCATCATTTATTCTCGTTGAATCATCAGGAGCCTCACTAGTCCCCTGGTGGACATGGTCATACTCTCCACACTTAATAGGGATCACCGGTGCCCATTCCCTGGATTTATCCCTTAGTCGCATTTTACGAATAGAAATGGGTTGACGCTATACTATTCTAAGCCTGTATCACAACGAATATGATATCATCAGAATATGCTTTTTTTCCAAAAGCCACTTCAGAGCTTGATACGGGTATAAATTGGAAACTCGCCTCGCCTGTCACCAGGAGTGACGCCCGCACCCTAAATAAGTAACTCAATAAGTAATTTATTGAATTCTGGTAAACTCGTTATGTAGAAATTAATTACTCGAATAGATACAGCTAAACGAATGTATCGAGGTTGGCAAACAGATGCCGCGCTATCAGCCGAAGAGATAAGCCAGTAGTACAGCTTGTACCTAGTGTAGACCAGCTACTGCCAGCTGTCACAACGTGTTATTGTTCCAACCTTCCAAGAACTGATAGCGACAATGTAAAGCTCATGACTAAGGCTAAGATTGCGTTTAAACTCCCGATAGTCTTAGCTAGCAGATTTCGAAATGTAGAGTCAGAAAAGGACTGCGTTGTAGTGACCATAGTTGGCGTCTCCCGATCTCTAGCTAGCGAATTCAAAGAGTAAAGTCCGGACGCTAGGTAGCGTTGTGTGGCCAGTAGATGACCATGGTGTGGGTGTTGGAGAACAGATGGCGTGCTGGAGGCGTACGAGGAGGGTCGCGAGTGCGTCAACTGCGGCGCCAACAACACGCCGCTGTGGCGCCGCGACTCCACCGGCCACTACCTGTGCAACGCTTGCGGCCTCTACCACAAGATCAACGGCGTGAACCGGCCGCTCGTGAAGCCGAGCAAGCGCTTGGTGAGTGCTAGTTCCTTGCTGCCTCTCACGACGGTGCTCTGTTTGTAGGTGCGGACGCCGAGCTCCTCACGCGCTTCTATAAGGAGGGCTCCCGCTGGATGAGCGTGGAGGGCATGACGCGGGGCATGAAGAAGGTGAGTCGGTGGCGTGTAGACTAGTGCATGCTCCCCCCCCCTCTCCCCTACCCCCTCGCCTCTCGGTCCCGGGTTCCCCTTTGCACGATATAATGGTGTTTCCGCAGTTGCTTCGGTGAAAGACTACACGCTACCGCTCCCTCACTGAGTGCTGTCTTTGCTTGGGCACTCTGCTTGCACTTATCTCACATACCAGTAAATTATAAGTATTTTTTCTTCAAAGTATATTTTTGTTCAAACGAGTGAGTAGCGTTTAATAACTGACGAGCCTTATATTGGTGAAGGTTTACTGGAATGTGATTTAACGTAATTTTAGTCTAAGTGTAGGGTGTTTGGTGAATGGGCTAGCAACAACATAAGCTTCTTGTCAATTTGCTTTAGATAGTTTATGTTCCTTGACTCTACATTCAACAAGAAGTCCGATAAACCAGCAGTTGTTATCGCCAGCTCGTTTTATCATAACCTCCGTTTAATTAGAGCTCCGTCGGCGAGATAGCCCTCAGTCGAAGCTCACGCGCCGTACCGCTTTGCTGCAATTGAACCGCGTAATGATCCGTCAGTTAATCAGCGAGTGTAGCAGCGGCGATAAGGGCTGATATCGCGCGTGCGGCGGTGGTATGGAGCCGACGGAGCTGAGCGTGATAGCGCGGCGCGAGACGCGGGGAGAGACAACCGGCCGCGATGCGATGCCATGCCGCGCGGCCATTAGCCCCGATTCTGAACCTTGCGCAGTAATGCGCAGGCGCAGCTCCGCGGCGCGGCGCGGCGGCGTCGCGGATGGGTTGTCTGTCGGACAGTGGCAGCCAATCCCCGGCGGCCCCGCCTCGCGCCTCAAGACCGCTCGCTTCCATTATTGGACAGCCCAACGCATTATTATGGAAAGCATGCGTAGATTCTCCTTTTGTACTGTCGGCTAATGTTAGCATTGGCTGGAACGGGTTCTATTATACTGCACGCGGAATGTGGTAGTTGTGAGTTTACTGTGATTCGATCGTAGTTAAGATGCACGTACCTATCTACATACTTATTTGTACCCCCTTTATTGCTATTGGATTGAGTCTCTGCATGAATTTTCATACGAATGATGTAATCTTTAAAATCTTCTTTATCTTACACAATTTGTATACAAACCTTAAATGTATTTGTATACCTAGAATACAAGCTTTATCTTGCAAGTCAGTGAATAGAGCAGACGTTAATTTTTTTCTCTATTCTATTCTATTCTTAATTTTTAAACTGAGATATCTGGATATGCTTAGCCTTATAAATGACCGTGTCTCCTCTATTCCCAGGCCCAATAAACATTTTTTCTATCTCGAACTATCCATGTATTGTGTTGCAGTCGGCGGCTCGAAGACACGGGCAGTGCTGCACCAACTGCGGCTCGCGCAACACGACGCTGTGGCGACGCAACAACGACGGAGAGCCTGTCTGCAATGCGTGCGGCCTCTACTACAAACTACACGGCATCAACAGGTAACTTACCATGAGCAACACGCGCAACACGACGCTGTGGCGACGCAACAACGACGGCGAGCCTGTCTGCAATGCGTGCGGCCTCTACTACAAACTACACGGCATCAACAGGTAACTTACCATGAGCAACACGCGCAACACGACGCTGTGGCGACGCAACAACGACGGCGAGCCTGTCTGCAATGCGTGCGGCCTCTACTACAAACTACACGGCATCAACAGGTAACTTACCATGAGCAACACGCGCAACACGACGCTGTGGCGACGCAACAACGACGGCGAGCCTGTCTGCAATGCGTGCGGCCTCTACTACAAACTACACGGCATCAACAGGTAACTTACCATGAGCAACACGCGCAACACGACGCTGTGGCGACGCAACAACGACGGCGAGCCTGTCTGCAATGCGTGCGGCCTCTACTACAAACTACACGGCATCAACAGGTAACTTACCATGAGCAACACGCGCAACACGACGCTGTGGCGACGCAACAACGACGGCGAGCCTGTCTGCAATGCGTGCGGCCTCTACTACAAACTACACGGCATCAACAGGTAACTTACCATGAGCAACACGCGCAACACGACGCTGTGGCGACGCAACAACGACGGCGAGCCTGTCTGCAATGCGTGCGGCCTCTACTACAAACTACACGGCATCAACAGGTAACTTACCATGAGCAACACGCGCAACACGACGCTGTGGCGACGCAACAACGACGGAGAGCCTGTCTGCAATGCGTGCGGCCTCTACTACAAACTACACGGCATCAACAGGTAACTTACCATGAGCAACACGCGCAACACGACGCTGTGGCGACGCAACAACGACGGCGAGCCTGTCTGCAATGCGTGCGGCCTCTACTACAAACTACACGGCATCAACAGGTGACTTACCATGAGCAACACGCGCAACACGACGCTGTGGCGACGCAACAACGACGGCGAGCCTGTCTGCAATGCGTGCGGCCTCTACTACAAACTACACGGCATCAACAGGTAACTTACCATGAGCAACACGCGCAACACGACGCTGTGGCGACGCAACAACGACGGCGAGCCTGTCTGCAATGCGTGCGGCCTCTACTACAAACTACACGGCATCAACAGGTAACTTACCATGAGCAACACGCGCAACACGACGCTGTGGCGACGCAACAACGACGGAGAGCCTGTCTGCAATGCGTGCGGCCTCTACTACAAACTACACGGCATCAACAGGTAACTTACCATGAGCAACACGCGCAACACGACGCTGTGGCGACGCAACAACGACGGAGAGCCTGTCTGCAATGCGTGCGGCCTCTACTACAAACTACACGGCATCAACAGGTAACTTACCATGAGCAACACGCGCAACACGACGCTGTGGCGACGCAACAACGACGGCGAGCCTGTCTGCAATGCGTGCGGCCTCTACTACAAACTACACGGCATCAACAGGTAACTTACCATGAGCAACACGCGCAACACGACGCTGTGGCGACGCAACAACGACGGCGAGCCTGTCTGCAATGCGTGCGGCCTCTACTACAAACTACACGGCATCAACAGGTAACTTACCATGAGCAACACGCGCAACACGACGCTGTGGCGACGCAACAACGACGGCGAGCCTGTCTGCAATGCGTGCGGCCTCTACTACAAACTACACGGCATCAACAGGTAACTTACCATGAGCAACACGCGCAACACGACGCTGTGGCGACGCAACAACGACGGAGAGCCTGTCTGCAATGCGTGCGGCCTCTACTACAAACTACACGGCATCAACAGGTAACTTACCATGAGCAACACGCGCAACACGACGCTGTGGCGACGCAACAACGACGGCGAGCCTGTCTGCAATGCGTGCGGCCTCTACTACAAACTACACGGCATCAACAGGTAACTTACCATGAGCAACACGCGCAACACGACGCTGTGGCGACGCAACAACGACGGAGAGCCTGTCTGCAATGCGTGCGGCCTCTACTACAAACTACACGGCATCAACAGGTAACTTACCATGAGCAACACGCGCAACACGACGCTGTGGCGACGCAACAACGACGGCGAGCCTGTCTGCAATGCGTGCGGCCTCTACTACAAACTACACGGCATCAACAGGTAACTTACCATGAGCAACACGCGCAACACGACGCTGTGGCGACGCAACAACGACGGCGAGCCTGTCTGCAATGCGTGCGGCCTCTACTACAAACTACACGGCATCAACAGGTAACTTACCATGAGCAACACGCGCAACACGACGCTGTGGCGACGCAACAACGACGGAGAGCCTGTCTGCAATGCGTGCGGCCTCTACTACAAACTACACGGCATCAACAGGTAACTTACCATGAGCAACACGCGCAACACGACGCTGTGGCGACGCAACAACGACGGAGAGCCTGTCTGCAATGCGTGCGGCCTCTACTACAAACTACACGGCATCAACAGGTAACTTACCATGAGCAACACGCGCAACACGACGCTGTGGCGACGCAACAACGACGGCGAGCCTGTCTGCAATGCGTGCGGCCTCTACTACAAACTACACGGCATCAACAGGTAACTTACCATGAGCAACACGCGCAACACGACGCTGTGGCGACGCAACAACGACGGCGAGCCTGTCTGCAATGCGTGCGGCCTCTACTACAAACTACACGGCATCAACAGGTAACTTACCATGAGCAACACGCGCAACACGACGCTGTGGCGACGCAACAACGACGGCGAGCCTGTCTGCAATGCGTGCGGCCTCTACTACAAACTACACGGCATCAACAGGTAACTTACCATGAGCAACACGCGCAACACGACGCTGTGGCGACGCAACAACGACGGAGAGCCTGTCTGCAATGCGTGCGGCCTCTACTACAAACTACACGGCATCAACAGGTAACTTACCATGAGCAACACGCGCAACACGACGCTGTGGCGACGCAACAACGACGGCGAGCCTGTCTGCAATGCGTGCGGCCTCTACTACAAACTACACGGCATCAACAGGTAACTTACCATGAGCAACACGCGCAACACGACGCTGTGGCGACGCAACAACGACGGCGAGCCTGTCTGCAATGCGTGCGGCCTCTACTACAAACTACACGGCATCAACAGGTAACTTACCATGAGCAACACGCGCAACACGACGCTGTGGCGACGCAACAACGACGGCGAGCCTGTCTGCAATGCGTGCGGCCTCTACTACAAACTACACGGCATCAACAGGTAACTTACCATGAGCAACACGCGCAACACGACGCTGTGGCGACGCAACAACGACGGCGAGCCTGTCTGCAATGCGTGCGGCCTCTACTACAAACTACACGGCATCAACAGGTAACTTACCATGAGCAACACGCGCAACACGACGCTGTGGCGACGCAACAACGACGGCGAGCCTGTCTGCAATGCGTGCGGCCTCTACTACAAACTACACGGCATCAACAGGTAACTTACCATGAGCAACACGCGCCTTCAAACCTTATGACACGTGCGGATGACAACCCACGTGAGGACAACAACAATGCGTGGTAGGGCGGCATTTCAGTCCTGTAGGTACTGCACTGCAATGGTGCAACACAAACTAGAACAACGATTGCCGACTCATCAAATCAAATTGAACGCTCTAGAAAATGCATTATGCTTATCATTGTACGAGTTATTTTATAAGGAAAATGCTATAAACGTTTAATCATCAAACCACAGTCGTAAACCTATTTACCATCTGGACATCTGTCCTGTTATTATTCATAAATTCTTGGTATATTTATGTTTTACTCAGTTTTGCGGGATAAATTACAGAAATAAGCATTTTTCCACAAAATAGCGAAATATGATTGGTATGAGAAAAGATAGTGGCATCTGCCACTAGATGCCACTAACTTTCATTGCACGACTATCCCCATCTATGGATATCTTTCTTGACGAAGCTCACTGTTAACACTTTCATATGATAATTTCCAGGCCTCTAGCGATGCGCAAGGAAGGCATCCAGACTCGGAAGCGCAAGCCCAAGAAGAGCGCGGGTTCAGGATCCAAGCCAGCTTCCATCGAGCCCGCCAAGAAGGAGGAGCACAGTTCACCAGGAGTTGATGGTAAGCTTCAGCTCATGTAGTTATCAATAGTTTCCTGTTGCAACATGTACAAGCATAAGGCATCCAGACTCGGATACGCAAGCCCAAGAAGAGTGCGGGTTCATAGGAGCAGAGTTTGGGAGTTGATTGTAGGTTTCAGCTGATATTGTGTAACGACTGGTCGCGACATGCCCAAAAATGGCATCCACATTCTAAACAAGCCCAATACGGCCACGGAGGTTGCTAAAAAGGGACAGAGATCACCAGAAGCAGATGGTAAGCTTCGGGCTATCGCTGGTAGTGAGAATGCGCAAGGACAACATCCCGAAGTTTAGTCTCCAACCGCAGGCAGGGCTTAGAAGTGCGGAGCATCCAGCACTGTCAACTGATGACTTCTCTAAGGGGATATAGGATACTTTCGACCGGACCTATAAAACACTGCCATCTGACCACCATCTTTCTCTATTTGCAGACAGCAAGCAGAGCCTGGAAGTGTCTCTACCGCTGAACTCGTCGATGTCGCACACGAGCGCGAGCAAGCACCGCGACTCCGTCCCGCCCGCGCCGGCCGACAGCCCCCACGCGCACGCGCACGCACACGCGCACCACGCGCACGCGCACACGCAGGCGCACGCGCAGCAGTACCCGTTGCTAGGCAACGCGCCGTTCCTCTCCAACCCCGCGCTGTTCAACATCAAGAGTGAGCCGAGCAGTGCGCCGTCCTACGAGTACCCGGCGCACGCCTCCACGCAGCACTATCACTCGCACCAACACTACCTGCACGCTCTACAGGTATTTATCTAGGGTTGATCGACATTATTTCCTTTTCGAGATATTTCCACGCGTACCGATCAGACCTATATTATTGCGTCTATTAATACCTACGCTGCGTATATGGTTCCGTGCTTCGGAGAGTACGTTAAGCCGTCGGTACCGGTTGCTGTTTATAATTCGTTACACAACCAAAACCATGTCAGAGGCCTACTACTAGTAGTTACGTCCAAACAGGAATGACGCTGCCATTTGAATACCTGCAGCAGCTGGGAATATGTAAACTCGGGGTTATCCAATTAGTGTTGTAACGTATCCAACTGTTTGTTCCAGCAATACGGTCTGAGCGGGGGTGAAGAGGAGGAGGGCAGCGGGTTCCTGCACCAGCGCAACGTCACCGCGCACGCCAAGCTCATGGCCTCCACGTAGCATTAACGGCACACAAACACCACAATGAATTTTCAAGAGTTATCATCATTAATACCAACAGCCCCGTGATATTTGCTGCTGCAAACGGCAGATTTTTGACGTCTGCAGCCAACGGTTGTCGGCGACACTCACAAGGTTGTCGTACAGCCTTCCTAAGGCGGTCCCATACTGCGCTTTGTGAAGCGTGGATGCCTCTCCAGAACCTATAGATCCTCGGTTGTACTACGTAGCTGTTTAAGCGAGAGTTTTGGGCACAAGAAAAGCAGGAGTTTTGTTAACTCCGAATCTCGTTCCAAATCTGAGTTTGATATCATTATATTGGATCTCATAGTTCCAAGAATCTCTTTCGAATGTGTAGAATTTACAAAATAAATGTTGAGGAGATATTGTACATAGATAACGAGAAGCGACTAAGATATTGCCCTAGTAAAATGAAAATGTAAATTTTATTATATAAGTACCGCAAATTTTCCTACATAATTTCGAAATAAGAACCTAACTACTTTACTGCCATAGTTTTTGTCAAAATGAACTTATTGTTGTATTATGATTTAACTTTTCGTAGCCACTTTTCATTAGGTATGTACATGCAAAGAGCGAATATGAACTGAAATGTAAGTAGGTAAAGATACCTATGTTAATGTATTACATTACATACATATTATGAATAGCTCGATAGCCTTTTGCGAGCTAGTCAACGGCTAGTCTAAGATTAGGCATGATTCATATGAATTTATTTGTCATTAAGGTAAAAAAAAATACCTGGATGGCGGGGTGGGTCATTCTGACCCGATACAGGTAATAAAATAAAAATAGTTTGTAAAAAAGTAACGATATGTAATTCCAAATTAGAGCTCTGAAGTTTAGGAACAATAACATTAGGACGATTATTCTGTTAGGATAATCAGTATTTAGGACAATCAAATATTTTGACACTTTGTTATGTAGTATGCACAGTTAAAAAGGTATAATCAAATCAAAACTCACGGGGGTCATATTGACCCAGCCCTGCTGACGCCGGGTTAAAGCGCCTTATCACAAACTGGGTCTTATCTAATTCTATTAATGTTTTTTAATCATTTTACTGTATATTATATTAAACTAGATAGATAAGCATTAAGCAGTATTCTTATCGTTGTATGAATATAGAATATTGTTAGGTTTTCCTGTACAAATGAGCTTATTTGTATTATGTTAATTTGTAATTTACTTTATAAATTTGTTTATGACAGAACCAGATTTCGACATCACTACAAATATATTAACTGTTTTCTTTTGTTAAAAAAAAATACATTTCTTTATATGATTTTTATTGTTTAAGTACTATTAAAATGTAAGCTGAACTAAATTCTATTCAAGTCATACTACAGTCACTATAATGAAAACTAGTATTTAAGTAAATAAATGGCATTTATTACTAAACTTGTAAATAGTTATTCTTAGACTTTAGTTTGTTAAAATTAGAACAAAATGCATTATTTTACGATAATTATGATTAGATTAGTAGAGAACATTTTGAATTGCCAGACTCTGCACAAAGTTGATCACAATGAAATGCGAATTTAAAATTAAACAATCATGTACAAAAGCTGTAAATGCTGTGTTTATATGAAATACATATTTGACTGAGCACTAAACATGCGTATTTTACTTATTTCATTTTAAACACCTGTAGTTATGTGGAGAGCCGTATGAATGGAGTATCTACCCGCCTGGCCGGGTGTTTGACTGGTCCACCTGGATAGGATTGGAAGTTGTATACCTACGAGCGACTGTCGTAAACACTTCCATACCGCGTTTCAGAGTCTTCGTTCTAAAACTGTCTGTCTATAACTGCCATCTCGAGTAATTATTTAGAACCTCCGTCTATAATTGATAGTGAACCACTTTGAGGGAGCTTACTATTTGAGCTCCTTTAGGTCGCTACATCTCTAGCCATTGCTGGGTAGAAACAATGAAACAATGAATCCGTATACTTAGTACCTACTCGGCGCCTGCTTTCAGAGTACCATGCCAGGTGATATTATCTAGCCGCGCTACGTTTATTTCTGCGTGAGGTTGACAGCACGCTTCAGTAAATAATAAAATTAGTAATAAAAGTACGCTACAAAGTATTGACGGCGGCGCGGGTACACTCTCAAAAATAAATATTTGACACAATCAAGCACTTGTTTTATTACGAGCACATCAATAATTAGTTTACTACAACCAAGTAGTAAAAGAAATCAATCACTGGCAGATCTTAACAAGTGCTTGATAAATCTTAATAATACTTTTTGTAACAGTAGCATTGGAACAATCGCTTAACTATACCTAACTCCTTGCGAGTGTTTTGAGCGCGTCCCCTGCCAGACGGTAGTAGCACCAGCGCTCTTCCTGCGTGAGGTTGACAGCTCCTTTGCGCTCGTAGAAGGCGCGAGCATCGTTCCACTCCAGCACGTGGAAGTCGAGGCGCGAGCAGCCCGTGCTGTAGGCTTCCTGGAATGAGACACTCTCTTGAATCAAAGAAATCAAACTATTCAAATCAATAGTTAGTAAAACCCTGCGAATTTACAAGTGACCGATAACAAAAACTCAAGACGGGCTGGTGACAAGGAGCAACTTTCCCCGAGAAACAGGTCACTGGAAAAAAATAACGATTTAGGGTGACTATGGAAGCTCAAAACATTTATGTTTCTTGGGGAAAGTTGTTCCTAATCACCAACCCGACTTGAAATTTTAAGTAAAATTTCACCCGATATATTTATATATCTTTCTTTTTTTCTTCCAACAGTAGGTACCAGTTAGTTGGGAGCTTAGAGCATGAATACCTGCGAAATCAGGTTGCTTAATGGGTGAAAATTACAGCTAAATGGCTTAGGGACCATAAGAAGCAAAAAATTTATGAAAGGTTTTTTATGAATGAAATGGGTAAAAAGTATATTTTATGTAGCAAAAACGTAAAGCTGTTATGTTAGTTTATATGGATAAATAAATCTCATGTTCCGCTTGCATATTCTAGCATCCCCAAGATCCCTTCCAGGTAGAGTAGAGGGGAAACACAGATCAAAGAACTGGCGGGCGGGGTTCCGGTGATCAGTGCTATGGGAGGGGAAAGTACCTTAGCCACAGCATCAAACAGCATCTGCCCCACGCCCCTGCGGCGCATGTCCAAGCGCACGTAGAGATCCTCAAGCATCATCGCGCGCCCCTCCCACGTGGAATACGTCGGGAAATAGATCGCGTATCCAACTACCAGCGGCGCTGATTCCTGACCAGTATACTCCGCGACAAGGCACTTGAATGCCGGCGGGTTGCTGTCGAACCCGTCGCGTTGCAGGTCTACAATAATATAAGTCTAAATAAGGTACTTACTTAAATTCATTGCAAATAGTTTAGGGTGAGTTCTACTCATTACCTACACTGAACAACTTTTTTCAAGGAAAACAGGTCAGAATTTGAGAAAACAATTAAACCTCCCATACAAAAATGTGTCACTAGATATGGGAGGAGGAGGTCAAATATTTCTTTCATAATACGGCCTATATTCCTCAAGGAAAGTTTTACGTTTTAAGTAGTTTCACGATTAGAAATCACCCTGAAAATATTTGTACTGAATTTAATAGGACGTTATATAAGTAGGTTGCTCTGCATCTGTATCACGACTAGCCAATATGTCAATTTACATTAGCAGCCAGCCTCAACAGCCCACTTGCTGGACAATGGTCCCTAACAGGGGCGTGTTACCATACTCACCGCGATTGGTAGGCAGACTTGCGAACGCAGTGTAAGATTTACAGGGAACGCTGCTACCCATTATCTGGTAGAATTTATTTCTTAGTAGCGTATTAAGCAACACCCTCACACGACCAGTGCGCATATTATCAAACTACAGGCTACAGTCTTACAGATGAAATGTGATGCTCATTGCATAGTCGATTAGCCAGACCAGATACCAGGAATATTAATCGGCGACGCAATGTAGTAAGAATTTCACCTGTCTAGATTTGTAGCCTGCAGTTTCATAACATAGGACGCAGATTATTGGAAAATCTAATTTGTATGAAAACTATGATACTCAAAGAGGGCACCACAAGAATATCGTTTTTCTTATTTATTTTCTGTTTATCCGCTTACTACTATTCTTATATTAACAGCTGATATTTTGAGGTTATATTTTGCTCTGATACAGCTATAAGATTATTTACCTACCTTGTACGGTCAACTTGGGTCCATCGGACATCTTTTCGAAATCAGCTAGCTCCTGAAAGCAACCATCCAGCACAGATATATAAACTACCATACAAAATACATTAAGTGGTATATATATATAAAGTATTTAAGAATATGTTACTTACTTGTATCATGTCTGCGACGGCGACCATGTCGTCTCTCCTCGACGAGCGAATGAGGATTTCATTTTTACCGAGTTTTCCTCTACTCATCTCGTAGTGTTTATTTATTTCACGGAAGCAGAAGCAATGACTTTGAAACACTCTCTGTTTCTGTTTTGTTTATCATTTACAATCGATTAGAATCACGTGATGTTGACAGTACTACTGCTGTATAAGCACGAGCAAATTGATAGTTTGAAAGACTTTTTCCTGTGTTGTATGTCTAAAACATCAGGCACTTCCTGAGCTCTTCAATAGTTTGAAATCATTTTAAAAGTCAAACTTTTGTGTGTGTAGGTTTAATAGAAGAATTGACAAAATTGAATTTTAAAATTAAAATAGAATATTGACCATTTTGGTTAGAACATTTAGGGCAAATTAAAAACTCACCATATTAGGGTTAATCGGGTCACGATGACCCAGATCATTAAAAAAAGTCCATGTTGTATTAACTAAGGCCGGTTTACATTTTGATTAGTGACAAGTGCGAGTGACAAGTGATAAGTGGCAAGTGTTAAGTGATTAGTACGTGTGGACAGGCACTGGCAAGTGCGAGTGACAAGTAAAGACTGACAAGTGATTAGTGTTTAGAAAATAGACTGCAATTCTATTTTGCTGACAAGTAGCTGCCACTTGTCACCCGCACTTGTCACTAATCAAAATGTAAACCGGCCTTAATAATGAAACATGTAAGATTTCAAAGTACTTACTATATTGATAAATCTTAAATAATAAATTACAATATCAGTCAACATGTCAAGTGTTGATTAAAAGCTAATTTTGAGTTTCTAACATATTGTTCTTGTTTAAATTAAACGCAGTTTTTTACAAAATATATGGACATAAACAAGTATTTCATACCCACACAATGATCATTAGAAAACTTAGTTTTAAACGTTTGTAGGCAGACAGAACTTGTGGTTAACCAGCAAAAAAGAGGTCAAAATATGTTTAAATTAAAAATTGCCCCTCTGTTTAAAATGACCCGGGCGGAGGTCATTTAACAAACTAACAATTTTATTTTACAACAAGAATAATTTAGTTATTGACGTTATATTTTAATCGTCAGTCGATAGAAAATATTAGTGATTGTGCCATATCTTGTATTGTGTACTTGGTATTGAATTGTCTCGCTGACCACTCAATGTACTAACATTGAATTTTCATTGTAAATCACAATTGTCGGATTTGTGAAATGAGTAAGCAATATACAGGGTGTAAGTGACAGCCCTCCGAATACTAAAAGGGCGCATTCATAATATGAAACTGAACAACTTACCATGAGAAAATATTTCAGGAAACATATTTTTTTTTACTTCCCATAGTAATTGCAGTCAGCTGATCGTGATTTGTATGGGAGGTAATTTTTTTTTGACGTTTCCTGACATAAATGTTCCAAGGGGAAAGTTGTACAGTTTCAAGGTCCGCATGCACCCTATCAATATTCGGAGAGCTGTCCCTTACACCCTGTATATAAAAACCATTCGTGTGTTATTGCTAACATAAAATATTAATACGACTTAGTAAGTATAAAAATATCTTTTCGATACACAATTGCACGGCTAGTGAGTGAAAACATAAAATTAAGAAATTATAAGTGTAACAAAATATTTAAAATAACATTTCACTTCTTATAATTATCTAATTGATATAAAGCAAATATAAACCATAATCAGATTCTATTTCTTAGTTATATCGTACTACTATTTCAAATATTTACAATTAGGAAAGTCTACAGTGTAATATTATATCTAAATATTCTCTAAATATACATTTTATACATGGGCCTAAATACTAACATACGTTTTTCTTAGCGAGTCCTGTCTCTTTAGTAAATACATACACATATCACGCCATTATCCCTTACGGGGTAGACAGAGCGTCAACTACCGTAAAAAAACGGTCGCTATCGCCACGTCTGACAAATATTTGAGGTCCGTTTCAGAATACACCGTGTATCACTGACAAGTAGTCAGCCTGTCGCTTAAAATTTAAAAACCCAGGGAACCCTCGAGTTTCTTCGTCGCCAATTACGACACCCGCGGTAAAAAAATGGGGTGATGCTATTCTAAGCCGGCATCACACAGCTTTGAATAAGTTACAGAAAATAAGTGACAGGAAATCTTTAGAATTCTTTCCCCACGGTGAGATATTCATTATTTAATGACTATGCTGTTTTATTTCGGACAGCTCTACGAATACTGATGCAGACCATGATACTGAACAACTTTTCTATAAGAACATTATGTCAGGAACCGACAAAAAAAATCGGCCTCCCATACAAAACCAAGAACAGTGACTGCTTTTACTATAAAAGTCTTTTCTTTCAAAGTTTTTAGTTTCACATTCCGAATGCACCCTATCAGCATTCGTAGGTCTGTCCTTTACATATAAGGATCAAAGGTTACTTTCCGACAATTTCTTTAAATATTCAAGAAAGTAACAGGAATAGCTAAGATTTATCAAAGTAATCGCCCCGCAGGACCGCGGCCATCTTGTATTATACGTGTACAGTTTTTGTTCAATAGCTACCGAGAAACACAGACCTCAAATCCATTAGACTATGTAGTTAACCATTCTGTCATAGTGGTCATGTTCAAACCGAAAAAATAAAAAAATATAAGCTATTTCTAGTGTCAGATGACATGACTATAATTTATTATTAATGTCCTATGAAATTTAGTGCAAAATATTTTTAGAGCGAGTGAGTTCTACTCGTGAAACTGATCAACTTTCCTCAAGGAACATAGGTCGATATTATTATATGAATTAATCACTTTGAATGGGATGTCCATTTATTATAATTTTCTACCTATGTTCATTGGGTTTTTTTTTTCAGTTTCACAAGTAGAACGCCCCCTTAAAACATGTGCACTGAATTTATTATAACCTTTTATATGAAGCGGTACGAACTCACAATTTGTTTGTATGTTGCTCTTTACTGCGACATATTTCAGCGTACAAAAACCGAGTGTGGAAATGGTTTGATCTGAATTAAGTTAGCAGTAAAGTAATGTTTCGAGCAGTGTAGTCCTGCCACAGGCGTGTCGTGTCGCTGCAGCGTGCAGTCGCGGCTTGCAGTCGGTCAGTGCGTGTAGTCGGTGCGCAGGCCGAACTCTGCGGCGTACGCGCCCGACCACGACGTCGCGGTTATAGTCGCCGCCGTGCCTGCTGGCGACACACTACATTATGCAACGTAAGTACATACATATACCACGCCTATATCACTTGCGGGGTAGGCAAGCGTAAACGGAGCTAAAGAACGGATATGATCGCCAAACATTTGAATGTTATTCAGAAAATTGTATATCACAGTGACAGGTTGTCCGCCCATCGCCTAAAATAGCAATACACTATGTAAACCTTGAGTCGCTTAGTCGCTTCTACGACAGCCACGGGAAAGAAATGAGGTGATGCTATTCTAATCCTATATGATGCAGCAAACGTGAACGTAAGTAACTGATTACTAAATAGGTATTAAAATATACCTTAAAAATAAAGGCCACAAGCCTGCAACAATATATTTATTTGTTGTGAAGAATCGCGAAAATCACACAAACTATTTACATTTAAGATACAGTATCTACTTACTTATTAAGCGACTGAAAAACTGAAAAAGAAAATCTTCACAAGCTCAATTCGACTGATTTATGACAGATAATGCTAATGCTAGGAAGCAAGGGACAAAATCCATTTTTTTTTTGTAGTCAGATTTTCTATTAGGGATATGACAGCTGTCCAATCGTTCAGATGTCCTATGTCCGATGAGTTGGTACACTTACCGATGAGTTGGTACACTTACCGATGAGTTGGTACACTTACCGATGAGTTGGTACACTTACCGATGAGTTGGTACACTTACCGATGAGTTGGTGACACTTACCGATGAGTTGGTACAGTTACCGATGAGTTTGTGACACTTACAGATGAGTTGGTACACTTACCGATGAGTTGGTACACTTACCGATGAGTTGGTACACTTACCGATGAGTTGGTACACTTACCGACGAGTTGGTACACTTACCGATGAGTTGGTACACTTACCGATGAGTTGGTACACTTACCGATGAGTTGGTGACACTTACCGATGAGTTGGTACACTTACCGATGAGTTGGTGACACTTACCGATGAGTTGGTACACTTACCGATGAGTTGGTTCACTTACCGATGAGTTGGTACACTTACCGATGAGTTGGTACACTTACCGATGAGTTGGTGACACTTACCGATGAGTTGGTACACTTACCGATGAGTTTTTGACACTTACCGATGAGTTGGTACACTTACCGATGAGTTTGTGACACTTACCGATGAGTTTGTGACACTTACCGATGAGTTTGTGACACTTACCGATGAGTTTGTGACACTTACCGATGAGTTTGTGCGCGAGTATGCTGGACGCGCGCGACTCCGGGCTGCGCTCCTCCTTCGCCTCCGTTAGTGTCACTGGAAATCACATTATATACAAAATATTATGAGTAAATGATAATGAGTATAAAGGCCGTGTGATGCCGGCTTAGAATAACATCACCCCATTTCTTTCCCGTGAGTGTCGTAAGAAGCGACTGGGGCATTTGAGTGACTTAATACACACCGTATTGCAAATTTAGGCGATTGGCTGACAACCTGTCACTATGGTGATATGCAATAGTTTAGTTTAGTTTATTTATCACACAATGGAAATTACATTACAATATTACATATCAGTCTCATCATAAGTATTCACAATGTGTTCGTAAAATAAAAATTAATATATTTGATATTCACTTACAAATCAATAAAACAAAAATGACAAAGTACAAAAAAGTGTGTAAAATTGTAGAAAATTAAATAAATGTCATTAAGTAAATTTTGTGTCAGGAAATCAAAATATTCTAAATGATTTTCAAATGTTTGTCGAACGTGGCGTAAATGTCCGTTATTACAGCCGTTTACGCTCTGCCTACACCGTAAGGTATTATGGCGTATGTATGTACGTTAAAGATAATATTCACACATATGGGATATAAGCTAGCTGTTACCTCTAGTCGAAAATGGATTTTCTTCAATATTCCTTTCATAAAAAGTAAGTAAGTATCGCCACGTCCGACAAATATTTGAGGGTCGTTTTAGACAAATCGTGTATCATTATAGTTACAGGTCGTCAGCCTGTCGCCTAATATTGTTATACACAGTCATGAAATCCTCGAGTCTCTCATTCTAACGAAATGGGGTAATGCTTTTCTAAGCCGGCATCACACAGCGCAAAAGCAAATCTATTCTAAGTAAAAATAATAATAATCGGCCCCACTCATGCCTAAAAGGACCGGCTCCATGTGGGCCCGAGATTCGAAAGAGTACCAACATAATAATAATAAAACCGGCCAAGTGCGAGTCGGACTATAAAAACGCGCAATAAAACATTTGTTTTGTATGGCAGCCCCCATAAATATTTATTTTATATAAGGTGTAAAAAAATTTGCTGAGAATATTTTAAGGGGTGAACCAGTACGTGAAACTGAACCACTTTTCCCAAAGAACATAGGTCGAAATATGAAAAAAAAAATTGGCCCTCCCATACAAATTATCCCGGCCGGGTAACACACTAAGTATGGGAGGGTCAAATATTTTTTTCATATTTCGACCTATGTTCCTTGGGGAAAGTTGTTCAGTTTCACGTACTGGTTCACCCCTTAAAATATACTCAGCTAATTTTTATACCCCTTGTATTTTTTTTAATATTTGTTGTTATAGCAGCAATAGAAATACAACATCTGTAAAAATTTCAACCATCAACTTTAGCGGTTCATGAGATACAGCCTCCATACAAAAAAACCCTTAAATATTTACTTTATTCTAATTTTTAGTTTTTGTTGCTATAACGGCAACAGAAATACATCATATGTGAAAATTTCAACTGTCTAGGTAGTATAACGGTTCAGGAGATACAGCCTCGTAACTGTAGGACGGACGGACAGACAAGACAGACGGACAGCCGAGCCTCAGTAATAGGGTTTCCGTTATTACCCTTTGGGTACGGAACCCTGTTATGCTTATTTTGTTGTCATACCCGCAATAGTACAGATTGCGTGATACGATCATTAATTTCATCGGATCCAGCAAGTAGCACCGTGGTCTAATGGCTAAGGCCGTCGCGTCTTAAACTGATGAGGCCAGAGTTCGATCCTGTGTCATAAAAATGTTTACATACCGTCAGAGAGCGGCGTGGTGGAGACGCCGGGCGCGTGCGCGTGCGCGGCGTCGGCGGGCTGCGCGCCGCGGCCGGCCGCTTGCGCCTTGAGCAGCTTGCTCATGGTGTTCCTCGGGGTGGCGGGCGACCGCTCCAGCGTGCGGTTGTGCGCGAGCGACATGTGCCGCTCCAACATGTAACTGCAAACACGATAATATACTCCTCAGTTTGCACAACCATCACTCAAACATGTACCTGCAAACAGTATAATATACTCCTCAGTTTGCACAACCATCACTCAAGACATAATGTGCCGCTCCAACATGTAACTGCAAACACGATAATATACTCCTCAGTTTGCACAACCATCACTCAAACATGTAACTGCAAACAGTATAATATACTCTTCAGTTTGCACAACCATCACTCAAACATGTAACTGCAAACAGTATAATATACTCTTCAGTTTGCACAACCATCACTCAAACATGTAACTGCAAACAGTATAATATACTCCTCAGTTTGCACAACCATCACTCAAGACATAATGTGCCGCTCCAAAATGTAACTACAAACAAGATAATATAACCGTCGTTCGAAGCGCTCTTGGCAGAAGTAGCAGCGGAAGAGGCGACGTCGCGGCGTGTGCATATGAGTGTGTGTGTGTGTGTGTTCGTGTGTGTGTGTATATGTAGCCTTCAGTTTACACAACTATCACTCAAGACATAATCTTTCTGTGTCGAATTTGAAACGTTCAACTTGCGACTCGAGCCTTCCATCCTGCGAGGCTACCGACGACTTTAAATGAGTTGCGGACATCCGATGGATGTAGCCCAACCAAAGTCTACCTGGGGCAGGCCTGTGTCCAAAAGTGAATACGTCACGGCTGTTGATGATGATGATGATAATGTTTGTTTGCTGGCATAAATAGCAGCGAAGAAAGACGACGTCACGGCGTGCGTATATGTGTGTATGTGTGTGTGTGTGTGTGTGTTTGCACTGACCGTCGCTCGAAGCGCTCCTGGCAGAAGTAGCAGCGGAAGAGGCGGCGTCGCGGCGCCACAGGCAGCACCGTTTCACCCGCGCTCTCGTGAGACTTACTGTGCGCCACCAGGTTGTATCTGTAAGGATACATATATCACGCCTATATCTCTTGCGGGATAGGCAGACAATAAACGGCTGTTAAAACGATAATTTACGCTACGTCTCACAAACATTTGAGGGTCATTCATAAAATTGTGTATCAGCCTATCGCCTAAAAATGCAATACACATGTATCTCTCGAGTACCTTAGTCGCCTCTTATGACACCACAAATATGAGGTGATGCTATTCTAAGCCGACATCACACGGCTCATATATGTATACAAACATATAAGTATGAATATGAAACCCTTTTTATAATGAGCAAAAGCAATAAACAGGATGTGACGAGAAAACGAGTTAAAAACTTAGAAATAAAATTCCAAAACTCTTCAATAAATATTTCTTGGTCGTTTCTGCAAATTAGAAACATTATTGTGCCGATTTTCTTTGCAATGTCTAATGGAAAGAGAAGAGGGAGGCCTTTGCCTAGTAGTGGGACTTTGAAGGCTAAATAAGATACGAATCATGACGTCTGTAAGTGATAGTACTATCTAACACTTATTATAGAAAAGTTAATGTTAGTGAATTACATTTTGTTGAATTACAACTTCAGAACACACGAAAGCGTTCGACAAAGTCCATCACGTAAACAAACCAAAAACAAAAAATCAAGCCTCTTTAAACACCTTCATAACAAGTCAAGTAAGTCACCAAACCATGTTTAAAGTAAGACCTAGATGACAAAATTGTATCAGTTACAGAATAAAGTGATAAAGCAGTTTGGCGTACGACAAGGGAGCGTACTAGTCCCCGTTTCATTTTCCGATACGCAATACGTATGGTAAAAATTTGGACTGTTGGACTTTTTAAGTTAGGAAACAATGTAAATTTGTAAGAAAATGAGCAAATGACGAACGTAGTTGTTTTAGTGACAGACACAAAAATAAATACAACAATTATTAAATGTATCATTAGCGCAGTCGCAGGTTCGATTCCCGGCCCCACTCACCTCTCGGAGAAGCGCTTCCCGCAGACCGTGCACTCGTGCCGCTTCTCCCCCGAGTGCACTCGCTTGTGCCGCTTGAGATGCGAGCGCGTCATGAGCGCGAGGCCGCAGATGTCGCAGGTGTGCGGTTTGAGTCCCGAGTGCGACAACTTGTGCATCTTGAACGAGGACGTGTGGATGAACGACTTGCCGCACAAGTCGCACTGGAAAATTAAACAAATCAATTTTGTGTTGAAAAGTTTGATAGATGATAGGTACAAAATTGGTCATCATAGTAAGTGAATTTTAATGGAAAGTTCATTCTTTGTATTAGCTTAAATAAAAAGCTACAACTTTGGATACAAATATAATTATGTTTCAAAATACACCACAATCTTATTGAAATCAAGCGGGCTGCCAAGTGGTTTCACCCGCTGCCAATCATTTCCCGCGGGAATAAGACATTTTTTATAGCCTATGTTCATCAGAGATAATGTAGAATCCTAATGTTTTTTTTTTCACGGTCTTGTATTTTCGGAGCCTATTCAATTCAAACAAACAATCAAACTTTTCCTCTTCTCTCTCTAATACTATATTAGTATAGATTCCTGTAAAATATTTTCGTAATTATTGATTACGCTAGGTTTACCTGATAATTAAGTTTTCCTGTATGAATGTTATTGTGTCTCTGTAAGGCTCCTTTTGATGGGAATAACTTATTGCACTCTTCGCATTTCCAATCACTTATACCTGAAATGAAACGAAATTTTGCTTTTTATTATCTGTGTGCTTTTTTGTCTCGTTATACATGCTGGTAAGTTTGTTAAAGATAATGCTGTTAGACACGTGACTCCCTCAAGTTTCATAGGAAAACATGAATATTTTTTTTGTCTTCAACTACTACTTTCTTCTTCAGGTCATCTCTGCGTTTCTCAATGTTAGTTTTCAACTAAAAATCCAATCAATCTAATGTAAATTGAATTTTGTAGTACCTTAGTGTAGTTAATGTCAAATACATCTAAATCTCAATACAACAGATACTTGAATTTCGCTAATGGTTAAGTTCGACGACCAAAGTAACTGGCTTAGCCTGGAAGTGTAGCATGTTGGAGTAGAAGTGCGCTGGTCATATCTATCGTAGCACCGACGGCCGGTGGAGCAAGTTGGTTTTCGAGTAGAGGCCACGTCAACCAATTGGATGATGGACCAATATAAAAAGCACTTAAGTGAGGATATATGTGGGTGTATAGAGGAGGCCTACGTCCAGCTGTGGACTGCAATTAACTGATGTGGTGGGGTACCTTGGTGCAGCGCGATGTGTATATCGCAGGCGCGCTTGTGCTTGTAGCTAGCGCCGCACACCTCGCAGATGTAGGGGGGCTTCCCGCCAGAGTGCTTCTCCTTGTGAAGGTCGAAACGCTCTGGAATTATGCGCAAATAATGAACACATGCGAGCCTAACGAGAGGGATAGCCCCTTCGTCAATAGAATCAGACAAGCCATAGAAAAAGTGTAAAATAGGGGCATAATGTGGAGCACTTACTAAGCTTTGACTAGAACATGTAAAATTGGAAGGTTCAAAACCGGTTCGGAGTTTTGATATTAGAACTCAACTCCGGAATTCCGATTTTGATTCTGGTTTTAATAAACATAGTAAAAAAAATGTTGCATCAATATTTTTTGATTTCAGTTAGTTTTCGCGGGAGTCGTGAGCAGTTTTTAGGTATTTGAGTGTTTTTCTAAAACCGGTGGCAACGATTTTAAACCTCTGAAAACCAGAATTAAAATATCAGAAACATTCCGAAATTCCAGTATTCAGGTTTCCATCCCCTAGCTCAGACAAGTTTTCCAATAACAAAATCAGTCACAAAGTGTACTTGTTTTACAATATTATTTATTTTGGATTTTTATCTCCTAATTGTGTTGTTTCTGCGCGTTCAGTGAACTCTTTTAAAAATAGACTGGACAATTGGTGCAAAAATAATAAAGACTGTATAAAAAAAAAAGTGTGTGTGATTAAATTAAAAACAGACATTATTAATTAACAAAACCAACACTGCAAGGACCTATCAGCATGTATTGCTGCCTGTCCTATAAATAATAATAATTGTGATACTATCACTATACTTACTGTAAGATGTGTATTTCGCGTCACACTGATCACACTCATAAACAGTCTTGTTCTTCTTGGGCCCCCGGGGCCCCCGTTGTTTCTTAGGCTGTTCCGTGTCATTCTTCTTGTCGTCATTCAGATCATCGGGGAAGTAATCATCATCATCATCGTCATCACCAAAGTCGTCCATTTCTAGTTTCAATTCACTGTGAAGTCCGTTATTTAGTTGTGATGATGTTTCAGATCTGCAATAAATGAGAATGTGCAATAAGGGGCCACTCACACCACCTTACAGGCGGCCGTACACATGGCTTAAGACAGAGAAGTTTGGAGGAAGCTGGTGACGATTGTAGCCCAGAAAAGTCATGTCCCTCAGTCATGAGGATACAACGAAGAATAAGGGGCCATGTGATGCTGGATTAGAATAGCATTACCAAATTTCTTCCCCCTCGGGTGTCATGAGAGGCAGCTAATGGCGAGTTTTATGTGTATTACAATTTCATACGACAGGCTGACAACCTGTCATTATAGTCTTACACAATTTTTTTGAAACCACTCAAATGTTTATCAGATGTGATGATGATGATAGTGACCAAATTTAATGGCCGTTCTATCTCCCCTGCAACAGATGAAGGCGTGATATATCTATGTATGTGTTATAAATAAACAGTATAAAAGTCCCTACCAGTCATGACCTACCAAGCCAAGATGTTAAACCTGACAGTTAACTACAGTACGCTCTCCGGCCAGATGAACCAATGACTAAAAGAAGGCGACTGGTAGCAACAAGATGGCTAAAATGGGAAATCCTGTTTTAAGGGAGTGCCCTGGGGGAGGCCAACGTCCAGCAGTGGGCAGCTATAGGTTGATGTGATGTGATAAAATTTCCCACATAAAAGAAGAATAAGATAAACTGTAAACTAAAGGCACTATCCAGGATCTACCATGGAGTAAACTTAATCACTCTAAACTATCATGCAATAATTTGTATAGTTTTTACTGTCATGTAGAGAATTTCAAGGGGAAGGTTTAATTAATGTACAATTCATTCCAATAGGCAGTTTTCTTTTTGAGAATTAAAAAACATATATATATTTCAAAAACTCTGTAGATGGTGTTGAACTGACTATGTTACTAGATGCCAAGGCATGAAACTAAAGTTATGGTTTTTTCTAAATCTATTCTCGTTTTAGAGCCTTGTTATACAATGATTAGTTACATTTTGTTTTACAATCTCATACATTTATTTATTTACTATTGAACTTTATGCACAAAAGTGTACATGGGCGGACTTAATGCCAGTGGCATTATCTACCAGTCTACCTACATCTACATCCAAGTGAGAAAATCGGAATTTTTTGTAACATCCCGTTCCTTATGTTTACGTACCAAGTACAGGGCCATCTATCCAGTGACTATGAAATAGTTAAAAGAAAACTACCTAATATTCATTTTCAGAAGATTCTTTTAAAATAAAAAATTATTTATGCTATGCTTCTCAAATTGACATAATGCTGTGGCTGAGTAACATGTTGCACTTTTAACTAAGGGACCAAGTCCAAACTGCTCATCTAGTGGACTAATATTTATGTATTTTTGCAGTAATAAATTATAAAGTCAATGCATTTACCCATCCATTGAATCCTCCTTCTTAACATCAGCAATGATTGGAATTTCATAAGAGATTACTTCAGGTTTGTTCACTTTCTGTACCTCTTCTTGCCTGAAATAACAAACAAAATATCAAACACATACATCAGGGTATTGCAGTCCACTGCTGGACATTAAAATGATGTGCAAAAGAATTTAATAAATTTAACGTTATTTACTTTTTCTTTGCCCTGGGTTTTCTTTTATTAGTATTCGCGGGGCATGTTTTCTTTTTCCTTGTGACTGTAACTTTTCGTCTTTTCTTCTTAGTGACTGCGAGTGGCTCATCTTCTGATGATTCGTGGTATGGCTCCTCGAATCTTGGCTGCAGCTCTAGCTCTAGTTTAACTGTATCTTGCACGGTCTCTCGAACTGGACCTTCAAACAGAGGGTTTTTACTGATGATGGCTTCGAATGCATCCTTCAGCTTGAGGTACTCGAGCTCGGCTTGCTCAAGCACATTGACGAGGTCGTAGCAGGACTTGCAGACCATCTTGCCGCCGCTGGCGAGCTGCTCGCACGCCGTGTACTTGTAGAGGAAGTCCGCGAGGCGCGTGCCGGACGCGGTCTTGGTGGCCGCGATGTTGACGCAGTCCGTGCTCCGCGACACGCACACCGCGCACTCGTGAGGCTCCGGCTTTATTAACATAATCAAGTCGGTCTCCTCCTCCTCCTTGATGGAATTCGTATCATTCTTGTGCTCGATCCGCTTGACGGAGTTCAATGCACTCGCTTCGGCCATCTCTAGCATTGATTACGGGCACCGCACACTATTCCAAATAAAAATGCATCACGTAACGCACTTTAGCATCAGAGAACATCAATGAAAAATTAGTTTATTGTGAATTAATTTGCAAAATAAAAGGAAAACAACATCTTCGTGACATGACGTCTCGACTCGGTGGAAATTAAGTGACGCGATTTTAGCAATGAGCAAGCTGTGCGAAAGAGGTAGCGATAGACAACTTGATATGTTTTGTTTTGACCTTAAATATGAACTGCAATAAAACGGTTTCGTACAAAGCGGATTTTTGACATTCCGTAGTAGGACTGCTCGTTTCATTTGCAATAGTTGCTGGCAAATAAAAAGCGTTTCATTAATAAAATGTAGAGACGAAATTAATATTCCCGAAATATGTAGAGTCGACTTTTTTCTTTTTATTGTCCTTTGCGTTTCTCCGTTCAAACCCTAAAACAAATCCAAGGAACAAGTTGGAAGGTAAATCATGTAGAAATTACATAACTCTCTTGTACAAGAATACGAAAGGTAGACAAACCAAACAAAACTTGAACAAAGAGATTAATCAAACCGGAGCCAGTCTCATCAACTATCTTTTTTATTGCACACAAGATAAAACACAGGACAATAAAATTTAAGAAAAACAACATAACAGGTACTACTTTTTTATAAAAATAAATCTCTTCCAGCTGTCCCACGAGACAGTAGAGAGATAGCATAATTTTGTGTCTAAGCAACTCAAAAGACCTAGCTCTACCAACATCGACAAGATCAAGAAGTAGCAGGTGCATGTGCGCGCAGTGGCCCGTGCAACTAGCGAAGCCTCCGCCGACTTTACCTACATCCCCGCGTCAGTCGCAAACGCGTCACTACTGCCAACGGACCACGGGCGGGAAGCCATCGCGCGCACTTTTCAAACGCACTCGCCCGTTCCGCACCAAACCACGCCGAACGTGTTTCTAAATTCAAATAACGAACTATTTTGTGACTCTACCAAAATTGTTCTGTTTTGTTTTTGAATTTTGTGTTGTGAGCAGTTTTATTTTGTGAAAAGAATTGGGAATTGAAAAAGTTTGCAGAAGTTTGTGTCAATAAACACAAAATCCTGAAAAACTTGAGAACTACGGTAAGACCTTTAAATTAACTTTATTTTGTAGTAAGTTTAAGTTAAAACCGTTAAAAAAATCAAAACTTATTCTGTCAACTTATGTAAACATTGAGCCAGACTAATTGACGAAAACAAAAAATTACTGACGGTGTAGACTGGTACATTATCCGATTCGTTTCCTAGTTTAGCCAAGCCCAGTTATGCCCAGTACTTCGCGGTAAGAGAGAAGTATAAAATGTAAATCCGCAACACGAAGTTCCTGAGCGCTGTGCCCGATATTATCAAACTATAGGCTACAATTTAACAGGTGAGATTCAACGTTCATTGCGTAGTAAGTTAGCCATTATGATACCAGAAATATTAACCGGCTACGCAATGTAGCTGCTAAGAATTTCACCATTAGTTTCATGACATAGGGCTTTGGTAGCCAGTGGTACGGGAGTCGAGGGGTGCGCTTTCCGCGTGATCAACGCCGCGCCGCGCCGGACGCTGGGCAATAGGGTTCGCCACTTCCGCGGAAGGGATCCCCTCAGCGGCCGACAGGTGGACTTTTGAACACAATTTTGACCGAACATCTTTGTTTAGTTTCGGTTTGCGCTCAGCTCAAAGAAGTTTATTTATCACAATATAATATTTTCAGGAACGCAAGAAGAAGTTATTGACGATACCTTTAATAAAAAAGGCTGTCTTGTTGTAAATTATTTAGAACCATGCATGTACTATTACGATAAAAATTAAAAATTATATTTTGATTCTCTACCTAATTAATCTTTGTGCAAAATATTACAGCTTTGCATTTGCAGAGGTACGAAAACATCTACTAGATATTTACTGATTTATTTATTTTTCTCCGGTACCTAAATGAACATGTAATAATATCACTACAGTTTATTATTATTCTATTCTTGTTTTCTATAACAACTGATAAGACGTACAGTACAGATTATGTAGACCAAATTGGGTTCTTTCTTTTTCGTCTAGGACACCGAGTCGTCCACTGACCCGATGAAACCTGGTGTCAGAGTTTTTTACAACCGCCTTCTACTTGTAGTAGGCCTCTGACATGGTTGTGTAACGACCGCCGTCTACGTAATCATAGACAACCGGCACCGACGGCTTAACGTGCCCTCCGAAGCACGGAACCATCTTCCTTTTCGGACAATCAGTTTATTCAGCCTGTAACGTCCTAACCAGCCTGGGAACAAATTCACAGAGTGATAAACATTAACTTTGTTAGTGCCCCACCAAAAATCAAACCCGAAACCTTTGCATCGCAGACAGTCGCACTACCACTTCGCCACATCGGTCGTCGCGACCAAATTGGGTAAAGTGAGTAATTCAGTGGCTCTACAGACCCAGTTTTAGAGAAGTATCAGCATATTCATGGGCATATAATATTATAGTCGTAAGTGTAGTAAAAAGCTGCGCAACCATGACGAGCCAACGGGCGGCCCCAGTTATATGCCCAGAGTACGAGGCACGCGCCGCCGCCTTCGCCACATCAAGCTGATAGGTACCTACGTGTCTTCGGGAAAACGAGCACTCGTAAAAATATTTATAGCCGTGTGATGCCGGCTTAGAATAGCATCACCCCATTTCTTACCTGTGGGTGTCGTAAGAGGTGACTATGGGATGTGGTGTGTGCGCGACTCCTCTTCCCTACTTAGGTTAGTTCAATAGTATAATATACGCCGTTCTTGAGTACACACGTGTCTCATTTCCAAGATGTGTTTCTCGAGGGTTAGATGTGTATTGCAATTTTAGGCGATGGGCTCACAACCTGTCACTATAGTAATACACAGTGATCTGATTGACCCTCAAACTTTTGTCAGACGTGGTGTTAATATCCGTTTGACGGCCGCTAACGCTCTGCCTACCCCGTAAGGGATATAGGCGTGATTTATGTATGTATGTATGTATGTAAAAATATTTTACATGTTTGACAAATACAAGCAGTCGTTCCGATCTTCGCGCTTTCATAAAGTAGTTAAAACGACAACCTAGTATTTGCTATGTAACTATCCCGTAGCGCACAAATATTGCAGCTACTAGTTTAGTCTTAAATACTTTCATATTCTATATTTCGCAAGCAAGCCTCGCACCGACAACTGGTAGCAAACTATAGACCAGCAGTGAGCTTAAACTTAAAAAACTAGACCAGTTACATTGCGTTTTCCAATCAACCTCTACAGTTATGTTTCAGCCATCTATAGAAGCTAGTATTATATTAGAAGCTAGTATTATATTATTATGGTTGTGTAGAGGGTGGGAATAAGGGACTCGAGGGTGTGTATTGCAATTTTAGGCGATGGGCTAACAAACTGTCAATATGGCGATACACAATTTATCCAAATGACCCTAAAATATTTGTCAGGTGTGGCGAAAACGTCCGTTTTTTGCACCTGTTAACGTTCTGCCTACCCCTCAAGGGATTGTGTGTGTGTGTGTGTGTGTAGAGGGAGGACGAGGTGAAGCTAACAGTCGGTTCCAGGCGAGTAGTCTGCGGCGGCGCGTGTCGACACTACGACTCCACGACTCCACGCATGGCACGTCGTTACCATTATCAACCGTCTCGTAGAGCCCATAGCTACAATACTTCGCAAATAATACTCTCCATTTTGAGTCAGCAAGAATAAGAACCTTACGTATTTCTTTTTTCAAACAGGGACCCAAAAACCTCATGCCATCCACTGTTACATACATACATACATATATCACGCCTATAATCCCTTGCGGGGTAGGCAGAGCGTAAACGGCCGCAAAACGATAATTTACGCCACGTTTGACAAATATTTGAGGGTCATTCGGAAAATTGTGTATCGCTATAGTGACAGGTTGTCAGCCCATCGCCTAAAATTGCAATACACACACTCCCTCGAGTCCCTTAGTTGCCTTTTGCAACTCCCACGGGAAAGAAATGGGGTGATGCTATTCTAAGCCGGCATCACACGGTGGTATCCACTGTTACATGATTTTAAATACGCAATTGACATCCATACAAACGTATTTGTCTTTATCAGCCTTTAACAAAGTTTTCTCGCAAGTTTGGTTGGGAGTAAGCACTCGTGATAGGATCAATGACTGTAATTTTGCATGCTCGAACATAGTATGGAGAAGTAAAAAGAGATCGTCCAATATTTATATGAAGAACAAGTTCGGATTAAATATATTAACCAAATTGGTCGATCTTTTTCTGATTATTTCGTACTATGTACAAGCATGCCTCTAGGCAGTGATTGTTTCATTTCAACTGCATAGGTGTAACATACCTTCTATGTCGGTCACTCTGTGTGGATCAGTGAAGGGGTGAGGCATGCAAGCGTATCGTCGACGTAGACTCTACCTCAACATGACACCCGACACCGATAGCGCTCACTCGTGTGTGGTGTAACGACAGGTTCCACTTCCCGGCCACTCCTTTAACATGTTAGCCGATTTAATATGCATTTCTATGTTCTGACTGGTCCGTAAACATCATCATCCTTACGACTATTTTCCGAGATATTAGTCAAAACTTAAGGGCTTCCACCTTTCCCTACACACTTATTAGTTTAAATACTTGCAGTTTCCGTTCTGTTCTAATCTTTGTTATAAAGACGTCTCAAACTTTATAACGGCTATTGAATATAAATCTTAATTTGAACAAGACCTAATTCTGACGTTCGTTAGGCGATCTCTACTTGACTAACCGTGACGTTATCACGTACCGAGTTTGATTATAATTAAAATTTTAACATGTTAGTTTCGCTTCAGCTGGTAAAAGTTGCGTATCATCACCTCAGCCTATTGGTTTCGCTCTCGATTCGGTAGTGGTGAATTTCTTGGCCTTATTATGGATACCGGCACCCACATAGGAGGAGACGAAGTAAAAAAAATAGTAATCTCTTGCACCACCTGTGCAGAAGCTTCGTCATCTTCGATATTGTGTAACCTTCAGAGAATGGGGTGATATTGTTAGCAAAGTTACAGTTGGCTTATTTTATTAGTAGGTTGGTTGTCGGAAACAATGCGTACATGTAAATGATTCGCGGCGGAAGAAAGCGAAATCGGGCGATGGACGGCTCATGGCTCGTGGCTGATGGCTGCAGCGATTTTGATGCTTTTTCCGCTTTCTAAATACAGCCCCGTGGTTCGGCCTAGCATACACTGCTAATGTGATTCATTTAATTAGCTAAGTGTAGATTAAATAAGTAGCAAAAGCAAGTTAGCTAAAGCTTAAGCATATCGTTTGCCTTTAAGTTCACCTGCCAAAACTCTATCGAAAAGAATTAATACGTAACGATGCTCCTCTGAAAATAAGTAGTTGGAAATGATCGTAGATGTCTTAAGTTTCGGTAAATGGTAACCTTACTACATCAGTTTATCTTTTCTATGAAAAAAAGCAAGATTGCATCGAATATCGTAAAGCATATTTGCACAATTTTATTATTAAAGGAACAAGTATCACTCATGACGTAGGTTTATGCGTCTTACTTGTTTGTTATTTGGTAGAGAGTTTAGCTCTAGTAAGTCGCGTAAACCTACATCATATTTGCACGGTTACCGTCTTGTAGGTAATGGTTTTGTCTTGTTGACATGGTGCGGTATGGTGATGTTCGTGTGCACTATCTCAGTGCTGTTTTCACCGTTTAGAAGAATGGGATAATTTGCGCAGATACCATCACCTGCTCTCAAAGAAAACTATGTTTACGCTCCGCAATCTAAGAGCGCAATATTATTTCTGAACATTCTTTTGAATATAAGATTGTATATCTGAGTGGATTCTGGCCTCAGAATAAAATGTGTTTGAATTTCGTAGTGTATAAAAACTGTATGATCAAAAAATGCTGATTAATAAAAACATATTAAGATTAATTCACTTAAACTGATTTAAGTGACAAAGGCTTTACCGCCTCCAGCCCCTTCAGACAGTACAAACATTTATGTGATTTTATTTTTAACCAGGTAATACCTACGTGTCGGTTAGATTTTGATCGGTGGTGCTTTGTATGGCTTCATGTAAACAATATCCAAACTCAATCTGGAAAGGGGATTAATTTACTTACCTACCTGTCTACATAAACTGTGGCATCTATGTAGGTATTATCCACCTTGACATGCCTTTGCATGTCAAAAATAATCCTGATAGCTAAGGAAGTAACAGGATTACAAATATTTTGCTACTTCAGCATGACTCCGCATAAAGCAGCTGAAACCTTATAGCCAGAAAAATATTATAGATAGCATAGTACTTACCAACATATGAACTTGGGATCAGATTCTTGTCTGAACTCTGAACTAAGTTAAGCGTTTGATTGTTCCCAGGTCCCAGCGCGCGGTGCTGGAGCGGCAGTGACGGGGGCGTGGGGAGCATGCGGGGTCGGCGGGGGGCGCGGTAGCAGCATGGCGGTAGCGCTGGGCCTGGCGCTGCTGCTGGCCGCTCGCACCAACACGCAAGGTAGGTTCAACGAGCAGTGGACTCTCACAAGGGTCTGTTTTCAGTCCACTTATATTTACAGTGTATTTTGAGGGAAACTTTACTCAACATATTGAGTACTTACCCATATAGATGATATCATGAAACCTATGGATTCCGTGCAATTGCACAGGCATTTTCCACCGTCAATTAGGTTTTCATTCAACTGTGCAAGGAACGAACTAATGAGTTAATTGTGAACAGAACGGTGCGAAACATTGACTTTATTTCGCAGTTTAATTGAGCTGTCTATATAAATTATTTCAAATAATTACTTCTTTCGTCCGGTTGTGGTCTACATTCACTGGCAATAACAAAAGCAATAGTATCAGTATAATTGGGGGGTCAACACGCAACTTGGATTGTTGTGACTATTATACGACGGTCAAGTGCCTTACGCACGCGTGCTCCATATTTCACGATGTAGTTTTAATCGCTAATCGACATTCATGTTCACGAATCATTAGTTTTCGATATTCACCCACCTTGTGTTTATAGTCATTTTAAGACAGCTCTCTCTTACAATGCGTGACCTGCCTGTATTAAAAGGCATATATCTACTAACATGGATGATGCAAGAAAATCGTATAGATCGGGAGCTCAAAATAATAATAATTTGTCGGTAATGTTAGTTATAACTACGAATAGTGTTAACAACCGCAAAGCTTTAAAATTTCGTGTAGATTTGGATCCAAAATGTTGCATACCTCTTTTTAAGTACGTAAGGTACTAATTTAAACAAGTTGTATGCTTTATTCGCCTGACCCCTTGTTTGGCGATTGGCCGAGCTTTTTCGCTGAACAAAAACCTGACACATTTCAACCCTGATATATTTGCAAGTCCACTACCAAGGAAATGCTCGCATTTTGCACGAAGTTATAATGTAATGCAAGTTCCGGAGCTAAAAATAATAAAAGGAAGTCGGTGAACTCTTGAAATAGCAGCGTATTTATTTAATGATTTAGTAATAATGACTGTGAGAATGTTTTTGTTATGAGTTTTCCTTTGACGTGCGGATATTATCGCTTATACCTAAAATAGATAACAATTTGAAAGCCAGAACGTAGGATGTGGGTAGGTCACTATGCTTACATATATACGGATGCCTAAAAATACTTACGTTAAAATTAAAGCTCCTAGGGTCGCTCCTTGAGAAACATGGGTATTTTTGAATTCACACAATTTCATTGGCCCATACGATAAACACCAAATTTTTATGTATAATGATTTTTAATTTTACTATCTACATTCTGGGCGCAGGAAAACATTCATGAAAGTTTGCTTGATAGATTTATTTTCCAAAGTTTGGTCTATTTTTACACTTTTTTAGCGTAGTGTAGAGCAATTGTAAGAACATTAGACATAATTGTATGCGAATACGAAACTTATTCTTATTTATTTGGCGATAAATTTCCAAAAGAGTGAAAAATCGTCAAAACATAGCGATTGCCGTTAGTAAGCAAGGGACGTTTACAAGTTCACGGCAGGCCCTTAATTTGGATTAAAAAAATTCTAAGCTCAATATAGCCTAAGCGTGATGCAAGAAACGCAGTTGCAAAAATATTGCACAAAGTCGCCTTCCGCAGTTCAGTGACCCCTTGAACAATACAGCACCATGGTGGCTAATTAATGAGTGCACGGCCGAGTGCAGAAACCCCCTCACTGACCATGCCACTTCGCGAATCATTACCAACATCTGTAGTCGATACTGTTTCAAATACATCACCCATTTACAAGGAAGCCCGGAAGTACTAAGTCTACATAGACCAGCAATGTACGATACCATGTGAGGTCGCCACCTGCCAACTGCTGCACCCATGCAGCACGCTAAGTGATTTGCATAACGCGTTCCATCCTCCAGCTAAATACTTCTATTTCCTCGTTTTACTCCGGCTTTGCTGCAATTACACTTTTGAAATCCGCTTATTGCAAAAACTGACGACTTCTATGTGCATTATGTATTTCCTGAACATGTTGGGTGGATTATGTAGAAGGTGCCAAGCCTACACACATACCGGTAGAAGTGCACTAATACACTGCAATAAAACAGGTGATGCATTCAGTTATAAGAATAATGGCTACCTATCTTTTTAATAATAAATATATAATAAATATTTATTTACTTAAAAAATTAACAAACAATGTCTGGACAATACATTTGAAAATAATAATACATAAGACTGTGTCCGAGGTGAGCCATGCAGACAATTTAACAGCGGACCCTGCACTAAGCATAGCCTGTATCTACCTGCAAAGATTCTATAAAAACTGCAAGATTTACTTTGTCAACTATTTAGGTATATTGTGATCTTAGGTTAACGGTTGCATTTTGCAACTTTGTTAAATTGCAAATTCTACTGCACTACTATTTAATTGGTGTTATAATGTAATACAGGCAAATGCAATTGATACAAGACATGCATTTCCATGCGTTACTATAATAAACATATCGCAGAAATAATTAACTTGCCAACAGCATTTCAAATCTGGCACTTCAATTACACCTGCAACTGTTAACTGTTACAACATCAACAAATACGTAAGTGATTCAGAGTTTCCACTAGATAATAGCGATAAATGGAATCTCCCTTAAACGCATGATCAGTCAGGAGTACCTCCTATATAGGTATTGCTATTTACCAATCGCAATCCTAACTGTATTATCATGCCAGTATGTCGTCGATGTAGGGAACCATCGCTGAGGAGCTACACAGTAATTTGTGATTCACAGCAACAACAGTGAAATACATACACAAATCACGCCTATAACCCCTTGCGGGGTAGGCAGAGCGTAAACGGCCGCATAGAACGGACATTTACGCCTCGTCTGACAAACATTTGAGGGTCATCCGAAAAATTGTGTATCGCCATAGTGACAGGTTGTCAGCACATCGCCTAAAATTCACACCCTCGAGTCCCTTAGATGCTTCTTACGACTCCTACGGGCAAGAAATGGGGTGATGCTATTCTAAGCCGGCATCACACGGCTTATCGGTGAAATAACTGCTGTGCATTAGGGTTCCTCAGGACAAAATGTATATTTCACTGAAATTGATCATCCATTATTAAGACATACGTCAGCCAGATAGGGTGCTACGAAATCTTAGACTACTTGACCAAGGAGCCATAAAAATTTAGGCATTTTTTCCATTGTAGTCACCAGTTGCCAGCAGGGCTGCGGCTTCCTGCTATTCACGCGGAATAACTGTTTACAAAACTGTTCTGTAACGAAGTGACTTAATGGGAAATTGCATCTAATTGGGGCTGCGGGACATTTGCTATGGTTTTGGTCACCTCGTTTATGTAAGCGTTGTTGAAGAGCTTGAAACTTTCCAAACTTTGGTCACTGATTCCTTTGGAAGTTCCATGACATGTTTGTAAATTATTAATTCTTCAAAAAGCTTGATCATGCCCGTACAATTTTCATCGTAAATAGTTTTTTCCCTCTTATCTATATAAGGTTTTCGGTTTAATATTGTATCAATTAGGTGTATAATTTATCTTATCTATCCTGCAAATACATTTAAGGTTTTTGATTGGCAGTTATCCTTGTGAGTACTTTAAACGTTTACTAAAAACACATTTGGTATTTGTTATCTATTACAGTCTCGCTTCCTTTTTGTAGCTCGCGATTTCAATCGCAGGTTCTTCATTTAGCAAAGGAACACAGCAATTGCCATATTTTTTCTACATCCGAAATGCCTTTGTCTATCCGTAAATCAATTCCGAGGGATGTAGGTACTTCAAATAGGATATGGTAGCGGCCTTCACCCTTTACTTCTCTGACACCTTCAAGATGAAGTTATTAAGTGTAGGAAGTCCATTGTTTTTGTTAGCAATTAATTCTTCCATCAAACATGTGGCTTCCTCTGTGGCGTTTTTAATTTAATTGTTAACAAAAAGCGCAATTGCTCTGATGTTTTGAGAATGATAAGGATAGTTTTTAAAATAGGATATACAAGCAGCTTGATTTATGTGGATGATCTCATACTCAGTGGGAATATAAAGTTGTTTTGAAGACTGTGTATATTTGTAAAGTAAAGTAGAACATTTGAAGACAATTGCATGAGTCAACAAAGCATCAATCAACGCTAGTAATTTGATATAAATTGATTTTTACCGGAAATGACGGACCTTTAATCAAGTCTCGTCACATTAACCCCTTTTGGCAACAATTGATTTTGGAAGCTTCGCGGTGTGTTTAATTTTATATTGGCTTTTACATAACAGTAGTGTAATAATAATCTTATCTATTAGTAGAACTTTCTAAATGAAGATAGGGAAAAGGGCAGAAGACGTTAAAGAGGTAGAGTCAGATTTGTTTGTTTGTTGTTTACGCCTCATTCCCCATTGTAATTAACTCTTTAACAGAGCAGAAAATAGTCATAATGGCGTTACAAGAAAAATACTTTCTTATTCAATATTCATATTGATGTAATGAAATGACCCTCCAAGCCGTGAGACCTGTCCGAGTTCTTGTTTCACATCTGCAATTTTCCGCATCACCTGAGTGCGTATTACCTATTACGCAGAAATACATAAGGATTGCGCAAGAAAAAGGTAAAAAAGGTAAAAGATCCGAGTAACCAATTGCTATATTTATTTAAGACTTTCGCATGTTACAGTTACGATCTGCAATATTTATCTAAACATGAGTGAAAGTATTGTAAAGTGCGGTATCTTGTAAAATATATCTGGCGGGGTAATTGCGTCCGGAGTACGGAGTACTGACCGTAGCATTACAATTTAAAGAACTTTATTCTCATAAAAGACTACACATAAGTCACTTAACATGAGAACTAATTATCTAAATAAAAGTATACAATAAAAATCATTATAAATTACTTATCATCATCTAATCAAGAACACTCATTATTGAATAACAAGCTGGCATGACATTCTCAACGATATAGCTGCATAATTCAATCGCAATTAAAAATACGTTTAGATTAGTAACATTAATAGAAAATTTTAATTTGAGACTGTAGTGAAACAATAAGATAATTTATTTACACCTGTTATCTTAATTTAGGGATCTGGCTTCTGTTGGTACGTACCTACGGTACATTATACATTACCAGGCTTTTCAATTCGTACATTACCTACTAAGCTTAAAATAATAACAACCACGTCCTTACTAAACCAGTAGTGTACTCCACAGCTCCATCACAATTTGAGTCTGCAAATGGAAGCTCAAAGTTGGCCAAGGGGCTTGACTGAGAGGGGTTACGGACTCCACAATGCGTGGTTCCGGTATGACTGACTCGAGTTTAAGACCCACAAACCTCACAATACGAACGTACATTGTACCATACAGTTGCACACCTCTTAATATGGATCCTTCTATTATCTATTTGTATTGTCGACAAAAAACTATTATGTGGTCGAGGATGCAGTATTTTCTTACGAGATTGCTTACGAGTTAAACCATTATGAATATACAGGGTGTAAGGGACAGCCCTCCAAATACTGATAGGCTGGATTCAGACCATGAAACTGAACAACTTTCCATAAAAAAGTGACAGAAAATGACAAAAAAATTTGGACTACCCATAATAAATGCAGTTAGTTGAACGTAATTTTGTATGGGAGTTTGAATATTTTTTTTGGTGTCCTGACATAAATGTTCCTGGGAGAAAGTTGTGCAGTTTTATGGTCTGCATACACCCTATCAGTATTTGGAGAGCTGTCCCTTACACCCTGTATCCTATTTTTAAGAATATGATGGATGAGATGATCTATTACTAAGAGAAAAAGATAATATTAATAATAAGGTGTGAATCAGTCAAATTACCTTCACTAATCATAACAAGTTCAGAGTCCATCTTGAATCTAGATCTCCGGAAACTGTCCATCAAATTCACGAATGCTTTCTATCATTCTACAATTTTGATGAAAGTTCATTCGTTTATTTGCTGGAGCCCGTGAATCCGTTTGTCAATAGTGTAAGTAATGATAACTGATTACTGGTTATTACTTGGTAACTGGATCGGAAACGTTCTGCTCTCGGTGACAAGCTGCAATTTATAGATAAAGTGAGTAATTTTTTCAAAGATAAGGAGGAAAGATGTATTTTACTAGTTTTCTCTGACCTTGAAATCCTTCAGAGTATTAAATTCTTCGTAATAGAATAAAAGCTGGTTTGAAAGTATTTATCAGCAACACTCCTATGTTTTTTGTATTCATAGATAGTTTCACATTTTTACTAACGTTGTTTTTATGAACCTGTTAATATTCTTATCTGTCTGGAGCAATCAGTGTCCACCCCATGTGTTCCTAATTATAACATTTCACACGTGGAAATAGATAATTTGTCTGAATTATTGATGGTTGCACTCAGACTGGGTTTTTACTGATGCATCCACCCCTTATTTATACATACAGCTCCATGTCTACACGCAACGACAATTTCATTTTCAAACAAGTGTCTCTCGCAATCAATCGTGCATCAGGGAAAACAAAGGGTAGATAGTGTTTAAGTTGTGATAATGCAATAATTTGATCCTTTTCCCTCAAAGCCTGTAATTCAGTAAAGATAAGATCAAGATTCTTGCGTATTGCCCAAACTAAACGATCCAATTAATCCTCTTTATCTGGCAATCGTTGCTTCACTCGTTGCGTAGGTGGCCAGTAAGTAAGTATGAAAATGAAAGTCGCTGTACAGTGTGGTGGGCAGTGGGCATACAGCGCGCCCCACATCTCCGTCTGACCCGCAGCCATTTTGAATTGCAAATGCGCTCGCGCCGGAAGCGGGTAGCTGGTTGGAGAGAGGGGGGAGGGAGGGTATTTATCATGAACCTCCGGGCCACTTGTCACCTGTCTCCCCCTGGATTAACTTACAGGGAAACTTCTGACCTCTTTCTTGTGATGAATGAGATGTAGACGTAAGTGAAGTTAGTCATGCCGAGAAACTAGGGCTCATGCAGATATGGGTTGATATACGAAGCGTCTTTTAAAAGTGGGTTTGCGAAAAAAGTATAATCGCTACGACTAGCAGTTCATTGCCACAATTTAAAAGAAACTGCCTTGGAGACGTTACTTCGTAAGCCCTGGCGTATTTCTCTGTCAGTCTTTTCAACATCCACGGCAAAGTTGCGGATTGCTATTCCGATCAGCACTATTCAAAAAATGAGCCATTTGATAATATTCTAAAAGACATGAGGAAATAGCAACTGGAGGAGGCCTATTTCTGGCAGTGGACGTGTCGAGGCGTGGCTGGTGATATAGATGATAATGATTATGAAGATGGTGAATTAACTGCAGAAAGCGGCGGAGGCGTGCTGGTGACGACGGTGCGGTCGCCGCCGCTGGCCGCCATCGCGCTGTCGATCCGCTCTCGCGGTGAGTGCCGCGACTGCCCGCAGGCCAGGCCGGGCGGTTAGTGCGGACTTTAGAACTTTTTCTAGAGCCTGTAGTTGTAGTTTTTATTTTCATAGAGCTAGAAGCAGAAAAATTTGAGCTTGTTCGAGTAGAGTATTTTAATTTTTAGCATGTAGAGTTATTTATGTTTCATCTTTGTTGTTGTATACCTTTGGCTGGTTCGTTTGTCGATCGCCGTGAATCATAGTTTACCATGTCATGGATATCGACAAGTCGACAGGTCAAGCCTTTTCAACCCTCACTACCCATCGCCACGTAAAAGCTATTCATTCATAGTCATAGTTCGTAGAACCCTGCATTTATTCCATGTTTATTTTATTTACATCAACGTCGACGTGCTATTGGCCATAGTACTTTAGCTGCAGCATAAAAATTAAATATTCATTAGCAATTTCCTTGATTGTGGAACAATTTGTCCGCTCACACGCCTTCATTAGGGCAAGTAGCTAGTCCTAGTTTTCATTGAAGAACGTAATATATAGCCACGTACACGTATACGTAGGCACTCGTATGAATGCACCTCCACCCCGTTATTTAAGGAAATTGCCTCCTCGTCTTGTGACCTAATTTCAAACGTCCTGCAAACTTCCCCGACGCAATCACGTCAGCTTTTTACCCCCTATTTAACCCGCCAGCGTATTTGATTGAATTTCTCTACATTGTAAAGCAAAAACATTACACATTACTGCTACAACTTGGCGTGGCTAGAGATTGTTTTGCTACTTTCATTTGAATTCTTTTACATGGTTATAAAATTATGTATTAAATGCGGTTTGATGAGGTACAATTTCATGCGCACGAACGTGTGATTTTCGGTGATCTCGCGCCCTCTTCCGCATGTTAGATCGCTCCAGTAATGACACCTTGTAGTCGGTCTGTGGGGCTATGGGTCAATTCGACCTGACCGTCTGATCACACCGCATTATGCCGTGTGGGAGATATCGTCTTCGGTAATGTGGGAAAGTGGAACTGGTTGGACCTGAAGTAACGTATGATTCTATGTAATTTATGTGTGGACTTGATCTGTTGTATAGGCGGATAGAGCAACTTTTAACATTGTTTCGAACATTATTTTCATTTTTGTTATACTACGCATTACTAATGACGCACAGATGATATTTATGGTCGAGGCCCAACCCATTTCTTTCTCGAGGGTTTAATGTGTATTACAATTCGAGTCGTAGTGAGCCCTCAAACATTTGCTAGACGTGGAGAAAGCGACCGTTTTACGGCCGTTAACCGTTAGCACTCTGCCTACCCCGCAAGGGATAAAGGCGTGATATAATGTATATGTATGTGTACAATTTTATGGTCCAGTTTTAAGACAACTAAAATGTGGAGATAAAAAATATTGCCTTTAGGACCACCGCACACTAAAGACAAAATCATTCTCAAGACCCATCAACCGAGCAACTATCAAGTAATCGCATGGCAACGACAGAAAGGCCCGATACGGTTGCTGTACGTACCTAATAGAAATAAAGTCATACGCGAACTTTTCTCGGAAGATGGTAGAGATGCGCTCGCACACGTGCTCTGTACCAGAAGCGCGGCCTCCTCGTCGCGGTCGGGTGCGCGTGCCAGTAAGCAGCCACCTCACTGCCGCCGCAGCCGCAATACACCCACTGAGCAAGGAAATGTTTTAGAGAGAATTTTACGAGTATGCTGATGTTGAGTGATGCCTGGGACTATTTTTATATCTGTCCCATCTGTCAAGAAGCAAACACTTCGTAGCCAATTATTACTTTCATACTATCTTGTTACAAAAAAAGTACCTAGATGCGCTTTAGGACGCTGTTTAATAATTTTTTCCATTTTAATTGACGTTGTCGAACTACTTACACACTATTTGTTTAACTTTTTGTAATAACACCGATAAAGTATATATATTGCACGTTGACTTGAAGAAAAATAAAAAGTGTGAAGCAAAGAAAAACTCATTGTCAATGGTACATTAACATGAAATACTGTTAATTAAATTCAGAAAGAAGACGGTTAAAAAACTCAGACACCAGGGTTCATCGGATCATTTTACGATTCGATGTCCCGCACGAAAGAAGAAGAAGAAGTAAGATATTTAATGTGGAAGATAAAATGTACTATTCAGTAATACAATCTGTTTACAGAAAATAACGTGTAAGTATGTGATTTACCGGGCACGAAGTCTGATTGCGCGAGATTCCCTCTGATACATCTCCTTTGTTTGCAACAACACACACATCACACTTTTTGCACAATCACCTCTGTTTTTGTACTAAACGTGAGCCTGTAATAGCGCCAGATTCTATTATTGTACCTATGTTACGTAAGTATTGGGTTAAAGTAAAACAAACAGGTTACTGAACCTTAAAGTTGTGAATTTCCGCAGCGGGCCATTGTTTTTATACAGCCAGAAATCTCGGCTATTGTGTGCAATAAAAATAAACCCCGGCCCGGTTAAAAAGTCGTAATAACTCTTGACCGAAGGCGGCAAACGTTTGGTTTCCTGCGCATATAGGGGTGGTGGAAATAAATGTTACAAAAATACGATAAAAGTCTTGTCATTCTTTTGTTTGCCGTGATAAAATAAAGACCCGAGATAAAAAAAAGATTTATTTGCAAAAATATATTGAAATAGCAATTTACAGATGTCATAGAATATAATAGTCAGTACATGTATTTTGTATGTCCAGCAGGCGTACATATATTGTAATAAAATAGCTTATTTTTACACGCTTGCTTGTATTCAAACTCAAACTGTAATAGTTATTTAGGTCATGTAAAGTGTTTATTTGTTTAAGCGTACCCACATAATAAGAAATTAAAATGTGTCGGTATTCGAAATCAAAATATAAAGCCATATCATTTACTTGTAACATCCAGTTATAGAATACATAATTTTTACAAAAGTGTCCCTCAAATAAGTGATACTCTGAATACCCATGTTGATATAGGAACAGTTTTAAATCAGTATCTCATAACCCCTCGTGTTGAAATCCGTCCTTGCTATTGGCACCCCTAACGTAGCGCCCCGTGGCCCGTATACACCGGCCGGCGGCGGCGCGCGGAAATGCCCTCCCCTGACCCCGATACATGCTGTCCCGCATAGATACGTCGCCGGTCGACCACTACCCCGACCACCCCACGGCCCGCTTCTACACCTATACCCGCTACATACGGGGTGTAAGGAACAGCCCTCCGAATACTGACAGGGTATATCCAGACCATAAACCTTAACAACTTTCCCCTATGATTATATTTCAAGAAACGCAATGAAACTTTGACTTCGCATAGTAAGGGCGGTCAGCTGATCGTGATTTTGTTTGTTCTAATATTTTTTTCGTTTCCTGATAAATATGTTTCCAGAGGATAGTTGTTTGGTATTTTAATCTGAATTTTTTATCAGGAATCGTAGGGCTGTCCCTTACACCCTGCATAAAAAGGTACAGTAAAAAGCATTATGACCGCATTTGGAGCACTTTTTAGTGGAACGTTTTTTTGAATTTCAGTACATTTAATTCTAAGTTCGCAATACTTTACATTCCACCCTGTAGAACCTACTACGCGATTGAGTATATCGTCAATATAATTGAAAGCTTCAGCAGTCAGCACTTAGTTTAATAGTGCTATTATTGATTTGTCATCAGTGGCCTGGATTTAGCGATTAGTACGAGTGTTGTGTTTCCTTAATCTACTGATTGATGTTTATTCCATTCACGCCACTTTACAAATGTAGAGCAATATTTATGTCACCGTTTAATTTGTTGATAGCTGTTGATAGTTTTCACCAATTAGTATTACAATCTATTTTGTTGTGTCCTACACTATTAATATTTTGCATTACAGCATTGGAAAAGTGATGTATTCCTTTCAATGAGGTTTCTTTTACCTGTCCACGAAACAGATAGATTTTCTAATGAACAAAGGTGGAAATAATAAAAAAGCTAACCTCGTACACAATTTGTGTTCATCGATAAAGCTAATTTGTATGAGATTTGGATACAGAATAATATTTAACATTTGGAAATATTTTTCGTCCCTTGAAATAAAAGCAGTATTTTTCCTAACATTCTTTATACTTTTGATTTATTTTTAACAATATTTTGTCTGGTGTTCTAGCAATCCAAGACAGCCGCTGCTACTTGATGAACGGAGGTGCCGTCGAAAGTTTCTTCATCAGTGAAGATACACCTGTCGGCAGTGTCATTGGTAAGATTGTCATTGAAGGACACTTTCTTGAGGCATTGACCCGTAGAACGATTAAGTCTGATAGATATGTGACAAGCATGCGACTTTCCCTATTAAATAGATGCCAGTATTGCGACGGTTACGTTTACATACGAACGAGTCTACCCTGATCATAGTCTTGTCGATATACAAACAAGCATAAGGCTTGCCTCGTCGAATCATTGACCTCATTATTCTACTCGTTATTCGACTGCTAGGCAAGACAGACTTACGCGGAAATACCTCTATTTTGAACAATATCATGAACTAGAGCAGGATCATGGTGTGAACGTAGTATAAGTTAAGGTGCTAGACTGAAAATGTCCTTTTATAAACATGTGATATTAATTGCAGGGACTCTCAGCGTGAACGGTGACCCTAGTGGAGATGGCAACATCTCGCTCACTCTGCAAGAGAAGAACCCAGCTGTTGGCATCGCGCCATTTTCTAAGAATCTGACTCTCCTACGGGCGTTGGATAGGGAGGAAAAGAGAGGTCCGAGCAATGTGTACGTCAATGTGCGGTGCGACCGACGGAGGACAGCGGACCCGGTGAGGAAACTTGAATCTTCTTCATGTTGATGAGAGTGGTATCACATTTCAGAGGTTTAAATCCATCACAAAGAACGCCAAGGTTTAATACGGTCCCAAAAAAGAACCGCTTTTAATAATCTAGTTTAGAAAAATTGGTGCCCTTCACGATAGAATAGAAACAAATGCTAACTTAGCTGATCGATAATGTTTGTAATGGATATGTAGTTATATCAGACAGATTGACAGTATGATCCGGAATCGTAATTATTACGTATCCCTATCAGTATTAACCTGCTTACATATTGACTTTTCCGGCTCACAATCATTACTAAAAATAGATCACGCTCTGTTTCCAACCTTCGATCGAAGATTTCGCTTTACAGCCGGGTCATCCGTAGGTCATCCTGACAAGTCCTATACAATATTTGTCAGGCAGGTCCAATCTATTGGAGAGATGTCGATAGATAAAGACTAACCTTGCCTTATCAGCAGCACATCAATTGATCCATTTATGGGATCATCTAATACTGGTTAATCTAAGTCATGTATGAAAAATCAATATAAATTTATCCCTAAAACGGATAGGTTCATGTGATGCTGGCTGATTCTCTCACTCTTGAACTGTTAGCTATAATGGCCTCTTGTAATCGATCAACTGCAATGGAAATACTTTATCTTCCTTCCAGACATTTATAATCCCGGTATCGGTGCGAGTATGGGACGTGAACGACAACGCGCCCGTGTGGGTCGGTGCGCCGTACCGCGTGCGGCTATCAGAGTTGACAGCTGTCGGATCGCGGGTGCTACATAATATCCGCGCTACGGATGCGGATCAACCGGGCCCGCACGCCACTATCCACTACTCCGTGCTGCCGGGACCTAATAGTGTAAGTTACACCCGGATTTTACAAAAATAGAACCATGAAGTAGAGAAAGGTGATGAAAACATCAGGTTCAGGTGTTACACAGTAAAAGATAGGGGGCGAATATAATCATAATTTTTCACCAGTATCAGGTTATAATTATGATATTTGTATTGTAACTACCTACCTAAAGTTATTAAAATATGCCAATGACAACTTATACCAATGTTGTAGTAAAGGGTCATCCAGGAAGCCCGGAATCCAGTCCAGTCCATACTAGCTTTATCATTCAGTATTCGTTGATTGATACAGTATGAGGACAATGACCTCAGTATCACTAGTGTGATAGTAAAAACTACTAACTAACTAACTAAAGTTATCTGATTAACCCTCAAGCTTTTGTCAGACGTGGTGTTAATATCCGTTTTACGGCCGTTAACGCTCTGCCTACCCCGAAAGGGATATAGGCGTTATTTATGTATGTATGTATGTACTAACTAACCAAAGTTCATCAAAAACATATCTTTCATATTCCAGGAATACTTCGGTTTCGTGAACGAGCTAGACAGTATACTTGTAGTAAAACAGCCGCTAGACTACGAAACCCTTCCCAACTTCACGATAACACTCCGAGCTTCAGACAATGGCACCCCTCCGCTCTACAACGACACCACACTAAGAGTGGATGTATTAGACGCTGATGATCAGAACCCCAAGTTCTCGTACGATCATTACACGGCTACTGTACCGGATAATGCTGAAGAGGTAAGAAATACTTTGTCCATTCAACGACTCTTCATGTGTATATTAAAAACTATTCATAACTAGAATGAGATTTTTCGAACTTCCGACCTATTTTGGTAAGAGCAATCTTCTGATTATTGCTTAGCACAACTATTCCGCTGCATATTTCAGGCATATTGCAACATGCATTGAATGGTAATATCCCATAATTTTAGAATAGACTTTAGGACTACTAATCCGTTAAAAAGTTTGGCTTTTGATGTCCTCCCAGATTTATTTTTTATAAACATTAATAAATAAATATGCACCATTTTTGTGGTTTCAGGGCACGATCTTGGAGACATCCCCTGGACCGATAGTGGCCCAAGACCAAGATGTCGGAATCAATGCCCCGTTGTACTACACAGTTAGCGGAGAAAAGCGGGACCTTGTGATGGTGGATAAAGATACCGGGAGAGTAGCAGTCACTAGGAGGTTATTGGAGGCAGTTGACTTGCCTGTTACGGTGGTTGTCAAGGTAAGTTTCTAATTGGAAGAGTTACCCCATAGTACTATACCGTAAGTAAGGAAAAGAGGGATTTAGCTGATGTTATAGTCACAGGGAGAGTAACATTAACTAGGATACTAGGTTATTGGAAGCTATGGACTTGCTACTTACGGTGGTCTTCAAGGTCAGTAGAGTTGTCCTATAGAACTACACCATGAAAAATTTAAAGAGGTATTTAGTCAAACAGTACAACCAGGCAGGCATACATCACTCCATGACGATCATGTGAAGGACCCTTACTGAATGCCTAATGACGACTGCACTTACGAATCCACAAGATCAAGCTGGCATAAGAAAATAGATAGGTATAATAATTACGTCTTAGTTAGGTACGATTAAGCTGTTTGAATAGTTAGTGGGTGCTGTCTGGTAGGTTATAGATATACAATAGTGTTAATAAGCGCCTCTCGCCAACAAACTGTTTCAGTTTGGTGAGGAATAGTAGATAAGTTTTTAGTTTGCAACTTACTTTCAATAATAAAAAAATAAAAAATGAAATTATGCTTTTTGGTGTTTTTGAATATGGAATGAGCGAGGGAATTTTCGCATTTATATGAGAGCGATGTATCTTTTAATGTATGTATGTGATGTCTGGTATATTGGATGTTGCTTTCCATATTTTCTTATCTTAACGTTCTATTCCAGGCAACTCAAGTAGACAACGCGGACCGGTACGCGCTCGCCACGCTCTGGATCGGTCGTAAATCAGCCGCTTTATCCAGACCAATCCGGTTCACGAGGCGAGCGTTCGTAGCGCAAGCAAGGGAAGACTCCGCGCCTGGAACTGTCTTGGCTGTACTACACACGGAACCTATGAGATCTCCGGAAACTGTGAGTCATTTGACTTTTTCTAGGCCACCGAAAATCAACCACCTTTATTATAAATTCCAAGTTTTTAACTTCTCTAGTATTAATATCATCATAGACTTCACAGGCGAGACGACGAATAATTTTTTGCTTACCAAGTCATACTCTTCGTAGTGAAATTTTACTAGTTAGTAATACTGAAAACAGAGGCGGCCAGGTGATAAAGAACAACTTTCCCCAAAGAACATAGGTCGATGTATGACGAAAAGGTTTTGAGCATCAATAGTAACCCAAATCAGGTGATAGGCAATTTTGTATGGGAGGTCTAATATATTTTTTCGTACTCCTTGGGGAAAGTTGTTCCTTATCTCCAGCCCGCCTTGAATTTTTGCTTTTGGTCACTAGTAAAATTTACTTATTACTTACCACATATTACTTAAAGAACTTATCTTGAAAATAATGATTTGTGATATTGGGCAGCTCTGTGTGTTTCATTATTATGCTTTGTCCAAGTAGGTATCTCCAGAATTATCAGAAACAACTAACGTATCTAATAATTTATCTTTTTCATATATATTCTTCCAGTCCCCTCTGCAGTTCTACGTGTCAGACCGCAGTTTTCTGGAGAAATTCGCTATAAATAGTGCCGGAGAGGTGCTGTTACGAAAACCCCTTGACTTCGAAACCAAGGACTCTTACTCTTACCAGGTTATGGTCACCGATGGAATTACGGTTAGTTTTGAATTTCCCTCATAATATGAAGTATAATTTAATAAACGCTATTACTCAACAAAATTGTATGCAGGTTTGTATGGGAGGTCCTCTTTTCATATTTCGATCTTTGTTCCTTGAAGAGACTTGTTCATTTTCAAGGACTTGTACACTTCTTGAAAACAATACGCAACTTTCCCTAACACTAATTCTACATAATGTTTCCAGAACGACACAGCATCATTGAACATAACCGTGATGAACGTGAACGAATGGGAGCCTCGCTTCAGATACCCTCAGTACGAGTTCAGCGTGGATGACGACGCTGATGTAACCCTGGGGTTGCTGCCGGTTGGCAAGCTAGACGTCCATGATGGAGACGCTCCTGATACTGTTACCTTGACGCTGAGAGGAGCTCATGCCAAGTTAGTCATTCTTCTTCTAGTCATCATAATCATAAGCTACCATACTTTTCCATTAGATAAGACTTGATTCTGTAACATAATCAATCTAGGCACGTCATGTACAGAAAAAATCTCCTTGACTTTCCTAAGAAAAAGACAAAAGAAACGTAAACGAGTGGGATGGCAGCCGCAATTCAGATACCCTCGAGTTTAGTGTTGATGATGATGCTTATGTATCATGTACCCCTGGGGTACTACGAGTTGTGAAGCTAGACGTTCATGATGGAGACGCTCCCGATACTGTTACTTTGACGCTGAGAGGAGCTCATGCCAAGTTAGTCATTCTTCTTCTAGTCATGATCATTAAGCTACCATACTTTTCCCTTAGATAAGACTTGATTCTGTAACATAATCAATCTAGGCGTGTCATGTACAGAGAAATTCTCCGTGACTTACGTAAGAAAAAGACAAAAGAAACGTAAACGAGTGGGATGGCAGCCGCAATTCAGATACCCTCGAGTTTAGTGTTAATGATGATGCTCATGTATCATGTACCCCTGGGGTACTACGAGTTGTGAAGCTAGACGTTCATGATGGAGACGCTCCTGATACTGTTACTTTGACGCTGAGAGGAGCTCATGCCAAGTTAGTGATCTTACATACATGCATACATATATCACGCATTTATCCCTTACGGGATAGGCAGAGCGTAAACGGTCGTTAAAACAGACATTTACAACATTACAGACAAACATTTGAGGGTCATTCAGAAAATTGTGTATTGCAATAACGACAGAATGTCAGCTTATCGCCTTAACTTGCAATAGACATGTAATCCTCGAGTCCCTTAATAGTTACATACAACACCCACGGGAAAGAAATGGGGTGAGTCAAATCGCTGCAAGGTTGCCTGCTTGTTGGTTTTTTATAGATTGTACTTCGGAGAGTGTGCTCAAGAGCTTCACGACCTTGTTCCACCAGCTCCCTTCTACCATCGAACATCCAGACGCACCGCCGGATACCATCCGTACCTGGTTGCCATTCCACCAATTCGAACTAAGCGCTTCCAGTCATCATTTATAATGCGCACTGCTAAAGAGTGGAACTCACTACCTGCGTCTGTGTTTCCAAACACATACAACCCTAATCTCTTCAAAGTAAGAGTAAACAGGCTTCTTCTGGGTGAGCTCGCTCCATATTAGACTCTGTCTCTGTCCTATGACCTAGACTAGAGTCAAGAGCATACCCATCATTAATAATTATTTAAAAAAAGGCTGTTCTAAGTCAGCATCACACGGTATAATGATCTTAGTTAAAGTATATTTTTTTAATTCTTTTTTTTTGTAAGTGGTAATAAAAATCAGGAGTAATGTTAACAGACTCAAAACTAGTCTAGTGGAAGCCTCCACGCTTACCTTGATGTGGGTTCATGCGAAGTGACTCTTCTTGTAATGTTCAGTAGGTGGGTCCCATGGGAAAAACCAGTGGCTGTACATTAAAGCACGATCACTCTATGCCAATATGGGCAGGGAAATAGTGAGGGCATTGGGCAGCGCAAGCATGTGAACAGGTTACTCGCACTGCTACTCGTCATGCCGCTGCCACTTCCCGTGCTCCCGCGAGTGTCTGCTTTTCGTGCGCGACTCAAAGGAACGGCAGCACGAACGCGAACGTGCAATGTATTGCTATATCGCTCACTCATATTGTTGTGAGAAGAGTATATCGGTAGTGTGTGAAAACTCGCTCGCGATGATACTTCCGCGGAAGTATTTCGAGCAATATTCGCGACAGCGGCAGAAGCAGGAGCAGATGCATAGTGTGAACGTGCTATTACGCATGCTAAGTGAGTTGCAGTAGAAAACCTGACGCATAATAATTTAGGGGGTGAGTGTAACATACGACCGAATTAGTAGTTTACTTGAGTGCTGCCTATTGTTCCAGTTTGTTCTACATCAACGAGTCCGGCGAGATGTTCCTGCGCGCGGACGCTCTCAACGCACTCAACTCGTCAGTTCTACACATCGTCGCCACTGCGGTCGACTCCGGCGCCCCTCCTAGACAGGTGAGATAGTCGGATTAAATGATAACCAAATTTTAAAAAGTTTTCAAATACTCTCTTAGAGTAAGAAACACAAATATTGATATTCAAATTTTTTTTGGTGAGATGTTATTAAATCTAAATCCATAAGTGGAAACCGAATTAAAATCGGGCTAGTGGTTATTGAGCTAAAAAAGATATAAGGGAACATTGATTTGCACAAACATTCTTTCACCCCAAACGCCTTCTCCGTTTCGGCATGGGTTATATTATAACTCAATTTTTACAACTGTGCGTATGGAGCTGTCAAATTTGTTAGGTTGGCAGTATTGATTTCACCCTCCCGCTTACCTCCTCACGTACCCGCCGTCACCTCCCAGTACAGTGTACACACAAATTGTAAATCTAACGATTTTATTTATATTTTTTACTCTTAGTTAAAAAGCCTATACTTTTAGCAATATTATCATTTAAATGTAATTTATTAGCTAGTTATTCCTAATTTATTTATTACAAGAGAGATTTCTTCAAATTAGTTACATAATCTCAATTAAAATTTTACACGGTCACATTCGAATCGTTTCCAAAATTGGATTTGTACAAAGAAGGCAATACTAAACATTAGCCGTCTTAGCTTCAATATTTTAAACTTAATCGTAAATAAAAACCTGTTTTTAAATATCAGTAAAATCGTGTTGCTGACGCTCCCAATGCTGCCAACTTGGAGATATTTTGACAGCTCCATACGCACAGTTTTGAAAATTGAGTTATATAGAGGTAAGTTAGTAAATACTCTCTTTGAGATATGTTGTTAATTTTTACCGCGAACTACTTATTATTACTGAAAACTGTGGGTGGATTTATAGTTTTACTTCTAAGCACCTTGGTGTCATCTTGATGACATCTTGCAGTCATCATGCGGTGCCTTCTTACGGTGTTTATTTTATCTTGTCTTTAAATTTTTTACCTTCTTTTTTATGTCAGACGTCAGTACCGGTGCTGGTGCACGTGGGCGAGCGGCTGATGCAGGCGCGCACGTCGGCGGCGCGCGGCGGAGTGTTCCTGCTGTTCGCGTGCGCGCTGGCCGTGCTGGCGCTGCTGGTGTGCGCGCTGCTCGCATACATCTACCGCAAGTGAGTATGATGTCAGTGCCGGTACTGGTGCACGTGGGCGCGCGGCGGAGTGTTCCTGCTGTTCGCGTGCGCGCTGGCCGTGCTGGCGCTGCTGGTGTGCGCGCTGCTCGCATACATCTACCGCAAGTGAGTATGATGTCAGTGCCGGTACTGGTGCACGTGGGCGCGCGGCGGAGTGTTCCTGCTGTTCGCGTGCGCGCTGGCCGTGCTGGCGCTGCTGGTGTGCGCGCTGCTCGCATACATCTACCGGAAGTCAGTTTACACATCATTTGGTGGATAAATAAAAATGAAAAATTATGTTCCACCTGTGAAATTTCCCGCTGCTAGCCAACATCTCCGTAAATGGGTATGCATTTAATGTGATAGATGAATGGCACTGCAGGTTTAGCCTTGGGTTATCCCGTATTTAATACTTCATAGTAATTTGTTATAAGGTCCAAAGTGTAAAAATATTTTGATTGGTAATATTGAACAACTTTCTCCAAGATAAAAGATATTAAAAATATTGGACCTCCCATACACAGTTGCACATATTATTATGACCAATTTTACTTGGGGAAAGTTGTTTAGTTTCCCATGTAGAACTCACCCAAAATATATTTGCACTGATTTAATACGACCAAAGAAAAATTTGCTCAGAACAGTCAAAACTTGCAGAACGCATGTGTACACAAATTTTGCCTGTAAAGCCTCCTATGGGTGAAACTCTTCAACTTACCTTACCATTGTTCTATAATCTAAACTCATCATGTCCTTATGATTGCAGCAAACGTCGTTCCAAGACAGCGAGTACCGCGAGCCCCCACACCGCGAGCAAGTCCCCCGCTCTCAGCAAACCTCACACTCCGCAAGCAACAGCCGTCGCCGCCAACAATAACAACGCAGGAGGAACTTTGGCTAGCTCAGGTATTTATAAATCTACATCTACATCTACATCTATACTATCTACATGTACATCTACACTATCTACATCTACATCCACACTATCTACATCTACATCACTATCTACATCTACATCTATACTATCTACATGTACATCTACACTATCTACATCTACATCCACACTATCTACATCTACACTATCTACATCTACATCTACACTATCTACATCTACACTATCTACATCTACATCTACACTATTTACATCAACATCTAAACTATCTACATCTACACCATCTACATCTGCACCATCTACATCTTCATCTGCACTATCTACATATACACTATCTAGATCTACACTATCTACATCTACACTATTTACATCTACATCTTCACTATTTACATCAACATCTAAACTATCTACATCTACACCATCTACATCTGCACCATCTACATCTTCATCTGCACTATCTACATATACACTATCTAGATCTACACTATCTACATCTACACTACTACACTATATTATAAAGAGGAAAGATTTGATTGTTTATTTGAATTGAATAGGCTTCGGAACGACTGGGCTGATTTAAAAAATTCTTTTACCCTTTGAATCCTACGTTATTCCTGATGAACATAGGCTATATCAAAATGTCTAGTTCCCGTGGGAAAACGGTTTACAGAGGGTGAAACCGCTGGGCAGGCCGCTGGTTTCTTCATATAGGGTGAAGTTTTTCTAGCGACCGATACCGAAAACACAGATAGGGCATGTGGTAAGGAACAACTTTCCCCAAAAACTTTTCTCTAAAATATAAGCGTAGAATATGACTTAAACGTGATATAAAATATATGTTTTATTACGAACTTCGTTAAAGTTAAAACTAATGAAGTATGAACTTGTAATATTACCTATGTTGTGTCTCAAAGTTACCTTATTTTCTGTCTTCTTTCCATCGTGTAAAGTGTAAAACTAACTTGTTCCAGGTTCTTTGCTGAGTGTGAGCGCTGGAGCTAGCACCATTCTTGCTAACTCCTCGAGCAGTCTTGACTTGAGAGGAGACACGTTGCCGAATAATGGGAATGGAAATGGAAATAGTAATGGTAAGAATAATACAAACATCCATACAAATATCATAAATCTGAAAGTTTGTGTGTATGACTGTAATAAGTAGTGAAAATGGCCTGCTACGCTGAGGGTTGTGGGTTCGACACTGCTCAAATATTTTTGAGTTAATTTGCAAATATTTGTTTTAGTCTGGGTGTCTTTTCTGTATTGTATGTGTTTATTTAAAACAAAATAGTTTCTAAGTATTAATATTAGCTATCTGGTTCCCATAATACAAGCTTTGCTGAGTTTGTAGCTAGATGACGCTGTGTGAATGACCAGGACGTGTGTTTGTACGTCTGTTATCTCTTCACGCTCAAACGGCTTGACGGAATTGGATGCAATTTGGGAAAACATACCATTCTCACTGGGAATTGAAAATACCTGCGGGTGTAACCGTAGGGCGAAAACCTAGTATTAAATAACGAGGGAATGGTTACGGTACAAGTGGTGGCCGCGACCAGGATCGATTATAGGTTTAACATACATACATACATACATATATCACGCCTTTATCCCTTGCGGGGTAGGCAGAGCATAAACGGCCGAAAAAACGGACATTAACGCCACGTCTGACAAACGTTTGAGGGTCATTCGGAAAATTGTGTATCGCCATAGTGACAGGTTGTCAGCCCATCGCCTAGAATTATAGGTTTAATTACTTTTTATTTACCGGGTGCGCACTAGTGATAGTTTTTGGTAACTCGTGGAACCAAACAAGTAGATTCAACGAGTTTTTCATCCTACACAGTAAAAAGTCGTTAACTTACAGTGATCTTTGCGTCTAGTAAGTTTTCCTTGTTGATTTTGGAAGGTTAAACAAAACAGATCTAATGATAGAGACTACAATTACTTAACAACAGTCCACTGCTGGACATAGGCCTCCTTCTATCGGGGGTTTTGCCATATTCAATACGTTTGGCAGGTGGATTGGCGAACACAGTGCAACATGTTGCATTCACAGGGAATGCTGCTGCCCATTCCTAGAAAGAGTTTCCCTTAGACGCTGTATACGACACCCACGGGTAAAATTAGGGCAATAACTAATAAATTGTGTAGAAAAGCAACGTTAATATGTAAGGACCATTTGGATGTGAGATGATAGTGAAATGATATATTGCGCTGATTGCGATGATTTATCCCAGATAACAACAATAATTTTGATGTATCAAAAGTAAAAGTTTGAATCAAACTTTCTAGTTTCCCAACTTTAAACTACATGAACTTTTGATATTCAAGGGATTTACCCTTGTATAAGCTATACAACATTGATATGTCATTCTATGCTGAGACCATCCCAATAAGCCATATTTAACAACCGTCAGTTCCATACCAAAAAAGATGCCAACAAAAGAAAGTGGACCCTCTGCTCCATTACAAGGAATCCGACAGCTTTCAAATATGGCTTATGGGGTTGGCCGTAGATTAGCATAGTGATTGCTTTTACAGTAGTTCAATAGTATAACACTATACAGGGAATAACAAAAAGAGTATAACACGGCGAATAGAGGACAAGGTACTCATGAAATTAACAACTTTCCCCGTGGAACATAGGCCGAATATAAAAAAATTAGACCTCCCTTACAAAATCGCCGATCAACCGGGGCTTATTTTAATATTTCGAGTTCAATGGGCAAAGTTGTTCAGTTTCATGAGTACCTTGACCTCCTTTCATCTTGTTCTTCACTTTTTGTAAACTTGCTGTTTTTTTGTTGAGAGCGTGATGCACGTAGCTTTGGACACCACACGATAAACAAATACTCCACAGGGACGCCAAGCGGGCGGCAGTCAACGCGCTTCCCAACAAAGAGCAAGATCGCGCCCGCCCCCCCCACGCACGCTCAGCCCCCGGGCCACGGACACGCTCACAACGACGTGGCGCTCATGTCGGACCACCTGCGCACGAACAGCAGCGGGCGCTCGGGCGTGGCGTGGCCCTCGCACACCATCCCCGCGCGCGTCAAGAAGCTCAGCTGGGACGACGCGGCGCACGACCACGGGAAGGTAGGTACATACCAATTGTTTCAGCTCGCCAAATATACCTATTCGCGTAGCTTCACACATAAAGACACACATACGTACGCACACACACATACACACGCGCACACACACACACACACACACATACACACACGCGCGCACGCACACACATACATGCGTCGTGGTAAAGGTTTGTGTAGCACCGCTGAGATGTGTGTAAGCTGCCTTAAGCTTACACACACCCACACGGATAAGTAAGCGTAGAGAAAATAACTTGAGAAAGTATTGGCTCATAACAAAAACGTACCTAATACCAACATTGGGAGTGGAAAGAAGCATTTGTAAGAACTATAGTAGGGTCACCCCCATAAGCCATATCTGACCGCTGTCAGTTCTATACTAAAATATATTTCAACAAAGGAAAATGGACTCTGCCGTAGCATTTGTGATAGCTGTCAAATGTGGTTTATTGGGGTGCCCTTCTTTTACATAAAAATTAATATCGTGTTTCAATACAAAAAATTACACCCGAATTATATTTTCCAGGACAACGGCGACCCAAACACAATCCACGACGCGACCAACCCCACAGTGCACGACCACATGAACCTCACGGTCTACTTCTGACCACCAACCCGCACCACCCCTTCACCAACCCCTTGCGCCCCTTCCACCCCCGTCTCACTAACCCCAACCACCCCGCCTACACCACATACTCGCAACCGACCAACCCGAACCACCCCACGGTCACCCCACACTCACAAACAACCAGCCCAAACCATTCTACAGTCGCCCCATACTCGCAACCGACCAACCCGAACCACCCCACGGTCACCCCACACTCACAAACAACCAGCCCAAACCATTCTACAGTCGCCCCATACTCGCAAACGACCAACCCGAACCACCCCACGGTCACTCCACAACCAGCCAACCCACACACATTCGCCCCATACAACCAACTCGCCAGCCCCAAGGGTCCCAACCAATCCACAGTCACCATATACACCCCACATACTAACCCTAACCACCCCCAGTTCACCCCACACCAGATCACCCCATACAAGGAGCATCCTCAGGCTATCAACCACGCGATGATACAAAACTTGCCCCATTCTTGCGCGCCCGCGCAGGCGTACAATAGCGTCTTGATTAGAAACTATGCGTTGCCGAACCAAATCACCATAAACCAACAGCAACAGAAATCTGCAAAGAAAGCTCTGAAGATCACGAATCCCGTTACCTCAAATCAGCCACAAACTCCAAATCATATCAACACATATCACAATCCCCAAAACCCTCAGTTATGTTTCATCGAAATCGCAAACGACAGCAACCCAAGTCATCCCGATAATCAAATCTTCCAAACACAGTCAAATTTATCAAACGCAAACCATCTCTTACCACGGATATTATTCGGCACAACCCACCCCCTCCCGAACATGTACCAACAGCCTCCCGAAGCCCTCCCTACCGCCCCCCGCCTGTCCGTATTGGACCCCCTGGCTGCGGTGCTGAGTAAGACTGGCGCAGGCAAGGGCCCCCCGCCTGAGTACGCGACCATAGACCCGCGCAAGCTGAGGCTGCGGACCCTGAGGCCCGTGTTCACCAGGGGGAGCAGACGAGGGAATAACAGGTAGATACACATTCTAGTTTATGCTGATAAATACAGAATTTGCCGTGTGATGCCGGCTTAGAATATCATCACATCACCCCATTTCTTTCCTACGGGTGTGGTAAGAGGTGCACTATAGTGATGCACGATTTTTCTGAAACGTTCCTGAAATATTTGTCAGACGTGACAATAGCGGCCGTATTTTACGGCCGTTAACGCTCTGCCTACTCCGCAAGGGATAAAGGCGTGATATTGTATGTTCATCGGGTCGTTGGACAACTCAGTGTCCCACACGAAAAGAGATAGAGAGATTGTTGGTTGTGTTAGTAAATACAGAGTAAAACAGAGATCGCGTTGATGTCTTTTGTATGATCACTAAAGATTAACTTTTTCACGAAATAAAAAAAAAGACCGGGTTTAGCAAAATTTACATCTAGATGTAGCATTTGTGTAAAACCCATACTAAACGGATGTCAAAAAAGGGGTTATTCGTTCATATCCCATACAAAACTAAACTTGGCTCAAGTCTAGATTACAAATCACACATTTAATATTTTCTTGAGTTTGCACAATTATTACTCATCACAATAAAACAATTTTAAACGTAGGCATTGAAAAATTCAAAATAAACACAACTTTAGTGCGTTTAAAATAGTTTTATTATGATTACTGATTAATCACACATTTATTTACCGCATCTTTCTTTGATGTCACACTATGGGTAGAATTAATCTGTATTTAAATGTTTACAGTGCTGGTTCTACAACGAAACTAACAAAAAACAAGAATTCGAGATCCAACGACGATACCACGTAGACATATTTTCATAATGTTTTTATAATTAAACTATGTAAAACTTTGTCTCTTCTGGCAACAACGACCAAAGCAATCGTAACCTAATCATTAATCATTTAAAATATTCAAAATACTAATATTGTTCACTTGGCTGTTTGTCACATAGCTTACCATTTTATAACCAAAAGTGTTTAGTAAGAGTTAGATAGAATCATAGAGGTGGATTAATATGAATAAAATGTAAAAAGGTAGGTGTTTACATCGCATTTGAGATTGTAATTTTGTAAATATGCCAATTTTATATCTTTTAGATAATTACGTAAAAGTAATGTGATTGATTATTACATGACGTAGGTTTTACAATGTTTGTAGTGATAAGTTTACAATATTGAACGAAATTAATAATTATTATTTGTTAATAAATAATTTATTAGTTTTAAGTTATTCATATTGTAAGAGTACGAACTGTTAATATAATGTTTTTGTTTAAATTATTGTTTAATTTAACATTTTCTCAACTTTTATATACAGGGTGTAGGGAATAGTTAGTAGATAGGTACATGTAATTTAGGACGTCTCTAACAAAATAACTTGCTCATAATACATATCCTGGACAATTCACACAGCGCCATCTAGCCCCAAACTAACCAACATTGTAGTATGGAAACTAGATAGCTGATATGAATACTTATATTATTTTTTTATAAAGCAATATTGCTTATTCTTATTGCTTTATAAAAAAATTATATATGAACACATATATAATTTTTTTATAAAGCAATATTATATGTAAAACAAGAAGAAGATACGTAAAAAACACCCAGACTAAACACAAATATATGAAAATGTACCTTATAAATATTTGTGTCACGTAGGGATCGAACCCACGACCCTCCGCGTTGCAGGCAGGGGTACTATCCACTACGCTATCGGTCCAACCATTTTTTGACCCATAGAATCATTTTGTTCTATGTCCCTTGGGAAAAGTTCTTAAGTTTCATTAGCACATTCAACCTTTGAGTGTATTTTCCTTACAACCTGTATACATATAGTAGAGAGCATGCTAGTGATCAGCACGCATTCCAACTCCTTATATACCTACTTACCTACCTAATATAATAATCAAATGGTAAGAAAGCACAATCTTTTCCTAATAAGGAAATGGTTGAGAGTCTACTAGGATAAAGGCTCTGATAGAAATCAGCTAATGCATCACAATAAAATATTCAACATGACATAAAGTACCGCCGTTCCAATAGGTCGTATTTGACAGATGTCATATCCATACTCAAAGAGATGTGAACAAAGAAAAATGGACCCACTGCCATAGTATTACGGTATTATCACGAATCTTACAGCTGTCAAAGACAACTTATTGGAACGGCGGCAGAGGGTCCATTTTTCTTTATTGACATCTCTTTTAGTATGGAGATGACAGCTGTCAAATACAACTTATTGGAACGGCGGTACTTTAGTCTCAATTCGATAATACCGACTTAAATCTCTAACTAAAAAAACACGATGAATTGAGAACCTCCTCCTTTTTTGAAGCCTGTTAAAAATAGCACTGTCACTTTCTGTGAAATAGGCTTAAACAAGGATAGAAGATAATCGCCTCTTAAATTGTCTATGACTATATACGCGGTGGCCATATGGCCACCGATAGAAGCCGATGGCGACAATTTGTCCGTTCAAGAATTACATCCCACCATAGCCACGATCTTCAGTCATGAAGGACCGACCAGAGAGAGAGATATACGCGGTATCTATCAAAATAAAGAGGCGATTAAAAAATGGCGGTTCAACAAACAAGGAAATGTGCGAAATGGCGTGGAAATCATACTATTTAAGACATGACATGCTAAAATAGTCTATGACATATAGTATGCTATCCCCATGGAACAAGTATGTAGTATCACGTAGTACTCCTAAGACGAAGGAATACTTGTAAAATCTTTGACTATCCCTTTATAAACTTATTTAAAGAAGAGCGACAGTGCTATTTTTAATATGCCGTTTTAGTCAGTAACACGGGTCAGCAACGTGGAATCAAGACCATTGTGTACTAAATAATAAATAAATAAATAAAATTCGTTTATTTCTCTCGACAAAACAATAGCAAAGCCTTAATATAATATAAATTTAAAAAGTATGACATTATTCACAAGTTTTGTTCTGTGAGAGACTGGTGTATGTGATATATACTCATATATATACGTGTGTACCTAAAATAATAATTCATGTAAATATACAGTGTTATTATGATTACGATAATAGCAGTGAGAGAAACTCCGCCGGTCGCAGTACGAGCCGACCTTGTAACGAAAGTGGTTCTTGCATAATCAGTTCAAATATGACACGCCCCGCCCGAGGCTTGAGAAAGCACTTCACGATCAAAACGTTTGTCCTTTCGTATCTAAGTCTCCAATCGTTTTATACTTAGCTAAATCATGTTCCCGCTATTTTATTGATGATAATATTCATCAACCAGGTGAACCCTGGTATCAGAGTTTCTAAACAGCTCAATACGCTGACCCAGACCAACGGCCTAACGTGTCCTCTGAAGCACGGAACTACCTTTCTTACAAACATTCAAGTGGTTTAGTGAACAGGCTTAAAAAATAAGTAACTTAGTAGAGCTCTGAGCTAGTAAACAATTTTAGATGCTAAAACTTTCTAGTTCTTCATCTGAAGTGTATGACTCAAATCCAATTTACGCTATGCCGGAATTAAATAACCCATTGTAAACTTAACTGGAGTTCTCGGAACCCCACTTACTTCCACCCCTACCAACCTCTCATTGAGCCAGCAGCCAGCGAGTGACAAAGACAGTTTATTTCGAACAGCGGCGCGCGCGCATCGTGGTACAGCGGGAAAGTTGAACCGCATTGCACGCGGTTAAAGTGATAATAAACGAGTAATCCACGCTTCCGAGGTAAACACATGCAATGCAGGTGAGTGATATTTATACTTTCCAAGCTGATTCTTTTACACTAACTATTTAAAGCAGAGTTATAATTTTTTACGTTGAGATTTTGAAATTGAAATTGGAAATTGAAATTCTTTATTCAATGTAGGATAGTATTATCATATTACTTATTGACGTTTTGAAGACGTTATAAAAGTACGTTACATAGGTATACAGTAAAAGCCACAACAGGTCGACTGCTGAACATGGGCATCACTTAGGATTATTGACATACTGCAAGATGTTGCAGTCACAGGGAACGCTGCTGCCTATTCCCTGGATGAATTTTTCCCTTCGTTGCGTTTTACACCCACGGCTAGACCTTGACGGTGGACTTGGTGACGGTATCACAGTTCACATAGCGTCTACAAACACTTTCTTTAGACTGACAATATAGGGTAAAATTTACTAGTGATCGATAGGGAAAACTCAAGATGGACTGGTGATATGATAAGAAGTAATTTTTCCCAAGGAACATAGGTCCAGATATTAAAAAAATATGGACCTCCCACACAAAATTGCCGATCAGCTGATTTGGATTACAATGGAAGCTCAATATGATTTTGTCATATTTTTTTATCTCTGTTTCTTGGGGAAAGCTATTCCTTATCACCAGCCCGTTCTCTGTTTTCAGTATAGCTAGGTCACTAGTAAAATTTCGCTGTATATAATTATGTCACTGTGGTACCTACCTATTTAAAACACGCTATCGTTTGATTTTCTCTAAGTCTAAAGAAGTAAGAACTAACTTACCTACAACGCTCACGTCGATTTGATTTGAACAAAATGTAGGTGTTAGTAACTAAATAAACCATTAAACGTTGCAACATCGAGCCCACTCAATGGGAGGGTCTGGCAGCACAGCGCCCAGAATGGCGCGGGATGGTAAAAAGGCGAATACGCGAGTTTGAGGAGCAGCGCAAAGCAGACCTCGACGCTAAGCGCGATGAGCTGAAAGACCGTCCACCTGCAGCCATTAACTACAATTATGTGAACGGCAAGCTCACCTGCCCGCATTGCGCACGAGACTTCTTAGCAAAAATTGGCTATAGTAGCCATCTCCGAGCGCATCAACGCCTCTTTGATTAGGAGTTGAAGTGGTCGCCATGGCCGAAATCGGTCGGAAAGATCATCATCATCAAACCAATCTACATGCGACGGTGGCGGTGGTAGGCATTTTCGCCATTATCTAGGTACATAAGTAATTAAGCACAAATCGTCAAGATGGCAAAAAAACGAATCCTTAAGATTATAAAAAAGCAATCTTTCTATACATAATCGGTCGGGAATCCCTCACGGATGCACTCCACTTTACCTCGCGCGTGGGAGTAGTATAGTATCCTTGTTTACCCGCCTGCGCCAGCGCGCGCCGCTTTCACTCGCCGCGCGCGACGCACCGCGCACGCCGCACGCAGCTTACGTAACTGCGCGGTTGTGGACCTCCTTGACCCCGGCGTAAGCGATTCGTCACCGGAATCTGAATCAGCTGTTTGGAAACAAAACAAACCGTATCTAGGTCGGATCTAATGTAATAGGATTTTCCGCGATGCATTGCGATATTTGACCCGACGAGGTGCGATGTGACATAACCCATATAATCTAACATTGTTTTGGTTTCATTTTCTGTTATCTTTGATAGGCTACACAACACGCATAGAGCCTATTATTAATATTTTCTTAATTTCATTTGTTGAACGTTACATCGCAGCGACAAAACACCTTCTGTTTCTATACATGTCTTTATCATAATTTTCAGATATCTTCCCTAGCTGCAGTGCTTCTGCTGCTGAGCTTCGCGAGGTCAGACAACGTGACGGACACATGCTCCGCACTGGAGCCATGGGAGTCCGGACCCTGGGGCGCCGCGCTCGAGGAGTGGGCGGTAGAAGCGTCGCAGCATGGTGATCGACAAGGTGTGTTTGCAAATAATTTGGCGGATCGATCAATCAAACTATGTCGCACTTATTGTCGTGCCCCACCTCTCCGTTCACCTGTACCCAGGATGAACTTTTTTAGCGCCAACCAACGAGCCATCGATGTGGCTACGTTTCAGGCTGGTATACCTACTCTGAAGATCCACATTTTGCCATTTACCCGACAATATTTAGCCGGAGATTGTTTCTTTTAAGAATAGCAAACAATGAAGCTTGTGTGCGAAACTAGAACTGAGACTTACGTGGATCTCGGACCTTCAGATACTTTGCCCCACTAATTTTAAAATCTGACCAGATCAGACAATCAGAACAAACCAAACCTAGCGTCTTACAAAGGTGTATTTTTAATCTACTTTCAGGTCGAGTGATGAACCTCCCGCCAGCGCCGGGCTACTACGTCACAGACCGCGTAGACCGCCCCCCGCCCCCTCCCTCCCCTTCCATGGGTCCCCCACCGCCGGGACCTATGGGACCCGTACCTTATGAGGAGTGGAGCCCTCCGCCAACGGAGTCAGGGAAGATCGTCAACAAACCGACCGGAGGACCGAATAAGGAAAAGCCGTTCAAGCCCAGTCCTTCTTATGTAAGTTTACGTTTGCCCGTTTCATAAGCTATGCAGTTAATTTTTTTTGTTACACGTTTCTCTAAACGGCGGCGTTTTTTACAGCCTTCGCCACCAAACCACATTCCGTCTCCACGTCCGCCGCAGTACCAGCAACAAACCCCACCATACTATGAACAGCAACCTTCCTACCAACAGCAGAACCCATCTCTTTACCCACAACAGCAACAACCGCCTTATCAACAGAGCCAACCGCCCTACCAACAAAGTCAACCAACTTACCAACAAAACAGACCTCCTTACCAACAAAACCAACCTCCTTACCAACAAAACCAACCCCCGTACCAACAGAGCCAACCTCCTTACCAGCAACAACAGAAGCCTCCATACCAGCAGCAGGACCATCACCGCGGACCAGGCTTGGCCGCTCCAGTAGACCGGGTGGACAATCCCCCGAAGAAGCAAGTCACTGAGACTGATTTGCACCTGCTCGGGGCCATCGAGAAGCTGGTGTACCGAGTGGACCTCATGGAGAAACGGCTCAGGAAGCTTGAGGAGAACGTGCATTATCTGGCGGCCGGAGTCGATTATAAACCTGGTAAGTTCAAGTATAAATATTTTGGGAGAAAAACCAGCCGTGTCTCGTGGTATATATTCATTAAAAAAATGTTATCCCAGTATGACTAAATTCAGAGATTTGAAACCACCATATACTCGTCACTGTATCTAAGGTGTGATCAAGGTGCAATGAAAGATCCACTATCTCGGATATTGGACAGAAACTAGTTACAGGCATTCGAGTACAAGCTGCCTGAATGCACAGCCTATAAAGATCTTCTTTATTTTTATGTTTTTTTAATCTCTCCATTTTCCTGAATGTTTTCTCGTTAATTTCAGAGCCGTGCGTGGCGAACTTTACCCGTATTGGAGAGCATTGCTACCACTTCTCACCAGATGCGACCGACTGGAAGACTGCCAACCTTTACTGCCGCAAGCTGCGCTCCAATCTGCTGGAGCTGGACTCAGAGCAAGAGAGACGGAAGATCTTCGCAGCCATGCTCGGGGACAAGAAGATACGAGGTAAAGTAGGCTAGATGCTGCATCACTACCACTTCTTGTCAGGAGCGAGCGATTGGAAGATTGCCAAACTTTACTGTCGCAAGCTGAGGCCTAATCTGCTGAAGCTCGATTTCGGACAGGAACTTCGGAAGATATAGCAGATATAGGAGGGGCACTATTAGGATTTCTGCTATATTATGCTACATTTCCGAAAATCTCCAGAAGCAGTAGTGCAGAAATGAATAGACTTGGTATTTTGCAAAACAAAAGTGAGTAAAACATAGGTATCCTAATTAAGGATTTCCATCCGAAAACCAACTGTTAAATGTAAAACTTACTCGGAAATTTCTTTCGTTTCCACAGGCATGGACGTATGGACAGGTGGTCTGAACCCTGGTCTTCTCTGGATCTGGTCTCACTCAGCGCGGCCTGTCATCGCCAATACAACCACTAACAACAAAGGATCCAATCCGAATACTAACATCACTATCGTCGGCGAGGGCAGGTGTCTCGCTATGGTGCACGATCCAGCTACAAAAAATTATATCTTCAGGTAAGATTTACTATATTTCTTTTGATTAAATCTAGGGTTATGACCTTATGACCCACACGAAAACAAGCAGTAGAGGGTCAGTTCTCAATGCAACGTGGCGCAATGAGACGAGGTTTTATTTCAGACTGCGTATTGCGCGCGAGGCTACCACTTTAGCGACTCCACTGGCCTTAGCTTGGGCTTGGTAAAACGCATTTAGAACGTATGTATTTGTTATGTGGTAGAAACAAACCCTAATGTTGAAAAGTGTCAACACAGAAGAAACTAAATTTTGTTTCAAACTGCCAAAGATCGATTTGAAATACATTATTCTATTGCAGAGGACAAGACTGCGCGTTCCGTCACCGCTACATCTGCGAGAAGGAAGAGGACAAAGCTAAACTCAGCAACGAGATCGAGCGAGTCGCGCGTGGACTCAAACATACAGCCAGGCAGGCCAGGCTGCACATTACCGGGGAGCAGGCAGATGGACAATAGGAGGAACCATTGCAGCCAGAACCAACATACAGAAAAGAAGAATCACTGATTGAATCAACCATCATCTACGTCTGACTACCAGCCTGCCTATACCTCCTACTCCAGCGGCATGCAACGTTTCTTTTCTATTTATCATGAAGGCTGCCCGCACACGTCCGATTATCGGTGACCGATTTTTTGTAGGAGTAAAATGGGACGTATTGATTGCAATGGTGTATAACGCCCACATCCTACAAATAGTCGGTCAGAAATAAAATCGGTGCATCCCGACCGATTTGATTGTCGGTGAAAAATGGAACACTCGGAAATGTATGCGTTAACGCACACTACTCACCGACAGTCGGCCGTCCATGACGTGCTACTCCCTCGAAACCAACAGACAAAGTGACGGACGTGTGCTTTGAGTCGGTCACAAAAACGGTCTTAAAAATCGGAGGAAAAATCTGCCCGATTATCGGTCCTATAAAAAGTCTGACGTGTGCGGGCAGCCGAAATGTTACAAATGTGAAGCGTGCGGGCATAAAAATAGATTTTGTAAAAAGAAACTTATGTTTTGTAAATGTATCTCAAACTGAGAATTTGAAATAAGTATTAATTTATAATATGTTATGAAACTGTTAACTGTTTATGATTTAAGACTGATAGTGAATTTTCAATAAAAACCAAAAATAATTTTGTCGTAATGCCTTATTATTTCTAAAATATTTACAAAGTTATAAGAATCACAACAAAATAACTTATTAAAAATAAATTATAATTCATTTTGTAGACCGATAGAACCGCGTACTTATGTACAAAAATCCACATAAATCAAGAAAAAAACAAAGAATTGTAAAATTAATTAATTTATACAGAAACTAATCAGACGAAGTACGCAGTCCTACCGAGTGTTTGACGACTGTTTAGTCGTAAACTATACTGCGGTATTCCTAACACAATAATTATTTGTAGTATGGATGTAGCTAAATGCTGTCATACTAAATCTGCATTATGAACTGTATAAATAAAAAAATCCATGACTTATTTCGCAGAGGAGTTTATGTGTATCATTGTGTCAGTGATACCGCGCTATATATCGAGTGAAATTAAACTAGTGACCGATGTAAACAACGGACGGGCTGGTGATAAGGAACAACTTTCCCTAAGGAACATATTCGGTCAAAATATAAAACAAAAATTGAGTTTCCATAGTAACCCAAATCAGCTGATTGGCAAACTTGTATTGGAGGTCAAAATATGTTTTTCATATTTCAGCCCATGTTCCTTGGGGAAAGTTGTTCCTTATCCCCACCCAAGCCATCTTGAGTTTTCGCTATCGGTCACTAGTAAAGTTTCACTCTATTTAAATTAAATCTATCGGCTGAACCTCCGAAGACAGCTCGTTGGAGAAAACCTTGCAAAGATCTCGAAGACGTTTCGTACACTCGTCGCACCCGCATTACATATTACATTGAACCGTCAACATCACTACAACACACTATGAGAAAAGAAAAACTTCAATGGACACGTATGTCGCCCTCGCAAGGGTCAAAGAATGATATGTTACAAACCATTCAATGAATGTGTTTACAGACGAGTGTACCATTTACACAATTGTAAGTATAACAGTCGAACGACAGTGTCGACATGTAAAATAAATATGTATAAACTTGCTAAGTTTTGGTGTTTCATCTTTACAATTTCCTGTTCATTTATAGACTAGTTGAGTGCGATCATTTAAGATCTACGGCAACAAAGTAAAGTTAAATATTTTATGTACATAAAAAAAATCTATTATTCTAATGAAGAGAGAAGACAGTTCCGGGCATGATTTCAAGCAAATGCTCAAACGCTTTGTACTTCAGGAAATACATTAAAATAAGTAAGCATTTATTAATAATATTAGTTTCATACAAATCGCGAGTCACATCAAAAAAAGCAAAATAGTTAGAACAATAATCTGGAGATCAAATTATGAGTTTGTTAGTTTTATAGTTCGTTGGTTTCAAAGTAAAAATTCGTCCAAATTATAATTAACTACATGATTTTAACATCGGTTCCGTATATAATTTTTCGAAACTCATAAACACGTGGTACATTTCTCCTGATATTGATTTTTATTGTACGTATTCGGGCTTGCGTCACCTAAAATCAAGTCAAAACGACTTGTTATGCTACCATAACAGAACGATTTTTTGTAAATCCAGAAGTTTAACTGTATTCTTGAAAATTTAACTTGAACATTGAAATCAGAAGTGGGATCGTAGGGTAGCTCGCTGCCTCCTGCTGGTATTCGTACATTTGCTGTTATTGTCTAGTTGAAGTGGAACTTGAACTGGAACGGGCTGCCGTGCTGGAAGTGGTGGAAGGGGCTCCCGTGGAAGGGTCCCCCCCCTCCCCCGCCCCTCTGCTGGTCAGGGTCCAGGGGGTCAATGCCCTGGTCGAATTGAGCTCGCTTCTCGGGGTCCGTTAGTACCTAGGGTAAAAAAAACGTAGTAGTTAACGTAGTTAATTGTATCATAGTCTCACTTTAGCGAAAATGAAGCTAGTTCACTTTAAGCGATGGGCTGACATACTGTCCCTATGGCGGTACACAATTTTCTAAATGACCTTTAAATGTTTGTCACACGTGGCTTATATGTTCGTATGTAACGGCTGTTTACGGTCTGCCTACCCCGCATGGGATAACAGGGTGTAAGGGACGGTGTTCCGAAAACATTGCAGGCATGATTAGACCATGAAACTGAACAACTTTTGTAGGTTAACGAGAAAAAAACCCATACAAGATTCCCACCTACCCGATCGCCTTTCTATGGAAACAGAAAAAAATGCATTTCCTAGTATCATGATCTGATCATGCCTGCAAAGTTTTCCATACACCATCCTTTACACCTTGCCTAAAGGCGTGAGATATGTTTGTACGGTGGTCCCTCATTTGTTCCCCATTTTGGGAACTACCGGCACGTGCCATTCAGTCCAATCCTTTCTTCCCAGAACAACTCATAAGCCCAGACGCTCCTCAAAGGTGAGCCCTAGCTCCACGTCAAATAATCAGGTGCAGATTTCAAAGCTCCGGGGCCACAATCGCAGAGTCCAGTCCTAAATGTATGTTTTACCTGAGATACAGCAATTCTCATTCTTAGTTCAGGAAATGGATAAGCCACATTACTATTGTGTATAAGTGTACCTATTTGTAATTAAGTTTATTAATAAAGAATTATCTTAAAGAATTGAAGAATGATATTCTTAAAAATTATCTTATATTCGATAGGTATACTTAATTGTTATTTTAATATGACATTTATAATTTGTATGTCGCAAGGCCAAACATGTAGGACTTATTACTTAACACTACCATCTGTATTATGATAACACTCATGTTTTACAAATAAATCATCTTTTCTCAAACATGCTAGGAAATGTGTTCATTTATTTCAAAAAAAGAAACCGCGAAGTTTCACCTTGTTTGTCACGTCTCAGATCACGCCAGCAAAGTTGTATGGAAATCCTTTGCTGGTGTCCATTAAGATAAATTCGTTATACGCTAAACCCACATAATTTGATTTCAAAATGATCTCGATGACTCATAGAAACGGAACGTAATTTTGTATGAAAGAGGTAACTAAAGACGAGGCTGTATGATGTGAAGACCCTTGCCTGTCCAGAATTAAAAAAGAAAAGAATGAACTAAACATTTAGTATGGCTGAATATAACGTAATACTGTGCCTTACAGGCGAATTTATTTTAAAAAATTACAATTGGTGGGAAAATTGAGAATTTTTATTTGTTTCGTTGTGTTGTGGTCGCTAGCTAACTTTTATAAGAAGTACAATCTTTCATTTCCTAGCCTTTTTTTGAGAAAAGCACTATGTAAGCCTCGGGGAAAATTACTTTGCTTGACTTGTATAATTGAACCTATACTCGTCCAGCAAAGTCTTATTTTCCATCCCTCGACAACAATGTACTATTATCTTATCTTTATCTTTAATGATGTAAACACTGACCTCCTTGGCGGCGGCGACATCGATGAACTTCTTCTCTGCGAGCTTCTTCTCGTCCCCCTGGAACTGGTCGGGGTGCCACTTCTGCGCCGCGCGACGGTACGCCTTCACTATCTCCTGCTTCGTCGCTGAACTACAACAACAACCACACCTTACATAACCTGATATACACGCAACACACTCTATATGCTATATCGGGGTGCCACTTCTGCGCCGCGCGACGGTACGCCTTCACTATCTCCTGCTTCGTCGCTGAACTACAACAACAACCACACCTTACATAACCTGATATACACGCAACACACTCTATATGCTATATCGGGGTGCCACTTCTGCGCCGCGCGACGGTACGCCTTCACTATCTCCTGCTTCGTCGCTGAACTACAACAACAACCACACCTTACATAACCTGATATACACGCAACACACTCTATATGCTATATCGGGGTGCCACATCTGCGCCGCGCGACGGTACGCCTTCACTATCTCCTGCTTCGTCGCTGAACTACAACAACAACCACACCTTACATAACCTGATATACACGCAACACACTCTATATGCTATATCGGGGTGCCACTTCTGCGCCGCGCGACGGTACGCCTTCACTATCTCCTGCTTCGTCGCTGAACTACAACAACAACCACACCTTACATAACCTGATATACACGCAACACACTCTATATGCTATATCGGGGTGCCACTTCTGCGCCGCGCGACGGTACGCCTTCACTATCTCCTGCTTCGTCGCTGAACTACAACAACAACCACACCTTACATAACCTGATATACACGCAACACACTCTATATGCTATATCGGGGTGCCACTTCTGCGCCGCGCGACGGTACGCCTTCACTATCTCCTGCTTCGTCGCCGAACTACAACAACAACCACACCTTACATAACCTGATATACACGCAACACACTCTATATGCTATATCGGGGTGCCACTTCTGCGCCGCGCGACGGTACGCCTTCACTATCTCCTGCTTCGTCGCTGAACTACAACAACAACCACACCTTACATAACCTGATATACACGCAACACACTCTATATGCTATATCGGGGTGCCACTTCTGCGCCGCGCGACGGTACGCCTTCACTATCTCCTGCTTCGTCGCTGAACTACAACAACAACCACACCTTACATAACCTGATATACACGCAACACACTCTATATGCTATATCGGGGTGCCACTTCTGCGCCGCGCGACGGTACGCCTTCACTATCTCCTGCTTCGTCGTTGAACTACAACAACAACCACACCTTACATAACCTGATATACACGCAACACACTCTATATGCTATATCGGGGTGCCACTTCTGCGCCGCGCGACGGTACGCCTTCACTATCTCCTGCTTCGTCGCTGAACTACAACAACAACCACACCTTACATAACCTGATATACACGCAACACACTCTATATGCTATATCGGGGTGCCACTTCTGCGCCGCGCGACGGTACGCCTTCACTATCTCCTGCTTCGTCGCCGAACTACAACAACAACCACACCTTACATAACCTGATATACACGCAACACACTCTATATGCTATATCGGGGTGCCACTTCTGCGCCGCGCGACGGTACGCCTTCACTATCTCCTGCTTCGTCGCTGAACTACAACAACAACCACTTCTTACATAACCTGATATACACGCAACACACTCTATATGCTATATCGGGGTGCCACTTCTGCGCCGCGCGACGGTACGCCTTCACTATCTCCTGCTTCGTCGCTGAACTACAACAACAACTACAACTTGCATAACCTGATATACACATCACACATCCTTTAAGCCGTATTGTATGTATTGACAGCCCTATCATACAACACGTTTTAAACTCTATCATACCCATTACAATATAATCTATCATCAACATTTCATAATCTATCATTAACGTTACATACTCTATCATGCACGTTACACACTCTATAATAAACGTTATATAGTCTATCATACACGTTACATACTCTATCATACACGTTACATACCCAATCATTTTTAATACATTTCATCTCTATCATACATATTAAATAAAATAATCTATCATCGACATTTCATACTCTTTCATAACCGTTACATACGCTATCATACACGTTACTATCATACACGTTACACACTCTATCATACATGTTTCATTTATTTTTTTATTTTATTTACGATAAAAATCATGAATCGTGAAACCACTAACTTCCATACCAATATTTTACAACTTTTTGGTTTAAAATTTAGAAAATCTTAAAAGTTTTAAGTTAAACCCGTGTTTTTTTTATCTAATCCCATACTTTTACACAGATCGCTTTAAAGACCACGATTACCCCAGTATTTTTTCAGGGATGGTTTTACATATAGTAAAATAAACCTTCTGCCTCTGTATGTTTCTAGCATCAGGCTGTGCGTTGAATGAGTCAGTCACTTAGTCAGTGAGGACATTTACTATAGTTTATTTACATTTAGAAGCGTATTGCTTGTCTTAGCATTATTTAGTATTAGGCAATCGAGCGTTCGAGCTCTAGATATGTAATTATTAGAATAAAGTAGTCAGTCTAAGTCCAACCACCAACTAAGTCGTATCATTTCTATAATAACTCCCTGTCGCCCATCCACTATTATTGGATTTTGTTTTTCTAAGTGATTTTGCCCAACAGTGGGACACAAAACAGGCTACATAAAAAAAGAGATGATTTTATAATGAGGTACTTCATTGATCTAAAGAATATTTCAATAGATATAGTGTAGTTACCGCTTGACCCCCAGTATCTTGTAGTAGTCCCTCTGCTCGGCTTGCTTCTGCAGCTGCTGCGCGCGCTGCAAGCCCTCCTTCGCGCGGGACAAGCCCTCCTCCAGCTCCAGCGCTTGCTTGAATATGTATAGTGTAGTTACCGCTTGACCCCCAGTATCTTGTAGTAGTCCCTCTGCTCGGCTTGCTTCTGCAGCTGCTGCGCGCGCTGCAAGCCCTCCTTCGCGCGGGACAAGCCCTCCTCCAGCTCCAGCGCTTGCTTGAATATGTATAGTGTAGTTACCGCTTGACCCCCAGTATCTTGTAGTAGACTTGAATATGTATAGTGTAGTTACCGCTTGACTCCCAGTATCTTGTAGTAGTCCCTCTGCTCGGCTTGCTTCTGCAGCTGCTGCGCGCGCTGCAAGCCCTCCTTCGCGCGGGACAAGCCCTCCTCCAGCTCCAGCGCTTGCTTGAATATGTATAGTGTAGTTATCGCTTGACTCCCAGTATCTTGTAGTAGTCCCTCTGCTCGGCTTGCTTGAATATGTATAGTGTAGTTACCGCTTGACCCCCAGTATCTTGTAGTAGTCCCTCTGCTCGGCTTGCTTCTGCAGCTGCTGCGCGCGCTGCAAGCCCTCCTTCGCGCGGGACAAGCCCTCCTCCAGCTCCAGCGCTTGCTTGAATATGTATAGTGTAGTTACCGCTTGACCCCCAGTATCTTGTAGTAGTCCCTCTGCTCGGCTTGCTTCTGCAGCTGCTGCGCGCGCTGCAAGCCCTCCTTCGCGCGGGACAAGCCCTCCTCCAGCTCCAGCGCTTGCTTGAATATGTATAGTGTAGTTACCGCTTGACCCCCAGTATCTTGTAGTAGTCCCTCTGCTCGGCTTGCTTCTGCAGCTGCTGCGCGCGCTGCAAGCCCTCCTTCGCGCGGGACAAGCCCTCCTCCAGCTCCAGCGCTTGCTTGAATATGTATAGTGTAGTTACCGCTTGACCCCCAGTATCTTGTAGTAGACTTGAATATGTATAGTGTAGTTACCGCTTGACTCCCAGTATCTTGTAGTAGTCCCTCTGCTCGGCTTGCTTGAATATGTATAGTGTAGTTACCGCTTGACCCCCAGTATCTTGTAGTAGTCCCTCTGCTCGGCTTGCTTCTGCAGCTGCTGCGCGCGCTGCAAGCCCTCCTTCGCGCGGGACAAGCCCTCCTCCAGCTCCAGCGCTTGCTTGAATATGTATAGTGTAGTTACCGCTTGACTCCCAGTATCTTGTAGTAGTCCCTCTGCTCGGCTTGCTTGAATATGTATAGTGTAGTTACCGCTTGACCCCCAGTATCTTGTAGTAGTCCCTCTGCTCGGCTTGCTTCTGCAGCTGCTGCGCGCGCTGCAAGCCCTCCTTCGCGCGGGACAAGCCCTCCTCCAGCTCCAGCGCTTGCTTGAATATGTATAGTGTAGTTACCGCTTGACCCCCAGTATCTTGTAGTAGTCCCTCTGCTCGGCTTGCTTGAATATGTATAGTGTAGTTACCGCTTGACCCCCAGTATCTTGTAGTAGTCCCTCTGCTCGGCTTGCTTCTGCAGCTGCTGCGCGCGCTGCAAGCCCTCCTTCGCGCGGGACAAGCCCTCCTCCAGCTCCAGCGCTTGCTTGAATATGTATAGTGTAGTTACCGCTTGACCCCCAGTATCTTGTAGTAGTCCCTCTGCTCGGCTTGCTTGAATATGTATAGTGTAGTTACCGCTTGACCCCCAGTATCTTGTAGTAGTCCCTCTGCTCGGCTTGCTTCTGCAGCTGCTGCGCGCGCTGCAAGCCCTCCTTCGCGCGGGACAAGCCCTCCTCCAGCTCCAGCGCTTGCTTGAATATGTATAGTGTAGTTACCGCTTGACTCCCAGTATCTTGTAGTAGTCCCTCTGCTCGGCTTGCTTGAATATGTATAGTGTAGTTACCGCTTGACCTCCAGTATCTTGTAGTAGTCCCTCTGCTCGGCTTGCTTCTGCAGCTGCTGCGCGCGCTGCAAGCCCTCCTTCGCGCGGGACAAGCCCTCCTCCAGCTCCAGCGCTTGCTTGAATATGTATAGTGTAGTTACCGCTTGACTCCCAGTATCTTGTAGTAGTCCCTCTGCTCGGCTTGCTTGAATATGTATAGTGTAGTTACCGCTTGACCTCCAGTATCTTGTAGTAGTCCCTCTGCTCGGCTTGCTTCTGCAGCTGCTGCGCGCGCTGCAAGCCCTCCTTCGCGCGGGACAAGCCCTCCTCCAGCTCCAGCGCTTGCTTGAATATGTATAGTGTAGTTACCGCTTGACCCCCAGTATCTTGTAGTAGACTTGAATATGTATAGTGTAGTTACCGCTTGACTCCCAGTATCTTGTAGTAGTCCCTCTGCTCGGCTTGCTTGAATATGTATAGTGTAGTTACCGCTTGACCCCCAGTATCTTGTAGTAGTCCCTCTGCTCGGCTTGCTTCTGCAGCTGCTGCGCGCGCTGCAAGCCCTCCTTCGCGCGGGACAAGCCCTCCTCCAGCTCCAGCGCTTGCTTGAATATGTATAGTGTAGTTACCGCTTGACCCCCAGTATCTTGTAGTAGTCCCTCTGCTCGGCTTGCTTCTGCAGCTGCTGCGCGCGCTGCAAGCCCTCCTTCGCGCGGGACAAGCCCTCCTCCAGCTCCAGCGCTTGCTTGAATATGTATAGTGTAGTTACCGCTTGACTCCCAGTATCTTGTAGTAGTCCCTCTGCTCGGCTTGCTTGAATATGTATAGTGTAGTTACCGCTTGACCTCCAGTATCTTGTAGTAGTCCCTCTGCTCGGCTTGCTTCTGCAGCTGCTGCGCGCGCTGCAAGCCCTCCTTCGCGCGGGACAAGCCCTCCTCCAGCTCCAGCGCTTGCTTGAATATGTATAGTGTAGTTACCGCTTGACCCCCAGTATCTTGTAGTAGACTTGAATATGTATAGTGTAGTTACCGCTTGACTCCCAGTATCTTGTAGTAGTCCCTCTGCTCGGCTTGCTTGAATATGTATAGTGTAGTTACCGCTTGACCCCCAGTATCTTGTAGTAGTCCCTCTGCTCGGCTTGCTTCTGCAGCTGCTGCGCGCGCTGCAAGCCCTCCTTCGCGCGGGACAAGCCCTCCTCCAGCTCCAGCGCTTGCTTGAATATGTATAGTGTAGTTACCGCTTGACCCCCAGTATCTTGTAGTAGTCCCTCTGCTCGGCTTGCTTCTGCAGCTGCTGCGCGCGCTGCAAGCCCTCCTTCGCGCGGGACAAGCCCTCCTCCAGCTCCAGCGCTTGCTTGAATATGTATAGTGTAGTTACCGCTTGACTCCCAGTATCTTGTAGTAGTCCCTCTGCTCGGCTTGCTTGAATATGTATAGTGTAGTTACCGCTTGACCCCCAGTATCTTGTAGTAGTCCCTCTGCTCGGCTTGCTTCTGCAGCTGCTGCGCGCGCTGCAAGCCCTCCTTCGCGCGGGACAAGCCCTCCTCCAGCTCCAGCGCTTGCTTGAATATGTATAGTGTAGTTACCGCTTGACCCCCAGTATCTTGTAGTAGTCCCTCTGCTCGGCTTGCTTGAATATGTATAGTGTAGTTACCGCTTGACCCCCAGTATCTTGTAGTAGTCCCTCTGCTCGGCTTGCTTCTGCAGCTGCTGCGCGCGCTGCAAGCCCTCCTTCGCGCGGGACAAGCCCTCCTCCAGCTCCAGCGCTTGCTTGAATATGTATAGTGTAGTTACCGCTTGACCCCCAGTATCTTGTAGTAGTCCCTCTGCTCGGCTTGCTTCTGCAGCTGCTGCGCGCGCTGCAAGCCCTCCTTCGCGCGGGACAAGCCCTCCTCCAGCTCCAGCGCTTGCTTGAATATGTATAGTGTAGTTACCGCTTGACTCCCAGTATCTTGTAGTAGTCCCTCTGCTCGGCTTGCTTCTGCAGCTGCTGCGCGCGCTGCAAGCCCTCCTTCGCGCGGGACAAGCCCTCCTCCAGCTCCAGCGCTTGCTTGAATATTAGCATCGCTGGAAATAAACATTCTTGTTAGTATATCATGACATTTTTCTTCAGGACTGGCCTCTGCAATTTTAGCCCCGGACCTTTGAAATCAACACAATAGCTAGGGCTCACCCAGAGAAGTTTAGGAGTGGTTGTTCAATCATACAAACTGGGCTTACGAGTTGTTCTGGGAAGAATTGAACTGAATCTACCCGGTACGTGCCGGTAGTTCCCAAAATAGGGGACGTCGGTTGCTTGAGGAGCTTGTGGAGTGTGATCTACTCGCAATGGCTGCAGCAGCGGCTACTGTGATGTCGTCATCATCCGAAAGGACGTGTCTGGGACGGCGTTCAAAACGCGACGTGAGATAGGGGAGATATCATGACATGTCAACTGTGTGCAAAAAAAACTCGGTAACTTTTTAACGTAGGAATGCGTTTTAAGTCAATGGGAAAACTGCCGTGTGATGCCGGCTTAGCATCACTCCATTTCATACCCATGGGAGTTGCAACAGGCGACTAAGGGACTCGAGGGTGTGTATTGCAATTTTAGGCGATGGGTTGACAACCTGTTACTATGGCGATACACAATTTTCCGAATGACCCTCAAATATTTATCAGACACGGCGTAAATGTCCGTTTTTTGCGGCCGTTTGGACTCTGCCTACCCCGTAAGGGATTATGGGCGTGATGTGTGTGTGTGGAAAACTGCTTGATAACCAATATACATACATATTTTTAAAAATAACAACAAAATGAACTCACCATCGTCATACATCTCTAGTCCTATGAGCGCGTCTCCCTTGTCGCAGAGCACTCGCGCGTCCTTCTGTATTTCCAGCGCAGAGTTGCATTGAGATAACGCATCCGTGTATAGCTCCTCCTGAACACAGCAAACAATGTAGTGGTTAGGAAGCATACAGATAAGTGTCGATGAGGATTCCTCTTCGCAATGTCATAACGCGGAAGCGCCGCAGTTTTAGTAGTTCCTCAAAATCTTAAAGTTCTTTACCCGCTACCGCTCACAAACTCTTCTTCCGCTTCCGCTTCCTTATAACTTACGAGGAAGTTATGAGGAATTGGATCGCACATGCGCGTAACCATAGCGGAGAGCCGCCACCCCCTGCCGCGCCCCGCGCTCTTCTGTTGATCGATTGATCAAATTGACACACACACTCTTCCTCATCCAAATCCTCTTTCTAATAAATAAATCCTCATTCTCCAACTTATAAATTTTCCCAATTTCTTGATACTCAAACACAACGCGCGGCGACAGTACAGTTTGCTGTGACACGAGCGGCACGAGATTCTATGTAGAAGTCGTGTACGTATAGGTCGGTCGGGCGTGTGCATGTGTGAGTGCACTAACCGGGCGTTAGTATGAAGTTAAACTACTGCTCCATGGTATATCGTGGTGTAGATACGATGAACAGCTTTTAGATATGCAAACCTACATACAACAAAGAGAGTCATTTTTACGTTACGTCGCGGTATGTATTTACCTGCAAAACTACCATGTATTTTTAAATTTAAACATCCTGTAATTGAACAAAAGTTTCAACCTATTAATGAAATGCAAAAACTAACTCGGTAGATGGAGCCGTGCCACGCGTTACTGGCATTAAAATACACTTGCAAAATTGGCGGGCAAGGAACGAGCTGCGGTAGCCCAGATGGAAGAGGCGTCGCCACTAGTAATGCCTACTTTGTTTATTGAGTACTTTGCTGTGTAAAGTGTCGCAGTTTTTTTTAAATAATTTTTTTTCTATTCTATTTTAATGCGAAAGTCGCAGGTTGAAATCCTGCCCGCGCTTGAAAATTTAACCTAACCTAACACGGGAAGTGTTTTAAAATTTGGTATTCAATCAATGAAATGATAACTATTATGTAGAGAGGATGAATGAAAGAAGATTAACGAAACAGGTGTATATGGCAAGTGTGGATGGGAACGTCGGAAGGGGAAGACCTCGACGAACGTACCTCGATCAAATCGGGGACGTGCTAAAGAAAGGTCAGGTCAAGAGTACCCTAAACCGACGAGCATGCATGAAGAGATTGATGAATGTGGAGGAGGCGAAAGAAATATGCCAGGATCGTAGTAAGTGGAAGGAAGTAGTCTCTGCCTACCCCTCCGGGAAAGAGGCGTGATTTGTGTATGTATGTATGTATGAAATGATAGCTCACCTTGTTGGTACAACTACACAACCACTTCCTCGCCTCGAACACCACCAACGACACATCGTCTTCCAGTTTGAGCACTTTGTTGGCGCTGTCCATACACCGCTTGTAGTCCCTCACTGCGCTCGCCTCCTCACACTCCAGCAGGAATTTGTCGATCTTTTTGATTTTCTTGTAGAACGGGAAACAATCCTTGTGTTCTGGGTCCAGTTTCAGACATTCGCGGATTTCCTGAAAACAAAAGAAAATATCGTTAGATTACAAAAATTACTCCTGAAGTATGTAGAGTCATCGAAGTTCTGATGATATTAGCTTCTAGGAAGATAAAATAAAACTTTCCCTTCTTGCTCTAGGGGTAAAATACCAAAAGATTTCTAGCAAAGCAGAACAGTTGCACTCCCAAAAAAACCTAAAGCATTAAAATGTGAGGAACACAGAACCCTTAATTTAATATCGCAGGCAAGCAAAATATTGATAAAGATTATTTAAAATATAATCCAGCCAATTTCAGAAAACTACTTAGGACAAGACCAATTCGGATTTAGAAAAGGGAAAGGCACCAGAGAGGATATACTAGCATTACGTTTAGTAGCTGACCGAAGGCTTGATTTGGGTCATGAAACACATGTCGCATTTATAGATCTGGAGAAAGCCTTCGACAAAGTTAACTGGGAAGATATGATGGAAATCTTGAGAAAAACAGGTACAGACTACAGAGATAGGAAAATCATCTATGAACTCTACAAACATCAAGAAAAAGTGATAGAAGTAGGACAGGAAGAAGGAAAAGCAAGAATAAGACAAAGGGTAAGGCAGGGATGTCCACTTTCGCCGCTGATTTTAAATATCTTTATTGAAACTGCGATAAAAAATATCATTGATTCAGGAAAAGGAGGGGTTAAATTTAATGGGGAAAACATTCAATTTTTAAGATTTGCCGATGACATAGCTGCAGTAGGCAATACACATAAGAACTGGAAGAATTGATCAATGAAATGGACCTGACTTTTAAACAATTTGGATTAAAAATAATCATCAATAAAACAATAATATTTGTAATCTCCAAACATCCAAGTACAAATAGACCAATCACTCTTAACAACCAAGAGATTGAAGAAGTAACACAATTTAAATACCTAGGAAGTTTAATAACGAACAACTCCAGATGTACTCCAGACATTAAGGCAAGGATAGCAATGGCAAAAAAGACGTTCAACAGTAAGAAACAATTGTTAATAATTAATCTCAAGTCCGTAAGCAACTAATGAAAGTATACATCTGGAGTGTCGCGTTGTATGGCTGCGAAACGTGGACATTGACACAGAGGGATAGGGAAAGACTTGAGGCCTTCGAGATGTGGTGTTGGCGAAGGATGGAGCGAATAAGCTGGACAGAGTGAAAGACAAACGAAGAAGTGCTAAATCTAGTAAAGGAGAAGAGAACTATACTGAACGTTATAGAGAACAGAAGAGAAACATGCTGGGACACTTGTTACGACATGGTGATCTACTAAAAACTATAATGGAAGGAAAGATCGAAGGGAAGAAGAGGGAGAGGGCGACCTAGACGAGCGTATATGGACCAAATCAAAGAAAAAATTAGTGTCATTTCGTATAAGGAAGTCAAAGAGAAGGCTCAAAATAGAGCAGATTGGAAATTACTCCACCTACAAGAGCGAGGCTCTTAAATTAATGATGATTATGATATGGGTCTATGTTCCTTGTTGAAATATTTTTGATCTTCTCGTTAAGAATAAGTACTATGATTGTATAAACATTTCGGTCTCCCGCGATACAGGTACGCCTAGTGCGGGGTCCACTGCCACTCTGTTATGTTGTATTTCTTGTGTTTCTATACTAAATAATTTTGAATTTTGATTTTTTTTCAACAAATATAGCACAAAAGCAGGGCGTAAGTTTACCTTGAGCGAGTCACTGACGTGTCCGAGTTGGTACAACAGCACAGCGAGCCTGTAGTAGCCGCCTGTAGAGTCCTGCTGCAGTCTGTTCACTGAGCGCAAGTCCGACACCGCGGAAAATAAGTCGTTCTGAAAACAAAACTTTTTATTTCAGCTGTAAAAGTTCAACATTATAACCATTATCTATCCCTTTCTTACCAACTTATGAACTACCTCTATATTATATTCAACTACCTCAACTTTTATTCTTCCTAATTTTTATTGTCTGGAAAAAAGCCACAGGAAATGGAATTTGTCATATTTGATATTATCTTTTTTTACTATTGTTCTTCTACCGTCGGACATCCAGTCGCACCGCCGGATACCATCCGTACCTGGTTGCCATTCCACCAATTCGGACTCAGCGCTTCCAGTCATCATTTATAATGCGCACTGCTAAAGAGTGGAACTCACTACCTGCGTCTGTGTTTCCAAACGCATACAACCCTAATCTCTTCAAAGAGTGAACAGGCTTCTTCTGGGTGAGCTCGCTCCATCTTAGACTCTGTCTCTGTCCTATGACTTAGACTAGAGTCAAGAGCAAACCCATCATTAACAAAAAAGAAAACAAAGATGTTTTTATAACCTTGACTCTGGCAAAATCATCGTCTGGAAGCCAAATCTTGAAAAAAAAGCTACCTCTGTGCTCCAACGCTATCACCATTGGTCTCTGTGGGAGATAGCTTACCAGCTCGGTGTAGCTCTCGGCCCGGAGCTGCCTGATGTGCGCGGACCACGGCGACACCTCCAGCAGCCGCGAGCACAGCTCCACCACTGCCCTGTACTCGCCCCCCCTGTAGTACGCCTCGGCCAATCGCAACTCCTCGGCGATGCCGTCCATGCGGTGGTACTGCACTGACGCTTCCTCGTTGTAAGGGTCTTCATTCACCTGGAGACAAACATTGTTGTTGATATACCGCGTGTTACAAAATAACAAGTAAAGCCGAGAGGGTGTAAAAGGGACCCTTGTAAAGTCTATTGACAAAAAATTTAAGACGTAGTGTCGATTTTGATAAGATAGGAAATTATATTTTTATATCATATTACTCAAAACATTTATCGTTGCATCACAGCACTACTTTGACAGTTTAAAGTTTTTTTTTTTTTTTGCTCTAGTTTTGACTTTGTGCCAGTGTCGAGTTATTTATTATTATTGAAAGGTAGGGAAACTGAATGCGGAGAATATACATATTTAAAACAAGGAAAAGTTGGGAAAGTAGGTAAAAAATTCAAAGTTCAACTGAAGTTGCCAAAGCGACACAGCGAGATTCGATACACATTGCTTGTTATTTCATGGGTGTAATCATTTTGATGAACTGTGAAGATAACCAGAAATGTATGCCGAATCGAAATTCGTTGGAATGGAAGTGTAGTACTGATCTAGACTAGTGCTGATATTATTTAATCGACTGATGAAAATGAAGAATATGATTATTTTTGCGTTATTTTGTAACAGCTTGTTACGTTATTGGCCTCAATTCAGGATAACAGATCTCTTATCTTACCATAAATTACCGCTGTCACTTGCCGTCATAGGTCCGTCATTCGGTACGTCAATAGGTTTAGAAAAGAATAGGAGATATCTAAGTTATGTCATGTTTAAAAATTACATTGCGTTCTTTCGCCAGTACTAGGCAATTTAGTCGCTATTATTTTGCCGTCCCCTTATTTTGACAGATAACGCGTATTTTGCGTCATATTATAAGACATGACATGATTTGATATCTCCTATCTTTTTCAAAACCTATTTGACAGAAAGTGACAGCACTAGTTTAACGTAAGTTATGAGAGTTCATTCCCCGATTTGAGGTCATTTCTTTATGACGCGTGTTAGTTATAATGACATTTGGATGCTTCGAAAGTCTTGAAAATGGTACAAACTAATGCGGTACTCAATGTGGTAAAAGCAGGGATTGTGTAACCGATACTATTATTGCTACCTTATTGTAATTTATAAATCACTATCAAATCTAGGATAGTATATTAAATCATCGCCAAAGTTGATCTTGACTTTAAACTGCAGTATGCTGGTTATCAATGAAACAATAATTACGAAACTGATAAGGATTATCACAAAAACATTTTTACGCAATAAATAACTGTAACTATTCATAGAGTTACACTGAAATACCTAATACTATGCACACTATGAACATACCGCTACCGCGAATATTGCTCGAGATACTTCCGCGAAAGTATCAACGCGAGTGAATGTTTTCACACTGCCGTCATAATCATCTCACCAATATGAGTGGGAGAGATAGCAATACATTCCACTCGCGTTCGTGCTGCCGTTCCTTTGACATGCGCCCCAAAAGCCGACATTCGCGGGAGCACGCGAAGTGGCAGCGGCATGAGGAGTAGCAGCGCGAGTAACCTGTTTACATGCTCGTGCTACCCACTTTCCTTACTATTTCCCTGCCCATATTGGCATTGTGTGAACGAGACATAATAGTTACAAAGGTAAGTGCATGTGAGACTGGTAGAATCCACGCCACGAACAGAAAACCGTGGAGAAAACATTACAATATCCCGAAATAATGAACCTCTAGTCAAATGGAATGGTATAGAATGTTCTACAATGTAAATTCACACTGTTTGGACGACAACGCCGCGTCTGTGTGATTGATTACTTTTGTGGCGCGTACACTACTATCATATCAAGGCATAATAATAAACAACGGCTATCATCAATTGTTATACGCCACGTCTGTCTGTACCTACACGCTTATGGTTATACGTTTAAGCCACGTCAGTCAAAAATATGCGTGGGAGGTAAACATACATACATACATCACGCCTATATCCCTTGCGGGGTAGGCAGAGCGTAAACGGCCGTAAAAACGGACATTTACGCCACGTCTGACAAACATTTGAGGGTCATTAGCAAAATTATGTATCGTCATAGTGACAGGTTGTCAGCCTATCGCCTATAATTGCAATGCACACCCTCGAGTCCCTTACTCGCCTCTTACGACACCCGCGGGAAAAATATGGGGTAATGCTACTCTAAGCCGCCGGCATCACACGGCAAACATAATTATTAATTTCGAAAAGGCAAAGTAAAGTTGTACTTATTAGTTCTGATAATAAAACCATAAAACAATGTATCCAACACTAAAATAAAGTTGGTATATACGAATATATTCCTAACGTAAAACCAACAGATTTGGATTTTTAGTTATAGTGTTCATTCACTTTACTTAAGATTGTTAAATGTAGATAGATATATTTAATAGACATATCCTATCTACATAAAATGCATGCACAAACTAACAAAATTCCACAGAATCAGGCTAAATAATATTATAAAAATAAATATTTTATTAGGTATATTCAGTGCTAGAAAGTATTTCAACTTTTTCCAATAAATATTTGATGAAATTATTTCTCCAAGAGATAACAAAAACTATACAGATTAAGTCATTTGGCAATGAAACTTAAAGCAGATAAGTTTACTTTAACAATATTTAGCTTAACTTATATATTCATTAATTACCGAATTTTAAAACACTTCCTGTGTTATGTATAACATTTTGCAATTTGTCTAAATAATTTATTCATTTCATTTAAGTAACAGAAAATCTGCAAATGGCTCAAAGTTAGTGATCTTTTAATCAGTATGCATACATAATAAATAATAGGACATAAACAACAACAACAATAAATCTCATGAAAGCATATATTTTATTAATAAAATTGTAAAACTGAAGTTTGTTTCAGTATTTATTTTAGCCTGATGGTTTAAAAAAGAACCTTCATTAAATATTTACTGTTGGCATTATTTAGTTAGGCTTCAGTGAGTTGGTGGACTTGCTTGGCCGTGCTTAACAGAGCAACACAAAACTGCTGATAACTTATACAATGAAACAATAAACAGGCAATTTTTTTAACCTTATCAGGGTCATGAAAGAAGTATCTGTATTATGTCAGTTCGTTGCTTTTCCATAATGGCAGATGTGATTTGGTTATAATTTAGATTTTCTTGTTTATTTTAGCATTTGGGAAATAAATCAGATAGTGTTTTAAGCAACAAACTATTCTTCGGTGAACATTTTTTTTTTTTTTTTTTTTTTTTTAATTCCTTATCTGCAATCGACTCTTCAAGTCTTCATCAGATAGTATGGTGGTTTTGTTTTTTTCGTTATTGGGTGGCACTCCAACAAATGCCATCTCCAAGAGTTTGTATTTATTTTAAATTAGGTTCTTTCGTCAAGTGACAGGATGTGCCATCTTTTTAAGCGGTGAATGTTCTGATCAAGTTGCAGCAGATCTCTTGCTAGTTTGTTAGTGTGTTCCTTAAGTCTTTCTTTGTATCGCACATTGTATTTCTTTACTTCCTCTTTAACAGTAGGCATTTCAAGATATTCATGGATCTCAGTGTTCCTCGTGTACCAAGTTGCACCTGATATCTCTCTGAGCACTTTATTTTGGAACCTTTGTAAGATCTCCAAGTTAGAGTTACTGGCAGAACCCCAGAGTTGTATTCCATATGTCCATATTGGTTTTATTATACACTTGTATACGAGCAGCTTGTTGTTCAAAGACAGTGGGGAGTATCTTCCCATGAGCCAATTTAGGTTTTGGCATTGTAGATGTGCATGTTTTTTTTTTGTTTTTATGTGTCGGTGAACATTAAATAGGAAATTGTAATTAAGTATGGTAACATATATGACATTGTGTAACATTTACAAGTGGATCACCGCATGGCAATACTTGCCTATCACATTTCTATTGCTACACAAAATGCGCAACATCTTTATTATCTGTGTTGCGGACTCTCTGTCTACGGCTCCCACACCTTACCTTACTGAATAACGACATAAGTAACCTTACGGAAAAATATGACTCTACAAAAATAATAATAATGACAAACCTCAACAAATGGTAAGAAAACCTAACTTAGTACGATAGCAAGCTTTGCAAAAACTAGGTGCTCTGTTGAATAATGGAATAAGTCATGTTGTGATCACGGAATGCCTTTGAAAATACTCCCAAATAAATGTTTCTGCAATATTCTTATTGCAACTCACCCATTACCTTAACTAGAATAAATAAATATGTGAGAATAGAACTTACAACTTGCAGATAATCCTCCTTGGCATCATTGTACTGCGCCAACTTGAGGAACACATTAGCTCTTTGTACTCTCGCCGTTGTGAAGTCCGGCTTTAATTCTAACACCTGCAAAGTTTATTTTATTTATATTTAATACTGGTCTTACATATGTCAGTATAAAATTAAATAGTAATATTGACTTAACTACTCCGCTCGTAACAGCACACATGTGTGCTTGAAGTATAATACATATCTATTGTTGCAAAATTCGACCTGAGCGAAGAGGTTAAATACATTTACAGCTACAACAGTCCACTGTTGGAAATGGGCCTCCTTTATTTGGAGGTATTGACCTTGTAGTGCGGTGCAAGATATTGCATTCACAGGGAACGTTGCTGCCCATTCCCTGGATGAATTTAGTTCTTAGTTGCTTTCTTTACTATACCCACAAATTGAATTTAGGTGACACTATTCTAAGCAGGCATCATAAGGGATATTGCTGTATTGATATATTAAATAATCTTGAACAAATTCTATCTATAAGAAATTACCTACTCATGTGGTTGTGTAAATAGCAGGGACCCGCTAAGCGCTTTTTCGATTAAGCGCTTAAGTCTCCCACCCTTTGCTTGAACACTCCCAATCTTAATGATAACCCAATCCTCATGATAACCGTTTCATTTGCTTCAAGTTTATCGAAAGGGGAACCCTATCAAAAACTCCTTTGGGTAGCGCTTTATAAGGGTTGCGCTCGTACGCTCTGCAAGTAGGTTCAGCGCGGTGACTGTTTGCCGCTGCGGCGCGCCACAATCGGTAATCTCTTCCGTCTCTGTCACGCAAACAAGCCGCTTGGCGCGTTTCTCTTGATTTGAAGTGACTTGGTTCCCTCATCATTCATTAAAAATGGATGAGTACCTAACCATACGTATATGTGCATGATCGTGGGAGTAGTAAATATACATTTCATTTTTAGGGTTCCGTACCCAAAGGGTAATAACGGAAACCCAATTACTAAGGCTCGGCTGTATCTCCTGAACCGTTATACCTAGACAGCTGAAATTTTCACAAATGATGTATTTCTGTTGCCGCTATAACAACAAATACTAAAAATGAGAATAAAGTAAATATTTAAGGGGGCTCCCATACAAACTATATTTTTTGTACGGAAAAACAAGATTTTTTGTATAGAGGCTCTATCTTATGAACCGCGAAAGTTAGTCAGTTGAAATTTTTACAGATGTTGAATTTCTATTGCTGTTATAACAACAAATAATTTAAAATTTAATTAAATAAAAATTTATGGGGGCTGCCATACAAAAAAAGTGTTTAAAAAAACGTGTTCCGTTAGCTGAACAGCTAGTGTGTTAGGATGATTTTTGGAGCCTTTCTTTGTACCTCAAGGAGTGCAGTTTGATCTCTTCAACAACGGTGTTAACTTCAAGATATTCATGTAGTTCTGTTACTTTAATGAACCATGGGGCGTTTGAAAGCGTCTTCATTCAATATAGCATTTTAAAGTCTCTGTTTTTTATTATTATTAAGGATGGGTTTGCTCTTGACTCTAGTCTAGACAGAGACAGAGTCTAAGATGGAGCGAGCTCACCCAGAATAAGCCTATTCACTCTTAATTTGAAGAGATTAGGGTTGTATGCGTTTAGAAACACAGACGCAGGTAGTGAGTTCCACTCTTTAGCAGTGCGCATTATAAATGATGACTGGAAGCGCTTAGTCCGAATTGGTGGAATGGCAACCAGGTATGGATGGTATCTGGCGGTGCGTCTGGATGTCCGATGGTAGACGGGAGCTGGAACAAGGTCGTGAAGCTCTTGAGCAGACTCTCCGAAGTACAATCTGTAAAAAGCCGACAAGCAGGCAACTTGCGGCGATGTGCCAGGCTATGTAGCTTGGTGTCCACCAGTTTTTTGTCGCCTATGAGCCTCTTGCCCCTTCGTTACACCGAGTCAAGAGCAGCAAGTTGGTATTTGGCTGAGCCATTCCAAAGGTGACTGCAATACTCCATGCAGGATCGGACTTTTGCTTTGTAAAGAGTTAGTTAAAAGCTGTCCAGGCTAAAGTATCGCTTCACTCAGGATGCCCAGCTTCTTAGCCGCCGTTTGAGCATTGTACTTGATGGTTGCGCCGAAGTTTAGATTTGATGTCCACTCCATGCCTAAAAGCTCGAGGCTGTCGTAGGTGTAGTAGGTGTCCACTCGAAAGGACTCCTTTTTGCAGTGAAAAGACACGCCTGTGTTTTGGTGGCGTTGAATGAGACCAGATTGTCGTCGCCCCATTGGGAGACAAGGCTTAAGGTCAGATTTGTTCGCTATACCATGGCCTTTCTTAACGAAACGAACGTATTTCATCCCCACTGGTTTTTGCACCTGTCAAGTATTTCATTGAAATGGTACTATCATCTGCGTATCCAATAATACCATGCTAAAGGAGGTCATTGATGTGCAGCAGGAAAAGAATTGCAGAGAGAACAGACCCCGGAGGAACTCCGGCATCAATGGCCAAAAGGTCAGAGGAGCAGCCGTCAACGACTACTCTGATGGACCGTTCACTTAGGAAGTCTGAAATCTAAGTACAAAAATCTGCTGGGATGCCATAAGCAAAAAGCTTGCGGAGCAGACTTGCATGCCAGACCCTGTCAAAGGCCTTCGAGATATCGAGTGAAACGGCAAGTGCTTCGCCGTGTTTCTCGATAGCTTTGCCCCGAGGGGTGACGCGAAGAGAAGCACACTTGCCGCCACGGGTAAGATGCAAAGAAGTGCCACATCTCTTCCCAATCTGCTGACTCGTATCTCCAAACTCGCCTCGTGCCCCTGGGGCTGTCATCCAGAGGAGAGCAGGTCGATACGGATTTCACCAGACAGTGGTCGGACGTTCCCAAGCGGGACTGAGACCGAAACTGAATGACTGTCCGGATCAGTTGTCAGCAGCAAGTCCAAGCAATTGGGTGTATGGCCGTCGGTATCCGGTTCCCGCGTTGCTACATTCATCAGCTGGGTCAGATCTAGCGATAATGCAAACTTGCGCGGTTCTAACCCAGCATGAATGATACTTATGTTGGAGCTACTGGCTGTCTGCTTTTGAGACTTTCTTTACAGAATAATTTGTTGCTTTTGTGGCAGTCAGAGTTTGTTGTTTAGCTTGCAAGGTTCCATCGCTAGAGGTTTGTGTTAGTTTTTTGAGTTCAACAATAGCCCTATTCAAAGCTGTACTGTCAGCTGCTATGCGGCTGGTTTGCCAAACTCGACGGAGTCTACGTTTTTCAGTAATTTTGCGTTTGATTTCTAGAGGGACAGGTTAATTTTTGTGTACTTTAATTTTCTCTTGTGGAGTGCTTCGCCAGCATGCTTCCTGAATCACATCAACTAGTGTCCTTGTAGCATCCTCGACCTCTTCTGCGGTCTTAAGTTGTACGTTTAGGTTATGTTTTTGGGCACAAGGGGACTTAATTGGTCCATTTTTAGGGTTCCGTACCCAAAGGGTAATAACGGAAACCGTATTACTGAGGCTCGGCTAACATCCCGTCGCGGCAGGCCTCGAGCCGAGCAGACGACATAAGGGAGCCTGAGGGATCGCGGCAGGCCTTGAGCCGAGCAGACGGTCCTGAAGTTAGAATGTCCAAAGGGGATAAAAGAAAGCAGCGTCAGGAAGCGAAATACGCTAAACTGAAAGCTGCGGGGGTCGAACCCAACATTCGGAAGAGACCACCCAAAATAAAAAGGAAAAGCACTGATCCGAATGAAAAAACGGAACAGAATGCTTTTAAGAAAGCAAAGGCTAAGGACAACACCGAAACCGCCAAGCCAGCCCGCACGGGGGCCCCACGACCCTCAGCTAAAGAGCAGAGCAGTCTGGCTGTCGTTGTTAGGCGTGTGGATGGTGTTGCCCTGAATGAAGAAGCTGCCGCTATCATCCGTCGCCGCATTAAGGTGATTATGGACGAAGCGATAGACCTTGAAATGGACGAGGACTACCTTAGCTTCGCTGCGTCGGGACTTGTGGCCGAGGGTCACTTCTTGGTCACACCCCTGACACAGATGTCGCGACTGTGGTTCCTCACAAGAGACCTGGGCGAGATCCAAGGCGTAAAGCTCGAGATCCTCAAATGGAATAGACTGAAGGTCACAGTCTGGATTCCCGGGATACCAGAGGATCTACCCAGAGACGTGATGAAGACCATTCGCGTCCAGAACAGGAAAAAGACGGCCTTGAGGCTTCCTGAGTGGACTCTGATCGCCAGAGAGTCTCTCCCTTTGGGAGAACGACTGGTGTTAGGAGCCCCTGAGGAAGCGTTCACAGGGGTGGACTATGTGTGGTTGAACTTCCAACTCACACAAGTTCAAGCCCGAGCCATAAGGAAGATGTCGACAACACAGGAAGGGAGCAGTAGTGGGGCTTGCACCTGTAAGTGTACCTGCGGTGCTAAACCACAGGCGACACCGACAGACCCCCCGCGAGCACCTTCCAAACCAAGCACAATTACACGACAGGCACCCGTAGACCAGGAGCAGACAACGACGCTGGAGCAGATGGAGACCTCAACAGTGAGCGAACCTGAGCACACGTCTACTGTCAGCACTGGCTACAAGCACACACCAATACAATGAACACCCCACTCCAAAACACACACACACTAAACACACACACCAGCAACACTCACACACATACACCAAAACTATACACAAATACCCTAAAAGTACTCCAGTTAAACTTGCATCGTTGCAAAGAGGCTATGGCCGAACTTTGCCAATATGTAATTGCTGAGGGCATAGACATTGCCCTGCTGCAAGAACCATACTCCTACAATGGGAAAGTGGTCGGCATTAGCAGCCTGGGGGGTCAGCTTGTCTACCTCGGTGGTGAGTTGCATCCCAGAACATGCATTTATGCTAGCAGCAGGACAACACAATTAGGACTAATACATAGTATATGTTACAGAGACCTTGTCGCCATCGAACTAAACATCAAGATGGCTGACGACAAAGAAATGAGGGTGGCGCTAATATCTGCTTATATTCCTAGCGAAACAAACTTTGAACCACCATCAAAAGAGCTCGAGGAAGCAGTCCAGCTATACCGAGGTAAGAATATCCCAATCGTTGTAGGATGTGACGCAAACTCACACCACGAAGCGTGGGGCAGCACCGACAATAACAAAAAAGGTAATCTATTGCTGGACTTTATAGTTAGCAACAACCTAGATATAATAAACACTGGTAACACCGCTACCTTTGTAACTAAGACAAGACAAGAGGTCCTGGATATCACACTAGCGACCTCTTGCTTTAGTAAATACGTTGAAGACTGGAAGGTTGACACCGAAGAAAGTTTCTCCGATCACAGGCGAATAACCTTCCAATTAGAATGCAAAATGGTGAAAACCCAAATAAGAAATGCCAGGAAGACGGACTGGGATACATTCGATAAAAATATGAAAGAATGGAACCCGAGTACGATAAATCAAACCTTACTGGCAGAGAAGATGGAAAAAGACACACAGAGGCTAAACACAGCCCTAACAGAAGCGTTCCACAAAGCATGCCCTCTGAAAGAAATATGTAAAGGAAAAGGGCAGACATGGTGGAATAAAGAACTCAGGAAAAAGAGAAAACTAGCTCGCAGGGCCCTTAGAACAGCTCTTAAGAACAAGGAGGACCCTGCAGGCTGGAACAAATACAGATCGGCAAGAAATGACATGCGCAACTCCTGCCGCCACGAAAGCAAAAAAGGATGGCAAAATTTCTGCGAAGAAATAAATAAAACGCCACAAGCCGCTAGACTAATGAAAACACTAGCCAAAGACAACACATGTAAACTAGGAAGCATCCGGAACGAAGATGATCTTATAACCGAACCAAAAACGGTCCTGGATATAATGATGAAAACACACTTCCCGGATTGCACAGAATATCATGAGGAAGAAACCGACTACAATATGAACTGTATTTGGGATGAAGTGGAGAACATAGTACACGAAGAATCCGTAACATGGAGCATCATGTCCTTCGCACCCTACAAGGCGCCAGGGCCCGACGGCATTTTCCCCAAAATGCTACAAAATGCACTAAAATACGTTAAAGAAGATCTCATACATCTATATAGAGAGAGCCTCAGGACGGGATATATCCCAGTAACATGGAGAAAGGTCAAAGCTACCTTCATACCCAAACCGGGGAAAAAGAACTACCAGGAAGCAAAGTCCTTCAGATGCATCAGTTTATCCTCATACATGATGAAGGCACTGGAGAAAATCATAGACAGATACATAAGGATGAAGATAGGCTGCAGTGGAGACAAACTGCATGTAAATCAACACGCCTATATGAAGGGTAAATCCACGGACACTGCTCTTCATAACCTTATAGTAAAAGCCGAAAGAGCAGTAGACAACAAAGAATATGCAATGGGGTGCTTCTTTGACATCGAGGGAGCCTTTGATAAGGCCACCACTGATGCCATAGCGGGATCCCTTGCAAGAGAAGGAATAGAACCTATGATGGGAAAGTGGATCATGAATGCACTAGGACACCGCGCCATTTCCACGGAATTGGGCGGCGTATCCCACACGGTTCGAGCTAAGAGAGGCTTCCCACAAGGTGGTTGCCTGTCACCACTAATGTGGTGCCTTCTGCTAGACGATCTTATTAAGACCGTCAACAGAACAAGAGTATACATGCAAGCATACTCTGACGACGGAGTAATACTAGTCACTGGTAGAGAACTAAACATGATTAGCAGAATAATGAACGACTGTCTGAAGGCCGTTCTAAAATGGTGCAGGGACAGAGGTCTCAATCTAAATCCCTCCAAAACCAAACTAATCATCTTCACCAAGAAAAGAAACAATCAACTAGGAATACCAGTCCAGATAGATAATACTGACCTGGAAGTGGTAGATGAGATAAGATACCTGGGTGTTGATATAGACAGCAAACTGCTTTTCAACACACATATAAAGAACATTAGCAACAAAGCCAAGATAGCCCTGATGCAATGCAAACGGGCTATTGGGAAGACATGGGGACTAAAACCATTCATAGTAAATTGGATATACAAATCAATTATCCTACCAAGACTAACATATGGAGCAATAGTGTGGTGGCACAGAGCCGCCATAACCTGTAACAAGAAGGCACTTGATCAAGTACAACGCCTAGCTGGACTCATGATAACAAGCGCTATAAGAACTACACCAACCGCCGCCCTTCAAATGATCCTAGGCCTGCACCCAGTAGACCTACAAGTGATGAAGGTGGCTCTAGAGCAATGGTTTAGAATGAAGTCTTTTTGTCAATGGAAAGGAAACCGTTTTGACAAAGGACACGCAAAAATAAGCTCAAAAATTGAGGAAAACATCTCCATGATTCTAGCAAACAACGATTTGATACAGAAACAAGAGATGTTTGACAAGAAATACAAGATACACATTGGACCTAGAAACGACTGGAAAGTAACAACGGACAACCCGATATTGGCCTGCTATACAGACGGGTCCAAGAAAGAAAGCACTAAACTATCGGGGGCGGGCATATACATCCAAAACCCACCGAGTCTACATAAAGTCATACCACTGGGGAAATTTGCAAGCGTTTTCCAGGCTGAAATACTGGCCATCCTGGAATGTGCTAGTGAACTGACCTCCAGAGAAGTGGACGCAGAGGTGGTAATTTATAGTGACAGCCAAGCAGCTCTAAAAGCTCTAAATAAGACCAGTACCACATCAGCTTTAGTAAGAGAATGTAAGCTGGCACTCAATAAATTATCAACCAAAGCAAAAACTACAGTTGCATGGGTCCCAGGACACCAAGGCAACTTAGGCAATGAAGCAGCAGACGAACTGGCCAGGCAGGGAGCTGATGAAACCTTCATTGGCCCTGAACCCCGCCTACCTATCCCAGGACAGTCAACAAAAGGTGTCATCAGCATCAAAATCAAAAATGAAAGCAACAAAAGATGGAAAGAGTTGCAAACATGCCGTCAATCCAAACTCTTTATTAAGAGCATGGATCCCAAAAGAACGCGCAACTTTCTGCAACTAAGTAGGAAAAATACAAGACTGATTATAGGTCTATTAACGGGACACTGCGATCTCAACAAACACCTATATACTATGAAACTAAAAGACGACCCATCTTGCCCCGAGTGCGGACAGGAAGAAAGTAGCTTCCACTACTTAGCGGAATGTCCAAGCTACTCGCTGCCAAGATGGGAATATCTAGGTAATGACAAACTTGAAGAAAGGGATTTAACCAATATATCTCTAAAAGATGTCCTGCATTTCTGCAGGGCAACAAGAAGATTCGAGGAGGTGACGCTGCCGGAGCACCAGTGAACCCAGTGCCCCAAACCTGGGAATTGGGTGAAATGGTTCCCGCCTAGTGGAGCTGATCACCCGTCTGCGAGCTCCGCAGACGTCCCAACCCGAGGAAGAAGAAGAAGAAGAAGAGGCTCGGCTGTCCGTCTGTCTGTCCGTCCGTCCGTCCTACAGTTACGAGGCTGTATCCCCTGAACCGTTATACCTAGACAGTCGAAATTTTCACAGAAGATGTATTTCTGTTGCCGCTATAACAACAAATACTAATAGAAAAATTAGAATTAAGTAAATATTTAAGGGGGCTCCCATACAAAAATAATTATGGGGTCTGCCATACAAAACACATGTTTTTTTGCGCGTTATATCGATAATTGTTTGGTAAAGGTATAATGGTACGGAACCTTTCGTGCGCGAGTCTGACTCGCACTTGACCGGATTTTTTCTTGTAGGATAATTAGGGCATGTAGCTATGCAATCTCGTTTTTATGATGGCATTATACTTATTTTATTACTATCAGCTACCACACAAAGATAACAAATACCTAACAAAAAACCCAGGAATACGCTTCTAGACGCTTCCCATTTCAGCGAAGAAGTTACTACAATAACATTCTTTCGCCGCACGCACCGCACACGCACCGTGCTGTAGGTAGGTGGCGTCGGTCGACTGTCGGCTTCGCGGCAACGTCAAAGGCTTTGACCGACCGGCTCACCCCGCCTCGCGGCGCGCGGGCAGTAATAGTCCGTATAAATGACACCGTAGGGATCAAATTTATTTAAAAATCGATAGGGTAACCCTATCAATATGGAAAGTGGTTTGAAGGGGTTGTAACCCTTTAAAATAGCGCTTTAAAAAGCATTTTGAATGGGTTTTGGCGAGATACGAATAGGGCAAGCAAACCCATACGTAAAACCCAATCAATAACCCCTGATAGGCTTACCAGTCTGGTCCCTGGTAAATAGTAAATGGAGAAGAAGAAGAATAGAAGCTTACCTTAGTGAAGTCCTGTAGGGCAAACTTTGCTTTCCCTAGTGCGTAGTACACAGTACCACGCTTGAAATATGTTAGGTAGTTATTTGGGTCACCCTCTGTGGAAAAAAAACAAATAAATTTGGCCATAGTTTCATATTATTATCAAACATCTGATTATATAGGGTGATAATACACTATGAAAAGAATGGTACAATATAAACATTACACATCATCTGTTCCGAAAACACTGCACCAAAGATAAAGTAGAATGATGCAAGATTTTTAGACATGAATTTGAGAAGATTTATGAATGAACTTCTTAGCCTCTACGGTTTCCGTAGAACGGGCTTACTTTTTACGGCCAGTATAGTCATATGTGATACGGTGTCCTTGAGGCGGACGTGCGTGACATGCCCTACATGCAAAGATGAGACCTACCAACTGCAGCGTGGTAGTGCGTGAGCGCGTCCGACAGCTGCCCGCGCGCCAGGAAGTCACGCCCCAGCTCCAGGTGCCGGTTCACCTCACCCGGGCTCGAGCACTCTGAAACTACACCGCCACAATCAGCACAGAATCATCACCAAAAATCTAGAACCAGACTGAGCACAAATCACGACTTACATTCTAACACTACTTCTAGCACTAATAAAACAAGGCATGGCGTGATTTTGTTCCAGTTGATATTCACTAGGTAGTCCATTATAATTAGAATTAGCTAAAGCAGTCTTCAGGGAATATTATTTATCAATTTCTTCAATACAAACTAATTATTTGACAGAGCCACAATCCATTTTTCCTTCGGCACTTTTCGTGGTTTTTTCTGATTGGTCCAAATCACACACAGACAGCAAATTAGTTACCAGATTGAAAAAATAAGGAAAAGTCACGAAAATGACAAGGAATTTTCGAAATAATTTTAATTAATTTTGTAACAATTTATCATAATATTATTAAATATTTGCTCACATTAAAAATATAATTACGTATACATGTATACATTTATGAACGAAAATAAAATTGCTGAACGAAAAAAATTTGAGTGTTGCAATTTTTTGGATTTACTTTTACCTGAGATATCGGGAGATTTGACTAGTGTTACGTTCCGACGAGAATTAAAGGTACTTCCGACTGTTGCGTGACAAATAAGTCGCTTGTGCGCGCATACGGTTATCTACACGTAGTTGCTAGCAGCTTGACTCGCCTTTGCTGACTACACGATACCTAGGAGCTGTTTTTCCCTTAGAATTATCCATACATCAAATCAGTACTGAAAAGTCTAATTTATTGTTTAAAAGAAAAATGGCCCATTTCAAATCACAGCGGTATTCACTTGGCACGTGGGTAGCAGTATCCTGATTGGTTCAATTAATAAGCGGTTATGTACCGGTCAGTGGCGGATACAGAAAAATCTCAATGTGCTAAAAATATGTTGAGCTAACTTTAGCGCAGACTCAGACTTTTTTTCTGGGTGGGGCATAAGTTTTCTGAATGGGCCAAAGTTAGCTTCTTGTATGTATCGGGAGCTCGCTTAGTTCTTCTAGGTATTCAGCACGCTACAAACGGGCGTGGACGCTTAAACAGTAGCCGACAATAGACAACAGGCTGAGAATTACACGTGTTACAGTCGAAGTGAACTCGACTTTTTACACTACGAACAGGCGAAGAGCATAATCAATCACTGCCACGATTTAAAAACAAGTAGAAACACACACGTATTACGATATTTCTATAGAAGTGAGCTTGACTTTTCACGCTACAAACAGCTTGGAAACTAGTCCAGTCTCGCCTACTAGTACTAGTACTCTCTACGCGTGTACAACGCGGCCGCTTCCTGTATAAGAGAGTACTTTATCCCTTTATGTGCGACTGGTACCGGTACCTACTAGGGAATCGTCCCGGGAAATACCGGGATTATCCGGGATTTTAGGTGGATTCAAGAACCGGGACTCCCAATCCTCGTCCTGGGTTTTTCGGGACTTTGAAACAGAACTAGCGGATCGCCTGGCCTGTGCTTTCACTAATTTTTTTCGTGAAACAAGATGTTATTCAATGTTAAAAGTAGCCTCATATTACTTAGGTCAAAGGAAGATGGTTCCGTTTTTCGGAGGGCACGGTTTCGATTGCTGTATATCATAGGACAACTTAATAATCTTCTACTATACATATAATGAAGTTGAAGAGGGAAATCTGTACATAGTAGATATATAAATATAATCGTAAATTTTTGTATAACAGAACATAGTCTTAAATTTTTGTCTTTTTATGTGTTGATGTTTCACGAAACCAACTAATGGGATTTTAATGACATTTGGCATAAACATAGATAACAACCTAAGGAATAACGTAGGCTACTTTAGATCGCGGCAAAATTTCTCATTCCCTCGGGAAACAATGTAAATCAGTAGAAAGGTACTGAGTAGGTAATACTTTGATACCATGTTCTAAAAAATACATACATACATAAATCACGCATATATCCCTTACGGGGTAGGCAGAGGGTTAACGGCCGTAAAACGGATATTAACACCACGTCTGACAAAAGTTTGAGGGTCAATCAGATAACTCTGTATGACTATAGTGACAGGTTGTCAGCCCATCGCCTAAAATTGCAATACACATCCAACCCTCGAGTCCCCTAGTCACCTCTTACAACACCCATGGGTAAGAAATGGGGTGATGCTATTCTAAGCCGGCATCACACGGCCCAAAAAATATTCATAATAATCCGTTATAAGTCGTCACTCGAGGGTATGGCGTAACTAATAAAGTTCACAAAGACCTCTGTTAAACTATTAGAGATCCCTAAATGACTCCATAGCAGAAGTTGTTCAAAATTGTGGGTCACTTCTGCTGACACATTCACATCGAAGTGTCAGCAGTATTCTGCAATACCTAAACAACCACCAGGACCCAAGCTGAACTATATGGTTAAAATTGAAAAGTTTTGTTTGAAAAGTGGTCAAGCATGATGGCCCGTTTCTGCTCTTACCTACATAAACATCAAGTATCAGGAGTCTAGCCTAGCTATACGTCTCCAAAAGCAACGTAGTTCAGCATAATGTGTTGCTTTTGCTGGCATGGAGATTTCGAGGATGTGGAGTACCTGACGAACTCAAAGTCCCGATAAACTATAAGAGATACTTACGGAAATGGCTCTAAAGCAAAAGTTTTTAAACATGATATGCGGCTTCTGCAGCACTTAGATGTCAAGGATCCTGACCTATGTATCTAGTGGATAACGCCGTAACAAATACCGTGAAACATAATATTTAAATTCTTATTAAGAATTAGAATTAGATTTTAGATAAAATATGGTAAAGTCAATGGGAGTTTTTCTATTGACAGTTCTCTTGATAGTTCTGAATGTCAAACCAGATGGCGCTGTGCTAAACTGAAATCTTGACGTTTCAATATGGCTGGCGTCAGCCATAGTTTTGTCACAAGTTCCGTTTCACGTTGTGTTCGTTACCAATTAATTATGTTTATTTGATTTAATACAAAATAAACTTATCGCCTTGCTATTATATTGAGTGTCATTCGTGTAAGTAAACAAATAACCAATAATACATCTATAACAATTCAATAAACACAAAATAAAGAATAATTTATAAAGTGGTACAGATTTTGTGTAAAGAAACGTTATTTCAATTAAGCTTGGCGCCCTCTACATGACACTCGAGAATCCCTAGAAAATTTCCCATTACGAATAAACAAAATATGGAGACTACTTGCGAAAACTGGCAACACCTTCCCGTTCTTTCATTTTAAAGTTTCCGGTTAGTGTGCCGAATTTATCTTTATTTTCTAATTTATTGAGATAAATCAAAGAAATAAGTGAAATATTTCGTTGTGATTACAATAAGCAAAACCTGAGTGTACCGATGAATGTCGGATTAGTGAATTTCACTGAGATAATTTGAGATTGATTCCGACTTGGATGTCAACATAACCTCTTTCTTTAGTGTATTGAAGTGTGCAGTTTCGGTGTTCTAATTTGAAGTGGTGTTTTAGGAATGGCTGACGCAGCTCCGTCAACGGCTCCTAAGGCCAAAGCGCCTAAAACCAAGGCCCCCAAAGAGAAAGTGGTGAAGGTTGCGCCTGCAGCGCCCGCGGAGCCTGCCAAGGCGCCCCGCAAGCCCGTGGCCACCAAGGCCCGCCACGGCCGGCTCTACGCTAAGGCAGTGTTCACAGGCTACAAGCGCGGTCTGCGCAACCAGCACGAGAACACAGCTCTCCTAAAGGTAAGATGTTTTGAGGTTATGTTTGGGACCAGTTTTGTTCCAGTAACTATCTTTATTGTTTGTTTAAAACCTATGTTATATACACAGGGCGAACTGAAGGTCAAATAGCAAGATTTTAGATCCAGTTGTTTGTTTACTAAGTTCCTGTCCTATGATGTTGCTGAAATGATGCTTAGACATTTGAAACCTGAACCATTGTGTGGAAAAAATTCTCACTGATCATAATATTCACCTATTCTCATCCGCTCTTGAGTCTTCAAGGATTAACATTATGATCCTTCATATTTTAGGTTGAGGGTACCAAAAACAAAGACGATGCGAGTTTCTACGCCGGCAAGAAGTGCGTGTACGTGTACCGTGCCAAGAAGAGGACCCCCATCGCTGGTGGGCCCAAGGGCAAGAAGACCAAGCTGCGCGCTATCTGGGGCAAGGTGACACGCACACACGGCAACTCCGGCAGCGTGCGGGCTAAGTTCACATCCAACCTGCCAGCGCAGGCTATGGGACACAGGATACGAATTGTGAGTTATATCTACTGTTTGATTTGAAACATTATGGGCTTTTCTGATCAAGTTTTCATAGCTTTATTTATGTTCAAAATATCAAATATCTTGCAATGCAACTATAATTTGACAATCATAATACACCTTTAAATGAAGTTACTATAGTCAAGATGTATGATCTTGCTATTTTCTAAATGACCCTCAAAATGTTAGTCAGACAAGGCTTTAAAGTTCACTTTTTACAGCTGTTTACAATCTGCCTACCTGGCATGGGATATAGGCATGATATAAACATTTATGATCTTGCAATAATTTGCGTAAATACATCTATACTTTTTCTATCAAAAAGAAATGTTCGTTTGTCGTAAGTTTGTATTTAATTGATAATTCCAAACTACAGATTCCCAAAAAAGAGTTCATTGTTATAAAGCAACATTATCCTTCAGTAACGTAAGTTACTTCTTAACTGCTGTTAAATATTCCCATAGTAAAACTATTAAACCTTATTATATAAGTTTAATCTCAAACTAAGTCACTCACTCACATATCACGCCTGTATTCCTTGCAGGGTACAGAGTGTTAATGAGGGTATAATATGATTGCTTTTGCCACATCTGGCAAATATTTGAGGGCCATTTCGTAAAAAAGTTGTGTCAATTTAGTGCCCTTTTCTATTCTTATGTTGGGGTGTAAGGGCCGGTGTACTGAAACACCGTCCCATACACCATATATTTTGTTACTCCAAAGGGGGCATTACTGGATCAGAGACTCTTCATCTTCTTAAATGATGCTTATGACATTTGAAACCTGAATTAAATGTGGACAAAATATTTACTGATTACTTGTAAGCCAAAAATGATTACTTGTATTATTTGACCAGATTCTAACTGCTTTTTATCTGTTTGTTTCAGATGTTGTATCCTTCCAGGATCTAAGAACTTCCTGTTACTATTTGTAAGCCTACAATAAAAACTCAAAAAAATTACTATGCTCGTTTCATTTTTGGACAATTTCCTCACCTATCCTAATAGGCGTACACTGCAATATGGGTATAGTTGCTTAGTTTCAGTTTTAATTACAAATTAGGTCTGCAATGCAGTAAATAATTAGGTCATTGATTTTTATATTTAATAGCATCCTCTATGACCTAGCCAAGAATTTTGAAAAAGTGCCTGATGCTATGGTCATAGCAATAACTTGTTGCTGTATTACTGAAAAAAATCTGTAGGCGTTCTCGCCAATTAATTTGAAAAATAATCCCGTGGTATAGTCACGCAAATTGCTACCAAGTGCTTCTCTACTGCGAATCAGTATTATAAACATACGTTTTTTACCAAATTACTACCTGTTTGTCATCTCATCATATCTCATTATCGAATTATCGCTGCACACGGGCAATTTGGAAAGAAAATGAAAATTGCTCAGCATTGAATAGGTAAATTGGCGGAGTTTTCCATGTTTGCTGAAGTCGTGTGGTTCAATTTCACTCAACATAACAATTTACTTACATCATGATCACACACGAGTAAAACGTATCCAAGTTCCTACCTTGTAACTAAATTTATCGTGGATAAGCCCGCAAAACTAAATTTCTACTTAATTTACATTTTAGCTAACATAAATGACGATAAAAGTATCTAAGTAATTTGTAAGGCCGCCGTTACATTATCTACATCTTTTGTACAACAAAGTATGCTGGTACAACATAGGTTGCACCGTTGCGATGGCGTGGCATAATGTTGGCCGAAGAGAATCTAAATATAAATCTACGCGTCGTAAAGCACAGCTTGGGACGACAGCTTCGCCTTCTACAGAGTATACTTTAATATAATGTCTACCACCGACAACGTCAGAGTTGTGGACAACCATTGATTACTGTCAGCTCAAAAACGTGGGCTGTGAAAGCAAGTTCTATTAGATCCTACTCTTTGTGTGAAAGTTTCAAGCGCATGGGGGACCGGCGGTATCTATCTATAATAATAATAATATAATAATATCCTGGACAATTCACACACAGCGCCATCTAGCCCCAAACTAAGCAAAGCTTGTACTATGGGAACTAGATAGCTGATATTAATACTTATATACTTTTTTTTGGTAAATAAATACATATAATACATAGAAACACCCAGACTAAACACAAATATTTGAAAATTACTTAACAAATATTTGTGTCTTGTGGGGATCGAACCCACGACCCTCGGCGTAGCAGGCAGGGGTACTATCCGCTACGCCATCTAATTATAATGATGTGATATGATGGTGTGTTATGATGCAGGTGTGATGCCGGCTTAGAATAGCATCACCCTATTTCTTTTCCGTGGGAGTCGTAAGAGCTGACTAAGGGGCTCGAGGGTGTGTATGACCTGTCGTTTTGGCGATAAACAATTTTCCAAATGACCCTCAAATATTTGTCAGACGTGACGTACCTAAATGACCGTTTTTTGCGGCTGTTAACTCTCTGCGTACCGCGCAAGGAATTATAGGCGTGATATGTGTACCTATGTTTGTATGTATGTATGTGTGATGTGATGTTTATGGCGGGATGTATCATCTGGTAGGTACATATCGGGTGAAAGTTTACTAGTGACCGATAAGTATTATTATCTATTCTTATGCCGATACTAAAAACACGAGGACAGGCTGCTGATAAGGAACAAATTTTCCCAAGGAGCATAAGTCAAAATTTGACAAAAATACTTATTATGAGCTTCCATAGTCACCCAAATATGCTAATCGGCTATTTTGTATGGGTATCGAAATAATTTTTCATTAATAAGTATCATATGTTCCTTGCGGAAAGTTGTTTCTTATCTCCAGCCCGTTTTCGCTATCGGTCACTAGTGAAATTTCGCCCTATACGAGGTGTAAGGGATAGCCCTACAAAAACTGATAGGGTGCATGCAGACCTTGAAACTAAACAACTTTCACCCCATATGTCAGGAAAAGACACAACATATTCGACCTCCCATACAAAATCACGATCAGCTGGCTGCATTTAATATGGGAAAGTCCAACAACTTTTGAAGTTTCCTGAAATATTTTCATACGGGAAGTTATTCAGTTATAGGTATCAATCAATCCTACCAGTATTCGGTCGGAGGGCTGTCACTTACACCCTGTATAATCCACCTGCTAATACCTAAAACACAAGTAATTGTATATTGTTGCGGCTGAATAGGTACAATACGAGTTTAAGTTCTGGTATCGTGCGCGCGCATCCCCACGTGACGTGAGGCGGGCGGCATGCGTCTGCGCATGTGAGATACAGCCTTCTATAATTAAATAGCGCCACACGTCACACATGCATCTGCAATTATTATATTGTGTTGTTTATTCGATTAGACATCGCTCGTGCCTGTGGTGTGTATGATAGATGATCAATAATTGCTGATGTTGTTAGAAAAATATCACGAAGATGTAAATATGTGGTCACATTGGTAACTACTAGATTTCCGCCCAGCGGTTTCACCCGCTGCCACTTATTTTCCCATGGTAATAGTTGTTTTCCCGCGGTAAAAAGTAGCCCACGTGTTATTCCAGGTTATACTCTACCTGTGTTCCAAATTTCATACAAGTCGGTCAAGCCGTTTGAGCGTGAAGAGGTAACATGGAGGTAACAAACATACATACACACAAACAAACTCTCAGATTTATAATATTAGTACGGATAAAAGGTGAAATTTTACTAGTGACCAATAGCGAAAACTAAGACGGGCTGGTGATAAAAAACAACTTTACCTAAGGAACATAGGTCGAAATAAGAAAGAATAAATTGGACCTCCCATACAAAATTGCCGAACAGCTGATTTGGGTTACATACATACATACATATATCACGCCTATTATCCCTTGCGGGGTAGGCAGAGCGTAAAAAGCCGCAAAAACGGTCATTTACGCCACGTCTGTCTGACATATATTTGAGGGTCAATGTCAGCCCATCGCCTAAAATTGCAATACACACCCTCAAGTCCGTCAGTTGCCTCTTACAACTCCCACGGGAAAGAAATGGGGTGATGCTATTCTAAGCCGGCATCACACGGCGTTTACGGACGGATTTGGGTTACTATGGAAGCTTAAAATATTTTTGTCGTATTTCAACCTAAAATATCCTGGGGAAAGTTGTTCCTAGTTCACGAGTTAAATTTCATCCTGTATAAAAACTGCTGTAAAAACTGTTGTGGTATGCACCGAATCGATTGTAGGTAATCTTAATGAACGAAGAGACCGGGGAAAGGCTTGAGAATAATAATAATAATTGGTCAATTAATTACCGATACCAGGTTGACCGAGATATGATAGTCCTTTTTTTAATTTTTGGGGAATAAACTTAGCTAGATCGTCTTATCGCCCCTGAACAAACAAAATTTCTTGAAAATCGTTGGAGCCGTTTTCGAGATCTAAGTAGGTATATATGGTATTAAAGACATACCTACTTTATATGCATATCGGGTTCAAGGGATGGTGTACTGAAAACTTTGCAGGCGTGATGAAACCATGAAACTGAACAACTTTCCCTATCAGGAGGGCAAACTTGAATAAATTTTCGACCTCCTATACAACATTTCGGGAGACCGAGACGCAGATGGCGAGACGAATTAGACGGTTACTCAAAAAACTGGTATACGGAGGTACAGCATCGAGATCAGTGGAGGAATGCCGATCCCGATGGCTCTATAAGATAAGATAAGAAGATACAAAATTTCTGATCTGCTTACTGACTATAAATGAAAAGAAAATTGTCATTTGTAAACAAAGCTTGCGGACACCAGCTCGTAAAATAACTATATAGTCAGGTAAAAATTGTAATTGTAGTAATATGTAGAAATGCATACCTAAGAAAGGGCGTGTCGAATCGCGAAAGCATGCAAATAGACCGTGACGGTCACCGGAGCATAGCTAAGTGTCAGCTGACCAAGCTACATTAATTTCACAATTCACTTCCACCATTTAACTAGAATTTCACCTATGGAAAATGTTACCCAAGAGACTTGTATGTGAAATTGAAATTATGGTTCAAGTCGAAATATTGTAATGTTCCGGAAAAGGCTACGATCACTGGATTAGAGATTATGAAAAATCATGTAGGTATTCTAGCAAATAATTTCTTTTTCTATTTCTATCCGACCTCATAATAATATCACAATTAATTAATCAATTTTGGGGTGGTATGGGATCTACCTCCTAGCGGTCCACCCCGGGCAACGGCAACACAGGCTTGCCTGTGGATAAGTCCGGCTGAACGATCCCATTAAGCGGTGGAAGGCTCCGTAAGGGGCCGCCTGGCTTGCGACCACCATCCCACCGAAGTCTGGCGCCAAGTAGCTTGCTGCGTTCCGTCAGTGTGTGGGAGTGCCAGTGCCTTAACAGGCTTCTTCTGGGTGAGCTCGCTCCATCTTAGACTCTGTCTCTGTCCTATGACCTAGACTAGAGTCAAGAGCAAACCTATCAATAATAATAAAAAAAAACGTGCGACTACGAGACAACCACGACTGTAGCCATTGAGTAGGTAGGTACTATTAGTCTGTACATTTTGGTAGTTATCTTTTTGTAAACAAACAAGAATATGGTGTGTTACAATCCAAGTTTCGAAGCACTACAAAGTTTTGTATATTCTTAACTAAACGGGTTAATTTGCACCTAACAAAACATACAAAATAAGAAGTAATTTTTATTTAATACAATCGAAAGAATAGATTTAAAACAAATTCCATCGATTAAATAATGTTTGCATTAAAACGTACACAGAGTCTAAAAACACCTGTTTTAGCCAATACCTACGCGGATAAACTGGAAAGATCAGTCTTTCTCATTGTTACGTTACTGATCTGTCACATTAGACAGCCAGCAAGGTATATGTATAAAAAACACTTACACGCTACAATATAGCGGCCATAGATTTTGCTGGTGGTACCTGCACATTTGTAATTGGAAAACCAGATTAACAGGAAATCGTAATTGAATCGTCACGAATTCGCACTCAGTCATTCGAAAGGTCAAATAGCAATCCGTCAGTAGGTATATATGTGTTGGGGAACATTATTTCATCATCGACATCCGACAGGCCCCAGGCCAGCAATTGTGCGATCCAAAACGATATGACGTGTAGTGATGATAAAATGGTGCTACCGTTGTTCTAGTCTGCTTCAGAAAATAAATGTTCTTATTTGTTTGAATTTTATTTTCAAAATCGATATTCTTGGGCGCGATCTGTGAATGAAAACCTAATCGTCTAAATTTGGCGCGGTTAGGAGAAATTCAATTACGTTCGTTATGATTGTCCCAATTTTCCGCCTTTGGAGTCCCTAAATTGATCCAAAAATAGATGATATTAATGGTTAAGATCGTGCTCTATCGTAGTCCCTGGAGTAGGTATGCAAATGGCAACATTTTACAAAGGACTGGTGATTGGATAATGACAGCCAGACCGAACTAGACGCGTAGAAGCCAGAGGCGTAACTAGTCAGATAGAGAGTAATATTTACATACACATATCACGCCTTTATCCCTTGCGTTCCCGGCCGTAAAATACCTACTATTGCTATCGCTACTTTTGAAAATATATGAGCACCGTTTCAAAATAGATAATCGTGTATCACTATTGACAGTATCATTTCAGTACCTAAATAAAACTTATTTTTTTTAACTTCAAAAACTGGTAGCTTCTAGTAGATTGAGCTAACGCCACATAGAGTTAGATAGAACATACAATAGCTACAGATAGTTTAAGTCCATTTTTAGGGTTCCATACCCGAAGGATCGAAACAGGACATATTGCTGAAGACTCGGCTGCCTGTCTGTTAACAAACTGTATCACTTATATCATGATTTAGTATGGAGAGTTGAAATTTTTGCAGATGCCGTGTTTCTGTTGCCGCTCTAACAACAAATATAAACAAATGAATACTTAAGATAAAAATTAAAGGAGGGTTTCAATACAAAGAACGTGTTTTTTTTGCTCGATTTTATCTATAATGGTTCGGAGGCTACATTTCATAAAACAGCAATAGTTAGACAGTCAAAATTATCAGATACCTTGTGTTATTATTGCCGCTATAATAAATAACAAATGCCAAAAATACGTTAAACAACAAACGTTTGTTGCCATTTTTAGTACGTAACTTGGCCGATATTTTCGTTAGTTGACACGGACTAGAATTGAGCTAGAGCTAGGTAAAGTTAAATTGTTTACGACCTTGCTCCGACCCTGGTGTCCCTTGAACGACAAGCGGAGGACCTCACAAGTGGTCTATTTGCGGCGCGTTTGTGCTCGTAACGCAACAAACTGTCAAACTGCGCTCTTGATGCTCTTGTCAACTCTGGCCCGATGGCGTAGCCGATAGTCCCCCTGCCTGCTACGCCGAGGGTCGTGGGTTCGATCCGACCAAGACACAAATATTTGTTAAGTACTTTTTTCTGTTATTTGTTTTTAGTCGTGTTTTCTATGTATAATATGTATTTCTTTACAAATCCGTGCTATTAATATTAAAAATCTGACAGTTTGTGTGTGTATATCAAAGGTGTATAATGTATGTATGTTTGTTACCTCTTCACGCTCAAACGGCTTGACCGATTTGGATAAAATTTGGAACACAGGTAGAGTATAACCTAGAATAACACATAGGCCACTTTTAACCGCAGGAAAACAACTATTACCACGGGAAAATGAGTGGCAGCGGTTGAAACCGCAGGGCGGAAATCTAGTATAGTATTATAAGTAAAAATATCAGCTGTTTATGTACTATGGTTTATTTTCAGTCACAGTGCTATATTATTTTCATAAATGAAACACAATCACAGGTCCCGCATTCAATCCCCGGCGTCGCAAACATTTTCAAGATATTATTTTCATTTATCAGTTATTTGGTTCCCATATCACAAGCTATGCTTAGTTTGGGGCTAGATGGCGCTGTGTGAAATGTCCAGGATATTTACTTGTGACTGAGTGATGAGCTTGTTTGACTGAAGCGGAGTCATCGCCCGTCAAACAAACAAGGATGGAGGAAGTTGAACTTCCTTTGCTTGCACTGAAAATAGATCCATAATTGAATCTGAGAAGTAGCTAATTTTGTAATAAGGTACTTAGTAGGTAGTAAACATATTTTTTTCTTTTATTGTAATGTATTCAGGAAGCTGTTTGTTTTTTCGAGGGAGCAATGAAGCTTAATAAGATTCAACATTTTCTAAATTAGGAACTCATGGTACCTACACTATCTTCATTCGACAATTAAAATTTTGCTAGAGAACTAGAAACTACACTTTATTAGTGATAGAGGTACAGAAATTCTCTCAGTACTGTTAATTTTCAATGACAAATCCCCATTTTCAAAATTAATTAATCCTTTATATTTTAAAAGAAAATCTCGGCCCAAAATACCATCATTTTCACATGGTAAATCCTCAAAAATATGAAATTTGTGAACAAATGTGTAACCATATGCTGATAATCGACTGGGCCGATGGCGTAGCGGATAGTACCCCTGCCTGCTACGCCGAGGGTCGTGGGTTCGATCCCCACAAGACACAAATATTTGTTAAGTAATTTTCAAATATTTGTGTTTAGTCTGGGTGTTTCTATGTATTATATGTATTTATTTACAAAAAAAAAGTATATAAGTATTAATATCAGCTATCTAGTTCCCATAGTACAAGCTTTGCTTAGTTTGGGGCTAGATGGCGCTGTGTGTGAATTGTCCAGGATATTATCCAGGATATTATAATGCTAAGTAAGCATATCCAATAGCTTGTGTTTTTCCACCTAATCCGTTCACAATTAGTTGTTCTTCATAAAATGGAATATCAAATTCTAAAAGGTTCCGCAACTTTATTGCGCATATAGACGCTCCGGTGTCAACTAACAAAGATTGTTGTTTGTTACTTACATTGAACTTAACAGAAATGTCGCTATTAGTTGCTAAAATATAGTCATTGTTACTGACGAAAAAACTGATTAGGCGTAACTTTGTCATTAGACGAGTTTGAAGTCTCTCCTTCATTAATATAAATACGCGGGAATGTATTCCGGTATCCATTGTTTCCACGGAAAGCATAAGAGGACCTACCTCGATTGGTTCGGATGTTCGGAACTCGGTAGCCACCCCTGCCAGTAGTACCTACCTCGGGGCGCAGAGTTGTTGTTAGCGCGCCACTGGTACTGCGGCTGCTGCGGTGGTGCCCTTTGACCTTGCGAGGGGTGCATCGACCCTCTGTAAGAGGCACCTCGAGAACGTGTATATCCTTTGCTGAAATTATTATTTTTACGATTATTAAAAGTCAATATGTCGCCGGGTGTACTTCCTGAGGCCGTCTCCTCGTCCTTGGCTCCTTGTACAGCATCATTCAGCGAGTCGTAATCGCGAGCTGCAATAATTGTGCTGATCCGACGATTGCGCAACCCATCGGCAAACCTTTTGATAGCTTGTTTTTCGTTAAGGGTTTTCAAAATTTTGAATGTGGCTGCATCGCCATCTGACTGCGCAATTGTGAGATCCACAAACATGTTAGATAACTCTCGCCCAAAGTCATCAATTGAAGATTCTCCTTGCCTAAGCATCTGCATTTTATTTTGGATCGCAGTGGCTGATTTTTTAGGTAGCAAATGCTTTCGCATGTCCTTGAGAAGATCTACAAAAGTCGCATAAGATGTATTTAATTTCAACTTAGCCATTTGAGTAATTCTGTTCTTTAACACAAATGTGATAAGGCTTTGTTTTGCGTCAGCCTTTAATGTGGATTCATAGTAATCTATAGAATCTATAAGTTGTTTTATGACGACTTCATTGTCGGTCATGATCGGAATCAAAGAAAGCGCGACCTTTAAATCAAAGTCAGCCATTGTGGAGCTTTTCTCACCACTATTTTCACTATCTGACCTCGTATATGTTTTATTGCAAATTTCCTCTATTTGATTAAACAGTAACTTTATATCACTACATAAATTTTGAACTTCTATTAAATTTTTTCCTACAATTTCCTTACGCTCTATAAGGTAATTAATTTCTGCACTTGCTTGAATATAGTCAGCAAAGAGCAAAGAAGCTTCTTCTAATTTTAATCTTAGTAACGCTGGCGTTCTGCTTTCATATTTAAGTTGCGTTATTTCTCTCTTTTTAGTTTTTAGCTTATTATAAATTTCAGAAAGCTTACTTGTCATATCATAATATTATAGTATTTACCTTTATATCTAATGGCTTATGTCGGCGCGGGCAGCACCGACCAAGACGAGCGGGGCGAGGGAGGCGAGGAAACTGCATAAAACGCCGCCGCGCGCGCCGCTCCACCTCTTTTTTACGGCACATCTCAACGCCGAGCACACGCGTTAGCTATCTAACCATGTTCTATCTGAAATTGTAATTTCCTTTTCTTTTCATTACAACTTTGTTCTAAAGTACCATCTTTGATTTCATCATCATAAAATACGGTGTCCTCGCAGACAGTTTGGCGCCCCCGGGTGGGCCTCGCTGCTCCTACTACCTTTTCAACGAAGTCGACCACGCGTCCACGTGTCCGAACCGCGTCCATACCAAGCAATTTCCAAGCCGAAGCCTCCAGAAATCTGCCAAAGCATTCAAGAAAGGCAATCGTCAAGCGGCCTTAGTACCGAAGATCACAACGCGCTCGAAGTGCGCGAACACGTGGTCGCCGCTGCAGTCACGAACAAAGAGGTTTCGACGTGCGCATCATTCATCAAATTGCCAAGGAGCGTGCCGTGAGCTTACCATTCCTTCCTTAATTATCTTTCCCACCTTATTTTGTGTAACTAGCGTTGATAGCTCTTCATAAGCGTGTGCAATTTTACCATCTCCATCGTAACTTCTTTTGTCTCCCGTCATTACATTGCATCATTAAATTTTTTGCTTCGTTTTATGGTACCTACTATAAGGCACCCACATAATTTTCATCTCATCTAAATCTAGGTATTTACGATATATTGCGTCATAATTTATTTTACTTCTTTGCATCTAACATAACTTGCTACATCGTACTACGCTATCTCTTCATTGTACATAACGCTTTGATCTGCATACCAAAGCGCTTAAAAGAATAGCTACAAATACAATCCTTCATAATTTGGCTTACCTACGTGTACCTACCTACATATTCCTTTACAGCTGACCATTTTGCCCTGTAAATTTCTTTTAATTCGTTTTAATTTGGTATCTTTACGCTGCAAAACACTTACGTAAAACATTCGCTTAGAATACTTACATTTGCATAGCATTTATTTTCTGCCTACTTAAATTCTAAGCCATTATTTTCTATTAGCTTGCATACATCCACAACCTTCCTATCTATTTGCATTGCTTGCTTACGCTTTTACTTTAAACGGCCCTTTTTTCTGCAAATTCCAGTACGTTCCATCGCTGCGCTGCCGGCCGGCGCATTCCAAACGCCCGCGTACCTGCTAGCCTACCTACCTACTCGTGCCACGCATGCAGCGCGTGCCCGCCTACTTGGGCGTTAGCGGCCTACCTGCTGCGTACGCCGCCTGAGCCGACACTAAAATAAAAAGGAGCGTAAGCCGTTTAGCCAATTTACTTTAATTGCTATATGAATTTGTTTTTTATTCGTGTATTTTTGTTTTGTTCCTTCAATGCAGTGAATGTCTTCAATCTTATTAATTTTTTTTTATCTTAGTGACGCGTCCGTATTCAGGTACCCGTAACTACGTATCTATATTCCGTGAATATTTTATTTTTTTAACGTCCGTATTCTGGTACACGTCCGTATTCTGGTACACGTCCGTATTCTGGTTCACGTCCGTATTCAGGTACACATCCGTATTCTGTGTAATATTTTTTATTCGTTATTTCTCAACTCAGGGAATTATTTCAAATAACTATTTATTTATTTTTGATAACATTGAATTGTTTGGGCTGAGTAACATTTAATTTTTGAACGACTGCCTTCCTTAAATTTTTCGTCATGGCACAAGATGAGTATGCCACGTTACGGGGCAAACGCAGCTCCATCAAGGGTCAAATAACTAAATTTGAGAAATATTTGAATAAAATAAAGGACAAATTTAGAGGAAAGGAGGACGTATCTCCCATAGAAATAAATGAATTAAATTTGAAACTAAATAAATTCTTTGAGTTGAGCCCTAAATTTGAAGACATTCAGTCTAGGCTGGAAATCTTGAATGCTGAAAATCTCGAGGATGAACTTAACGAACGTGACGACATTGAAAATAGTCTTCATTTTTGCATTGCCACTGCTCAAGATTATCTTGAAATTAAAAAGGAAAATTTTGAAGATGCTGGCTCTTCAACTTCCAAAAACGGCTCCTGTTGTAAACACGATCATGAATTTATGGGTTTCAAGTTGCCGCAAATAAGGATAAATAAATTTGATGGATCTTTCTATAAATGGCTCGAGTTCCGTGAAACGTTTGAATCTCTAATTCACACAAGCGATAAAATGAAATCCATTCATAAGTTTCATTATCTTTGTTCGTATTTGGAAGGGGAAGCCGCTCGTGTTATTGCTAACCTAGAGGTTTCCAGCGACAATTACGAGGAAGCATGGAGCCTACTTTGTGACAGGTACAACAATAAACGTCAACTTACCTACAATCATCTTAACTCCTTATTTAACATTGAACCTTTACAGCGCGAATCAGATAAGGCTTTACGTTATCTAAGTGATCATATTACTAAAAACTTGCGGGCTCTTAGCAGTTTAGGTCAGCCTACAGATAAATGGGACACAATTGTTATTCACCTGGCCGTTTCTAAGCTGGATCAAACCACTTGTGTAAAATGGGAAGAATTTCGTAATAATTTGTCTGACTTGCCTTCACTTGATGATTTCAAGAAGTTTTTAAAGTCGCGAGCCGATGTTTTAGAAACATTGTTCCGATCCAAGAGGGATAAGCAAGCGAAATCTTTGCCAAGGCCTCCCACAAAGACAAGTTTCAATTCAAATTCATTTATTATTTCGGCTAATCAGCGTAGTCCGCGGCCATGCGTCATCTGCCAAGGGAAACATCGTATTTTTGACTGCAACGTCTTCAAGGCTTTGTCCACAGATGAAAAGTGGGCTCAAGTCTCAAAGCTTAGGCTCTGTTCCAACTGTTTGCGCCCAGACCACGATTCTAATAATTGCAGATTGGGTGGTTGTCGTGTATGCAAAAGGCGTCACAATACTGTTTTGCACAAACACACTTCTTCAAACACAAACACGTCAACATACAACTCATCATCGTCTGCTGATAAACATGTCAATGAGACACCTAAACAGGGCCCCTCTACCCAATCTGCCGCTTCTGTTGCAATGTCAGCTATCAACTCATCTCGAGTTCTTCTTTCAACTGCTAAAATTGATATAATGAATCCTCACACTAACAAGGCGGAAACTGTCAGAGCCGTTTTGGATAACGGAAGTCAATCCTCATTCATCACCCAAAAATTAAAGCTTCGTCTTCAACTGACCTCCCAACCTACATGCACCAGCGTCTCAGGTATTGGCAATACCACATTGAACATCATTCCTGAAATTTGTACAGCCACGATAAAATCAAAACAATCTTCTTATATGCAAACTCATTCCTTCTTGACTTTACCATGCATTACCGGCAATTTCCCTGCACATCATTTGAAGCATAGCTTCAGGATTCCTTCTTCAATTAAACTCGCAGATCCGTCATTCGACCAACCTTCAGAAGTAGATGTCCTTATAGGTGCAGATCTATTCTGGAGTATTTTAGGATGCGAAAAAATACCCTTGGGGGATCATAGGCAACCCACATTGTACAAATCAGAACTGGGTTGGCTTATATCTGGGCCTATAGGCGTGCATCCCAATCAGAATATTGCTCGGACCCATTGCAACTTCATCAAAAGTGACGATGTCAATTTAGATAAGCAACTTATCAAATTTTGGGAATATGAAGATTTCCCGTCATCCTATAAGCCAAAGCCAATCTCATGTGATAGCGAAAAGCATTTCGAGGAAAACACATATCGACTTGAAAGCGGTAGATTTTGTGTAAGACTCCCTTTGATTGATTCACCTGATTGCTTAGGCGACTCCTATCATCTAGCCAAAAGAAGATTCCTGAGTTTAGAGAAACGTTTAAATCAAAATCCTGATTTAAAAGAGATGTATTCTAACTTCATACAAGAATATCGCGATTTGGGACATCTGTCCGACGCTCCCACTCAAATACCACCCACACCATATTACTATCTAGCCCATCACGCGGTATTTAAGGAACAAAGTGAGTCCACCAAGCTTCGCGTAGTTTTCGACGCCTCTATGCGTACTTCCTCAGGATTCTCGATCAACGACCTACAAATGGTAGGCCCAAACATTCAAGACTCGATGTTTAATATCCTATTGCGTTTCCGTAACTTCAAATATGTCTTGTCAGGTGACATAGAAAAACAATACAGACAGATTACCTTAAATGAATTAGACCGCAACTTACAATTAATCTTGTGGCGTGAGGACGAAAACCTCCCCATTAGAGCTTTACAACTTCATACAGTCACCTACGGATTTTCAAGTGCAAGCTTCCTAGCGGCTAGATGCTTATGGCAACTTGGGGAAGAATCAGGTGACCCATTAATAAAAACAATAATACAGAACGATTTCTATTGTGATGATCTACTAACAGGATCTGACTCAGAATCAGACCTCCTTCGTATCAAAACATCTGTATCTAGCGCTCTATCCTCCGGTTGTTTCAATTTAAGAAAATACCGCTCAAACTCAGACATGATCTTAAGGTCTGAGAGTTCTAACGAACAAAACAATAACTTGGCCCTTAGTGAATCATTTCATATTCTAGGCCTAGGTTGGGATCCTAAACTAGACATACTTCATTTCGATATAAACGAAGATCCTTCCTCAAGTGGCATAACAAAGCGATCTATTTTATCAACTACATTCAAAATCTTTGACCCTTTAGGTTTACTAACCTTATGCACTGTTAGACCAAAAATCTTACTACAGAAACTATGGGCTTTAAAATTAGACTGGGACGATCCAGTCCCTCTCGACGTTCAACGTTTCTGGACATCTTTCATTCAAAATATTAAGGCCTTGAAAGGCCTTACGATTCCCAGATATGTACTCTGTGACTCACCAGCATACATTGAACTACATTGTTTCTGTGATGCGTCTCAGGTAGCCTATGGCGCTTGTGTTTATCTTACATCTACAGGCAAAGAAACTAGCAGCTTTCTTCTGTGCGCTAAGTCGCGCGTAGCTCCCAAAAAAACTACAACCATACCTCGTCTTGAATTATGCGCCGCTCTGCTTGGGGCTCGTCTCGTAGCAACAGTTTGCTCAGCGCTCAGAAAACCCATTGGTCGTTTGCTATATTGGTCCGATTCTACCGTAGTCTTAGCATGGCTCAAAATGTGCCCATCCAATTTAAAAACGTACGTCGCGAACAGAGTCGCAGCTATTCAAGAACTTACAAAGGGCTCAGAATGGCGCCATGTACCAACAGCCGAGAACCCTGGTGATCTGGCCTCACGCGGCATCAATCCCCAAGAAGTTGAGTCATGTAAAATTTGGTGGCATGGCCCCCAGTTCCTTCTTGAACCTGAACAAAATTGGCCCACATTAGCAAAACCTAATGAACCTCAAAGTAGTTTACCTGAAACAAAGGTTACATCAATTATCACTGCTATAGAATCTGAGACGCCTCAGATTATAGACTTTAAAAAATACTCATCCTACAAAAGATTACAGCGTATAATGGCATATGTATTACGCTTCATTCAGATCAAATGTAAGAAACAAGACCTCCAAGGACCACTGAACGTTTCTGAATTAGAAAATTCCGCCTTCACTCTTGTGCGTATTTCCCAAAGACAGTCATTCGACAAAGAAATCAGATTGTTAAAAAAGAATAAAAATTTGAGTCCTAAATCAGTCATTACTTCTCTTTCTCCATTTGTTGACTCTCAGGGGTTTCTGAGAGCGGGGGGAAGACTGTCGAAGGGTGACTTTGATTATAATAAAAAATATCCCTTACTTCTATGTTCAAAGAACCCACTTACCAAACTCATCTTCACTCAAGAACATACACGTCTTTTACATGCGGGACCGCAGCAAATGTTAACGTCTATTCGTGAGCAGTACTGGCCCGTTGGTGGTAGAGACTTAGCACGACGCACGGCCCGACAATGCGTTACTTGTCGTCGTCAATATGGCAAAACAATGACAAACAAGATGGGTGATTTACCCAATCAGCGCCTTGTTCCAGATTTCCCATTTTCCACGGTGTCTTTAGATTGTGGGGGACCATACTTCATAACTGACCGTAAAGGACGCGGCTGTAAAATCACTAAGTGTTACTTGTGTCTTTTCATATGTCTTAGGTACAAATGTGTTCACTTAGAGGCCGTGAGTGAACTATCAAAGGATGCATTCATGCTGGCTCTGCGCCGCTTCACATCTCGCAGGGGCAACCCTAGGGAAATATTCTGTGATAACGGACGAAATTTCGTCGCAGCAGCTAAGGAAATCAGCGAGTTTTTCAAGCTTCATTCGGATTCCATCTTAGGCACTGCCGCTAGTGAAAACATAAATATTAAATTCATTTTTTCCCCGGCTTACGCTCCTAATTTTAATGGCTACGCAGAGGCAGGCATCAAATCCGCTAAATTCCATATAAAACGAATATTAGGGAATACGCACCTCACCTTTGAGGAGTTATCTTCTCTGTTTGCACAAATTGAGGCCATCCTCAACAGTAGACCCCTCACTCCTCTCTCCCCCTCTCCCAATGACCATACAGCTCTTACACCTGGGCACTTTCTCCTTGGCAGGCCTCTGACTGCACCACCGGCACCGTCGCTTCTGGACACCAACATAAGAAGACTTGATAGATATCAAGCAATTGAGAGAATGAAACAACACTTCTGGAAAAGATGGCAAGCCGAATACGTGACCGAGCTTCAGCAGCGCTGCAAATGGAAACAGAGGAGCGAGGACCTCAAGGAAGGCGACCTAGTCATCATCAAGGAAGACAACTTACCTCCTTTGCTATGGCGTCTCGGGCGAGTAACTAAGTTATATCCTGGGACTGATGGAATACCCCGAGTCGCTGACATCAACACTTCAAGAGGCATCATTCGAAGAGCCCTCAACCGAATATGCCTGCTGTTTCAAGACTCTTGAAAGCTGGGCTTTCAAGGGCCCCCAGTATGTCGGCGCGGGCAGCACCGACCAAGACGAGCGGGGCGAGGGAGGCGAGGAAACTGCATAAAACGCCGCCGCGCGCGCCGCTCCACCTCTTTTTTACGGCACATCTCAACGCCGAGCACACGCGTTAGCTATCTAACCATGTTCTATCTGAAATTGTAATTTCCTTTTCTTTTCATTACAACTTTGTTCTAAAGTACCATCTTTGATTTCATCATCATAAAATACGGTGTCCTCGCAGACAGCTTAGTTAACAAAACTTATAACTATATACGTACGTCTTTTTAACCTATTTATTACCTAAAAAAATACCGATTAATTTTATTTATTACGCGCACTGCACTTGATATCTATTTTTAGATTTTCGCACTCACTATGTATATCACACGCGACACGACGAATGTAATTTATGTCCCCGTACGATATTGATAGGCGAACAATGTCTGTGTGACGTAGACAAACTTAGGAACTCCCAGATAGGCCAGCAGACCCTGACTGACCGGCAGCTCCGCCTGGATTGGTAGAGTCACATCTGCGGCAGCGCGAAGAACGGTTGAAAGAGCGACGAAGGTTATAGCGGACGATCAAGTCCCTGGACCAGTTTTCATGACACTTCTTGTATAACTTGTAGCAGAGAAACAGGAATCCAATAGCCATAAGTGTACACATCACCATCATCACTATGCTTATGGCAGACAAATGGGTCTTCATATCCACAAAATGCGCCTCATTCTTAGCTCCTCCGGCGGCATTCTGATTGATGAACACATCTTCCTTTTCGACCTTGGACTGGCACATGTTGATAGTGCAGGAAAATTTCCAAACTTGGTAGTAAAATCACATGATGAAGGATTAAAGTAAAAAGTCAATAATATCTATTCACTTAGAAAATACACGCGACGCTGCGCGGCGGCAACCGAACCCGACACCTCACGTGGCTTGGTCGCCATGTGGAGCGGGGAATAGGGAAACAATTAAACACGACGAGTGCTGACAAATGAATGCGATTTATTCAATATTAACTTAAACTAAATAACAATGCTACTTTGCAATGTATAGAATATAGGTACTAGGAGCTTACTCCTTACAAATCGTCGTATAAACTATACATCGTTCTAATAATATGTTTTTATAATATTGGTCATTGTCATAATGCAGAAACTAAATGATCAAATATTTTGTTTTAATTGGATTATCAATGCCTATATCTCCACCTAGATTCGTTCAAGCTCAAAATAAATTAGCACAAAAGTACCCTTTAGGCGCATTGGCGCCCTCTACACAAGTACCAAAAATGTATAAAAAGACTTGTTTAATTTTCAAAGATTCAGTTACACAAGTAGGACAATTTGTAGGGTATATTAAGTATGTAAGTAAGTCTATTATATTTACGTCGTATTTATGTAGTATATTATTAAGTAGATAATATTGTATTCAGTTAGGTCCCAAGTATGTATATAAATAGCTTTTCGTTCACCTTTTCATTCTAGTTTACCTGCTCACATCGTATCCTCAGAGTTTCTCAAGGGTTGACTGGAAGAGATCCCTTAATGGGATAAGTCCGCCTTTGTGTCATTTCTTGTTTTTGATTTAATATATGTTTTCTGTATTAGTTTTAAGAATGCACAATAAAGAGATTATACATACATATGTCGAAAAATAAGAAAAAGAGAGAAGAGAAGAAGAGAACACAATAAAAAAAGAGAGGGAGCCTGTACACGTACAAGCATGCACGTGCCGTGAACATCAGGATGCCGATAAATCAGGATGACACTGCATCTGGTTCACTGTAGAAAACAATAAAGAAAGGACCCCAAAACAAATCAACCAGTAACTCTGGATGACGCTTAAATCACGACAGAATCAATCGGAGGAAGTATCACCTTACGTCAGGATACAGAACAACACGTCGTGGGCGTATACTCGCCGAACCCCGTAGAAAACTGCATCACCAAATGCTATCGCTGGCCACTGAAATGATTATGGCGGGTGACAGGAGTGATATGCCAATAGGCAGAATGGAGGGTTCCAGGTGGAGTCGGGAAAAGGGTAGCTACCCGCCTGGCCGGGTGTTGTGGCCAGGGGACCAACTGGTCCACCTGGATAGAATTGGAAGTTGTATATATGCGTTGCGCGGTGAAACACTTCGATACCGCGTTTCAGGCTCTTTGTTCTGTCACGTGGCGCCATCTTGCAGCTATGTTGGAACTTCTGTTGCGACTTGCTTGCTCGTGAACCACTTTGAGTGAGCTTCTTGTTGTAGCTCCCAGAGGTCGCTACAGTACTCCCCCTCAAGACCGGAGGTCGATACTGTCAGCGAGCGAAGTGGGGCTGATGACGTCATGTAGCGTGTTGATGCAGTCAGGCGTGGCGAAGCAGTGCTGGTTCCAATGTCCACGGTGAGTCGGGACGTCTACGGTGAGTCGAGACGATGATGGAAGACCAGTGAAGCTGCCGTGCTGTGACTGCGGTGGGTGCTGATGACGTAGTAGTTGGCTGCATGCTGTAGTGGTTGATGCGTGGTTGAAGGTTGCGAAGTCCAAGGTAGGGGTTACCAATATGGCGGGTGACAGGAGTGATGCCAATAGGCAGAATGGAGGGTTCCAGGTGGAGTCGGGATAAGGGTAGCTACCCGCCTGGCCGGGTGTTTTGGCCAGGGGACCGACTGGTCCCCTGGATAGAATTGGAAGTTGTATATATGCGTTGCGCGGTGAAACACTTCGATACCGCGTTTCAGGCTCTTTGTTCTGTCACGTGGCGCCATCTTGCAGCTATGTTGGAACTTCTGTTGCGACTTGCTTGCTCGTGAACCACTTTGAGTGAGCTTCTTGTTGTAGCTCCCAGAGGTCGCTACATGATTAACCACAACGTCGATACCATTACGCAGTCAATTCCCACGGTGAGGCTGTTTCGACCTGGCAGGTCATCGTCAGGCACGGTGTAACCGTACTACAACCGACCTGTCTACCAAACCAACTTAAGAAACTGAGACAAACGCTGATCTACGTCAACGTGTCATGACAACACCAAAGATACCGATTGACACTAACCTTCAACACTGAACACTATTGGAATCCACAGCCTGCAGGATTACAAAGAGACCACAGCAGCAACTGTCACCAACCTCGTACAATCTCTGCATTTCACCAACTTCGGCTACAACCTCGGGGAAATACGACAATAACCAACACACACTTCATGATCTCCACAAATATTCCACTGGCAATACGAATCTAGGGCTCCGCCATCGCTAGATGACTACAGTTTCTCCAAACACTCCAGGATTCCCAAGATTTTACCAGATTCTAAACCTAACTTCAAAACGACCACCTCGAACGACAGACCAACCGGAACTGTCAAAGTTGTTTACTCCATAGCCCATTTGAGTTCCGTTTCTTTATCACGAACACAGCTAACAATGAATTGTGAGAACGCACTACAACGCCTTTAACGTCACTCCAGTCTATCTGACAGTCGATAGCTAACTGCGCGCGAATAAAGCGCATCGCCTATTTGAGTGTTGCCAGCGATTATGCGTTTCGTTTCTACAAGAATCAAATAGCAATTGAACGGAAGAAAATAATTACAAAACGCGAACTGTCAAATAATTTCAGCCAATACCCACCAGAGTTTGATCAATCTCCGACACATACATACATTCAGGATAAAAATAGTTTTTCTTTTTTTTCGTTTTCTTTAGTTTTGGTCTTTTCAAATTATTTCTTCTTTATCGCTAACAAATCTACCTTTAAGCTATATGGCACGCACATAAATGATTACTCTGTATATATTATTTTGGTCGGTTCATAGTCTTAAAATCAACCATTGCAAGCAAATAAAGAAGTAAAGATATTTCAGCTCATAATTCGTAGACAATAGCTACATCCGCTACGAGTCACAATGGCTACGACAACTCATTATCAAGTAAATCGCCCGTCTTAAAATGCGTTTATTTCAAAGGTCACATGACACGTGTTTAAGAATGCCCCCGACCTCAGCTCATAATAACAGTGTGGAATATAATACAGTATACTCGTCATTACAGCACATCATATAAAGGTCGCTGAATTGTAGAGCTATAAATAGGTACCTACTTCTAGAGAACGTGATTGGATGTGATGGAAATGAAGTCTGATTCAGGCAATACACGTGTAAGTATTAGGTCCTTACATATGAAATTGGCGTTTTGTATGGGAGGAACAAAAAGTCGATTTTTTTTAATATAGTATATTTATTTAATCAAAGTATGAGCCATTGTAATCTATGCACTTTTGCCATCTCATAGGTAGTTCATTGATCCCTTTACTAAAAAAACCATTCGGACGGGAATCAATAAAATCTTTGAAGGCGATTTGGACTGCCCCATCTGAGTTGAATTTTTTCCCTTGCAAGAAGTTATCCAAATTTCGAAAAACATGGTAATCTGTTGGAGCAAGGTCCGGGGAGTACGGTGGATGCCTTAGACATTCCAATTGAAGCTCTTCTAATTTGCTAGCCGTCTGTTGTGCAGTGTGTGGTCTAGCGTTGTCGTGAAGCAACAGTGGTGTAGAGCGATTGACCAACCTCGGTTGTTTAGCAGCTAGCTTTTCCATCATGGTTTGCAATTGCTGACAGTAGACATCTGCCGTAATCGTCTGGCCAGATTTGAGAAAATGTAATGAACGACACCGGCGCTAGTCCACCAAACGCTTACAAGTAACTTTTTATTGGTCAATTTTCGCTTGGAGCAGGCTTTGGCTGGCTTGCCAGGGTCCAGCCATTGCGATGAGCGCTTCCGATTATCGTAGAGAATCCACTTTTCATCACAGGTAATGATTCGATTTAAAATCCCTTCGTTATTGTGCCGGTCAAGTAATGTAACGCAGCAGTTGACGCGCGTTTGCCGGTTTGCTTCACTCAATTCGTGAGGAACCCACCTTTTAAGTTTTTTAATCTTTCCAATTTGCTTCAAGTGGATTAAAACAGTTTTATCACTAACACCGAAGCCTGCAGCTAATTCGGACGTGGTTTGCGATGGATCCGCTTCCACAATAGCCTTCAATTCTTCATTATCAACTTGGGTCTCCGGCCGTCCACGGGGCTTGTTTTGCAGGTCGAAATTTCCAGAACGAAAACGTTGGAACCAAAAACGCACTGTGTTTTCTTTTGCGACACAACCGCCATACACATCATTAACCCTTCGAGCCGTTTCCGCAGCACTGGTGCCACGGTGGAACTCGTACTCGTAAATAACGCAATATTTCAAATTTTCCATTTTGTAAATCGAGCGATGCAAACAGAAAAAAGATAAGTAAAAAAACAAATGAATGACGGTTTACGAAACACAACTACATGTGGAAATAGCTGTATAAATTTGAATTTCGAATTCCTAACCAAATAGGAGAAATTTGTGATCAAAGTGGCCAGTACGACAAAACGACAATTTCATATGTAAGGACCTAATATATAGGATTAAATTTTACTAGTGAATGAAAGCGAAATCTCAAGTCGGGCTGGTGATAAGGAACAACTTTCCCCAAGGAAAATAGTTCGAAATACGAAAAAATAGGACCTCCCATACAAAATTGCTGATAAGCTGATTTCAGTTACTATGAAAACTTAACACATTTTTGTCATGTTCCACCCATGTTCCTTGGGAAAAGTTGCTCAGTATCACCGTCTTGAGATTTCGCTATCGGTCTCTTTTAAAATTTCACCTTAAATGATAGGTGGTAAGAAAAAGTCTTGCTTAAATTAAATTCAATCTGTATTAAGCAGAATATTAATGCTTTTTTAATAGCTTCTGAAACAAAGGGCACCTAGTAAATTCCATCACTGGAGTACTTCTGTATCTACTCGGCTGACTGGTCAAATGACCTACTTTTTAAAACGTTTTGAAACGACTCTTCGTATGGAAATACTGAAATATATATGACGTCATATTTCACTATTTTGGATGGCGTCAAAACATTAACTTTTATATTATTTTCTGTTCAACAATTTTGACTTTTGATATTTTGATTTTTTTTAAATGAAGTCTGTAGTATATTTGGCAATAGCTTTAAGCATGCAGCTTTTGTATTTTAATAATGACCCAGTGAAGTGCCGAACTGCTGTCATTCATTATCCTACATACATACATATATCAGGCCTGTAATCCCTTGCTGGGTAGGCAGAGCGCAAACCGCCGCAAAAACGGACATTTACGCCACGTCTGACAAATATTTGAGGGTTATTCGGAAAATTGTATATCGCCATAGTGACAGGTTGTCAGCCCTCGAGTCCCTTAGTCGCCTCTTACGACTACGAATCGAATAAAATGGGTTGATGCTATTCTATGGCAATTCATGGATGGGATGGGACCATTCATTATCCTGGTTGCCAATTTAAGAAGTTGCATTCTATTCTTAGATGGATGTGATGTTACGAGGATGTGCCATTATTGTGTTCGTGTTGCTCGTTGTTTGCTAAATTGCGACTTCCTCGTGCAATCCTCCACTCAGAAACAACGTCATAACACGAATGCTCCCACCCACCAGAAACCAGACTTATTATATTTTTTATATTTTAGACAAGCTTTTATTATATTTTCATTTCTGTAAAGTCATAAATGAATGTGGTTAATGTCATTCAAAATTTTATTTTCATCTTTTCAGAGCACTTAAATAAAAGCTTGTTTTAAAAGTTTTTTTTTTACATAATTTTATTTACTTAATGCTCTTTCAATGCGTACTGCAATTTTGGGCGATGAGCTGACAACATGTCACTATGGTGATACACAATAATCTGAATATCCCTCATATGTTTGTGAGACGTGGAGTAGATGTCCGTATTTTGCGGGCGGTTAGTCTCTGCCTACCCCGCAAGGGATATAGGTGAGAAATCTGTAGCACGTTAAATCAGTAGGTACTTTACTTACTCACTTGAGAAATAAAAGGTCAAATGAACTACTTTTTAAAACGTTTTGAAACAACATTTCGTATGAAAATATTGAAATATATATGACGTCATATTTCAGTTAAATCAGTAGGTACTTTACTTACTTTCTTGAGAAATAAAAGGTCAAATGAACTACTTTTTAAAACGTTTTGAAACAACATTTCGTATTAAAATATTGAAATATATATGACGTCATATTTCAGTTAAATCAGTTGGTACTTTACTTACTTAGTTACATACATACATATTTACATACATAAATCACGCCTATATCCCTTACGGGGTAGGCAGAGTGTTAACGGCCGTAAACGGATATTAACACCACGTCTGACAAGTTTGAGGGTCAATCAGATAACTGTGTATCACTATAGTGACAGATTGTCAGCCTATCGCCTAAAATTGCAATACAGACCCTCGAGTCCCTTCGTCCCCTTTTACGACACCCACGGGAAAGAAATGGGCTGATGCAATTCTAAGCCGGCATCACACTTACATGAAATAAAGTATTCTATTTTTATCTTCATGAAAGTAGTGACGCAATGTCTACTCACAATTCAGCATTTGCATGATAAAAGGCAGAATAAAATCCAGTCCGTTTTGTTGACTACTTACTGTTGCATTATTCATACATAAAACATCAACGGAGGTAATATTTTGTGAAAAGAATTATTAAAAAAAATATTAATACACATATCATGCTAATAATCCTTTGCGGGGTAGGCGGAGTGTAAACGACATTGAAAATTTACTTAAAAATAATTTGGCTCTTGGTGGGATCGAACCCACGACCCTCGGCGTCGTAGGCAGGGGTACTATCCGCTACGCCATCCCAAGTATATAACGAATACAATATTATTAAACAACATGTCATGATTAGCATCTTCATCTTCTCTGAGAGACAGGTAGGTAATTGATGAGTCAGTTAATGAAGCCAATTAGAAGTGCCACGTGAGGTGAAATGATTCACAGGATAGGATCGTGACCTTAACATTACTTTGAGTGCAATCTGAACTGAAATGAATATGAAGGTATACTCCGTTTATTTAAGGATGACCAATAATGTAAACAAATTTTGTATGTAACTGACAGTTGCGAGCTGTCATTTACATACAAAGTTTGTTTACATCATTGTATTGGTCATCCTTAAATAAACGAAGTTTAGTTTGAAGAGACTTGCTAGCCGATTTAGTTTAGTTTAATTTAGTTGGATTGGCAGGTTGAAAATAAAGTTTTATTCCCTTTAAAAGCTTTTATTTAATTTCACATTGACGGTCTTCATTATTAAGGTGAGTGTAGGTACTCGTGAACGACCTCGTCAGTGGCGCCAATTTACAAAAAATATTTTCTCTTTATACAAACAATCTATCAGAATGTCATTTGCATTTTTTTTAAAGCCTTAAGTAAAATTTGAATCCACAACCTCAATGAACTATTCGCTGTAATTAAAGTTATGGCAATTAATACCCAAAGTGCCCGTTTTTAAGCAGTTAAAAGCATAACTTTAATTACAGCGAATATTTAATGGAGTTTGAAGATTCTAATTTTACTGAAGGATAATACTATAAACTTGAGCAACGGTCATTGTTATAGATTGTATAAAGATAAAACAATTTTTTTGTGAAGTGGCGCTACTGTCGAGGTCGGTCAGTAGTACACTCGCCTTAACATTACATAGATAGAGTTCAATCAGAACAGAACTGAAATTTATAAGTAGTTTGAAGAAACTTGCCCGCCGGGTTTAGTTGGATTGGTAGATTGAAAATAAAGTAATTGTTGTATTCGATTTAAATGCTTTTATTTAATTTCACATTCGTAGTTTTCATTATTAAGGCTATCCTTAAGTACCTGGTAATGTACCAAAAACTTTAATCATTTATTTACAAATAACATATAATGAAACAAGACAATCGCATTTAAAAACTACAAGTTAAAAACCTCTTCCAACGCACCACACTGCGGCAACGTACCCAAAAGGCTGGCAGCATTCCCCCGCTGAATTGCGAGACTAACGCGCTGAGCAAAATTATTGCATCTGGCGCGTTGTGAAGTCGCTTAAAAAGAGTCTGGCTTCAAGGGCCCAACGTGTCCACAGCAAAAGGTAGAAAAATATACGTACGTATGCCGTTTCTGCGGCCGTTTACGCTCTGCCTAGCCCGCAAGGGATAATAGGCGTGATATGTGTATTTGTGTGTATAATACCTCTATATTATGTTATTATTATACTATTAGAGTATATCGATTTTGGTTCATTATTGCATTGATTTGCACCTGCCTCGCCAATTTCCACATGCCCTAAGATAGACTGGTAAGTACCTATGTAATGCCCTCGGCATTAAGTCCACCCGTATAAATTTATTGCATAAAGTAAAATAAATATAAAATAAATAAATATAATCGGCAGAACAAAAAATAAACCAAGTAATATGTAGTATCCTGCACTGATAGCATAAGGAAAGAAGATGCGGCGAGATGACCATGAATTGAGTATCTTAGTCACGATACTGCAGTCTGTGGCTTTCGCACGTGACTTACTGATAACTAGTAACTAGTTAACCGATCTCTAGCTTATTAAATAAAACAGCTGTTACACTAGTCTGAATACCGTGCACGGTTCAGTATACATTTCTGGTTATCTTGGGTTTATTGTAATGACACCTATTGAATAACCAGTAATGTATGATAGCAATGTACAGTACACGGTATTCAGACAGGTGCAATAGCAGTATTAATTGCATAGAGACTTAGAGCAGTAGTAGTAGATACGTAGAGAACACACTGAATTAGGAGCATAATGTAAAAAAAAATACAAGCGACCGATACTGAAAACTTGGGATGGACTGGTGCTAAGGACTGTCTTTGAACTTTGATAGATCGTAATATTTAGATTGGAGAGTCGAAATAATATTTTATACAGGATGCAATAGCTTCAAATATTATAATGTACTGTACTAAGTAAGGTGTAAAAAAGTTAGCAGAAAATATTTTAAGGGGTTGACCACCCCATGAAACTGAACAACTTTCCCCGAGGAACATAGGTCAAGATATAGGGTGAAGATTTACTAGTGACCGATAGCGGAATCTCGTCAAGACGTGCTGGTAATAAAAAACAACGTCCTCAACAAAATACGAAAAAAAACTTTGGATCTCCAATACAAAATTGCCGATCAGCTAATTTGAGTTAATATGGAAACTTTTTTTTTGTCATATTACAACCTATATTCTCTGGGGAAATTTGATCCTTATCACCAGCTTGTCTTGAGATTTCGCTATCGGTCACTAGTAAAACTTCACCCTATATCTTGACCTATGTTCCTCGGGAAAAGTTGTTCAGTTTCATGGGGTGGTTAACCTGTTAAAATATTTTCTGCTAACTTTTATACACCTTAAATAGTACAGTCATCTGAAAATAGTAACATTGGGTTATTCGTTGAATTAATTATGACATTGACTCCTACTAATATTATAAATGCAAAAGTTTGTATGTTTGTTTGTAACTTCTTCACGAAAAAACTACTGAACCGATTGTAAAGAAGTTTGGCACATATATATAAAAGGTAACATGGATTAACACATAGGATAGATTTGATTCGAGCAACGCCGCGGGTAACAGCTAGTAGATTATAAAAAGTAGAGGCTTAACGACTTTCCCTTGTGCTACACCTTGTTTACCAGCTTTCAATGTAAAGATACCTATCGATTTACTAATGTACGTTCCTTGGGGAAAGTCTAGCATACTGCCTGCTTACGACACGTGACTTTGGTCGGTCAGGCGTAACTACCTAGGTACTAAGTTACCTATTCACTGATTGCCCGTTGATGACACTGCGTCTAGACCTTTTTTACTCAGCTCATAAAATTAAACCTGAGAATTAGGTATTACCTCTATATATACTGACAAACGCCTTTTGCACATATTTTGATATTATTTTGCATGCACCACGAAAACCCTGCATGTTGTCTCGATGGAACTGCATTTTCTTTTTTTGATTTTCAAAAGCTGTAGAGCAAAAAGTGATTTGGCTTCAAGGGAAGACAACGAAAGGTTTTTTGCGACTCTGACATACGACCATGCCATGTGATGTCGACTTAGAATAGCATTACTCCATTCCTTTCCCTTGGGTGTCGTAAGCGGCGACTAAGGGACTCGAAGGTTACATATGTATTGCAATCTTAGGCGATAAGCTGACAGTCTGTCACTATAGCGATACACAATTTTCCGAATGACCCTCAAATGTTTGTCAGATGTGGCATAAATGATCGTTTTTACGGGCGTTAACGCCCTGTCTACCCCGCAAGGGATATAGGCGTGATATATGAATGTATGTATGTAACATCCCGTAGGTACTTATACCAGGCCCCCTGTTCCACCTATCCCTACTGGCCTAACCCCCTAGGAGGTTGTCATTCAGTGTTCTTTTTGTTCAGTTTTTAAGCCACCTACTACTAGCAGACCTTTGACATAGTTTATGTAACGACGGCCATCTAAGTTATCTATCACAGATAGCAACCGGAATTATTTTTCTTTTTATTTTCGGACATTAGGCGGTTCGGTGTCCTAACTTAAATGAGATCAAATGCAAAAAGTTGCCCGAGAATCGAACTGGGGTTGTGTCGTATGGTGTCGTGGTGCCACGCTGCAGCGTGCCGTGCCGCCCCCGCCCCGCGCCCGCCCCGCTCCCGCACGTGCGTGACCGCAGCCAGTCACGTCGCGCGAACCAGTCGACCGACCGATCGGATTCTCTTCGCTCTGTAAACAAAACAAAAACACTCCAAGGTGAAAAGATTTTGTGGGTAAAACCGATATGGATGTCTTGCAAACAAGCACAGATCCTGTCTAATAGATTGATGTCTAATAGGCTGACTGGTAGAGTGAGTTCCCAAAAAGAGTAAGTACCGAAAGTTTGACACGATTATCATCATTCTTTAAGCTAGACAGGTAAGGTAAAATATAAAAGAGCAATGTTTTGAACTCAAACTGAGATTTTGAACTTCTTATATGGTCCTAGGATTAATTTCGGTAGGGAGGTACAGTCAAGCTCACGTGCGGTTAGTTAGACAGTCAAACTGCCAATGTAAGCCATATGCGCGCGGCATAGGAACTGTCCAAAGTCCAAACTGTCTAACCCAGCCTGATTTTGACTGTACCTTCCTTTATTCATTAGGTAGAAAATATTATTGGATCGTTTCTGATACGTTAAAATATGCTGTGAATACGAAACTGCTTCTGTTATTCATTAAATAAAATAACTGGTGTAGTGTAGGTATTAACATACCACGCGTACACAACAATACACACGCACGGCATGCATGATGGACGGCAGCTGCGTGGTCGCGTGACGACACGACCCCTCGCGATACCACGCACGCACGTGATCCGCTCACTCACACACGCACGGTGCACACTCACACCTACACGACGCACACGCGCGTGGCGCGCAGCATGGCGGCGCGTGGGGAGCGCGCGGGGGGCGAGGGAAGCGCGGGGGGCTAGTAGCGCGTCAGTTACCGCGCGAACGCCAAGTAGATTGTACGTACCTATTTGCTCATTTCACTATGGAACGTTTGATCAAAATGGTGAGAAAACATCCCTGCTTATGGGACGTGAACCATGTTGACTATAGAGACAACAGACCGAAAGACGAAGCTTGGGAACTTGTGGCCAAAGAGTGTGGAATGAAAAATGGTGAGTGAATAGATACTTAGTTATAATTTATTAACAAAAATTAAAGAGTTTTCTTTTATGTTATATTGTATTAATGCGTAGCGGCAAAAGGAAGGAAAACATTTATTATAGTATTTTTGCATGCTTTGCCTATATGCTAGTTTGTTGTAATAAAAAAAAAAGTAATTACCACGAGTTTGTTGCAGGTTTTGAAGCCAAATTCCATTGGAAGAAACTACGTGACAGCCACAGAGAAGCCTTACGACGACGAAGAATCAAACCTACCGTCACAAAACCATGGAAATATGAGGAACAAATGAGATTTATTCTCGGCGAGCAGAATGAAATGAGCACAGAATCAGTCATTGAATTTCATGACTCTTACAATGATGAAGAAACTTTTGTAAATGAAATTAATATGGTTTATGATGACAATACAGAGTCTCCTTACTCCAGTCCGTCACACATAGAAGCCGATAGTAAAGTCAACATCCATAAACAAGTACAGAATCATGTGCAACAGGACGAGTTGAGAGATGTTGATGCGAGTATAGCGAGCCAGCAACAGCAAGACGCGTTGGCGACACTGTTTGACAGCTTGTGTCAGAAGACACGTGTGCTGCCGAAGCACTTGCAGCTGAGGGTCCAGAGGGAAGTGTTTGAAGCTGTGCTGAGGGCTGAAGAAGAGGCGCTGTCCTTCGACCCTTTAGGAACTATACAGAGCTCTTGTTCACTCAATCGGGCTTCTTCGTACGGACCCAGTAGTAGTACCAAATAAGAACAATTTGTAGTTAGTATTCTATTTCATGTCTAGTACTTAAGAAACCTGTCATTCCATCTAGAATTATTTTTGCGTTTTGAATTTTCATAATAAAAACGATAAACGAAGATCATTTTACTTTTACTTACTACTGGTTACCTACCATGTTCTACCAAGTGTACTCAGTGTTAAACTTAGTAACACATAACATAAGATAGGGCTACATAGATGATAATTGATAGACAAATTATGCAAGCGTAGCGTTTGAAGCCCTCCGGCCAGATGGACCGTTGATTTAAAAAGGCGGCTGGTAACGACTGGATGGTAAAAACGGGAGATTGTGTTCTATGGCGTACCATGAGGAAGGTCTAAGTCCAGCTGTGGACTACAAAACGCTGATGTATGTTTGTATGACAGATAAATAAGATACAGAATACTTGAGGTCTATATTTCTTTTTTAACAATCGTTTCATAATAAATAAAAAATAAATATCCTGGACAATTCACACGGCACCGTCTAGCCCCAAGCTAAGCAAAACTTTTACTATGGAAACTAGATAGCTGATATTAATACATTATGTACTTTTTTTGCAAATAAATAGATATTATACATAGTAACACCCAGACTAAACACAAATATCTGAAAATTACTTAACAAATATTTGTGTCTTGTGGGGATCGAACCCACGACTCGGCGTAGCAGGCAGGGGTACTATCCGCTACGCCATCGGGCCAATAATGTTGTTCCATTTAAGACGAATCGCTTATCAACGTACTTATACCTATTGTACACTTTGTTTGCTCTTGAATAGTGTCTGATAGTTCTATAGGCCGAGCATTTGTAGGGCATGTAACATAATATTGCACGTTGCAAGGCTGGGATATTGTTTACTTTGAAATAAAGCTAATAATAGTAACCGAATCGTGTCCTAAAGTCGTTAGTGTACATACATACATCAGCCTATTTGCACTGCTGGACGTAGGCCTCCCCCAGGGTACGCCATAGGGCACAATCTCTCGTTTTTAAGTCATCGGTCCATCTGGCCGGAGGTCGTCCAACGCTACGTCTGTCGAGGTACAGTTACACTAAATTGTGTCCTAAATGATTCCCAAAGTCACGTCTAGGCTGGTTGTATGTAAAGTCCTTCAAATTGTTTTCTACCATTAGGCTGGATAAGACTGAAAATGGGAGGGTAACTACCAGATTGATTTTTGACGTTCCGCGTAATTATTGAATATTAGGAAACATGTCAACTTGCGCGAAACACCTTTGATGTCAAAGTGAGTAAGATTCATACATACCTACCTATATGGCACCTATGTCATTTTTTTCGTAAGTTGATTTTAAACGTTATTCTTATCTTAAAACACACATTAACAGCCACAACAGTCTACTGCTGGACTTGTGCTTCCCCCTATTGGGGGTTTTGCCATACTTACTACGCTTGGCAGGCGGATTGGCGTTTACAGTGCTAGATGATGCATTCACAGGGAACGCTGCTGCCCATATTCTTAATGACTATCACTTAGTCACTTTTTACGATACCCACGAGCAGAATTGGGGTGAAGCTATTCTTCGCCTGGCACTTAATTACTGTATAAAAATCTAGTATATTACGATCCAAAGCCGTGTGAAGGCAGAGTAGAATAGCACCACCCCAAGTCCGCCCGTGGGTATCGTAAGAAGCGATTGAGGGCTTCCGGGAAGTGGGCAGCAGCGCTTTCCATGTTTGACAACATAGTCCAGAACCACACACTGCGGTCACCAACCCGCCTGCCCAGCGTGGTGACTATCGGGCATAACCCCACATGGATAAAGCCACATGGCGTACCCTGGGGGAGGCCTACGTCCAGCAGTGGACTGCAATAGGCTGATGTATGATGTTATTGATGTATGTATGTATATTACCTCAAGGTTCACACTTAGGACCATTATTCTTCGTCGTTTTTATAAACGATCTTGTAAACAATCTCACATGTCCAAGCCTTCTTTACGCTGACGATTTAAAGATATATACGACAGTCAATAGTGTGCATGACTGTATTGCCTTACAACAAAACTTGAACAAAGTCTCCGGATGGTGCGCTTCTAATCTCATGTTTCTAAACATTGACAAGTGCTACGTGATCAGCTTCACAGCCAAAGTCAGCAAACTAACCTTCGATTACACACTTTCTAACCAGGTTCTTCAGCGTTGTCTAATTCCAAGCTAAACTCCCGCAGTGGAAGCGATTTACACAGGTAAATTTCTAGTAAAATACCAGGAGTTCAACTGAAGGCAGACAATGGCCGCGTTACGCAGCGCTAAATAGCATACGCTGCACAATATAGCAGCGCATACTATGAATTAAACGTGAACCTAAATCTATTTAACTTAATTAACTAAGTTGAGTGAAATTGGCAAATGATGTGTTCTGACCTTTACATAACTCAATTCTGTAGTAAATACCGTCTGCCGATCTGGCGTTACGTCACACGTATAAGCACTAGATTATAAGTAAGTACCTCCAAATTATATCACCCCACGAATTCCGCAATTCGTACTAAGGAGTCACAATGATAATGGTACAACAAATATGACTAAAGGGAACACACCATTAACACGAGGAAACAGTTTTATACTAAAACAACTAGGTTTAACACTTACAGTCACGTGCCGGCGCAAATGCATAAATACCCAACGGAGAAAGGAAGTTCAGGGAATGGATCAAATAGGGATTCCGTTGGTACTTACAGGGCTGGGTGGAAAAGATATCGACACCCAGCATTCCACTACAGCCTTGGCGCGTTATTCACTTCAAACCACTCACAGCTTCTGTTCGTATTCCACTTTGATATCAGTCATTACGCGTGACCCAACCCGAATTTGGGTCGTACAAACGCGGGCCAATATGGCCACCTGATGCCTATTCAACGCGACGCTCACGTGGAAGACGTCGAGACATCCAACAATCACTAAGCCTGGCATTCCAGTACAACCCAGGAGAAACGCAATAATATGATGCATCAACACGCGCGATCTCAAATTGAATCGTCCATTACACGCGGCATCACAAAACGCGTGGCGGGAAATCCGCACAATACGCGATACCCTCCCGTCCGAACGGTTTTGAGTGACTGATAGTGCGGTGCAGAAATCACCGCTTGGCGCCTACCAGGCGGCCCGCGCGCACGCCGCCACCCTCGCCCCGCGAGTGAGAAAGGGACAACATATGCCCAGAGCGATGCGTGCGGGCGAGCATCGCGGCGTATTCATAGACCGTCATTAATACCTAACTTACCCCAGCATAGCAACGCTAAATTAAACAAGCGTAAATTAGTCATTAAAGACTTGGGAGTGTATTTCGACGAAAAGCTTACGTTTCGGTCCCACTACGAGCATAATATATTATAAACAAATGCACCCAACTTATTGGTTTTATAGCTCGTTGCACTAAGGAGTTTAAAAATCCAAAAACCTACTTATGCCTTTATTGCACATTAGTCAGAGGTACCTTGGAGTACGCATCGGTCATATGGTCACCTTACTATGAGGTTCATCATAGTAATAAAATAGAACGACTACAATCTAAATTTCTTAATCTGCTTCGATTTAGACTACATTTAGGTCGTCAATTCATTTCCTACAATAATCGATTGAAAAAATTTGGACTTGTCACATTAGCTACTCGACGTAAATGCATAGACCTAGTTACACTCCACAAAATCGTCCATTGCTATATAGACTCTCCGCAGCTTCTTTCTTTCCTACATTTCAACACCACTTACAGGTCGCGTAAACCTACTTCCCGGCTATTTTCCCTTCAAATATATCCTAACAAAACATCATTTTATAATCCCATAACCAGGATGTGTCGTACATACAATGAACTGGCTGCCACTAGCACTACCTTGGACATTTTTAATCCTAAACTTTCTAAGTTTAGGAATGACGTCAGAGCACTTTTTGCAAACACTTGATGTGATTAATAACACTATTTACTTTTTACTTAATATTTATTGCTTTAAATCATATGTACTAATAATATAGACTTATTAAAAACTAATTTAGTATAAAAAAAAACACAACTAACTAACCCTCATTAAACTTCATACAATTTACTGCCTGTGCATACATGTTTTGGAGTTATGGTCTAGCTTTTAAAGTTTACCCTGTCTATTATACTTACATTGACTGTAATTTGTGTTGTGTGCCAAATAAACAAATAATAATAATAATAATTACGATCCCCTTAAACGAGCAACTGAAAGTGGAACAGCAAATTTTCACGCAGGAGTTGGATGCTTGAAAAGTTACCTTGACATTTCTCTTCAGGGAAATATCTCACTTCCGAAACACGAATAAAATGTTAATAACCTTCCTGTGCCCTAAGCCTAGGCTAGTAAGTTCTATTTTTCGGTATTAACTGGGATAAAGCCTTAGCCCTTTAAGCTTATCTGGGATCTTACGGTAAATTAACTAAGGTATTCTACAACTTTTCCGCGGTTTTGGCCTAGATTGAGTCGTTTATGACTTTTATCAGGAGACCTATTTTACGCTTTTTTTAACCTTGACTTCATTAGATTTGAAATAAAGCAATTGAGGTCAACTTAACTGCCGGCTTAGAATAGCATCACCCCATTTGTTTGCTGTGTGTGTCGGAAGAGGCGAAGTGACTTGAGGGTTACATGTGTATTGCAATTTTAGGCGATAGGCTGACAACACGCAATTTTCTGAATGACCCTTAAATGTTTGTCAGACGTAGCGTAAATGTCAGTTTTACGGCCGTTCACGCTCTGCCTACCTTGCAAGGTATATAAATGTGATATATGTATGAATATAGATCAACATAATTCGCTAAGTACGACCTAAGTAAGGCTAGTTTTCTACATGCAGAAATCTTTAACGTGCTATAAAGTGTGTCGATGAAGGTTCCACCTGCGAATTTCAGTCGCGGAATAAAAGAGATTTGACAACTTACGTGGTAAAGCGGTTCTCCCACTATTCGTACGTCGCTGCGTATTTTTAACGCACCGTAACGCATGCGTCGTCTGTCAGACGAAAGGTAATTGCGAATTCCAATCTTATTCCCATACAAACGGGTTTATCACACATAATTATACCTTTTCTGTTTTATCTCCCTTAAAATATAACATTGTTGGCTCACACACTTTGGATTAGAGATTGAACAGCGATTTATTACTCGTTGAGAATAGTGTTTTAGTTTTATGGGCTGGTTCACCACTGCAAATAATTCCTGTTTTTTTTTCCGTGTTCATATCAAAAGTATAATTTACCAATAGCACAGCGTATCAAATAATTCACAACTACCACAATCGCAACATTTCTACCGACTGTACCTACACCAACCCTTCGCTGCCCACCGTACAAACTCCCTTGCTGTGAGGGAAGCGGCAGGCGCTCAGTCGCGTGAAAGCTCGCTCGGGGACGCCTGTCGCTTCGGCCGGCCCAGTTACGATATAAGTATACGCGATAATAGTTGCCTGAAAACAGTAAGGTAAGCTTTTGTTTATTTACTTATTGGATAGCTCTTTTGGAGGCTTGAAGAGTGTTTAAATGGTTTGGAATTTGAAATTGCCGCAAAGGCTTTAAAATAGCATGATCTTTTTTCAGTTTTATTTATATCGATGATTGAATTTCGTGATCTTTTTTAAACACGTTTAACATCATAACAACAAGAAATCTGTGTTACCTAGGTATTTTTTATTTGTCACTATAACTAAAATATATATTTTCTAATTCACCTTCAAATCGGTGTATAAGTTGTAAACATGTGCATGTAGATTTGTAGGTAGGTATGTTGTTTTGTGTTGTGTTATGGAAATAAAGGGCCTTTCACGCACGTTTCCCTTCTATTGTCAATTGTTAAATTCAGACAAGCATTAAGACATTTTGACACTAGTATCAAATATGTACAGTCAAGATCAGACTGGGTTAGACAGTTTGGACTTTGGACCGTTCTTATGCCACGCGAATAGGACGCAGTTTGAGTGTTTAACCGCATGTGAGCTTGACTGTACATTTTTTATAATAACTGTATGTGGGACCTGTATCAAAGAGTTGCTGATAGTACTTAGGTAAACAAAGCGAATTGAATGTCTCAGCTTCTACAATACAACCTTAGTCAACATTGTGAGTCTATTTTGCATTGTTATTCGCTATGTAGGTAACAATCGTGCCCAATATTTTATAGATTTTGTTTGAAACTTATCACATACAATATTACGTTTGTGACAAGCTTTTAACATTTTTGCTACGCAGCTAATAGGAACCGAGTTTTTTATTGACGGCTAGTTCTACGCCACACGTAGCAGCGTAGCTGCTGCTACGAGTCGTAGAGGGTACTGAGCAGTCATAGTATTGATTGTGTGTCGTTTTTATATTGAAATCCGAATAATACGTTTTTTTGAAAGTCGTCACGTTTTCATTAGGGGGCGTCCATAAATTACGTGAGATTTTTAAGGGGGGGAGGGGGTCGAGTTAAATCTCATCTTATCTTACGTTGGAGAGGGAGTCTCGGCATTTATCACGCATTTTTTTTTATTGAAACTAACATTAATAAAAAAAATACACTAACTCTCAGCAATATTGATTACTAGTCGCAAATAAAAGCACAAAACTATAAAAAAAAATCTTTATACAATAATCCAACTCGTTTACATAAGAAACCCACATTTTGAAAAATCTCACGTGAGATTGGAGAAGGGGGAGGGGGTGGAAGAAAATCTCACGAAATCTCACCAGGGGGGGATGAATTGACATAAAATTGAACAAAAAAAAAACACCCCAAAATACATCTGATGACAGTATAAGATGCCTCTAAATTAATTAAAACTTGCATTCTCAGTCGTTTATGCAGCTGTAAATTTGCCAGACACTTAACAAGAAGCGCTTACAGCTTGAAATTGTCGCAAACAAGCGGGCAGTCTCCGAACTAGACCGTCGTTTACATAATCATGTTCAGAATGCACTATTCATTAGTAGGTATTATTTTTGAAATCATTATTTACCGTGTTATTACAAAAAAGTTAGACACGCTTTCAGCCAGTATTAAAATATTTTTCTATACGATTTGACGCTGTAAAAAAGATCACCACATAAACCAAATCTAACTTTTTTTGTTCCTAGTGATATATGTTATCGTTATGATATGAAGCAAAAACTATACGTATTTTATATCACTCACTCAAAATAATGAACGCATTGTACATATTTTATGTACATCAATTGTTTTATTTGCTACATCTTGGTATAAAAGGATAAAGCTAAATCACCTAATCACCCTATTTCTTTCCTACGGGAATCGTAAGAGGCGACTCAGGTACTTGAAGGTGTGTATTACAATTTTAGGCGATGGGCTGACAACCAGTTACTATGGCGATACACAATTTTCCGAATGCCCGATATATGAGACGATTATAGGCGTGATATATGTGTGTGTGTTCTAACACAAAAAACACCAGCTTATTTCATACTTATCATGCATTAGTGATTGATATAAATGTAGGGAGGCGAATCATCGATAAGGGCGTCTTTGTACAGTACAATTTACATTTCAAATTGTTCTACAATTCGAGTTTCTACCCCAATTTATGTAATTCTATATTCTTCTATTGTGTAATAGCACCTCTGCTGCAATACTTCAACCTGTCAGAGCTAAAATGCACCTGCAATATCTGGAATGCATGCAATTACATGTCTGAAATGCTGTTGCAAGTTTAATGCACTCGTGTAAACGGGAAATGACCGGGCGCATGCAAGTCTGCGGGAGAAGTAGGTGCATTTGTGACCTCTCCAAGGGGGGGGGGGGGATACTGGGATGACGGGTTGTTGTGGCTCATTATTAGTAGAATATTTTAACTACAATTGCACAGAAGTACCAACTTGCAGCCAAGCTAAAATCTTTGTGTATTTGGAAAATTTGGTTTCCTCCCTAGTTACTACCTATTGGGTTCATCGGGTTGTTTCGTTGTCCCACACGAAAAGAAGAGAGAGAGAAAAAGAGAGAGCGAATAATTTAATAAAACAGGGTTAAGTCTTTAGCCCGAAACGTGAACAAAAAGCGGGTAACTTTCATGATTTACGACGCGAGTTGAATAATAAAATGAAATTAAAGTAGCACGCTTAAGGTGTCCATATTATTAAGTTTTTTATATTCGCTTTTATATCGGGTGCAACTTAACTAGTGACCGATACAGAAAATAGAAGACGGGCAGGTGGGAACATAGTTTGAAATATGAAAAAAATGTTTTAAGCTTTTATAGTAACTCAAATCAACGAATCGGCAATTTTGTATGGGCGGTCCAAGTTTTTTTTCATATTTCGACCCAAGTTCCGAGGTGAAAGTTGTTCCTTATCACCAGCCCGTTTTGATTTTTAGCTATCGGTCACTTGTAAAATTTCACCCGATATACATATTTTCCTAACAAAATAAAATCACATCTAAATACCAAATTTGAAAACACTTTCCGTGTTAGGTATACAATTTTTTAAAATTTGTAAAATATTCAAATCCTGCCCGCGCTTGAATATTTTGCAAGTTTAAAAAAAAAAACATCTATCATTTTGCGATTCCAAAGGCCATTGCCTACGGTCCCTGAAGTACTCAATGTTTTCCCTGTATCAACTTTTGTAGAGGTAAGGTACTGATATTCAGCTGTGAATATCTACTTACATTTATCTAGCTTTAAATAAAACTTTAATACATAATCAAAAAAACAAATCAGTATTTTGTTCGTAGGACTCCAAGTTGACAAGAGACCTGATGAACGCTGGTGTCAGAGTATTTAAACCGCCTTCTACACCTAATACGTCTCTGACAGGGTTGTGTAACATGAAATAATAAGGTGATAGTCAAAAACAACTTTTAGGCAGCATCAGTCCCAAAAAGTAAGTCGCTTTCCTTTTCGCTGCGTTAGAAAAACGATGACTGACAACGGAAATCTGAACATTTATTTTATTTTTCAAATATATAAACAAATATTGAAAAAAGTAAGCCCTTAGATGCATTACTCATTAAATGAAGAAGAAGAGGATTCAAAATTGGACATGAAATGATGGATAACAAAAAAATCGTTCAGGTCTTTAGTCCAAAAAACGGTCCAAACCGCAAAATAAGCGAATTTTTCTATAGAAGCAATATTAATAAATCGTGTTTTGAGCCCAAAAGTTGTGTGGCATACATCTTGAAGTATTATTTGCAGTGTTCAAGAAATGGGATATAAAATTTCGAACACTATCTAAGTTGATTTCTAAGCCCATTTCACCTTAAGGAACTACCACAAGCATGTGATTTATTTTAAAGGGTAGAGTTCGAAACTAAAGTTGGTGAATTCTAAGTTACGACGCTAAGTTATGCTGGGGATGTAGTTTTGAAAATAAGGGACTAAAAATATGCTAATTTCACTTTGATCGTTCCAAACTTAGTCGAACACGAAGTTTTAATTCTTACTAGCTGGTGTCCGCGAACTTCATTTCGCTGACTGAGTATTATGGTTAGCAAACTGTTACCACCACCAGTACCAGTATTTCTTGCTTTTGACTGTAACTAAACTCCAACAACACATGATTAGTTTGTAAGCAAAATAAAAATTTTGTATGTTCCGCTAACCGTAGACTTTTGCGGCTGTCAATTTATGTATGTGTATGTATGTTTCAATTAGGGTTTTCAATTTCAGGCGAAATATTTGGATTACTAGGATTGTTGAACATGTAATCTGTAAATAATTCTTTATTTTGTTATAAACTGTTTGTCTTTTTCATTAAAAACAGGAAAAAATACTTACATTGGTAATGATTACAAAAAAGTGGCAAGTGCAAAAACCACTGCTTCAACTCACCTTGTGCTAGCTTCCGGCATTAACATAATATTTTTACGTATTAACTCGATCCTCTGTGTGGTTGCGGTCACGATTTTAATCGATACGGATAATAAGTAGCTGTAGTGATTATACAAGGTGTCACGGAAAGTAATTTTAACAGATGAAACTGTCAATTTTTTAAATTTATTTATTGCACACTATCCAAAAGTCAAGGCACAATTCCACGCGGTATTTTCTACTATAAATTTCAAAATGAAAAACACGACTGCTTTCTCAGATAAAGCCTCATGACACTCAGGATAATGTAAAGTATTCTTCCGATTCAATTCCCATTCGAATCTGTTCAGTTGTTAACGAGTTCTAGTACTATAAAGATTTGCACTATATACATACATAATATATGTACTCTTAAAACATTACACTCCTTTTTTTGGTTGCGTAGTCGCGTAAAAAAAAGTGAATGCACTAGAATGTGAAAATGAAAACACAATGAGAATAACTGACATACTATACTACTATGATAATAAATAACCAATACGTCCATGAAATTGAATACTTACCCAATAAACATACCATTTTAGGATTGTAGTGCGGGAAGCCGTTAGATTTAGTATTATGAGTAAATTTGATATTTTATAATTATCATGAAATCAACCCAACATCGCAGTCTACAAAAATGCCTTGTAGAGATATAAATTTAGGATGTCTCATAGCTGTTGATGATGAGGTCGAAAAAGGAATTAACTTTCCATACAAAAGAAGAGTTGAGGCTTCACGGGCAGTTTTAACCTTAAAAGAAACGCAGTACTTTCCCTTACACCCTGTATTGTCTTAAGCAGGTGTCTGTGACCCGCCGTCTATGACGTCCATACGACCTTTACCAATCACTACACTAGTGACTAGACTCTACCACGCTAGCTGTTAAGGTTATTTATTTTTGTTATTCCAATTTTCGTTGCTTGTTTTGTTCCCTTCGTGTCAGTAGTACCATCGATTAGTACCATTAATGGTACTAATGACACAGATTTATGTCGCTAGTACCATTGATAGTACAATGGACACTATCAAGTGTGACTAGTACTATTGTGTACAAACCTACATACAAACATGTTATTATTTATTATAAGAAAAATTACGTAGGTAATTTGGCTATAAAAAATGCCAAATTCAACATTTAGTTATTTTTACTTGGCATATCGAACATTTCGAGCTGGAAGGTTGTTATAAGGGTGCTTTACATACATACATAAAATCACGCCTCTTTTCCATTGGGTTAGGTGGAGACCACTTCTTTCCATTTGTAACGATTCTTACACATTTCTTTAGCTTCGTCAAGATTCATGATTCTCTTCATACAAGCTCGTTGGTTTAGAGTAGGTACCTCTAACCCACTCTTTCTTTAAAACGTCAATGATCTTATCGTAAAAGTTTCGTCTGGGTATTCCTCTTCCAACATTCCCATTCAGTCTTGCCTCATAAATTTTCTTGGTCAACCTACTTTCATTCATCCTCTCTAAATGTCCAAACCATCCTTACATCCCTTTTTCAATCCTTGTCACTACATCTGCTATTACTCCACATTCCTCCTTAATAACACTATTCTTTATCCTATCATTCAGTTATACTCCAATCAACGCTCTCATTTCCACTGCATTTATTCTACTTACATGTTCTTTTGCCACACCCAAGTCTCACTTCCATACATTAGCGTTGGGACCAATACATCTCTATGGACAGCCAGTCGGGCCTTTTTAGACACTTTCTGACTGTTCATAAAAGTGTACAATTCACCATTCACTATATTACCCACATTCACTCTTCTTTCATTATCACTTTCATGCTTTCTGTCTCCAGTAAACAAAAAATCCAAATACACAAACTCATTCATTACATTTGTTCTACTACATTACATATTATAATACTACACTCTGTTATTTTGTCTTCTTTTTCAAATACCATAACTTTTGTCTTGTTTACATTCACTTTCATCCTAAGGGTGCTTTAAATAAAAAAAATACTTATAAGCAATTCAAATATTAAAAGAAATATAAAATAAAGTAAATACGTGACCTAAAACTAGTCTTGTTTTTAATGGTACTAGTGACATAAATCTGTGTCATTAGTACCATTAATGGTACTAATCGATGGTACTACTGACACCGGGGGGTTTTGTTGATAAAGGCTTTGATAGCACGATATTTCTTATAAGTACGATAACAGTCACTACAGTCCACTGCTGGACATTGTACAAAGTAGGTAGGAAGGAGGTAGCAGTCTCACAACAATAAAGATTGGCATACATCGACGTCAGCACCTTCCGATCCGAAACGCGCATAAAAACGCATTCATGAAAGGATGACGCACGCGCACCATTCATCGAAAGTTTGCGTCACGTTTAAAAAAGATAAATCAGTATTTGTGATGCTTCCTTTCCATACGAAGTGGCTATAATTTCATAAGACAATTGTTTCGGAGATTGTGTATTTGCGTCATGGTAGCGTGGTTTAATCAATAACATCAATAAATGTGTTGCATCGCCGGTAAAATACAACTGATGAGTGACTCTACACTTACTTACTTACATACATATACATATAAATCACACATATATCTCTTACGGGGTAGGCAGAGCGTTAACGGCCGTAAAACGGATATTAATACCACGTTTGACAAAAGTTTGAGGGTCAATCAGGTAACTGTGTATCAGAATAGTGACAGGTTGACAGCCCATCGCCTAAAATTGCAATACACGTCATCTAACCCTCGAGTCCCGTATTCGCCTCTTACGACACCCATGTGTAAGAAATGGGGTGATGCTATTCTAGGCTTGCATCACACATTCACATCACACATTAATCACAACTTTATCCCTTGTGGGGTAGGCAGAGCATTAACGGACGTAAAAATACGGTCTATATTGCCACGTCTGGCAAATATTTCGCTAAAGAAACAGGTTGTAAGCCTGTTGCCTTAAATTGTACTACATATCAAAACCTCGAGACTCAGTCGCCTCTTACGACACCAGCGGGAAAAATGGGTGATGCTATCCTAAGCCGGCATCACACGACAAGGCATCACGTGACTCTACATAACCTTTGAAACAGCAGACCACTCAAAAGTTATCAATATTTTTCCTTATTATGAATTGATTGTCTTATATAATATTTAATTGCTGTTACACAATCGAAATGATCTACAATAAAGTATAATTTTTTGTAAACAACTGTATTAATAACATTTAATAATTATTATTGAGTTCAGATGCATAATACTATTGACCTGTTATTATAATTTACAATATTTTACGCCTTTTATTTAGGCAGTTCTCCCACTTGTCGTCCGTCGCTGCGTATTTTTGCCGCACTGTAACGCATGCGTCTGTCAACCAAAAAAAAAACGAATTTTGTTAATATTTTTATATAAATACGGCGATACATAATTTTCCGAATGACCCTCAAATATTTGTCAGACGTGGCGTAAATTTCCGTTTTTTGCGGCCGTTTACGCTCTGCCTTTCCCGCAAGGGATTAAAGTGATATGTGTATGTGTATGTATAAATACGGCTACGGTGCGTAATAAATTGGGTTAGGCCAATGGTTCTTTAACTAATGGAATATATAAGCCCAAAACTATAATATTACTATTTCACCAAACATGTTAGTATCGTAAACAGTATGTCGTTGTCACATCGGTATCAAACGGAGATTCAGTCAGATAGTTTAATCAACCGGAAACGTCCACTTTGCAAATACTTACTCAGTGATACTTTTACACCACGATTTTTATCGTTACAATATTCCGGAAACAATTTACAGTATGTCAGGGAAATGACTCTACAAACTTTCAAGGCGAGAAACTGAACAACATTTGTTGAGTAGTACTATTTTTTCTGAATATAAAATAAATATTTTGTCCTTCCATAAACGTTGCTGCTGTTCCGAGTGATTTTATATGTGAGAACTAAATTTGCCTATCGTATTTCAGCAAATATTCCTAAGAAAAGTTGTTCAGTTTCACGTATAGAACACGCCCTGAAAGTTTGTACTGTAATTTTCCTAATATATTTTATACTTGTTTTCATACCTTTAAGAAGAATAACTAGTACCTGTAGTTTCAGTGTTGGTACACTATATTGTAAAATGTAGAAAACTGACATCGATCAATCATTAGTTCAACCTCGAAACTAATTCACTGCCAATAGCATCGACCTAGACATCACTACAACACACACACACTCAAGGACGCACACAGACGCGCCGATTGAAGATAGACATGCATTTTCATTAAATAATAAATAAATAAATATCTTGGACATTTCATACAGCGCCATCTAGCCCCAAATTAAGCAAAAAAAATCATTTCAGTTGCGTGTCAATGGCCTGTCAGTGGCACAGTTTTGGTCGTTTTGTATTCTGCTAACGGTTTGAAGTATAGAAAATCACAGTGGCATTATAATGACAATTGATATTCGACTGCATTACATTGACTAAAAAATAAGAGAATTGGGACCCGAATAGATAAATACATAAACTTTATTCAATTTTAGTCTAGTTTAGCTTAGCATTAATTGTTATTAGTCCCTTAATATTATCTTTGTTTACATTAATGAAGTATTACACTTCGTATGAGACATATTAAATAAATACATTAAAAAATACAAATACACACAGTACATAGAATACCCAGACTTAGCACAAATAAAGTAACTAATAAACATTGGTGATGTGTGGGGATCGAACCCACGACCCTTAGCGTAGCAGGCAGGCGTACTATCCACTACGCCATCGGGCCAGTCATTATGATGCATTCAATCACTATTGCACCCATGACACCGTGCACAGACAATAGAAAGTCAAGTGCAGAGTGCATCGGATGCAAGGAGTGCACGCGAGAAGCGACCTTTGCACAAGGTCTTTGTCAAATACAATACACTATAGGGTATAATATACGGGGTGTAAGGGACAGCCCTCTGAATACAGAGAGGGTACATGCAGACCATGAAACTGAACAATTTTTCCCTAGGCTATATGTCAGAAAACGACAAAAAATTATTGACCTTCAATACAAAATCACGATCAGCTGACTGCAATTACTATAGTTATAGCAAGTCATTGTGTTTTTTATTTTTTCGAAATATTTTAACATGGAAAGTTGTTCAGTTAGAATGCACCCTATAAGTATTTGGAGGGCTGTCCCTTACAACCTATATATACATATTTTCAACTAAAGTAAATTTTAGTGCTAAGTATTTGATATCAGCATAGACTAGCATCACCCCTTACTTCCCGTGGGTTTCTCAAGGGTTACCAGTGTATTGCATGCAATTGTCTTGTCACTATAGCAATACACAATTTTCTGAATGACCCTGAAATTATTGTCAGACGTAGCGTAAATATTTGTTTTAAGGCTCTGCCTACCTCGTAAGCTATATAGACGTGATATATGTATGTATTTTCTAATAAGGAAATTGTCTAAAATTAAAGTGGGAAGTTTACGCTTTACCTATTTGCTTTATAATAAGTTAGCACGTTGGTTTTATTTCTAAGAATACCTGTCTAATTGGCGGCGGGAGGTGGTCTCGGTGATCTTTGCTATTTTAATGCATAGCATGTTGTATAAATGAGTAAATATAGGTTGAAGGTGTGAGGCTAAGGGTCTTGGCAGTGGAAGAGAAGAGCAAAAATAGAAACTAGGTTTATCGTAGGCACAGTTTATTTGTTTGTGTAAAATTTTCAGTTGTTATGGAACAGCAAGACATGACAAAGTCATTCACGACAATTGGCTCTATGTGGCCTGCATTTGGGAATTACAAACTCTTTAACACACCCCCTTAATTCGCAAATGCTTTATTAAGTTATCCACCCAATTGTCCTAGCCCTAAGCCTGAAACACAAAGGTTGTGCTTCCCTGCACTCAAAGGTTTGGTCAGAATGTCCGCCAACATATCGTCAGTGCGAACATGACCTATAATGATGTCACTGTTCCTACTCAACACATCTCTTAAAAAGTGATACTGGATATCGATGTGTTTGGTCCGTGAGTGGTAGACCGGATCGTTTGCCAGGAAGATGGCACTCTGATTGTCTGCGTACAACGTTAACTTAGCGAACTTACGCAATCCAATTTCCGTCAGTAGGCTATTAAGGTATAGGGCCTCTTTCATAGCCAAAGCAAGACTAACATATTCAGCCTCGCATGTCGATGTAGCCACGCATTTCTGCTTCTGTGACTTCCACGAAATTGCAGCTCCCCCTTAAATGAACGCATAACTTGAATAAGATTTTCGATCTGTGGTACAGTTACCAAAATCCGCGTCGGAGTAACCGCAAAGACTCTTTCCCGTTTTCTTAAATATTAAGCCATAATCAACTGTTTTCTTTAAATAACGGAGCACGCGTTTTGCAGCGACCCAGTGCTCCTTTTTAGCACAATCTGCAAAGGATGCAAGTTTGATTACAGCATGAGTAATATCAGGCCTAGTCCCTGAAGAAAGGTAGAGTAAACTACCGATGAGTTCTCTATACGAGCAATCCTTTTCGAGCGGTGAGCTATTTGAATCATCAAATTTCGCTCCAGGCTCCATGGGTGTACTTATCGTATTGCACTCACTCATATTTAATTAATAAATCATTTATATATTTTTTCTGTTTCAATGTTATGACATTTTTGTTTCTGACAATGTCAATGCCAAGAATGTAACTTGCCGGCCCATAGTCTTTCAAATCGAACTCTTTGGCCAATTCAGATTTAAAATATTCTATGCAACCTCTTTTCTGTGATGCGATCAAAATGTCATCGACGTAGACTGTAACAAAGAGTTTTGTACCCTCCTTATCTACTTCTTTAATATACAGACAGGGTTCATTCAAAGACTGTTTCAAATTCATTTTCTTCAAAACTTCATCCAGTCTTCTATTCCATTGTCTTCCGGCTTGTTTTAAGCCATATAAAGATCTTTTTAAGCGACAGGAATCACCGCCAGCTTTTATATCATCCAACATTTTCTGGGCTTGTGTTCGGACTTTTTCGTCATCCTCCTCCCGTGTTAGTTTAATTAAGAAATCCTTAAACTTTTCTGGAATCTCCATGTATATTTCTTCCTCGAGATGTCCATTTAAGTATGCAGTGTTGATATCAAGTTGATGAATCTCCATGTCCATCTCGACTGCAAGTGCTGTAAGCAGCCTCACGGTGTCCAATCTAACGACAGGAGAAAAAGTATTGTGGTAATCAATACCATAGCGCTGACTGTATCCCTTGGCCACTAGTCGCGCCTTTTTCTTTTCGGTCTTGTCTATGTTCAGTTTCGTCGTCAACACATAACGACATCCCACTTTCTGTCTATCAGCAGGTTTCTTCACAATATCCCAAGTTTCCTTCTTTAGAAGACTCTTTAACTCGGATATTATAGCTTCTTCCCATAATTCACGATCAGTACTATCTAGAGCGTCCTTGAGAGAGATCTCTACCACGCCGACAAAATCTGCACGTTCTTCATCTGATGATCTGAGAATGTTATCAGCATCCTCAAATTTCTCATCATTTTCATTCTGTCGTTCATCCCGCGATACTTCATCCTGATTTTCTCTTGGTACTTCAATCATTCGATAGATCTTCCTCGGTCTACCTATTTGTCCTCTTTGGATCCGGGGCCTTCCAGGCCCTCTTTTAAGCTCCACTTCCTGTGCAAGTACATTACTACCTTCTCCAGCGCCATCTCTTCTTATCTCTTCTGGTATGGTCACTTCACTTGTTTCGTAAGGTGGGGCCACTGGTCCTTCAGGTATGGACGGGCAAGATGTACTGGTAGAGTCACCCGCTTCCGGTGATGAAGCACGATTAAGTTTGGCCTCAACATCTATCTCAATATATCTCCTCGCAGCTTCAGAATCTTCAGCCTGCATTGGCTGAGTCTCGAAAGGGTCGACTCCAACGGACTTTTGACTTATGGTCTCCTTATTCAGACTTTCATTGCAAGTGCAGAACTTTATATCTCTCGCTACTTTCCGATCACGTGGAATCCAAACCTTATAACCTTTCTGGTTCCTTGCATATCCGACAAAGATTCCTTTAACGCCCCTGGCCGCAAACTTATCCTTCGTTTGCCCTTTATCCACAACATGGACTTCAGCTCCAAATCTTTGTAGGTGCTCCACTTTGACAGGAGTCTCGAACCACTTCTCATATGGTATTGCACCACCTAGGCTGCTCGTGGGGCAACGGTTCCTCACGTAGCACGCTGTCAATATAGCATCAGCCCAAAAATTCGCTGGTAGGTTAGATGCCAGTAGCATACATCTGGCCATTTCAACTAAAGTTCTATTCATCCGTTCCGCCACACCATTTTGCTGCGGAGTGTGTGGAATAGTTAATCTCCTAACAATCCCTTCAGACTTTAAAAAGTCATCAAAATCTCGGTTACAGTACTCGCCACCATTATCAGATTGGAAATACCTACTTTATTTTCTTTCCGGTTAAATTCTCCACGTAACTTTTGTACTCTTTAAATACTTTGAACACTTCGCTTTTCCTATTCAACAAGTACACCTCACACCATCGCGTACTATCGTCGATGAAGGTAACGAAATATTTCGCGCCGCCAACAGCCTCTTTTTGAATTGGCCCTACCACATCGGAATAGACAATTTTTAGTTTTTCGTCACACGGCCCGCCTGACATCGAAAAGGGTTTCGAACTCATTTTACCGCGCGCACATACCTCGCAATCGTATACAGACTTGACATTTGACATGTCAACTTTCGCGCCGATTTTGTTCAAAATTTTTATCAAATCTTTTGCGTTCAAATGTCCGAGCCGTTCGTGCCACGAAAATAAGTTGGCCTTCGTTTCGGAAACCGCAGAAACAGAAGCTTGGCTCTCTCTCACACAAAATATAGATCCCCCCTACGATCAGCAATTAACTTGATATTACCCTCTTGATCTAGTACGTAGCCTAATTCTTTTTCAAATAGTACCCTATACCCCTTGCGTGTAACTTTCGGTACAGAAAGTAGATTGCAACGTAAGTTCGGTACGTACAAAGTATCTGGTAATGTAATAGAGGTCGCTAAATTTTGTTCGCCGCAAGCAGACAATCTGACAGTGCCCTTACCTTTAACGTCTGTACTCGCATTTGTAGCCAAATTGAGCTTACCAGTTGACTTCTCTAAGCTTTGAAAGGACTCCTTAAATTTACAAAGATGCGAAGTACATCCGCTATCAACAAGCCAGTCTCCACTCTTCGGACCATTCACTTCGTTACATATTTCATCTGAAACTGATAAAACGCATGAGTTATATTCAGCATTAGCACTTGACGCACTTGACTCATTAACACAGCTTACGTTTTGCCTCCTAGGGCATTCAGAAGACTTATGCCCAAAAATATGGCATTTGAAGCATTTGAATTTGAATTTTGTGTCCGAATGAGAAGTTTTCTTAGCGTTGGTGGCTTTCTTTCCTCTTATAAACATTGCTTTATCCGATTCACCCGTTTGGTGGCGTCTAGACGTGTGTTCCTCGAGAATTTTAACTTTTAATGTTTCCGGATCTGGTAATTTGTCCCTTGTTTCCATCGCACATCGGAAATTCTCATAACTCGGAGGTAAACTGTAGAGCAGCATAATCGATGTTAGATCGTTGTGGATATCGACTTTCATGTCAGCTAGTTTATCTTTAGCTTCGAAAAAACTCATAACATGCTCACAAATGTCATCTCCCTCGCTCATCCGATGTAGAATCAATCGCTTCAACAGGGTAGCCTTCTTCGCTGGTCCCGCTGATGCAAAGACGGACTCTAACCTCAACCAGCATTCACGCGAGGTTTTCGTGTCTCGCACATGCCGTAGTTCGCTAGGGCTGATCGAAAGTATGAGGTCAGCTTTCGCTTTCGCGTCTTCTTTATCCCAAAGAAGCGCCGCAGCCTCCTCAACAGGCTTCTTCACGCTACCATCTACATATCCCCAGCGATCATTCTTTATCAAGATCGCCTCGATCTGTAATCTCCAAGAGTCGAAGTTACTCTTGTCCAGCAGCTCTATACGCGCAGTAGAGTTCATTTTATACTCACGTCTCTTTTCGACTTCTGCGCCTAGATTTCACAATAAACTTTTATTCACTACTCATCTAATAACTAATTTAGACTCTTCCTGGGCCCATAACCTTTGTGAGGCTAAGGGTCTTGGCAGTGGAAGAGAAGAGCAAAAATAGAAACTAGGTTTATCGTAGGCACAGTTTATTTGTTTGTGTAAAATTTTCAGTTGTTATGGAACAGCAAGACATGACAAAGTCATTCACGACAATTGGCTCTATGTGGCCTGCATTTGGGAATTACAAACTCTTTAACAGAAGGTTAGTCAGTTAGTGCTAGGTTAGATATTACATGAATTATTTATTGCCCACGATTGTTTGGCGTGTGATGTCGGCTTAGAATAGCATCACTTCATTTGTAAGAGGCGATTAAGAAACTGGAGGGTTGCATGTGTATTGCAATTTTAGGCGATAGGCTATGGTAACACAAATTTGTTTTGAATCAGCCTCAAATGTTTGTCGGACGCGACGTAAATATCCATTTTGTACGGTCGTTTACGCACTGCCTATTCCGCAAGCAATATAGGCATGATATATGTATGTATTATTTTTAAAAGTTGCACAGATTTTTTGATTTTCAATGTTCAAGTGAAATCTGAAACTACTGAATAGATTTCTTAAAATTCTCAATGTTTGGAGTTCGCCAAAGCACTCTACGGTTATTGATTCACATCAATAGAATAGAATAGAATAGAATAGAAAATTATTTATTCAAAAAACTGCGACACTTTACACAGCAAAGTACGGTCGGATTCATAAGTGGAGTCATAGTTAGACCACTTGACAGATTGCAATACGGGTTATTATCCTCTGTACTTACTTTACTAACTTACGCACACACGTAAGATTATCGACTGTAAGTAGAAAAGTCCACCTTAAGGCGTAGCATTAAAACTTAAACAGATTACCACCTATAAGCGACATCTATGTAATCTTTGAAATAATTACTCGGTGATTGCCTATTCGCCACCACATCACCACAAAGTATACATCACACTGGTTTGTCTAAAACCGTATTATAGTTATCCTTATTCGTTCACTTGTAGTAAAGCAATAGATTACATATCTTTATTTCGTCATATTGATCACAAGCTACCGTAGCTTAGCGGTAATAGTTCTTACCTTCTAATCAGAACGGGACCGGGTTCCCATCCAATCTCTGTATGTTGAATAATGTTTTTTTAAATGTTTTTACCATATTTTCTCCAGTAATAATTATTTTATATAATATTGTTCTATATATTCATCTATGTATTATATCTATAAATGTTTATTGTAAATTATGTATCAAAATATTATATCTAAAAACATAAACCTATAATATTGTAATAAAACAAAAAGTAAGGTAAGAAATTATTTTATTGGTAGGTAGGTAGGTATGGTATCACTTTATGTAAATAACATAATGACATGAATGAGAACTTTTGGTAACCATAAGATACGAGTATGTAAAACTACATAAAATACTTGCTGTCGTAATACTTAGTTAATAGTTTTGTTTGAATGATAAAACACAATATTATGTAAAATGATATTAAGTGTTCATTAGCTGAAACATCGATAGGTAATTATCTGAGTCATTTTCAACAACTGCATATTTTTGTCAATTTCGGTGGATTTTTTAATTTTCTGCTTTTTTGATGTTTTTTGTAGCTGTATAGCAAAAGATACTCATTTTGAATATAATATATTAACAGGGAAATATGTAACAATAGTATTTAGTGAGTTATTTAGGTCACCGAAATTGCCTTGTCACCGAAATTGAATTCATGCCACCGAAATTGGGTTTGTGCCACCGAAGTTGCAATTGTGCCTCAGATCCTCCATACTGAAACCTGATGGATCGCTGGCTCACTCTGCAAGTGAGAAAGCCCTGTTTGCAAGCAACTCACGTCTGGACGCTGGCCAAGCAACCACCTACTGTACCTCGTTGCGATTCTTCGATGTCGGAGATCACAGTACACACTAAATAGGTTCGAAAAGTATTGTGCAGTCTAGACGTGAACCCTGATGGCATACCAGCGAGAGTGTTAAGACTTTGTGCGCCTGAACTGTCTCCTGTGCTGACACGCTTGTTCCGCCTCTCTCTTAAAGAAAGAACGGTGCCGGGGGCCTGGAAGCTTGCTAATGTGCAACCAGTTCCCAAAAAGGGCGATCGTGCTGACTCTGCCCATTACCGTCCAATTGCCATTACCTCCATCCTATGCAAGGTCAAGGAGAGGGTACTTAACTAGCGGTCTACTGGTGATCTTCTTGTGTATGTCAAGCACTTGCCGTTCCACTCGATATCTCGAAGGCCTTTGACAGGGTCTGGCATGCAAGTCTGCTCAGTAAGCTTCCTGCTAATGGCATCCCAGCTGATTTTTGTACTTGGATTACAGACTTCCATAATGAACGGTTCATCAGAGTAGTCGTTGATGGCTGCGCTCCGACTTTATTTCCTCAGGGGTCTGTTCTCTCTGCAACTTTCTTCCTGCTGCACATCAATGACCTCTTTCAGCACGGTATTGTTGGATACGCAGATGATAGTACCGTTTCAGAGAGATACTTGACAGGTGCAAGAATCAGTGGGGATGAAATACGTTCGTTAAGAAAGGCCATGTTAGAGCGAACAGATCTGACCTTAAGTCTAGTCTTCCAATAGGGCGACGACAATCTGGTCTCATTCAACGCCACCAAAACACAGGCGTGTCTTTTCACTCCAAAAAGGAGTCCTTTCGACTGGACACCTACCATTCGGGGTACATCTGTCTCTGTCACTGACAGGCTTGAGCTTCTAGGTATGGAGTTGACATCAAATCTAAACTTCGGCGCGACCATCGCGTACAAAGCTCAAACGACGGCTAAGAAGCTGGGCATTCTGAATAGACTGAAGCGATATTTACGCCTGGACAGCTTTTAACTCTTTACAAAGCACAAGTCTGATCCAGCATGGAGTATTGCAGTCTCTTTAGTATGGTTCAGCCAACTTGCCGCTCTTGACTCGGTGGAACGCAGGGCCAAGAGGCTCATAGGCGACAAAAAACTGGTGGACTCCAAGCTACATAGCCTGGCACATCGTCGCAAGGTTGCCTGTTTGTCGGTTTTTTACAGCTTGTACTTCGGAGAGTGTGCTCAAGAGCTTCACGACCTTGTTTCACCAGCTCCCTTCTACCATCGGACATCCCACCAATTCGGACTAAGCGCTTCCAGTCATCATTAATAATGCGCTAAAGAGTGGAACTCACTACCTGCGTCTGTGTTTCCAAACGCATACAATCCTAATCTCTTCAAAGTAAGAGTGAACAGGCATCTTCTGGGTGAGCTCGCTCCATCTTAGACTCTGTCTCTGTTCTATGACCTAGACAAGAGTCAAGAGCAAACCCATCCTTAATAAAAAAAATGCCTTGTTTGGCTGCTTACAAATGGATGGCATTGTGTTGAAGATAGCCGTAGACCCCGCTGTTATCGGCATCCGTCCACACCTGTTAGCACCTGCCGGTCGACAAATCAACTGATACCTGCGACTACAAATAGTAGCCACGTCTTCGGCTATCGCTGACGGGTGTCAATGACTGAGCAGGAGGACTTTACGGGAGCGCCGGGCTGGAGGGCCACGAGGGATCGCCGTGCAGTAGGACCTCGCGGGAGCACCGGGCTGGAGGGCCACGACGGATCGCCGGGCTGGAGGGCCATGAGGGATCGCCGTGCAGTAGGACCTCGCGGGAGCGCCGGGTTGGAGGGCCACGAGGGATGGCCAGGCTGGAGGGCCACGAGGGATCGCCGTGCGGTAGGACCTCGTGGGTGCACCGGGCTGGAGGGCCACGAGGGATCGCCGGGCTAGTTCAAAAATTAATTGCTGGACATGGGCCTCCCCTTATCAGGAGTATTGCCATCCTCTACACGCTCGGCTGGCGGATAGGCGAGCGAAGTACAAAATTTTGCATTCAGAGGGAACGTTGTTGTCCATTCCCCTAAATGAATTTATCCCTTAGTCTTCTTTTACGACGCAGATTTTAGTTTTTCTGAAATAACCGCATTTTTTTGTCCAACAAACGACCTAAAGCGACCGCATTTTACAGGCTTTTTCGATCTTTATACCCCGCAAGGAGTGAAAGCGTGATATTTCTAAATATGTTTGTAATTTGTATTAATTGAGCAAATTCGGTGGAGCTTTGCAATTTCGGTGGGCTTCTAGCAGCCATAAAAGCCACCGAAATGTGCCCACCGAAATTGCAAACTAGTCATTTATTTAAAAAATATACAAAAGTATCAAAGTTATTCCAGTTTGCAACTTAAATCTCAAAAGTGTACCTAAAGGCTATTTAGAATGCATTACTGTAATATTTTTAAACTTTGAGGAAACATTTTAATCCCGAGCACCGAAATTGCAAAATTTTGATTCCGAGTTAACGGAAATAGTTTACTAACATTTTTGTCGGGAAGACGCAATGAGGTAGTGCACAACCGTTCACACTGCGCGTGAGTGCTCGGCTGATCCTAGCGGGGGAGGGGTTTTAGGTCTGGATATAATCAACAGTGTGAGCAGGGAGCGTCGAAACAAAATTGCCACCGATATTGCTATTTTTGCTGGGACAAATCTAGTTTTGCCACAGTTCATAAACTATTAGTCTAAAAATTCAATTTTTTATAATTTCTCGTAGGGTCACTTATCCTTAACATAATCAAAATTAATTTTCCTTAATATGTTGGACATAATTTTCCTGAGAGATGAATATGTTGTGAAAAACGGATTGGGGACAAGCCACCGAACATTGAAATTCGACACTTACTATTTTTTTTCTAAAAACATAATAACTGTCGAAACATTATTTATATGGATTCATATCAGAACAAGTGTCTTATATTTTGAAAAAAAATATCATAGTCATATCTGTAAAGCGTCACCTCGTTTTCAGCGAGGACATGAAAAATTTTCGCTTGAGAAATCCACTCATCTATAAGATCATAGGAATGATCCAAATCTTGGATTGAATCTTTCAATAAAGTTATTTAAGTAATAATTTCGTTAGTAATTATTTTATTGTTCTATGTTTAACGATGATGCACTTTCCTCGGAAGTAAAAGTAATTGTAATAATAATAAATCAGTTATTTGCCTACATCTCAAGGTTTAAGCTTAAGTACTCGTTTTCGTAATGAAAAGATATTGAAGCAAGGCCTTAAGATAACTGACTAATAATTATCAATCTTATATAAATATAAATCGATGTTTTAGCATAATTTAATTGCTAATGTAATGCTCCACAAATACCTACTGCAATAGTAGGCGGGTAAGCAGGTAAACTGAGGTTGAGTGAGCAACGATTTATCAGGCCCGCTTCGGCATACATTGCTGATTATTTTGTGTATATTCATATATTATAATGAAATACACAAGATAATAAGCAATGTATGCTAGATCGGGTCTGATTGGAATCTTAAGTAAAAATCGCCGCTTACATAATTAGTATTTGGTGTTACCTCCGCTGTTTTCAACAACACTTAATAGACTCGATCAAATAACCTCCTCCCAGGCAGTGAGCCTCTAAAGCTTCTGTAGTTCTTTCATTGCGCATGTCCCACCTTTGCACCATTAAACCCCATAAATTCTCTATGGGATTTAAGTCCGGAGATTTTGCTGGCCAACGAATAACTTGGATATCTGGGTGCTGGCTAAACCAATTATACACCACGGCAGCTCGATGCACTGGACAATTTATCCTGGACAAATGCAAAACGAGGAACTTCACTAGCAGGATAAACAGTTAAACATTTCGCACCCTCGTCGATAGCATGCTTTCCTGTAGCATATCAACATAATTAGCGGCAGTTGCACGCCCTCTTTCTTGTGCTACTAATTTGCCTGGACCAGCGGCAGAACCATTTTCTTCATATTGTTACACCATCATCCTCCGCTGTGAATCATTAATAAGACGAGTCGAGTTTTTACGCTACCTTCCTCTTCAAAACGTGTAACCCAAAGTTTAACAGTCTTCCACTAAAACAAAGTAGCATTATTAATAAAAAAGTTTATACTAATCGGTTCACAGCTACCAACATACTATGAGTCAAAGTTTTTAATATTTAAAATACAATTGTAATGAAATAAAACTATACTTACGGCCAGACCAGTCTGATTAGCAATTTGAGTTAAATTAAATCCAATATCATGCAGCGCCACAGATAATTGCAGCGCAACAATACGCTGCTTATCCTGCAAACTGATAATAGTATGCATTTCGAAGAAATAAACACTGAAGTTTAATAAATAAACTTAGGTTAAAAAAAATCACTTAGCACACGCACTATCTCGCAAACGATCTAGCAACAACTAAAATGTAATTCAAAATTTACTAAATTTTGCTTCATTTGATAAAATAAAAACTAGAACGAAGAAATCGGGATTCGATCCATTGTCTCCACAATAACGGTCAAGAATTTGCTTGACCGCGCTACTGACCACGCTACCGAAGCTAATGATTCATGTAGTGAAATAGTCAATACTACTCAGCCTATTATACAATGGTAGTTCGTCAAATAATAGTATGTTATACGTCATTTGTGTCATTGTGTGAGTGTCGCCGCGGGTGCGAGCGACTTGTTTTCTGAGGTTTGTGTTAACTATGACTCCACTTTAGAACGCGACCGTACATAAGAAAAAAAACAAGTAACTAAAAACGAAAAAACACATTCTATCAATTTAAAACATAGGCACTCTGATATGCAACGTGGCGCAATAATGAAAAGGTCAGCGACTCAGCAAAAACGCCTATCCCATAAGAGAAAGACTGCTGTTTTTCAGTCGAAACCTATTAGATTTTCTCGTCGACTGGATCCAAAATGTAAGTAAACTGTGTTTTGTGTGGATGAAGTTAAGGGAAAATAATAAATAACTTATAGATGCACGTTAATACTTAAAATACATACATATATACTTGTTATATAACTATAGTTATTATGATTAGAGGGAGTACTTTAGGTATAAATAGGACAATATTTTATCCACACTAATATTATAAATGCGAAAGTAACTCTGTCTGTCTGTCTGTCTGTCTGTCTGTCTGCTACGCTTTCACGGCCAAACCGCTGAACCGATCTTCATGAAACTTGGCACAGAGATTGCTAGCATACCGAGAACGGACATAGGCTACTTTTAATCACCATTCAGGGGACTGGAGTACAGATGTAGACCACCAGGTGTACCACCAGGAGCCCAGCTAAACTATTAGAGATACAGGCATGGTTCTAAAACAAAAGTTGTTCAGTATGATGGTCCGCTTTTTTTTACAAGGACATTGAGGATCTGGAGTACCTTATGTAGACCACCAGGTGTACCATCAGGAGCCCACCTAAACTATTAGAGATACAGAAATGGTTCCATAACAAAAGTTTATCAGTATGATGGGCCGCTTTTTTTACAAGGACATTGAGGATCTGGAGTACATTATGTAGACCACCAGGTGTACCATCAGGAGCCTAGCTAAACTATTAGAGATGCAGGCATGGTTTTAAAACAAAAGTTGTTCAGTATGATGGGCCGCTTCTTTAAACAAGGACATTGAAGATCTGGAGTAAATTATGTAGACCACCAGGTATACCATCAGGAGCCCACCTAAACTAAGAGATACAGAAAAGAATCCAAAACAAAAGTTGTTCAGTATGATGGGCTGCTTCTTTTGACAAGGACATTAGGGATCTGGAGTACCTTATGTAGACCACCAGGTGTACCATCAGGAGCCCACCTAAACTATTAGAGATACAGAAATGGTTCCAAAACAAAAGTTGATCAGTATGATGGGCTGCTTCTTTTCACAAGGACATAGAGGATCTGGAGTACATTATGGAGACCACCAGGTGTACCATCAGGAGCCCACCTAAACTATCAGACATACAGAAATGGTTCCAAAACATGATGATGATGATGGGAATAAGTTGAGAAAGGATATTGGCAACTTTTTACCGAGGATTTTTTTGTTATCTACTGACTTTTGTATTCAATGGTTATAAATGATCTCTCAGGGCAGTACACTGGATAGCATTTTGGATTGTCCATTTAACAACAGAAGCAAGCAAGTCATCCTTAAACAGTAGAGATAAGAACTGTTCTAATATCACTGTCACTACTTACTATGAATATACATATCTATTTTAGAACCTGTGCCTAAAAAAACTATTTAACGCAGACGAAGTCGCGGGTAAAAGCTAGTAAATATATAAATAAAACTAGTTATAAAATGCTATATTGTATAGAAACATATATAGTAATTTATACAAACACGTAAATTAATATATAAATATATATATATATATCTCGGCATCAGGACATCCGCTGTTTTTCTAATAAAATATTTTTCATTTGTTTTTTAAACGTTACCTTGGATACAGATACAGACTGTCTAAGAGGAGGTGGAATATTATTCCAACATTTGGATGCCTGATACCGGAAACTTCCCTCAAAAGCTCGAGTTTTATGAAAAGGTGTCTTGAGCAAAATGCTATTTTTATTTCGTGAATTGAAAGTATAAGTAGCCAATTTCAACTTTGAAAAAAGATAGGGTGGACTTTTGAATTTCACTATTGAGTGCACTAAGTTCATAAAGTGTAGATACCGCCGACACTCCATATTTAAAATTCCATGATGGTTTAGCACTGGTGTGATATGAGTCCTAGGAGGTACTTTGTAGCTAAACCTTATGCATGCATTTTGCACACGCTGTATAAGCTTTTTTGACGTGGAGAGCAAACAAGGTCCAATGACAACGTCACAGTAGTTAAGTCTGGACAAAATAAGTGACTCACAGATCTTAAGCCTAACGTCGATACTGAGCATATTTCTGATCTTATAAAATATTTTAAGACGATACAGACACGTTCTTGCGATGTTCTCAACGTGAGCCTCAAAGCGCAGTCTACTGTCCATTTCAATTCCCAGATTTCTTGTCTGCGTTACAAGTTCTACTGGCGTACCAAGTACAGTTAATTTGGGAGCTTGCAATAGACAACTGGAGACCTGCTTTTTGTATCCCAGTAGCATAAACTTAGATTTCGTGGGATTAAGTGTCAATGAATTTTGAGAAGACCATTCGGCAATCGAATCCAGGTCATAGTTTAGTTTTTGCAGCGAGTGTACAAGATCCTGTGGTTTAGTGTGTATATACAATTGAACGTCGTCAGCATACAGATGGTAATGGCAATTACTTATGTGCTTTGTAATATCCGCGCTGTATAGGATAAAAAGAATCGGTCCCAGGATTGATCCCTGCGGTACACCTCTGACTACATCCCTCGCGGAAGATACATCTACGTCTCCGTTAGAATTTTGCACTTTAACTATCTGAGATCGGTTATTCAGATAACTATGAAACCACTGTACTGTTTGCGCATCGAAACCGTAATACGTTAGCTTAGCTAGTAAGAGAGGGATACTTATAGAGTCAAAGGCACGGGAAAAGTCAAGCAGGGCCAGCACAGTGGCCATACCACTATCCTGCGCAGTAAGTATGTTGTCTACTACTTCCGAGAGTGCTGTTGCAGTGCTAACGCCCTTCCTGAAACCAGACTGCACATCGGGTAGGATCTCATTTGATTCTAAGTACTCAGACAGCTGCCAAAACACAATCCTTTCCAGTACCTTTGACAAATACGGCAACAAACTTATAGGACGAAGGTCTTTGTATTGTGTAGGATTCGTAACTTTAGGGATGGGAGTGACGAGGGCAGTCTTCCAAGAAAGCGGAAAGGTAGAAGAAGATATTGATTCATTTATGATACAGGTTATAAAAGTAAGAGTATGAGGTAGGGTTAATAAAACCATATCTGAATCAATACCATCCATACCCCGCGCATTTGATTTAATTGAAAGTATTGCCCTGCCAACCGTTGCTTCATCCACCGTTCGCAAACTAAATACATTTTTGCAGTGCCGGTTTTGTTGAAACTGTGTTATTTCAGCAGGCGAGACAGTATCTGTACAAGGAAGGGTCAAAAAGTGCTGGTTGATTTTATTTGGGTCACTGATATGTTTAGGTAACGAATCCGAAGCGTTACTGTGGATAAGAACATCTCTTTTTAAATTTTTGTATAGCTTTTTCGGATCGTTTGAGTTTAGAGTTATGCTTTGATTGAAGTATGCTGTTTTTTCTGAGGTCATACTTATATTTAATTGCTTTTTTAAATTCTTATAGTAGTCGAAAGATTATCTGTAGGACATATCAATCGACCAACTTTATTCAATAACAGTCAGTACCTAAACCTAATACAACTGTGTGCGAAACAGTTATGTATGTTATAAGGAGGCCCAATATCCAGCAGTGGATTGTTATGGCTGTTAATGTAATGTATTGTAAATGTACTTAAAACTAAAAAAGATATTTGAATAATTTATTTAAATTACAATTAGGACAAATTACAATTTTCCATGCTATTGGCATTGGCACAACATTTTAGTAACAACACAACACAAACAATTTTTATATAATAATTAAGATTTTAAGTTTTTCTTAAATATTTTAACATTATCAATAGTTTTAAGATTCAGTAAGGACGGCCGATGTGGCGCAGTGGTAGTGCGACTACCTGCGACGCAAAGGTTCCGGGTTTGATTTTTAGTGAGGCACTTACAAAGGTGCTATTTATCACTTTGTGAATTTGATTCCGGCCTGGTTAGGACATTGCATTGAACCACCTGATTGTCCGAAAATGAAAGATGGTTCCTTGCTTCGGAGGGCACGTTAAGCTACTAGCAGTAGGCGTTTGAAACACTAGGGTTCATCGGGTCGTTGGACGACTCGGAGTCCCACACGAAAAGAAGAAGTTCCATTGGCGGTTTGTTGCACGGCTTGATATATATTTTAATTATTTATTTTACGATTTATTGTACACAGGAACCGTAAAGAGACAAACACATAAAGAATACAGACACAACAGGCACTGCTTATCTCTAATAGGAAATTACTTACAGCAGACCTAGGAAAGAGTAATGGTTTTTAACGAAATGTGGATAAGACGTGCACAGAAAATAAAAACAAAATTTTATACTAAATTATATAATACACTACACATATCACGCCTTGCGGGGTAGGCAGACCGTAAACGGCCGCAAAAAACGGACATTTACGCTACGTCTGACGAATATTTGAGGGTTGTTCGGAAAATTGTGTATGTACTGTAGTGTATATAATAAAGGAAGGTATAATAAATATCTATACATAAAAATACAGGTGTCCCACACGAAAAAAAAAGAGAAAATACATGTACCTCTATAAACGAATAAATATAAATATAACATACCTACGTAAGTAGTAAGTACGTATAGTATAGTCCATCAAGATGGTCGCTCTCGTACACGTTTCATTTAGTTTCCAACCCATCTCCCGCCACTCAGCCAAAGTGGATATTTCCTCAAAACAAATCGGTGAACACGGAAGACGACACTTGCAATGCATTTCTATTTTATTTACTTCTATTCTGTTTACATGTTTATTTATTCAACTGATTATTGCACACAAGATAAAACAGGACAATTATATTAAAGAAAAACAAGAGGTACTACTTATTTCTAAAAAGAAATCTCTTCCAGCAGTCCTACGGTAAAGAGATATATCACACAGCATACATAAATGTATCACACAGCAGCCGGCCGTAAAAAACGGTAATTTACGCCACGTCAAACCAACATTTGAGGGTCATTCGGAAAATTGTGAATCACCATGACAGGATGTCAGCTCATCGCCTAAAATTGCAATACACACCGTCGAGTCCCTTAGTCGTCTCTTATGACTCCCAAGGAGTGCTTCTTTTCCTTATTATCAATTAATGTATTTTAAGTTGAGTTTAGCAGACTTTCTTCTTTCATTTTCTGTGTTTGGGTAAATAGAACAAAAAAGAGTCCTTTTTTTATAAGTTCTTAGATTCTTCTGCATTTTGGGAAATAGAACAAAGAAAGTTGGACTTTTTTGGAGATAAATCAGTAAACTTAAGTTTCTTTACAAGAACTCCATCAATCAGAGAGAATACCTTCATTATACGAGCGGCCGGGCCTTGTTACGTTTAATTAGTTTACTTTGCTGGCCATTCGGGCACTTCTCTGAAGACTGTCATAAAATTAATTACTTAGATAAAATTATACGGGGAAAATTTTCCTACTTTACTATTGTAAATACTGATGTGATAACCATCATCATACATTATATTTTCATCATAAATGGAAAAAAGCGATTGAAAAACTGTTAACGCCCGGTACTAAAACCCGGGACCGTGAGGTACCGACCCCCGCCTCGACTGACACTTCCAAATTTTCAATCACTTTAGTACTCGTTTTGCAGTGTGCTAGGATGGTTATTATCATATCTCATACAGTCTTCCTTCAAGTATAATTGTATAAAGGACTTCTAAATGGAATTTGCCATAACGTCGTCCTGCGATGTGGCGCGAAGGTTCTGTTTGCAAAGTTGATATCATTACTTTGTGATATTGTTTCCAGTCTGGTTAGGACATTGCAGGCTGAACCTCCTAATTGTCCATAAGAAAGATACATCGATAAAGCCGTCAATCCCAGTTGCTGTCTATGATTACTTTGATGGCGGTCGTTACGATACGTTACCATGTCAGAAGCCTACTTGTAGTAGGAGGCGGTAGAAAAACTCTCAGGGTTATTGGGTCGTTCGTCAAATCTGTGTCCCACAAGAAAAGAAGGCCATAACGTAATCTCCGAAAACTGTGTGATCAGCCCACGAAACCGCCCACGGTCCCGGGTTCAAAGTCAATTTATTATTGTCATTTACTGCAAAATGAGCAGTTAATGCGATTTACACGGGCACTTGCACACAACATGCAGCGACCTATATTCCCATTAATGTCATTTGCTGAAGTTATTGAATCCAGCTGCTCCAGATGTCCACAGCTATCTCTGGGATGCGCATCGATGCAGCTCTTCTGCAATACAATAACAGCTTATTGAGTTAGGTATTGATGGAAAATAAGAAAGGGTCTCTAGAGATTTTTTGTATTCATAGCAGTATGAACCTAGGTTCCGTGGCTGGACACCTGCACAAAAATAAGGGTATTAAATTACATTTCAATTTCAAATGAGACACTCTACTTTTGTAACAAATAACTATACCTACCATATGATTGCAAAATAAAGATGAATCATTGTTAGCAGTGAACGGTTTGATGTAAGTAGACTAGCGCCCCGCCTAGTAGTTTCCCGATGCTACCCGTTTTCCTGAAGGAACAAAGCTTTCCGCGGTAAAAGGTACTTAAAAAGGTTTTATCTTCTGAACACACAATATGTGCTTAATACTCGTATGTTGCGAATTGAATTGTAAATACTTATAGATAGTTGTGAATTTTTATATCCTGACGCGATCATAATTTCCGAAACCTGCCGTCTTCAGATCTACCTATACAAATATCTTTCTTCGGATCAACAATCAGAAGCTTCATATTTTCAGCGGAAATTGTATTTTCAGAATTCTCGAAATGTATCTACTCATTTTCGAGATAAGTAGCATATTATTGGACGTTTATTCGGCGTCTATTTTTGTATCTCTTGAAATTTTGTCCATAAAATTAGATCTCAAGTCTTATAGACGACCGACGGCCGATTTGGCGTAGTGGTAGTGCGACTGCCTGCGACGAAAAAGTTCCGGGTTCGATCCCCGATGTTGATAATTATCACTTTGTGAATTGTTCCCAGTCTGGTTAGGACATTGCAGCCTGAACCAACTAATTGTCCATAAGAAAGATTCCGTTATTCGGTCCCTAATAGACGGTGGTCGTTACACAACCATGTCAGAGGCCTAGTAAGCAGTCGTAGGTGGTTGAAAAATCTCTGACACCAGTGTTCACCGGCTCGTTCCTCGATTCCCACTCAAAAAGAAAGAAAATGTCTTATAGCTGGTAGTTAAGCTGGTTTTCCCGCATTTTGTAAGGCACCGTATGCGCATACGCGAAAATAAATTGTGTGAACACCGCCTTTAAATGAAGTAACGACCACAAATACTTTAAACGTTTAACTATTTGCACGTGTCTCATTGACTTGTCAATATTTCACAAAACTAATTATTTAAATAAGTCATTTGGCAATATACTATAATACTATATGTAGGTAATTAAACAATAGAAGATATATCAGATATTTCATATCAATAATTATTCAAAGAAGTGTCAGAAATTTCTTTTTATGGATATTTACGAGTAATTACGTTTTAATTTTTATTATATTTTTCTATATTTTATGTATTATGACGTTCTAAATTCAAAGATCTTCATAAAATGTATTACGGTTTATTTTGCACAGACAGTGCTATATTTTTTTTATTGATGTAAATTAGAAATTTAAAGAATCCCCAGCAGACGCAATTTTATTTTCATTTGATCTTCACTTATGATCTGATTAAAATTAATTACATTTTACTGAGTAAATTCAAGCGAGTAAGTAGGTGCTAAGTAAGTAAGGTAGTGCTAATTGTACCAGAGCCCTGATATCGAACAAATATACAAGGTGTAAAAGGACAATATAGGGTGCATACAGACCATGAAACTGAACAACTTTCCTCTAGAAATATTTGTCAGAAAACGCCAAAAAAAAAATCGACGTCCCATACCAAATCACAATCAGCTGACTGCATTTACTATAATAAGGCAAAAAAATACGTTTCCTGAAATATTTTCTTATGGGAAGATATACAGTTTCATCATAGTCTGAATGCACCCTATCCGTATTCGGAGGGCTGTCCCTTACACCCTGTATATCAAAACTGAGTAATTTTAATCAGTGCGGTGTAAGCTACGTATTAAATCTTCATAGAAAACCCAAAGTAAACTTAATAATCATACATGAAATATTGTGCGGAGAAACTTCGGGGGAACCCTCGTTACGTTTCCTTTCATGCAAATTGTGGTGATTTACTTAGGTTAATAGTTTGTACTTGTCCATACTATACTTACATATTATTATAAATGGGAAAGTGTGTTTGTTTGTATGTGTGTCGTTTTTTCCCGTCGCAATGGAGTGAAGAACTTAGCATTTAAAATTTGCCGTGTGATGCCTGCTTAGATTTTGCCGTGTGATGCCAGCTTAGGATAGTATCACCCCATTTCTTTCCTGCGTGTGTCGTAAGAGGCGACTAGCGGACTCAAGGGTTTCGTAAGTGTTACAACTAGTAGTAGTTGGCGGTTAAAAAACTGACACCTGGGTTAATCGGGTAGTTCGTCGATTTGAAGTCCCACTTGAAAAGAAGAAGAATAATATGTATTCTCTCTGTTCCTCTACAACTCGATGCCCATAAGAATTATTGATTGGATTTCCCACTGACATTGATTGCTCTAATCCAGAGGTGCTCAAACTTACAACTTCCGCCAAATAAGTTTATTTTCACCATCGGTTATTTCGTCTTGCCGCAAAATAAAAAGCTTTACAAAAGGCTCTCCCGTCATTATTGAACATATATCATACATACATATATCACGCCTATAATCCCTTGCGGGGTAGGCAGAGCGTAAACTGCCGCAAAAAACGGACATTTACGCCACATCTGACAAATATTTGAGGGTCATTCGGAAAACTGTGCATCGCTATAGTGACAGGTTGTCAGCCCATCGCCCAAAATTGCAATACACACCCTCAAGTCCCTAAGTCGCCTCTTACGACTCCCACGGGCAAGAAATGGGGTGATGCTATTCTTAGCCGGCAACACACGGCGAATAACCTTATTATTACGAAAATAGTAAGACATGGTTTGAGCTGTTTGAAAACGTGAAATCGTATATAAAAAACTATCTAAATGCGCCTCTAACTTTTTTAATACTACACCAAAAATGTTTAGGGTGGCAATATACACTGAAAAAAATCGTACCCAAACAAGTTACCAAGTTGCTTGTTTGAAAAAAATATTGTTGAATCAGATAAGAAAATACAAATATCAACGTGAGGTATTTTTTTGATACAACAAAGCTAAAATGATTGACCGTCTAACAAGCGAAATTGTATCATGCGAATAAGTTTACTTTGTCAACTTTTTGCCATAGCTTATTCTAATAATAACTTATTAGTATGTATCAAGTTGCTTTTAAGATATTATATATTGCAATAATTCAATTTAAGCAAGATTTTTATAAATATAAATAACAACGCCATTAGTTTAAGGAATTACACAATTATTATTAGTAGTAAGTTTCATCATGTTTTCGATTATTGAACTACATATAAACAAACGCGCGCTTTTTCGATTGAAAGATGCGTTTCGTTAATTCAAATAGTTTGTTGTCCGAGCGCTGCAGTATCTCGTCAGGACTTGCTTAGTTTTCAATCGCGCATAACGGCGACACGGCGACATTGGTTGTTGGTTAGTGAGTTTTGTGTTGTGTGTGCGGATAAAATATAAAATAATAGTGAAAAAAAAGGATTAATTATAGTGACTTCCAGTGATAGTTCCAGTGTGCAATAGATGAGGTATATGACCTCTTAAACGCTTGGGGGTTCCCGGAGCTGAAACCCATTTTCACCAGTAAGTATTTTTTTTCTTGACACCGACAAACTTAGCCCACAATTGAATAGTATACCATAAATGTAGACCTACCGCAAGCTACGTTCAGACTGACCCACTGACTGACTGACGGAACCAAATCTTAAGTCAGGCTCATGCCTGGCTCCCAGCCACATACACAAGTCAAGTATATCAAGCTAGTGCTGCCGTTACAGTTTCTGAATATCTTCAGCTCGTTTTACTATACGGTTGGTAAAGTCAGTCATCACCAAACATCTTTTAGCTTGCTATCGTGGGTTGGGGTGCCCTTTTGGTATGGAAGTCCCCATAAGAACGCTCCAACCTATGTTACTTGGAGAAAAGTTGTGCAGTTTTATTGACTGGTTCACCTGTCCAAATATTATCCAGTTGTTTTTTATCCTGTATACAGGGTTATTTTCAGGTCAGTATGCAAACCTACTTTGCAGGGTGATTTGCAGTGCCATACTGAAAATTCAAGATGGGATGATGTTAAGAAAATACTTACCCTAAGGAACATATTAAATAAGCTGCCATTGTATTTTTCATTTCATATTTCATTGTAAATTCTAGGCATAGCTCAACATATTTTATTATTGTCAAGCTTATTTCAATATTTAATTGCAGGATAAACCCATGCTGTTTGAAGATTTTCTCCAGTCTGGAAGTGAACCGCCAAGTGGAAGTAGTAGACCGCCAAGTGGATCGTCTTATATAACAAAGATCAGCAAACGTCACCAAACACATCTTAACTAAGCAACCTCGAAAATAAAGTACGTACGTACACATTTTTCTTTGTTTTTTACTACGCATTGCATAATGGAGAGTGAAATTACATAATTTATGACTTTAAGGTGTTTATGTACTTCTTTGTTTTTTTACAGGCTCTTTTGGAATTGAACAAAATAATTTTGAAACTACAGGCTTATTACGCTTTAAAGGAAAATCATTAGATAACGAAAACGCCCGTAACTATTAAAAGAAAATAAAAATGCTCCCATTACTGGGAATGTTTACAATAAATGGGTCAAACACATTCAAGGGTTATTTACAGGAAAACGCGCAACTACGTATTATATCTCGCCCTGTGTCAACGCACAGGGAATCACACACTAAGCAAGAGGAAAATTAGTCTCTCAACTTATGAACATACGAGGCAAATATCAAAAATTAGGTGTGCTTGACACTAAAAAAGTATTAACCAGAGGCGAAGATCAACAACAGAGTTGGTCATTATTGATTCGCCCAATCCCTCTATCAATTAATAATGCAATACAGACTAACAAAAACCCGGAGGAAGATCTTGCTTGGCTGAAAAGTTGCTCAGATCCGTGGGCGCTTGTCGAGTCAAAGTGGAAAGCTGCCATTACTACAGCATTCCAGAGATATAGCAAGGCCAGAATATTCAATCGAACAGTACTTTGATGATTATCCTGCATTGCAGAAGCCTCAGGGCTATAAATTGGTATGTATCTATTTCATACATTTGTATTGGTAACACAAATAACATATTTTAATAATTTTCTTTTTCTTAGTTTAATTCTTCTGCAATTTTTTTTTTTAATTTACCTATCTCATATTTTTAACGAATGTAAGTTAGTACATTCTAAATAGTTTTTTTTTGTTTTAGCTTGTTGATGACTTCAACAACAGTTACCCGGACAACGTGAACAACTTTAACTTACATTTTCTACTGATAGAACTTTTGTTACAAAAGGAAGCAAAAGGTGACACATATTTAGAATAACTCATTCATTTGTCAAAAGGTTGGTTGGTATTAATACTGGTCCTGAATGTTGAACAGCTTAGAGTTTTTAGTATCAAACTTACAATTAACTTCAACATTACATTGACAGAGACATCGTGGGGTTCTTTGGCATCTACATATTATTCAAAAGGTTCAGTACTAGTTTAAAGTCCAAAAGATAATTGTTTGGTAACGTTTTTTAAATTTACTGATATTTATGTTCTAAATTCGTAATCGGATTTGGTTTTAAAAGGTTTATTAAAGGAAACCTTATGTTTTAATGAACATTTTCACGTATATGAAGCTCATGAATCACAATAGTTCCAATACGCTGTTAAGCTTCAGAGTCAATTAGAGTCTCCCATTCCATGTAATTTAAGCATTGTGTGCAATAAACATTATGTCACTTTACGTAGTCCAGTTTAATTTGGTATACAGAAAGTTAGGAAACTTTCTGTATACTTAGGATTATAATTTTAAAATCGTTATACACCGGCGGATCTGACGTCAGGTTGGCCGGTGTATTGTCATATCATTACAATCTCTACAGCCATTATTCAAAAACCTATCATCCTGGCCATCCTGACGTCAGAACCGCCGGTGTATAATGAATTTAAAATTATATTTAAAGGTTCTAATTGTAAATTCAATGGTACCACATCCACATAATAGTAATTAGGTACATTTTGAAGTTTATAAGGTGTAAAAATATAAGCTGCAAATATTTCAAAGGGTGAATCTGCCCATGAAACCGAACAACTTTCTCTAAGAAACATAGGTCGAAATATGAGAAAAAAATTCGGACCCCCAATACAAATTGACTTGATTAGCTGGGAACTTTGTATGGGAGGCCCAATTTTTTTTTAATATTTCGACCTATGTTCTTTAGAGAAAGTTGTTCAGTTTCCTGGGCTGGTTCACCCCTTAAAATATTTGCACCTACTTTTTTACACCCTGTATATTACATTAAATACAAACTAGTTTAAAAACCCTAAATATTTTTTGTTATTTATTTTCTGTCATAAGAAAAAACGTCTATAAAAACAAAAAAAATTGGTGATTGAATCAGTATTATGTCCCTTAGCCATAGTTACGAAATAATGAAAGAAAGTATCCATTTTTGTTATTTAATTTTAATTGTATTTCGATAATTATTGGCTGTTATACTACGATTTAAAGATCGTTATTTTTTTCTATTATGTTGTGTATGCATAGTTACGCAGGCATGTCAGGCATGCTTATAAAGTACGAGTATGTACATAAATAATTGTAATTTCAAAGGTTCGAACGTTTTCAAAAATAAAACTATTTGGTGATTGTGGATTCAGTATTATGTTAATATTAAAAAATATTTTGTTATTTAAGATTCTGTTATGACACACTTTCATTAACTACAGTCTAGCAAAAAAGAGTAGACAAAATATGAGGGCACCATTTTCTTCGCAATCTGTCATATCTGACAGATAACGCTTAACTATGGCAACAAATTTTTAGTTCCCTTTTATTTAATTTCTACTATTTTTTGCTCGACTGCAGGTAGGTTTCAGGTTGAAAAATGAAAATTTTTGAATAAACAATGTTTACTAATATGAATGTATGTGTTTTTTATATTTGATGGCCAGAAATAGCATATTACTATTACAGAAATCAATCAGTTTGTAAACAGAGTATATAGAGGTATATATTATATTGTATTGCGATGAGTCTGTTGCAAAATACAAAAGTTATTCCATTTTACACACTAATCATATGTATTCTGTAAGTTTGCATTTACACGGCACTTTACTATTCGTTACGTATCTCTGGTCCCTAACTTTACGTGCCAAGCTGGCAAACCAAAGTATGGGTTGAGAGCGACGCAATGGAATAGCAACGAGCCGTGTGAACGCACCCTAATATTTCTAATATGGTATTTCTGGGACGCCCTGAAAACTTGCACCCAACAAATAAGTACATGGTAGATTTAAATAAATACACTTCATTACTCTAAAGCAGTTTTTATTTATTTCAAACATTATAGAATAATAAAAACAAATAACTACATGTTAAACACAAATGAGATACTTGTTAGATCAATGCAAATATAAAACGTTATATTGATCATGCATCGATTTGGTTAAACGAGGTTTGATGTTAACTTCCCATTACTAAGCTGATAAGATATACAAAGTACTTGTTCCAAGTATACTTTACATATATGAAGTAAATGAGAGGCAATAGTACATGCAATTAAGCATCTTATAGCTTTTATAATATTTAACATTTGATTCAAATTAATATCCTAATGATAATAAACAAATAACTTGTTTAGAATAAACTTCATTTAATTCATGTAATTAAGATTAAATATAACATCGCATTAAGAATCTACTAGAATAATCAAGTTTTACGTTTGATACTTGTTACAAACCTTATAAGATCAAACAAGTTACTCGTTAAGATCATACTTTACTCCATTTAACTAAATATGTGAACAAATTTCTGTCAACACACATCTTTATAGATATTATCAAGTCTTTATAACATGTACAAAGGGTAGTAGTTAACAATAACGACCAAACTTATTAAGTCCAACAAATTATATATTTGATCTAATACGTTTACTTATTCATTTTTGTAAACAAGATACCTTGATTGCTGGAATCACAAAACTTTGTGCGCTCGTATATAAACAACTAAGTTGATCGCCGCAAACATTTTCTTAATGATTTCAACTGGTTTTTTTTTTCAGTGTAGTACTGCAATTAGTAATATTCTTAGTCATTGAACTCATAAATCAAATATCCGGAACTATTGCATAGGTTATTTTCCCTTGAGATCCTTTGAGTGCACCTGCATACGTTTTACTGTCATAACTTTAATTGCAGCGAGTATTTCATTGAGTTTACTTTAGGATAATACTAAAAACTTGGGCAACGGATATTCTGATAGATTGTTTGTATAAAGAGAAAACTTTCTTTTTGTGAAGTGGCGCCACTGTCGAGGTCGTTGACGGCTACTCTCGCCATAAGTTGTGGTGTGGCCCACAATTACGCAAGTTTGAGAAGCGTGTGCCTTGCTCGCCTTCCCGCCGTAAACAAGAAGCACAGCTCGGGAAGCAGATGTCATGTTCTGATTATATGGAGACGCGGCGGATTGAACGCGACCGACGGCGGTGAACGCGAGATGTATTGTATTTAGTAAGTTAAGGAAAGTGGGACAGTAAAGCGTGCCTATCTACAGAACCTGTGAAGTAAGTACTGTACGGGATAGAGGCTACTAAGTGATAACACACGAAGTTTATTTAATTAGTTCTTTATTTTATAATTGCTGAGAACATCCTCATACCAGCTCCTAAAACAATGTGTCTATCTTTTCGCCCAATCTGTCCTAGCGTCAATCAGTGACGATTATTCAAATTACGAATTCGTGAGGTGCCAGCCATAGAAATGAGGCTGGACCTTACAGTTCTTTTATACACACATCACGCTTATATCCCTAGCGGGGTAGATAGAGCCGAAACGGCCGTAAAAAACGGACATTTACGCCACGTGTGACGAACATTTGAGGGTCATTTAAATAATTGTGTATTACTATAGTGACAGGTTTTCAGCCCATCGCCTAAAATTACAATACACATGTAACCCATCCCTTGATCGCCTCACACGATACCCACGGGAAAGAAACGGGGTGATGCTCGGCATTGTAAAGTAATTAAGTAGTATTGGAAAAAACGGATTTCTTAGAAAAGAAGAGCTGTTCGAATCTTTCGGATGTAAAGATGCACATCACTTCTTTCGCTCAGTCACGCTTTGCGATCATCGAAATATTTGTTTCTTTAGGACGTGTTTAGCTCATAGACGCTAACGAATGTATAAGTGAACTAAAGTTAAAATATACTTACAATATAAAAAGTTTATATAAATTAATACAAAACGGCCGTCTCTTGTGTAATGTTTAATATAGACTATGTATATTAAATAAAGTTTTCTATCTGATTTACTGTAAAATGATTATCCATCAGTCAGATTACTTACCAAAAGAAAAGTCCAAAAAAACTCCAAGTGAATTTGTGCTATAGTGTAACACAATATCGCGTATTTTTCTAACCACGCCAAATCCCAAAATCGCGGGAAAACGGTGCGCCGATCACTTTATTTTCTTGGTCGGAAATTTTGGAATTTCAGTGGCCGCAAAGATCGTAAACGGACTGCGATAAGCGCAAGAGTGAGTGAGTTTTATGTGAGAAGCGCGCTCATCCCACTCAATATATTGAGTGGAAAAAGCGCGCTTCTCACTCTCTCGCAACTGTATAAACAGATGCTGTATTTGTTCATATGCTTTACTGTTTTATTTTTCTGTCATTACTTGAGTATATATAATACCCTTATTATATGTTCAACCTTAAAAATATTTGCACAAAATTTAATAGGACCTCATATATTTTCATAGTTTTCCAGAAACATATCGAAAAAAATTTAGGCAGAAAGTTATTCTGAAGAGAAGGAAGAAATAAAACTTTGCGTATGCTAGAAAGTTTATCTTATAAGATATTCAGATACCCAATAATCCGGTCTTTTATTAAGGAAAACGAGCTTGAAAATTATTCGGGATTACCCGAAGTTCAAAAAGTCGTCTTCAGATAATAAATTAACTTATAAGTACTAGTAGTATAATAATTTGTACTATTCGCAAAAGTTATATAAACAGACACGAGCAACAGCTACTCATATACTATATGGAGGTTATGTTATATATACAGGTTGTAAGGGACAGCCCTCGAAATACTGATAGGGTGTATTTAGACCATGAAACAGTTCAGTTCAATTCAGTTTCATGGTCTGCATGCACTCTTCCAGTATTTGGAGGACTGTCTCTACACCCCGTATATGTTATTACAGAATCACTTATTATCAAATACTTTAACTCTACACTTATGGAATACTTCTTTATGTGCAGTCACTATGTGCAGAAAAAAGATTTCTCAAAATGTGTTTCTTATTCTACAAAGTAAGTCCTTTACCAATTCATTAGTAGTTTATTAAGCTATAATTTATTAGCAATACGAAATGTGTTTATACCTCACTCAATGCCAGCTTTGGGTAAACAACTACTTAACCAAGTACCGATTGGATATTCTAGTCTAGGTCCAAAACAAACAAACTCTTAACGAAATTAGTTTTCAAGGTTTTCTAGCTCGTGAATAGTGTTCTAAAAATTGGACACAATAGGTTTTGTTTTGTGTTTTGTATCTTGATTACACACTTTTATAATCTTTGCATCAAGTTAAGTATAAGTATCCAAGTAAAAAAAAAGTTATGTAATATTCTTTGTATTGATTTGATAACTGCGCATTCTACAGAATCTTCGTAGCATTTTGTAGCCGTGTAATATACTTACTGAAAAGCGCGACGCAGCGGAGCGTAGCAAAAGCAGCGTAGCATGTAGCATTTCGCTACGAGTGCCCGAGCTTTTGCACCCGACTGCGACCAACTTGGAGGTACTCACACGGACCGCATGATTTTCCGGTGTTTTGCGGGATTAGTTTTTTTGACGAAAAAATGAGGATTACCAAATTGGCACACGTCACCGCATTAACTATATTATTATTATTAATCACTTATTGCACACAAGAAACATTGCATCATTTATAAAATGGCAAAACAAAAGTTGTTTAGAAACGTAAACAGGTAACCTACACACTAAACATAAGTAAGTAGTGAGTACCAATAGTTCCATTGTACTTACGTATTATAAATCTTTCTAACTTCTTGTGATTTGCAAGGCTTCTTTTGAACTTGGTTTTCAAATTAACAAATTTGTTAATAATGTTTCGTATTCGTAACGAGTTTACAGCTAGCCGCTACATTAATATTCTTGACTGAAACCCACCCACCACGGCGTAGTTAGTGGGGTACCGAATCACCGAGTAATACGACTGAATACTGTTGTAAATACTTTTTGTAAATACTGAGACACCCTGGCCACTATATATTTTTATATTTATGTTTGTCAACTATGACACAAAACAAAACTGTTACTCTAATAAAATATTCTGTTGATGATACATCAAACAACTTAGTTTACTTCCATGATCTCAAATTCCCTTTCGGAAATTTAACAGGTTATGGGCCCAGAGCCCCTCTAACCTAAGTTGTGTAAGAATATATAATTTGGTACGAGTGCTATGGAGGGTGACACACAAAACCCTTCATCGGCAGGACAACTGCCGGCACCAGCGCAACCTACAGCTACACCTAGTGGACAGCAGCCTCTCCCGATGGCACAACAGATTGGGGTGCCCACGATTGAGAAACTGGAGGGTGCCAGAAACTTCACCAGCTGGAGTTTCTCGATGAAGAACGTACTCGTCGTGAGTGACATGTGGGATTTTATAGAAAGTCCCGCACTTATGATGCAGCAACTTGGAGACATGCAATTCAAGCGGCTTGATGCAAAAACAAAGGCAAAAATATGCTTATCAGTAGCAACATCGGTGTACCCTGTGATAATGAGCTGCACCACCGCCAAGGAAACCTGGGAAAAGCTACAAGCAGCTTATGCTGACAGCGGCCTTCTACGGCGCCTGCACCTACTTCGTAAACTCTTCAATACAAGACTGGAGAACTGTACTAGCATGGACGAATATGTTAACGGAATCCGCAGCACGCAGCAGCAACTAGCGGAAATAAAGGCTCCCGTCAATGATGAGTTTGTAGGAGTTATAATGTTAACTGGTTTGACTGAAAAATATAACCCTATGGTAATGGCATTGGAAGGATCGGGAACTAAAATCTCTTCGGACTCCGTAGCTACATTGTTACAGAAGGAGGACCAGCGGCCACCGACCTCGACGAAAGACAGTGCTCTGTATACATCGAAGCCTACGCCTGCGTCCAAGACTACGCGTGTGCCCCCGCGCCCAAAGCATGTGTGCACATTCTGCAAGCGACATGGACACGTCGTCTCGGAGTGCCGGAACCGCAAAAAGAAGAATAAGGCTAATTTCAGTACACATGTTACACTTTATTCATCTTTTCATTCTTCCAAAAACCCATCCCATTGGTTCATAGATTCTGGCGCAACATCTCATATGTGCAATAACATACAATCATTCAGCAATTTTTCTCCCCAGTCAGACACAGTAACCGTAGCCAACAACCAGCAGATTTTAAGCGAAGGAACAGGTACAATTTGTGTAAATAGCGGCAATATTGACAAAATTTCTAACGCCCTATTAGTACCACAACTTTCGGCTAATTTATTATCTGTTAGTTCTATGGCAGGGAAGGGCTATGCTACAGTTTTTACTAGTAAAGGTGCTCAAATCTATCTCGAAAAAGGGCTCAAAATTTCGGGAACAGTAGTAGCAACAGGGCAAAATTATAAGGGCATGTATAAATTAGATATTTCTGAGCCACAACAACAAGCACAGCTGACAAATGTCAGAAATGAAACAGCTGTTCTGTGGCATAGACGCCTCGGACATCTCAACGTCAAAGCGATGTCTACTCTGAAAAAGAGAACGAATGGCATAAACTGTCAAATAGATAGTTCGGGTTTAGATGAAACCTGCATTCCTTGCCTTCAAGGAAAATTAGCAAAAAGTCCATTCAAAAAGTCGAAAAGTAAGTCTTTCAAAAAGTGTGAGCTCATTCATTCCGACCTTTGTGGACCAATGAGTACACATTCATGGGGTGGCGCGCTCTACTTACTTACTTTCACAGATGACTTTACGCGCAAAACTTTTGGCTACTTGCTAAAGTCAAAAAGTGAAGTGTTTTCAAAGTTTGTCGAATTCAAACAACTTGTAGAAAACCAAACAAACGAAAAAATTAAAAAGTTTCGTTCCGACAACGGTCGTGAATTTGTAAACGGGCCGATGTCTACATTTTTAAGGGAGAATGGAATTATCCATCAGACCTCTGTAGCCTACAACCCTCAGCAAAACGGCGTCGCTGAACGGGTTAATCGGACGATTGTAGAAAAGGCCAGAGCAATGTTGCACGACGCAAAGCTCCCAAAAGCTTACTGGGGTGAGGCAGTAAATACAGCAATTCACCTAAAAAATCTTTCGCCCACCCAAGCTTTAAAAAATAAAATACCTGACGAACTTTGGTACGGGAAACGACTTGATGTGTCTCATCTACGTGTTTTCGGCTGTGAAGCGCATTCTTTTATTCCAAAAGAAAAACGCAGCAAACTGGACTCGAAAACCCAGTCTTGCATTTTTGTTGGATACTCAACTGAGACTAAAGGCTATCGCCTTATAGATCCTCGCAACCCACGAGCGATCATATTGTCACGGGATGTAGTCTTTATTGAAGACAAACTTGGAGTTACTGAACCACAGCAACCCACCACCCCTAACAACAGTCTCACTTACGATTTAATTGTTAATACAAGAGTAGACCAACAGGAAACACAACCGCCTACGACACAACAGCCAAGTCTTCCATCACCTCTCATCTCAGATGTTCCAGTCCCACGTCCTAACTCTGAAATACCCCCTCAAAACACTGAACCCCAGCCACAGCCTCTACCACAAATAGATACATCTGCGACTGCTGAACCGGCATCACCAGAGTATCTGTCAGCTACTTCTGAACCAGATGAACCCGTTCTTCCTGAAGTTCCTACTGAACCTGAACGCAGATACCCTGTCCGTGTAAGGAATCCTCCTGAACGCTTCGGATATCTCACCTCAGACCTGGAACCCGAATCTTTTAAAGAAGTAACGGATCATGAAGAGAAGGAAAAGTGGTTAGAAGCTATGCATGCTGAATACGATTCCCTAATAAAAAATGGAACCTGGGTTCTCGTCGATAGACCCTCCGGCAGAAAAACGATTAAATGCAAATGGGTATTTAAACTAAAAAAGGACACTAGTGGCCAAATAACGAAATACAAAGCCAGACTAGTAGCAAAAGGCTTCACCCAAGTAGCAGGGATTGACTACAGTGAAACTTTTGCACCAGTCGCTAGACTGTCTTCAGTGCGACTATTATTGGCTTTTGCGGCTCAACGTGGACTTCAAGTTGACCACCTAGACGTGGAAACTGCATTTCTAAATGGGGACCTCGATGAGGAAATTTATATGGAACAGCCAGACGGCTTCTCCACTGACCCAAAGGGCAAAGTATGCCTACTCAAAAAGGCTCTATATGGCCTTAAACAAGCTCCACGACAATGGAACTTGAAAGTCTGTGAAGCCATGAAAAAACTTGACCTGCAGCAAGCTTCTAACGAGCATTGCCTGTACTACAGACGCGACGGAAACGACCTACTTGTAGTAGCTGTATTCGTCGACGATTTCTTTATTCTCTGTAGTAACGACAGCATGAAGGACGACCTTAAGCTCGGCTTAAAGAAACTATTCGTGGTCAAAGACCTTGGTCCTGTCAAAGACTGTCTTGGAATGCGTGTTGTCCAGAAACCCGGCAACATATCTCTCGATCAAACCAAATATATCGAGAAAGTGATAGAGAAGTTTGGTATGACTGATGCCATCCCTGTCTCAACGCCCATAGAACCAGGTATGAAGCTCACAATCCCTGATAAGGATGATGAGAAACCCGATTTGCCATACCAACAGCTTATTGGTTCTCTAATGTACATTGCAATAGGCACAAGACCAGATATATCCTATGCAGTATCTTATCTGAGCCAGTTCAATGGACATTACGGGGAGGTGCATTGGAAAGCTGCCAAACGAGTTTTAAGGTATCTTAAAGCAACTAAGGACCTAAAACTAAACTTTAAAAATGGTGACGGTTATCCAACCGGCTATGCGGACGCCGACTACGCCAGCAACGTAGTAGACAGACGCTCATACACGGGGTACGTTTTCAAGATGTGCAGTGCTGCCATCTCTTGGGAATCTAAGAAACAGCGCACCCCTGCACTGAGTACCACAGAGGCCGAATACATGGCCCTAGGCGAAGCCTGCAAAGAGGCCATCTATCTCCGCACACTTATCAAAGAAGTCTACAACGTCATACAGCCACTCACCATTCATACAGACAACCAAAGCACAATCAAACTCACTCGCAACAACACATTCCATGCACGCACAAAACACATCGACATTAGACATCACTTCATACGCCTACTCTCAGAACAGGACTACATAATCACATACATACCAACACACAACATGATCGCAGACATCCTCACCAAGCCTCTACCAAAACTCAAACATTGTAAATTTTCATGTTCATTAGGTTTAGGCTAGGATTCAGATCATGGTTAGGTATGTAAATAGTTCTCTAGGTTTAGGTGTATATACAGGTTGAAGTTTTTTTTGGTGAAGTGTATATACAGGTTGATGTAATTTTTTTTTTGTTTGTGTATAGTTTTAATTTTGTGTTGTGTTATCGTGTGTTTGTTTATAGTGATCTTTGATATGTCTTATCTTAGTTTTATACAGGTACAGGGTGCCCCATTACGGGGAGGTGTTGTAAATACTTTTTGTAAATACTGAGACACCCTGGCCACTATATATTTTTATATTTATGTTTGTCAACTATGACACAAAACAAAACTGTTACTCTAATAAAATATTCTGTTGATGATACATCAAACAACTTAGTTTACTTCCATGATCTCAAATTCCCTTTCGGAAATTTAACAAATACCAAATTTCAAAACACTTCCCGTGTTAGATAATACAATTTAAACAATTTTCTACCGCAGGCACCTGCGACTTTCGCCAACACTAGTGGCGACTCCTCTTTCATCTGGGCTACCGCGGCTCAGTCCCTCCCCGCGAATTTAGCAAGCGTATCTTAATGCGTGTCGTAAAAGACAACAAAGGGACTCGAGGGTGTGTATTGCAATTTTAAGCGATGGGCTGACAACCTGTCACTATGGCGATACACAATTTTCCGAATGACCCTCAAATGTTTGTCAGACGTGGCGTAAATGTCCGTTTTTTGCGGCCGTTTACGCTCTGCCTACTCCGCAAGGGATAAAAGCGTGATATATGTATGTATCTTAATGCCAATAACGCGTGGCACGGCTCCATATCTACCGGATTAGTTTTGCAACTAATACCCGCGACTAATCCGTTCTTTACAGATTGAATGAAGTCTAATCGATGAAAACCCGCGATAAATGGAATACCAAACTTTTTTACTCGTGTTAGGTATGATTTTTTTTATCGCTGAAATTTGCCACTAGGGATGGTGAAAGTTGCGGGTTCAAATCCTGCCCGCGGTAGGAAGCTTCGCAAGTTTTCAAAAAAGTATTTTCTAACTTAGAGTACAGCTTAAATCCATACTGAAAAGGTTTACTTTGCATGGAAAGTTTTTAAGTATTTCAGATTATCTAGCTGTAATTCGTATGAAATACGTCCGTCAGTCCGGCATAGTGGGAGAACCATCAAATAGCATTTATAGTTGGCGTGTTGTCAACTGACCTTATGACCTAGGAGGTTAAAACTCCCGTATTTCTAGCGGTCAGATAGAATGACGCAAAAAGGGTTAGCAGAATGTATATTTTTTATTTCTGTTGTATTTGACATGGCATCTCAATAAGCGTGATTCAAAAGTAGGAAGTGCTTACATCACGTTTTTATCTCCCGTAAAATACGGTAACTCTCGTGTTCCTTAGTCGCTTCTTACAGCACTCGCGGAAAAGAAATGGGGTGATGATATTCTAAGCTGGCATCACATGACAAGTGTGTTAACCAAATATTACATTTACAAATTCATATGTTTTTCAATCAGACTTTGCAAATGTTTGCCTAAGTTGCTATGTCTGTGTTTTCTTCATCATCACTATCACTATCACTACATAGTATAAAATAAAGTCGCTTCCCGTTTGGTGTCTCCTTATATCTTTAGAATTACAGAACGGATTTTGATGCGGTTTTTTTTATTAGATAGAGTAACTTGAGAGGAAGGTTTATAAGAATAAATTATTTCGGGAAATCGTCACATTCCCATGGGAAAACGGGTATCCCAACTGGTAGTAAACTTTTGACCCCCATTTGACACCTTTAAGGATTAAAATTTCAAAAATGCTGAAACACGTATTTGATTATTTTAAGTTATGAGTCTAATCAGAAATTTTGAAACAGATCACATTTAAGATAAAAAACTTTCATACAAACTTTTAACTTCCTTTTCACCCATTTAAGGGTTAAAATTTCAAAAATGCTTAAACACGTGTTTAATTATTTTAAGTTATTAGTCTAATCACAAATTTTGAAACAGATCACATTCATTTAAAAAAACGAACTTTTATACAAACTTTTAACCCCCTTTTGACCCAATCAAGGGTTAAAATTTCAAATATGCTGAAACACGTGTTTAATAATTTGAAGTTATAAAGTCTAATCACTAATTTTGAAACGGATCACACTTAATACAACGAACTTTCATACAAACTTTTAACCCCCTTTTCATCCCTTGGGGGATTAAAAAAAAGAGTGATTCAAGAGGAAGGTTTGTATGTATGATTTATGTCGGGAGAAGGTCTGTTTACCATGGGAAAACAGTTATCAGCGGGTGAAACCGCTGGGCGGGCCGCTAGTGTTAAATAATTAAAACACGATCTTGTTACGATGGCAGTCGTTACGAGATGGAACTAATTGGGAATGTTGATATTCCTCAGGGAAATACAGCCCAAAGTGGGAAATAGTATACCTATGTATACTTTACCTTCCTATTAGCCTATTAGTAAAAGAGTATTTTGAGCTGACTTCTCAGCATCAAGTTACTCTGGGGTAATACCAAGTATAAATTTATCACTTTGAACATACCTTAATTTACATAATCGTTCTAGCATAATGAACCAGGTTGGATTGGTGAGCCGTCAAGTATATTTTTGTAACGGCTACTTTTAGCACGACTGTACACGGATCGTGCTTAGAATAACATCACCCCAATTCTACCCATGGGTGTCGTAAGAAACGAGTCAGGGATGAATTCACCCAGGAAATGGGCAGCAGCGTTCCCTGTGAATGCAACTTGCACTACGCTCGCCAATTTGTTTGCCAAGCATGGTGAGTGTGGTAATACCCCCTGATAGGGGGAGGTCCATGTCCAGCAGTGGACTGTTGTGGCTGTTAATGTTAATGTACACGGTACCTACGTCATTGTAAACGGTATTTCCGCAAAACTCAGGATATTTTTGCAATGTAGAAAATAATACTAAGCTGTACAAAAACATAGGAAAACTAATGCTAAGCAATCTGTACACCCTCAGAGATTCTGCTGGCTTGCCTGTCATTTTGGCTATTATGCTGATACGTAGTACAAAACACTCCAGTACGGCGTTTAAAGTAAGATGCGCGTTAAGACAGCGATAAAAATATTTTCTATACGATTTGACGTTGTCAAACAGCTTAAAACATGTCTAACTATTTTAGTAATAACATGGCTCGATATCGTCGAACGAGAGCAACTCAAATTGGGTCTTGCAAACATCTATAGATCAATTTGTTCACGAAGGCAGTATAGGGAATAGGTAAGTTCGATAAACAACTTTACTTCATACCTCTACCACCATTTACCAAGAAACAGTAGTTTAACTTCATACAAGCGCCCGGTTTGCGCACTCACACATGCTCACGCCCGACCGACCTATACGTACACGACTACTACATATAATCTCGTGCCGCTCGTGTCACAGCACAGCAAGCCGCATTGCTGCCGCGCGTTTTTGTTTGAGTATCGGGAAATTGAGAAAATTTATACCTAGAAACTTAACTTTTCATTAAATAATAATATCAGTAATTGTTTTTTTTACTGTAGCTAAGCATTGTGAAACCTCAATGTGACGTTACTTCATTTCAGGTTCGCAAAACCAATTTGTTGGGTAGTTTCAGGCGGAAAGGTGCTCGAGTTAAACTACTGCTCCTTGGTATATTGTGCCTCTCCTGTCAACTGCCAGAAGTGGGGCAATATTGCAAGCAAAGTGGGTTAAGAGGGCATGAGGCGTCGACTACAGCCACTTGGCCATCGCTGGCTAGTAGCGAGAGTTATAGCTAGTTTACCGTGTGGAACACCGAGTATAAGTGTTTTAAGATTTGGTATTCAGTCGTATCGCAGGTTTTCATAGCTTAGAATACATTCAATCTCTAAAAATGCATTATTTGCTAACACGGTAGATGGAGCCGTATCACGCGTTATTGGAATCAAGATACATTTGCAAAATTGGCGGGCATTGGACAAGCTGCGGTAGTCCATATGGAAGAGGCGTCGCCACTAGTGCTGGCGATAGTCGCAGGTTCAAATACTGCCAGCGCTTGAAAAAAATGCAATTTTTAAAAAATCGCACTGTTGAACCCTTGTCAGAGTTGTTGTTGTTGAGTTGTCAGAGTTTATCAAATAATTTGTAATTTATTTATTTAATAGGTCACCAACAGTGCATACAGTTACATACAAAAATCAATGTCTTGGACATATTATCTAAATGTAACTCTTATTTAGCAATGACGGCATGCATTGTACAAAGATATATAAAGGTAAAATCTATAACAAAAAACATAAGAGACGAAAGAAAAACACAGACTAAAACGCTGCGAAATTTAGAAAAACAGAATTGTTTGAAACGAGAATTTTATCATTTAAACTGTTACATCCAGACTTAAAAATATAAAGATTGGCATGCATTAAGGAAATTCATGTTTATTAATATTAAATGATTAGTTATTAAGAAGTAGGTATATAAGTCACGGATTTTTAATATGCCTTGTGATGCCGGCTAGAATATCTTCACCCCATTTCTTTCCCGTGGGAGTCGTAAGGGGCGACTAAGGGACTTGAGGGTGTGTATTGCAATTTTAGGCGATGGGATGACAACCTGTCACTATGGCGATACACAATTTTCCGAATGACCCTCAAATATACGTCAAACGTGGCGTAAATATCCGTTTTTGCGGCCGTTTACGCTCTGCCTACTCCGTAAGGGATAATAGGCGTGAGATGTGTGTGTATGTATATATGATTTTTAATATGAAGGCGAACTTAATAAGCTATCGCAGTTCTCGCTCTACAGCTTTTACAGCTGCATTTGCATGGATATAAGCTGTGAACGAGTTACGAGTTATATGTGCAATGGAAAACTTCGTTATTGCTGCTTGCACGCTGCAATCCCCAATACTACTAGGTAGTCTGATTTTTATTCTTTCAAGATTTGGCTCCCATCGACTTCGGACGGATGATTCTGCCAGAGTCAAGTCATAGTTGTAAAAAATATAATATACCAAATATTTGTTAATTTCTACCACCTACAAAACATAAAAATTAACAAAGATAATAGTTGAGGTAGTTAAATGTAACACAAGGAAAGACAAAACATGTTAATATTTGGCCAAAACATAAACAAACGAAGACGGTACAATAGTTAATAAAAAGCTTGACGATAACAAATATTTAGACATTTCTTCCACTATGACGGACTGACTGACGCATCCGTCTGTCAGACGAAAGAAAATTTCGAATTCGCATACAAAAAACGGATACCACGGTACATTGTAACGCATGCAATTTGATCAAGGACCCGTCATTCCGTCATAGTGAGTATATTCTCGACGTTTGGAACCACGGACTAAAAAGTAAGCAGATAAGTACAAAGTTTCTGAAAATATCTATTATTTCATAATCGAATTTCATATTAAAGGGGAACCCGAGGTGACTATGAAAAAAATCGGAGGGTGTTATTGGATCAGGGTTCCATCAGCGAAGAGATCGCTTTCATTCGATTGAAGAATCGGTGGATGTCTTAGAGCACATAACTTGATAGAGTTTGTCTACTTCTTCACGAAAAATATTTCTCCGGCTTAGAATAGCATCAGCCCATTTCTTTCCCTTGGGTGTCATAAAAAAGTGACTGAGAGACTCGAGGGTTAAGTTTTTTTTTTATTAAGGATGTGTTTGCTCTTGACTTGACTTGACTTTAAATTTTACGGCCGTTTTCGCTCTGCCTACCCTGCAATGGTTATAAACCTGATTATATTTATGTATGTGAATATTTTTTAAAACAACGCGCGCTAGGTCATACAGACTAGTGTCGACTTTATTTCAATTACAATACTGTAATTTATTTTCAATGTGCTATTGAGAATACACGCGCCAAATAGCCGGTGATCCATTCTTTTTACACAAAAACAAAAAGGTTTAGATGGACCAGGTCTCACGTAGCAATCTAGTGGCCTGATTCAGCAAGAACTGCCCCTTTCCTTAAATTACGTTCTGAAGAGGAAAAATACTGAGAAAAGCAGCAATCTAATTTTAGCCGTTTACTCCGACGGCGATGACTTTCGTCTTAAATTACTCTTCCATAGATACTTATACCAGAAGTAACAAGCCAAAATCAAAGGTACTTATGAAACTGTACAACTTTTACACATGGAACATTAAATAGAAATTGAATCTTCCATACAAAATTGCCGATACAATACAATATACTTTATTGCACAAGAGAAACATATTAAAAACAAAAGGTGAATTATTAAAAAAATTGTACAATTGGCGGCCTTATTGCTCAGGTAGCAATATCTTCCAGGCAACCAGGTAGTAAGGAGTAAGCTTTTAAGAAGTAGTTGATGCCGATCAGCTTGTTAATTAAATGGGAGGTTCAAATTTCTTTTTTTGTACTTTGAACTATGTTTTATGTGGAAAGTTGTTCAGCTTCATGAGTGCCTTGACCTCTGTTTATTGTTATACCCTTTTTGTTACTCCTTGTTTGTACTCTATTTATTTACATATAGCAGCCCGCCCAGCGGTTTCACCCGCCGCTAACAATTTCCCCCCGGGAATAAGACAGTTTAATATAGCCTATGTTCATCAGGGATAACGTAGGATTCTAAAAATCTTGACTTAAATTTGAAACAAATATCGTTTTCAGATGGTGGTGGCGTAAAGTTACATGCCGTGTGATTAACCTGGCCAGCCCCATGGCAGTACCTACATTTTTATTTTTTTTTATCCGACCGAGCCGGTTTTCTATTAGGTGATAACAAAATTGTAATAAAAAAAAATTGTGTGATACAAATTTCTTTTTTTAGAATGACGGTTCATGACGTCAATGAGTGATAGTACTATCCTACATTGAATAAAGAATTTCAATTTCAATTAACGGTAAAAGAATTTTTTTAATCGGTCCAGTAGTTTCGGAGCCTATTCAATTCAAACGAACAATAAATAAAATACTGTTTCTAATATTAGTGTAGATTATATAATTATGTGCCGTGTGATGCTGGCTTAGAATAGCATCACCCCATTTCTTGCCCGTGGGAGTCGTAAGAAGCGTCTAAGGGACTCGAGGGTGTGTATTGCAATTTAAGGCGATAGGCTGACAATCTGTCACTATGGCGATGGATGGATCCGGATGACCCTCAAAATGTTTGTCAGACGTGGCGTAAATGTCCATTCTATGCGGCCGTTTACGCTCTGCCTACCCCGCAAGGGATTATAGGCGTGATATGTGTATGTGTATGTATGTTTATAATAATTATTTTAGTGTGATGCCGGCTTAGAATAGCATCACCCGATTTCTTTCCCGTGGGAGTCGTAGGAGGCGACTAAGGGACTCGAGGGTGTGTATTGCAATTTTAGGGGATGGGCTGACAACCTGTCACTATGGCGATACACAATTTTCCGAATGACCTTCAAACATATGACAGACGTGGCGTAAATGTCCGTTTTTGCGGCCGTTTAAGCTCTGCCTACCCCGCAAGGGATAATAGGCGTGATATGTGTATGTATGTATTATTTTAGTGTAGATTTTTTTAATGCATTATTTAATGTTTTTTGTCGTCTTTTTATACCGAGTAAGGGACAGCCCTTCGAATACTGATAGGGGGTGCATGAAACATAAAACTGGACAACTTTCCCCTAGAAACATATTATTATGTCAGGAAACGCCAAAAAAATGACCTTCCATACAAAATCACAATCAGCTGACTGCATTCACTATGGGAAGTCATTTTTTTACGTTTCCTGAAATATGTTCCTTGGGGAAAGTTGTTCAGTTTCATGGGCTACATGTACCCTATTAGTATTCGGAGGGCTATCCCTGACATCCTTTAATACAGTAATGGTTAAATGTAATCATTACACGGGTACGAATAATGTGGCGTAGTTGGTACATTTTTGAATGAAAAAGTAGTTATTGTGGCATAACTGTAATAGTTAGACATATGGTATCGTGGACATTATTATAGATATTGATGTCCTCTATAAAACTGTAGTACATTACTTTGCTCTATTGTCAATAATTTCCACAGCGTACGCGATATAAGATATTTTTTTTGTCCATTTTTCACACGTTGGGTTACATTATCGAAATTTTCACGCGGATCCCTATTTTTTTCTCGTATAAAATATAGCCTATGTTCATCAGGAATAATGTAGGATTCTAATCTTATCTTATAGAGCCATCGGGATCCCACTGCTGGGCAAAGGCCTCCCTCCCCTTCCTCCACTGATCTCGATCCTGTGCCTCCGCATACCAGTTTTTTGAGTAACCGTCTAATTCGTCTCGCCATCTGCGTCTAGGTCGCCCGCGACGACGTCTGTCGGCTCTTGGCTTCCAAATGGTGGTGGTATAAGCCCATAACTCGTGAGGCATGCGGCAAACATGACCGGCCCAATCCCATTTAAGCTTTGCAGCTGCATGGGCTACATCCGCGATTCGAGTCTTGGAACGCAAAGTAGTATTTCTGACTCAGTCAACTAGTTTCAGACCTAGTATACTGCGCTCCATTGCTCGCTGGCAAACTTTGAGTCGGGACTTTTGAGCTTTTGTCAAAGACCATGTCTGTGCCCCATATGTGAGTATCGGAAGAATACACATATCCATAATTTTGCGCTTTAAAGATATCGGTAAATCGCCTTTCATGTATTCTTTCATTGACCAATAGCTCCTCCAGGCGTTTTCAGTGCGTCTCGCAATTTCTTTGTCTTGTCGAGCCTGGAAGGAGACTATTTGGCCTAGGTATATTCATGGACATATGTCATTCTTCCGTTATCCACAGTTACCCTGGTTTCGGGGCCATTTGTCATGAGCATAGTTTTTGACATATTCATTGTTAGTCCCGACTCAAAGCTCGCAGTGCTCAGGTCTTGGAGCATGCACTGTATTTCAGAAGCTGATGAAGCAAACAGGACTATATCATCGGCAAAGCGGAGATTAGTAAGTTTGCTTGTGCCAATAGGAATGCCTCGTCCTTCCCATGTCTCCGTCAGCCTTCTGAAAATTTCCTCGAGGGCACTATTGAATAGTTTTGGGGAAAGCGGATCGCCCTGTTTGACGCCTTTTTGTATTTGAAATGATGGACCTATCGACTCTAGTTTAATTGACGCAGAACTACTTGTATAAATGATTTTTAAAAGTTGAATGTATGTTTCGTTGATCCCCTGATTTTTTAAAGCCTCGAAGAGCGCTGTGTGGCGAAGGCTATCGAATGCCTTCGAATAATCAACAAATGCTAGGTAAAGTGGTAAGTTATACTCGTGATGTTTCTCGATGACTTGATTAAGCGTGTGTAAATGGTCAGTTGTGGAAAGGCCTGGTCTAAAACCAGCTTGTTCAGGAGGTTGATGTTGATCGAGCAGCCCAGAAATCCTACGTTCTATTATTTTTATAAATGTTTTATACAAATGGGAAATTAAGCTTATTGGTCGGTAATTATTTATATCAGCTTTGTCTCCTTTTTTATGTAGGAGGACAATGTTGGAATGGCAAAAAGTTTTTGGAAATTTACCGGTTTTTAAAATGCTGTTAAATAAATTTGTGATATAAGGAATTAATATAGGTTTTCCGACTTTTAATGCGTCTGTTGTAATACCGTCTGCTCCAGGGCTCTTAGAGTATTTCATCCGTTTAAGTGTTTGGTATACCTCATCGTAAGAAATTAAAGGAATAGTGTCATCAAATTGGTAAGATGTGATATCCAAGCTTGTAGTATTGGGATCGGAGTAGAGGTTCTTGTAAAATGCGGTACTAATATCTATAATCTTTTTTCTGTCTCCTTGTTTAATCCCTGAGCTATCTTTAAGGCAAGTGATCCAGCTTTTCCCTCTTCCTGTTCCTTGTTTGGCTGTTCTTAACGACTTATTTTGTTCTAGTGCTATTTGGATTAATTTGTGGTTATGAATTCTGATGTCTGTTCTTATGTTACGCTTGACTTTTCTATCTAGAATTCTAAAATCCTCTTTGTTTATGTTGTTTCTGTAGTTTTCTCTGTTACTAATAAGTTTAAGAGTCTCGTTGGATAATTTACTGTTCTTACTTCTCTTTTGATTAATTTTATTGGTTGCCCTTTTGATACAATTTTCTAATAACTGAAGTTGCTGTTGTATGTCATCGGTTTCTTCTTTAGTTTCTAAAAGTGAAAAAGAATTTTGCAGTTCCAGATTAAATTGATCGCTATTCGCTATTAAATCGTCTTTACTAACCCTTTTTATTTTATTCCCTACAAATTTCAGTCGCTGTATCTTATGATCAAGTATAAGTTTTGTTCTGAGAGGTCTGTGGTCGGAACTGAATTTTATTTTGTTAATGGTGGCTACGTCTTTTAATGCTGCGATATTTGACGAGAGCACGAAATCAATCTCGTTTTTAGTTATTCCGTTAGGTGATATCCAAGACCATCTCCTACGAGACCTTTTATAAAAGAAACTGTTTCCAAGGCATAGTTGTTGTCCAAACGCGAATTGAAGAAGTCTAGTCCCCCGTTCATTGCGAATTCCAAGGCCATTCGGGCCTATTATGTTGTAGTCATCTAAATCTTGTCTTGGACCGACTTTCGCATTAAAATCTCCTAATACCAAGTTCCATGTTCCCCTGTGTTCGTGAAGCGCTCTGTTGAGAAGATCGTAAAAATCTTCGACCTCTTCATCTGGGTGAGCCGATGTTGGGGCATATACTTGGGCAATGGTTAAGGTTTCCTTTTCTGTTATTTGGAATTTTAGTATTGCTATTCTCTCAGAGTAGCCAATGAATTCTTTTATATTGCTTTTCCAGCATTTTGCTACAAGAAAACCAACTCCGTAGAGACCGCCTGCTATTCCGTAGTGGTAAAAGATGTTGTCATCACGCTCCAAAGTATCTTCACCTTCTCTGCGCACTTCTGATAAACCAACTATATCCCACTTGATAGGTTTTAGCGCATTTTCAAGTTCGATTAACCTGTCTTCTGTTCTAAGAGTTTTAACATTATATGTTAAAATATTTAATTCGGATTTTCCATTATGAATAGCTTGGGTCATTTGACGGTGAGAAATCGCCACCCGGGGATTCTTAGCACCCCATGCTCCAGGGCTCATCTGTCTACCGTCGTTGACAGAGCCGCCGCCGGAAGCGCCGGGCACTCGGGGCCTGTCTTTAGAGGATACTGTCATAAAGATGAGAGGGGTTTGGACAGATAACCTACCACGTTTGTCCAAGACCTCTAGGTAGGTAAGCAGTAAGCTGGTTCTGTGTACCAGTTCTGTGAGCGTTATCGGTCAAGTGCAAGACATTGTTCCGCTTCCGCCCTAAGTTGATGTCCTGCTTTGACACCGACTATTCCAATCGGACCTTCAGCAAATAATCGAGATTTGCACGCTCCAAATTGGTTTCACTCGGGTTTGATTTCGGAGTTTTCCTTCTCCTAGACAGGTTGCAGACCAATGCTAAGGAGGCCCGTCTCCCCCCGGATTCTAATGGTGAAAGAATTTTTAAAATCGGGCCAGTAGTTTCGGAGCCTATTCGATGCAAACAAACAAACAAACAATCAAATCTTTCCTCTTTATAATATTAGTGTAGATGTACATACTTACATACACATATCACATAGGCAGAGCGCAAAACAGCAGCAAAAAACGGACATTTACGCCACGTCTGACAAATGTTTGAGGGTCATTCGGAAAATCGTGTATCGCCATAGTGACAGGTCGTCAGCCCATCGCCTGAAATTGCAATACACACCCTCGAGTCTCTTAGTCGCCTCTTACGACTCCCAAGGAAAAGAAATGTGGTATTGCTATTCTAAGCCGGCATCACACGGCATATTGTTTATTTACTTAGGCGTATATTGAATTTATATTATCTCAGAGTGGGAAGGTTTCTGCTAATTAAATTGTTTATTATCAACAACGCCATAAAAGCCCGGAGCGTCGTGCACCTGACAGTAATAGACAGAGCTGACTCCTACGCATTCGCCGCAACAAATTCTTTTCAACCTGTTTAAACAGATCACGCCTATAATAACTTGCGGGGTAGGCAGAGAGAAAACGGCCGCAAAAAACGGACATCTACGCAACGTCTGACAAATATTTGAGGGCCATTTGGAAAACTGTGCATCGCCATAGTAACAGGTTGTCAGCCTATCGCCTAAACTTGCAATACACACCCTCGAGTCCCTTCGTTGCCTCTTACGACTCCCACGGTAAAGAAATGGGGTGATGTTATTCTAAGCCGGCATCACACGGCATACCTGTTTAAAGTTGTTTATTAATATGAATACTTTGTTATTAAAACTCCCCGAGATGGTCCATAAAAGACGTTACAAGTAGAGAATACGGCTGATGTGGCGCAGTGGTAGTGCGACTGCCTGCACTTGATATTTATCACTTTGTGATTTTTTTCCCAGTCTGGTTAGGACATTGCACGAACCATCTGATTGTCCGAAAAGGTTTCGTGCTTCGGTGGGTCCCGGTTGCTGTCTATGATTATTTATACAGCGGTCGTTTCACAACAATGTCAGACACCAGCTACTAGTAGAAGGTGGTTGAAAATAGCGGTGGGTAACTCACGAATGAACGAATGAAAAGAGCGCGCTCTTTACAAAAAGCTCACTCACTCTTGCGTTCAGTGCAATTCATATTAGATCTTGCGCTCCTAGCGCTCTTCAGCTCTTTTCACCCGCCCGAGAGATCGCGAACGAATGCGAACCCGAAGCGAGCGATCAACGAGGACAGATGCATACGTTACTTTCTTATGAAAGAGTAAGAGCGCTAATAGGGCTCGATGTGCGGCGCCAAGCAGGCGACTCGCGAGTCTCTCGATGCTTTCCGCGGTTTCGGCGGATTTGATTTTTGAGTTTTTGCATTGTAAAATAGTCATTATTTTGTAAGGTCATGGCTGAAATTTGGTAACGTAAAAAAATTTATTTAATAATAAAAGTATTATTATTATTCTATAACTTTTGTTTGGATGAGTGATGAATTGACGATTGTTCTAAAGGTAATTAATTTTAGTAATAAATAAGTCGCGCGGGCGTGAGCGTCACACAGGGCGTGTTCGACTATTATTTTATTATCATTTTTGTGTTTTAACTATTATTTTATAAAGTAAAAACTTTAATTCATTCCGCCTGTTATTCATTAGATCGCTTATTCATCAGTCACTCGTAGATTCGCTAGCTCTTTTAGCTAAAACACATCCTAAAGATCAAAATACTCCGCTGAGCGAAAAGAGTTACTGAGCGCAAAGAGTGATGCACATCTTTAAGTACGAAAGATTCAAATCGCTCTGCTCTTTTAAGTGAGTTGTTTTTCCCACTACTAGTTGAAAAGCTCTGACACCAGGGTTCATCGGGTCGTTGGAGAAATCGGTGTCCCACTCGAAAAGGTGGAGTAGAGTATATACAAGTGTTTTTTTTCTTTTTAAAACTTGCAAAATTTTCAAGCGCGGGCAGGATTTGAACCTATACACACATTTAGTATTCTATATAGACGTGTGTTGCGCGATATACTTCTATTCACTTTATTCCTTGCGGGGTAGTCAGAGCTAACGGCTGTAAAAATACGGGCGCTATTGTCACGTCTGACAAATATTTGAGGGCCGTTTTAGAAAAATGTGTATCACTATAGTGACAAGTTGTCAGCCTGTCGCCTGCACTAAATAGATAAATCTAGATTCGGCTTCGGCATCATTACATTATCACCTTTTAACTACTTCTTCTTTCCGTGTGGGACACATTCAGTTTTGACAAGTCGTGCATGCCCTGGGTAGGGTGCATATGAACATGGTAATCCTATCACTAGAGCAACCAGCCACCCGGATGCGATTTGATCATAGACATTATGTGACATTAAAGGGTCGGATTAAGTCGGATACTATCTGCGTAGTTTAGTCCCAGCATTTCTGAATGTTTAAATGTAATGTGAAATAAAATATTGCCTTCGCCGGTTTTCTCTTTTTGAAAATAAATTGTGAATTCCAAATACGGCTACGGCGTTACGGTGCGTAATTGTCTGGGAATAAAATCGGAATTCCCAATTACATTTCGTCTGACAGACGCATTGCGTTACGGTGCGTTAAAAATACGCAGCGACGGACGACAAGTGGGATCCGCTATAGTTCTTGATAGTTCGAAAAGTTGAATAAAATCAATCAAATACTTTTCTACACCCGACTCAAAATGTGGCCTACTAATGTTAATTGTAATCATTTATTTGAATTACCTTTGTTCTTTCAATATTAAGGTATTACATATTACTCATACTCGTTTGTCAGATGCGTAATCTGGTTGATTCACTCACATCAAACACAGTCATAAAGATATTTTCATCTTGTAGTAAAACATTTATTACAGTTGTTATAACATCTCTGTTATTTCAGAATTATTTCAACTCACTGAAGTAACAGTGTACAAATTCAGTTTGTGAAAATAGATTTTATGAAAACTACTTTACATTTGATAATTTTCAGCTTACCTCTGACACCAGGGTTCATCGGGTCGTTGGACGACTCGGTGTCCTACACGAAAAGAGAAAGAGAGCTTACCTAACATTTTATCAGTCAGAGTTTGATTTTCTGAAGTATTTCGACCTACCAATTATCAATCACATCACAACTTCACAACACGCCATCTCTCCTGAAACACTACATACATCAGTTAGCGATAAGTTATAAAAAATTATAACGCCAGTATCTCTTGTAATTTATTGATGATATATGGTTTATTTTACTTACATGACTTATTTGTTAATGATTTGGTATAGAATTTAGCCGGTTAGACTCTTTACAAAATCATAATCAAGTAAATCGCGTAAACCTACATCAGAAGTGTAGACGATAGTGGCAGACAAGACCCTTTCAATGTATAATATCCTGTGGACTACACTTATGGAAGCCTTCCTACTTTCCACCGCGCCGTATCGCTTCGATAGTCAAAGCCATGCATTTAATATACGCCGTAACCAGTGGCCAATCTGTCACACGTTTGCTAATAGAGCCATGGCTACTGCACACTGCACTCACTCATGCGACTAACTACTTCACTACGTAGGCTGTGACAGTGCGCAATGAAGCTAACGAACCACTGTGATGACCATTACTTGCTTTGTGAGTACAAGCGTCACTGGGGTTACACTTCGTCTACCACTGTATTACCCCCTAGTCTTTAGGTAACCATTTTACTTTTGACTGGCCCAATGACGTAGCAGATAGTAGTGCCTGCTACGCCGAGGGTCATGAGTTCGATCTTTGCACTCTTTAATTTCTTTTTAAATTATACTGTACATACACATAATGTATGTACTTACTTTTGTGTAATGATGTATATATGTATATATGTATTTGTATATAGATGGATATGTATTATAATATATATTTATATTTATATATGTATATATAAGTATAAGTATATGTAGGTTTATATTTATATTATAGTTTTGTATTATGTATTTGTTGCTTTTGTAAAAGTTACCATTTCTATTATGATTACTCTCGCACTGCTCTGTTTTTCCATACTTTCTCCTCCACCCAAAGGTTGTCTGGAAGAGATCGCTTGTAGCGATAAGGCCGCCTTTGCGCATGATAGCTATGAATTTTCCTGTTATTTTTATTTGTTATTTTGTGCAATAAAGTGTTTTTACTTACTTACTTTACTTACATATCACGCCTATAATGCCTTGCGGGGTAGGCAGAGGTCATTTACGCCACGTCTGACAAATATTTAAGGGTCAATCAGAAAATTGTGTATCGCCATAGTGACAGGCTATCAACCCATCGCCTAAAATTGCAATATATATCCTCAATTGCCTTAGTCACCTCTTACGACTCCCTCGGGAAATAAATGGGGTGATGCTATTCTGAGCCGGCATCACACGGCATTATTAATTATCCTTTATTGGTCGTAATATAGAGTTTATACTTACTTCGATGACTTAGTACTTAAGAAGGTTATAGTAAAATGCAAATGGAAAGTATTTTTCCCAGCTTTCTAGGTAAACGATAGATCTAAAAGTAAAAGCAAGTGTGAGAATGTGCCTTTGTTTCGGCTCGGAATGTATGTGTCACGGTATTGTGTAAATTTTATCTTGTACATTAGACATGCGTTGAACGCGAATTTAACGTATTTTGAACGTTTTTTGTATTAGATTTTTCATTTAAACCCGCATTTAAAGCACGTTTCTTGTACTTAAGAAATTCAGTAATACCATACACGATGTTTTGCCGCTTAGAATAGCATCACCCCATATTTGTCATGAGTGGCGTGAATGGCGGGCGACTAAGGCACAAGTCCAGGGCCCCGATTCTCTTATGTTTTAGTCATTGTAACGAATGTCAATTATCATAATTGTTACTGCGATTTTCTGTATTTCAAACTGTTAGCAGAATACGAAATGACAAAACAAAACTGTCTCACTGACAAGCCACTGAAACGATTTTCTTTAAATTAAAATTAAAATTAAAATTGAATTGAAATTGAATTAAGATCGATTTGAAATTCAATTGAAATTGAATTGAAATTGAGTTAAAATTGTATTGAAATAGAATTGAATTTGTATTGAAATTGAATTGAATTGAAATTGAATTGAAATTTAATTGAAATGAAAATGTATTTCTTTGAAATTAAATTAAAATTGAATTGAATTAGGATTGAATTTGGATTAAAATTGAATTGAAAATAAATTGAAATTAAACTAAAATTTAATTGAAATTAAATTGAAAATGGATTGAAATTGACTTGAATTTGAATTGAATTATAACTGAAAATGAATTGAAATTGAACTGGAATTGAATTGAGATTTAATTGAGATTGAATAGAAATTGAATTAAAATTAAATTGAAATTGAATAGTATTTTAATTGAAATTTAGCTAAAATTGAATTGATATTGAATTGCAATTGAATTAAAATTCTTTATTTCATGTAGGATAGTACTATAATATCACTTATTGACGTCATGAACAAAAAAAAAGAAATTTGTATCACACAATTACGGGATAAAAATAAATAAAAATAAAGGCACTTTCATTTAGCAGACTTCAGGCCCTGGGAATGGGCAGTTGCGTTCCCTACGGGTATAACCCTTGCGTAGCTATCTAGCCTGATAAGTTCTTAGTCAGATGCATTCTTTCTAGAACAACTGCTAAGCCCATTCGCACCCCACAAACTTCTCCGGGTGAGCCCTTGCTCCCCACCAACCAATTGGGGGTAGGTTTCAAAGCCTTAGGCTAAAAAAGCAGAGTCTAGTCTTTAAAAAAAACTTGATATGTGTGGTGAGTATATGAAAATTTGTTCAGTTGTGTGTCGTAAGTATCTCTGGTTTTATTCGTTTCGTATTCTGCTAACAGTTTGTAGTATAGAAAATGTCAGTGGCAATAGAATGACAGTTGAATGTTGCTGGCATTTCAATGGCTAAAATAAGAGAATCGGAGCCCTGATGAACTTTGTATTGTGATGAACATTCATGACTGTTGACGATATGTAACTATATTTCCTTAGTTTTTTACAGATATACCCAAAGGTTGACTGGTAGAACTTGCAACCATAGCAAGAAGGCCGCCTTGTTGTACCTACTTCACATATTTTTATCAATGTTATTTGCTTGAATTCAAATTGAATTATAATTTAATTGAAATTTTATTGGAATTGAATTGAAATTGAATTTAAATTGAATGTTAATTGAATTTAATTTGAATTAAATTGTATTTGAATTGTATTTGAATCGAAGTTGAATTGAAATTAAATTTGTATTGAATTTCTATTGATTTAATTGAATTGAATTAAAATTGCATTGAAATTGTATTGAAATTGAATTGAATTGAAATTGAATTTGAAATTGAATTTATATTGAATTGAAATTGAATTGAAATTGAATTGAAATTGAATTGAAATTGAATTGAAATTGAATTGAAATTGAATTGAAATTGAATTGAAATTGAATTGAAATTGAATTGAAATTGAATTGAAATTGAATTGAAATTGAATTGAAATTGAATTGAAATTGAATTGAAATTGAATTGAAATTGAATTGAAATTGAATTGAAATTGAATTGAAATTAAATCGTATTTGAATTGAAATTGAAATTCTTTATTCAATGTAGGATAGTATTATCAAATCACTTATTGACGTCATGAACCGTCATTGTAAAATAAATAAATTTGTATCACACAATTTTCTTTTTATAACAATAGAATTTTGTAATGTCCTAATTTCTATACCCGGCTCGGTTGGGATTAAATAAAATAAAAATAAAAGCACTTCATTTAGCAGACTTCAGGCCCTGGGAATGGGCAGCTGCGTTCCCTACGGGTATAACCCTTGCGTACCTATCTAGCCTAATAAGTTCTTAGTGAGATCCATTCTATTGAATTGATATTGAATTGCAATTGAATTAAAATTCTTTATTTCATGTAGGATAGTACTATAATATCACTTATTGACGTCATGAACAAAAAAAAAGAAATTTGTATCACACAATTACGGGATAAAAATAAATAAAAATAAAGGCACTTTCATTTAGCAGACTTCAGGCCCTGGGAATGGGCAGTTGCGTTCCCTACGGGTATAACCCTTGCGTAGCTATCTAGCCTGATAAGTTCTTAGTCAGATGCATTCTTTCTAGAACAACTGCTAAGCCCATTCGCACCCCACAAACTTCTCCGGGTGAGCCCTTGCTCCCCACCAACCAATTGGGGGTAGGTTTCAAAGCCTTAGGCTAAAAAAGCAGAGTCTAGTCTTTAAAAAAAACTTGATATGTGTGGTGAGTATATGAAAATTTGTTCAGTTGTGTGTCGTAAGTATCTCTGGTTTTATTCGTTTCGTATTCTGCTAACAGTTTGTAGTATAGAAAATGTCAGTGGCAATAGAATGACAGTTGAATGTTGCTGGCATTTCAATGGCTAAAATAAGAGAATCGGAGCCCTGATGAACTTTGTATTGTGATGAACATTCATGACTGTTGACGATATGTAACTATATTTCCTTAGTTTTTTACAGATATACCCAAAGGTTGACTGGTAGAACTTGCAACCATAGCAAGAAGGCCGCCTTGTTGTACCTACTTCACATATTTTTATCAATGTTATTTGCTTGAATTCAAATTGAATTATAATTTAATTGAAATTTTATTGGAATTGAATTGAAATTGAATTTAAATTGAATGTTAATTGAATTTAATTTGAATTAAATTGTATTTGAATTGTATTTGAATCGAAGTTGAATTGAAATTAAATTTGTATTGAATTTCTATTGATTTAATTGAATTGAATTAAAATTGCATTGAAATTGTATTGAAATTGAATTGAATTGAAATTGAATTTGAAATTGAATTTATATTGAATTGAAATTGAATTGAAATTGAATTGAAATTGAATTGAAATTGAATTGAAATTGAATTGAAATTGAATTGAAATTGAATTGAAATTGAATTGAAATTGAATTGAAATTGAATTGAAATTGAATTGAAATTGAATTGAAATTAAATCGTATTTGAATTGAAATTGAAATTCTTTATTCAATGTAGGATAGTATTATCAAATCACTTATTGACGTCATGAACCGTCATTGTAAAATAAATAAATTTGTATCACACAATTTTCTTTTTATAACAATAGAATTTTGTAATGTCCTAATTTCTATACCCGGCTCGGTTGGGATTAAATAAAATAAAAATAAAAGCACTTCATTTAGCAGACTTCAGGCCCTGGGAATGGGCAGCTGCGTTCCCTACGGGTATAACCCTTGCGTACCTATCTAGCCTAATAAGTTCTTAGTGAGATCCATTCTTCCTAGAACAACTGCTAAGCCCATTCGCACCCCACAAACTTTTCCGGGTGAGCCGTTTCTTCCCACCAACCAAACAGGGGTAAGTTTCTAAGCCCGAAGGCTAGAAATGCAGAGTCTAGTCTTTAAAAAAAATAAGCTTGATAAGCTCGGTGAGCATGACAGACAGCCTGGATCGAGGCTCATTTCTTTTATATAAGTGTACCTATTTGAAATTAAGTTTATTAATAAAGAATTATCTTATTATATGTTATCTTAATCTTTTCTTGTTAATTTGGTGTCCCACACGAATCAATGTATCGAGTCAATGAACGATCTGGGCCTAAAGTCTACTGAATAAAAATTTGTTCAATTGTGTGTCATAAGCGTGTTAGATGGGTGGTTTTAGTCGTTTCGTATTCTGCTAACAGTTTGTAGTATAGAAAATATCAGTGGCAACAGAATGACAGTTTAGTGTCGATGGCATTGCAATGGCTAAAAATAAGAGAATCTGAGCCCTGATGAACCTTGTATTGTGATGAACATTAACGACTGTTACCATATACGATGATACCATATACAATATGTTCTATATGTTTCCATAGATTTCTAGAAACATTTGAATAATGTTTAGGGAAGTAGTAGTTCTGTTGAGAAGGAAGGAATAAAAGCGTGTGCTTAAGGAAATATAATCTTAAGTTATTCAGATACCCACTAACCCGTTTGTTCATTAAGGAAAACGCGCTTGGAAATTGTTCGGGATTACCAGAAGTTCAAAATTATAAATAAAACAACGTAAATCTTTTTTTATCCACTTCTTGTTGGTAAAGCGATTAGCTAAATCTCTGGTTTGAGTGCTCAGTAAATTAATTAAAGATGGCAATACTACCTCAAGGTAAATCCCAAATACAAATAAGAATGATTTTTCCAACACAGCAATACACAGAAATCAAAATATAAGTACAACATAAAAACTTTATACGCGGTGTGCATGCAGACCATGAAACTGAACAATCCCATTGAAACATAATGTCAGGAAACGACAAAAAAAGATCGAAGTCCCATACAAATTTGCAATCAGCTTACTGCATTTACTATGGGGGATCAGATCATTTTTTACGCTTCCTGAAATATTTTCTTTTTGGAAGTTGTTCAGTTTCATGGTTTGAATGATGAATGCACCCTCTCAGTATCCATTCGGGGAGCTGTCTCTTACACCCTGTATAGATACACAAACAAAGTAAGTGTTGTTATAGGTACATGACATTACATCTCTTAAGGGATAGGCAGAGCATTAACGGCCGTAAAACGGATATTAACACCACGTCTGACAAAAGCTTGAGGGTCAATCAGATAACTGTGTATCACTATAGTGACAGGTTGTCAGCCCATCGCCTAAAATTGCAATACACATCCCTCGATCTCGTTCGATTCGATTAGTCGGCTCTTACGACACCCATGGGTAAGAAATGGGGTGATGTTATTCTAAGTTGGCATCACACGGCGCCGGCATAGAATAGCATATTATAAGTACACAGTGGAAAAAAGGTATTGGCACAGCGCTGTGCTGATTTTTAGCCCAGCAACTCTATAAAATTAAACCTTGATTCATGTGGCAACTTAATTTTATCCACGACGATTTCTTATTGACTGAGACACCGAATCTGTAAACGACCCGATCAACGAGCTTCAAATCACAATAACCTCTTCTCTAATACATAAAAGGGGAGGTAGGTACAATTTTATTTTTTATTTCTTCCTAAATTACATGGAGAAAGTTATTCACTTTCATTTACATAACAAACATTTATTTCAAATACTTTTATACATTTTTATTTTTAAACGAACGAGTATCACTCATGATGTAGGTTTGCGCGACTTACGTTTTATTTATTTGGTAGAGCGAGAACTACGTTTCAGCTCCTTAAGACAGTCTGCTTTACGGAGGTGACAGATCACTTAAGAAGAAGAAGACTGTCTTAAGCAGCCGAAACGTAGAGGGCTAAACTGTCTACCAAATAAATAACAATCGCGTAAACCTACATTATTATATTTTTTTACCTTGACGTATGTAGCATGGCTAGTTTCTGCCTGCATCACACGTTTGCGGATGCACTCGGCACACGGCGCGGTGCACTAGGTTCTCTGAATCCATTTTGAACGCGAGCCAAAGTACGTAGGTCCCTGAGAGATTGCGTAATCGCTATCGTGGAACTTTTTAATAGTTGTTTGTGGGCGCTTTGAGGATACTAAAACATGCTATAATAATTGATGGTGCAAAATAAATGCTATTGATTGTGTCAGTGTTTACATCATCATAATCTCACACGTCTGTGACAGACGATTTAATCAGTGTCTGAGGTAAGACTTTTCATGGCTGTATAAGCCGAAGTGTCTTCTCCACAGACACTGCGTTGCCTAGGATACAATTATGGAAAACGCAGGGCTGCCCAGGACCTGCACCACCCTCTCGGCTCTCGGCTCGGCAGTGTTTATATAGAGAGTTCATAATACAAACATACATATATCATGGCTATATTCCTTGTAGAGCGTAAAAAGCCGTAAAAAACAAACATTTACGCCACGTCTGACATCCATTTGATGGTCGTCGATAATTGTGGTTCGTCGTAGTGACAGGTTCCAGGTCCATCGCCTAAAATTGCAAAACACATCTAACCTTTGAGAGTCCTTTAGTCGCCTCTTACGACACCCACGGGGAAGACTTGGGGTGAGGCTATTCTAAGCCGACATCACACAGCTACCGGCTCTTTTCTAAAAAACTGAGTTCATAATTAAAGTATACTATTTCGTGTTTATAAAATTTAGAAGTTTTGATACATAATGAGTAGCAACTTATGCCGGCATCAGATCGGAGACGTTCTAAAGAAAGTGCATGTCAAGAGTACCTTAGACCTACGAGCATGTATGAAAAGGTTGACATATGTTAAAAAAGCGAAAGAATTGTGTCATGATCGTAGCTAGTGGTAAGAGTCTCTGCCTACCCCTCCGGAAAAGAGGCATGATTATATGTATGTGTCGTGACAGAAACAGATAATATGTATTTTAGTTTTCCATTCTATAGTTTTACCTGCACTTGGCGATACAGTGTTTTAATGCCAACAGGAAAATTCTTATAAAAATGTAATCAGACTTTTCTTAGAATAGTGGAAAATCGATGATAGAGTTTGAATATCCTTATTGCCAATCTATTATTTAGAGGTACATTAAGTTGAGTTGCTACTCATACATACATATATCACGCCTATTATCCCTTGCGGGGTAGGCAAAGCGTAAACGGCCGCAAATTTTTATCTTATTCTCATACAATGTGTGAATGTGTCTGTCAAACGACTTAACGTATGATCGGAATTCGTAATTTCCTTTCGTTGGACAGACGCATGCGTTACGGTGCGTTAAAAATACGCAGCGACGGATAACGAGTGAATCGCCTAATGATAACTCACCGATTGAAAATACATCTACACTAATATTATAAAGAGGAAAGATTTGATTGTTTGTTTGTTTGTTTGTTTGCATCGAATAGGCTCCGTAACTACTGGCCCGATTTTAAAAATTCTTTCACCATTAGAATCCTACATTATTCCTGATGAACATAGGCTATGTTTTATACGAGAAAAAAATAGGGATCCGCGTGAAAATTTCGATAATGTAACCCAACGTGTGAAAAATGTACCAAAAAAATATCTTATATCGCGTACGCTGTGGAAATTATTGACAATAGAGCAAAGTGATGTACAACAGTTTTATAGAGGACATCAAAATCTATAATAATGTCCGCGATACCATATGTCTAACTATTACAGTTATGCCACAATAACTACTTTTTCATTTGAAAATGTACAAACTACGCCACATTATTCGTACCAGTTGGTGTAATGATTACATTTAATCATTACTAAATTAAAGGGTGTCAGGGATAGCCCTCCGAATACTGATATGCAGACCATGAAACTGAACAACTTTCCCCTAGGAACATATTTCAGGAAACGTAAAAAAACTGACTTCCCATAGTGAATGCAGTCAGCTGATTGTGATTTTGTATGGAAGGTAATTTTTTTGGCGTTTCCTGACATATTATGTTTCTAAGGGAAAGTTGTCCAGTTTTATGTTTCACTAGCGGCCCGCCCAGCGGTTTCACCCGCTGCTAACTGATTTCCCACGGGAAACAGACCTTCTCTCGACATAAATTATACATAACATAGGTACATACATACATAAAAACCTTCCTCTTGAATCACTCTATCTTTTAAAAAAACTTCATCTTCTTCTTTAGTAGTTTTGAAAATTTAAGCATACAAACAAACAGACAGGGACAGACGTGAGAAGCGACTTTACTTTAAATTCCGTTTTTTTTTATCCCCCAAGGGATGAAAAGGGGGTTAAAAGTTTGTATGAAAGATCGTTGTCTTAAGTGAGATCGGTTTCAAAATTTGTGATAAGACTTATGACTTAAAATAATTAAACACGTGTTTTAGTATATTTGAAATTTTAACCCTTAATAGGGTCAAACGGGGGTTTAAAGTTTGTATGAAAGTTCGTTTTTTAAATGAATGTGATCTGTTTCAAAATTTGTGATTAGACTAATTACTTAAAATAATTAAACACGTGTTTCAGCATTTTTGAAATTTTAACCTTTAAATGGGTGAAAAGGGGGTTAAAAGTTTGTATGAAAGTTTTTTATCTTAAATGTGATCTGTTTCAAAATTTCAGATTAGACTCATAACTTAAAATAATTAAATACGTGATTCAGCATTTTTGAAATTTTAATCTTTAAAGGAGTCAAAAGGGGGTCAAAAGTTTACTACCAATTGGGCTACCCGTTTTCCCATGGGAACGTGACAATTTCCCGGAATAAATTATACTTATAAACCTTCCTCTCAAGTTACTCTATCTAATAAAAAAAACCGCATCAAAATCCGTTGGGTAATTCTAAAGATATAAGGAGACACCAAACGGGAAGCGACTTTATTTTATACTATGTAGTGATGATGCACCCTATCTGTATTCGAAGGGCTGTCCCTTACTTGGTATTAAAAAAGACGACAAAAAACATTAAATAATGCATTAAAAAAATTTACACTAAAATAATACATACATACATATCACGCCTATTATCCCTTGCGGGGTAGGCAGAGCGTAAACGGCCACAAAAACGGGCATTTACGCCACGTCTGACATATTATGTTAGAGGGTCATTCGGAAAATTGTGTATCGCCATAGTGACAGGTTGTCAGCCCATCGCCTAAAATTGCAATACACACCCTCAAGTCCCTTAATCGCCTCCTAAGACTCCCACGGGAAAGAAATCGGGTGATGCTTTTCAAAGCCGGCATCACACTAAAATAATAATAATATAATCAACACTAATATAGAAACAGGTTTTTTTGTTCGTTTGTTTGAATTGAATAGGCTCCGAAACTACTGGGCCGATTTAAAAAAATCTTTTACCGTTAATTGAAATTGAAATTCTTTATTCAATGTAGGATAGTATTATCACTTATTGACGTCATGAACCGTCATTCTAAAAAAAGTTTGTATAACACAATTTTCTTTTTTTATTACAATTTTGTTATGACCTAATAGAAAACCGGCTCGGGCGGTATAAAAATAAATAAAAATAAAGGCACTGCCATGGGGCTGGCCAGGTTAATCACACGGCATGTATCTTTACTCCACCACCATCTGAAAACGATATTTGTTTCACCATTAGAATCCTACATTGTCCCTGATGGACATAGGCTATATTAAACTGTCTGATTCCCAGGGGGAAATTGTTAGCGGCGGGTGAAACCGCTGGGCGAGCTGCTAGTGTCTATAATAAAGTTGTAATAAGTACTTTTTCATTGCTTCAGGAAAGTAGCTCTCACCATGAAATATTTTCAGCTTATTTGTAAACTCCTGACTAAATCGTGGGCGTCTTAATACCCAAGTAAAATAAAGATCTTCAAGCAGAAGGTGACGTAAGAAGTGTGATGCATAGTCTGGCATGTTTAGTATGCTAGACGTTGGTCTTGAAGATATGAATCTAGTGCCGTTATTGGAATTGGAACAAATATTACCGAGGTGCGCTGGGATTAACCCATTTATTTATTGAATACGCTTACAATAACTGTGACTGGAATAATTTTATAATGTGATTTTTGTTTTCATCTTAATTTCGATATTTCGTCACGTATCTGTTGGGATGAAATAAAATAACGGCGGAGTTTGTAAAGTTCGAGCATCATAACATAAATGACATACCTACTAACGTTTATGTTACTTTTTTATTATTGTCTTTCCTACCAAAAATATATTATGCTTAAACATATTCCGTGCAAGGACCTCACTTCTAATAATCTAAAAAATCCGCGCATTTACTAAAAGCAGTTTTGAGTTCTGATCCTAAGAAGAAAACTACAAGTTCTTTTTAGTTGATTAATCTCAGTTCTTTACAAAGTTATTAATAATTCGATGAAAATTACTGGTACATATTTCTCTGCCACATAAAATTCAGCTATCTCTCAATTTTTTCACCATTCTGTTAGCTATCATCTTTTGAAGCCACTATATAAATACCCTGGACAATTCACAGCGCCTCCAACTAAGCAAAGCTTGTACTATGGGAATTGGATAGCTGATATACCTAATACATGAGTAATTTATTTTGCAAATAAATATATACACCCAGACTCTACACAAATATTTAAAAAGTTTCTACTAATACTTGTGCTGTGTGGGGATCGAACCCACGACCCTGGCGTAGCAGGAAGGAGTACTATCCTCTACGCCATCGGCCCAGCCTGGCTTGTCTCATATGACTCGGTACTTGCATTACTGTGAGTGTCACAAGGAGGTCACACGTGGAAGCATTCGCTAAGTCGTGCACGGTTCACGGTCGCGGCCAAATCGCGCGCCTTTTAGCTAACTTTCCGGATGAAATTGAAACTGATTAAACACATTTTTTTTATTGTATCTTTCCCGGTGCATCCGTACTTATATTATAAATGTGAGAGTTTGTGTGTGTGTGATGAAATTTGAAAAACAGGTAGAGTATAACCTGGAATAACACAAAGGCTACTTTTTACCGCAGGAAAACAAATATTACCGCGGGAAAATAAGTGACAGCGGGTGAAACCGCTGGGCGGAAATCTAGTTTCAAATAAAATAAACTGCCTGGCTTATTCACATAGCGCCATCTAAACCTAAACTGAGCATAGCTATGTACTATGGAAACTAAATAGCTGGTATTAATACTAATATACTTTTTGTAAATAAACCTCCTGACATAACACAAATATCTGAAAATTTACTCAACAAATATTTGTGTCTTGTGGGGATCGAACCCACAATCCTCAGCGTAGCAGGCAGCAGTACTATTCGCTACACCATCGGACCTGTCAACGGGCATTGAGTTTGGATTAAACGTCAACTTTTCGTCCTCTGTAAGTGTATCTACGGGTATAGACTTCCCCGTCATGAGGAATTGTTTGCTATCAATCACCTCAATTAGATTACCCTCGTCACAACGTACATACAGCACGCATATATCCCTAGCGGGATAGGCAGAATGTAAATGGTCGTATAAAACTGTCATTCACGCCACCTCTGCCAATCATTTGAGGGTCACTAAGAAAATGTTGTATGATCATAGTAACAGGTTTTTAGTTCATTGTCTAAAATTACAATAGGTACACAATATAGAGGTATAACCACTAGATTTCCGCCAGCGGTTTCACCCGCTGCCACAAATTTTCCCGTGGTAATATTTATTTTCCCGCAGTAAAAAGTGGCCTATGTGTTATTCCAGGTTATACTCTACCTGTGTTTCAAATTTCATCCAAATGGGTCACGCCGTTTGAGCGTGAAGAGGTAACAAACATACATACATACACACACACACACACACAAACTCTCAGATTTATAATATTAGTACGGATGTAGGCCTTTAGTAACCTTTTACGAAACGCACGGGAAAGAAATGGGATGATCTTAGTCGGTATCAAACTTCTAATAAAAGTTTTACACCTAATCCCGTCTCACCAAAATCTCGTTCCCGTCACCAAACCCAGTGTTCCTCATCCGCAATAAGTCTAGCCTTTACGACCGCAGTGCACCCTGGCTGGAGTGGTACTATGGTTTACTACCGGCTATATTGTGCTCATGAGCGAGAACGCTTCGAGACGATTACATTCCTGGCTTGTTGGCACGGCTGGACAATATTGGGCTTGTTTGGCCGAAATGGGTGCTAAAGTGAGTAATATTATTATTATTAGTTTTGAGGTGGCAGAGGCACTGGCATCACAACTCTTTCCGAGTCGTATTTTGCCATCTAAGTAAGGTTAGTTTTGTCGTCAAATCGTTAGTCAGTAAGTAAGGTATGTGGCATTACGCCTAGGGAGAGTTCGCAACACAGAGAACCTGGTCTTACGACTAGGGGCTGTGTTGCGCAGTTTGTGCAGTAACAGAAACGAAACAGTGGTAATTCGCTCGTCAATATTACATAATGTCAGATAGATGCCTTAATTACAATTTCCTCTTTCATGTTCAGTTTAAGAATAGTTTGTTGCATAAAACACTATCAGATTTATTCACCAAACACTGAAATAAACAAGAATAACTAAATTATAACCAATTCACATCCGCCATTACGGAATAGCAACGAGAGAATCTGCTAAAGTGGGTAATGAATGTTATTTTGCCAATGTGACGCGGTTCGTTCCCTATACTACGGTTCTAACAACTAAGTTATTAATTTACCTACTCGTTAGTACTCGGAATTATTCACCAACAGCCACAGCAGTCTACTAGAGGGCCTCCTTCGTTTGAGGGATATTTGCAATTTGGCAAGCTATGGATGAGAACAGAAATATTCCCGAGCTCCTTATTTGTGAGAGCTCCAGGGTTTATAAATGCCCTGAAGTATCTTAATTCCCAAGGAGGGTTGACGTCTGGCAGGCGGGCGGTTGTAAAAGGAAGCCAAATCAACTTGCAACATGAATTTAGATACTAGTGGATTGAAAAGACATGTTGCGCCGCCCCAAATACATTGAGATAAGAGCAAGCAGATGATGATGATGAAGTATCTTAAAGAGTGCATTTAAAACGGTTGATACCTTTTATTGATAAGCGTTATCGGTGGGCAGATGTTGTGTTCTGGCCGGATATGGCTTCATGCCATCATGAGTCTCAAGTCACTCAATACTTGTCGTTCGAGAATGTGGAATTCATAACCAAACAAAATAATGCTCCATATGATTCCGAAGCTCAAGGAATCGAAATGTTTTGGGCTTTATGCAAAAAAAAGAACAAAAAGAACTCAGAAAGTTAGAATGCCTCGCAGAATCGCACCAGTAGTCCATATGGACGCAGTTTCTACTCAGAAAAAGGAAATCAAGTCGTATATCAATTATATTTAATATTTGCTTACAAACACACATGCATAAATCACGCCTATATCCCTTACGGAGAAGGCAGAGCGTTAACGGCCGTAAAACGGATATTAACACCACGTCTGACAAAAGTTTAGGGTTCAATCAGATAACTGTAAATCACTATAGTGACAGATTGTCAGCCCATCGCCTAAAATTGTAATACACATCTAACCCTCGAGTTAATATTTGTATCAAGCGTTATTAAAAAAATGGTGCACAGATGAATAAAAGATGGCAACATATTTGTTTTCGCGAAAATTTTAATACTTTGAAACTTAGTGATTGTTTTACTAAAGAATTTCAACATTTTCGGACGACAATCCACACTAATATTATAAATGCGAAAGTAACTCTGTCTGTCTGTCTGTCTGTCTGCTACGCTTTCACGGCCAAACCGCTGAACCGATCTTCATGAAACTTGGCACAGAGATTGCTAGCATACCGAGAACGGACATAGGCTACTTTTTATCACCATTCGAGGATCTGGAGTACCTTATGTAGACCACCAGGTGTACGATCAGGAGCCCACTTAAACTATTAGAGATACAGAAATGGTTCCAAAACAAAAGTTGTTCAGTATGATGGGCCACTTCTTTTCACAAGGACATTGAGGATCTGGAGTACCTTATGTAGACCACCAGGTGTACCACCAGGAGCCCAGCTAAACTATTAGAGATACAGGCATGGTTCCTAAACAAAAGTTGTTCAGTATGATGGGCCGCTTCTTTTCACAAGGACATTGAGGATATGGAGTACCTTATGTAGACCACCAGGTGTACCACCAGGAGCCCAGCTAAACTATTAGAGATACAGGCATGGTTCCTAAACAAAAATTGTTCAGTACGATGGGCCGCTTCTTTTCACAAGGACATAGAGGATCTTGAGTACCTTATGTAGACCACCAGGTGTACCATCAGGAGCCCATCTAAACTATTAGAGATACAGAAATGGTTCCAAAACAAAAGTTGGCCAGTATGATGGGCTGCTTCTTTTCACAAGGACATAGAGGATCTGGAGTACATTATGTAGACCACCAGGTGTACCACCAGGAGCCCAGCTAAACTATTAGAGATACAGGCATGGTTCCAAAACAAAAGTTATTCAGTATGATGGGCCGCTTCTTTTCACAAGGACATTGAGGATCTGGAGTACCTTATGTAGACCACCAGGTGTACCATCAGAAGCCCACCTAAACCTGAACCTGTTTCTAAAAAAACTATCTAACGCCGACGAAGTCGCGGTTAAAAGCTAGTTTCAAAATAAGCCAAGTTCAGACGAGCAGATAAATTTTGAGTTAGACATTTTCATGACATTCTTTGGATGTTTAAGACAAGATTCAAGTTAAATTCCGTATCGTTTTTCAGTCCCTTTCACATTACTGAATTGGCTAGAACTGTTGATATTTCAATATTTAGGTAAAATACATAAAAATAAACAAAATTCATTAAAAAGTACACTATCTCATACACACACAAACTCATTTACGTTACATACGTACGTTACGGTCATACATTAATTTTATTTTATAATTTTGTTTACATTTATTATAAGTGATATTTTTTCTTTTTGCCGTGTGATGCCGGCTAAGAATAGCATCACCCCATTTCTTGCCCGTGGGTGTCGTAAGAAGCGACTAAGGGACTCGAGGGTGTGTATTGCAATTTTAGGCGATGGGCTGACAACCTGTCACTATAGGGATACACAGTTATCTGATTGACCCTCGAACTTTTTGTCAGACGTGGCGTAAATTACCGTTTTTCACGGCCATTTATGCTCTGCCTACCCCGCAAGGGACTATAGGCGTGATATATGTATGATATTTTTTCTGTAATTTTGTTTTTAGACATTAAGGAAAGATTCTTGTAACAGAAATTATTGAAATAAATAACTGTTTTATTTCATTTCATTTATAGTAGCTATATTATTTCATTTGACATAATATTTTCTTGAGTTCGCACAACTATTACTACATACATACATATATCACGCCTATTATCCCTTGCGGGGTAGGCAGAGCGTAAACGGCCGCAAAAACGGACATTTACGCCACGTCTGACAAATATTTGAGGGTCATTCGGAAAATTGTGTATCGCCATAGTGACAGGTTGTCAGCCCATCGCCTAGAATTGCAATACACACCCTCAAGTCCCTCAGTTGCCTCTTACAACTCCCACGGGAAAGAAATGGGGTGATGCTATTCTAAGCCGGCATCACACGGCAAACTATTACTCATCACAATAAAACGTAGAAATTGTAAAATCCAAAATAAACACAACTTACATCCGTTTAAAATTGTTTTATTGTGAAATTTCATACCTTTACTTTATCGCAATTATCCCATTCTTGTTTATTCCACGAAGCCTGACGCAACTGAAAAGTGTGACAGGTTCAGTTATAATGTAATAAAGTTATTCCCTAGGGAAATTAGAGTCATTCTTGCCTGTGACAGTAATATTATTATTTATATCATGATGTAATGGCTAGAGGACTGGTGATGAGCTAACAATAGTATTTTAATTAAGTTGTGACTGTGGTATGTCATTATGATGTGATGTGTGTGAGCAAATTACTTATTGGGATACTGGAATGCTTTGGGGTTATGTTAACTATGTACTTTGAGGTTATATTAACTAAAAGCAATATGGAAACGGATTATGGCACAAGAGCTTTAGACAATAGTGATTAAATTTATTATAATAAATTTCTATTTGCCGATATCTTTAAATTTTTATCATTACTCAAATGAAAACTAAAGAGTTAATTAATTTCATTTCATTTCAAAGAATGAAATGAATTGTAATAAACTTTTTTCAATGTAACTCATTGTCGACCTCATGATCCGTCATTGTAAAAAATAAGAAATTTATATAAAACAAACTCTTCTTTTTATAACAATTTTGTACTGTCCTACAAGAAAACCACCTCGGGTGGGATAAAAAATAAAAATAAAGGCACTTCTCGGACCTGGCCAGGTTAATCACACAGCATGTCACTTTACGCTACCACCATCAGTAAACGACATTCGTTTCAAAATGAAATCAAGACTTTTAAAAGAATGTAATGTTACCCTACTCAGTCACTTGTAATGCTAAGCTCTTCTAATATTATCATTTGCTATATGTTATTACTATTTTGTCTTATAATTTGCTGTATTGATAACAAAAATATCACTAAAGAGATGTTGTGAGTTTTTTCAAGTGCAGGTGTACCCACTCAACAGTAGTGAGTGGTGTACAAACAAAAAATAACAATTCCTGTCACGTATTGTTGACGGCCACAATTTGGCGAGCTGTTTGTTGCGAGTCACCTGCGGCGGTGGGCTGGCAAAACATAGAAAAATTTAGTACTTATCGAATTTTAAAGTACTTCAACGTGTTGGGTAAACAATTTTTTGAGAATTTGCAAAACTGCATCGCAGGCTGGATTTGAACGTGCAACTTTTGGTATCAGTACTACCTACCTACTGGACTACTGCGGCTTACCCGCCGTTGGTGGTATGGCTCCACCTAGACATCAGTAGTACTAATACCGAAAATCACAGGTTCGAGGTCCTTCCTACCTGCGGTGTCATTTTGTAAGTTTTCAAAATAAAAGTCTGCCATCGACACGCTAAGAAGAAGAAAATAAAAGAATTATGATTTGTGATTTTACGTATAAAATTTTACTTATTACTTAGAATCGATATAAAAATTAAATAAATAAGCAACGCTTTGTATTCATTTTTAATTCAAATACTTTTTTTTTATAATTCATCTTGTTAAAGACTTGTAACCTTGGTGAAGATACTTGAATTAAGGGTAATTATGTGAGGAACATTTTTACCAAAGAAAATTTTCAACTTACAACAGCGAACGATTTAATACATTTGTTACAGATAAATGAATAAAAGATTTCCACGAATATTCAAGTGTGTGACCAATTGTCATGTTACTGATAGGTATTCAGTACAAGGTATGTGGTTTCCTGAAACCCTTTTGTCTGCTATTGTATTACACATTGTATGCAATGCTTTTGTTCGATCGTACATTGCCTCCTTATTCATGATTTATTTTAAAGGAAATCGTTGGGAGGAAGAATTGAACTGATAATGCATTATGATAATTGATCGCTTACACGGTTTAGGTACAATTGTTCACATCAATAAAATTCTTCCACTTCTGGTCCGTCGCCGTAACGCATGCGTCTGTAAGGCGGAAGGAAATTGCGAATTCCAACCTTATTCCTTACAAATACGTTGCGTATATAGTGCGATACGGATGCGTCTGTCAAACGACGAGTGGTAAAGCCGCCCAAGTATCAGATGTGTTAAACGTCGCAAATTTAACTGTCTCGCACGATAAGAAGAATCAAATTGACTTTTTAAATATTATGTTAAGTAAGTACCTACTTACGTAGGTACTTTCATTTTTTGAAACTATCAATTTCTCCCACCTGTCGTCTGTCGCTGCGTACTTTTAACACTCTGTAATCCATGCGTCTGTCAGACGAAAGGCAATTGCGAATTCCGATCTAATTATAATACGGCACCTGTGCGTAAGCCGCAGTAGACCAGTCGTTTGACAGACGCTTCCGGAAACGCACCGTAGCCGTATTTGTATATATCAGATCGGAATTGAAAAGTTGGAGAACCGCGATCATATCAACTTGCTATTTCCTACACAATATAAATATTACTAACTAGAATGAAAGGAATAAAATGCAGTTTTGTTTTTCGCTGGAAATAAAGCCATTTCCATTGAAAGCCCGTCTTGTCGAACTCCGACAAAGTTCATCAGGGTCTTTCCAAAGTTTGATTGCGAGTCGAGATCGTTTCTTTCAGTTGACTCTACTGACGATCTACTGAGTAGACAATCAAAAGTTCGAATTGGGATAAAAGCAAATTTTAGTAGGTACATTGTATTAATGCAATTTTAGACGATGGGCTGACAACCAGTCACTATAGCGATACACAATTTTCCGAATGACCCTCAAACATTTGTCAGACGTGGTGTAAATGGCCGTTTTTTGCGGCTGTTTTCGCTCTGCCTACCCCGCAAGGGATTATAGGCGTGATATGTGTATGTGTGTGTATGTGTACATTGTATTGGAAGCCTAAAACTGTTTCTTTATCTAAAGGCAAGTGTACTCGTGAACGGCCTTGACAGTGGCGCCACTTCACAAAAAAAGAAAATTTATCTTTATACAAACAATCTATTAGAATGTCAGTTGTCCAAATTTTTACTTTTATCCTTAAATAAAATTAAAACTTACAAACTCAATGAAATATTCGCTGTAATTAAAGTTATGTGAAAAAATTCCAAAATTGGCTGTTTTTAGGCACTTTTTGCAAATAACTTTAATGACAGCGAATATTTTATTGTGTTTGCAGGTTCAAATTTAACTCAAGGATAATACTAATAACTTGGGTAACGGACATTGTTTGTTTGTATAAAGCTAAAACGTTTTTTAGTGAATTGGCGCCAATGTCAAGGTCGTTCTCGGCTACACTTGCCTTAAGATGTTTGGTAAGCCTTAAAAAATATCTACGTATCGGTTAATAGTGAAAACTTGAATTATTGAATAAGGTTTCAGATATTCCACGCATGTTTTCTGGTACGAACAAAATGTCCATCTTTTTCATAAATTTCTACGGAAAGTGAGAGATGGCACGATTTGAAAATCTATTCAGTAATAACTTATTTTATACCCTTTGTGTAGAGAAAATGTAGTCGCAGTAAGTATTGACACTTGACAGCTTGTGGTGAGAGTGAGGCCAATGTTCTCGGCTCACACAAAGCGAGAATCGATAGCTAGCTCAGGGATGAAGCACTATTCCAAGGCTGGCCAACTGATTTTCCAGGTGGGCAAAATATTTAAGCTTTATGGCGCGCCGGGCCACATATTTTATGTCATCATGATACACATGAAAATTGCAAGTCGAACTCGCCTACAAGAGGGTTCCGTAGCATTCTATAAATGAATTTTCATAGAGCCCCTGACTTTTATAGCATTTATTAAGTTCTTATGTAGGTTAAGGATTGTAGCAGACATCATAAGGCATCAATCTAGTCTTTATTTATTTAACCGTTTATTGTTCACAATGTAACACAAAGGACATAACATATAGATCAATACACAACAGGTCAGCTTATTTCGAAAAAGAAATCTCTTCCAGCAGACCTAGGGTAGTGAGAAAACATAAAGTAAGGCTTTATTTTTTGACATACGTCTCATCGATGCCCGTCGTGGTTATCTTTCATTATGAAAGTGCTAGGTTTCATTTTCGTAGGCGGGGGAAACACTCTTTGTATACAATAGGCCCGGGCGTTATGGCATGTGACCGATGGACATAGATGACCCAGTGACCTACGGGCTAAAACCAGTTTCTGTGTATTATCGTTAGTATGCAATTCAGCGTTTCAGACTAAGGTGTGCTAGGTCCACAGGAAGTAACTCTTTGAATTTTGATTCCTTTCAGAGGGTAAGAAAATACGCGTTTTCTTTACCGATCACTCAGACCAAACGGCCCAGATGCCGACCGGTGGCTGGCGACTGGCGGGCCAATTAAAATGCCTTGACGGCCCAATTTTTGGGCCGCGGGTCTGGGGTTGGCCGGCCTTGCACTATTCACTCTTTCTCCATTACACTGTTTGTTGCTCTTTTATATTCAAGGCAAAAACAAAATGTTTTATATGATTCCATCAGTTTTTCTTGACATTTTCCTTATAGCTTTCCTCAATCTTAACCTAAGGCTTTTGTATTTTGTTGTTTCTGCGTGATGAAGACCATCAATCAGAGAAAAACATTATCGGTATCTCCAGTGACACATTATTCTTGCAAGAAATATATCACAGTTCAAAACGGCATTACATTGACAGCCGCAACAGCCCACTGCTGGACATGGGCCTCCCCATATTGGTGGGTATTGTCACCTCACCATCACGCTTGGCAGGCGGATTGGCGAACGCAGTGCAAGATGTTGCATTCACAGGGAACGCTGCTGCCGATTCCCCAAAAAGTGACTAGTCACTTTTTACGATACCCACGAGTAGAATTGGGGTGATGATCTTCTAAGTCGGCACCACAGTTCAAAATAAAGAATAGAAATAATTATTTATATTATATCAAATAGATGTAGTAGAGTCCATAACAAAAGCCGGTAAGATAAGGCGCCATAAAGATTTACCTTTAGATCGATCAATTACCAACCTTTCGTAAGGTACCTAATTTTTTACAATTGTCTTGATTTCCTAAAACGGTTTATAAAAATAGCACTGGCACTTTCCGTTAAATAAGTTTAGAAAAGGATAGTAGATGTCACAGACTGTATTAGTTACGTCGTGTCTTAAATAGGCAGATTTCTTTGTATGTTTGACCGCCATATTTTTAATCGACGCTTAGTTTGACAGGTACCCCGTAAAATGCGTAAAATCACAGTCAATTTAAGAGGTGATCATTTTCTATCATTGTCACAGGAGGAGTGCATTATCAAATCATGAAAACCTTTAATATAAAAAAAATGCCTATTTACCTGAAAGTGACATTGCTTTTTTAGAGATATTAGTCAGTAACATGGAATTAAGACTAATGTCAGGTACTTCTTCTTCAAAAATAAGAGTCAAACTCTTGTCGGTGGAGTAACTTACAATTTTCCCTCTTCTCTGCTAGTTACTTGACGTCAGGTTACAATATGATAAATAAAGTAAATATGTGATATCCATATCTATAAGCCTACATAGTAATACTGATTTTTAATTTTGATTCGCGTTTTACTCGATTTAAAGGACACAACCACTTCACAATACTCCTCATTTCCAAGACCCAATCTAAACCTGCCAAGAAGCGCGCATTACACAATGGCGCGCTTACGCAGAGTTGTGCGCGTTGAATACCAACAACGCGCGTGCTCGTGCGCACGCGCATACGATGCCGCGCGGACCTGCGCAAATACTCCAGTATGGCTAACTTTTCAGGTTTCAAAAATATTAAAGTCGTTTATTTTTACACGACTGCACAACCAAAAAAGGAGTGGAATATACTTATTTAGAGTTCATGTATGTATAATGTGTAAAAAAAATTGCTGAGAATATTTAAAGGGGTGAACCAGTACATTAAACTGAACAACTTTCCCCAAGGAACATAGGTCGAATTATGAAAAAATAATTTGACCCTCCCATACTTAGTGTGTTTACCCGGCCGGGATAATTTGTATGGGATGGCCAATTTTTTTTTCATATTTCGACCTATGTTCCTTGGGAAAAGTTGTTCAGTTTCACGTACTGGTTCACCCCTTAAAATATTCTCAGCAAATTTTTTTACACCATGTATATGCGATTCTTTAAAGGACTGAAACTCGTAAACTACTGAACAGATTCGAATGGAAATCGTATCGGAAGAATCCTTACATTATCCCGAGTGTCATAGTCGTTTTCTTGCAAAGCAGTCGTATTTTTTTATAAATTATTGACTTATAGTTTCTGGACAATTAGCTGAACCCAATGTGTTATTTTGTGTCATTTTAGGTGTATAAGATAATTTCGTTTGCAGTGAATAAAAACGACTCAAACTGGGTTTTTAGTCTACACAGTCACACAGACAATACTGGTGTATTTATAATATTGATTTTAATTATAAACAACTTATTTTTTTTTATGATAAATGAGCTATGATACATTGAATCAAAATTTTACGCAACCTTAAAAAGACACAAAATGTAATATGTGCTTTACAGACACACACACATAATGGGCCGGGCATGTCTGTAGGATGCACCCTCGTCGTCATGGAAGATTGGGTACCTCAAGGTGGGTCTCGTCGCAAAAGTAGATCCCGAAAAAGATGGCGTGATGATTTCGAAGCCGATTTAAAGGATTGGACCGAGGTTGCACAAGACCGTAACAATGCAATCGAATAAAATATAAGCGACTATAGAATTTATGTAAGTTATGCCCTCAAATACAGCCAGCCGTACCGGACTAAAACGCTCTATTGATTCCATGTGATTTGGCGCAGTTCCTTACTGAGGCACAGCCAGAAGATTCCAAGATAAATTTTATTATGAGACCATATTTTGGACACTATTTTGGCCTGACGTGCCAATATAGAATATATTACATTACATTAACAGCCACAACAGTCCACTGCTGGACGTAACCCACCCCGTTTTGTGGGGTATTGCCATACTCAGCATGCTTGGCGAGCGCATTGCTAGATATTGCTCTCACGGGGAACGCTGCTGCCAATTCCCTGAATAATTGTAATCCCTCAGTCACTTTTGACGACGCCCCCCGTTTGTATTGTGGTGATGCTATTCTAAGCTAACCATCACACGAATAGAATATCGAATGTTAAAGTTGGTATGATAGATCACTTAGATTCCACAAGTGATGATTGTAATGTAGGTAGCTCCGCAGTCTAAAATAAACGCCACTCGGAGATAGACGTGCGTTGTTATTTCTTTACCCGTTCCCGCCAAATATCACAGTGGCGAACGAGGCTGTTTTTATCTTGCGTATTTACGTGTGCAGGGGATATAAGAACTATAAAATATATACGGTGGTGTTATTATTACGTGCTAAGATTGTACTGGGACGATGTCAATCGGAAAAGTGCGTGAGTTTGACGTGAGGACCGGAACATGGTCGTCATACATTGATAGACTGGAGATGTACTTTAAAGTGAACGATGTGGATGCGGATTTGCAGTTACCAACGCTTATATCGGTGATAGGTGACGAAGCTTACGAATTGCTAGTGAACCTTGCAAGTCCTAAGAAGCCGTCCGAACTTGATTATAAAAAGGCGGTAGATTTGTTACGAGACCATCTAGAAGCGGCACCTTCCGCGCTCGCGGAAAGATATCGTTTTCGGCAGCGGAGACAGGCTAGCGGTGAAAGCATAGCCGGTTACGTGGCGGAATTGAAACGATTGGCGAGGCAGTGCAAGTTCGACGATAATCTTAATGATAATCTCAGAGATCAATTCGTGTGCGGTTTGAGTAGTGACGTCATCCGTCAACGTTTATTTGCTGAGAGCGACGAAATTACATACGCGGAAGCTGTAAAATTAGCGACTTCTTTAGAGGCGGCCGAACGGGACTCAGCTGCAGTGGAGATAAAGTCGGTAGCAGGAAGCGGAACGCCGGGACTTGGCGACTTACAGGCCATGCATGCCATCACACACGGGAGTAATGGCGGCGGCGGCGGCGGCGGCGGCGCGAGCGCAGGGCGGTTTGCCATGCGCGGGAAGCGCGGAGCCGGTTCCAGAGTACAATCATCTGGGGCGACGGGACCAAGAAGCTGGTCCGGAGCGCAAAATAATTCAAGATTTCGTAACATTGTCGGCGGCAGGGGCAGTAATAATAGTAACCGGGGCCGGGTCCATTGCGGAGGCTGCGGGGCCATGGACCATGACTATGGATCATGCCGTTTCAAAGACTACATCTGCAGCAGATGTCACTCCGCTGGCCACCTACGCCGTGTCTGCCCTGAGAGTGCCGTGGGGGGCCGCGGCGTCAGCGGCAATCCAGGCCAGTCTGGTTTCCACTTCGGAGAGGCGGAGGAAGAATTCGCTGACGAGGAGCCAGAGATGGAGGAAGAATTCCATCACTTATGTTTAAACGATTACCGAGCGGTGAGTTTACCGATTTCTATAGACAGTCATGTAATTCACATGCAAATCGATTCTGGCACTGCGGCCTCATGTATTAGTGACGAACTGTATTATAAATTTTTTAATCATTATCAATTAGTGAAAAGTGATGTAGTGTTTACATTTATAGACGGTTCAAAACTCAGTCCGATGGGAGTAATTAAACCGTTAGTGAGTTATGAAGGTTACAGTAAAAATTTAGAATTATTCATTATAAGGGGTGCAACCACCTCATTAATTGGTAGACAGTGGTTGAAGGAACTTAAAATAACCGGCTATGAAAATTTGAATTGTATTAAAGTTAGTAGGGATAAAAAGCTAATGTCACAGGAAATAAATGATTTATGTTCCAGGTATAAGGATTTGTTTAGCGGCGGACTGGGACGTTATACAGGCGGAAAGGCGACTCTGAGGGTGCGGGAGGGGGCGGAACCGGTGTTCCATCGCGCGCGACCTTTGCCCTACGCGCTCCGAGACCGCGTCGACGCCGAACTAGATGCCATGCTGAGTGACGGCATCATCGAGCCGGTCGACTGCTCCGACTGGGCCTCGCCGCTGGTGCCGGTAAACAAACCTGATGGTTCCTTGAGAATTTGTGCAGACTACAAAGCTACCTTGAACCCTGTTTTGTTAATTGATAGGTATCCACTACCGAGAATTGATGATCTTATAGTTAACCTTAGTGGGTCACGGTACTATTCTAAAATAGACCTTTCCCAGGCATATAATCAGATAGAATTAGATGAAACTAAGAAATTTACAGTCATTAATACACACCGCGGTTTATTTTGTTACAATAGACTAGTTTTCGGTCTTGCATCAAGTCCGGGTATTTTTCAACGTATTATGTGTGAATTATTAAAGGGTATTAAGAACGTAGAAGTATTTCTGGACGATGTCATTATAGGGGGTAAAAGCAAGCAAGAACATTTGAGCGCTTTGGAAACCGTTTTTAATAGGTTACATAACCATGGTTTAAAGTTAAAAAGTAGTAAATGCGTATTTCTAGTGGAAAACATACGATATTTAGGTTACATTCTGAGTAAAGACGGGGTCAGAACGGATCCAGAAAAGATTGAGGCAATAGTAGGTATTCCGAGACCTACTAATGTTACAGAGTTGCGTTCCTTCTTAGGGTTAATTAATTTTTATGGAAAGTTTGTGCGTAATATGAGCGCTATTTTGTCTCCATTATATGAGCTATTGAAAAAGGAAAAGCAATGGAATTGGGATAAAGACTGCGAACATTCATTTTTTCAAATTAAAGAACTACTTTCTGGTACAGAAATATTAGCTCATTATGACACAAATAATAAAATAATTTTGACCTGCGATGCCAGTTCAAGGGGTATAGGGGGGGTATTAACACAGGTAGGCGCCACCGGGTCTGGCGAGCGCGAGCGGCCTATAGCTTATACGTCACGCACACTAACAGACGCCGAGAAAAACTACTCGCAGATCCATCGCGAAGCGCTAGCAATAATATTCTGCGTGAATAAGTTTCATCAATACTTATATGGCCGCAAATTTACGCTACGTACTGACCATAAACCTTTGGTGTCCATTTTTGGACCTAATAAAGGTATTCCTACTATGGTAGCAAGCAGGATGCAGAGGTGGGCTATCATTTTATCGGCTTACTCGTTTGACATTGAATATGTTCGTACGGATGAAAATGGGGCGGACGGGTTATCCCGCTTACCGGTAATGTGTAATAAGGGCAACAGTTGTTTACCAGAACAAACATATTTACACTATGTACAACAAGCTTTATTGTTAGACTATAATGTTATTAAAAAAGAAACGAGCCGGGATCAAATTTTGTTAAAAGTCTTAGGTTTTATTCGGGACGGCTGGCCGTTTCAATGTGAAATTGATAGCTTAAAACCATATTTTAATAGAAAATCGGAATTATACGAAGAATTAGGTTGCGTTTTTTGGGGTCATAGATTAGTAATACCAGAAGCATGTAGGAAGGGGGTGTTGTCAATGCTACATGAACCCCATATGGGTATAGCCAAATCCAAAGCATTAGCTAGGAGCTATGTTTGGTGGGCCGGTATTGATGAGGCGGTGGAGCGGATGTGTAAAGAATGTGGAGTATGCTCGGCTCACGCAGACGCTCCATCCCGAAATATACCACGAATGTGGCCGTGGTTTAATCGTCCCTGGACTAGGCTTCATTTAGATTTTATGGGCCCCATTGCAGGAAAGACCTATCTAGTCGTTGTAGATTCGACTTCGAAGTGGATAGAAGTTTTTAATGTTTCCACAGGTACGTCAGCTAATGTTCTTATTGATAAATTAACGGAATTATTTAGTAGATGGGGTTTGCCTAAACAGGTCGTCAGCGATAATGGCCCTCAATTCGCGTCCACGGAATTTAAGAACTTTTTGGATTATAACTCAATTCAACATATTTTCACTGCCCCATATCACCCAGCATCAAATGGGCTAGCCGAGAACGCAGTGCGTACTTTAAAACGGGTCATTAAGAAAGCCTTGCATGAGAAACAAAATGTAGACAGGGCTTTATGGACGTATTTAATGTACTACAGAAATGTCGAACATTCTACTACGGGCGAGTGCCCAGCTGACTTACTGATTGGTAGGCATATTCGCACGCGATTAGATGCGTTGAAACCGGATTTGGAGAATAGGGTACTGCGAGTTCAGCAGCGTCAGCAGGAGGCATCGGGGGGGGTATGGCGCAACGTGCAGACCGATGAGGAAGTATGGTACAGACAGTTTTTAAAGGGGGAAAAATGGGCACCGGGTCGCATCGTTGATCGCTTAGGGAACAATAATTACAAAGTGATTGGTAAGGAGGGTGATACCGTACATAGGCATATTGATCAGTTACATAAACGACCCAGTAGAGGTAGGTTGTCACTGGCTTCGACTATTTCTGGTTTTAGGCAGGAGTCTGGCACAAATTCTCTTCCGGAAAAAGATGGTAATGACTTTACATCGACACCAGTGGGCGGACGGTCGGTGCGAGCGAGGGGCTCGATGGAGTCGCCGCGTGAGAGGGTTTCGTCACCGCCGGTTGTTCCTAGCCATGACGTCACCGTACAATCGTCACCTGATTGGGAGTTCGCCTCGCCGACTGTATACCCGTCCCGGTCACGTCCGATAAGGCAGTGCAGACTTAAAGTACCAAACTATAAAGTTTAGTTTCGAATGAATTTTAATAAGTACGTTACGTAATTAATTGGAGTTTCGCTGATCCTAGTTGTTTACTGCTTGTTTTTGTTAATGCTTGAACTATTATGTTAAGATAGGAGTATGATACTTTATATTAATGTTTACTACCTTGTAACTTGTTATAGAATACTTCAAGTCTCTTACCATACTTTTAAAAATGTACCTATCGATAAGTGTTAACGTTACTACCGCTCGTTAGTAAGAGTATCTTATTATTAAGTACATATTATTTAGTCGTTAGTGATTAAGTGTAGAGGAGTGTAATGTAGGTAGCTCCGCAGTCTAAAATAAACGCCACTCGGAGATAGACGTGCGTTGTTATTTCTTTACCCGTTCCCGCCAAATATCACAATGATGAAAATATTTTCGTATTATATTGATACAATCTAATTTTGTATCAAAACCCTAAATAAGTTCAGGTTTGTGATAATGATGAAATTAAGTTTAGATTATGTCACCTGCCGGTGTTTGATGATAGACTTAGGTTTTTGATCCAAACTCAGATTGTATCAAAAACCTGCAACATAAATACACACATTTCAACATTTGAAGTAGCTTTTATCCATTTTGAGACAAAGAGCGATATATCGTTCCTGCAAAACAAACCTGCAGGAACATAAACTAAATATCTATATAGAAGCTCGTACTATTTTGCATCAATCCTGCAACACCATTTGCAGGGCTGGAACCAAAGTTAAATAATGATAGACTCCGATTATTGCATATAACCTTTTTCAAGAGATACTTATTCATAAGAACAGAAATTCTGGAGTTATTGAGTTATTAAGTTGGGCATTGAACGATACCAAAATGCTGATGTTTGAGTCAATTTCGTGTATTTCGTTCCAAATTAGTTATTTTCGGTAAATACTGCAAAAAGGTTCACATCTCTGTAAAATCTTTGGTGAGCATAGTTAATAGTTGATAAACTTTTAAATTTTTTACTTTGTTTTGTGCACGGCAATCGCCGTGCCTACCTTTCGTTAAAATTTACGATATTAAGTACATATTGTTTTAATTTGATTTGCGACGCGCGACGCATTTTAAGACCATGAATGGTCATTCTCTTGACAGACACATCCATTACGCATCGTAACGTACCGTAAACGCATTGGAAATAGCAATTTCCTTTCGTCTGACAGACACATCCGTTACGGTGTTTAAAAAATGCAGCGATGGACTACAAGTGATAGAACCGCCATAATCTTTATTCTTCCTACTAAAATGGAAGCTGGATTTCCAAGGAAAAGGCCCATTGCTTGATATCTCATTCAAGATACTATTATGATGGCTTATGGTAAGTAGCTTGTCAGTACTGATTCGGTAAATCCCATGAGGAAATCTGATAAAAAGATCACGGCCAAAACCTGTTGTTCAAACCATTGATATACATACGCCAACTTTGACCAGGAAAAAAAGCATGAACACAATTTCATATAAAAACATATGAAAATGAAAATGAAATAACTTTATTCAATGTAGGATAGCATTATCACTTATTGACGTCATGATCGGTCATTGTAAAAAAAAGAAATTTGCATAACGCAGTTTTCTTCTTTTTATAACAATTTTGTATTGTCCTAATAGAAAACCGGCTCGGGCCTATATATTACGTCTATATGCCTTGCGGGGTAGGCAGAGCTAACCGGCCGTGAATAACGGACATTTATGCCACGTTTGACAAGCATTTGAGCGTCGTTCAGAAAGTTGTGCATTACAATAGTGACAAGTAGTCAGCCAATACACATCATTTATAATGCGCACTGGTAAAGAGTGGAACTCACTACCTGCGTCTGAGTTTCCAAACGCATACAATCCGAATCTCTTCAAAGTAAGAGTGAACAGGCTTCTTCTGGGTGAGCTCGCCTCTGTCTCTGTCTTATGACCTAGACTAGAGTCAAGAGCAAACCCATCCTTAATAAAAAAAAACACATGTCCAGTCCCTCAGTCGCCTCTAACGACACCCATGGGAAAGAAGTGGGGTGATGCTATTCTAATCCGGAATCATACGGCGTACAATTTTTATTGTACGCCGTATGCATTTTTATTGCAGTTGAGATATTTTTGCATGCAATTCGTTCCATTCACGTGCACATTTATTTACATGTGCATCCACGTGATCTGATCTGTCAGATGCAAATGCGGAGTAAATAAGTAATTAAGTGTCAACATTTTTAATACGCGCGTGTACCACTCGTGTCTTATATTTTTATTTTATTTTTTAAATCGGGAATGTTTAAAAAATATCTGGTTTATTATTACTAGTGACCGATACTGAAAACAGAGGACGGGCTGGTGATAAGGAATAACTTTCCCCAAGGAATATAGGTCGAAATATGTCAAAAATATTGTGAGCTTCCATAATAGCCTAAATGAACTGATTGCCAATTTTGAAATGGAGGTCCAATTATTTTTCCATATTTCGATCAATGTACTTTTTCTTATCAAAATCTTGAGTTTTTCGCTATCGGTAACTAATAAAAAAAAATAACCCCATTAAAATAACTTTTAAGGTAATTTTTCATAGTCATCAGGTGAGAATCGATCTCATAAATGATCGTAAAGAAATCTAAGTAGCTTCTTGCAATACCATTCTAATCTTCAGATCTATACCAAAATGTTTTTAGCTAAGGTGTATTCTAAAAACGGAAGTCATCTTCTAAAAAACAAATGAAGTAAGATACCGATCTGAATCTACGCTACAAAAAGATCAGCAAAAAGGCGTTGAGTGCACAAAATGCACGTGATTGAGAACAATGAAGGTCGAGTGACCTTGAGTGACCTTGACTCCTGATCCCCCCCGCTGAGATCACCGCGTGACGGGGATTGTTTTATGATCACTTAGCCATATTGTTGACCCAACGATTAGCGTGACGTGTTTAGCTCTAAAGCTGCTAAACAAGCAAGATTAATAAAAGCAAGTGAACCATGTATCCGTGAATCAATGAACCAAGTAACCATTATTAACCACACACACATACCTATAGGAACGACATTCACCCATCTCCACAATAGTGTGCCATTAATTAATTTATTAAATTTTCAATTATGTATTATAATATTAGTTATTTATTTTCTACACATATAATTTGTGTTTTATCTCATTCGGATTTCAAAATTTTTATTTAACCTTTTTTATTTTTTAAGCAGATACCCATACAATTAAAATTTTAAAAAGTCAAGCATTGTAATTGGCTTTACAAAATTTATGTAACCTTCTTGTAAAACAAATTAGTTATAAGCTGTAATGTTTAATGTGAACAATAAAATAAAAAATAAAACAAAAATGTTATCATTTCACTGAAGAAAGACTTTGACGTTTTTCTCACTTGTCGTCCGTCGCTGCGCTGTATTTTGGGAGAGCCGCCTTTCCCTACTACGTACCGTTTTATACATTTGCCTGAAGAATAAAAACAAACGTTATGTTTCAACCTATGTTCCTTGGGAAAAGTGGTCCTCATCACCAGTTCATCTTGAGATTTCGCTATCGGTCACTAATATTTCAGTTTCCATATTTCGACCTATGTTTCTTGGAGAATGTTTTTCAATTACATGGGCAGGTTCACAAAAATTTTGTAATAACTAACATGTTTACATCCCAAAGTTGAGTTCGTGAGTTTTTGAAGGATTGGGTTATCAAAGGATGAGAGTTTTTAAAACAAGCCAACTCTTTGTCTTAGACCCATTGAAATTTTCCTTTTATTCCTTTCATTGAGCGATAAAATTTCCTTACATGAAGTAATAATGCCATTAATGGCCATGTTACAAGTAAGATCTCTTTCCTTGATAATAAATACCTAATAATTCATTTTCATACATCACTGGAATGCTAGTCGTAGGTTGGTCGTAAAGCGAAACATAAACTTTACAGCCGCTTTTACGACAACTACGTGTAATGCGCATTGTTAGCTTTCTACGCTCCAAAGTTGCAGTTATGAGGGTGATTAAAATGTAGAGTAACTACTTAGATGAACGGCTTCGCTCGGGCGAAATGTGTGCAGAAGTTTTTGAAAACTTGCAAAATTTTCAAGCGCGGGCAGAATTTGAACCTGCGACTTTCGCATTACTAGTGGCGACGCCTTTACCATCTGGGCTACCGCAGCTCAATCCTTGCCCGCCAATTTTGCAAGTGTATCTTAATGCCAGTAACGCGTGGCAAGGCTCCATCTACCGGGTTAGTTTTGCAACTAATACTCGGCGACTAATTATATCTTTACAGATTAAATGTAGTCTAAGCGATGAAAATCCGCGATAAATTTAATACCCAATTTTAAAACACTTCCCGTGTTAGGTATACAATTTTTGAAAACTTGCAAAATGCAGAAGTGTTGATGAGGATTGCGGAAGTTCCGCCATTTTTGAGGTTCCTCATCCGCTGCCTCTTCGTCTTGATATTCCCGTGTAAAGTTCTATGGGCATTCAAACGGGAGCGTCACTATCTCTTTTCAATGAGCTTAGGCTAGCAGTTTTAACTTAATTCGAGTGAACCCATGAACGACCTCGATAGTGGCGCCACTTCACAAAAAAGTGTAAATAACATACATATATCACGCCCATAATCCCTTGCTGGGTAGGCAGAGCTTAAACGGCCGCAAAACGGTAATTTACGCCACGTCTAACAAATATCTGAGGGTCATTCGGAAAATTTTGTATCGCCATAGTGACAGGTTGTCAGCCCATCGCCTAAAATTGCAATACACACCCTCGAATCTCTTAGTTGCCTCTTACAAAAATAATGTTTCTTTATACAAACAATCTATCAAAATATCCGTTGTCTAAGTTTTTAGTATTATCCTTAAGTAAAATTAGAACCTGCAAACTCAATGAAATATTAGATGTGGTTAAAATTCGAATCGATAAAGCAATTAATGCCAAAAGTGGTCGTTTTTGGGTACCTTTTTCCATAACTTTAATAACAATGAATATTTAATCGAAACTCACTTGCATCATACAGTCGCATTATATCAGATTGTTTTAATATGACATCAAATATTTGTCATGTCTCTACAACAACTCACACTACATTAAACATTCCGGGAATCGAACTCTGGACGTTTTGGGAATTGGACATTATGTACCTAAAAGTCCCTTACATTTTCTTCTACTACTACTACCTACTCGGCGTATAGATTATCGCCATTCCGAGCCTAAAAGTACTTACTTACTAATTATAAGACAACTCTTTTCGTTGAAGGTGAACAAATATTAAAAAAGATAAACGAATGCTATGGCTTTGACCTTGAGAAGGTCAATGTAATTACGCAACTTGGTGATTTTCGCGTCGCACACTTTTTGTTCGAAAGCAAGCTCAATTTAATGTAAAAACAGTCGAATCCAATCGTTAACAAACCCGTTTTTTGTTTGGAATATTAAACTACCTTTGCAAGTTTACACAAGGTGTTTGGAAAATAGAGCGAAACATCTTTTAACGTTAACAATCACAACAATCCTCTTCCACTCTTGGACATCATGCCAAGACGTCTTGGACATTCACCGGGTGGATTGGCGACTGCAGTGCAAGATGTTGCTTTCACAGGGAACGGTGCTGCCCATTTCGTGAATGAATTTAGCCTTTAGCCGCTTTTTACGAGACTAACGGGTAGAAATGGGCGGATGCTATTCTAAGCCGGAATCATATATTTACGTATAAGAGCCAACTCTTTAAAAGTACCTACTTATTTGCATCGCACAAAAAATTCAAACTACGTAACTATTTAGAACATTGATAAAAAAGCACTGATTACAATTTCAATGTAAAAAGTTTCGCCTAAATTGCTGGTTATGTGACAAATTATAATGTCATCACTTAGAGATTTGAGCAAAAACTGCGCAAAAACACTCAAAAACATCTTTGCTATATTTATCCTTCTAAAGTCATAATAAAAAATGTAAATTATCTTTTGTGTAGCAAAAACACGTCAAACGTCTTCATTACTATCAGCAACTTTACCATTAATGGAACTGCGTCCATATTGACTACCATTTATACCTACTCTATTATTTTTTAGGTTTTGGCCCGTAACCAGTTTGTCTATTTTCGGTAACTAAGAGACGGTTTGCGTTCACACGTTGACACTCATCACGACCTCTTAAATCTACATTATTCTCATCTTCCAGTACAATGGATGTGCTCGTTTTCAAAAATTTACCTACATAAAAAGTTGACATTTGTAGTCACAAATATTATTATCTGCTATTTAAAAAAATATATGTGTTGCTTTTACATAGATTTAAAGACTAAGTAGGTACCTAAAGTTCACTTATTAATTCCCTCGCTGATGTCACATTACATGTGATCATAATTCATAACCTGTTACGTTCTCTATCGATTCTAAATTATGAATTTTGTTGCAGGTGTTCGCGACGACGACGCATTAGAGCTGCGTATGATAATACTTACAAGTTAGATCATTAGAAGCGAGGTATCAAGTGACCGACCGCTGGTGCACCGCCGCCGCCGCGCGGCTCCGCTCCGCGCACCACTCCGCCGCCGCTCGCCGAGAGACGCGCACGCGCATAACGCGATAACGGCTACATTTCGAAACTGTGCTTTCAAGTGACTAACAACGCATTCCTCTCACTGCAACGCGCATATTTGAATCAAATACACAGCAAGTGAACACAATAAAATTTTAATTAACAACCATTCAGTGAACGTTTTCTCCTCTGGACAAGTGCATTGAGTAAGTGTTGAGAAGGCTACATTCCGAACCGGTGTCGTTCTTTAATGGACGAGGTGTGTACTACTCTGTATGTGTTTATAGTTAGCGAGGGAAGTGACTGGCTCTAGTGCAGCTTCCGTGGCACAAAAACGTAAGAAAGTGGTGAACTTAAACCGTGTGAAGACTTGTGGCCTTTGAGCTCCCCAGCCAGAATGTAATTGAGCATTGGCAAATAGCTGGGCCTATTCAAGAGAAAAATGGCTCGCGGAGCTCTGAGTGAAAACGAGCGCTACTGCCTCGAGGCCGGCGCAAAAAGCCAAACCGACCGGCTTCAAGATTCAGAAAAAAGTCTGAATGGAGACTGCAAGCCTAACGGACTTCGAGTCCGATTCCTCGACGAGGAAGGCAAGACCGAGCGCACGGTTAGTGCTGATGAAGTCGACTATGCAGTGTCACGTCATGTCAAGAAAATCCATATTCTTAAAAATAGGAGTTCGAGTGAGACAAGCATCATGCTGAGAAACCCGTCTCTGATGAAAAGGCGGTCGAGCAACGATCGCCGGTTCAGCGATGGTCATTCAGACAACCTAAATAATAACTCACTAAGCGAAAACCTGAATGGCAAGGTGTCGATTCTCAAGATCAGTGAATTCGATAAGACGGACAAGACTGAGGCAGAGCAGACCAAAGATGCGCACGGACAGATTTATAAAAAGAACTGTAACGTTTACAGTGTGAACCAGGCAAAGACATTGACTCCTGAGAGGAGGAAGTCATTACCTTTGACGATACCACGATTGATTGGGCATAAGGTGCATGAAAATGGGCAAACAAAGTCGATACTGCCGAATGAGGTGTTCTTGTCGGACTCTACTAGTGGCAAAGACTTCACGGCGCGTGCCATCGGACGCCTGTCTCGAGGACTAGGTCGGCTGCTGCGGCGCACCAACAGTGTGCGCATCAGCGAGCCAGATCCCGTCTACAAGGTGGCCTATCTTGGAAATGTCCTCACCGGCTGGGCTAGAGGTATGTTTCAACATTTTAAATACAATTGTAAAACTAAGTATTTTTTTAATCTATAAGGCTTCTTATCACATTAGGTATAGGCATTTCTTCAAGATTCAATTAAATGTTACTTAGGTACCGCAATATTGCCGTGCGCAACAGTTGCATAAACTAATGTCGTATAACCGCAGCTGTTACTCAACTGATTGCATTGTTATGAATTGAATTATTCTTATTGGATTCCAATATCAAAACATTGTTTTAAACGTGGATTATAACATTGGGCCAAAGAATGCTCCTTGCGGCACACCTGTTGTTACACTTTCGTTTGTAAACAATAGAGTCGTCTTATTTCGACATTATTTCACGTTCTGAATAGTCTAGTAACACTAAATACGTGCTAGTGCACTAACATGATTAACCTGATTTAGGCTATCAAACGCATCAGATAGGATTGTCTCTGTAAACAGTGATTCATAATTATTTGGTTTGTATATAAATAGAGTAGTGTGGTTTTGTTTGACGTAGAATTATTCAGTAATATAAAGCCTAAACAAGTTTACCTACTGTTCAAAGTAACTACTTTATAGATAAACATTATAATTTATAACTGCATACAAGGCAATTAAAAGTAGTTCAAGGTAGATATAATCTATTCTCGATATCCAAATTCTTCGCATTCCATTTTTGTTCGAGATTCTGGTGGAATGCACTTGTGTTCAATACTCTCGTGTTGGAATTAATTTAAACCGCTATTAAGTAGATTCGTCTGTTGGCAATAATCGTAAATTGATTTCCAAATTAGTTCGGTATTTATTCTACTTTTATAGCTGAGCGATTATCTAACTCTTACAGCTTCATGTTTTAAAGAAACATGACGAATATTGTACACAACTTCTTGAAAATTAATCATCTCAATTCCATGTTGCCGACTAATATTTTTACAATAAATATTTATCATAAGCGGCGATTATAAATATGGCGATTAAACATACAAAGAAATCTGCGAAATGGCGCGGAAATTATAAACTACTAGCTGTTACCCGCGGCTTCGCCCGCGTACTCATAGAGTTTTATTAATTAGTTGTGTATTCTAAACAGGGCGACAGCACACACAACACAGGTCATTACTTTCCGGTTTAGTGACTGCGTCTCTATTAAAATTACGTTTATGGGTCACTTATTTAACTCCTACGCGAATATTATAATACAAATATAGTAGTAATGGTTATGCCAAATTATATCAGCGATATAATTTGGCATAACCTGCATTATTACACAATGCAGCGCTACATCTAGCAATACTACTAAACTACCAATACACCTATATTTATGCCTAGCTATTACACTCAGCGCTCTATGTCGCCATAGAGTATAGCTACCTTATGAATATTGTGAATATTGCCTAGTGTTATATTGGTGGTTAATAAATAATAAGAAAGTATAGATTGCTATATAGCTTTAATTTTTTTTTAATATTCCTGCTATTTTGAAATTTTTATTACATACAAACATGCTCCAAGAAGACATGAAAGAAAGGAGTGGGTATGTAATCAAGGATTTGAAAACCTATATTAGCTCCAAACCAAATTAACTTGGGGATGGATGTTCTTGGATTGGAATTATAATAATATGAATACGCAGTATAATGATTTTGCCTAGTCTTCAATTTTCAGGACTATGGTACCAAAAAATTTAAGTTTATTATGTGTCTTCGCAAGTATACGCAGGGCAAACTTACTGTGCTAAAAATGGTTATTATTATAGAAATGGACTTTCAAATCATGTTTAACTGTAGAAATTAACTTTACTACTGTGGTAAGAAGTATCTCAAGTACATACCCACATCACCCTTAAAGCCACATTCATATCCCAAAACTCATATTCAAGAGACATTCTCATAGTAGTGCTATACAGGGTGTAAGTGACAGCCCTTCGAATACTGATTGGGTGTATTCAAACCATGAAACTGAACAACCTGCCATAGATTAAATTCTTTTTTTCTATATCCCATACAAAATCACAATCAGCTCACTGCATTTACTATGGGAATATCAGTATTCGGAGGGCTGTCCCTTACATCCTGTATATACATCTTTTTTATGTGGTATGGATGTATTCTATGCTACACAATAATCAGTTTTCCGATGGGAAAAATATGTTTTTCCGAGATAAAAAGTAACCTATGACACTCACCAGCTTTTCATCTAACTGCTTTCCAAAAAAAAAATGCTTTACATCGCTGCATGATACTCATTTATGTATGTAGTATGGATGTATTCTATTGCTAAACATTAATCGGTTTTCCGAAGGGAAAAATATGTTTTTCCGGGATAAAAAATAACCTATGTCACTCACCAGCTTTTCATTTAGCTGCTCTCAAAAAAAAAATGCTTTACAACGCTGCATGATACTCATCTATGTTCGTAGTATGGGTGTATTCTATTGCTAAACATTAATCGCTTTTCCGATGGGAAAAATATTTTTTTCCGGGATAAAAAGTAGCCTATGTCACTCTCCAGCCTCTCACCTAACTGCACACCTAAAAAACACTGCATGATATCGCTCTGTTGTAACGTGAAAGAAAGACAAACAAACAAACAAACAAACAAACAAACACACTTTCGCATTTATAATATTAGTATATAGTATATGGATTTAAGACATGACAATATTAAAAAATAGTTATGACATCTACGATCCTTTTCTAAACGTATTTAACTTATTTTTATTTATTTACAACAATAGAGACAATTGTCTTCTTTTATGAATCAATTGTTACTTTATATTTTATTTTCTCTACCAAAAAATGCTATTCCAACTAAATAGGTATTCAAAACAATTATTATTTTTTATCTTATCCCTACTCCACCATCGCGCATAATCCATTTTAGAAACCGAACAATGTTTCCAGTGTAAAAGAAATAGTCGGAGCTCTCAATGACTCAGCAGTGAAATTCAACAATACATTTGATAATGGAAAATCTGCCATGATCTGGGCGAGCACGTTCGTTTTATATTACGTGGAGAAAGTCAGAGATAATTGGATTAGAGGGATAGAAATTCCTTTGCGTTTGTTTAGAGCTTAAATGAAGCAGATTTTTTTCATTTTGCTCATCATTTTAACTTCAAACGTACCAGTGTTATAACAAAGAGTGAGACACGGTTTAAGCTGTTTGACAGCGTCAAATTATTTGGAAAAATATTTCTAACACCGTTTAAATGCGCGTCTAACTTTTTTGTTAACACCAAGTTTAAATTTTATTCTTTATTATTTTGTTATTATCAAAACACAACAGCCATAAGCTATAGGTAACTTAGCTTTAGAACCCTAATAGTTTGTCTAAACTGCCTTTGATCTTAAAATATATCGATACTGCAACTGATCACGTATTGGTTGTTTTGTGTTACTTAGTTATTATTTGTTATTAACCCCATATTTTACATTAACTACTTGCTAATGGCAGTGTGTGAACTATCAAGTTAATTAGTGTAATTTGCAATCACGTTTATCTAAGTTCAAGTCAAGTTTGCCCCTTAGACATAGGTAAACTTGAATATATGTAACTCTTTGAAACTACAATTGTCTTTTGTTTTTGATTTACGTAACACTTAGTGTTGTACATGTCTAAAAAAATATTTGCTATTATATTCTAATGAATTGCATCATTGATTGAGTCCAATCCAAAGTATCTGTAGTAAATCAACCTAGCAACCGCTAACGTAGTGCAAAAGGCAACTCATTAAAATAGTCGTCTTAGAGCAACATTCAACAAAAAATACCGGGCAAATGCGAGTCGGGCTTACCCACCGAAGGTTCTGTAATATCAAGCCCTTTCATATGATTGATACCTCAATAGATACTAGTAACAATTTAAAAATATTATTCTCTTGGCCCCTTAAAAAACATAATTAATTGGATTTTCCCTAAACTTGTACTTCATAACGAAGTAACTTACCCTATTTCATAGTACTAGGTCCACGAAGAGTGAGCTTTGATTTTTGATTCCCTTGAGAGAGTCAAAAACACGCGTTTTTTACAGCTTAAAATGGTCGTATCTTTTTTGTCAGTTCTGTTAGGAGCATTATTTTTTTACATGTACAAGCGGCAGTAAACTTCAGTATTACCTCTGTATCTGTACACGTTCCCGAAATAGAATCGTGGCATACGACCGGACGAACGGACAACAAAATGATCCAATAAGAAACCCAGAAAGAGTTCAGTTTCTTTTTTACTTTTGAGGTACGGGACCCTAAATAAAGATCGCTCTGTAATGTGACAGCATATCTTAGAAAAAACACTACTAATAACACGGAATTTGATAATTAGTAAATTACAAATATGTATGTTCTATTTACAATGGATACAAAAAGTTAATTTACAATCAATAACGCAATAAGTAGTAACGAGACATGCGTTTCCGTGAATTATCTCAAGTTATACTGAGTACCAAATTTTTTTAAAACACTTCCCGTGTTAGGTATACAATTTTTGCGAACTTGCAAAATTTTCGAGTGCGGGCAGGATTTGAACCTGCGACTTTCGCATTACTAGTGGCGACGCCTCTTCCATCTGGGCTACCGCAGCTCATTTCTTGCCCGCCAATTTTGCAAGTGTATTTTAATGCCAGTAACGCTTGGCATGGCTCAAGTTATACTAACAATAATTATATAACATTTGTTTGGAGTGAACTATGACTAAGCATTTCCTGCATTCGACACAGAATGAAGGAATCTTCAATGATTCAATAGTTCAGTTGGTCATCAGCCATAATAAGACGCTTGGAGTCAACTTGGGTCAAGCATGCCTCGTTTCCCAGATAGTGAAAGTCTGTCATACCCGCACATAATCGTGCCTGTTCAGCTGTTTTATTTTTATACTCAAGCATTGTTGATAGCTCTCTACATTGTCGATGTTAGATAATAATTTGAAACGTGAGCGAGTGATCATTGCATTTGAAAGCTAAAAAGTATAAAAATGTATTCTTTACTGAAATTTTCATTTTTATTAATAGGTATCTATATTTAAATGTACATAATATTTTCTTGAGTTTGCACAACTATTACTCATCACAATAAAACAATTTTAAACGGATTTGTGTTTATTTTGGATTTTACTATTCCTACATTTCGAGCTCTTTACAGAGCCCGTATATTTACCACGGGCTCTGTAAAGCTCTGTAATGTCATACATCTATCACGCCCATATCTCTTGCGAGGTAGGCAGAGCAAAAACATCTGACAAACATTTGAGGTTCATTCAGAATATTGTGTATTATCACAAAATTGCAATACAAATGTTACCATCGAGTCCCTTTGTCGCCTCTTACAACACTCACAGGAAAAAATGGGGCGATGCTATTCTAAACCGGCATCACACGGCATACAAATGTACATTGGAACTAAACTAGGAAATAGCAAAAACAACCTAGTCATGCCATCACGATATTGTCACCTTTTATAATAGGTCGTGACTATGACTATGCAAGTATGTAGCATAAATTGTCTAAATATCTTGTGATTTATGGTGTACTAAAAGATGAACTACGAGCTAATATATAGCTGAGTGAAGATCAAGGCCTTACTCATTGTTACGACGATGTGGCTAATCGCATACAAGATTAACGAACTGACGTCAAACAAGTGAAGCTAAGCTTGACAAACATATGGGCTAATGCTTTGGTACACTGAATTACTAGCTTTCTAGCTTTGTCTAGTGCCCAGCACTCACTAGAATATAATGCACATTGTGAGGCAAAGCATAAGAAAGTTGTAAAAGCGTAAGATCTTATATGACTGACACATTGAGTATTTAATAAGTACGTATAGCTGATAGTTAGGAATTCTCACTGATATTTATATCGTCAACATTCACTTGGAATTTCTTCCATCGAATAGTAATCTAATAAGAATTTCGATTAATTGTCTTATTATGAACTATGTATGAGTAACAACTCGTCATTACAACAGCCAGCATCTTGAAATGTAAAAAGACCTATGGATGAATATATGAGAATACTTATTTGTAGCGATAATGTTTGCCGTGTGATGCCAGCTTAGAATAGCATCACCCAAATTCTATCCATGTGTGTCGTAAAAAGTGACTAAGAGATAAATTCATCTAGGGAATTGGCAGCTCTGACTGCTGATCGTAGTGAGTATGGCAATACCCTCCAGTAAGGGAAAACCCATGTCCAGCAGTGGGTTGTACATACATACATATAATCACGCCTCTTTCCCATAGGGGTAGGCAGAGACTACACCTTTCCACTTGCTACGATCCTGACACACCTCTTTCGCTTCTTCAACATGCACCAATCTTTTCGTACAAGTTCATTGGTTTAGGGTACTCTTGACCTGACCTGTCTTTAGAAGTGGGTTGTTTATTAATGTATGTTTGTAGCGATCTATTGCAGTAAAAGTGATCTTTGAAAGAGTTCCCGTTCCCGCTGTGGGCGATATTCATTATTTGCAATTGCAGCCATAAAACTTTAAGCCTTAAAGGAAACCTTTCATATTGAGTATTGAACGATCAGTACACTTTCACCGTGAGCGAGTGCTTCTACGGGCTCCCACAAGCCTCAGCCAACAGGAAGCTCAACAGGATTCTTTACCTCCGTCCCTCTCGCACGTGTTTGTCTCACATTCCACGCGGCATTGTCTGCCCGATCTCCGCTCCCACAGACCGCAGCGTCGTGCCGCCTTGCACCTGCGATATCAACCTTATCTTCATTGATAAGAGTTTAAACTTCTTCTTCCTGTGTTAATAGGAGCGTGTCTGCTACTGCATATTCTATTTTGCCGGTCGAACTGTCCTTGTTGTCTTTCAAAGTCTTTAATACCAGCTGTATTTATATTTGGTGCTATAACTACTGGTTTTGTAGCATTTGTCAGCCTACTTACGTTACACGCTAGTTTAATGTATTTATTAACTACGTTTTAATCTTCAACGATTATGTTTTATGTATTTATTTACTGCTAATTGTACTAGATTAGGGAGAATGTTCAATTCAACACAAAAAGCTCTCGAAAAAACATGTCGTAAATCATAGTCCTGTCTGACATATTGTCACCTTTAAACTCAATTAAGTAAAGTGCCGTTGAGGAACATTGGTTCAATGCCAACACCCCGCGGAAGGGGAAACGGATTTCAACTTTAACGAACTCTTTACAACACGCTTCTCCGTGATTTTATCGTCTTCACTGACGTCACTAGTATTAATTGGTTGAATTACTAAAGATCACGAATCCTGTAAATAAGCTATGTTATGTCATTAGGCAACCCGGCGCCTGTCGTGAACTGGTTGTAAACCTATTATGTATTATTTTCCGATGCTTTAGAGTTGCAATTTGAAAATGAATGGTTGTAATCGTCTTCCTATATAATTAATACGTAGTTGTTAATTCATCGTTTAGCTTTTGCTTCTAGAATATTACTGGTTAAATGTTTGATGCTTGGTTCGGTCGGTATAATATGTAATTAAACTAGGTAGGTATTTTATTATGAATGTATTATAATCGTGTTTATCTCCAAATAAAACAAAAACATCATCCTCAACGAATTCAGGAAGTTTAATAAACATAACAAACACGAGGTAGTGAAATTTTCTTCACACGCCGTTTAATAAACAGTTCGATTGTTTTTTTTTGGTTTTCGCAATATTTTTTTTGATTTGTTTTATCAACATTCCTTATCGCTAGGCTTACTGCCTCGCTTCCATACAAGCGAAATATGTATAGCTGTGGACTGTTGCGGCTGTTAATGTAATGTAAAGTGCGCTAACTTTTTGATTTACTTATTGAAAACAAACATTTTCTCATTTCTAATGACGTTTCGCACGAATTTAGGATTAAGATGAAGTGTCACGGCAATTTATTTCAATTCATTGAAACAAATTTAGAATTGTCGTACCGAACACTGACTTGATTTAGTAAAATATCATCAAATCTCGACACTGGTTTTTAAAGATTTTGTTCAATAAACAGTTTACCCAGCTTCCATATTTCACCTGCTTCCGAAGCCCCCACACCCACGTTACGGTACCGACGCGACGACGCGACGGCGCGGCGTGAATCGACGACGCGGCGTCGCGCGGTATCGTGCGCGCGCGCAGCGTTCTAGCGGTTATCGCAGTAGTTAACCTACTTGAGCAGGTGATACTGTGTGATATACGACAAGTGGTAGTGTCGTTAAACGGGGGAGCTGATATGATAGTAACTTCTAGCAGATAGGTCGAAAAAAGCTTAATTACCTTAAAATTTCAGTTATTGCCCTTTAAAACAGTTCAGACAGGTAATTACGCAAAACATTTAAAATAAAAGAAAACAAAAGGGGGCAGATGAGTTAATGCGAGTAGCTACTCGTTGTAAGCGCCATTTTTATCGTGTGTTCTAGATTTTGGAGACTCTATTGTAGACTTTATTACATTATTGAAGGGATCATTTTATTTTACTCTGAGTTGTTTTTATCTCGAAAAAGACTTAATCATCCTATTAGACTTAAAGCTTATTATGTAGCTTATAACGCTACTTCATTATGGCTTTTCATCTGTTATTTTTTAATATTTATTACCTATTTTAATGTAATCACTATAAGATTTCTATCAGAAGTAATATTTTAGTCTATCAGGTTCTAGAACATATCACCCAATAACCTGTTTATAATGTCGTTGCGTTAATTTATTCAAATACGAATGAAAACCGGGCCATAATACTTACCTACAGGTTTTCCTGTTATTTAAATCACAAATTTAAACAGAAAACAAGTATAGGTAAATAGGTATTGATAACACACGTACTAGGCCAAAACCGTTACACAACCAAACGAATTTGTTACGAAAAATGTATTTGGCAAAACGAATTGTATTCTAGGTACTCGTATGTTATCAATGGCTGCAATTTTTCAGCCAATCTCTGCTATTACGATTTCGCTTTCGGCTTCACTGTTCCCAAATTAAGTAAACGAAAGATAGCAATTTCTGTCTGTCTCAACACATAACACGAAATTGTTGTGGAGACTCAACTAACCATGTAAAAGGTTGCATTTTATTCAGTCAACCAAGCGAATCGACTAATTATATGTTGTAGAGGATTCTTTTGAAAACATCATGAACAAAAGTAGCTTGTCATCATCAGTACACCTAAAATTATTCAATGATATTTAATCCTTACCGAACTATGGTATCACTCTTCAGGATCTTGTGAATCTTCGTGAATTGACAACTTTACTGATTTGCCCACTTATTATTCAATCCTTGGTAGAAAATATTAATTTGCTATATATATTTTTCACACAAAACGATACTAGCACACAAATATTACGTCCATATCTCTGCGGGGTAGATAGAGCGTAAACACGTACGCCACGTCTGACAAACATTTTAGGGTTTTTCTGGCAATTGGGTGATGCCGACTTAGAATAGCGTCACCCCATTTTTCCGTGGGTATTGTAAGAGGCGACTAATGGACTCGAGGGTTACATGTGTATTGAAATTTAAGGCGATGGGCTGACAATCTGTCACTTTGGTGATACACTATTTGCTGAATAACCCGATACTGGCAAACGATTAAAAATAGACATTACCAACTCAACGATATTTTTATCAGCCGGCGGACAGACAGGCAGATAATAGCATGAACTATTTCTGTTGTTTTGTCTATATTCGGCCATCTTTGTTTGCAATTCGGGTCGCTTGCATACTTGTTTAAATTATTATAATCTTTTACTTTCGATTTGGATTATAACTATATTCTTTTACTGAAATTTGATTTGATTTCTAAGTATATGATATAGTTTTTGATCGAAGTACAGTAATTGCTGTTTTTGACTGTTATTGATTTGAGTTTTACTCTTATCGTGGCCATTCTTTGTAGTGGTCAGATTGGTCAAAATATTATTGGGTAGTTAATTAACTACAGTATCAACAATTCGAGTGATTGCCAATTATATTTTATTGATACCATTACAATTTTACTTTCTCATTCGTGATTGTTGTGAATTTTATATCGAAAATTGAGATTATAAATTCAAGACAGTTAAATAACAAGCTTTGGCTGAAAAATTTACCTTAATAAATGCATTGATTCAAGCATTTACTAAGTTATATCATATTATTTCTGCTTAGTCTTTTGTAAGATCAGTTTGAAATATCTTTTAAGGTTGCTTTATTGCTAATTTAATAACAATAGTTTTGTTGCGTTTAAGTGCCACATTCAATAAATATTTGACACAAACTTTGTTAGTAATGTTAAGCATCAATTTTATATGCTTTTTACGACAGAATATAATAAAATGCTTTAACTCCGCCGCACAAGATTTTGATGGTTTATTAGTTCGTTCCTCTCAATCCAGCCTGGATATAAACTTTTCAATATACAACATAGGTTGGGAAATATGTCGTCAAACCGCATCATTCCATCTGAATATAATTCAAACTGTACACAGAAAGTTTAGATCTGCATGAAATATTTCAACTTGCGTGAGAAAATGTTTGATGTCTTATTTTGTGAGTCCTGCCTTATTTATATTTGGTAAAGTTTTGTAGAGTCCAGCCTCTACGTTTGCTCTTTAAGTTATATATTTATCTATAGGTCTCGTTTCAAACGAACTTTGTGAAACATCAATGGACCATCATTCACTGACATGTTTAATTCAACTCCCATCTGTATATTTCTCATCATATACTCGTTTATACAGTACAGTTACCTTGATGAATGCTTCAGATTGGTTTATAGCATCTTCTATATTGTTCTTGTCTTGGTGTCCTAAGTAAGGGATCAGACCTTGTTCCACCAGCTCCCTTCTACCATCGGACATCCAGACGCACCGCCGGATACCATCCATACCTGGTTGCCATTCCACCAATTCGGACTAAGCGCTTCCAGTCATCATTTATAATGCGCACTGCTAAAGAGTGGAACGCACTACCTGTGTCTGTGTTTCCAAACGCATACAACCCTAATCTCTTCAAAGTAAGAGTGAACAGGCTTTTTCTGGGTGAGCTCGCTCCATCTAAGACTCTGTCTCTGTCCTATGACCTAGACTAGAGTCAAGAGCAAACCCATACTTAATAAAAAAAAAATATTATAAATGTTTTGAAAAGATTTACTTCCTTTTTAATATGAATTGTTTGCAAGTTATAAATTATTTATATGATAGTGGTAGATGACGTAGCGTAGACGGGGCTCACCATCACAGATATGAATAAATTATAGCGATCAATAACAAAATACAGATAACTACTTACTGGGACAGAAATACTTAGTATTTGATTTTCTAGAACGGTAATTACTTGTTATAAACAACCAGCACTATTAAAATTATAAACTTCGTTTAGTCGTTAACTGAGTGCAAATGTACTCATATAAGTTTTGTTTACTTACGTAGTTTATGGAATATTACACGACCTATGTGTTTATGATGTAGTTTTAGTTCGTATTTGTTACAAACTCACAGAGGAACTATTGAAACTAACAAGAAACTAGACCTACGTCTCCTTGAAACCAACAAATACTTTGTAAAAAGGAACTTCCTGCCAAAGTTCTCGTACTTTCTGCAAATACTGTACTGTCTGGTTTTAGAATAAAAAATTTCCTCTTGCACAGTCGTGACAGTTTGTGTTGTTTATATGACCTTATTTGTTAGATTTATGGACTCTTTACTAATCTGAATTTCGGAACATCTTTCGTCTCTCAATCTTTTATTTCACACGTACTATCCAAAAATTCAAATCTCGAACTGGTTTCCAAACTGTTGTGGCACAATGTTTGTTATATTTGGACGATCGTCTGCATCGGTTGTTACTGTGATTGCGTCTGCGCAGCGACCTTCACGCTGCCCGCTTGCTTTCTCGGGTGCAGTCGCGCGTGGCGCCGCACCGAGCCGCTCCGAGCCGCTCCGAGCCGCTCCGAGCCTAATGCGCCCGCGCCGCTTTTGATACATTCCATTTTTTGTAGTAGATATTTAAAATAGGAACGATTTGAGTTTTTAAAAAAAATAAAATATAGGTAAGCATTTGTTTGCCATCTCACCTGATGTTAAGTGACGATGCAGACGATGTTGGAACATGCTCACCATTTAAGGCGCATCAGTTCCAAAAAGTAAGTCCCTTTCCTTTTCGCGGCGTTAGAGAGCAACAGACGATGACAGCTCAGATCCTTAAAACCGAACATTTGTGTAAAATATATGAATAAATATTTCAAAAAAAGATTCTAGAAAATTCATTACTCATTTCATTACTCATTTTATAAGGAAGAAGATGAGACAAAATAAAATATGAAATGATGGAAAACAATCAAATTGTTCAGGTTTTTAGTCTGAAAAAAACGGAGTGAGGCATTTCAATAAATCGTGTTTTGAGCTCTAAGCCCATTTTCTAAACCAATATGAAAAGACAAGCATTATGTACCTACAATATACTTTATTTTTAAACACACATTAACAGCCACAACAGTCCACTGCTGGACGTGCGCTTACGGATTGGCGAGCACAAACAAATTCTTGCATTTACAGGGAACGATGCTGCCTTTTTCCCTCCTGGCCTTTTACGCCAGCCAAGAGTAGGAAAATGGTAGCGGTATTCTCATGCAATACCACAAATGTTACATTAACAGACATAATAGTCACATGAGTCCACTTCTGGACATGGACCTCCTCTTATTAGGGGTATTGTCATACTGACAATAATTGCCAAGCGGATCGGCGAACGCAGTGCAAGATATTGCTTTCACAGGGAATGCAGCTGCCTATTGGATGAATTTATCCGATGGTCGCTTTATACGAGGTGATGCTATTCTAAGTCGGCATCAAACGGGTAACCACACGTAACTTTTAAGCTAAATCATTATGTACCTATAATTTTATAACATTACACACCCACATCTAAAAAGTTTTATGTAATTTAATAACAGCAACAAAAAATTGTAAGTTGTGGATGACGAAATTGAATGACGCTATTCACTTATTGATATTTGACGGACACTTGTATACTGGTCTGCAAACTTCTTTTATGTTTACAATCCCACAAAAAGGCGAGAATAGCGCTCGCGCAAGATTTTTGAACTGATTTTATTTAGACAACTACATCCATTTTATTCTGAAAAAAATATAATTTTCTGTCGAAGCTCAACATCATTCACACACTTTAATGAACTTAACTTGATTAGAGAGAAAACCAAAGTAACCTCTATTTAAAATATTTTTCAATATTATGTCTAAAACTTTATAATTATTACAATTTTTTATGCTAGAATTTAGCTACATGACTTTTCTTGTAAAAATGGCTAAAATACACATTGTAACTGTATTTCTCTAAATTCTATGTCGAAAAAACTAAAAAAAACACGCGCGCAAAATGATTGGCTGTTTCTCTCAGGGAGAACAGAGCCTTAAATCGCGAACTCTCAGCTATATTCAACATTCCCAACACAGTTTTAATATGTCTGAGAATAAAATTTGCAATTTCGCACGTTTTAAATAATGTTTTAATAGTGTTCTTACGATAACACGCCATTGTCCGCTCATCTCTGAGATCGTAGTACGATTGTGTGGCAAGTTCTCACATTATAATTAAGTAATCTCAATTGAGACCACCTTCCGACGTTTTAATTTGTATGTTCCGCATTTTCTCTCGACAATTTGTTTATAATTTCTTCAGTTCTCACATTGTCTTTGAGTGATCGCAGAAGAAAGACCAAGATACGCACAGCTTAGATTCCACCTGCGTAGTAGTTGGTAACTTAGTAGTCAAGGCGCAGAATCTAAACAATAATGTTGTGACGGCTGATGTGGCGCAGTGGTAGTTCAACAACAAGGTTCCGGGTTCGATTCCCGGTGGGTCACTCATATAGTTGATATTATCACTAAATCTTAAACTTTCGTTGTTATTAACTAACATTATTCATAGTTTTTATTTTTTTGTAGGTATGTATAATAATAATAATTCGCCGCTAAAACCCTGTTTAAAGTGATTTTATCACTTTGTGAACTTATTCGCAGTCCGGCTAGGAAATGCAGGCTAAACAATTTGATTATCAGTAAGAAAGATGGTTCCGTGCTTCGGAGGGCACGTTAAACCGTCGGTCCTGGTAGCTGTCTATGATTACATAGACGGCGGTCGTTACACAACCATATCAGAGGCCTACTATCAGTAGTATGCGGTTGAAAAAATCTGACACCAGGGTTCATCGTGTTGTTCGGCGACTCGGTGTCCCACACGAAAAGAAGAGTAATGTTTCATTACACTTCTCTTGCTTCCTTAAATTAATTGAAGAATTCTCATTCTTTATGTTGAATTTAGCAAGGTGCACCAAGTCTACAAAGTTGAATCCTTATATTTTTCGCTTGCGATTGCACTTCATATAACCCGAGATTTACGAGCGAATGTGAGGAAGAACCGATGAATTTTTCATCTTGTTACGAGTCCTCTTTGAAAACTTGCTCCGTCGTTGGTACAAGGATGAAAATAGAAAATGCTTATTTAGAGAGCGTGTAACACAAACTGTAGATGGCTATGTAAGCTTTTGTGATAAATACAAAGTGACAACAACTAACTTGTATCTAACCTTTATTAAGGTAACTAACTAAGCATTTAAAACTTTGTTTTTAATTAAAATTCAGTCAAATTCTGACTTCAAATCAGCCTTATTGAAAATATATTGATATTCAATCACTGCTCAATTGATATGAGTATAATGGTACAATATCCTCAATAGAAGTCGTCGTTGCAATAATAAATAAGTGATTTATTTCTTGGCTCTATAAAAAGTTATATTGCATATTATGTTTGTGGCTATTTGATGAGTGAGATAAGCTTTTGTAATCACGTGTTGACCTTTTAAAGACTAGTTCTAGAATTTAAATGCAGAAATAATGGTGTTATTACAAAAAAATTAAGACATGGTTTAAGCTGTTTGATTAGGTCAAATCGTATGGAAAATTAATTCAGACAAACTAAACGCGCATATAACGTTTTGTAATAAGTAGGTAAAATATCACCTTTTTTCTCTCAAAGTAAAATATAAGTACAATTTGCCGTGTGATGCCGGCGTAGAATAGCATCACCCCATTTCTTTCCCGTGGGTGTCGTAAAAGGCGACGAAGCGACTCGATGGTATTGCAATTTTAGGCGATGGGCTTACAACCCGTCACTATAGTAATACACAATTTTCCGAATGACACTCAAATGTTTGTCAGACGTGGCGGAAATGTACGTTTATTGCGGCCGTTTACGCTCTGCCTACCCCGGAAGGGATAAAGGCGTGATATATGTGTGTATGACGAATGTATGTAAAATATACATATAAGTACCTACTCAAAACTTTATGTATCTAAAAGATATGACCTTTCTTTTATTTATCCGGAAAAGATATTTCACTATCTTCATTTCCTCACTGTTATCTCTCATTACTTACTTATTACTATTACGAAGAAATTATGTCAAGGATTCAAATGAAATGCTATTTTTAGTAGGTAAAACGATATTGAAAATAGTCTGTTTTTATAAGGAATTGTTTATCATTTGTTATATATTTAGTCATGTAGGAATGCTTGATTAGGTAAACGTTTCTTGTACTGGGATATTTTATCACAGGGTATAAGGGTTTAAGATGTTAATGCACAATAAAGAATATATTATAAGATATTAGTAAGAAGTAAAATATTAGCTGCAAATATTTTAAGGGCTGAAGCAGCCCATGAATTGGAAAAAAAATTGATATCCTATACAAAATGTTTCAGCCGACTCGGTCAATTGTATGGGAGGTCTAATTTCTTCTTTTCATATTTCGATCCATGCTCTTTGGAGAAAGTTGTTCAGAAAAATGTACATACTGTAGAAATAATACTACGATCGGGATTTGAATACACATCACTTTATTGCTTACTAGATTTCCGCCCAGCGGTTTCACCCGCTGCCGCTAATTTTCCCGTGGTAATAGTTGTTTTCCCGCGGTAAACGTAGCCTATGTGTTATTCCGGGTTATACTCTACCTGTGTTCCAAATTTAATCCAAATCGATCAAGTCGTTTGAGCGTGAAGAGGTAACAAACATACATACACACACAAACTCTCAGATTTATAATATTAGTACGGATAATGTTCTTGTTTGAAATTCTCCAAGCACCTAACAAATATTGCACATTTGTCGTATTAAACGGGACTCCATATTTCAAATAAAACTGAACAGATGAGACTAAAAATTGCCAACATAAAGTGGGATAGTTAGGACAGGACACAGCGCTCGCAATGCAAACATCTTCAACTAAACTGGCCAAAGTAGGTCAACTAGGTTAGCCTTTGGAGATAATGTTTTTGTTGTAGGTCTTATTTGAGTTTATGATAAATGATAAAAATGATAAAAAATATTTATTGTCTCCCAGTAATTAAATTAAGTTATTACATTTGTTAAAGTGTATAAATTCATGGTTGTTTAATTGAAAGGGAGATAGGAGTCCAAACTAGGTGAATCTGTGCTATGGATCTCCTAGCTCCAACATTCTGACATCAGCACACACTTATAATTATTTAGACCAGTAGTTTAATTAACTTATAACTAAGTAGAATACAATTTGAATACTTAGTAAGAGTTTATAGTTACAATTAGTAAACTGATTATTATTATATTTTAAATAAAAGTAATAAATATCTAATTTGGTATATTATATAAGTTACCTATGTTATGTTACAACATCAAGTAGACTTTCGATATATTCGTAATTCATTTTCATCATGATTTATAAGATATCTAATGGACGTCTAGGAACAAAAACGAAGGTTTTCTGTTTATTTTAGTATTATCAAGTTTTGTTAATAGCTTTAGAATCTCTATCGTTTTCTTATCATTTTCTATCCTTGTATCAGTCTATGAACCTGAAAGTAACAATGCTATTTTTAGTTAGAGATATAAGTCGGTAACATGGAAATGCTACTATTGTATACCAATCCTAGCGAAAACGTCGATAAGTAAAGGATACTGCAGCGGCGTGCCGATTGCCCCGAGTCCTAGTTTCCGACTAAGCTTGCAGTCTAGTATCTTGTATTTATTAGCTATCGAAGCGTATAGAATTATGAATGAACTGGATCATTCCCGTTAGCCGCCGCGCTCATTTACAATACCGGGCTGGTTGCGTGCGCGCAAGTCGGGGCGCCTTGTGCGGGCAGTGTTGCCAGCTTTAGACCAAGCAAGGCGAACTGGTCAGATTATACTGGTATGGGTGGCAGGAGTGATGTCAATAGGCAGAATGGAGAGTTCCAGGTGGTCGGGAAAAGGGCAGCTACCCCGGCCGGTTGCTGTGGCCAGGGGACCAAATGGTCCACCTGGGTCGAATTGGAAGTCGTTTATATGCGTTGCGCGGTGAAACACTTCGATACCGCGTTTCAGGCTCTTTGCTTGTCTGCCAATCTGTGACGTGGCTCCATCTTGTTCTGTTGCGTCTTGCTTGCTCGTGAACCACTTTGAGTGAGCTTCTTGTAGTAGCTCCCAGAGGTCGCTACACTAGACTAAAAGATTACACCAGAATAAATAAACTTTATGCCCTGATAAAGACATTTGAGTTCGAATTAAACGGGCCGGAAAGAACCTACCTTCGTGCTGGTCTGTCTTTTGAGTCTCCAGGCTCGTCCTAAAAAAAGTCTATACCCAAATAAAATAAAAAATTTGAAGATTTAAATGCCCTGGATATAGTTTGGTTGGCATAGTGCTACCCGTGTGTCGTGCTGGCCATATTGCGAACAAGTGCACGAAGCGGGTTCTTACACGCGTGTGATAATTGCTCGCGCTTCGTTCGAGCAATTTGTGCAGTTAACAATGTTCTATTATACTCACGAAAATCTTGCGGTTTACTGCTTAATGACCACAGTTTATAACTTGTCGTTGAATGCTTCCAAGCTTCCTACTTTCTCCATGGACAGTAATGTTATCGATGTTTTGGTTCTAACAATATCTAATACTCAATTTTAAAACACTTACCGACTTCCCGTGTTAGGTATACAATTTTAGAAAACTTTTTTTTATTTTTTATTTCTAACTTAGGCAGGATGAAGCAATATCAAAGGATTTATCTGTTCAGCTTACATCGACAACTTAATATATATTTTTTACTTATAATGAATTTAAACATACCTAGATATATTCTGTACTATATATATATACACAATTTTCTGGATGACCCTCAATGTTTGTCAGACGTGGCGTAAATGTCCGTTTTATGCGGCCATTTATGCTCTGCCTACCCCGCAAGGGATTATAGGCGTGATATGTGTATGTATGTATGTGAATGTAGATATATTATTGTCTTATATTCTGTTATCCGGTTATAGAAAAAAAAACTTTAATGATTCAGTAAATCAAAGTATTTATTTATTCATCACAATAAAACAATTTTAAACGGATTTAAGTTGTGTTTATTTTGGATTTTACAATTCCTACGTTTCGAGCTCTTTACAAAGCCCGTGGTCACGGATGACTAAGGTGTTAGACGTCATTATTTAGAATTGATTTACAGCAGAAGAACCAGATCCAACATACTGTAAGACCTACTATACTACACAAGATACGGTTTCAGCATTTTGTGTGGAACCAGGACGTTACGCTAGGCAATTAAGAAATAGATGGCGGTAGAACAAAAATAATTTCAATTCTAAATAATGACGTCTAACACCTTAGTCATCCGTGACCACGGGCTCGGGAAAGAGCTCGAAACGTAGGAATTGTAAAATCCAAAATAAACACAACTTCAATCCGTTTAAAATTGTTTTATTGTGATGAGTAATAGTTGTGCAAACTCAAGAAAATATTATATTTATTTATTCGTGTTGACTCCATAATTCACGATTTATGTAGTACATAATTATAGGTTTAAATAAATAAAGATATTTAGCGTTCCTCTGTGAAAAAATATAAATAAAAGATTCTCTTTATATCGGTATAATTGACACTTACATGTTTTTGTTGATAAACTCAAACAAAAAGTATTTGTTTGCGAATGTAATTAGCACTGTGACCAAATATTAAAGCTACAAGTTTTTACACTTAATTCATGTTTTTGTGGATACAGTAATCGGAGATAATTATGGAGTTTGAAAAAAGTTAACATTTTTATTTTTTCAACAATGAAAACATTATATTGTGAGGCAAATTAACATAAATCACAATGTTGTATTTCTATGAACAAATCACAAATGTTCCTCGGGTTTTTTTTATCCTGGACAATTTACACAGCGACATTTAGCCTCAAACTAAGCAAAGCTTATACTATGGGAACTAGATAGCTGATATTAATACTTATATACATTTTTTTGTAATTAAATACATATTATACATAGAAAACACCCAAACTAAACACAAATAGCCTAACAAATACTTGTGTCTTGTGGGGATCGAACCCACGACCCTCGGTGTAGCAGGCGAGAGTACTATCCGCTACGCCATCGGGCCAGCCAAGTCAGTTGTTCCTTAGGTATATCCAGCCCGTTCTCTGTTTTCAATATCAGTCAGTAGAAAATTTTCACTTAATATATATTGTTATCCCTTCTTCTACCCACATAAGGTTGACTAAAAGATATCTCTTATAGAGCTCGCCTATGTATTTTATTTTCAGTTTAAGGCTGCCCGCACACGTCCGATAATCGGTGACCGATTTTTTGTAGGAGTAAAATGGAACGTATTGATTGCAATGGTGTAACGCCCACATCCTACAAATAGTCGGTTAGAAATAAAATCGGTGCATCCCGACCAATCCGATTGTCGGTGAAAAATGGAACACTTGGAAATGTATGCGTTAACGCACACTACTCACCGACAGTCGGCCGTCCATGACGTGCTACTCCCTCGAAACCAACAGACAAAGTGACGGACGTGTGCTTTGAGTCGGTCACAAAATCGGTCTTAAGAATCGGAGGAAAAATCTGCCCGATTATCGGTCCTATAAAAAGTCTGACGTGTGCGGGCAGCCTTAACTTTGTAAATTTATGCAATAAAGAATATGATCATTTGGTGAACGCGTGGTGGTATGGCGATGGCTTGGAGTCGGCGAGGCCGGACGGCTATTTGACGTCTGATTGACCCACTAGGGCAGCGGCGGCGGAAAGGCCAAGGGTACTGGGATGAACAACTCACTCCTATAGATAGTCATTCGCGATTCATTTATATTGCCCTCAATTTTTGGAAAATACATTCTCTTAACTTAGCTTAAATTAGCCCTATCACTTTCCAACAAATAGTTTTAGGAAAGGAAAGGTAATATCTAAGTCATGTCATGTTAAAAAATAGCAATGGATTCTTCGTCATTTTTTATTATCATCGTCACCTTATTTTAACAGATATTGGCCTCGATTCGGGAAGTAAAAGCTTAAATTGGCGCTGTCACTTTGTTTGAAAAAGGAATTTTGATATCATAGTCCTGTCATGTTTAAAATGGCAACGGATTCTTCACCATTTCTTTTTTCATCGTCGCGTCGCCTTATATAACGCGTATTTAGCGCCAAATATAAGTCTAGACTGACTACGATATCCTATCCTTTTCTAAACCTATTTGACGGAAAGCGACAGCGTTAATTTAAAGTAAGTTAAGAGAATTTTAATTTCCGAATTGGGGCCATTGTATCGGAATATATGGGGTCTTTTAAAGCAGCAATGTACCTAGAAACATATCCATGACGATACCAGTCACCAGGTATCATAGGTTTAAAAGCATTCGTAGCAATTTCAATAATAAACAAAAAAATATATAAGCAGCAGTTTTTGAAACATCAGATAGAAAATTAAGATGAACACCAACAATACTCTTACAATTAACAAATTAGATATATTTGAACTGACTTCTGTAATTTTTGACTTGGTATATGATAATTCTTGAATACTCTATATAAATATAATTAACGCTGCTGATGCATAAAAAGCAGAAACAATAAATTGATCAATTATTTTAGTTGGCGCGTCAACCTTGTTGATAAAATGGACGGTAGGGCACTCAGTCATCTTGATCGGAAGCAAGGCCGATGGGAGGGCCTGGTAACAATCATCAAGAATGTTTTAAAATAGTATCAATAATCATTAATAAAAAGTAGGTATAATATGAAGTCGCTTCCCGTGTCTCTATGTCCCTATGTAAGCTTAGATCTTTAAGTACACAACACATTTTGATGTGGTTTTCTTTATTAGATAGAGCAATTCAAGAGAAAGGTTTTTATGTATAATTTATGTCGGAAAAAGGATTTTTTCCTGTGGGATAACTAGCAGGGGCAGGTCGCTAGTGACAGTATAAAAAATGCCATATACACATTGATTTGCTCTTAAGTCAGGTCTCATAAAACAATACTCTGGTAGTTGACAATGGCAAAAGATCTATAAAGTGCCAATTTAAGTTTGCCTACGCTTATTTGAACTCGAAAATAAAGATAGAATAATCACAGAATAGTACCTATATCGGCGTAAAAAAAATACTGCAAAAATTTTAAGGAGCAAAGGAACCAGCCCATGAAACTGATCAATTTTCCCCAAGGAACATAGGTCGAAATACATTAAAAAAATGGACAACCTATACAAAATGTTTCAGTCGGCCGGGTCAATTTGTATGGGAGGTACAGTTTTATCTTTCATATTTCGACCAATGATCCTGGGGGAAAGTTGTTCAGTTTCGGGTTGATCCACCCCTTTAAATATTTTCAGCTAATATTTTTAAATCCTATAATACAAAGGCATACATAATACATTTATCCAATTTTTGATTTTCTCTCTTTGAAGCTAATGCTTTTGTTTATCTATCATGCAACAAAGACGTAGGTAAGATCGATAATTTTCATGTCAAGTGTGTTTTATTAAAAACCATTTAATTTAATGAAGCGTTTAATACTATTTTTATACGAAAAAACGACAAAAAACAAATCAAAACAACTTTGTTTTTGCGAATCGATAAAAAACTTTTAGAAACCGGTCGATGCGCAATCCCGTTTCGACATATATTTTTTAACAAACCCAACTTCTTTTCCTTGGATTAACAACTTTAATCTGATAAGCCGATGGTGTGTTTTCCTCTGACAATGTATTATTATTTGTGTAAATGTAAATGTGGGAAACCTGTCAGGTTGGATTTACGAACTGATCGCTTGAATTCTAAACTTAACGCGAATTTAATGTCAGACATCCAATCAGGTTCCAATCGGAATATATCAAGCCAGTATTTTTCGGTTTATGTTCGTTCATTTTATAGAGTCTAAAATTCTTCTTCTTCTCGTGTGGGACACTTAGTCGACAAACGACCCGATGATCCCTGGTGTCAGAGTTTTTCAAACGCCAACTTCTACTAGTTGGCCTCTGTCATGGTTGTGTAACGACCACTGCCTAAGTAATCATAGCAACCGGGACCTACGTATTAACGAGTCCTCGGTTACGGACAATCAGGTGGTTCAACCTGCAATGTCCTATCCAGACTGGAAAAAAAAACACATAGAGATAATTAATATTAACCCCACCAGGAATCGAACTCGGAACCTTTGTGTCACAGGCAGTCGCACTACCACTGCGCCACATCAGCCGTCAAAGTGTAAAATTACCAGCATTAATATTAATAATATCCTTTAATCAAGTTTATCGATTTTGTTAAGCAAATCAGTCGAAGAATTGTTTCCATGTGGAACATTAAATAAAAAAACAACCTAAGAATATTTAGTTCATAAACCGTAACTTATGAACTAGTATGTGCGGGTACCTTTTTGCTACCGTGTTTTAGTTCTAGTAATATAACTAGTTATAAAATTGTGCACTATCAATATTTGGTTTTTACCACATAGTTACATAAGACTATTGTGTACAGTGTCCTGCCTTGTGTCAAAGTTATAGGATGCCTTAAATCTGTCAACTCAATACTGTTCAATTCAATACCTTCATCAGTTGTTTCAAATATAGGTAATTGTAGGCGCAAAAATCTAAAGTTTATATTATTGGTAGGTACGTCCGTAAAATTTACGTTATTCTAAAAGTACAATACGGTATTAAAGAACAATAAATAAATATCGTGGACAATTCAAACAACACAATTTAGCCCCAAACAAAGGAAAGCTTGTACTTTGGGAACTAGATAGTGATATTAATACTTTTATACTTTTTTGTTAATAAATACATATTATACATAGAAAACACCTAGACAAAACAAATATTTGTGTCATGCCGAACCTACGACTGTAGCAGGCAGAGGTACTTTCTGCTGCGCCATCGGGCCAGTCAAAATAGTATAACAAGTAGCGTGCTCTAGGTGTTTGCTGCGCGGGCAAAGGGGGCGTCCTTGCCGCGGTCGTCGACACACATACCGACAACTGCTCGCTCACTTACAGCAACCACAAACATATCTAAGTATTACAAGCTAGCAACGCTAGTTACTTATTTATGGAATCTATACTATAATGGTAATTCATAATTAACTATGAAAAACTAGTATTTTTTATTATTATTAATGATGGGTTTGCTCTTGACTCTAGTCTAGGTCATAGGACAGAGACAGAGTCTAAGATGGAGCGAGCTCACCCAGAAGAAGCCTGTTCACTCTTATTAGTGAGCCTTTCAATTGTTTCTCGAGGTACTGCTGATGCTGATAGTACGTGTGATCATTGTTTCTTGTATCATTGGTAGTAAAACTAAACCATCAGAATATTAACTTATTGAAAAATATGGATAAAGAACCAGAGAAACTCCTAAGTCGTTACGTCCCTGCTAACTACTTACATCACATGTCGTTAATATTTCGTAGGATAAAACTCATCGTTCAGATTTGAACTTGCGACTTTCGTTTCAATTACTACTTTTCCTCTGCCAAATTTTCTTGCGAAAACTATCTTGGAGTACTATAAAAGTAAAATAGAGTCTGAGCTAACTTTTGTTGTAACAAAGTTATACCTCTGTTTGGTGAAGTAGTTAGTCTAATACAGAGATATACAGGGTGTAAGGGACAGCCCTCCGAATACTTATAGAGTGCATTTCGGCCAAACAAATTAATAACTTCTCATAAAAAAACAGGAGAACCAAAAAAAAAATTGATTTTGTATGTAATGTCAAATATTTTTTGTCGTTTCCTGATATAATGTTCCTAAGGGAAAGTTGTTCAGTTTAATGGTTTGCATGCACCCTATCAGTATTCGGAGGGCTGTCCCTTACACTCCGTATTATGCCAACTTGAAACAACTTTGTGTTAACTAATAGGAACAAAACAATAGTGTGAAAATAACAAAGAGACAATTTCGCATTTATTATTTATCACACCTTTTCATTACAGTTTATAATCCACTTATTATTCTGTATAATACATTTTTATCTGCAATTTCCATACAAATTCGCATACTCGATACGGCAGATGAACTCAGCTCGCAATATTTACAGATTATCATATACCTAAAAACATATTCAGATTACCGTAATGAGCGGATAAAGAGAATACTCTGATATCGGAAGTGGACTACACGTTGCGCTGTTCATACAAATGAGGTAACCTTTTTGAATGGACGTGGCATTTGCTTCCTTCCGCCTTTCGTCATCTGCGTACAGCATAATTACGCTATTTAGAGATTACTGAGCTTTAGGTGTTACTTACCTAGAAATTAATTGGAATTATAGTTGCGAAACAATTTTTTTTGCATAATTAAATTTTTCTACTATTTACATACTGTACTTACTTCGAAGTTTGTTGGAAATACATTTATGATAAAGAATCAGCCTGGCCTACTTCCTTACTAAAAATACAAATAATCATTAATCAATTGCATTATATTTAAATTATGCAATGCTGTGTTCTAAACGGAAGTGTATTTACACGATACTTCAATAAGAAAATCACAAGTCACAATAATAAACTGTCATTTCAACATCATACAACATACTTACATTTTATAGAGCTAAGAGTCCGTGTTTTGCGTATAATACATCATAGGCCTTCTGGTTCCTAGTTGGGGATAATGCAAGATTTTGTTTCAAAGGGAACGTAGCTGATCAATCCCTGGATTGATCTTTTAGTTGCCTTTAAAACCTCAGTAGGTAGTATTTGAGTGATGCTATTCTAACGATACACCACCTAACTATAATTTTCTTTTTATAATTATAGAACTGTATCTATGTGTTCAATATAACACATCGAATAGAATTTCGTCTGAATTCTTTGAATTCTCGGCTCGTTTCGGAACAGGTTTCTCGCCGCCGGTCGCTACAAGGTCTCCACTCGAACCTCGCATTAGATATTCCAATCAGAAACATTTGCCAGTTTTTGTGCCAATCTGCTACATTGCGTCGACATCAGGAAACTGATTAATTGGACATTTACAATCATGACTTATGATACACAGTGCTTAATTATTTTCCTGAATGAAAAAAAAAGGAGTTGAAAAAAGTTTGCGTCGGCCGGGGATTGAACCCGGGACCTGTGGAGTACCGTCCCACCGCTCTGCCACTGAGCTACAGGCGCTCTAACCAAACTATTCCAAATGTTCAACGTCTTGCTACTCGTCCTCAAGCGACGTACAAGCGACACCTAGCGTCATTAATTTCTAGACGAGTATCAAGACGTTGACAATTTGGAAGGTTTCGGTCGGGGCACCGGTAGCTATGACTTATAATCATGAATCAAGTCACGTTGAAGTGTTTAAATATCGAACTTTATCACAAAACCTTTTCACATAATGAAGAGCCAGTAGTGGGCTGTTTGCGACGATGAGTGACACAAGCAAACAGGAACTTGCCTCGTGCACTTTAGCAATAGACGCAAGTACCCAGTCAAGCGGAGGGGAGGAATAATCGCATCCTGCCTGGTTGGCGGACGGTAATGGTTCAGTTGTTCAGATTATATACAGAGTGTAAGGACACATACTGCGATGCTTTAAGCCACAATTCATGCGCGGAGTTTTTAGTAGAAAGTTAAAAATGAACTGATGAATTTGAAATAAATTCTGTATTCGTAAGCATAGTTAAACGGCTTCAACGTCTACTGAAACAGACTGTTAGTCTGTTTGATTTAGTTTGTGAACGGGGTATATAATGCACTTCATTCTATCTCTCTCTGGTTGGCCTTTCATGTCTGAAGATCGTGGTCATGATGGGTAGGTCTAGCATGGACAACTTGTGCCCATCGGCTTCTATCAGTGTTTTCTCATCCTTTAGCTAGTCAATCTATCTATTCCGTGAGCGGCCTCTGGACCTTTTGCCCTCCGTGTTTCCAACTATTACTAATTTCTCGATGTTCTTTAGGTATCAAAATTAGGTAGAACGTCTACTATACAGTGCAGTAGTTGAGTTGCATTTTATAAAACTCTGTATTACCGTACCTATGTAGTATTTATTGTCCGTAGACTACGCAATCTGTCGCGATTGGCAATATCCGCTCTGAACTAACTCCAGCTATTGCCCCAGCTCTCGCCATACTACATTGGCTTCAAACATACTCATGCTACAACTTGCCATGTGGCGCCCTCTTAGAATAGCATCATCCTCATGGATAAATCCAGAAAATTGGCAGCAGCGTTCACGGTGAATAAAACAGCTTGCACACTGCTCGCCAAGCCTGCTGCCAAGCGTGGTGTGTATGGCATACAACCTTCAATTGGGGTAGGCCCATGTTCAGCAATGGACTCCTGTAGCTGTTGATGTGATACCAAGAATTATCTGTTTACTATAAACCACGCTATAGTTACTACCACGTGTCGTCGAAATTGTTTATACTACAATTTAACTGAAGAGCAAAACTCTTCGCAATTTGCTTATTAAAAACAATCTCGGAACCATAAATTTTCTTTTTTTTTATAAATTGGGCGTCGGACAGATTTATTGCCATCAAATACAATTCCAAAAGGAAAACGAAACCCTCAGCCCCAAACAAAATTAGCTTACATTCCCAAGCGTAAACAACAAAACAACTAATTTATTCTCGTTAGTTTACACCTTTACGAAAGAAAACCTGTTCCTGGAAAAACACCAAAGCAAAATATTTGTGATTTTGTTTATGGTCAACGCTCTTATCTTGAAATGCGTCGCAAATTATACAGGTATGACAAACTTTGAGGTATGTGAACAAAACAATAACATAATTGAGAGGATACGCGAGATTGTGGAGGGCAGTGACTGGCTGACTGGCTGTCACTACACAAAGGGACAAAGCCAGTGGCTGGCAAACACAGGCATTAGGTGATTAGGGGTTCAAGTGGCAACCGAGTGTCATTGTATACAGCTAATTGGTTTAAATCTGCACTTTGCGAAGCGTTAGATTGTAGATAGCATTGTTAGATTTTGTTCCAAGATTTGCAGATGTTCTTCTTTCAGACGGTTCTCCCACTTGTCGTGCAGTATTTGTATGGGAATGAGATGGGAATCGCAATTTCCTTTAGTCTGACAGACGCACGCGTTAAAAATATGCAGCAACGGACCACAATTGAGAAAATCATTTAATCTGCCTGGAGTTTGAAAGGAAGTATTTCGTTTAAATTTGGAACTCTTTTTATTGCAGACATCTTATAAAATGTCTGCTTTATTTTACTATACGTAACGTTTTACAGTTAAGGCCTCATCTACCGCGGTACAGCATGTACAGTTATTTTGAACCCTACTACCCTCACTTAAAGTTAAATAACCTACGAAAAAACATAAAAATAGAGGGCACACGAGGGTTTACTACAAATCGATTTATCTTTTTTGAAAATTACAGCCTTCACCTAAAATTCTTCGCCAATGCATGGCAAAGAAAATCTAATATTAAATACATATTTTACATAGAAAGAAAACACCCCGACTCAACAATAACATATAAAACTTGGCTTCATTAATGTTTGTGTTATGTCGAGATCAAACCCCGACCCTCGCTGTAGAAGGCAGGGGTACTATCCGTTACGTCATTGGGCCAGTCAATATACATTGGTAATGAAGAGTTGATAACCTACAGCACACATTTTGAATGCCATCTCGTTTCAAAAGGTGTAAGACTCGTAGGCCTAAAGGTCCACTGTGTATTTGTCTGCGTTAAGATCAAGCTGTTATTTACGGATTATCCACCTATCATCGTTGAGCAATGATTACTTATAAATTGCTTTAAGACAATCCTATCCGGTTTTGTTCGACCATAATTTGAGTATAACAACTGGTGATAGAACTTTTTGTTGATCTAGTTAAAGTTTATTTTAAGAAACTTACGTAGTATACCTCCAGGTATACTCTATCATCATCATCAATTTAAGTTTTTGTGTAACTTTTATAACTAAGTATTAAAACAAGAGAATCAAGTGGGTTATGATTTTAATAATTATTTGATCTGTATTCTCTTCTCTAATAAATTCTAATTTCTCCTTTATAATTACTTTATCTTCTTATTATTTTACAATTGACATCTTACTCTAATCTATTTTCTTGAATTATTTTTATAAAACAAGATTGTAAATTTCTTTTTAACGAAATAAAAGGAATACTTTTTCATTAGATATCACGTTTTAATCACGTAAACAAAATAATTTTTAGTTACATCAGACAGTAAACAGCTTTAGAAACAAAAAAATACCAACTCAAAACTATATTTAGGGTCAGTTTTTTATTGCTATTTAATCGGTCAAGAATATAAAATCAATCCTCAGAAAAAAACTTGGCCACAAATTCTAAAGCATTTAGACGTTTATGAACTGGTTTTCTTGTTTATCAAGTATCTAAAAATAAAGTAGATTGCTGACGGCGTCGTGAGTATAATTCCTAAATGAAATATTAATAAAATGTTCGTTTTTTTCAGGTAAGCGACAAATTCACAATCTTACAACTTCGTTCATTGTATTGTAAGTACTAAGATAAACTTCAGAAGATTTACTATTTTTTCCCTTTACCCCAAAGAACTATGTAAGGTTCTATTAAAATCAGTGCAAATGTTTTTAGTTTAAACTCTACTCGTGAAACTGAAGTTTCTGAAGGAGCATACGAAATATGCAGATGAAAAAATCTTCAATAAATGTGTCACTTTGAATGGGAAGTCCAATTATTTTATTCATATTTCGATCAATGTAATTAGGTACAGGGCTACAGGGTAATCCTAGTTCAGGCTAAATTGTAATAAGTACTTTTAAGTAATTTTACTTTATATGTTAATACTGACATTAAACTTTTAAATAAATAATTCTTATTCTTAATGTTCTTTACGGAAAGTTGTTCAGTTTTACAAGTAAAAATAACGCTAAAATAATGAATTTAATAGGATCGTATATTTGTACTGACGTGTAGCAACCTCTGGGAGCTACGACAAGAAGCTCACTCAAAGTGGTTCACGAGCAAGCAAGACGCAACAGAAGTTCCAACATAGCTGCAAGATGGCGCCACGTGACAGAACAAAGAGCCTGAAACACGGTATCGAAGTGTTTCACCGCGCAAGGCATATATACAACTTCCAATTCTATCCAGGTGGACCAGTCGGTCCCTTGGCCACAACACCCGGCCAGGCGGGTAGCTACCCTTTTCCCAACACCACCTGGAACCCTCAATTCTGCCTATTGGCATCACTCCTGTCACCCGCCATAGACGCGAGAGAGCTAGCTTAAGCTTGCACGCGAGAAAATCATTACTAAGAATCTCCTTGATACCCTCTTCATGTAGTACCTACCCACCAGATATTGAATGACCATTCCCCGAGGAAGGCTTGGAGGCTCCAGTGTCTCACTAGTCAAGCCACCGAGCTAATAGGCTCCTATAAATAGCGGTAGGAATTCGATCCCGTTACTGCCTGGCGCAGAGGTTCGCAAAGTTTTGTCGCTCGCTGATTATTATAAATCACAGTTTGTGCCAACCATGTAAACACTTGTCAATATTCTCCTTGATTCAATAGAGAGAATACACAAAAATAAGGACAATAATATCAATTTGACTGTCCATTGTCCTTAATAATAATGTATTGTTAAGGACAATGGACAGTCAAATTGATATTCAATTTATATAAAAATAAAATGTAATGTAAAATATAAATGGTGTAAAATCTGTTGGTATAATAACCGGCGAAAAATAAATTGAATGTCATAAATAAATATTTCTAAACTCATAATTGCAAACCGACTCTACATCGTTTTTTCTTTTTAATTTTAGTTTGCATGATATGGCACACGTTACGCGAATTGGCATTAAATGCTGTAAGAACGAAACCTGTAGTAGTAACTTTTTTTCTCTATAACAGGATGGTCTTGGCATATTTTGTTGACTAAAATGTCGGCTAAGATTTCCATAATCGGCTACTTAACTTCGCTGTCTCTGTAGTTGCCACAGTTTTTTTTAAAGGCTAGATTCTTCGTTTTTAGCCCTGAAACTTACACCTGACTGATTTGTGGGGAGCAGGAGCTCACCCGGAGAATTTCATGTGGTTGTTCAAACAACCAGTCCATCGCGCGATTGTGGTAAGGAGTTGTTCTGGGAAGAACGGATCGGACGTGCCGGTAGTTCCCAAAATCGGGAACAAACAGGGCCTTGCTTGCTTGAGGAGCTTGTGGAGTGTGATCTACTCGCAATGGCTTCAGCAGCGGCTGCAGTGATATCATTGCCTCAGACCCATAGTCCCTGTCTGGTGCTAAAGTTTGGGATCAGCTGATATAGCGGTGCGGAGCGCTCACGGGCCGCGGCTCGCTAGTCGGGGGTGCCGCCCCTAAGCTCCACGCTGCTGGTACAAGTAAATCGGTGCTCCAAAGAGTTATAGGCTCCACCGCCTTGATTGTAACTGTGCAGATGCTTATCCTGCATCAACTGTTATGTTATAACCGCGAGATCGCAAGGAGGTGGAACCATAGGCTTGCGAACAATCTCCGGACCATATAACTTCCTACTTAACAAAACCACTACCACTACAGTAAGGCCATCCCTCCTTAGGGTTCACCCTCTGCCCGTTAATCTGAGAGTTGTTAAACATGGCTTATTGGGATGGCCTTACTGTAGTCTCTTAATCCCGCCTTATTGAAACTTCTCAGTTTCACGAACCTCGGCCAGTTGATATTCTGCGTTTTATTTTATTGTTCTTGGATGGTGTTATTTACTGCGCCGGGAATCTAACAGGGTTCTCACACGCATCATTATCATTTACCAATGTATTCTTAAATCCGGTTTTTTAACGAAAGGAATTTAAGAAATCCAATACAAATAAAGAATGTCATGGCACACATTTCCGTATCCAATTGCGGCTGTAGCAATTCTGTGAATAAGTTTATAAGTAACGCGAAAGTCACACTACTCACACTACGGGTGGTCGCTATCCATTTTCTTCAACGAGTTGAAAAGCAAGAATACAATCATCAATAGGACTATATCTACAGCCATAATCGGAAGATTATAGCTCATTAGTCATTGAAAACCGATTGATTAGTGGTCAATGTTGTCATTAGCAATCAGACGTTGTCGCTAAGAGCCCTGACCCGTGACAATGATGACAACACGACAATAAAAATAAACGATGAAAGTTTTCTATTAATATAAACCGAACAATGATTAATCGCCGGCATTTAATTAAATTTTATCTTGAGGTAAAATTACACTTACAAAAATTACACTTTGAAGTGTCGTGTAATCGTGTTGGCTTCTTTATTTTTATTATATAGGGCGAAATCTAGTGACCGATAACGAAATTTCTAGTAACTTAAATCAGCTGAGTTGCTCGTGTGATGAGCTTGGTCGTGTGATGCCGGCTTAGAATAGCAACACCCATTTCTTTCCCGTGGGAGTCGTAAGAGGCGACTAAGGGACTTGAGGGTGTGTATTGCAATTTTAGCGATGGGCTGACAACCTGTCACTATGGCGATACATAATTTTCTGAATAACCCTCAAATATGTCAGTTTACGCTTTGGGGTAGGCAGAGCGTAAACTGACATATTTGAGGGTCATTGGCAAGGGATAATTGGCTTGGTATGTGTAGTAGTAACTTAATTCAGCTGATCGGCAATTTTGTATGGGAGGACCAAATTTATTTTCTATTTTTAGACCTAGGTTCTTCAGAGACAGTTGTTCTGTTTCATATGCATTATCCATTCCATTCATAACCACTTTGCAACTTTACACTTTCAAAAACGTGTGCGCTTTGTGTCTGTTGAAATTAGCAGAAAATAACAAAAAGTGAACAACTTTCAAAACACGGGTTGCGTACCAAATCGTGCAATGTTTTATTATTGCAAACCAGCAACTGTAATTCCGGTTATACCAAAAGATGTTTAATTATTATAAATGAGTAATTAAAGTTTAATAAATAATGAAAGCTAAAGTATTTCAGTTGGAATAGTGGACTTTTGTGGCTGTTGAAGTATTTCAAGTAATCAAGAGCAGGAAGAATAATTGCAGGGCTCTATCGAATTTTCATATAATTTTTATTTTTCTAGTTAGAAAACATAAACTAAAGCTTACAAATAAAGATAATGTATGTTAAATACATAACAAAATAATATCAATTTGGTGTATCAAATGGCAAGGACCGGTGAAGAATTTATATAATTCGTTTTCTTATAATTCTTAATAGTCTTTATGTAAATGTTTTGGGTAGGTTTTATGGAGTTTTCCTGTTCAGGTTATCTGGTTAATTATACGCATGGGGGTCCGGTGGTGAACACCTTTTAAAAATAATTTCAATTTGAAACAAATATCGTTCAATCTTGGTGGTGTAAAGTTACATGCCATGTGATTAACCAAGCTAGCTTCGAGGCAGTGCCTTTATTTACACGATACGATACAAAAATTACTGTGTAATAGCTAATATAGTAACTAGCTCGTGTGTGGTCTGCACCCGGTAGGCCGGCAGGGACGCGTGCACTCTGAAGCACCAGCCACTCACACGTTACCAGGAACTGCACTCACATCTCAAGTAAGCTCCCACACATCAGTCACCAAGTAGCAGACACTTACTAGTACTTACAGACAGCTAGAGAACACACTCGACTATTCGTCTCGGAATGTGACATGCGTGTCCTGAGACTTTCACTAGCACTGCGCCAGAGTAGCTCTTCACGGTGAATTTAAGATAGTGATTCTAAGCAAGGAAATATTTCAGACGCAACTTAACAAACAATAAAAAGGTATTAAAAATACGTTATGATCAGATTTAAAAATAAAACCGGCCATGGCAACCACTTCAAATTTTTAGAGAACTCCTAGTTAAACCCATAGCCAATTTTAGCTACAAACTCTCGTGCGTAATGTGGGCACGTGAGCTTGCCATTCACATAAATGTAGTTTATAACTGCTAATTTCTAAAACACTTCAATGTGTTGGGTATCATGGGTATACATCACATTCAATCTGTTAATTATGCATTAGTCGCTGTCGCTGGGGATTAGTTTCTAAACTATCCTGGTAGATAGAGCCATGCCGAGAATTTCAAAAGAGGCAAGTGAGCTGTATAGTCGGTATAGGCGTCAGTAGTACTGATACCTAAAATCGTAGGTTCCAACCCTGTCTGCAGTGCAATTTAGAAAGTTTTTTTATTTTTTTTTATTAATGATGGGTTTGCTCTTGACTCTAGTCTAGGTCATAGGACAGAGACAGAGTCTAAGATGGAGCGAGCTTACCCAGAAGAAGCCTGTTAAGGCACTGGCACTCCCACACACTGACGGAACGCAGCAAGCTACTTGGCGCCAGACTTCGGTGGGATGGTGGTCGCGAGCCAGGCGGCTCCTTACGGAGCCTTCCACCGCTTGGTGGGATCGTTCAGCCGGACTTATCCACAGGCAAGCCTGTGTTGCCGTTGCCCGGGGTGGACCGCTAGGAGGTAGATCCCATACCACCCCAAGTTCTCAAAAACTGAATGCGCAAAAATGACTTTATTCTGAAAGCAGACAATATGTAAAAGACCTTTAGTTTCAAGAATAATTCTTGTTTGCTGAAATATTGACAACTCGAAAAGAATTTAAAGTTACAATAAGAAAGCAGAAAAGTAGCACCAAGCCACAAAAAAACTGACAATGTAATCTACTCAAACTTTTCCACTTTATCTGAAGAAATTCAAACTCCGGTATTATTCCAATGTTTACGATAAGTCTGTGTATTTCACGATCTGTTTTTCTGGAGACAGGCAGATGTGTAGGCGGATCAATCGCACTGATCATGAACTTGCGATCGTTTGACGTAGTTTGATGTGCGCTCTTGTAAACATGCAGAACATTGGCTTTGCACGAGAATAGAGCATAGATCTGAAGATTATTATGCGAATGACGTGTGAACACTTGATAAACTAAACATCCTGCTCGCTTATGACAGGCTGGAAACAGTCTTTGATTCGTTCTTTAAACACTGTGTAACTATTTTACAAATCCTTTCTTGGATACAAAATTTTAAAACACTTCAACTTGTTGAGATTTCTCTTTTAAGAACTTGCAAATTGCACCGCAGGAAGGGTTCAAACCTGCGACTATTTGTACTTTCTTCTTGCTTTTACCGACTAATTTGAAATTATGCAAGTATATATTAATGCACATGACGTGTGGCATAGCTCTATTTACCGGGATAGGTAGTAACGAATTAATTTCGTACAGATTTAATGTAGCCATAGCGATGAAAACCCGTGATAATTTGAACACTACAACGTGTTGGGTATACCATTTTTGATAACTTACAAAATTGCGAACAAACCTTTTGTGTTTGCGGGCGGGCGTTATAAAATGACTAGTTATCTGTGTGTGGAAGAAACTGGATGTTTTTGAATTCTTATGCTATGGATTTTTATAAAGACTGATACCTACTTTATTCCAAGATCGGAGTTCGTAATTTAAGTTTCAAGTAAATAGTTTAAAGTTTCAATACATAATCATGTCTGCTTCACAAAATTATTCGAATAAAGTACTGAAGTATCCTCGTCTACTGAATATTATGATTCTAAGCAATTGTTTTCCGCACGCCCTACATTGGAATAAAATTGTTTGGTTATTTTCCTGCTATGAGTGCCTCTTAACTAAGTTATGTGGGTTTGTTTACGAAAACAATTTTGTCCAACTTTCCTATTTGTCCAGCAAATACCTTGCGTCTACTTGTAGGTATGGTCAAAGAAGAAAATTAATAATAAGTACGATGGGTTCGTTTCAACAGAACTATCTTATCATGTTACTTTTAGCGTAGTAAAATTTTAATAAGGATAGTAGAAGTTGTTTGAACATTCCCTCATATTACAGTTCACATACTACTTATTGGGCACAACAGCTGTAATCACGGGTTGACTGCCATTGACCCGAATAAAAAGAAGAAGAAGGAGAAGAAGTTCACATATTTTTTACTGGCAGTTTAAATTTTACTGAAAAGGTATCGCATAAAATTATAATCATACTTTATTATATTTGAAATGGTTACCAGAGGGAACGGCTAAGAATGCAAGAATTCCTCTTTCTACTTTATTGAACTGAAGGGATAGAATAAATTTTAATTTCACTCAGTTATCTGAACATAACTCAATGAAGACACAATAAAATACAGTCTAAAAACGTGTGACCCGAATACACGCAGTGACCATCAAATTTCGATTAACATACTTTCTGCAAACAAAGTACTCGACTCTAATCCTTAGTTAGTTAAGCAAAGAATTAAATCGAATCATACTTGGTAGCTATTTTGTAAATTTATTACATTACGAGTTTATGATTACTGTTTATTAAACCTCCTGCTATTTGTAAACAATTCAGTGGCTAGGTTCTTATGTAAATTGTTAAAATCGATCGCGAATGTTCTATGGCGATAATTTGACTCAGTCGATCCATTATTAGAACAGACGCAAGTGATCATCAGTTAGTAACATACACATATCACTCCTATAATACCTTGAGGGGTAGGCAGAGCGTAAACAGCCGAAAAAAGGATAATTTACGCCACGTCTGACAGATATTTGAGGGTCATTCGGAAAATTGAGTTTCGCCATCGTGACAGGTTGTTAGCCCATCGCCTAGAATTGCAATACACACCCACGAGTCCCTGTCACCTCTTACGACTCCCACGTGAAAGAAATGGGGTGATGCTATTCTAAGCCACCAGTTAGTCTGTAAATAATGAAAAAGTGCGCGAAATAGTAGATAGTTTTGTTGAAGTGAAGGAACTTGGAGATATAAGGAATTGCTTTTCTTAACGGCAGTTTATCGCCCTCTGCCCCAAGTCATTTCCTTTATTCATTGAACGATCCATTTGCATAAGTCGTGTCAATTTGCTGAAGAGTTTTATTATACCTCTATATTTCTATGCAAATTTCTTCTAATAAAGAAGCACACGATATTTCCCTTTGAATAAAAACGAACCGTGTGATGCCGGCTTATAGCATCACCAAATTTTTTACCCATGGGTGTCGTAAGAGGCGACTAAGAGACTCGAGGGTTAGATGTGTATTGCAATTTTAGGCGATGGGCTGACAACCTGTCACTGTAGTGATACACAGTTATCTGATTGACCCTCAAACTTTTGTCAGATGTTAATATCCGTTTTACGGCCGTTAACACGTATGTATGTAAAATAGAAAGTAATATTTACGAAATGTTCATAAGATCATTTTGCTTATACATCAAAACCGACAAATATCTTCATGCTACCTGTTTTTCTCTGACCAACTCTTACAAACATATTTTGCCTGGAAAATAACAGGCGATTCCCAATAATTTTGTTTTTGTAGGGAGAATTTATGATGTACACCGAGATCCGCTTGTAAAATACACCTCAATGAATATTTCAATACGTCGGCGTGTGTTTGTAAACATAATTAACACGTTAACGGCGAGCAATATTTACTTTGACTACATATAGGATTGATGTTGGAAAATAATTTTGCAAAGATTATTTATGAGAGTTCGAACGAGAAATATTTTATTAAAGTTCAGTTGCTAATATTTTAATTTGTGGATGATTTGACTTTGATCTGGGGAAGGCCTACGTCCAGCCGTAGACTGCAATAGGCTGATGTATGTATGCATGTATGTATGACTTTGATCAGACAAAATAATCGGACACCGAATACGCCACGACGATTTTACAAAAGTTCATCAGAATAAGACAATTTTAAACGGGTTTAAGTTGTGTTTATTTTGGATTTTACAATTCCTACGTTTCGAGCTCTTTACAGTTCCCGTGGTCACGGATGACTAGGGTCATAGACGTAGTTCGAAACGTAGGAATTGTAGAGGTAAAATCGAAAATAAACACACAATTTAAATCCGTTTAAAAATTGTTTATTGTGATGAGTAATAGTTGTGCAAACTCAAGAAAAGATTATTTATAAAAGTTTTTATGGAAGAGAAGATTGAAGGAAAACGAGAAAGAGAAAGACCACGGACAAGTTATTGTGTTCAACTAAAAGAGATGGCAGGTGTGACAACCTACAGCGACCTAAAGGATGTTATTCACAGAAAGGACTATTGGTGATCATTAAAGCATTGAAAGTAAAACTTTTAAATTAACATCATGACTTCGATGTCAAATAAATTGATACAGTAATTGCCACGCGTGACATCGACTAAATTGTATTTCATTGTCAATTCAACGTAACAAAAAAGATTTATATTATGCTAGCTGGTGCCCGGCGTCTTCGTACGTGCGTCGTTAGTTCGATATTACAATTTTCCGTGGGATTGATACATTTTCCTGCGGTAAAAAGTAGCCTATATCCTTTCTTAGGTTCCTGTCTATGCTTATGTTAAATTGTATCAATATCCATTCAGTGGTTTAGGCGTGAAAACGTAACAGACAGATGAAGTAATTTTCGAATTTATAATATTAGTATAGATTCTATCGTACCTAAAATGAGTTAACATAATTATCGTTATTGCAAAGACGTAAAAATTATGTTTTCTACTCATCATCATCATCATCAGACACTATCCACAGGGTATGAGCCTCTTCTTTATTGCGCCAATCCTCACGGTCCTGACCCAATTTCATCCAATGAGAACCCGGTCGACTTTTGTCACTACATAGTATAAAATAAAGTCGCTTCCCGTTTGGTGTCTCCTTATATCTTTAGAATTACCCAACGGATTTTGATGCGGTTTTTTTTATTAGATAGAGTAACTTGAGAGGAAGGTTTATAAGTATAATTTATTCCGGGAAATTGTCACGTTCCCATGGGAAAACGGGTAGCCCAACTGGTAGTAAACTTTTGACCCCCTTTTGCCAATTTTAAGGATTAAAATTTCAAAAATGCTGAAACACGTATTTAATTATTTTAAGTTATGAGTCTAATCAGAAATTTTGAAACAGATCACATTTAAGATAAAAAACTTTCATACAAACTTTTAACCCCCTTTTTACCCATTTAACGGTTAAAATTTCAAAAATGCTGAAACACGTGTTTAATTATTTTAAGTTATTAGTCTAATCACAAATTTTGAAACAGATCACATTCATTTAAAAAAACGAACTCTCATACAAACTTTAAATCCTTTTTTGACCCTATTAAGGGTTAAAATTTCTAATATACTGAAACACGTGTTTAATTATTTTAAGTCATAAGTCTAATCACAAATTTTGAAACGGATCACACTTAAGACAACGATCTTTCGTACAAACTTTCAACCCCCTTTTCATCCCTTGGGGGATTAAAAAAAAACGGAATTTAAAGTAAAGTCGCTTCTCACGTCTGTCCCTGTCTGTTTGTTTGTTTGTATGCTTAAATCTTCAAAACCACTTAACGGATCTGGATGAAGTTTTTAAAAGATAGAGTGATTCAAGAGGAAGGTTTTTATGTATGTATGTACCTATGTATAATTTATGCCGAGAGAAGGTCTGTTTCCCGTGTGAAATCAGTTAGCAGCGGGTGAAACCGCTGGGCGGGCCGCTAGTTATAAATAAAGTCATTCAATAAAGCTGACAAATTGTGATGTACATTGCATGGTCAGTGAGGCAATTCGATACCTAAGTTATCCTTACAAGTTCCAAGCTGCGCAATGTAAATCGAATTGTCATTGTAAAATACAATTGTAAATTTTATTGAATGGCATCAAATGTAAAAATAATAAAACCAACGTCCTTGGTACGCACTCAAAATCATTTTATCTATCAACGCCTGCACTTACCATCACTTGTACTCGTACTCAAAACATAGTGAAAAAAATTCAGTTCGGGCATCGTAACAGTAGAATGTGTTATATCATAGTCATTATTAACACTTACCTTTTATACTTGCCAAACTGAGTTTCAATTTCTGATACGATAATGCTGTTTTACTAAAGTCTTATTTCTGTCGCATTATTTAAGAAAGATAACTTTTTTAAAGACGATTAAAAATGCATTACTTCTAACAATGTTGTCGAAAGTAACAAATACTACGCTCTTGTTGTTTATATCAACTTGAAAGTTTCTTATCATCTCTTCAGATAGTGTTATTGAAAGATATTATAGTCTTTACGCGAAGGTATTACTCTTGTCAAATTTGACAGATCAGTTATACGGCCAAATATTAGTGTAATGCGTAATACATGCATGACAATACGAAAACACCATCCTTTTTTATTTAGCTGCGTTATATTAGCTCTAGCAGATAATTTATAATTTTCTGTTTACGTTTTATGTGCATAAATTATTTTCTTAATAAGAATTTGTTTTAATCCTCTTCTTTTTAGTAACTCACTCCTGTTTTTGTACATTTCGTTGATTATAAATTTGTCCGTATCGCTCAAAAAATATCAAACTCTGAAGTACATCATTGGAAAATGAAACCCTTGCATTCATTTGTATCCAAAAAAAAACAAGAACTTAAACTAACAGACTATATGTAGATAGTCAATTTCATATTCATTCACGGCAAGTGCATTAACAAAAGATAATATTGAATCAGAAATGCATTTGTGGGATATCGCAATTTCTGAATGCTACCGTTTGATCGTGTGCCAACACCGAAATCCCATCTGGATACACATATCACTATATGTATCTGTGAGTGCAAATGCATTGCAAATATTCTGCCAGCGGTTTTGTGTTGGCTTCGCAAATTTATTGGCGTAATTTCACGGGAATCTGCATCGCTGGATTGCCGTATATTTCCTCTTTGCGAATCGTGTGATTCTGTTTCAGATTTCATGGAAAATAATTTTCGTTGTTTTGAATAGATTCCCTATTTTTTATTTTTTTGTATATGAACATAAAACTAACACAATTTAAATATGTAAAGAAAAAAATAACCTAAAACTAAACTATGAAAAGGTCCTCTAGTGCGCCCCCATCAGACATGGTCCCCAGTAAGCTGGCAACGTTTCCTCTTCGAATGGCCAAGCCAAACTTAAACGCTGATTATTTTTTATTGTTATAAATAACCCTTTAACCGTGACATCATTCTAGCATATTTATCCATCGTCTCTATAATAATAATATTTGTCATCTCATCATCATGGAATCTAAATATTAAGAAACTGCGAATATTTCGCAAAACAACCACGTGTGTTTATACAAAATGAGTGAATTAGTGTCTGTTTGTGCATATTATTGAAAATCTGATGTCATTGCCATTAATAACACAAAGCCAAATATATCCATCCGTCCGTTCATCTGTCATGACCTCATGACCCTTTTTCGCGGGAACGCGAAGATATATATCGAAATTAAAATTAAAACCATATACTTAGGTCTCTGCCGCTTGTAGAATCAAGCTTCTAACTTAACTTAAAAAATATACATTTAGAGTTTTTTCTACAGTTGCGAGATCCTAGAATTTATATTTTACTTTTTGCCTGTGCATATAACTACTACCCACTTTTGTAACCAAAATGGGTTAATGCCAAGCTATATCTTAATTGCTAGACACTCGCTTGTTTAACCTCAAATTGAAAACAAACAAATTTCAAAACACACTTACTTAATCGTTTATAATTAATACAACATTAATGAATGTTGATTGACGCAAGTGGAGGAGTCATTAAAATTGTTGCTTCACGTTTTACAATCAATCATCACAACATTGACAATCAGGTGATTTTTCTCAGAATTCATTTATAATTACATTAAGCACGAGTTAAAACATATTACATACGTACGTCAAATTCTTTTCTAAAAATGCGTTTCTTCGTCGTGAGACTTTAGTTTTAGTCTACTACTAGACACAGTTCTCTTTTGTCACTGAGTTTGATTCTCAGTTGGTATCATCCAGTTTAAGATAATCAGTAGGTACTCCTTCATGTCTTGTCCTTGTCTTTAACTGTGTCCTTATTTTCAACAAAATATAGCGTACCCTAATTTAGAATCTTGCCGATGTGCAAATGTTCACATGCTAATGAATCTGCCGTCGCATCGATTGTAGATTGCGTGATCCGAATGAATGAAATGAATAAGTGTAGGCGCTGAACAAAACCATCTCTTGCAACATAACAACACCCTTGACCCCCTCAGCAGAAGCATCGCAGCGTGATAAGGCCATTTATGGTTCAACAGATAAAAAAGACAAACCTTATAATGAAGACTATTCAATCAGCCAAAATAACCATTGATTCTCAATAGGTAATTCAAGTTTTTACCTCCATTCACGAAATCCCTTCGTTATGATTTCGTATGTAAATAACCAGATTTATATCCATAACAAAGAGATAGAAGAATGAACGCACATAAACAAAAACGGTCGTGAGTAGTACGCACGCCCCGCTCCGGAAGTAGGCTGCGCCATCTTGTCCACACGTGATTTCCGCTAGCCTTTCTATTACTTCCAACCTAATAAAGAGCCTAATATTCTAGTAAATTCGGCTCATAATTTATTCAAACGTAAATTATTTATGTATTTCTAAGGTGCAATTAATACAAGGTCGATTACCAATAAGGTTTGTGAATTTAATTTAGTGTAACGCGTGGAGTTATTTAAGGAGCAATGTTAGGTCAAACATATTTCAAGTAGTATCATTTATTAGGTTACAGTCATAATATAGATTTAACACATTCTTTATGTATTTGTATCTATACAATAAAATTCTTCAAGTTCGTCCGTCTTGAAACCATTGACGCCGATTATACGACAATAAACAGGCCTGTAGCACCACCAGTCAAAGAAATACAACATACTTATCATTTGTCATATCAATAGTATCAGCAAAATGTGGTACCCACTTGCCTTCACGCGATGCAAACAAAATACATTTGACATTGTTGCCGGCAGCACAAACGCACCAGAGGTCACCTGAGGTGATGAAAATCAAACATTCATATTGGTAAGGTAGTAGTTAATTTGCCTATAGACAATGTAAATGAGTAAACAATGACAACTGTCAGATATAAAAGGCCAGGCGATAACAATTTCAGATAGCTAAAAATAAACAGATAAGGTTAGTGATCTTGAAATGATTATGAACACAAAAATAGGAGCAGTTGGTAACCGCAAACGTAAATAAACGCACGAGACACAACAAAAACGGACAGACAATTCAACGCCACCTTATAAGGCAGGTTATACAACTCGAGAGCATTGAGAGACAAGAGACGATGGCGTAATGGATCGAATCGCCTGTAGAAAGCCGCGGATCGGGGTCAAACACCGACCTGTTTAGGCTGCGGTCGCTGCAACAGCGGGCAGGCGAGCGGTAGAGGCAGCGAAAGTATTTGAGATACACAAAAATATTAATAATCAAGGTCGTGTTTCGGCGGCTGAAGATGTACATGATAAACAAAATATTTTAAGTGAGTTAATTCTGTTATTATTTTAGTTAGTGCCGTGTGATGCCGGCTTAGAATAGCATCACCCCATTTCTTGCTCGTGGGAGTCGTAAGAAGCTTCTAAGGGACTCGAGGGTGTGTATTGCAATTTTAGGCGATGGTCTGACAACCTGTCACTATGGCGATACACAATTTTCCGGATGACCTTCAAATGATTGTCAGACATGGCGTAAATATCCGTTCTATGCGGCCGTTTACGCTCTGCCTACCCCGCAAGGGATTATAGGCGTGATATGTGTATGTATGTGTATGTGTTAATTCTGTGTTGAATAGGCGTGATATGTGTATGTATGTGTATGTGTTAATTCTGTGTTGAAAAAAGTGGTGAATTTCACCACTGAAAGTTGGTAATGAGTGAATTCTTATGCATCATGTCTAGAAATCAAAACCAGTGATATCCGCTACTTTTAAGACCATAACCTTACCAGCTTTGTTACACTCGCGGTGTTAATCGCGTTACAGCTGTTAACCGAGTTTTTTATTAGAGAACGTAGACCGTAGACCCACCTGGTGCCTATGTTATGAATTACAGGCTACAAGTCTACAGGTGAAATTCTTAGTACATTGCGTGGCCAGTTTACATTCCTTGTATCATAATGGCTAACTGACTACGCAATGAAAATCGAATTTTACCTGTAAAATTGTAGCCTGTAGTTTGATAAAATCGAGTACTGGTCGCTGATATGTTGATGGTCGCCAACAATACTTAGACACCTGAGATCTTAGAGAAGTATTTGATTACAGATAAGAGATGCGAGAGAGCTTACACGTAACAGCCACTTGATAGCTTCCCAAGGCATAGCCTCAGGAGATCATTTTGTGTTACAAATCGTTCTTGATTTAGACATACATTTTTAACATGGCTTCAAATGGTTAGACATTGAGTCATTGAATGTTGGTGATTATAAGTTATATGAAATAATTACTACTAAAGCAGTCAAAATAAAACCCACATAGCTTTAAGTAGAACATACAGTTATTTATTCATACGACGATGTCAACCACAAAAGCGTCTGCAAAATTTAAAGTGGTATAAAACTGCGGGAAACCGTTAGCGATAAAAACAGCTTTGTATTAGCAGGCAATGAACTGAATCTGCAAATGAATTATGGTATTTTGTTACCAAATACATCCAACATAAATAAGTAATTGATTTCGTCTATAGACGGACAATACTCATCAAGGTTTCTGCCTAACGAGAGATCACGTTACCGGAAAACAACATTGCTTTCAATTTTCCTTCTACTATTATTAGCTTATTGGCGCTCGAAGTACACTAATACAATCCATATTGTTTCCATCAAATGACCACTTACTGGAAACCCTTACGTATATATGGAAGTTGTATGTGGCCAGGAGTCTTTGAAAGCTGGGCAATGTATTGCATAAACGTTGCTGTGATCTTTGGGAATGATTCCTTCCCGCTATTGTCAGGTCAATATATTGTATAAATGTCATAACAATAGTATTAATTAATTATAGCTTGTTTCTTGGTTTATTAAGTAGGAAAAAATACGCCTTTCATTGTTGATTAATAGACATGTCGATGATGCTATTTTTGCTGTCTAGTAATTAGTTAAGACATGATACGATTTCTTCGACATGTGTTACTTGATATCAAGACAGTGTTTCCATTAGTTATTATTACTTATTTCTATTCGCTTATTTATGTTACGGCATATTAAGTTCCTACTTTAATGTAATAGCTTAAGTATTGTTTCCTTTTTATAATAATAGCGGAATTATGTCATCGAGACAAACCTTTATGAGGTTTATCGAAGGCATTTGACTGGTTTGTATGTTTATGTATACTATGTTTAAATAAACAAAAATGATAATAAAAAAAATAAAAAATGTTATTAACTTAACTTAAAGGTTTACAGGTAGATAGATATAATGCTTTATTCATATTTCTGCCTCACATACATTTACACTCGTAAGATAATCAGGTAAAATTATGTTAAATCCAAATACTCAAAATTAGAACGCATTCCATTTTATCCCATTAAATATAAACACGTGTGCTGCAATTATGTGAAAGGGACAAAGCTCAGTGTATTTAGGCAGGACGCAACATTGGCTCTCAGGTACTAGGTCATACACCGTATCTTTAGTTAAATTAGTAAAATTCTTCACTTGCCTGTGGTTGCCGGCTTAGGCATTACCTCAATTCTACCCGTGGGTGTCATAAAATGCGCTGAAGGGATAAATTCGATCAGGTAATGGGCAGCAGCGTTTCCTGTGACTGCAATATCTTGCACTGCGCTCACCAATCTGCTTGCAAGCGTGGTGAGTATGGCAAGAGGCCCATGTCTAGCATTGGACTGTTTTGGCTGTTAATGAAAATGAAATTACTCTATTCAATGTAGGATAGAATTATCACTTATTGACGTCATGATCCGTCATTGTAAAAAAAGAAATTTGTTTAACACATTTTTCTTCTTTTTATAACAATTTTGTATTGTCCCAATAGAAAACCGGCTCTGGCGGTATAAAAAAAAATTATTCTTAATGTCAATGTGTCTATAGTATTCAGCTCAACGACAATCAAAGTCTGCGCGGAGTAAAGACTCATCTATGTAATAAGTTATAGATATTTTCATTCAAATGCGCGGTTTTTGCCACATTCATGTTAACAATACGTGTTGTTTAAAAAATCTCATTCCTAAAGCCATACTGCGCAGTGGCAGTATACTCGTCGTCACGGATGTTCTTCACGCCCCACGGCCATTATTTTCCATTACTTCTCAGTACTTACTCAAATCTCAACAACCGCTCGCCGGCAATTTTCAGTCACGTTGTTTTCAGCGCAAGAGCACGACCAAAGAAACGTGGTTTGTTATCAATGGTTTTATGTGTATTTTTTGAAAGATGCAAAGATGTATTTTTTGCCGTGTGATGCCGGCTTAGAGTAGCATCACCCCATTTCTTTCCCGTGGGAGTCGTAGGAGGCGACTAAGGGACTCGAGGGTGTGAATTGTAATTTTAGGCGATGGGCTGACAACCTGTTTCTATGGAGATACACAATTTTCCGAATGACCCTCAAGTATGTCAGACGTGGCGTAAATGTACCTTTTATTGCGGCCGTTTACGCTCTGCCTACCCCGCAAGGGATAATAGGCGCGTTATGTGTTTGTTTGTGTGTTTGAAAGAATTTCAATAAAAAAACACTTCTCCTCGTTATTAACGAATGTGTGCAATTTTATTTCTTCTTCTGTTTACAAAACTTGATCGTCAATAAAATATAAGTACTTTGGGTATTTTGAAACATTGCGGTATTCACTTCACACAAATTTAAAAATAATGATGACTAACTTCTTATAGCTTGAGTGCAAGCATATCAACGAAAAATATTTTTTTCTTATATATCAACAGGTTTTCTTCCAAAATACATAATTTACTTGCTATAAAAATGTGTTTATTTTCGGAGTAAATTATTTTTTTTGCTGTAGAGATAAGCAAGGGGAGAATGGGTATAATTATCAAAAATTACGGGTCATTTTTAAATTTGGTTGCCGGAATCTTTTTATTACATACAAAAAGCGACAATTTAGTCGGTAGGTAGGTAATCATCGTATTTACGGAGCGGAAATACCCTTTTGAATATTTGTCAATAACCTTTAATTTAATCTGTATTTTTTTGCAAACACCTGAGGCTTAACGACCTGTGACTTTTAAGACATACCAGTTAATGGTACGAGTACTATTTTCTAAATAAAAATAATTCGCAACAACTTGCTTAGTTTAAAAAGCTTTAATTAAGTAGGCTACAGTTTGATTATTTAAACCAGAAATCAGAGAGTCAGTCTTAAATTATAAACATTGATCTAAATAAACCTAACAAAACGAGAGATAATTAGTTACTCTATACTATTGTTTAAGATTGCGTAACCGAAGACGCTTATAAACATAAAGAAGAATTACTATTATTAGATGAGAGAATAAATTAGCTTGTGCAATTAGACTCACGACTAAATGAATGAACTCTTTCACGGTGAAGATTGAGATTGAGTTGATTAGTTCAGTGATCATTGCAGCTTGCGAAATGATAAGCTGAAATAGATAAAAACTAAGTACAGGTTATTAAAGTTACATAAATACAGATTGAAATGGTTAGACGTAATCGAATAGTAAGGAATTGATGAAGAGTAGATGGATAGATTGATTATAATGGACGTATCTACAGGTTTATGCAGACGCTAGACTTTTTCTCATATCTATCAACAGCAACTTTCTTTTGTTCACAATTTGATATTGATAACTACCCCGCAAGGGATATAGACGTGATATATGTATGACTACGCACGCCAAATCTTACTCTCTCTTAAAATAAACCAACCATCATTTCTGATTTACAGACTTATGATCCCGCGATGAAAGAATTTCTTTTACAGAAATCCAAAATCTAGATTTTTGGATAATCTTCTGGAACCAATTAACATTTCTGACGTTGCAATGGAGAAGAGATATACTGGAGACGTCGTCAAAGAAACCAGTGAAGAAGATTCACGAGATCTAAGTGATTAAACGGGGTTATCTCAATCACGACTACAATCAGTCAATTGACGGTATACTATTGCTTTAGATGCAGATAATATATTCAAAAGATTTGAGGGTAAAAACGAGGAGCTTTAGGATAGGAACACACCGGCGCAAAGTTTAGTCTTAGAATAGAAGCTTTGTGGCATACGACAGTCGACAACTAGCGTGGAAATTATTTGTGTCTCATATTAATACAAACTGTAATACCGCGCCTACTGTTATACCCTTAAATCCATTTCCGTTTTTATTAGAAAGCTAATCTAATATTCTGTACATCCCACAACTAGATTAGATCTTCCACGGCAACTGTTATATCTTTAAAGTATCCATTTATTTCTTTATCCTTTTTTGTTTTGTGATTTATACTATGTGTTGCACAATGGAGTGGCATTGTCATATTTTGACAAAACTCCTTAAATAAAGATAAAAAAAAGTATCCATATCCATACCCAAATATAACAGAGCTTACCAAATATTTTGTTGATCCCACAACTTAACGAATGAAAAATATCATAAGTCATGTATTCTGGCGCATCCCTATTGTGATTTTCCATGACCACCAGAGCATAACCTTCGCCGGTAATTCGTCATTAATCTGTTGACCTTTTAATTCGGTCGGATTGCCTGCCCCCCCTCAACCTCGTCTGCAATTCTCGGTAATTAGTAATTAGCACAAGTAGGCGCCAGGATTTTATGAATCATGTTTCAAACAAGGATATTATACTAAAATGGACACGAGAATCGGACTTAGTTAGGTAACTACAGTAATTATAATTGGGCCCTTGTTTGTTTTTATTTTGAATTTGATTATTAAGTAGAAACTACGAATAGAAGGCATAATTCGTTAATTTGCAGCCGTAGATGAAATGATGATGATGATTGATGATATATACCTAATCATATACTATAGACCGTGTAAGAAGAATATATATGTGTGAAAAATGTATATGAATATTTCCACGTAACGCCTGACTTTTGATATAATGGGAATGTAGGGCAAACTATGTACAACTCTTCAAAGACTACGATATGTGCCAAGCCTATTAAAACTTCATCAATATGAAAGCTCAAACGTTTTATGTTAACAAATACGGCAAGATTGACTTTGGAAATTTGCAGCTAGAACTTTATGTGAGGAAACTCCTAAATTTGCTTAACTTATTAAGTATTTGTTACAATAAGTAATACTAGACGAGACCACGACACGAGTACCAAGAGACTGAAGATTAAGAAGTGCCAATCGAGGCGCCGGTAGCTCAGTTGGTAGAGCAGTGGGACGGTTCCCCACGTTCCGGGTTCTAGCCCCGGTGGGCGCTAACATTTTTAAATAATATAGTACTGAAAGTGCATAATTAAGCATAGTACTTTTAAAAACTCTGCAATGTACTTTAATTCCCTTACATTAATCAAAAAATTCCCAAGAAATTTTTTCGTCAAGTAAACGTTATCAGTGTTATCACAGACAATCTGGTTTAACCATGCTTGCGTGCAACCCCTTCAAAATACTAATTCGTTGAAACACTGTTCCTTGAAGGTACAAACTTCGGTTACTCACGTAATTGCTCCTAAAATTATTTAGGCAAGAGGGACCCCTTAACTCCTCCTACCGACTACAACTACAGACCTACCTCAAGTATGTATGATACAGTCTGCACAGTAGCTGACTCACTTTCCGCTCTACAAAGGAGTCAAGTAGAGTATGCGTCATGCTCCCTTGGGCTGGATCAATTATGATACATATTCGCGCGGTGTGTCTGATCTGATTCTGTCTTAGTATATGGAATGATGAATGTCAAGTTTTTTGTCGATTCCTTATAAATTACGCAGTGTACATTGAATTCCTAAAACGGTGGTGCTGTTTTAGTAGAATCTAATATGTAACTCTATACTTAGTACTTACATATAGGTACGTATATTAATAGACTTTTTATTTTTTACTTCATTGTTTGATTTTATTAACCCCACACTATCAAATAGGTATAGGTAGTCGATGTGAGTGGAAATATTAATAAACTTCTAAAAGAAGTTGATTATATTAGCGGATAATTGTTTAACGTACCTAGTTCAGATTTCTAAGGATGTCGCTTATTTTTTGTATTAAGCACCTCAGTCCTAAAATTCTAGCTATTTATTTTCAAATGTACTATGGTTCATTTTGTACTTACAGTGCTATATTAAAAAACTTACTCCACAGGTACCGGGTTCAATCTACCGACCGACGACGCTTAAATTTTTTCAACTTCTTATTTTCATTAGCCATTCGTCCTAGTATACTTATTATGTTGGAAATAAGCTACATGATCTTGTTCCACTTCAGTTAAGTATTGAATAGGTATTTATATTATATCTATTAACAGCTCCAAGATGAATACCTACCAACAATAGAAGCCATTTTCTTGTCCCATCTGCATTGCAAATGTCAGCTGGTGGTGTCAGGTTGTTTATTCAGTAGACTGCCACTGTCTCACCATACTCATATACTAAGCAGCTCTTCTCAATGAGTTGAGAGGTATTTAAATCATTAGATGACAAAAATGTATGGCGAAAAAAAAAAACCTGAGAATATTTTAAGGGATGAACCAGTACGTGAAACTGAACAACTTTCCCCAAGGAACATAGGTCGAAATATAAAAAAAAATTGGTCCGGCCGGGTAACACCCTTAGTATAAGAGGGACAGTTTTTTATATTTTGTCCTATGTTCCTTGGAGAAAGTTGTTCAGTTTCACGAACTGGTTCACCCCTTAAAAAATTCTCAGCATTTTTAACATTATATATAGTAGTAATATAAATAAATATTCTAGACCATTTACACAGCGTCATCTATCCTCAAACTAAGCAAACCTACTACTTACTTTCTTACTTGTATTTATTTCGGTCGACTACTACACTTCCATACTTAAAACAAAAACTATTCTAATTACCAAACGTATTATACAGTCGATGTACCTACTGACGAGGTTTATTCAATTAACTTGGTGGTCAAAGCACGCGTTTTAAGACAATTTGACATAAACTTCGCTATTACGAACACGCAACGCACAAAATATGAGTATATTTCTATGTTATTACGTTAATATACGTAAAAAAATCGCTAAATCACTATTATATGTAATGACTTATTTAATAAGGTTTTCAATTGTCAACCTTGAACATACCATATATCACGCCTATATCCCTTTCGAGGTAGGCAGAGTGTAAACGACCGCAAAAAACTGATATTTACATCACTGACAAACATTTGAGCGTCATTCAGAAAATTATGTATCACCATAGTGACAGATTATCAGCCCATCGTCTAAAATTGAAATACACATGTAACCCTCAAGTCTTTTAGTCGCCTCTTACGACACCCACGGGTAATAATTGGGGGAACCTAAAATAGAAACCTCGAATATAGTGTGAATTATCTGCATTTTTAAGGATCATCTTTTCTGATGGAATCATTTTAGGTTTTCTGGAAGAAATTTCTTCAGAAATAAGCAGTACCTACTGTATCATTTGCTATATGATCTATGTTAAGTATTAAACTGTTTAAAAAAGAAAACATCCATGTAGTTCTAGTTTCTTAACGCTTTCATGTAAAGAGTATGAGTATGAGTAACCCTTTTAGAGTATGTGTTACTCGAAGGTATCACGGAAAAAAACTTGCGATATAATCGTCAAGTAAGTGCGATTTGTTTTGGTTATGTAACTCAACAACTGTGCAAATTAAATATTGCGATAACATTCTTCGACAAACTGAAAACCGCAGTTTCGAAATAATATTGTGTAATAAATACTTTTTCCTCCATAACAAATTACAGAAATGATGTAATATATTGATTGTCCATAATTATTATACCACCAGCAAGTAATAGACAATACTAGCATGAAAATTGAACCTTTAGTAACATAATAATATTTTTGAAAACTTGCAAAATTTTCAAGCGCGGGCAGGAATATTTTGCAAGTTTTAAATTTTTTTTTATACGTACCTAACACGGGAAGTGTTTTAAAATTTGGTATTCGCTTTTGAATGTCGTTTAAAATCAAGGCAATATTTTACTAAGGAATTCGTTGACCTCTGTCTTTCCTTTTTCGAAATTAATGACCAAAACGATCCTCAGCAAATGCTATTGACTCTTGAAAGGCGGTCTCGGTTGAGTTGTACTTTTGGTGAAGCAGAAAATTAAACATAAATAATTCATGTGCAGATTGCCATAAAAAATACATTTAGAAAATAATTTTCAACCAAGCTTACGCAGGCCGATGTGGCACAGTGGTAGTGCAACTGCTTGCGACGCAAAGGTTTCGGGTTCGATTCTCGGTGGTGAATTTGTTTCCACTCTGGATAGGACACTGCAGGCTGAACATACAGAGAAAATAAAGATGGTTCCGTGCTTCGGAGGACATGTAAACCCGTCGATCCCAGTTACTGTCTATGATTACTTAGACAGTGGTCGTTACACAAACATGTCAGAGGCCTTCACTAGTAGCAGACGGTTACATAACTCTGACACCAGGGTTCATCGAGTCGTTAATTGACTTGGTGTCCCACACGAAAAAAAACCTAGCTTAAGTTTACCCAACATTTTTAAATATGAATAAAATATGTCAGCGAGCATGTAACTCAACTTCGGGGGCAAGTTTCCGGAACTGTCCTTGGCTTGGCGGTTGCTCACAACACCACAGACGGTATGAAACAATGCCTTGCGACAATATGACGACACTGCGACACACGCTTGTGGTAAAACCACATTCAAATACCTACTTAACATATGATTTGATGAACTAAACAAAGAACACGGAGAGAACGATAATCGTCACACATCTTTAGAGACTTAATCTACAGTAGTCTTAAGTAGTTCTTACATTTCTATCTTAAATATGCAGGAAGTCGTGAATAGGTATTTCTTAATCAAAGATAAGAAAAATGAAATATGTAGATTTCCCACGTTCGATAATAACCTATATTAATCACTAGCTGATGCCCGTGAAATTCGTTTCGCTGACTTAATGTTACAGTTATCATACAACCGTAGTACCAGTATTTCTTGCTTTTGACTAACTGAACTCTTACCATGTAAAAATTCTTTTTCCGCGCCATCGTCCTTCAATTTACTCTGAGAGGAAGAAAATATTCATCATGGTAAACGTGTTAAAGCACAGACACACGAGTTTTACTGTTTGATTATTTTAGGTACTAATAGATTAGATTGATTTACTTATCTGCTGAATTTTGCGAAAACCCGATTTTAAAAGATAAATCACTGATAAGCTCATGGTAAACTATAGAGTATAAATCGTTAGCTAAAATTAAACATTAAACAAGGACTCGAAAATTGTAAGACTAATCGAAGAAGAATATGAGTGGAATTGAAATAATAATGCCATCCAAATCGATAATACAACTAGATTCAGATCCAAATCAATAATCAACCGTAAATTATTTCCACCGATAAGAGCGAGGCTCTTAAATTAATGATGATGATAAAATTATTTCCAAAGACTAACAAAAAATAACTGCGCCTGTAGTTATTCTTCAATGTACCTAAGGTGTTGTTGAAACTGTGAAATGAATAATTGCAAATTCTACATCCATAACAGTATTTTCTGCGACAATGGTGTGACTATATGGGTAATTACCATAGAATTATACATATACCGTTACATTGTACATTTTATGAACCACATGTATATGTCGCAGTATTATGGCAGAATTAGGATTTCGGCCGAAATCCTAGGATTTTGGCCAAAAGCCGGATTATGGTAAAATCGTAGACTTCATTCGACCATCGTCCTAAGCAGATCTAGGATTTCGGCCATAATCCTAGGATTTTGACCGAAATCCTGGATCTACGTAGGAATATGGTAAAACGAAGGCTTCAGAACACTTTTTATAAATGTAGTGACTATACACATACATACATAAATACTTGCGGAGTATGCAGAGTTTTAATGGCCATAAACAATTTTGAGGGCTATTTTAGAAAAAACGGAATGACTATAGAAAAATAAAATGGTAATACACATGAAAACTTCCATCCGTTAGTCGCTTCTGGGTATCGTACCCGCGGGAAAAAATAGGGGTGATGCTATTTTAAGCCGTCATTACACGGAATAGTGACTATCGCCATGCATTACTATTTGTCTTTACTTTAATTTGTATTCTTATTACTATGCTTTTGGAGAGAAAAATAAGAGCTTAAGAAAATTTGATGAAACAAAATAAATGACACAAAAAATATTTATTATCAAATCAGTCTTTTATTTTATTGATTCCAGATAAAATGTACTTATCACTATTATTATTAGGTATCTAGTCTCGATATAAAAATTAACCATTTTTCATAAACATTTAAGTGCTAACCTCTTTTAACTATGATTAATATAACAAACATTAAATAATTCGTTTTTCTGTCATTAACATAAACTTTTGAGTATCATTTCTTTCATTAAAGATTTTTCAAGTAGTAAAAACAATATTTATTAGATAATCACATAACTGTTTATAATATTATTAGATGAGTAATCCGCCGTGTGATTGCCGGCTTAGAATAGCATCACCCCATTTCTTACCCATGGGTGTCGTAAGAGCCGACTAAGGGAATCGAGGGATGTGTATTGCAATTTTAGGCGATGGGCTGACAACCTGTCACTATAGTGATACACAGTTATCTGATTGACCCTCAAACTTTTGTCAGACGTGGTGTTAATATCCGTTTTACGGCCGTTAACGCTCTGCCTACCCCGTAAGGGATATAGGCGTGATTTATGTATGTATGTATAAAATAAACATTTGGGTGTCTTCTCTTTTACAAAATATAACAAGGTAAACAGAACCTCCTGTTATCATTTGCATCACCAAGTTTCTAAATAAAGATTATGAATGATAGAAATAAACACTTTTCTTTTTTAAAAATAAATCAGTATTTTCAGAAAGAAAAATAATTTCACATAAACGCGGGGGAGGAGCGTATTGTTCCCTCCCCGCTCATATATTCCCCCGAATCGCGATTAATGCCATAATACTAAGCAGATCCAGGATTTCGACCAAAATCCTAGGATTATGACCGAAATCCTGGATCTGCTTCGGACGATGGTCGAATGTAGTCTACAATTTTGCCATAATCCGGCTTTTGGCCGAAATCCTAGGATTTCTGCCGAAATCCTAATTCTGCCATAATACTGCGACATATATATCATTCTAATTAAACTACATACCTCTGACAAATATGAGATAATCAGATCAGCACAATAATGTCTAGAGTCTGTGCGGAGAGAGAAAGGGCTTGGGCAAAAAGTAAACTAATGATTTTTTCATAACTTGCTTTGACATTCCTCATACTGAGGCGCACAGGCGCTCACAATTTCCACGCCTGTTCTCTTACTTGAAAATCAAAAAACAGAGAAAATCTTTGATGTCTTATTCAAACGATCCGTAATTTTACGCAAGTAATGTATTGTCTTCGTACCGTTTTATTGAAAGACAACTCATACGTCTCCTGACATATGTTACTTTTCACTTTCATGGTCTGCATGCACCCTATCACTATCAATTTTGCATAAATCTTATGCAATTAAATAAATTATATTCATCTTCATTAGACATTTCCCGAAAGGACCTCCTCATTACCTATTCATCCTGAGTAACCCATATCATTTCTTTTTTTACAAAACATCGCCAGTAGCTGAAATAGCACCTATCCTTTTACATACATACATACATATATCTCGCCTATTATCCCTTGTGGGTAATATTGCGGGTAACGGCCGATAAAACGGACATTTACGCCACGTCTGACATATGTTTGAGGGTCATTCGGAAAATTGTGCATCGCTATAGTGATAGGTTGTCAGCCCATCGCCTAAAATTGTAATACACACCCTCAAGTCCCTCAGTTGCCTCTTACAACTCCCACGGGAAAGAAATGGGGTGATGCTATTTCCTTTTCATCGTGAGTAATCCTTATCATTATTGACATGACATCTCGTGCAGATGAAAAGGTCGGCATTTGACCTCAGCAGTGATTCCAAAGTGATTCAGACCTCACGCGGGTCAATGGTCTCCTGGTGATTTTTCAACTTGTCATATTCAGTCAGCGTGACTGATCGACTTTCTTTGAGTAAGTTAAGTAGGTATAATTCGCAGATTTTTATTTACGTATCACGGTATACAATGTCCATTGAATAATAACTGCCGTGTGATGCCGGCTTAGAATAGCATCACCCCATTTCTTTCCCGTGGGTATGGTAAGAGGCGATTAAGGGTCTCGGGGTTGACATGTATATTGCAATTTTAGGCGATGGGCTGACCACCTGTCACTATGGTGATACACAATTATCTGAATGACCCTCGAATGTTTGTCAGACGTGGCGTATATGTCCGTATTTTACGGCCGTTTATGCTCTGTCTACCCCGCAAGTGATATAGGCTTGATGTGTGTAAGTATGTATGTATTGAACAATATTTCGTAGTTCCGGCAGTATTTTTTATAGTTGTGGACCCTACGATTTTTAGCCCCGGGGCTGTTAATCTACACCTGACTGTATGGTGGGGAATCTGGCAGTATTAAGAATTTAAAAAAAAAATACTAAATTTCGGATTGGATCTTATAAATCTTACTTTGTGACAACCACAACAGTTCACTGCTGGACATGGACCTCCCCTATTGCCATACTCAGCATGCTTGGCACGCGCATTGCAAGATATTGCTTTCACAGGGAACGCTGATACCCATTCCCTGGATAAATTAATCCTTTCAGTCACTTTTTACAACACCCACCGGTAGTATTGGGGTGAAGCTATTCTGTGAACAATAAAACAGATATAATGTTAAGTAAATAATACAAAAAGATATAATGATAAACGTGACACCCTATCTGAATGAATTGTCTTTTAATCTTCGATTTAATCAGTCCCAGATTTATCTGTTTTTAGTCTGCCATTCGCACTTAGTACACTTAATACACTTAGTTGGTACATTCATCATCAACTTCTACTTGCAACTTCCCATTAATAACTTTCCAAGTTGCCTAGTGTAATTTTCTAGCAACTAGGAACATTATGCAACACGGCCGAGGGGCAAAATTAGTGCCTCTAATTAAGTGCTCAAACAAAGTAAAACTACTTGCTTCCGGTTTCCCAACGTTATTCTATATTCAAATTGAAAAGAGCTGTGCTGAATTTACTTCTATTACAAAATAAATATTTGAATCTAGGTACACTGTAATTTAAAACTGTTTTTTTTATTACGTGTACGATTAACTGTAAAATAATGTAATCTCGTGCTACTAGAAATTAGTCGCAGACGTAATGACGTAAGGTGTAAAAAAAAACTACAAACATTTGTAGGGGTGAACCATCTTGGTAAACTAAAAAAAATGTTCCGCCCATACAGAATGTTCCAGCCGACTGGGACAATTTGTATAGGAGGTAATTTTTTTTCCTGTTTCGACATAAGTATGTTCCTTGAGCAAAGTAGTTCGGTTTCATGGGCTGGTTTACATTGTGCATTATTTTACGATGAAATTCATGTTTCTGTTGGTTTTTTAAAACGTTTTAATTACTGTTTGTAATCGTCTGTTACTACTAAATATCTACTACTTCTGATACCTGATACCTAAGTACTTTACTGTTTTTCTAAATATTTATCCCATTTCTTCCACTTCAATATGTAGATCTATTACAATAACAAATTTAATTAATGACAATGTTTTCTTGGTTGCAGGTAAATATGCGATTCAGCGAACAACTTCAGCTATGATATTAAACTTGTTTGGACACAAGTGAAGAGTAATGGCGAACAAGTGTGAGTAAAGTATGGAGTTAGCGCGTTTATATTCCAAGCAATTAGTTTAAAACCACTTAGTTGCAAAATATGAGGTTTCGTCTTGCGTTATGACGATATTATAAACGTACATCAGATGGTAGTGTTTAAGATTTGCAGGCATGATCAGACCATGAAAATGAACAAGTTTTACTATGAAGCCTATGTTGGGAAACGAAATTTAATTTCCACTGAAAGTCCAAGATCGGAAATTGTGTATGAAGTTCATAGAAAAAGTTGATCAGTTTCATGGGCTGAACATGCCTGCAAAGTTTTCGGTACACCGCAGTCCCCTACACTCCGTATATCACGCCTATATCCCTTGCGGGGTAGGCAAAGCGTAAACGGCCGTAAAAGTTGTTCCTCATACTAGCCCGTCTTGAGATTTCACTGTCGGTTACTAATTAAATGTCACCCTATATTATTCAAATTCAATTGCTAAAGAAAAAAGAGACACGAGCTAAGAATTTCCATAAGTAAGCAATAATTTAAGAATTCTTTTGAGATGAGACTCATTTCGTTTTCCAGTCATTACTGACACAAAAGCTCTACGTAATCTTATCATTTCGTACGCGCAGTAAAAATAATTCAATTTATTCTGAATTTTTCAACTAATTTAGTTACTATATAATGCATAAAGTATCAATGAACAGTTCACTAAACCTTGATATACATAAACCAGTTCACGTAGGTGTACATTGCGCAGGCGCCTCAACCAAACAAGGCGCGTTTCCATACTTGGCGAGCATGCAACTATGTAAATCCGTTGAGGATTAAACAAAACGTTACAGACATTTTAAGTGATTTATAGTATTTAATAAAATGGTAGAAATAAAACCTTTTTTATTAGGCTGTCAAGTAAGTAAGTACATATAGTATAAGAACTGAAAAGATTTTTCTGCTCAATATACTCGTACTCGTACATACATCACTCCGGTACATAGGAGTGATGTAGCGGGGTGGGTAGAGCGTAAACGGCCGTAAAAAACATTACTATTGTTTACGCCAAGTATAACAAACATTCAGAAATTTTTATCACAATAGTGATAGGTTGTCAAAACATCGCCTAAAATTGCAATACACATATAACCCTAGACCCCTCTTACGACACCCACGGCAAAGATAAGATAAGATCATTGATTTGCCATAAAACCACATAAACATTCATTGATTTGCAAATCAGTACAAAAAACGTAGAAAAATACAGTATACACATATTATAATCAACAATCAGTTTATTTATGATAGTTTTATAGTCATCTTAATATTAATTAGTAATTTAATTTTCATAATTTATTATTATAATTCAATAATTCAAATAATATGAAACTTAAATAAAATGATAAATAATATAATAGTCAGAAAAAAGGGGTGATGCTATTCTTATCCGACAGCACACGAAATTCTCGAAACTCTACTCGTAAACTTACAAAAATAAAGCATATTTTACTATCTATCCTCCTATTTTCGTAAAGTTAGTAAAATTTTGGTACTACTACCATATACTACCATATTATACAAGGATTTACCAGCATAGGTTAATCTCTTAAAAGGTATCAAGCGAAATGCTGCCAATATACCCGTAAATGCGACTATGAGGTGTTTGGTTAGCATAGGTACAAGGTTGTATTGGAATCCACCTCTTTTGGGAGATTATGTGGGCTAATACCGACACCGATTTTTCCTATAAGGGGGATCCACTTAATAGTCTTAAGCTTTACTGAATATATTAACCTTAGCTTAGTAAAGTTTTTGGCATATGTAAATATCTTTTTGGGACTTAAATTATGAAATGATTCAAATTATTTCTATATGGATTTGTTTGTATAAAATTTGTGACTATACTTACTTAATTTAATATCATACTAGCTAACCGATTTCCCACGGGAAACAGACCTTTTCTCGGCATAATTCATACATAAAACCCTTTCTTTTGAATCATTTTATCTTTAAAAAAAACCTCATCCATATCCTTTCGGTGGTAATGAAGATTTAAGCATACATACAAACAGACATAGGGGCAGACGCGGGAAGCGACTTTACTTTATACTATGTAGTGATTTAGCTTAATACAATTTCCTTACCTACCTACTCTTAATAGAAAAAGAGCTTTGTTAAACGAGAGCTTTTCTCTTAATAGTTATGCCACAAAAGGTCAAACGACGACCCTTTTTCTTTGTTTCTTAGAGCAAAGGACTCGTTAATTTTATAACTTAGAGTTTTGCGCTAAGAAGCTTTCTTGTTGGAAAGCTCACGGCGTTTCTCGGGTTTAACTCAAGTTCCTAGATAGATAATGAGGTAAGGAAAAGGATTACTTTAGATTTATCCTTTATTGCATAAAAACAAATTCAAAATGAACAAACAGTGCGCAAATGCGAACTTATCTCTAATATGAGATCTCTTCCAGCCATCCATATTTATAGTGAATTCATATTTTGGTGGGGATAAAACAATGCAACATTTTAAACAACCTTTTTGGCGCTGTTAATTTATATTTTCAGTTTTTATCTATTATTATATCAATTAATAGAATCAATGGTGACCTATTAAGTCTCTTGAACAAAATACAATCATCATCATCATCATGCCCTCCTGAGAGAATTTCAAATAATGTCCTTTAAAAAATATTTGTATGACAAAATTTCACTAGACACCCTGGATGTAGTGGCACTTGACTTTGCCTAAGAATATGTCACGGGTCTGAAGACCCGTTCGACCCTTGGTTCGGTTTTGTATCATTATTTACCTTATTTGGTAACCTTAGAGTCGTTCCATAGTCTTTCTTGTAACTTTTTAGTTTGTATGATCTTTTTCTTCACCTGTTTATTTTCATTTCACGGGAAAGAGAGAGGACAGCCCTTTGCCCAGCAGTGAGATAGTTAAAGCTGACATAATAAATAATAATAAAAAAATAATGTTCGCAAAGTGCCTTATTTGTAAATGCAAGAAATATAATACCATTCTGACATTTCCTTCCCCTTCCCCGTACCTCTCCACCTCCAGCCCCTGCCATAAAGCTTTCAGTTGCAGCGACCTTCAATATCATGAAGACAAAAGCCCAGAATGCACTTGACGTTACCAAAGCTTGGTGTAGCCCAGCTCAAGTGGTGATTGCTCACTTCCACTCACTGAAGAGCCGCTTGACCCCACACAGACAGGCGACCTTTAGTTAAGTAGGTATTCAAACACGGGCTTGAATTTACTTTTTAAGCTCAGCTTAAGCCACAAACAATTTGTTAATTAGTACCATCCTTTGACGGCCGATTCATTTATTTATTATAATAACATCCCTACTTCACTTACAGAGTAATCCAAAACGTGAAGAAGGTATAGATTTAGATAGGAAAACTTAAAAATTTATAAAAATTTCAACAAATTTTACATACGTGTCAAAGAATATATCTACCTCTGGTTTCTGAGCAATCATTGCGTTTAGAAGGAAGACAGCTTGTGGCGTTGGAGCCCCTCGCGCTGTGCAGGTGCGTGCACCAACGAACAACTGGAACGTACGTAGACGACATGAGTGAAACTCACTACCTGCGTCTGTGTTTCCAAACGCATACAACCCTAATCTCTTCAAAGTAAGAGTGAACAGGCTTCTTCTGGGTGAGCCCGCTCCATCTTAGACTCTGTCCTATGACCTAGACTAGAGTCAAGAGCAAATCCATCCTTAGTAAAAAAAAAAACTTGCGCTCTGAGGTGCGAACAGTTTACACGCAGACAAAGTGCTTGGGTCGCCGATGAGCCGCAGTGGTAGTGCGACTGCCTGCGGCGCAAAGGTTCCTGGTTCGATTCCCGGTTGTGGGTGTGATATAATATCAACTTTATGAATTGGCTTCTATTCTGGTTAGGCTTTTGCAAGCTGAACCACCTGATTGTCCATAAGAAAGATGGTACCATGCTTAGGAGGGCACGTTAAGCAGGTAGGAGCAGGAGCAGGTGTATAGTGTGAACGTAGCATTACGCCATTCTTACGGATATGGTTGCTGACTACGATTACTTAAACGATGTTCAATATACAGTCATGTCGGAGGCCTACTACTATTAGTGTCTTTTGTCAACTCGGTGTCCAACACGAAAAAAAGAAATTAGTACCAACACTTATGTATGAATGTATGATGACAATTCCAAAGTGACAGTTGTTTAACGATTCTTAAGACCAAATTTTCAGGCTTTTTTTATCTACTGGTTGAACTCGGTCCATAGTCGACTGTACTTCAGCTAAGCCTGGCGTAATGCTACGTTTAAACTATACGCCTACCGCTACCGCGAATATTGAAATACTTCCGCGAAATATTTCTTCATACTTTTCTCGCAGCAATACGAGTGAGTGAGAGAGCAATAGATTCCACTCGCGTTCATGCTGTCGTTTCTTTGACTCGCGCACAAAAAGCCGAAGTGGCAGCGGCATGACGAGGAGCATCGCGAGCAACCTGTTTACATGCTCGCGCTGCCCACTTGCTATTTCCCTGCCCATATATGCATAGTGTGAGCGTGCTACAAGATTTTTGTTTCACAGCAAAAATATCCAATATTTCGTAATACCAGTTGCACACAGTATAAAAATTAGCAAACGCAACAGGGCAAAGGAATGTGGTATGTCGGTAATGGTGGCCGGAACGGAATCGATTTGCGACCACCGTCCGGCCGCCGCCGCCGCCACGCTGACGCAACGCTTATGACTTTCCCACAGATGCATAGGGTGCAAAAATATAATGCAATCTTTTGGAACCTTAAAGTATACACAAGCAGGCTTTAGAGGTCATGAATAAACAGGACGGACGGATAGAACTATATCTAAAGAACCTATTACTGCCGGTTTTACCTATGTATCTATATACATTATCAAATGGACAAGTGCGAAATGAGAGTTCTATAGTTATGTAGCTAACCTAACTCTTAATTTGAAACAGATACTTATTTTTCCTGTAGCCATACAACACGCGCCTTCAAATATTTAAAAAATATCATAGCTGGATCAAGAAAAACAGGAAAAGATAGTATTTCAAGTAAATATTTAGTCGCAATGTAAACTTATTTCGAATAAATAATTATTATAAAAAACATTAAATTACCTATAAAGTATTACAATGTCTATAAAAAATTAAATTACTTTATTCAATGTTGTATTGTATTAACACTTATTGACGTCACGAATTTTCATTGTAAAAAAATTGGTGTATAACACAATTTTCCTCTTTTTATAACAATTTTGTATTGTCCTAATAGAAAACCGGCTTGGGCGGGATAAAAAAATAAAAATAAAGACACTGTATCGGGGCTGGCTAGTTTAATCACACGGTCTATAACTTTCCACCACCACCATCTGTAAACGACATTTGTTTCAAATTGAAGTCAATATTTTCGAAGCGTTTATCTGCACTCGTCTCATAATGTTCGAATTATGAATTCGAAAACAGATGCATAATGACCTACTTTATGCATTCTGCCTATAAAAACTAGGGTTTACTATAAATTACAGAAGCGTAATGACTTAATGAGAAAACTCTTAATACGATAAAGTTGAGAAATGAAACGAAGTTTTTTTTTCCAATACTCAAATCGCTATCTTCCGCCGCACCTGACAGTTGTTGTTGTACGGTAATTTTTCGGATGTTGTTCAGTTGTTTTAATAGGTTTTTGTTCTGTTGTTGTTCAGATGTTGATTAGTTGTTGTTCAGATGTTATTCCGATGTTGTTCAGTTGTTGTACAGATGTTGTTCAGATGTTGTTCAGATGTTGTTCAGTTGTTGTTCAGTTGTTGTTTCGATGTTGTTCAGATGTTGTTCAGTTGTTGTTCAGTTGTTGTTCAGATGTTGTTCAGATGTTGTTCAGTTGTTTAGTTAAGTTATTGTTAAGACTCCACATCTAAACAACTGCTAAAGTGTACCTAGATTTTTCAAAAATTCATATCAAGCCATATTACGTTCTCGTATTCAATTTGTCCTTGTATCGGGCCTTGCAATGGCCGGTGCGTACGTATAGAAAAGTGTTTCTGAGTTTTTTTGGAGAGTTTAGATAAAATAGTGTATGCAACTGCTATAATTAGGCATTAGAATGCTCGTGTCAAACTATTATCACACTCGGCTGCGCCTCGTGTGATAAACAGACACTCGCATTCTAATGACCCCCATTATACGACAGTTGCATAAACTACTATTACCTATACGTACGTGTGAAGAGATGTCAAAATGTTGCGCGGGCGCAGAAGTTCCCACGCTGCGTGCGTAGATCCTTACCGGTATTGATCGAGGTGCCCGTCCATAAGGCATTTCAAATTTAGAATGCAATTTATGGTAGAATAAAACGATCGTAGCTGGCGGGATTGCGTACGCGACCGCTACTAGAATGGATGTGTTTTATATCAGCATGAAACCCATTTATTTTCTTACCCAGATTTAAAATAAAAAACTTGTTGTTACAGCAGCTAAAATAACAAACAATGATAAACTCTTAGATAAATTATTGGTTCGCTTTCATGTAAGTATGAACTATTATAATTTTATTTTTATTTAAACAAACAAATTTAAAAACAATTACAAAAAGTCATCTAAAAATTATAAATAATCAATTCCCTCCACGAGGCAAAGTGCCCAATAGGCTGGCAGCATTCCCTCTTTGAATTGCTAAACTCAACCCTTGAATTTTGTTATGTTACGCAAACTGATAAACGACATTTAAAAGAACCTTTTTTCGGAAAATGCCAAAAGTACCTATTGATGAAGTTTTAATATTTTCATCCTTCACCCAAACGATAATACTATTTTACCCTTACCTCAAGTAATTGTAAGTCGCCCTTCATAATAAATTAACGGCGACCGATGTGGCGCAGTCGTAGTGCGACTGCCTGCGACGCAAAGGTTCCGGGTTCGGTTCTCGGTGGGACACTCACGAAGTTGATATTTATCACTTTGTGAATTTGTCCCCGGTCTGGTTAGGACATTGCAGGGTGAACCACCTGATTGTCCTAAAATCCATGGTTCCGTGCTTCGGAGGGCACGTTAAGCCGTCCGTCCCGGTTGCTGTCTATGATTACTTAGACGGCGGTTGTTAAACAACCATGTCAGAGGCCTACTTCTAGTAAGAGGCGGTTGAAAAACTCTGACAACAGGGTTCATCGTGTCGGTGTCCCATACGAAAAGAGAGAAGAGAGATAATAAATTCAAAGGTTGGATAAATATGTACCCTGGCTTCAGTCACCTCCTCACCGTGGGAACGTGCGTGGATTGACGCGCGCTCTCGCAATCGGGCGTTGATATACGCGCGTTGCGGCGAATTGGCGCGCATTCTCTATTGACATTTAGTGCTCGTAACTCGCACTAGAGGCTGACCAATAATACTGATTTGCAACCGTATTGCGATATGTGACTGTAATGAAACTACATACTTACATACATACATATATCACGCCTTTATCCCTTCGGGTAAGGCAGGTTGTGAGGAAAAGTACTGCGTTCCTTTCAAAGAATGAAACAGCCCACGAAACTGAAAAACTTTCCCCAAGAAACATAGGTCGAAATATGGAAAAAAAATCAGAACTCCGATACAACCAGTCTTGGTCGGCTGCTACATTTTGTATAATCTCTAATTCTAATTAGAGATTATAAATGTAATTAGGTCTAATTTGATTTTCATATTTCGACCAATGTTTCTTGGGGAAAGTTTTTCAGTTTCATGGGCTGGTTCATTCCTTAAAAGGAACGCAGTACTTTTCCTTACAACCTGTATAGTGACAGCTTTCAATTGTAACCCTTATTCTTACGACTGTACGTTGTGTCAACTTGTGTCCCTTATTCTTACGACACCCGCGGGAAAGAAATGGGTTGATGCTATTCATAGCCGGCATCACACGTCTTATTAAAAACTGTATATTTATTTACCTATTAATTCATATCACATCATAAAGAGTTCACTTGGCTGGCTAATTCGTACGCTCTAACTGCCTTGACATAACGTACAGTTATTAATTAATAGTTCGTAATGATTGTCGTGTGTTCGTGTGGCGGCGTGTCTTCTGAAGCAAACGAAGCGCAATAAACGACAGTAATTGATATAAAACTCGTTGGTAATTATAGCTTCGTAAGTTTCCGCCCTGTGTTTTCACAAGCTGATTTATTTCAACCAAATCGGTTGAAGAAATAAGTAGAAGTAAGTAAAAACACTTCATGTCACAGAAATAAACAATATAACACGAACATAAGCTAGAATGCGCAAATAATAGCAAAAATAAAGCGGACAGGAGACGAGCTGGTGTAGCCCAGATGGAAGAGGCGTCGCCACTAGTAATGGCGAACGTCGCATTTTTAAATCCTGCCCGCGCTTGAAAATTTTGCAAGTTTTCAGAAATAAGAAATATGTTTCATTTGGAATTACGCCTACATAGACTTCTAATGATTACCCTGCGAGGCATCGACCGATGCTTAGTCTTGTTTCAATATATCATCAAGATATATGTACGACAAGCTTCTTATAGTATACAAGCGGGGCATTAGCTTTCAGCATTCTTTTGATGCTGTGTGACATCGGTTTAGAATAGCATCACCCCATTTATTTCTCGTGTTTGTCGTAAGAGGCAATGACGGGACTCAAGTTACACGCGTATTGCTTTTCAGGCGATGGACTCACAACCTGTCACTATGGTGATACACAATCTTCTGAAATACCCTCAAATGTTTATCAGACGCGGCGTTAATGTTCGCTTCTTTCGGCTGTTTACGCTCTGCTTACCCCGCAAGGAATATAGGCGTGATATGTAAGTAAATATTTATTCTTTTGAAATAAAAGTTATGTACTTTTTATTATATATATCAAACTTGACATAATAAGTTAATAAATCTTTACAACCGAACCATACATTTTGGTTCAACGGACTAATGAAAAACATATGAGCATATGACCCACCATATACGTAGAATATAAAAAACATTATTAGAACTTTGAACCCACATTCACCAATAATATGGATACTTTTATAGGTTTAGTGAACCATGCCATGTGCATTAAATTTTAATTCACATATGGCGAAAGTTATACCCCTTGAGAAACGAATTAATTCAATACTATCAGCAGCCATTTTGAATTAGCCCTAGTAAGATAAGCTTATATTGATTTTCCATACAGGTGTAAAAATAACTCAGTATAGCTTATTCTATGTGACTGTTATGTGTGATGCCGGCTTAGAATAGCATCACCCCATTTCTTGTCCGTGGGAGTCGTAAGAAGCGTCTAAGGGACTCAAGGGTGTGTATTGCAATTTTAGGCGATGGGCTGACAACCTGTCACTATGGCGATACACAATGTTCCGGATGACCCTTAAATGTTTGACCGTTCTTTGCGGCCGTTTACGCTCTGCCTACCCCGCAAGGGATTATAGGCGTGATGTGTGTATGTGTATGTATAGCTGATTCTAGTATGAAGCTAGCTAAAGGAGCTGATGCTAGTTTACCTTAGTAATTTCAATTTTCTTTAAACTGCCTGACCTCCATAAGAAAATTACCAATTTATACAAAGGAGCTGATAGTTATGCAAAGCAGTTACTTTGTATTATTGCATTATTGAGCAAGGAAAACATGACCAAGTGGGGCTTCTTGGAGGGTTCCGATGTAAGTTGTTTGTGTGGTGCAGTTCAAACAATGAACCACCTAACATCGTGTCCTGCGTGCCCTAGCACCTGCACGCAGGACGATCTTATGGCAGCGTCTGTCAGCGCTGTCATCGTAGCCAAGTACTGGGCCGCGACGGTGTAGTGCCGGCCATCGACACGCTAAGAAGAAGATTGCATTATTTAGCTATTAAAACGGTTCAATTTAAATTGGAAATACATCGAAAAAGGATCGATAATTTTAAAGAATCACTTATCTCGGGAATAAACTAAACTGTGGACATAAACGGTCGCAAAAACGGAAATTAACACATTATTGAGGGCCATTTGGAAATTATGTATCGCCTTAGAGACAGGTTGACAGCCCATCGCCTAAAACTGCAATACACACCCTCAAGTCCCTTAGTCACTCTTACGACTTCCCTGGGAAAGAAATGGGGTGATGCTATTCTAAGCCGGCATCACACGGCACACACGAAAAATCTTCACTCTGACAATATAGTCTATCTATAATCACAATAGGTAGTAAACTACTTATGATGGCTATCATAGATCACGTGGCGTAGATGGTGCGTTGCACGAGACCATCAAGAAAATTAGTAAGTAACTACCTACCGCAGGTAAACTGTTTGTGTGCATGCTTAGATATTTGCATAATGGAGGACAGTACGCCTTGAACCTAGTGACGTAGGTACCTACACTACTAGGTATAGCTATAGCGACATTGCTTGACACTTACATATGTGAAGGCTAATGTGGCGCAGTGGTAGTGCGACTGCCAGCTGCGCAAAGGTTCCGGGCTCGATTCCTGGAAGAGCACTCACAAAGTTGATGTTATGTCTTAGTGAATTTGTTTCCGGTCTGGTTAGGACACTGTAGAATGAACCACCTGATTGTCCGTAAGTCAGATGGTTCCGTGCTTTGAAGGGCAAGCTAAGCCGTTGGTTCCGGTTGCTGTCTAGGATAACTTAGATGGCGGTTGATAATCAACTATGTCAGAGGCCTACTACTAGTAGTAGGCGGTTCAACTCTGACACCAGGGTTCATCGAGTCACATAAAAAAGCAGGTTAATGGTTGAATCGATGTCCCACATGATATTAATGAATGTCCGACTTAAATATGCAAGAAAAAGTAGTGCCATAGAAACACTGTTGAAAAATACTCAGATACAACATATTTCAATACATAAACGATTTTAAAATGTATTGGCAAAAAAAGGTACAAAATTTCTTTCAAAACGATATATTTACAATAATAAAGTTACATTATATCACGCCTATTATACCTTGAAGTACACGGCCGTATAAAAGAACATTTACGCCACGTAGGACAACATTTAAGGGTCATTTAGAAAATTGTGTATCACTATAGCGTCTAAAATTGGCAATTACACATGTAAGTCTCCAGTCTCTTAGAAAAATCCTTTGAAAAGTTTGCTATATATGTAATATGAGCCTCAATATATTGAACACTAAAAAACTATACAAATCTGTGATGATATTGACACGGGCGGAGAAACACGCTCGGTTTGTTTGAACACAAACACATTAGTCCAGATTGCTTGCAGCTTGGCACTTTCATCGCTGTGTGATGCCAATATGGCTTTTGATAACGTATACACTGCTTCAAATTCAGGGCAATAAACTTATAACTAGCTGATATTGAAGCTGAGGTCGTTGCCAGAAAACAGAAAATGATTATCGGTACATATCGTCAAACACTTTTGTGAAAATAAACATAATAACTTGTAGGAGTTTACATAGAGCTTACCTATAAATTATAATACTAACCATCAATGTACCGTAAACCTTGTAACCTTGCAAAATCGCATTTTATGCAAATGTTTTTTTATAGTAGATAGATACCTTTACAGAGTATGTATACATTAAAATGTAATTCTATTCACGATGCTCAACAACTTTTAGTCGAACAGGTGTTAATTTTTGTACGGAAGAGCTGATTTTTCTTTTCGCCATTTGCGGTTGGCCCCATAGTAGAAGTTGTTCAGAATTCTGAGTAGAATCACCTTGGTAAGATATCATAGACTGACTAGAAAATCATCATTGGCCTCACACGTCTGTGACAGACGATTTAATCAGTGTCTGAGGCAAGGCTTTTCATGGCTGTATAAAATCCTGTAGATTTGATCGATTATTTTGCATTCCAAAAATTTTTAATGTAGGTAAAATTTCTGCAAAATTATTTAAAAAAGGATTGAATATACAAAACAAACTTTTAACTTTTAATTTCTTTTCTATATTCCCTCTAAATTTTCGTAAAAAAAAGACGGCTTTCGAAAACTTTGCCAATGGGAAAATATTTTTCGATATTCTTAGGTTTCGGAAAAGTTGTCAAGTGACAAAGTGCAAAAAGTTCAAATATTTAGTTTGGAAATTCTTTCATTGGACTTATGGCAAACAGTTCATATATCTTCAAATGTTCACACTATTTCTTTTATCTATCTATCTATCTATGTTCACACTATCTTTAGATTCACTACAAAAAGAACCACAACTTTCACCAAATTAATTAGCATCTAGCTTGAAGAACGATTAGCTTTTCTAGGTAAAACTATAAAAAGTACTTTTTTTTTTTTTTTTTTATTAATGATGGGTTTGCTCTTGACTCTAGTCTAGGTCATAGGACAGAGACAGAGTCTAAGATGGAGCGAGCTCACCCAGAAGAAGCCTGTTAAGGCACTGGCACTCCCACACACTGACGGAACGCAGCAAGCTACTTGGCGCCAGACTTCGGTGGGATGGTGGTCGCGAGCCAGGCGGCTCCTTACGGAGCCTTCCACCGCTTGGTGGGATCGTTCAGCCGGACTTATCCACAGGCAAGCCTGTGTTGCCGTTGCCCGGGGTGGACCGCTAGGAGGTAGACCCCATACCACCCGTACGTACTATTTTAAAAGATAGCTAAAGATATTTACGAAACGCATTTCTTACAGCTACTAAACCAGAACTCCAACATTTCTACTAAGTAGAATGAGTAACTGTGACCTAGCTCTGCCGCGCGATGTTACTGACGACCTTTGCCCCAGAATGCTAGTACCAGCACCAATACTGACTAACCATACCATATTAGCTGCTAAGTAATACTTGTAATTCGAGGGTCATTCCTGTGTATCGCCATAGTGACAGGTTGTGTCAACCCATCGCCTAAAATTGCAATACACACCCTCGAGTCCCTTCGTCGCCTTTTACGACACCCGCGGGAAAGAAATGGTGTGATGGTAATCTAAGCCGGCATCACACGGCAATCGAATGTTTGTCAGACGTGGCGTAAATGTCCGTTTATGCTCTACCTACCCCGCAAGGGATAAAGGCGTGTTATATGTATGTATGTATGTACGTAAGACTTGATTTTAGTGTGACACAGCACTGCACAGCAGGTGTTGATATTATTTAATGAATTAACTGCCTCCGTGGTCTCACCGTTGGTGTCCGATCTCGAGGTCCCAGATTCGATCCCCGAAGGCGGCACTCACAAAGTTAATATTTATCACTTTGTGAATTTGTTTCCAGTTTGGTTAGCACATTGCAGACTGAACCACTTGATTTTCCGTAAGAAAGATGCACGTTAAGTCATGGGTCCCGGTTGCTGTCTATGATTACTTAGACGGCGGCGGTCATTCATTACACAACCATGTCAGAGTCCTTCTACCTGTAGAATGTGATTTAAAAACTCTGCTAAGGTTCATTGAGTCGTTCATCGACTCGTGTCTCACATGAAGAGATAATAATCAATTACTCAATACAAAAAAAAACAAATCTTTGTTATTACTTTTATAATGTCTTATGTGTCTTATCGTCAATGACTTGTAAATTGTGGACAATTCATTGTCCATACATTGAAGTACACTAGTGCCAATATCAAGTGTTGATATAAGGTTCATTGAGTCGTTCATCGACTCGTGTCTCACATGAAGAGATAATAATCAATTACTCAATACAAAAAAAAAACAAATCTTTGTTATTACTTTTATAATGTCTTATCGTCAATGACTCGTAAATTGTGGACAATTCATTGTCCATACATTGAAGTACACTAGTGCCAATATCAAGTGTTGATATATTTCTAACGTTTCTTTTGCCATTCAAATCTTTGAAGCCGTAAAGAGTGCGCTCAAAAGGATGTTGAGGCCATTTACTACTTGATGTTTATGTAAACGAGTCGTTGCTTAATGGCATGTTGCATTTTACACCTCAATTGTGATTGCACGTCAGTAATACGTTATTATTATGCACTTTGTATTGTACGAGAGTATTGTACTCGCAACGTACACGTACGCGTACACGTGTACACAGTGTAAACCGGAGAATTTTTAGGCAGGATGAAACGAAAACAGACGCATCCGTTACGCACCGTAGCCGTATTTGTACGGTTATAGGATCGAAATTAGCAATTTATTTTCGTCGGACAGACGCATGCGTTACGGGGCGTTAAATGCGCAGCGATAGACGACAAGTGCGAGAATCGCCTTAGGTGCAAAATATTTTAAAGGATTAGCGGTTTCTGCACTTGCAGAATTGTCACAGACCATACAACTCGTTTCGGTCACAAAGTTAGTATTGGCGGCGGTTGTGTGTCGGTGCTCAGTGAGAATTGCTTAAAAAGTTTTTTTTTGTTTGACGTACAGAAGATCACGTCACAGAAGAGTCATACTTCTTTTTGAGCTTTCTAGAATTTCATATTACCTACACATCTACACATATCACGCCTATAATCACTTGCGAGATAGGCAGAGCGTAAACGGCTGCTAAACGGACATTTACGCCACGTCTGACAAACATTTGAGGGTCATTTGGAAAATCGTGTATCGCCGTAGTGACAGGTTGTCAGCCTATCGCCTAAATTGCCATACACACCCTCGAGTCCCTCAGTCGCCTCTTACGACACCCAGGGGTAAGAAATGGGGTGATGCTATTCGAAGCCGGCATCACACGGCATATTACCTACAAATAATTAATACAATGGCTACCCGCGGAAGTAAGTCGCACTTATTATGAAAACCGTGCACTCCGAAATCACTAACCATTATGATAATAACAGTTGAACAATGGTTGTTGCGAATACGAATTAAAAACTAGATTATCACCAACGATAAAATCATACTCTTTCATTGCTGTTTAAGTTGAGTAAAGCTTTATCGATGGTACATATGTTAGAGCAATGAAAAACAAGAATTAAGTTTAAATACTTAATAAAATAATTTTATGTCCTATTTTAGTATCTTGTACCTACGTAGAGTTCATTCACCTGTCTGATTTGGTTGATTATGATGATCATGTAAATAAATAAATCCATTCACACAGCGCCATCTAGCATCAAACTAAGCAAAGCTTGTACTATGGGAACAAGATGGCTGATACTTTTTTTTTGTAAATAGATACATTATTATACATAGAAAACACCCAGACTTAACAAATATTTCTTGTGTGTGGGGATCGAACCCACGACCCTCAGCGTAGCAGGCAGGGTTACTATCCGCTACACTATCGCGCAGTATCAGTTTAGTATCCAGGCAATACCATGAAAATGAAAATAAAATTACTTTATTCAATCAATGTAGGATATTATTATATGGTATTCTCACTTTTTGACGTTATGAACCGTCGTTGATAAAATATATTTGTAAAACACAATTTTCTTCATAACAGTTTAGTATTGTCCTAATTGAAAACCGGCTTGGACAGGATTAAAAAATATAGGCACTGCCTCGCGGCTAGCCAGGTTAATCACACGGCATGTAACTTTACACCACCACCATCTATAAACGACATTTGTTTCAAATTGAAGTCAAGATTTTCAAAGCGTGTTATTTACATGCGCATAACCGGACCCCCTAAACAGGAAAATCCCCCCAAAAACCTGCCCCGAAGCGTACCAATATCATTAGTTGAGTGTTGCACATGCACCTCGGCCTCATCTCATACATTTGCAATTGCGCAGTGAAAGCGACGCACGCACAGACCCACTTACACTTACTTCAATCCACTACTTAGCTGTACGTATGTATGTATACGTATGTATACAAGTATACGTATGTATACGAGTATGTACAGTCGGTTGTAGCACATAAGTACCAGGGGTACTCCAAAAGAACCGAAGTATTTTTATCACCTGTTAATCCGAACTAATTAATATTATAAATCTGAGAGTTTGTATGTATGTTTGTTACCTCTTCACGCTCAAACGGCTTGACCGATTTGAATGAAATTTGGAGCACAGGTAGAGTTTAACCCGGAATAAGACATACGCCACTTTTTACCGTGGGAAAACAACTATTACCGCGGGAAAATGAGTGGCAGCGGGTGAAACCGATGGGTGGAAATCAAGTACATAATAAAAAATGAAACTTATTGACATAAAAGAAGTAATTTTCTACTAATACTATGTTTTTTCATATTTCGACCTATGTTCCTTGGGGAAAGTTGTTCAATTTCACGTACTGGTTCACCCCTTAAAATATTCTCAGCTAATTTTTTTACACCTTATATTTTGGATAAGGAAGGGTTATGTATGTGTGTAGGTACCTGCTAGTTATTTACGTACAAGTTTACATATTTCCTCTATCCGGTCGGTTTAAGATGCACCGCAGCATGAGTAGTGCGAGTACTGAATACGCAATCATCCGGAACAGAAGCAAGCGAGATTACTTCTTTGCTCAAGGCTTTCAAACATTTTCTAGCGCATTCGAGATTTGATTTTTTTTTGCGTTGTCTTATTTTATACGTACATACCTACACATATCACGCCTTTATCCCTTGCGGGGTAGGCAGAGCGTAAACGGCCGCAAAAACAGACACGTCACGGATGACAAATATTTGAGGGTCATTCGGAAAATTGTGTATCGCCATAGTGACAGGTTGTCAGCCCATCGCCTAAAATAGCAACACACACCCTCGAGTGCCTAAGTCGCCTCTTACGACTCCCACGAAAAAGAAATAGGGTGATGCTATTCTAAGCCGGCATCACACGGCTTGTTTTTATGGCCTGTTTTATTTATTAATATATTCTATTATGACTTGTTTTATTTACTCCATGTAACTTAATATCTTCTGCGTATGAACTTTATTTATATTGAGTTTATACAGGGTGTAAACATATAAGTAGTGAATCAGTCTATAAAACTGAATAACTTTCTCCAAGGAACATAGGTCACAATATGAAAAATAAACACTTCTCATTCAATTTGACGCGGTCGGCTGGAACATTTTGTATGGGACATCAATTTTTTTTCATATTTCGACCGTTGTGTCTTGGGGAAATTTGTATGTATGTATTACGCATATAAAACAATTAATAAGCAAAGTGATGCCGTGTGATGCCGGCTTAGAATAGCATCACCCCATTTCTTTCCCGTGGGAGTCGTAAGAGGCGACTAGGGGACTCGAGTATTGCAATTTTAGGCGATGAGCTGACAACCTGTCACTATGGCGATACACAATTTTCCGAATGACCCTCAAATTTTTGTCAAACGTGGTGTATATGTCCGTTTTTTGCGGCCGTTTACTGCCTATCCCGCAAGGGATAATAGGCGTGATATATGTATGTAAGTATGTATGTAATAAGCAAAATACCTCAAGTGCCTATTTCAAGAGCTGACCAATCGCCAGGAAGGAACTCGCTACTACGCGTGAGGCATATAAACCGTATCTATTTACGATTTATCAACATTGTCAAACTGTTTGTTGTGGCGAGGGTCGACTTGTTTAGAGACAATTTAACTTCCTTTCCAAAAGTATTTGGCTACACGAAAACTGATAGGAAATAATAGTTTATTATCAAGAAAAGGTATAGAAACTTTAAACTTTTGCATTTGTCAAAACATTCAAAATCTTGAACAGGGTTTGTACCTCATGTAATAATGGTCCATGATAAAAAATCCTAAATGAGATGGTTCTCCAACTTGTCATCCGTGGCTGCGTATTTTAACGCACTGTAACGCATGCATCCGTCAGACAAAAGGCAAATTGAGACTTCTGATCTTATTTCCGTAGAAATACGGCTACGGTGCGTTTACGGATACGTCTGTCGAACGACTTGACAGGCGCAGTGTAACGCACCGTAACCGTTTTTGTATGGGAATATGATCGGAATTCACAACTTACTTCTTTTGTGTGACAGTCGCATTCTTATGGACGGATGAAAAGTGAGAAAACCACCAGAAAAAGGGGTTGAAAAGATAATATTACAGAAGCAATTTCTCTAAGTCTTACACTGACGGAAGTCTTCCCTTCGTTAGAATTACCATTGCTTTTCTAGGTTCATCATTCGCCTTGCAATGTAGTTATAAATAGTTATAATCCACAATAATCCTTGAGCAAATATTTAATAAGAGGATGATAGAATTTTTGCAAAAAGCGTGCATATTAAATTAAGTACGCCAATATAATGCTGAATATTTGTCAGACGTGGTGATAGCGACCGAATTTTACGACCGTTAACGCTCTGCCTACCCCGCAAAGGATAAAGGCGTGATATGTATGTATGTATGTCACATTTTCACAGCTCACCGGATATCACATGAACTTTTGTGAAGTAAGTAGGTAATACTACATTAGCAAAAAATATTATGAGAACTGGTTAAATTTTACTTGATACTTCGTTAATATTTTTAAGTTATACCTACATACATACATACCACGCTTATATCCCTTGCGGAGTAGACAGAGCGTTAAGTGACGTGAGATATCAACGCGAGGTCTGACAAACAATTGAGGATCATTCAGAAAAAATGTGTATCACCATAGTGACAGGGTGTCAACCTGTCGCCTAAAATTGCAATGCTCATGTAACCCTCGAGTCCATTAGTCGCCTCTTATGACTAGCTAGTCTAAATATAGTTAATTTGTGCTTATGACGCCTACTGGGAAAGAAATGTAATGATGCTATTCTAAGCCGGCATCACACGGAAAATAATACATAGTACTTATAACCTTTTCTAGAAACGCAAAGCTGACTTCTACTTCAATGGAAATCAAACTAAGGGACTCGAGGGTGTGTTTTGCAGTTTTAGGCGATGGGCTGACAACCTGTCACTATGGCGATACACAATTTTCCGAATGTCCCTCAAATGCATTCCCCGCAAGTGGCGTAAATGTACGTTTTTGCGGCCGTTTACGCTCTGCCTATCCCGCAAGGGATTAAAGGCGTGATATGTGTGTGTGTGTGTGGAAATCAAACCCAGGTCCCTCGACTCGACACGCAAGGCAGATTACTCTCGCTAAACACGTGTTTACTTTGTAAGCAATTTGCACAACGTTTTGTTTTCTCTCGCCCAATACACTGGCCACACCAAGGAGGTCACGTTACATAATCGCATAATACATTTACATAATCGCTGTTCGAACTTCAATTCGCACTCGTTACCGAATGAGACGTTGACTTGCAGGACCTTACTAATTGCAATTCCATTTTAAGTTGCCAAAAAAAGCTTTTATAAATATAAATAGATGTTTGAAAAAGGTATTCCCTGGACTTTAAACCAGGAACGGGAAACATTTTTCCAACGCTCTACCAACTAAGCTGAGATCTTCTATTTTTTTTATTGCTCTGGACACTTCACACATCGCCATCTAGCCCTAAACTAAGCACTAGATAGCTGACATTAATGACTAATATACCTTTTTATGGAAAATAGCCAGACTCGACACTAACTATATCGGAAATATTACTTAACAAATATTTGTTTTAGCGATTGAACCCACGACCCTCGGCGTAGCAGATAGGGGGGTACTACGCCATCGGGCCAGTTAGTTAGGAAATATTATCTTTCTTCTTTTCGTGTGGGAGACCGAGTTGAAGGTCAGTGGTGGAAATTATATTGAAATCCCTTTTTTAGTGTATGTTAGCGCGAATAGATACTGGCTGCTATCACGACTGCTGCTATATAATCTAACATACATACATCAGCCTATTGCAGTCCACTGCTGGACGTAGGCCTCCCCCAGGGTACGCCATAGGGCACGGTTTATCTTTTTCGCCATCCAGTCGCTACCAGCCGCCTTCTTTAATCAGACGATTAATATAAATTGGAACTTTTTATGAATCAGAAATTGTTTCTATAACATAGAGGTCGTTGAACTGCCGGCGTCGTCGGTCAGCGGCGCCGGCGCAAGGTAGTGAAAGTGCAATAGACAACCATGAGGACACATTGGTTGATGTCAATGAGATTTACTCGTATGTACCTACTGCCAGAAGATGTGGTGTCTGCAAAAAAACACAAATCAATTCAAAAATCGATTGGACAAATTAAAATTGATAAAGAAATCCAAACAAGAGGACAGCAAGATACAGGCATAATCAGTTGCTACAACTGCTGCCTGTTTAAAGATAATAATAATAGTTACACTTCCTAGGTCTGATTTATGGTTACCGTGCGTACCTTACAAAAGCTTAAGCTAATTTCTATCATCGAGAAATGGGAGGCAGCGTTCTCTTTAATATATAACGCTTTGTACCGTAATCCTGCCCGCCAGTCGCGAAAAGTATCACAATATTTTTTTTTATTGTTAATAGTATTAATGAATATATTTGCAATCACAGCAAAAATGATTTGAATGATAGTTATGCTCAAATTGTCGAAGACTACCGACCCGACCAGGAGTTTCATCCACTGCTAACCGTTTTCCCGCGGGAAATGTAAGTCCCAGCATGAATTATAATTTTTTAATGAGCCGGTTTTCTAGTAGGACAATACAAAATTGTTATAAAAAAAAGAAAATTGCGTTATGCAAATTTCTTTTTTTTTTAAATGATTGATCATGACGTCAATAAGTGATAATAGTAACCTACATTGAATAAAGTTATTTCATTTTCATTTTCAAATGAAAATGTTCCTCTGGAATCACTCTATCTAGTTAATAAAACCGCATCAAAATCCATTGCGTGCCACGGGAAGCGACTTCATTTTATACTATTTACTAACAGCCACATCCGGTAAACCAGCAAAGTCATCACCTCCAATCCTCTCGTCCAGCATCGGCACGTAACCTGCATTGCTCAACTCTTAACCCGGACCAATACGTTGCAATACTTACTTACCACAGAATACTCAATACTACGCAGCCAGCGCCACCTATGATGTAAGAACACATTGCTCAATTGTACAGCTTGTATTGGCTGGCCATTTCGCCGCGAGTGACGAATAAGCGATTGGTAGGATTCTACATACATACACACACACACATATTACACGCCTATAATCCCTTGCGGGGTAGGCAGAGCGTAAACAGCCGCAACCAACGGTCATTTACGCCACGTCTGACAAATATTTGAGGGTCATGCAGGAATGGGCTGATGCTATTCTAAGCCGGAATTACACGGCATATACGGTAGGATTCTTGTGATAGAAAAAGATTATGTTGTACTTCTTTAGGGAGATCGTGCCTTATGGCGTACCCTGGGGGACGGAAGTAGTTACTTCCGTGTTTTTTTTTCTCTCTAGGTGTTAATTATGTGAAAACACACCCTATAATATTCCGGTGTTTTACCGGATCCGGTTTTTAACGAATAGAGTTTACGTAATCCACAATCCACTATGGCACACGTTGCCGCATCAAATTGCGGTTGTTATACACAGGTTGTCATTTCTTTGGTAGCTGTCACAAGCCGCATTATCTTTTAGTGCGTAAGCGATTTACCTGACTACGTAGTTATACACTTAAAACATACTTACTTATAAATCATGATGTAGGTTCAAGTTCAAAAGCAATTATCTACTCCGCTCGTAAAAGCACACATGTGTGCTTGAAGAACAATACAAATCTATTGTTGTGTGGGATAGGTAGTAGATTTACCTTAGCCGCACATTAAGTAGGATCTGGACCTAGATTGATATTTCAGCAGATCACGAAGATGAAGTGTGAAGGCTATAGATAGGCGAGGATATTTTATCGGGACGAAATGAATAATATTATTAACTATATGCAAAAGCTTGTATTAAAGCGAAACAAAGAATTACAATTTCGTAAATGTTCGTGACTCGACACAAAAGCAAAAGCGCGCACAGTAGCTAGGTAGCGAGTCAGGAGTCCGAATGAATCGGGGTGATTCGTAGCAGCGCCGGCCGACGACCATAGGCGACGGCGGGGTTCAGTAGCGGTGCGGGCGGATGCCCGACAGCAGCGTAGACGCACGACGAGGCCCGAGAGCGAGCGGGCGCAGCCGAAGTAAAGATCGCTGGTCATGGCGTGTGGTACAAGGTTCACAAGCGGAGCGGGGAACTCCACAAGTACCAAATTGTAAGGTGTTGGTCCAAGTTACAATAGGGGCTGGTCCAAGTTGTTATAGTGGCGAGTAAAGTAGATTCGCCACATCACTCCCCGGCCAGACCGTGACTACGGTCGATAAAAATCCGGTATTCTGACCACTCTCCCACTTCTTGTGGTAGTGATGTTGGTGCTTGGCGGCGGTTGAATAGGCGCCACCGGCTGCTCTGGGATGGTAACTTCTCTCGCCATGTAAGCCGGTTTCAGCCTGTCGACAGTGACGTTTACTGGCTTGCCACGGACGTCAATGGTGAAGAATTTCGGCTGCCTCTCAATGACCTTGAACGGTCCGGCATAGGGTGGCTCTAGTGAGGCTCGAACATGTCCTTGGCGCAGGAAAACATGGGAAGTCGTGTGCAGGTCCCGAGGAATATAGAACGGCGAGTTAGAGTGCCATGAAGTAGGTCTCGGGGTAAGCTTGGCCATGTGCGCGCGAAGTCGAGTAGCGTACTCGGTGACGTCACCCACAGTATAGTCGTCTTTGGGCGACAGGAACTGGCCTGGTAACTGGAGAGGCTCGCCATACACGAGCTCAGCAGGCGAGGCTTGGACGTCTTCTTTCCAGGAGCTTCGCATACCCATGAGGACGAGAGGAAGGGCTTCTGTCCACGAAGTAGTAGGGTGGCACATGATGGCTGCCTTTAGCTGCCGATGCATGCGCTCGACGATCCCATTTGCAGCTGGGTGGTAGGCGGTAGTGCGGAAGTGACGCGCACCGACCAGAGAAGCGAGAGTCTTGAAGAGGTGACTCTCAAACTGCCGACCACGGTCTGTAGTGATCCTGGTGGGACAACCAAACCTGGCTATCCAGCCAGACACGAGGGCAGCTGCACAGGCCTCCGCAGTGATCTCAGTCAAGGGTATTGCCTCAGGCCATCGTGTGAATCTATCGATGACAGTGAGGCAGTATCTGTAATTAGAAGACAGAGTTAGGGGCCCTACAATGTCGAGGTGTATGTGAGAGAACCTCGAGGAAGGAGTAAGGAACGTGGAAAGGGGGGATACTGTATGGCGGAAAACCTTGCATTTTTGGCATTGCAAGCACTGCCTTGTCCACTCTCTACAGTCCTTACGAATCCCTGGCCAGACAAATCTTTGTGTTACCAGTCGTACTGTAGCGGTAGTCCCAGGATGATGAAGAGTGTGCAGAGAATCGAAGACTGGCTTTCGCAGATTTGGAGTCACATACGGACGGGGTGGCTGAACAGAAGTATCGCAGTAGATGGGAACTGTGCTGTAGCTTGTAGAAACCTTTGAAAGTTTAAGGGCAGTCCCATTGCGGAGAAGATCTTGCAGCTCCGGATCATTCGCCTGAGATTGTGCAAGCTCCTCAAAGTCAATTGCAGAAGTGACTTCCTCTACGCGAGAAAGGGCGTCAGCGACAACGTTGTCTGCGCCGGGTATGTACCTCAGGTCCGTAGTGAACTGGGAGATGAAGTCGAGATACCTGAATTGCCTTGGGGAACTCTTGTCCCTGTTTTGAGTGAAGGCAAACGTCAGGGGCTTGTGGTCCGTAAATACGGCAAACGCTTTGGCCTCAACCATGTGCCTGAAATATTTAATGGCCTCGTAAATGCCGAGTAACTCACGGTCGTAGGGACTGTATTTCTTCTGTGCGTTATTCAATTTGTGCGAGTAGAAAGCCAAGGGTTGCCAGTGCCCATCGTTCCTTTGTTGCAAGACCGCTCCAATGGCCACGTCAGATGCATCAGTGACGATAGCAAGTTCTGCTGACGGATCTGGGTGAGACAGCATGGTTGCTTGAGAAAGGGAAGTCTTACAATTCTCGAAAGCCTGGAGCAACTCCGGAGTCATGTGTACTGGATGCGAGCCTTTCACCTTGGGTCCTGCGAGAATGGCGTTCAGCGGAGCTTGGAGCTGGGCAGCGTTTGGTACAAAGCGACGATAGAAATTAATCATACCCAGAAAACGACGGAGCTCCTTCACTGTTTTAGGTGTCGGGTACTCTTGGATGGCCTGAACTTTAGCAGGCATGGGCTTTGTGCCAGCAGCGGACACCTCGTAGCCCAGGAACGTGACTTTTGACTGACTCAGTATGCATTTGGCTGTGTTCACCAAAATACCGTAGTCCTTCAAACGGTTGAACAGTTGACGCAAGTGATCCATATGTTGCTCCACAGACGATGAGAATACCAAGATGTCGTCAATATAGCCATAACAAAAGTCAAGACCCAGCAGCACTTCATCAATAAACCTTTGGAAGGTTTGTGCAGCATTCCTGAGGCCAAAAGTCATGAAGGGAAATTCGTACAGTCCGAAGGGTGTTGTTATGGCGGTCTTGGGAATGTCGTCAGGATTTACCGCGATCTGATTATAGGCCTTCACCAAGTCTATAGTTGAGAAGACAGAGCATCCAGAGAGCTGATGAGAGAAATCGTGGATGTGACGGATAGGGTACCGGTCAGGAATGGTTCTGGCGTTTAGGGCCCGGTAATCGCCACACGGTCTCCATCCATCGTCCTTCTTCCTTACCATGTGTAAAGCAGAAGACCACGCGCTTTCAGAACGCCTGGCAACACCACTGGAAAGCATGTCTTCGAACTCCTTCTTTGCAGCTTGCATGCGTATCGGGTCAAGGCGACGGAGTTTGCAGGAGACTGGAGGTCCAGAGGTAGTCCTTATGTAATGCTGAGTACTATGCTTAGGGGAAGACAAGATACCAGCAGGTCTAGTGATCTCTGGAAACTCGCGCAGCAGGTCGTGGCACTTAGTATCACCAGTAACAGCTTTGACGGAAGCGAAGTCTGGTGAGATGCCAAAAGAAGTAGCTGGTGAAGTCAACAGGGTGATGTTGTCGATGATGCGCTGGTTCCTACAATCCACGAGAAGGTTATAATGGAACAAGAAATCCACACCAATGATTGGTTTAGCAACATCAGCCACGGTGAACTTCCACACGAAGTCTCTACGAAGGCCAAAGTTCAGGTGAAGTGTCACAGGTCCATAAGTATGGATGACGGAGTCATTGGCAGCGATGAGGAAGTACTTCGAACGAGTGCAGGGCGTCTTGACAGCTGACCGAGGGTATACACAGAGGTCTGAACCAGTGTCCACGAGGAACTGCATTTTAGTAACCCGGTCAGTAATAAATAGACGGCCTGGTTTTAAAGGGCAGTCGATGGCCGCTACTAGTGACCGCCCTGAGAGTTTTCCGACTTGAAAGTGCAGGGCTGCTTACACTTGGTGGCATCCTTTCCAGAGTTGTAATGGAAGAAGCAGTGTCGGTGGCCTTGAGGCGGTTGCTTGTGTCTCCTTGGTCCAAATCCAGAGCGACTATGTGAGCGTGAGCGGTTGAAGCCTTTCGTCGACTTTGAGTGAGAACGAGAATCCCTTTTACCAACTTGCTGAGTAAGTAAAGATACCTGCCTGGTAAGTTCGCTGATCTGCTTTGCCATGTCAAAATTGGCGGATGAAGCAGCAGCGACCTGAGGAGTAGAAGGTGCCAGGTCATAGACGACGTCTGCCAACTCGCTGAGCTTTTCGTTGGTTGCACCTATCTGCGTAGCGAGAGCCGTCTGCACGTTGTTCGGCAGGCGACTAGTCCAGATTGTGAGAAGAAAGTCATCAGGTACGCCTTCGCCAGCTAAGTTCTGTAAATAGCGCAAAAATTGAGAAGGCTTGCGATCACCTAGTTCTTCATGCATCAAAAGTTGCTTTACGCGCTTCTCCTTCGACGCGGTCAGGCGTTTGATAAGCTCAGTTTTGAACTTTTCGTATTTGCCCGTCTCAGGTGGTTTGCAAATAATGTCACGAACTTCTTTGACATACTGTGAGTCCAAATTAGCAGTTGCATAATAAAATTTAGTATCGTCAGTCTTAATGTTTGAAAGTACGAATTGGGCTTCGATCTGACAAAACCACAGTTCAGGATCCTCTGGCCAGAATGGAGGAATACGCACTCCAACTCGGCATACTTCTTCCTTAGGCTGTTCTTGGTTAGGGTTAGGCACGCCTCCTTTAGACATTATAAAAATTAAAATCGCTCACCGCTCAACTTATGTCGCTTGGACCACCAACAAAAATCCTTTGTCCGAAATGACTTGCAAATTTCCGTTGCAAAATCTCCAGCGCTGTCCAATCCAGCAAAAAGCTTCTTACGGGAGTCACCAATATGTGGGATAGGTAGTAGATTTACCTTAGCCGCACATTAAGTAGGATCTGGACCTAGATTGATATTTCAGCAGATCACGAAGATGAAGTGTGAAGGCTATAGATAGGCGAGGATATTTTATCGGGACGAAATGAATAATATTATTAACTATATGCAAAAGCTTGTATTAAAGCGAAACAAAGAATTACAATTTCGTAAATGTTCGTGACTCGACACAAAAGCAAAAGCGCGCACAGTAGCTAGGTAGCGAGTCAGGAGTCCGAATGAATCGGGGTGATTCGTAGCAGCGCCGGCCGACGACCATAGGCGACGGCGGGGTTCAGTAGCGGTGCGGGCGGATGCCCGACAGCAGCGTAGACGCACGACGAGGCCCGAGAGCGAGCGGGCGCAGCCGAAGTAAAGATCGCTGGTCATGGCGTGTGGTACAAGGTTCACAAGCGGAGCGGGGAACTCCACAAGTACCAAATTGTAAGGTGTTGGTCCAAGTTACAATAGGGGCTGGTCCAAGTTGTTATAGTGGCGAGTAAAGTAGATTCGCCACAGTTGCAAAATTCGACCTGAGCGAAGTGGTTATACATTAAAAAATTTAAAAAAACCGTATATCACAATAAACCGCCAAACTGCAGTTTACTTGTTAATTATTTGATAAAAAGTTTAGTTTATAATAACCAAGTAAGTCGCGTAAACCTACATCACGAGTGATACTTGTTCGTTTTAATAATACATAAATGTACTAATAATATTTATTCTTATTCCATTCTACCCCGCAAGGGATAATAGACGTGCTATGTGTGTATGTGTTATTCCATTAATAAACTTAGTATCTGATATGTTTTTCCGTAAATGGATATCATTAGAAAAGAATTTGTTCAACACAATAAAAACAATATACCCATTATTGGTACTATAGGTATACAGCTATGGCAAGTATCACAATATAAATCTTCCTTATAACTCCACATCACGATTGTACACTTTAATCAATCAAGCTAGTTACTTAGAACAAGCGACGTTATTTCAAATCTTTTCCACTATCAACTCCTATCTCAAATTGGGTATGCTGAGGTGGTCGATTTCAAGCAAAATCCCAAATCCATTTCGTGAATTATACTTGAGTTACAATATCTCCTTATTAGAATAATAAACAAATAAATATCTTGGACATTTCACACAGAGCCAACCAGCAAAACTTGTACTATGGGAACAAGATAGCTGATATAATACGTACATACTTTTTTTTGTAAATAAATACACCCAGACTCAACACGAATACTCGAAAAGTAGCTTACAAACACTTGTGCTGTGTGGGGATCAAACCCACGACCCTCGGCCTAGCAGGCAGGGGTATTAAAGGAATACCTAATTTATTAATAAAAAGAAATTTAATAAAATATATTTACTCTTAATAACCTTTGTATGACTGAATTTAATAATTGCATAGTTACAAACACAATCCGTGTGATGCCGGCTTAGGATAGCATCACCCCGTTTCTTTCCCGTGGGAGTCGTAAGAGGCGACTAAGGGACTCGAGGGTTTGTATTGCAATTTTAGGCGATGAGCTGACAACGTGTCACTATAGCGATACACAGTTTTTCGAATTACCCTCAAATATTTGTCAGACGTGGCTTAAATGACCGATTTTTGCGGCCGTTTACGCTCTGCCTTCCCCGCAAGGGATTATAGGCGTGAATGTGTAGAAAAACAAAAACAAAATGTTCGTTACTGACATTTGTCTATGATTAACTTTGAATCAAAAGAATCTGAACAACGTTTCTGTTTAGATAATCTTGAACATTACCTACCTATTCGTTATTCAAACGAAGCGTAATGCAAATTTTATTATTCGCAATAGACATTTGCATACCGTATGCGGAATCTATCAACATAAGAATACAATAAATAATGAAGATTGTAGATGATCACATAGGTGGTTCTCCCACTTGTTGTAACGCATGCGTCTGTCACACGAAAATAAATTGAGATTTCCGATCTTATTGTTAAAGATGCGTAGACATTAGATGTCGCTACTAGTTTTTTAGAACTCGGTATCGTTTTGTTATTTGTAAATACATATAAGGCTTGGTAAATAAAGATTGATCGAGTTCATTTCTACCCAGTGCAAACATGTGTATTATTTAATAGTTATAGTGAATAGTGATAACACAGTATTAGGTAGGATGGATTTCAACATTGGTCCTTGGAGTCGGATGGCCTGGAGACAGGCTCCGAAGGGCACCTAGCCAGGTGCAGGACTCTATGTGGCCAGCGGTGGCTACACAGCAGTACCAGCTGCGGAGCTGGTGCTGAGGAAGGCTGGGGAGGACCCTAGTCTTATCTACAGACGGCACCGGGAGTGGAGCCGACAGTCCTCAGAGGACGCGTGCGAGGGCGCGCGGTACTCAGAGGAGGGCCTTGGAGGACGCACGCGAGGGCGTGCGTAGAACTCTGAGGAAGAAGACCGCGGAGGACCGCGGAGGACCGCGGAGGGCGCGCTGAACTCTGAGAAGGATCTCAGAGGTAACGTACGGAGGACGTACAGAGGGAGCCCTTAGAGGGCAGGATCAAGTGAGTTACAAGTGAGACGTGACGTTGTGAGTACATTTGTGTTTTAATTTTTTTACATTTTGAGACATTTTACTTCAAGAAAAAAAGGGTTTTGCCGAGAAGGCCATAGGAGCAAATTTTGAACTTTATTGATTTTTGACTTTGAAGTTTTTATTTATTTGTGATTGATAGTTTGTGCTAAGTAGGGTTTATGCCGGTTTCTGTCAGTCAATTTTGAATTGCCTATTGTCAAAATATTTGCAATTTAATTTAATCGATCTTCTTGTTATTTTGTAAACAAACAAAGATGGGTCAAGACGAATCTGGAAGTATTGATAGTCAATTTGATACTCTTATTCAAGCTCAAGAGGATACGGCTGATCGTATAAATAGGGTTTTGGATAACATAAAAAAAGCCCCTCTTGATAGACGCACAAAGGTGTATTACGTAGGAAGATTAAATAACTTAGAAAGTCTGTGGGAAAAATTCTCCAGTAGTCACACTGATTTATTACAGAAAATTCCCCGAAAGCAATGGGTGAACACGGATTATGTTAAAAATGATTGTTATGATGTAACGGAAGAAACTTATCTGTTCAGCAGGTCTGAAATTCATGAATTGATAGATTCATTTAACGATTCAAAACAGGGATCAGATAAAGACGAATCAAAACATGCGCCCAGATCCAGCCAGGTAAAGTTACCCAAGATTAATATTCCTATGTTTTCAGGAAAATATTCTGAGTGGAATACTTTCCATGACTTGTTTTCTTCACTTATTCACAACAGTAATAATTTGGATGGTGTCCAGAAATTGCATTATCTAAAGGGTTACCTGACTGGTGAAGCCGGGCAATTGCTTTGTCATATTCCTGTCGCTGAGGACAATTACGAGCGGTGCTGGAAATTGTTAGAACAAAGGTATAACAATAAAAAATATATCTGCAACCATATTATGAAGCGTTTGTTTAGTCAACGCAATCTTTTGAATGAATCCTCGAATGGGTTAAAGGAATTAATTGACACCACTAGTGATTGTCTTTCAGCTCTCTCAAATATTGGTGTGGATGTTGATAGTTGGGATGTCATAGTAATTCACATTTTGACATTGAAGTTGGACCCGGAGACACGAAGACAGTGGGAGTTCTTTATAAGTAGTTCGTCAGATGAGCTACCTACTTATACTCAATTCAAGGAGTTTTTAACAAACAGGTACCGTGCCATGGAATGTTTGCCTCCGGATAATAGGTTTAAAATTCAAAGACCCTCATACCCCAACAATCAACATACCACCAGTCAGATCCGTTCATTTCATGCAATGCATGACAAATGTCAGTTTTGTTCGGGCGAACATAAAATTGTTTTTTGTAAACGGTTTATTCAGGAGTCCGTTGATTCACGTCGGAAATTTGTGCTTACGAATAATATTTGTTTTTGTTGTATGGGGAGTAATCACTCAGCCAAGTCCTGTCAACGCAATGTACGCTGTCGTACATGTAAAGGGAAGCATCACACGCTTCTACACCCCCTGGATGCAAACCCTAGTGATAGGGTAGTTTTTGATAGCAGCGGTGCTAGAGATGGTCATGGTAGCAGTGAGTCAGGCACTGCAGGAGACAAATTGGTTGCTGGGAGTTCAGGACAGAGATCGATATTGTCTTTAGTTTCAGCGGAACCAATTCCTTCAGAAAAGGTATTTAAACAAGTATTACTAGCGACGGCGTTAGTAAATGCTAGGGCCCAAGGCGGTGAACAATTCACACTTCGGGCATTGTTAGACCAAGGTTCGATGTCATCATTTGTGACTGAGTCTACGGTTCAGGCACTGGGATTGCATAAAATTCCCTGTCATCGAAGGATATCAGGAGTAGGTGGAGAAGGTGGTCTAATCTCCAAGGCAAAGGTTAACTTTAACATCGCTTCTCGGATAGATCCTAATGTGGTTATTCCTGTGGCAGCTTTCGTGCTGAAGAGCGTCACTTCTCTGATTCCGTCCAGCAAGATTGAGTCAGTCAAATGGAAGGAACTGTCGAACTTGGTTTTGGCCGACCCGGAATGGCATACGCCAAACCGTATAGATATGTTACTAGGAGGAGAGGTATACGGCAAAATAATTGAAAAAGGTCTGAAGAAAGCTCCACAAGGTTCGCCAATAGCCCAGCGTACATCCCTAGGGTGGATTCTATCAAGTACAGTCAGTCAAGTTGTTCAAGAACCAACAGAAGAAGTGCAAGTTTTTCTTTGCAAACCAGATGACAACAATTTTTTAAAAAGGTTCTGGGAGCTCGAAGCAGATGCTGAATTACCTAAAGAAAAGATATTAAGCCAAGAGGATAAGTATTGCGAGCAGTTTTTTGCCGAAACCACGCAAAGAGATATGGAAGGAAGGTACGTAGTGCGACTTCCCTGTAAGGACGGGTTTCCAGAGGTTCAGAATTCTATGAAAACTGCTGAAAGGAGGTTCTACTCATTGGAGAGAAGGTTATATAACGATCTCAATTTAAAAACAAAGTACACTGAGGTCATGGAAGAATACGTGAAGCTCAATCATATGGAATTAGTATCAGATGACGAAATCTACGATCCGAAAGCTGTATACTTGTCTCATCATCCTGTTATTCGTGAAGACAAGGACACAACTAAAGTTAGGCCGGTGTATGATGCTTCATGTAAGGGAGATAATGGAAAGTCCCTTAATGACAATCTGTTGGTAGGGCCACAGTTGCAACCGGAACTCCGACACACTATAATGAGATGGCGCACTTCACCTATCTGTTTGACAGCTGACATTGTAAAAATGTATAGGCAAATAAAGGTCGCAAAAGAAGAGGTGGACTTCCAGAGAATTCTATGGAGAAGTAGTAAGAATTCTAAGATCAACCATTATAGAATGTTGAGAGTGACATTTGGTCTCACATCTGCACCTTATCTAGCAGTAAAGTCCTTACAACAGGTGGCTATCGATGAAGGTGCCAATTACCCTCTTGCAGCAAGTAAGGTGAAGGATTGTTTTTATATGGATGATTTATTAACAGGTTGTGAAACAATGGAGCAAGGATTTAAATTGTACAGAGAAATGAACGAGCTTTTAGGAAAAGGAGGATTCGAATTACAGAAATGGTCAAGCAATGATGAAAGTCTGATAAAAGCAATGAAAGAAAACGAAAATGGAAACTGTGGTTTGGAAACGAAGAAGGTTTCAAAGGATGGAATAAAGATAAAGGAAGATGAAGTCATCAAAATTGTTGGACTTACCTGGAAGCGTAAAGAGGATTCCTTCCGCTACATAGTCAAAGTACCACCCATGAAAGAATCAGGGGTAACGAAACGAATGATCATCTCGGATATTTCCCGTTTTTACGACCCGCTTGGGTGGGTAGGACCCAGTATCATCATACCCAAAATAATGATTCAGAAGCTGTGGTTGGCAGGATTAGATTGGGATGAAGAGGTACCGAAGAATATTTTGGATGAATGGTTAATTTACCGGAAAGAATTAAAACTGCTTGAAAATATTTATATTCCACGTTGGGTTCACACAAAGATTAGTGATCAGTCAGTTGAGTTACACGGGTTCAGCGACGCATCAAAGGTAGCTTACGCCGCGGTTGTCTACATGAGAGTAGTTGACGCTGAAGGCCAAGTTCATGTCACTTTGTTATCATCCAAAACTAAAGTTGCTCCTGTCAAACAAGTGTCTATTCCAAGGCTGGAATTATGCGGTGCTGTACTGTTAACTAAACTTATGCTGGAAATTGCAACTGTTATGAAAATTGATAAAGAAAACTTACATGCTTGGACTGATTCAACTGTCGTTCTTGCGTGGCTGAATAGTCATCCCAATCGCTGGAAGGTGTTTGTGGCTAACAGGGTTTCTGAAATTCTGACATATCTGGATTCACACAACTGGTCTCATGTCACGTCGAAGCAAAATCCTGCCGATGGAGCCTCAAGAGGCTTACGCCCTTCTGAATTAGTAGGTAATTCAATGTGGTTTCAAGGTCCGGATTTCATTCGTCAAAAATTTATAAATTATCAGAAACCAAAAGATTTGACCACAAATCTTGAAGAAACGAACGTTTTTAATATAGTCTCAGAAAAACCTATATGGGAGAGGTTTTCTTCATTAACACGGATGACACGAGTGTTGGCGTATTGCTGGCGTTTCATTAGGAACTGTCGGTCTAATACAAAGATTACAGGTTATTTAAAATCAAAGGAACTTCAAGATGCATTGGCAACAGTTATTATAGCTTGCCAGAAGGAACATTTTGAAAAGGAGTTATGTATAATTAGGAAAAAGGATGTTCTGGCTAAGAGCAGCAACCTTCGTTCACTAAACCCATATTTGGACGAAGATGGTATACTTCGTGTTGGTGGTCGTCTTACCCATTCACATTTTGATAAAAATCGGAAGAACCCAATATTGTTGCCCAAAGTTTCACATTTGACGAGTTTGGTAGTAGCTGATACACATAAACAAACCTTACATGGTGGACCACAACTAATGTTGTGTTACATCCTATCAAAATATTGGATAATAGGTGCTAGGCAGTTGGTGAAGTCGTGTCTGAGGAAATGTGTAACGTGTGTAAGGAACTCTGGCGTTACTCAAACGCAACTGATGGGTCAGCTACCATCAGAACGGGTGACTCCAACGCGTGTCTTCAGACATTCTGGCGTAGATTACGCCGGTCCAATCCAAATAAGAACAGCCAGAGGGCGGGGATATAAGTCATATAAGGCTTACATTTGTTTATTTGTATGTATGGCAACTAGAGCTGTGCATCTCGATTTGGTCACAGACCTCACGTCTGAAGGATTTATGCAGGCATTTACGCGGTTTGTTTCAAGGAGGGGGAGATGCTCGGACCTATGGAGCGACAATGCCACAAATTTCACTGGAGCTTCCAGCGAATTGAAAAAACTTTTCATTGTCGAGCGAAAGTCGATGCTGGATGAAGTGGCAGAGTGTGTTGAAACAAACGGCTGTAACTGGCACTTCATTCCACCTCGGTCCCCTAACTTTGGTGGATTATGGGAAGCAGGTGTAAAATCTGTCAAGCATCACCTGAAAAGGATTGTTGGTGTTACGACATTAACATTTGAAGAGATGTCGACGGTGCTAGCAGGAATAGAAGCCTGTCTGAACTCAAGACCGTTGTCGGTCCTCCCGAGTACGAGCGACGATGTGTCGGTTCTTACACCGGGACATTTTCTAGTTGGAGAACCGTTACTGTTGCCTCCTCAAAGGAATTATGAATCCTCTAAGGTGAGCTCTCTCAGAAGATGGCAATATACTCAACGAATGATGCAGGATTTCTGGCGACGATGGTCACAGGAATATCTTACGAAGTTTTATAACCGTTACAGGTGGTCTTCTGAGGGACCTCAACCTAAGGTAGGTGACGTTGTTGTGGTGAAGGAAGACGGTCTTCCCGCGTGTCGTTGGATGTACGGCAGAGTGATTACTCTTCATCCAGGTTTGGATAATATAGTGCGAGTTGTCACATTAAAGGTTAAGAATGGCACGCTGAAACGACCTGTTACAAAGTTATGTCTACTGCCAGTGGCAGAATAATTGATATCAATGTATTCTATTTATTAAAATTTTGTTTATTATTTTTTTATTAATTTTGGTTCTGTATTATAAACGGATTGTTATAAATAGGGTTACTGGCATGGCAACATATTAGTTATGTAAAGGAGTTAATGAATTTATTTTCGAGTAGTTTGATTTTATGTTTTTTTGTGATATTTACTCTTGTAAAAGGACAAACTGCCACGTAATAGCACTTTGTCCTTGGTGGGCGGTATGTTAAAGATGCGTAGACATTAGATGTCGCTACTAGTTTTTTAGAACTCGGTATCGTTTTGTTATTTGTAAATACATATAAGGCTTGGTAAATAAAGATTGATCGAGTTCATTTCTACCCAGTGCAAACATGTGTATTATTTAATAGTTATAGTGAATAGTGATAACACAGTATTAGGTAGGATGGATTTCAACACTTATTCCCATACAAAAACGGCTTTAGTATGTTTACGAAAGCATCTCGGTAATCACAATTAATTGGACGACATACATACATACATACATACATAAATCACGCCTATATCCCTTACGGGGTAGGCAGAGCGCTAATGGCCGTTCAACGGATATTAACACCACGTCTGACAAAAGTTTGAGGGTCAATCAGATAACTGTGTATCACTATAGTGACAGGTATTCAGCCGGTCGCCTAAAATTGCAATACACACCCTCGAGTCCCTTAGTCGCCTCTTACGACACCCATGGGTAAGAAATGGGGTGATGCTATTCTAAGCCGGCATCACACGGCAATTCGACGGACGACAAGTGGGAGAAACACCATACACAAGAATGTTTATGCGCAATTTCTGTTCATTTGTCTGTTTAGTTTGCAATAAAAACACTGTTTTAGTGTTAATTATGTGACAAATATTTGCAAACTGTTAGTGGTAGACTTTACGTGTTTTTGTTCAACCGAACTTTTTTTCATGTCAAGCGCTTGAGGATGCCGTAATTTATACTAATACGTACGTTATTTATAGAAATAATTATTTAAGTGATATCAAAGTCAAGTATTTTATTGCAAAAACGTGAATAATTAAGTCGGAATACCGTTTTTTGCGCTTATATTAAAAAAAATACAATTCTCTAGTAACGCCACAAAAATATACATATCAATCTCATGAAATATATTTTTCTGTATCTTATCCGCCGAACGTACCTGTTATTTAGGTAAACTTGATTTTGTTTACATCTATTGGCAGAATGTTTATCTTCTTAAATTTTTCGTAGCAACGGCTGCTGGTTACCCGCAATAGCCGAGTCGGTAGTGGCATGAGTAGTCCTGATACTGAAAGACGCAGGTTCGAACCCTGCCAATGCCTGCCTGAAATAAGATAATGTGGGTGCAATGTTGCAAGACCGACCCGATGGCGTAGCGGATAGTACCCCTGCCTTCTACGCCGATGGTCGTGGGTTCGATCCCCACATGAAACAAATATTTGTTTCATTTTCAGATATTTGTGTTTAGTCTGTGTGTTTCTATGTATATTATGTATTTATTCACAAAAAAGTACCTATTTAAGTATTAATATCAGCTATATATATATGTATAGTTCCCATAGTACAAGCTTTGCGTAGTTTGGGGCTAGATGGCGCTGTGTGAAATGTTAAAAGATATTTATTTATTTACATACATACATACATAAATCACGCCTATATCTCCTCGGGGTAAGCAGAGCGTCAACGGCCGTAAAACGGATATTAACACCACATCTGACAAAAGTTTGAGGGTCAATCAGATAACCGTGTATCACTATAGTGACAGGTTGTCAGCCCATCGCCTAAAATTGCAATACACAACCCTCGAGTCCCTTAGTCGCCTCTTACGACACCCATGGGTAAGACATGGGATGATGCTATTCTAAGCCGGCATCACACGGCAAATTTATTTATTTATTTAAGTTCTCTAAAATGCTGCAGAGCTATTTATAGGTAAAATCACGACGCAGCCTGTACGTTTGTTCGTGAAGAGCTTGTGTTTACCCCCATGCTTGTGGTGACACAGGTTGCTGCGCAACAGTGGACGGCGGGCTTCTTCCTGCCGCGGCCGAGCGGGACCAGCGGACCACGGCAACTTCCCGAACTCTAACTTCACATTAAACAGAACTAGCTGTTACCGCGGCTTTGCCCGCGTACTCATAAAAACTATCCTATGTGTTAATCCATGTTACCTTCTATATGTATGCCGAATTTCATTACAATCAGTTCAGTAATTTGCGTGAAGAAGTGACAAGCAAACAAACCAACAAACATACAAACTTTTGCATTTATAATATTAGTAGGAAGTAGTATGTTAAAATATTCGCTGCAAATATTTAAAGGATTGAACCACAGGTGGAAATATGAAAAAAATGGGACCTCCCATACAAAGTGATCCGATCGGCTCGAACATTTTGTTTCTGAGTATTTTTTCCTATGTTCTCATATTTTTACATCCTATATATTTAAATATTCGCGTTTTCCTTTGTTTCTTATTTTACACCCCTGTACCTTATTGCGATATAAACGCATCTTCAACTTACAAGTCACATTTACGGAAGACATAACTTAAGATACTTCATTGTGTAATTCATAAGATATGCACTTCCTCTTTGACGGCTGTATGATATCATATCATATTCTTAGTAGCAGGCAGTTGAAAAACTCTGACACCAGGGTTCGTCATGTCGTTGGATAACTCGGTATCCCACACGAAAAGAGAGAAATTCTTAGCGTATAAAGACATATGGTGAATTCAGGGGCTGACTACCTGTCACTATGGCAATACACAATTTTCTGAATGACCCTTAGATATTTGTCAGACGTGGCTTAAATGACCGTTTTTTGCGGTTGTTTAGGCTCTGTCTACTCCGCAAGAGATTTCAGGCGTGATATGTGTGTGTGTGTATACGTTGCGCTTCTAATGAGTTTATCTCGAACAGGAGGTGGTTGGCCTCGGACATTAGCACACTTGTTCGCCATACAGGTGGTCGTGATATAACACCCATACTGGGTCTTAAAAACAATAATAATGCTAAAATCATACTGTGCCTAAAAATAATAGCTAAGAAAAGACGTCTGATGGGTTCCAAACTTTTAAAACCCAATCTCAAAACTTAACTTAATTAGCAATTCACATTAATTTTAATTTATGAGTTTTAAGTCTCTAGGTTTACTTTATGCCTAAATAATATGCTAATATTAGTGTAGGTATCCTTCCTAGAATCTAGACAAGATGATTTAAGACTTTAGTGTACGGTACGGCAACTAACTTATTTCGATCGGTTGCGAATTGGTGGAGAGATTAGTCACGAGCGTTTGTATGAAAAAATCTGGATTCAGATGTAGTAGTAGTGTGTTAAAATTTCATAAAATATTGTTTTACATTTTGTTTTCAAGTTTTCTAAGAATCTTAAATCTATTGTTTAATAATCTGTTCTGGCAGAGTGTAGGTAGATATGGAGAATAATGTATTTAGCTGATATGAGCTACTTGTTTTACATAAACAAAACATGGTTGTTACCATGTGGGTGGGAAGTTGTAATAAATGTCTGACATTAATACGTCACACCAACGTATTACAGTGGAAGAACGTAAAAAGATAAATGGTGATGTAAATGTTAGCTCTGTTTATTTACATCCACTCCAACCCAGAGGTTAAATCTGTTTGATATTTTAAGAGGCATTACTTTTGACCACGAACATAAACAAACTGAAAGATATAAACTTTTTAAAACTATTCAAATAACCGTTGTTTTCTCCTTGATTCCAGGTGAGAGCTGCATCGAGAAGCCGTTGGCGACGCTGTGGCGCAACTACCAGCAATCCACCAAGCCCGACGTGGTGATGAAGCTGTCCGTCACCAACTCCGGCCTCAAGGGGTTCACCAAGGAGCACGGGCTCACCGAGTACTGGTCGCACCGCATCACCTACTGCGCCAGTCCCCCGCACTACCCTAAGCTCTTCTGCTGGGTCTACCGCCACGAGGGCAAGAAACTCAAACACGAACTCAGATGCCACGCTGTCCTCTGTACCAAAGAATCAATGTCCAAGAAGATCACCGAGGAACTACAGGTGAAACTGAAGCAAGCGCTGGTCGAGTTTAAGAAGGACAGGATCTCGAAACAGAACGCGCGGCTCAGCCTTGCGAATAGCGTGTATGACAACCCGAGCATGCCTCGCCGTAAAATCCTACTTAGTGTCGGTGCCATGAACTACAGACCACCATTAGAAAGGTCCAAATCAGCCCCTAAACTTGGAGCGATCGAGGAGCTATGCTCGGAGGAAGATGAAGAGGAAGAAGAAATGAAAACGACACAAGTGATCTGCAACTCATGGACAGATGACGATTACTCATCACAGACTCTTGACAGACGACGACCAGAAATGAAGTCACCACGCAAAATGTCTTGTCCAGAAGGAATCATGGCGAGAACCAGAACAGATTCTGATAGTTCGGAGGGAGCATCGGACGATATACTAAACATGCTTGTAAAGGAAAGCAGGAAGCACGAAACTAGTCAAGAGGAAAAAGAAAGGCTAACGTTAGAATCGATCGCCGAATCGAACGAAATGACCGACAGTGAGGGCGGGAAGCAAATGCAGAGTAACTTCCTCGTCACGGACAGCGACGACGGATCAGTATCCTCTGGCTGCGAAACCGCGAGCACCGTCACCTCGTCCGACGCTGAACCCTCCTCCCTTCCATCGCACTTCCCACCCGAGGAGATACTCAAAGAAGAAGACGAGGATCAAATCTCTATGATAGACTCTGATACCAGGAGCTACCCCAACTCTCTTCACTCCACTAGCGACGGATCTGAATGTTGTGCTAATGAGGAAGTGAACCACGTGCCGATTGGAGAGAAGAACGGCTTCCGTCGACGTTCTACGTACCCACCACTAAGAACAGACGTCTTGTCTAACTTTGAAAGCAAATTCGAATCTCTGATCGACAATCTAACGGATGTCGATAGTTTAAATTCTAGCACTGAGACTGAGGTCTTCAAGAACGGAGGTGACAATGACAGCGCATGTAGCGATGAGTCTGGTTACTCTGAACTTGTAGAAAATGGCAAAGAGAGTGTCATCGGGAACACTATCATGGTTTAAGCCATCACTTGCATCGTAGTGCATCATTTAGGTCTCATCTTTACCTTTGGGTCGGCCACATCAATGCACATTATTGTATCTAGATAAATGTGAATAGACTATTTGTGTAAATTTATTTTGTAAATAACAGGGTACTGTAGTACTTGATCCAGTTGACGTATCACTTCTTTTATTTAGTAATTGTATATAGTGTAACTTAAGTTTATAAAACTATCTATTTAGATGGAGTTCTATGAGATTTTTATTTGTATAGCGGTTATATTTACTTGGATGTTCAAACGTATTGTTTGTCGTATCTACATATAGTATTACGTTTTGTAATAGTTTGTATACATCAGTAGCATCACCTTCGGAAGGTCTATAGGTACTTGTACATTCCACATGTATTGCCTTTGTGTCCAGGTCATTATAACGTCTGTAGTGAGCAACATTTTCAATGGAAATAAATCATTCAATGATTAAAATTACACTGGCATTATTATTAAAACCCATTTTTTTTGGCACAAATTAGAAGTAATAGGTAAGTAATCGATAAATGAAATAAAATAAGTGAAATATATAATAAAAATCATTACCACAACTTTAAAAAAACAAAATTTAAACAAGAACTCTTGACAGGTTTTTCTTATTACAAAATACAAATTCTATAGACATATTTTTTTCAATACAAATTAATTGAGCTGGAACGAGTATTTTGTTAAGTGTTGTTGCTATACCTTAGGAATAACATACCTATTATTTCCTACTAAGGTACATGAATAATGGTGAAACAAATCGTGTTACTCTTGGTCTAATAGTCTCATGAAAGGAATAATATTTTGAATATTTTTACTAATTAAGTCAAACGGTCATCAAAGTTTTTACGTTTTAGTCTTAGATGTCATAAAAATAAAAACAGGCGGAAACTTGTTCATCAGGTTCCCCCTAATGCTGTTGAAGACCAACAAGAATATTCGCTAGTTCTTTGAATATTAATGTTCCTATTAGTTACCTACTGAGATATGTTTCAAGATTAGAAAAAAATTGAGATTATTATTATGTGTTGAATATCGTTGCAGCTATTCCCAAGATCCCGATATTGCTCGTTTTGAGGTTGAGATACTGTAGCCAATAGTTTTCCATCCGTTTTCCAATATTTTTCCACATCAAACTAACAAAATAAAATAATTGCAAAATAGAAGCTTAAGGAAATTTTTACTCGTATTTTTCCCTTTACACCTTTATACATTGCGTTCGAAAAACATTTAATTCTTAAATAATTAATATTTTGTACCTTTAATTTGCAGAAATTTTATCAAACATATATTACAAATATGTAATTATCACTTTATTTTGTAAGTTTTAAAAAGTAATGTATTGCAAATGTATTGTAACTTCTAGGAGGCAAAATTTTACTAGATATTGTATGGTTTGTGTTCATCTCTGACAAGCCAGAACTCATCAATTTTCGTGGGCCGCCATTCACCACCGTATCCAAGATAGGTTACATGTTGCGTTGACATCTGTAAAATGAAATGTTCTTCCAAATTGCACCATATAATAAATATTTTGCAGTATGGAGAGGATGGACTCTGGGGAAGCAGTCTCAGAGTTTTGTCCAAGAGGAGCAAAAAGGCAGTGGGCAGACCATCAGCCCGTTGATCCGATGACATCATTTAATTGACGGAATCTCAATGGATGAGATTAGAACAGGATTGTTGGGTTTGGTACAATAGAGCTGAGGCCTACACCCTGCAGAGTGGGTAAATGTGAGCCAATATATGATATGTGATGACAACTCACCTCGTCCCAATACAAATGTGTGCGGTTGTAGACCCGGAGTCGGCCGTAACCGTAGTCCCTGCTTCGAAAAGCCGACCAGGGCTTGGGATCAGCTGTGAACGCAAAATTAATACCTAAATATCTAAGACCTTCAAAATTAACGGACTCATTTAACATATTATATGATAACATACATACATATATCACGCCTATATCCCTTGCGGGTTGAGAGAGCGTACACGGCCGAAAAAACGGTCACTTACGCCTCGTCTGACATACATTTGAGGGTCATTCAGATAATTATGTATCACTATAGTGACAGGTTGTCAGCCCATCGCCTAAACTTGCAAAACACATGTAAGCCTCGAGTCCCTTAGTCGCCCCATACGACACCCACGGGAAAGAAAGGGGGTGATGTTATTTTAAGCCGGCATCACACGGCAACATGACAACAGTCTGTCCTTGTTACACTCAAGAAAGTTATTGCCTGGTTTTTTATGAAGAAGAAGACTTACCGTAGAACTTATCTTCTCCTTCACTGTTTCCACCTGCGCCGGTTGTGACATGTGGCGGGGCCCTAAAAATAACTGAAATTTGTTCAAAGGATGGATGGAGTATATATTCTAGAGCATACAATTAGCTTCAGCCTGCAGGTGAGAGTTACCTACCATTTAAGGGATTTACCTAAACCTACTGGTTTTTCAAGTAGGTTTTTAGAACGACCAGTAGAGGTTGACCACTTACTTACCTAACTCAGAGTTGCTGATAGTACAGCCATAGAGTTGCTCCATTTCTAATGGGTAAAAATCACCTAAGTATTTGGTGGGGAACAATTGCTCACCCGGAAGGACTTTGTATTGTGGTTCAAATAACTTGGCCCAATCACGCTCATGAGGCTCACGCTTATGCTTATTATATAGACTCGAACTCTGATCTAAAATACGATCAAACAATGTTTCGAAAACACACAGGCATGATAAATAACCAGGGCATGAAAACGATTTTCAATTCTATAAATCGGCATTTAACAGGATTGAATGAAGGTAATGGTATCAATATTGAAAACAACACTGATCTACTAGAAAATCAAGAGAAAGAGGAACAAAGTCTGTTTTTTCGAGAGTAACATTTACATTCTCCATCAAAATATTGCTGTTCTAATAAACAAAAGCGATGAACTTAGTATTGGTTTGCAGGAGCTTTCAGAAGAAAATATTGAAGTGGACGCAATTTGCATCACTGAGCATTTTGTACGAACAGGTAATGAACACCTTGTAGGAATAAATAATTACGTTTTAGCGTCGTGTTACGGCAGAAAAGAAATTGATAGAGGTGGATCATGCATACTGATTCAAAAAGGTCATAAGTTTAAAGAAATTCCGGAAGTTAAATCGTTCTCGATACCTGGAACCTGTGAATTTTGTGCCGTAGAACTGATAAGTTACAACATCATTATTGTTTGTGTGTATAGGACACCTTATGCCGATAATATTTATGACTTTTTTGATAGATTAACCGAGTTACTAGAGTTATTAGGCAGGTACGGCAAAAAGCGGCTCGTAATTGCGGGGGACTTCAATATTGATATTCTTAAACGAAATAAAGTTGTCTTGGAGTTTCAATCTTTGCTCTTAAGTTATAATTTAAAACTAGCAATTAATCAACCTACCAGATTAAGTAAAAATACATGTCTTGACAATTTTGCAGTATTTCAAAAAAGAAACGTTATCACAAAGGTAATAGAGTTTGCTCTTTCAGACCATACTGCTCAGCTAATTAAACTACCTGTTAAGAAAATATGCAAGTTAGACTTCTGGCGTGTAAGAAAACGCGACTACATATCTGAAAATATGATTAAATTCAGACAGTGTCTCCAATCATTGAAATTTTCAGAAGTATACAACGTCACTAATCCAAATGAAGCATATCTCAATTTTATAAATGATTTTAAACTCATATATGATCTTTGTTTTCCAAGCAAGCTTAAAAAAAATTATGTGAAATATCCTACTAAATGGATGTCAAAAGGAATCCGGGCATGTAGTAAGAAAAAAAGACTGTTGCTATGGCAGTACAGACAAAACATAAATAAAAAAAGTAGGGAAATATTTAAAAACTACTCTAAGACGCTAAAAAATATTATAAATAAAACAAAACGAGCACAAAACGTACACAGCATAAAAACATCAACAAATAAAACGAAAGCAACGTGGAAAATAATAAACACCACTAAAAAAACTACACCTACAGAAAATATTTCCAAAATTGTAATAAATAACGTATCGACTTCAGATCCAACTATAATCGCTAATGGATTTAATGACCATTTTATTGATAAGGTTGATTCTACGGGCATTTCTCGAAGCAATGCCACTCAGCTTATACAAAGTAATATTGTGTCAATGTTTTTGGCGCCATGTCTCGCGTCAGACATCTTTGGAATAGTAAAGTCATTAAAAAATACGAACAGTACTGGAGGGCTAAGATGGCAAAATAGTCTTCGAGTCGCTTCGAGTTGTCAAAAAGTTACACAAAGGACTAAAATCTCATACAAACCATAGAGAATATTATCAACTGACTTTCAATTGAAGTTACAAATAGACTGAATCTGACATTTCGAGTCTCCTATCTAAGCTTGGGCGACTCGATAGACTGAAGCGAGTCTTCTAGTTATCACAAAAAATAAAATGATAAAAGTCGAGGTAATCGTGACGTAAGTACTATTGATTTCAATGAAATGAAATTATGTTTATTGATATTGATATTAATATTAAAAATTGCCTATATTCAAAGAATTTATTGCGAGTATCTATATATCTATCTATTTATCAAATTATTGTAAATGTTTGAATAATTTATGTTTACTCTGTTGACGATGTTGTTAAAGCTGAATAAAGAATATGAATCTGAATCTTAAAAATTTATAAAGTTATATTTTATACAACTTTTTCCTTACTACTTATGAGGAGAGGAAGGCGCGTAAGGTGCAAAGAGGCAGAATTAGAGATATATGCGACCCATTTTCTATCCCGAATAGCGAATTTTAATCTCTATTCCGCATAAATAAGTATATGGGTCGCTATCTCGTAGACACCTTACGCGTTGATCTTGACCCGCATAATGGGGAAGGTATGCCAACGCATATTATAGTGAGTAATAACTCATAAGTACTTAGGCCTACTGCCGATATCATTACCTTTAAATCATCACTAACAGTGCAATTCGACACATACGTCGCTTCCCGGTGTCTCTTTGTCACTATGTAAATATTCTTCGATCTTTCAAACTTCACAACCGATTTTAATGCCTTTTTATATATCGAGTCATTTAAGAGATAGGTTAATATCATTATTTATAATAAACTCTGTGAAAAAGTATTATTCTCACGGGAAAACGCTGGGCTTCTTTACAATAATTACTTCTTACTTTAATAATGAGACTGAGTTTTTATTTGTAGATACTGACCTCTGTCCAATTTCTTGCTAATTGTTGGGGCAAGACCATGCCCTTTGTGCTGGCCAAACGACAATGGGCAAATTTCTTGACAAGATTGTTCAAGTGATCTATGCGAGGAATGTCAACATTTTAGTGTGGCTAAAGTATCTCATTATACTTCATGATATATCCCGTTGGATTGCAGTGTTTCCTTGCAAAACAATTTATCCTGTGTGTCTTTCTATATTCATAGTGTACGAAGTTTTATAGATAAAAAATATCTCAATTAGTTTGGTTATCTTATTTTTACGGTAATTTTGATTTAACTGCATACTGTTTTGAATGATGATGATGGTTTTAATAACTTACTATTTTTTTAAACAAGGTACTAGAAAATAAATACACTCTTGAAAAAAGGACATAACATACACTGGGTTCAGCAGTTTACCATCCTTTTTTTAATTTACTTTCAACTTTTACCTTTTTTTCTGTTGGGAACTTTAATTACCTCGTTTTCGGAAAAATTATATCTGAATGATTATTTATCATAACAATTAAAAAGTTCCTTAAGATTATGAAAATTTTAAGTAATAAAAACTTAACTCAATTTATTGGTTGCAATATATTTGATATAATTATTGTATTATTTTACATTATAGATATGAGTGTCTTTATTATTTTAACCAAAATTGTTGCTTGATATCAAAAATATGCATGCATGTATTTATTTTAAAAAGGATACGATTCTTTATGCTGTAATAAGCTCGTGTTTTTGTTATCAAAATTCATAGGGTACTTCCCTTAGACCTAGAACTATGAAATTTGGCACGAACCTTCGTTTCGAAGTACCAGTTAAAGAAAAAAAATACTAAATTTTGAACTGTTTAAATAATGATTTATTTATTTAAATAACAATGAGGCTAGTAGTTTAAGTGGGGTATCATATAAAATGACTAAATGTGCATGTTTCGAACCCTCGGTGGTCGGAACCCAACTCGCACTTGGCCGGTTTTTTGTCGTTATGTTGTCTCAGTGTTGGAAAAAGGTCTTACCACGCTTCTTTACCCAAATTAGGAACATTACTACTATGTATGAATGTATGATATATAAAATGTATTTATAAAAAGTATTTAATTGAATCATGGGTAGGTATTAAAAAACTTCTTGCGAAAAGAAATAATTTATTTTACACACGAACATTACACACATATTTTAGTTCTAAGATAATATTATATTTGACTGTCTAATACAGATGTATTTGACAAATATGTAGGACCTAAGAAATATATTGTATTGATATAACTTAATTATTTTAGCATGTCATTGTACAAAGTGAAATAATTTCCGGATAAACCCAGAATTTCTTTTTGGCTTTCATAATTAAATATTAGAAGGCTAACGGAGTAAAATATCTTTGAAAAACAAAGACAGAATAACTTTGTACGCGATCTCGGAGGCTGTAGATAGAAGGCAGCAAAACTTACTTATTAAACCCAAATTCAGAATAAAAGCTGCCATTTTTAAATTTCTAAGACGAAAACATAACTTACAATTTCAATTATGAAGTAGAAGGGTGTCAATTAAGCATATGAAACATAATCGTGTATCTTATAATATGGCATACACATATCACGCCTATAATCCCTTGCGGGGTAGGCAGAGCGTAAACGGACGAAAAAAACGGAAATTTACGCCACGACTGACAAATATTTGAGGGTCATTTGGAAAATTGTGTATCGCCATAGTGACAGGTTCTCAGCCCATCGCCCAAAATTGCAATACACACCGATGCACCAATTGCAATATACCGCGAGTCCCTTAGTCGCCTCTTACGACTCCCATGGGAAAGATATGGGGTGATACTATTCTAAGCCGGCATCACACGGCAAATAATATGACAAATAGGAAATATGAGATATTTGATTCAAAGATAAAAGATATTAATAGAATTAGATATTAGAAATCTTGTAGCAGTTTCTTCAAGTTCGCATTCAAGAAATACGAAATATTTATGTCTAAATATTTATTTTAGTATAGCGAATGAGGTGATTTTGTTCATTAAAAACTTTTGTTTACACAAAATGTCTACAAAAAACTGCTGATAGTACAATCAAGCTCAGCTCGGGTTATTTTAGTATCATTTTCACCTCACGGACGGGACACGCAAAGTTATTATACTATGAGATTGTTTCCAATTTGGTAAGATATATTTTTTAAATTTTTAGTCTGCTTTGGCTTAAATCACGTGATCATATCGCCGGACTTTTGTGTTTCGGAGGGCACGTTAAACTTATAGTTTCTGTATAAAAAATTTACAACTACCAAGCAGGTAATCTATATTATCTACGCTTTAGTATTCTTTTTGCTCTTACTTTGTATGTAGTACCTATCTAACTATAGATATTAGCTTCATACTTACTTATTCTAAGTTGTTATAATGCCCTACAGGCACGTAGGTAACCACTTAAATTTTAGGAAAACACAGTATTTACGCATAAACGGCAAAAAGAAATGGGAATAAATAAAGTAAGTAGATGAGATAAAGATTAACATAAAGGAGTAGGTGAAAAAGAATTTTAAATATTATTTCACACCCAAACACATGAAACGTTACTTGCTTTGTATAAAATTTATTATTTATACCCGTTTATTTAACAGGAAATAGATGGCACAGATTGTTTTTAAAAATCAGTATGAAAATTTGAAGGTGAATGTTAGTTCCTAAACATATAACGTAGTTGACTTTGGGGCTAGATGGCGATGTGTGTTTTATCCCTATATTGATAGGATTTGTAGTTAATACACTTCGTAAATAGTTTTTTTTCTTAAACACGCCTCCATAGGCTAGGTGCTTACCCCTTTACTTTAGAATTCTTACATACATACATGAATCACGCCTATATCCCTTACGGGGTAGGCGGAATTCTTACCTCTATAAGAAGGTATCTTATTAAAAACCGGTGGTCCAGAGTAAAGTACAAATACTAAACTGATTCTGTAACAAGCTTCAGTATCTGAACTTCGACTTGACCAGCGGAAGGCTTCATCCAGCCTTTGGAAGCGTCTTTAATAAAAGTAATAGTACGGTCTAATACGCTGCAATGCAAGTCACGAAACCATTTCCCCCGCGCACCTGTAATTATGCTCATATACGCCAGTTGAGCGCTAATTTAAGACAATACATCCCTGTCTGAACAGGCAACGAATCCAAAAATCATCAGGGTATTCAGTCAGGAATAAGCTATTAACTTATTTTTCCATTTATTTTGTCCGTTAGCCATAAATGTTCTATTTTAACTGAAATGGTACATAAATAAATAAAACAATTGTAGAGCTTAAATTATTATTTATGACACGAGAGAGAGGCCGAATTTTAGCAGAGGCTTGCTGAAGCTGATGAATCATTAGGTATTCTTATCCTCATGTGATAAATATTCAATTACTTTATTGCGGATTACAACAAAATGAAATGGTGGCAGGGTATTCTGAAAAGACAAAAATAATGTTGTTATTTACGAACTGTTATTGTATATTTATGCACAAGAGTCTGACTTTCCATACTCCCGCTATAAACTCTTATAAAACCGCTGTAGGAGAAATATGTTTCATTGTTTTGATGGCATTGCATCACTGCACAAAAAAATCGCCAGTAAATATAATAGGAAGTATGAAACGCAGCACAGCAGATAAGCAGTACACCTACCTTCCTTAGTCAGCTCATTAGCAAAGCAGATCCGACAACCACTGCTGATTGAAATATTCTTGAGTCGAAACCGCGAATCCAAAAACGTATTTATAGGCTCAGGCTAGGTAAGCGCGTAGAAAGGCCATCGCGGATCATGCTTAGTGGCGTTCAATACAAGAACTAGGTATCCAAGCCAGCACTGAACGCTGAGGATGATATGATTGATTGATTAATTCATGAAACAGTAAGGTTTTTATGTCCTGTAAAGCTTCTTTCTCTGTAAATATCACAAAATACAAGAGTCGTGAACAAAGTATGTAATCAATAGGTAAAGTAGGTGGATAGGTATAATTGAGAGATGAGGAAATCACACAAAAAATCCATACTTGATAATAAGATCAAAGTTCCTAATAGTGCTATTAGTTACTTACATATTATTGAGCATTTACGTGATTTGAGATCACTTTGAGATATATAATTTTGTAAATCAATGGTATATGACCATTATATAACCACATATTGCAAAAATAATATATATTTTTTCTTTGTTGTTGTTTTTATTGTTTACAAACATTTTCAAAGATAATATAATAGAACTATAGAACTAGCGTTTTAAGAGTTGGGACTCTGAAGAAAAAAAATGAACGACGCAAAACGTCAAAACGCAGTTCCCAAATCATTGCCAACATGACAAAACAAGTCAAGTCTAGTATAGCCAATATAAAGAACACACGTAGTGGTGTAGCTACGCGACAGCCTGCAATTTATCCATATCGACAACGTAGCTGCCGAAACGGCGCGGCAGCTCAAAATAATATTTTTATTCTAATAATAATTATGTTTCAGCAATTTAGCAGCAGGTAAGTTCCGACAACAACCGACTTTCCCGAAGACCCTAAGCCCGTCAAACTGAGCAACTTTCACCGAGGATCAAAAGTGATAGACAACATTAAAAAGTAGTACCTCCCATACAAAAATTAAGCTGACCGAATAATACTCGATGGAAGGTAATTTTTTTTTAATTTTTGACCTATGCTTCTTGGGTATAGTTGTTTAGTTTAGCCGGTGGAGCTTAGCGTTTTCGGGAAAGACGGTCGTTCGGAACCTCCCCGTATTTGAATATTATCGAAACAATTTTAACTCAATATTTCAATAACAATAAGTTGCCGAAACATAACTAATGGACTTTTTTCTAAGTAAAACAAGCTAAAGGATTTCAATAATTATTAATTTTGTAAAATTCTAAATAAATATAATAAAACAGTAACTCAACCAAGTCTGTACATTTGAATACTTAAAATTCCGTTCAAGTTATAGGTCTTAAAACAACAGTAAAAAAATTACTGTTTCTATCTGTCTGTTTGTCCACGTTTCTAGCAAAAACTACTAGACGAATTTTTACCAAATTTTGTATAACTGGTCAACACTTAGAGGATACTTTTACTTCAGAAAAATCTCACACCCCATTCCCACAGGAAAAGAGAGCGACTGGTTTGGCGGAGTTCATACAAGCATGTCCATGCATTTAATCGTCTACAATTTTTAGTGTAGGTCCTATTTCTTCATCAAAAACTTTGACCATATTTTCAATCATTGCACATAATTTAATTGTAGGGTAGATCGAAGATTTTTTGTTGTACCATTCGTTCAGGGCTATATAGCGGTACATTTCTTCATCACCTGAAACATATAATTATATCTTATCAAAAAATAAATACATTTAATTGATTAAAAATTGTAAAAACACTTCCCGTGTTGTGTATAAAATTTTGGAAAACCCGCATTTTTTTTCAACCGTGGCTATGATTTGAACCTGCGACTTTTTCCTTTACTAGTGGCGAAGCCTCATCCATGTGGGCTACCGCGGAACGTCCCCTGCCCGTGAACTTTGCAAGTGTATCTTATCCTACGCGGGCAGGGGACGAGCCGCGGTAGCGCAGATGGAAGAGGCTTTGCCAATAGTAAATTTTGACGTTTCATAGGGCCCAGAAGCGTTTACTCCAATATCCCCCCGCCCCGAAAAACATAGGTACTCTGACCCAGAACTCGGTTGTAAGGAAATGTTAGAAACATTCTCCATTAAAAGTAAATTTGTGCCAAGTGACAACGCATGGTATCGATATCGATTATATATTATTTTTGGTCGTACTACATAACAGTAACTTCTTAAGCTAAATAAACATATTAACTCAAATTAATGTTTATTGCTATAATAACGATGTTTATGAGTCATATTCTAGGCATTATCATTATAATTATCTTAACTTACCTTTCTTTATCCAGAGGAAACTGAGCCATGAAATACCATTTCTGTCCATCCTTTCTTTCGGTTTCAATTTCACAAATTTCACACTTCCTATACTTCATTATTCCTTTGCTTTTGCCAAATACTATGGTTTTGTTACTTATTTAAAATTATTTGATAAGAAGCAAAGCAAAATAAACAGTATTAACTTAAAAACAATTTCTTTGTTTGATGATTGAACTGAGTCCACAGATCAAATGATGTTGACATTATTGCCAACAAAAGAGAAAGAAAACGGAAATAAGTGAAACAGATATAATAGCCGCCATGAAAGTTCTCCTGCGTTTCATACATTAAATTTTTTGTTCAAAGTTTCGATAGTATGATCATTTTGTCCTATGTTTAACTTTTTCCTTCAATCCAAGCATTTGACAACGTAAGTAACGTCATTTTTAGTAGTGCTACCGATGATAGAAAACTTTCAATAGACTATCGATATCGATTATCAGAGTTTCAAAGTAGTACCTATTTCAGAGTAGTATAATATCGCCCTCAATTCGGGATATAAATTCTCTTAACTTACCTTAAATTAATGCTGTCACTTTCAGACAAATAGGTTTAGAAAAGCATAGGAGATATCTAAGTCATAGATATCTCCTATCCTTCTCTAAACTAATTTTACAGAAAGTGACAGCACTAATTTAAGTTAAGAGAATTTATATACAAATACAAATATATTTATTTCGCATCACATCTTAGGCACAACAATAAATAAATTCAGTACAAATATACAATATGAGCTGAAATGGGTGTAGGCACAGCACACTGCTGGTTTTAAGCTAACCCCTAGTCAAAAATGGGTGTTCTTCAATATTTCATTTCATAGAAAGTAAGTAAGGAAGAATAGTTTATTTCTAATATATCCCGAATTGAAGCCATTATTATTCTTAGTTAGCAGTGAATTTCAACAATTTAAATGCAGGAAAAAACTACAAGTAGTGCCAGGCGGAATTTGATCACCCATTTCTAGCTCTAGGTGTCCTTAAATCAATGAAGGCAAGTATCAGCAGTAGTAACGAACAGTACAGTTCTCAAATTCTTATTGAATGCAACGCCTTGCATTTGGGTCGCCTACAAAGCGTGGTATTATACTCGTAGTACGCCTCAATAAGAAAAGGTTGTAGCTATTGATGACGATTGGATGGATTTGTTTCCACTGGCGATTTACTTTTGCAATACCCATTAGTTCGCGCCACGAAAGAGGTCACTCAGACGCAGCATTGTTATTCAAATTCTAAAACCACATGGCATGCACCGCGTGAAAGAAATGTAATACAAAAATAACTAATAATTGATTAAATAAATAAAAGTTTTATCTCAAATCTCAAATAATGCAGGAACCTGCGACTTTCGAAATCAGTCCTACCGACGCCTCTATCGATTTGCCGTGTAATGCCGGTTTAGAATCTTCTTCTTCTCGGTCGATGCCTCATTCCTAAGGCACGTTCCTTAGGAACGACCGAGCAGTAACCTTGGGGAGTTACTGCTCCGCCAAACTCCTCCAGGCTCCGCGGTTTAGAATAGCATCATCCTATTTATTTTTGCGGGTATCGTAAGAGGCGGCTGATAGACTCTAGGGTTTTATGTGTATTACATTTTTAGGCGATAGGCTGACAACCTGTCACTATTGTGATACACGATTTTTCTAAAACGGACCTAACATATTTGTGAGACGTGGCGATAGCGATCGTATTTTACGGCCGATAACGCTCTGCCTACCCCGCAAGGAATAAAGCCGCGATATGTGTACCTATATATTCAGGTTATCGATAGTAAATTTTTGTTCAGCTAGGCAACCCTATGAATAACTTTTTGGCAAGTGTCAAATGGTATTTTATTTAAATAGATTATATGGCTTTTAGGATTAGGAACAATGAGGTCGAATTCGGTACGTAAATATTACGTGATAATAAATCACAGTTTTTTGTAGATGATGATGACTATAATAGTAAAATTACAAAGAAAAGGAATAAATAAGTCAAAATCACAGTGTAACGTTACTTCCATTTAAGTGATTTCTTCAAACTTATTACACAATAAGCAAATTTGAAAAAACTACAGTTTTTGAGTGGGTGAAAACCTCCGATGAAAATCTTCATGGTCTTGATAGTGATAATCGTCTACGGCAAAATGTCCAGTTTGTAACGCGAAGACTCAATCGAAGACTAGAAGTCGCGCCGTAATGTCAAATCGTATAGAACTTTTGTAGAGTCGTGCTGCCATCTTAGCCCTGGGAGACGATGAAATATCGACTAATGTTCTGAAATATGTAGCTGATATTATTTGCTTTCCCTTGAGTCATATTCTAAATCTATGCATTGTGGAAGGTGTTTACCCTGATCTTTTAAAAACAGTAATCGTAAAACCTATATTTAAGAACCAAAATAAAGAAGATGTCCATTGCTACAGACCAATTGCACTTTTATCAAACATTTCTAAAATATTTGAAAAATATATCTGTAATCACTTTTCCAAATTCTTTGAAAAATATAACTTGTTTGCAACCGAACAAAGAGGTTTTAGAAAAAATAAAACAATTGCAATGGCTCTATTTGATTTAATTAATAAAGTTATACCGAACATAGATAAAAAAACACCCGTCTGTACCATTTACTGTGATATGACACAGGCATTTGACTACGTTGACCATGATCTCCTACTAAAAAAATTAAATGCATATGGTGTACGAGGAAATGTCCTAAATTTAATTAAATCTTACCTAACGAATAGAAAACAACGAACGGAAATAAATAATATAGACATAAGAACAAAGACTGAAAATACTTACAGATCTTCAGAAAGAATTATAAAACATGGGGTACCACAAGGTAGTGTACTTGGACCTCTGTTGTTCATCATCTATATCAATGATCTCCCAAAGAGTACGTCACAACATATGACGCTTTTTGCAGACGACAGTACAATAACAATTGAGTCTAAAAATAGAGTAACATATGAAAAAGACATCAACGAGGCGCTTAAATCAACAGTAACATGGCTATATAATAATAACCTAAAGGTGAACTTAACAAAAACAAAAGTAATGCACTTTAGACAGAGAGTGATACCTGATAGCATAAATGTCAAACATAACGATCAAGTAGTATGTAGTGTAGACAGTGCAAACTACCTCGGCTTAACGATAGACTATAAGTTTGACTGGAAAATACAAGTTGATAATTTATGTAAGAAACTTAGCACATCAGCGTATGCTCTACGTAAACTTGCACCTGTACTAAATGTAGACTCATTACTTACTGCCTATCATGGAACTGTAGCGTCATATCTGAGATACGGAATAATTTTTTGGGGCAACTCCACCAACAGAGAGAAAGTCTTTTTAGCTCAAAAAAAGTGTGTCCGTTCAATGTTTGGTATACCATCTGATGAAAGCTGTAAACCCTTGTTTAAAAAACATAAAATTCTAACTTGCCCTTCACTTTATATTTTGGAATTAGCTCTTTTCGTAAAAAATAATCCAGAAATGTTCCCAAGACTTTCACAAACAGTGCCACGCAATAGACGGGACAATGACATTATAAGGGTACCACGTGCCAGAACCTCTCTGATGAGGAAAAGTGTCCTGTGTATGGCACCACATGTGTACAATAAAATACCAAAAGAAATAAGAGGTCTCACACATAAATTGTTTAAAAATAAACTAAAACAGCTGTTGTTGGAAAAGTGTATATATAGTTTTAAAGAATTTCTGTGATAGATTATTAATTCTATTGGCATAAATTTAATAATAATTGACTTTAATTAATGAAGTGACATTTGTGAATTTATGTAATTTAATGCAAAATTTAATGTAATTAGTAATTATTTTAATGTAATTTAATTTAATGTTATTTCGATTGTTATATTTAATGTAATTTGAATTTCCTTTAGTCACATATATATTATGATGAATCAATGATACATTTGTATGCCTCATGGGCGGAATATAGTTTAAGGATTTTACATATAATATAAGACCATTATTGTACCTATATTCAAACAAATAAAGAACTTTGAACTTTGAACTTTGAGGCAAACTGGGCTAAGGATTTTCATTTTTTTTGACAAGTCTTTAGATTTGACTGATGTACATACATACATACATATATCACGCCTATAATCCCTTGCGGGGTAGGCAGAGCGTAAACAACCGCAAAAAACAGCCATTTACACCACGTCTGACAAATGTTTGAGGGTTATTCGGAATATTGTGTATCGCTATAGTGACAGGTTGTCAGCCCATCGCCTAAAATTGCAATACACACCCTCGAGTCCCTTAGTCGCCTCTTACGACACCCACGGGAAAGATATGGGGTGATGCTATTCTAAGCCGGCATCACACGGCAATGTTATGGGAAGAATAGAACGTTCTGACGGAGGTGAACCCACGATGCTTACCCGGGATTGATATAAGCGCTTTGGGTGACATTGTAAACAGTTTTGTTGTAGACCGGCCAGGACCGCTCGTAGTGATGCTCGTGCGCCCAGATCACCAAGTCTACACCGTAGACTTTCAGCAACACTTCCATGCCTGTTGAATACTTAATTTATGTCACAAAGTCACATCAGTGCAGACCTCGGCTGGACGTAAGCCTCCAGCCACCCACTTCTAGTCATCAGTCCTTCAAGCCAGAAAATATCTAACGCTACGCTTACGGAGGCGCGACGTGTGATCAGCTTACTGTCACTTCAAATTGCTTCAGCTCTAGACTATTTTTGTTTATTTGTTGATGTGGCTAATAATATAATTTCTCATTATAAACAGAAAGCTATCCATAAATATATTTAAGATCTTTGCAGTAAGAATGCCTCCTAAAAACGGTAGATTACTCAGATAGCTCACCCTTCCCACCGAACTCAGGAATGCCGACGCGTTGAGGGTAGTCAGCATCTGAACCGTCAGCTTTCCTGCATGCGTCCCATCCGGTCGTAGATGAGCAGTACATCGGTCGGTGGCCAACCATGATGATCCAAGGATACTTCTCTCTGAAGACAGCATAAAGGAAAATAACAGAACTTTCACACTATCTATCACCTATATGGGCAGGGAAATTGAAAGGGAAATGGGCAGAGCGAACACGTCAACAGGTTACTCGCGGTCCTTCTCGTCATGCGCTGGCCGCTGCTACTTCCCGTGCTCCGCGAGTGTCGGTATTTCGTGCGCGAGTCAGAGGTACGGTATCACGAGCGCGTGTTTAATGCACTGTGACGTGTGAACACTTACTCGCGTTTATACTTCCGCGAAAGGATTTCGAGAAATATGGCAGGAGCAGGTGCATAGTGTGAACATAGTATAAAAAATTGAAAAGTGTTTGCAGCAGCGGTCGGGACTTGAACTATCATTTGTGAAAATAATATAGCTTTGTGAGTGCGAAATAATCCGTAGTATACAGCATAAATAGTCTCAAGGAGTAATCAAAATATTGAGGCAAATACGATTTATTTTTATATTGAAATTGATGGTTTCTTAGGTTACCTGTTTTCTTTCTTCGTGGCCTTCTCTAAATCTTGAACCAACCAGTTGTAGTGTGTTAGAAATTGTGACTTTTTTGTGCTTCTGGAATTAGGAAAAGACACAAGATATTTTTGAGACAATCAGCGATGGTACCAAGTATTTCGGTAGGTTGCACAATGATTTACGAGAAGCATACGTAAATATGAGAAGGTTATTTGATAAATGAAAATAAGAAATTGAAAAAATGTCAGCGCCCGCCGGGACTTGAACCCGGGACCGTGGAGTACCGTTCCACTGCTCTGCCAACTGAGCTACCGGCGCCCCGACGTAAGCTGACGAAATCTTCAACCTCTTGGTACTCGTCTTTTCAATTTCTTATTTTCATTTATGAAAGTAATATAGCACTGTGAGTGCAAAATAAAACCATAGTACATTTAATTAAGCAAAGCTTCATCGCATGGTTCGAATTTCACTCTTAAGTGGACTGACCATAGTATTAGTTTCAAATAACTTATACTAGATGTCGCTTGTCGTCACTTCGAGACGAGTACCAAGAGGTTGAAGATTTCGTCAGCTTACGTCGGGGCGCCGGTAGCTCAGTTGGCAGAGCAGTGGAACGGTACTCCACGGTCCCGGGTTCAAGTCCCGGCGGGCGCTGACATTTTTTCAATTTCTTATTTTCATTTATGAAAGTAATATAGCACTGTGAGTGCAAAATAAAACCATAGTACAGGTTATTTGATTTTCTGTAAACTCTATTATTTTAAAATAGTACCTTATGACTATTCCCAAATCAACAGAAACAGACATAAATGAGTAGAGATTTAAATTCAATAAAAATTACAATTAAGAATTTTGCATGATTCCTATAGCACCTATAGATAGCGGCAGAAAATTTTGGGACTTTTATGAATTCTTTGTTATACAAATTATACAACAGAAAGAGCCTAAAATAAGTTACATAAGCGAGCCTATTAATATAAGAAATATCTTTCAGGCAACTTACTGTTCTTCGGGCGCCTCAATGTGGTAGACTTCAGTGTTGACCATAATGAAGTGTGCCAGACCGATGTTGAAGCTGTAGAACATGTTCTCATTGCCTTGCCGGGGCATGGTGAAACGGTTTTTATAGTGGCTGAAGTTGCTGGGAACACCAAATAAAATTCACAAATCACAATTCAGTTCTTTTGGCGTGTGATGTCGGCTCAGAATAGTATCCTCCCATTTCTTTTCCGTAGGTGTCGTGAGAGGCGACTAAGGGACTCGAGGGTTACGTGTGTATTGTAATATAAGGCTTTCCTGAATAACTCTCAAATGTTTGTCAGACGTGGCGTGTGTTTGTATGCGTCACAGTTCTTTTTTAATTGAAGCAGACATACAAACATAAATAGATTGAAGTGGCAGTGGCCTAAGCACATCTGTCGTAGAACCGACGGACGGTGAAGAAAGCGCCTCGATAAACGTAGCGTTGGACGTCCTCCGGCCAGATGGACTGATCACATAAAGTGGTTTGTATTGACTGGATTGCGAAAACGGGAAGTCATGCCTTATTGTACACCACTACATGGTATAGGGTGTACCCTGGGGAAGTCCTACCTGCAGTAGACTTGAACAGGGTGATGTGATCATGTTACTAACTATCTATCTTCATGGTTGCCTGGTGTGGTCATGTACGGTACGTTAGCTGCAACTGGTTCTATCATTCTCATGAACTTGTCTCCTCTCGTACCGTTTTCATCGTGGAAGTTGTATGCAAAATCGCCATTGTGGATTGTCATGTGATACCGGCTGTGATTCAGCTCGTATTTAAGACCTGCTACAGTCTGCAGAAAAAAAGGTTTGTCATTTCTGAATATACCTGTTTTAAAGGTACATGATTTAGTTAATTTACTTACTTTTACATCTACTCCTTGGGGAATGCCCATATCTCCAACAATTAAAGCATTCAACACAAAATCCTGACCGCTAGGTGGGGTATAAAAAGAATACTCTATTGACATACCATCCTTGGATCCCACTCTGTACACTAAAATACAATAAATAATGAATTATGACGCATGCGGTGAGGTTACGATCGTGACAAGCTACGCAGAGTGTCTGAGCGTCTTGTTTTATGAAAATCCAAAGTTTGCTTAAAATAAAACATAGGTAACCACCTTTTGGAGAAGTAATGAGGCAAGTAGGCTTAGTGATGACTGTGAGGATAAAAGTTACCCGCCTGGCCTTGCGTCGTGACCGACTGTTACGATCAGACATGTTTGGAAGTTGTATATAATAGCGATCGGCGAAATAACTTCAATACCGCGTTTTAGGACTTGTATGTGGTGCGCTTGCGCCGCCACAAACCTATACTTGCCCCTTAAAGTCATGTTATGAATAATCTATGCTCAACGAAATCTTTAGGTAGGATATCTTACCGTATTTGGTGTCATATTTCAAGTCCTTCAACATGACTCTGTGGATCCATTGCTCATGTTTCAGTACTCCACCATCAGCGAAGACGTTGCTGGTGCCAGTAACCATCTGGTCTGTGGTCTTCTCACCAAACTGCACAACACTCTCGTCTGTATCCTCCATCGTCGACCATGTTACCGCTATGTCGTTAATTTTCTCTGCAATTGTTCATCCAAGTATAGTTTGTGGGTCTTTGTTTTGCCTGAGGTTTATGTAATGAACGCAAAAACTTTGCAACATGATCAGTCCACCGAACTGAACAATATTACCTATGACGCACTAGTTTTTTTTCGAGTTTCAATAGAAAGTCATTAAGCTGTTCGGATATTTTGTATGGGACGTCGAAAAATACGTTAGTTTCGTGGCCGATCATCACACCATAATATATATCACAGAAAATACCCATTATCCGTATACTATGAAATCATGTAAAATTAGCTTTGGATGTAGGTTTACTTGACTTATTTGGTAGAGAATTTAACCCTCATTTCGGCTGGTTAAGACAGTCTTCTTCGTAAAGGTCGACATATCACAAACTAAACAAACCTACAAACCTACATCATAAGTGATACTTGTTAGTTTAAGGCGTGTGTTCACGTAAACGACCTAAACAGTGGCGCCACTACACAAAATAAAACCTCTATATACAAACAATCTATCGGAATGTCCGTTGCCCAAGTTTTTGGTATTATCCTAAATTAGAACCTGCAAACTCAATGAAATATTCGCTGTAATTAAAGCGGATATTAATACCAAAAGTGACCGTTTTTAGTCAGTTTTTGCCATTACTTTAATTGCAGCGAATATTTTATTGAGTTTGCAGGTTCTAATATTACTTTCGGATAAACTAAAAACGGACATTCTGATTATTTTTTTGTAACAAGAGATTTTTTTTTTGTAAAGTAGCGCACTACAGTCGAGGTCGTTCACGGCTTCACTCGCCTTAATAATAAAATTATCTTTTTCCAGTATTGAACTGTTGAAGCTGTAATAGTAGTAGGTACTCACCACCAAAAGCAATATGGACTTGTTCTGGGAGGAAGTTTTCGTTGAAGGTAAAGCATCCGTCCGACTCATCATAGCATTCATCGTAAGCTGACACAAGTGTTACACAAACCAAACTAAGAACAATGACGTGAATTGAATCCATGCTAGACGAACCTAAATGGTGTAAAAACTTTGATAAATACTTAAATTAATATAATGTGTAAAATTTTACTAGTAACCGCTAGCGAAAACTCGAAACAGGCTGGTGATAAGGAACATAGTTTGAAATACGAATAAAAAATTAGACCTCCCATACTCAATTGCCGATCAGCTGATTTAAGTTACTATGGAAACTACAAAATATGTTTGTCCTACTACAAACTATGAGCCTTGGGGAGAGTTGTTTTTTACCACCAGCCCGTGTTAAGATTTCGTTATCGGTCACTAGTAAAATTTCACCCTACTATATCTAGTACTAAATCTTTTCTAACATTTCAACGTATTGGGTATACAATTTAAGAGAACTTGCATGAAAGGAGGTATCAGAACTAACCCGAAACAAACCCAACCCTTGCCTGTGGTGCAATTTTGCAAGTTCTTTAAAAGAAACTGCGTTCATATGGACTACTGGTGCGAATCTGCGAGGCATCGGTCTCATGAGTGTCTTACGACCACTCGTGTATGAGTTTCGTCCTCTACGATAAGCTCCTTGTACCCGAGCGGGGCAATCGCAAAATCTATGTAGTTTAGTTCATTTTTCACGATTACTTTACCTGATGAGCTGAATAGAAAGCGAAACAGTTTCCGACTTATTTTGCAAATATACTTTTCTTCTTTCGTATTCCTTTACCAGTTCAGGGTAAAAACTGAACTAAACTACATTCTTTAATAGAATATAACTTTGATGAAAATTATAATATAATTTCTATGGATGTCGTCACTTACGTACCAGCAGTAATTATACAGTGTAACTACGTTTCACACTGCCGGATTGAGTATATCTAAAATTTCTGTCTACCTATTTCAATACGTAAAGAATTTCATTATTTCATTTTATTATGTGGGTTGTTATCTATTTACCTACATTACAAACATACCTATCGCCGAGTAGGCACGTTTAACTGAGTATGTACGATTAACTAACATGTGTACCTACGAATTATATTAGGAATAGGACACACCAACAATATTTACAAAGTGACATCAAAAACAGGGTTGAAATAAACGCTTATTGTACTGAATTATATTAGTTTATCGATTCAACCTTTTCTTACAATCAAAGAGCATGAACATCAAAAGTATGGCAACGTAAAGTAGGTCAATGTCCTATACTGTATGAATATTTTAAACCATAAAATATGTAAACATAATGAGTGTAACCGACATTGGGACTGTTACGCAGGCCGGTGTGCACTGCCCGTGACGAAGCACCTGCGTGACACAGGGGAAGGTTTAGGGAAGTGAATTCCAAAGTTAGTTTTATTTATTTCTTTATCTACACTCGTCTCATAATGTTCGAATTATGAATTCGAAAACAGGACCTACTTTATGCATTCTGCCTTTAAAAACTAGGATTTACTATAAATTACAAAAGCGTAATGACTTAATGAGAAAACTCTTACTACGATAAAGTTGAGAAATGAAAAGAAGCCAATACTCAAATCGCCATCTTCCGCCGCACCTGACAGTTGTTGTACGGTAATTTTTCAGATGTTGTTCAGTTGTTTTAATAGGTTTTTGTTCTGTTGTTGTTCAGTTGTTGTTCAGATGTTGTTTAGTTGTTGTACCGATGTTGTTCAGATGTTGAGCAGTTGTTTAGATGTTGTTCAGTTGTTATTTCGATGTTGTTCAGTTGTATATCAAGCCATATTACGTTCTCGTATTGAATTTGACCATGTATCGGGCCTTGCAATCGCCGGTGCGGTCGTTTGGAAAAGTGATCAACTGAGTACATTTTTTAGAGTGTAGATAAAATAGTGCCCCCATTATATGACAGTTGCATAAACTACTATTTTCTTTTTGGGCTGGACTGTACAATTTTAGCCCCTGAACTTTTAAATCTACACCTGACTATTTAGCGGGGAGCTAGGGCTCACCCAGATATGAAATCACTACTACTTAGTTCCATAAGACCGTATGTAATAAATTGTACATGTAAGCAAAATAAAGAAATTTAAATATTTTGCACCCTTTGGGCGTGACTGGGCTTACGAGTTGTTCTGGGAAGAACGGATTGCACTGAATCTACCCGGCACATGCCGGTAGTTCCCAAAATGAGAAACAAATGAGGGACCTCCGCGCCCCCGCCGGCGAGGGCGTTAGTTGCTTGAGGAGCTTGTGGAGTGTGATCTACTCGCAATGGCTGCAGCAGCGGCTACTGTGATGTCGTCATCATCATCCGAAAGGACGCGTCTGGGACGGCGGAGGTGATCTCCGAAGTAAGTGGAAAAGGGTTACTTTCTTATACAGGAAGTAACAAAAAGGGAATACAGGCCGAATAGAGGTCAAGGTAAGCATTAAACTGAGCTACTTTCCCCATTGAACATAGATCGAAACATGAGGAAAATATGTTTATCCCATAGTATATTAACCAGCTGATCTGCATTTTTGTATGGGAGGTCAATTTTTTTTAATATTTCGAGTCATGTTACACGGGGAATGTTTCATGTGTGTTTGACTGGGCCGATGGCGTAGCGGATAGAAGCCCTGCGTCATTTTCAGATATTTGTGTTTAGTCTGGGTGTTTCTATGTATATCACGTATTTATTTACAAAAAATAAGTATGTATAAGTATTAATAAACGGCTGAGAATAGCATCACCCCATATCTCGGCTGAGAATAGCATCACCCCATATCTTTGCCGTGTGTTGCCGGCTGAGAATAGCATCACCCCATATCTTGCCCGTGGGAGTCGTAAGAGGCGACTTAGGGACTTGAGGGTGTGTATTGCAATTTTAGGCGATGGGCTGACAACCTGTCACTATAGCGATACACAATTTTCCAAATAACCCTCAAATATTTGTCAGACGTGGCGTAAATGTCCGTTTTATGCGGCTGTTTGCGCTCTGCCTACCCCGCAAGGGATTATAGGCGTGATATATGTATGTATGTATGTATAAGTATTAATATCAGTTATCTAGGTCCCATAGTACAAGCTTTGCTTAGTTTGGGGCTCGATGGCGCTGTGTGAATTGTCCAGAATATTTATTTATTTATTTATCTTGACCTCATTTCGGCTTTTTGTTACTCCACTTCGAGCAACACGTTCTTCCGTCTCGCTCCGTTACGGGTACGTAAGGCCGCGTTAATCGAAGTCACTCCCAGTAGAAACACGCCTGTGTATACTTCACTTACAGAATTATGCATAGATGACATGACAATAGATGACATATGACATGAATTTCTAAGATGTCCCATTTAAATATTTAAAACATAAGCAGTTGCAAAAGTTGGTCATTTTATCATAGCCTAAAGTCACGATAACAAATACAATCAAATAACTACAAGTTTCTAAGAAACGGACTCTCTATGTGATACATTACTTCACATTCACAGCCAAAGCAGCCGACTGCTAGGCGTGGGCCTACCCCTATTGGGGGTTTAATGCCATACTCACCACGCCTTGCAAGCTGATGGTCGAGCGCAACGCAATAATATTGCTTTTTTTTTTTTTTTTTATTAATGATGGGTTTGCTCTTGACTCTAGTCTAGGTCATAGGACAGAGACAGAGTCTAAGATGTAGCGAGCTCACCCAGAAGAAGCCTGTTAAGGCACTGGCACTCCCACACACTTTCACGCTTTCACACAGAACGCCTGCCCATTCCCAGTATGAATTTATCCCTTGTATGCATTTCACGGTTTGTACTGAGGATCCTCTATTTATTAATCTTTCTGAAACATGGTTCTACTTTTAATTGCGAAATAAATTCAAGAAGCAGGACTTATCGATAAATCTTCATAGTCTAAAGAGTGTTGTAGAAAGTATTATTTGATATTAAATGTGTTATTTGATATTAAAATGTATAATTATTGATTTAATTTTGTTACTTAACTATTCTTACTTACTTACTTTTTATGAAATGAAATATTTAAGAACACCCATTTTTGACTAGGGGTAAGCTTAAAACTAGCAGTGTGCTGTGCCTACACCCATTTCAGCTCATAGTGTATATTTGTACTGAATTTATTGATTGTTGTGCCTAAGATGTGATGCGAAATAAATATATTTGTATTGTATTGTATTTTATTGTATTGTAAGTAGAAAACTGTGTAAATTTAATGAAGATTTTGTAGAAATAGATCTCATAGCTACCGTCAGCTACGACGCAAAAGGTGAAACAAGCTTATTAAATTAAAAACCCAACTGTATTCTGCGATAAAGCCCAGCCACACACTCAGGATATGTAAGGACACTTTTGATACAATTCCCATTCGAATCTGTTCGGTGGTTTTAGTCCTTTAAAGAATCGCACATATATACATACATGAACTCCAAAAACATTACACTCCTTTTTTTGTTAAGCAGTCGTGTAAAAAGATGCTTCGTAGATCATAAAATTTAAGCACTCAAGTGAAAAAATACTGACTCTGCTAAAATTAATAATTGACTTTTACGACTAGTCATATAACGTATCATTTCAGCGTAAAAAAGCCAATAAAACCAACTGGCATAATAGCGTAACGCAATCATCGTAAAAAAGTGACAAAAGAACATTCGCGAATTCTGCACAGCACTCAAAATCGAGAAATAGATAAGTGATGCCAAATGACCACATACTCAAGTGTTTGTACTTATCTTCGGCAAAGAGCAATGACCTCCAGTTCGGCATTGAAATGATACTGTTCAGAAAATAATATTCTATACTTAGTAAACGCTGTTCTATTTTTTTTTGCCAGAACGCGGTTTGCTTATTACCACAGACAAAACACGGGAAATAGGTACGCGTATTTTAAAAACCGAGTCATGACGAATATTGTTAAGATTAATAAAGGAAGATAAGATATTATAAATAGAAGTCATATATTCTGAAAGTAAGTATACTCACGTTTGATATACTTAGTGTTACTTTGAAGTTTGTCTCATATAGGGTGAAATTTTATTAGTGACCGATAGCGCAATTTTAAAATGGGCTGGTGATAAAGAACGCAATGCGCAAAAAATACTTAGGCTTCTCATACAAAATTGCCGATCAGCTGATTTAAGTTACTAGGTATATGGAAATTTAGAATATTTTGCATCATTTTGGTAATTCCAAGCTGAAAACTTCCTTCCTTTACGAATCATTACAACATGCTACCATTTTTCGTAGGGCCTAGGTAGACCACCAAACATGCAATTTCTCTACATTTTCAATAAATTATTAGGTTTTCAATCTGGGATTTAAATACAAGAACGATTCTTACTATTCCCATTCATCATTCGGATTTCTATAGCTATTATTTTACTGTGCATGCGGCCAGGCTGTGGAACTCTCTTCCGCACACAGTGCGCGACAGTCCAAGTCTCTGTGTTCAAAAGACGAGTTAGATACATTACCTATCTCTTTCTTAGTTATCCATATACATAGGTATATATATATATATAGATATATCAACTCGGCAAATGTTGATCATAGGGGTTGTAGCATAAGTTAATTGTTGATCCGTTGGCAATTGTTGATCCCGACAGCTTTTGTTGATCTAATGTATGACCGTGCATACAAATGTGGCTCCGATCGGATCAACAATCGCTGTCCCTTTAGAAGCACAAATACGATCAATTCATAACATTCTTTATACAAATCCGCTCCATCAAATGTTGATCTGATTCAAATGGACCAATCACAGGCCACCGTTTTTATGATTGGTGGTTTTCTTATGTGCGCTGTTGCCACTTTGTTTCTTTGCTTTGTACAACGTCACAACACGTGTATGAATGAATGTCAATAACTATAGAGGAGAATTTCAATTTTGGCCAGTACTATGCACAGTATTCCAAATAAAATTTATTTTTTGTGTAGTTCAGAAAAAAATATAGTTTTGATTAAAACTTATTAGTTTTAAGTATGGCAATATTTTTCATGCGTTTATGACAAATCTATACATATAATAAAAAAGTAAATTCGCGTGTCTGAACATATTTACAAAAATCTTATTGGGGGCGATGTTAAAATAGTTTATTAAAATAGAAAAATGTGCAATGTTTTATGAAGTTTTTGTCTGTTTGTTTGCCCGTTTGTCTGTTTATCTGTTTGTGCGAGCTAATCTCCGAAAGTACTGGATCGATTCTAATAAAACTTTTTGTGGTGTATAGCTACTAATCCTGGCCAACATCTGAGACATTTTTTATCAAAATCGGTTGAGCAGAACGAGAGATATTAAACTTACAAATTTGTACAAAAGTTCTGGCACAGCTAGTCTATCAATTGGAAAAAAATTGAGAAGAGTCGAGGGATGAGTTACGAATATAAGTGAGTTGGTAAACGAGTAAAAGGATGAGTACGGAGATAAGAATATAGCAACATGGCACGGTGTTGGAGGGAGCCATTGCGGACGAGCAAGATGATGAGATGTGCTGGAGTGTTGTAGGAGTAAAAGGGATCGAGTGGGTGCATGTTTAATGCAATAACTATCTTGATAATCTTTATGCAACATCAAAATCAAATAAATTATTCAAAAAATCAAAGAATTTACAAGATTCTCTTTTAGAAAGTCAAATCTAGGTACTTAACATAATACATAAAAAAAAGAATAGTAAACTTACAGAAATGTAAAAAACAAATACATGTCAAAGTTAAACCTATGTCAATGTTATTAAATCTATGTCAAATTGAAGTTTAAATATGATATGTCTATCTACCTGATACATTGTGCAATATCACTAGTCGACGGCCGATGTGGCGCAGTGGTAGTGCGACTGCCTGCGACGCAAAGGTTCCGGGTTCGAATCTCGGTGGGACTCTCACGAAGTTGATATTTATCACTTTGTGTATTTGTTCCCGGTCTGGTTAGGACATTGCAGGGTGAACCAACTGATTGTCCGAAAAGAAATGGTTCCGTGCTTCGGAGGGCACGTTAAGCCGTCGGTCCCGGTTGCTGTCTATGATTACTTAGACGGCGGTCGTAAAACAACCATGTCAGAGGCCTACTAGTGGTAATAGGCGGTTGAAAAACTCTGACACCAGGGTTCATCGGGTCGTTGGACGACTCGGTGTCCCACACGAAATGATGATGATGACTAATCCCGAATAAGAGTGAGGGGTGGGGGGTGGTGATGGGGAGGTTTAATGAGCAAAGAGGGAGACCGGAGACGTATTACATCCGAGAAACACGCAATGTATTTGATCGTGTCAAAATAATCACCGCGCTACACGTAAAGTCATATTTTTATCATCAGGTTAAAGTGACCATTAAAATAGATTGACAGAAATCTTAAGGCGTTGCCCACGTCTAGCTAGGATAGGAATACATCTCTCTCCCTCCCGCCTACTTCTATTTCTTGTTCTTCTACTTCACAATACCTTACTATTTATGGTTAAGAAAATAAATAAATATAATTAAAAAAGAAAACAAGCTTTTATAGCTGTCATGTATTTCAAAAGTGGTTGGCTAGACGATTCCAACGAGCCCAAACTCGATAGGGGTACGTAGTTGCATCTCTGAGATGCTATGACCACCTTCCGGCTCCATCTTCAGACCCTGGCTACCATGTATTTGAAGAGTGGTTGGCAAGACGATTCCAACGAGCCCAAACTTGATAGGGGTACGTAGTTGCTTCTCTGAGATGCTATGACCACCTTCCGGCTCCATCTTCAGACCCTGGCTACCATGTATTTGAAGAGTGGTTGGCAAGACGATTCCAACGAGCCCAAACTCGATAGGGGTACGTAGTTGCTTCTCTGAGATGCTATGACCACCTTCCGGCTCCATCTTCAGACCCTGGCTATCATGTATTTGAAGAGTGGTTGGCAAGACGATTCCAACGAGCCCAAACTCGATAGGGGTACGTAGTTGCATCTCTCAGATGCTATGACCACCTTCCGGCTCCATCTTCAGACCCTGGCTACCATGTATTTGAAGAGTGGTTGGCAAGACGATTCCAACGAGCCCAAACTCGATAGGGGTACGTAGTTGCTTCTCTGAGATGCTATGACCACCTTCCGGCTCCATCTTCAGACCCTGGCTACCATGTATTTGAAGAGTGGTTGGCAAGACGATTCCAACGAGCCCAAACTCGATAGGGGTACGTAGTTGCTTCTCTGAGATGCTATGACCACCTTCCGGCTCCATCTTCAGACCCTGGCTACCATGTATTTGAAGAGTGGTTGGCAAGACGATTCCAACGAGCCCAAACTCGATAGGGGTACGTAGTTGCATCTCTGAGATGCTATGACCACCTTCCGGCTCCATCTTCAGACCCTGGCTACAATGTATTTGAAGAGTGGTTGGCAAGACGATTCCAACGAGCCCAAACTCGATAGGGGTACGTAGTTGCATCTCTGAGATGCTATGACCACCTTCCGGCTCCATCATCAGACCCTGGCTACCATGTATTTAAAGAGTGGTTGGCAAGACGATTCCAACGAGCCTAAACTCGATAGGGGTAAGTAGTTGCATCTCTGAGATGCTATGACCACCTTCCGGCTCCATCCTCAGTACCTGGATACCGTGTATTTGAAGAGTGGTTGGCAAGACGATTCCAACGAACCCAAACTCGATAGGGGTACGTAGTTGCATCTCTGAGATGCTATGACCACCTTCCGGCTCCATCTTCAGACCCTGGCTACCATGTATTCTTCCAAGATTTGACCCGTACAAACTAACGAACACGGCAAGTCAAATAAAAGCTTGTAAAAATTAACACTTCTCGTCTCACTTGTGCAACGTTGCCGTTCTGCAGTATCGGTTTAAAAGTTCACGGCAAATGCTGCTCATAAATGACTTTATATAGATCAACAAAGCATCATTTTCCTTAAAAAAGAAAGCCGTTACAGGATCAACAACTGCCGTGTCAGTTGGTGTCAAGGTAGCGACTTTTCCGTAAGCTTGGGTACTGCGTTACAAGCCGGTGAATAAATGTAAATCAAAAATAAAACGATACCCCCAATAATTCCCCAGTAAACTGCGGACAAAGGTGGATCAACATTTAACGCGTATTTCAGCCTGATCAACAACGGCCGAAAGGAGGACAATATATATATATATATATATATACTGATATATATTGATATATATTGATATTATGTTTTTATTTTATTTCAGTATATATGTATGTAGTTTATGTAGGTGTATGATATTGAGGGGTATTTTATGTAGTTGATATTAAAGAAAATTAAAATTATTATTTAAATTTGTAAATGATAGTGCACGCCTTATCTGCCTCACTTTATGAGATCTCACTGCCCAAGGTCTGCTGGAAGAGATTTCTTTTTAGAAATAAGTAGACCTGTTGTGAATTGTTTCTTATATGTATGTGTCCTATGTTTTTATTGTGTGCAATAAATGGTTTAATATACATTTGATCGCTAATTTACCAATGACCTTAGATGGCAAGCTAAAGGTGGTCAAACCACTTGAGACTTCCTGCCAATTTATGTGAGAACTTATAATTATAAAAATATTTTTTAGCAAAATATGCCATTAACGGATGTTATTGTAAAAACTAAATTGGGCATTAATATCACATTAATCACATGTCCAGCAGTGGACTGTTGTGGCTGTTAATATGAATGTTATGTTAATTATCAAGTAACTTTTTGGAACATAAATAATGATAAATATTCGTTTATACAGGGTGTAAGGGATCAATCAGTATTCGAAGGGCTGTCCTCTACACGCTGTATACTACGTGAGTTGTGCGTTACACAATTTTCCGAATGACCCTCAAATATTTGCCGTTTTCGCGGTTGTCTGCGCTCTGCCTGCGCCGCAAGGGATAATAGGCGTGATATGTGAGTACTACGAGAGTTCATTCAGCTTGACCTGCTAATTCCTAGATAATAAATATAAATGAAATGAGTGTCATTGCGTCAAACATAAAATTGATTTTATTATTTACTAAATAGTTAATCAATAAAGCATTAGAAATATCTGCGGTCAGTCACATAAAGACGGACAAACCAGATTAATGACACAGGGTGTAAGGGCACAGAATAAATAATAGTACTAAAGTAGTAAGGGACAGTATACCGAAAACTGACGACCGATGTGGCGCAGTGGTAGTGCGACTGCCTGCGACGCAAAGGTTCCGGGTTCGATTCTTGGTGGGACACTCACAAAAGTTGATATTTATCTCTTTGTGAATTTGTTCCCGGTCTGGTTAGGACATTGCAGGGTGAACCAACTGATTGTCCGAAAAAGAAATGGTTCCGTGCTTCGGAGGGCACGTTAAGCCGTCGGTCCCGGTTGCTGTCTATGATTACTTAGACGGCGGTCGTAACACAACCATGTCAGAAGCCTACTAGTGATAGTAGGCGGTTGAAAAACTCTGACACCAGGGTTCATCGGGTCATTGGATGACTCGGTGTCCCACACGAAAAGAGAGAGAGACCGAAAACTTTGTAGGCATGATGTTCATGAAACTGAACAATTTTTACTATGGAGTCTTACTATGTTGGAAAAAGAAAACAATATTTCAAGTTTCAATACAAATTCAGCCAGCTGATTGGAAATTGTGTATGGGAGGTCGAATTGCCGCAAATTACTTTGTTTCCAAAAGACTAGCGTATCCAGTCAGGGATATTTTCCTGTTTGGGGGCGCCACTGGACTCTCGAACCACCTTAAGCATCTATAAAAATAACCAGGTGCCTATGTTATGAAACAACAGGCTACAAGTCTACAGGTGAAATTCTTAGTACATTGCGTAGCCGGTTTATATACCTGGTATCATAATGGCTAACCGACTACGCAATGAACATCGAATTTCATCTGTGAAATTGTAGCCTGTAGATTGATAATATCGGGTACAGGTCTTTTTCTTATAAATTTACTACAACGAAACACACCATTATATCTAAGTATAAAGTATAGTTAAGTAGCGAAATTTCAGTATGCATCAATATGACATAAAAGATTTTCAGCGCGATAATGTTATATTATATAGGAATAGACAAGTCTGCGACAGAATTTTGCGCATTGTTATTATATAATAAGTTGGTTATAAGTAAAGTAAACCACGTGTATAATTTGTTCTATGGTATAATAAATGCCGTGTGATGCCGGCTTAATAGCATCACCCCATTTCATTCCCGTGGGTATCGTAAGAGGCGATTAAGGGACTCGGGGGTGACGTGTACATTGCAATTTTAGGCGATGGGCTGACAACCTGCCACTGTCGCGATACACAGTTTTCCGAATGACCCTCAAACATTTAAAATTTTATCAAACGTGGCGTAAATGTCCGTTTTTGCGGTCGTTTACACTCTGCCTACCCCGCAAGAGATTATATGCGTGATATGTGTATGTATGGTATAATAGTAAACCATCTATGCATGCATAGATATACCAATTTAATAACATTTTACCAATTCGATTAAAAATAAACGAACAAGCCTTCATATAAACAGTTTTTCAAATCTCATATCTATACATATAATAAAACAGAAACGAAACCAATTCTGTACATGAAATAGATTCAAAAAAGGGGTTTTGCTTCTAATTGTGTTCAAGATACAGACATCAAAACAGAAGTAATCTATACATATAATAAAACAGAAACGAAACCAATTCTGTACATGAAATAGATTCAAAAAAGGGGTTTTGCTTCTAATTGTGTTCAAGATACAGACATCAAAACAGAAGTAAAATTGATTTTTGTCTGTTTGTCTGTTTGTCTGTTTGTCTGTCGGTATGTTTGTTATTCTTTCACGTAAAAACTACTGCACAGATTTCTACAAAATTGTATACTGTGGTAGCTTATTACCCGGGTCAACATCTAGGATACTTTTTACCTCGAAAAAATCTTTCATTCCCATGGTAAAACACAGTAACTGGTTCCGCAAAGCGAGTTCCGAATTTTTTTCCTAAAAAATAATATAGATGTCGCTGTTAGTTTTGTAAAACGCGGTATTGACCACGTATTGACTGACATACGATCTGAACTTCTAAACGACCCCGTGAAACGACCTAACCAAACAAAAAACAAACAATCACACATTTAATCCTTGCGGGGTAGGTTGAGCGTCAACGGCCGTAAGTATTTTATCGCTATCGCCACGTCTGACATATATGCGGGCCGTTCTAACTATTACAGAAATGTTTCGGACTTTTACTTTGACCTTTGGTCATGGTCAAGGTATGTGATGGAAGACAGATGAATTGTGATATTTTCTTGAGTTTGCAAAACTATTACTCATCACAATAAAACAATTTTAAACGGAATTAAGTTGTGTTTATTGTGGAAACGTAGGAATTGTGAAATCCAGAATAAACACAACTTAAATCCGTTGGAAATTGTTTTATTGCGAAGACAAATTATGATTGGGGTAAAATTAGTTATTTTTTTTACCACTACAAGAGGCCGTTGGCCTGAGTTAAAGGTTATAATACTTTTAATTTTAACTCGACATCTCTACGTAACCGAGATAGTGAGTCTTGAAAGACAGACAAATGGACAACAAAGTGAGTGAACCTATAAGGGTTCCATATTGCAGCCTAAAACCTATTTACCAATATAGTTTTTATTTTAACTCGATATCTCTGCGCATTCCCGAGATAAAGCGTCTTACGAGATGGATGGACGGACGGACGGACAACAAACTGATCGTATAAGGGTTCCGTTTTTTTGTACGTTTCTTTTTGATGTACGTAACCTAAAAAAATATAAATACCTTCATTAGTTAGAATCAAAAATGTTAGAGTAAAATTTGTTTAAAATTACTTCATAGATGTCGCTGTTAGTTTTGTGAAACCCGCTAATGAAATGTTTTCTCCAAAATTATACAACAAAGCCACTGACAGGCGGCGGGTTTTCTAAAAAAATAATAATATAGTATTGTAAACTATGCCGTGTGATGCCGGCTTGCAATAGCATCACCCCATTTCTTTTCCGTGGGAGTCGTAAGTGGTGACTAAGGGACTTTCACATGGGCCATGGGCTGACAACCTGTCACCATGGCGATACACAATTTTCCGAATGACCATCTGCCTACCCTGCAAGAGATAATAGGCGTGATATACGTATGTAAGTATAAACTTGGGCAACGGATATTCTGATAGATTGTTTCTTTAAAGATAAATCTTCTTTTGTGAAGTGGCGCCACTATCGAGGTCGTTCACGGTTACACTCGCCTTAAACATTTTTGCAGAGATCAGAAGGCAAGGTACGATTGCACTTGCTGTAGTATCTTCAAGTATCGCTGCCACACTGCTTCCAGGAGAGAAAACGGCGCATACAACTTTCAAAATACCAATCGATTTGGACACAAACGATACTCCAATATGTGCTGTATCACGTAATAGTTACAAGGCAAAGGTTTTCTGATATTGTTGTCTGGTAGTTATGTGACGAGTGTACGATGGCCAACAAAAAAACGGTAGAAGCTATGGATAGGACTTTGGAAGACATACGCGATAATAGGGCCATGGGCCATATCACTGTTCTTTTTTCCAGTGACTTTCGCCAAACACTTCCAGTTGTTACTCGAGGTACCAGGGCTGATGAGGTGAATGCCTCACTAAAATCATCGGCTTTTTGGCCACAAATTCACAAGCTGACCATGACGGTGATCATGCGAACCCGTCTCGGAGGTAATCCACGGGCTGAAGAGTTTTCACAAGCTTTATTAAAACTCGGCAGAGGTACTTTACCAGAGGATAACGGTCAAGTAAGTCTGCCTGAAACGCTTTGCCAAATAGTTTCTGGTCTAAAGAGAATCATTTCTTCTGTGTATGGCGAGCCTTCCTTCCTTCAAAAGAAAGATTCGTAGCTACGTGGAAGAGCTATTTTTGCACCCAAAAATGATCAGACTGCTTCAATAAACCATACCAGTATGTCACAAATCACTGGGGATATGGTGGTATACGCGTCAATTACCACTGTTATGAATCAAGACAAAGCCACTAACTACCTAATAGAATTCCTAAACTCCTTGAGTGCGAATGGTCTTTCTGCACACCAAATATTACTAAAACTTGGTGTTCCTTTCATGCTTCTTTGCAATCGCACTCCGACAAAGCTGTGCAATGGAACCAGACTGAAGATCTTAAGCTTAAAGATGAATGTATTCGAGGCGGATATTTTCACTGGTTGTGGCGCGTATACCACTCATTCCCAACAACTTGTTATTTCAATTTCAGGGCATTCAGTTTCCCGTCAGCGTTTTCTTTGCAATGACTGTAAACAAATCGCAAGGACAGACGCTGAAAGCCGCAGGCGTAGGTCTTACGATTCCCTGTTTATCACACGGGCAGCTATATGTCGCTTGCTCTCGAGTCAGTTCTCCTGAAAATTTGTACGTTTAAGCACCCGATGGTAAAACTACCAAAGTAGTTTATAATGATGTTTTGTAGCTGATGTCCATAGTATCAAAACCAAGTACCTAACCGAAAAACAAGTTAACCAGTACCTATTCATTGCACATCTTAAAGAGAAAAAACTTTATACAAACATGATATTAATATTAAACAATATGCATACATCAACTTCACTAACTCACAAGTCACTACACTATGCGTACGAAGTCGCGGGCAACAGCTAGTCGGTAATATTGAAAACACACCACTCACCAATCACACTATTAAAAATGGTATCGATTACTGATTGCTTACCCCAGTTTTGACCCAGTTTTCACAGCAGGGACAAATACGTTACGACAGTCAATATTTAATCGAGGCTCAAAACAATTCGGTATGTAAAGCATAGCTGGAAGACATAAAATAAGAAAACCATTTGGAGATATTTTAGTCTAAATTAAAACATTCTTATAATTAGTAAGAAAAAGTTAAAGATTACTCTTATTTATGAAAAAAACTAAATAACTTTCATTTGACCTGTGAGACGTCGTACTGACCAAGAATGAAACGAATCTCTTTCATGATCTCCTTCAAGATAACCATTGGTATTAGAAACTATAAATCCTAGTACGTCAGTCACCGTCAGTGTCAAATTTATGAAAACAAAGTCTGATTTATTGGTTTTTTTACGAATGGAGTTGTGCGCTGGAATGATTGTGCGCAACAATGACGTCATCAAACAATATATTTGAAAATGAAAAATGAAAAAATATTTATTGAGTAACATAATTACTTATATCTAGTGTAAAGTGCCGAGACCAAACCAGGAAGTATACCAGGATACCTGTAGCGGGAGGACTCGCTCTTCCCTTTATTAATTTATTATAAATTCGCGGATGATCCAATAAACAAAAAAACCAAATTAGTTTCTTAAAATGGTTTATACATTCAGAAAAAAATATATTTTAACTTTACATACCGAATCATTGTCGGGGAGCTGACGAAGTAATAGAGCGTGCGATTTGACCATGGTCAGTAGTACCTGGCAATGTGCCGTTCCCATTATAGTAATTTACTGGGTATATTCCTAAGGTATTGTTCTCAGTAAGTTTCTAAGTTTCCGGGATAATTGGAAATATTCCCCAAGAATTTATCTTAGGCAAGTGGTATATAAGGTGTAAAAAAATTAGCTGAGAATATTTTAAGGGGTGAACCAGTACGTGAAACTGAACAACTTTCCCCAAGGAACATAGGTCGAAATATGAAAAAATAATTTGACCCTCCCATACTTAGTGTGTTACCCGGCCGGGATAATTTGTATGGGAGGGACAATTTTTTTTTTCATATTTCGACCTATGTTCCTTGGGGAAAGTTGTTCAGTTTCACGTACTGGTTCACCCCTTAAAATATTCTCAGCTGATTTTTTTACACCATGTATAATCACGAGACAAAGTAAACCTTAAAATTACGTTAAGTTACTGGGAATAATCCCAATGTTAACGGGAACGGCATGTGACCATTAAATAGATTAATACGTTACCAGAGTCAATATTTAATCGAGGCTGCAGGTCATTATTTTGTTTGTTTACTCGGCGCAAATTACCGTCACGACACCGTGCTTTCTTTTAACTTGAAGAGAAAAGAAAAGAAATGGATGAAAAGTGTTTAATATGTCGTCGGTCGAATCACGAAAGGGCGTAGCCAACAAAATGGCGATTTTTAGTTTTATACACCACGGCATTGAATAATATGCATATTTTAATGTCACGAGAGGACTTATCTGAAGTCCTGTCCTAGAAGACTGCACGAACAATCACGAAGAGACTTAACTACTGTTTCATACTTCAATTATTTTTCACGAATAAGCGACTGCAGTTACGAGTTACGACTCTTCGTGATATTATTTTTACCCACCAAATGCGAGTTTGAATTCAGTTACGCCAATTAAGATACGATAAGATAAGAAAGCTTTTTATTTCCTTACAAAATAACTTAAATAACAGTTTGTGTAGTTTTGTTAGATTAATTTCAAAATCTTAGTCTATGTTAGTTTTAGCATTAATAACTAGTATTTCTTTTTATTTATTTACTAGATTTCCGTCCAGCGGTTCCACCCGCTGCCAAACATTTTCCCGTGTTAATAGTTGTTTTCTCACGGTAAAAAGTAGCATATTTGTTTTACCAGATTATACTCTACCTGTGTTATAAATTTCATCCAAATCGGTCAAACCGTTTGAGCGTGAAGAGGTAACAAACATACATACACACACAAAAACTCTCAGATTTATAATATTAGTACGGATTTTATTTGTAAGGTCCGCTTTATGTGGTGAAAGCCTTCTCCAAACTCTTCTACTCTTCTCTATTTTGTGGAGTTCTTGACCACAGGTTTCCTGCAACGTAAACAATGTCGTCACACCATCTTTTGTTCGGCCTACCTTTTCTTCGGGACTTGTCATATAGAATCCAAGTTGTTACAACGTTGGACCATCTATCATCATGCACTCTTTGGGTGTGACCTGTCCATCTCCATTTCATCTGAAGTACATGCTTGCCAACAACCTTGGCTTTAGTTTTTTTCCTTATAAGGTGATGTCTTACTCTATCTTTTAGTCTGATATTCATATAGCTTCCTTCTATACCTCTTTGACACACTCTTATTTATTTCAATGTTTTTTTGTGTTAATGGCCAGGTTTGGCAAGCGTAAGTGAGGCAGGGTGTTAAACAAATTTTCATGGCTTTTGTTTTTAGATCTACAGCTCTACGTATACTTGTCTTAAACAATGCATTAGTTTGACATAAAGAACCACCTTTGTCTTCCTAGAAGCTAAGTTATTCAGTGCTTTCCCGACGGCACGGTGGTTTCAGTGTTGTGGCTCCGTCGCTATGGGGACGACCCGGTTCCAGTCCCGGCCAAGGGAACGCCGAGCTATTGAAATAATTTCATACAGGATGTGAAAATAATAGCAATAAATATATATTTAAGGGACAAACCAATATAACCCATGAAACTGAACGGCGGTTCTCCTACTTGTCGTCCGTTGCTGCGTTTACGCACCATAACGCATGCGTCTGTCAGACGGAAGGAAATAGCGGACTCCGATTTTATTTCCATACTAGCGGTCCGCCCAGCGGTTTCACCCGCTGCTAACCGTTTTCCCGCGGGAACAAGACATTTTAATATAGCCTATGTTCATCAAAGATAATATAGGGTTCTAATGGTAAAAGATTTTTTTAAATCGGCCCAGTAGTTTCGGAGCATATTCAATTCAAACAAACATACAAACAATTGAATCTTTCCTCTATATATTATTAGTGTAGCAAAAATGGCCACGGTGCATAACAGATGCGTCTGTCAAGTCGTTTTACAGACGCAATTTCCTTTCATCTGACAGATGCATGCATTTAGGTGCGTTAGGTGGCCTAGAGAACGTTGTGGAATTATGAAACATGTTTTGCCCCTCCTCCGTAACTAAATGTTGTATGAATGACGCATTTTGTATGAGTGATGGATAATATTTGCAACATACTACATACATACTACGGGACCACGGGTAAGGTTTTCAGTTCCATACAGTGTTTCAAACCTTGCTTTTTTTAAATATTTTAAATATACACATATCACGCCTTTAGCCATCGCAGTATGCAGGCCGAAAAATACAATGTCGCTGTCGTTACGTCTGAGTAATATTTGAGGCCGTTTCTCAAAAATCGCGTATCACTTTAGTGATAGGTTGTCAATCTGTCGTCAATTATTCTCCCCTCGAGTCCCTTTGTCGCCTCTTACAACACCTAAAGGAACGGGGTAGTGCTATTTTAAGCCGGCATCATATGGCCAACTATTATTGGATATTCCTTACATCCTATATATTTGGTGGTATTGACCCAGCTGTAATACTAGTAGTGGTCATCAGCTCCATGCTTGCGTTAGCTAGCATTATTTTATCATTTTATGCTTTAGCGATTATTTAAATTGTTATGGATTAATGATTGTTAGTAAATAATAAATATAGTAAAGTAACTGCAATGTTTCCAAAGAAACTGTTTAAGTACCTAGTCATACTTTCCATTCACGAAGGGACTCGAGGGCGTGTATTGCAATTTTTGGCGATGGGCTGACAACCTGTCACTATGGCGATACACAGTTTTCCGAATAACCCGCCGAATGTTTGTCAGACGTGGCGTTAATTACCGTTTTGCGGCCGTTTACGCTCTGCCTACCCCGCAAGGGATTATAGGCGTGATATATGTATGTATGTATGTCTGTACTTTTCTTTAAACGCGCTAAAGCAAGATTTTTTATTTTTATGCTTATCGATCTATATAGTAAGTCATATTTGCGTGAAACCATTTTTTTGCGTAACATCATAATATTATATCCTAATAATAATACAAATGAGAAAGTTTGTATGTTTGTTTGTTCTTCATGCAAAAATTTCTGAACCGATTGTAATGAAATTTGGCACACATATAGAAGGTAACATGGATAACACATAGAATAGATTTTATGACTACGTGGGCAAAGCCGTGTGTAACAGCTAGTATGTATTATACTTTCAACTTAGGTAGTTATTTCAGCTTATCAAGAAGATAACAGATACTTAGACATACATACATATATCACGCCTTTATCCCTTGCGGGGTAGGCAGAGCGTAAACTGCTGTAAAAAAGGACATTTACGCCACGTCTGACAAACATTTGAGGGTCATACGGAAAATTGTGTATTGAGTGACAGGTTGTCAGCCCATCGCCTAAAATTGCAATACGCACCCTCGAGTCCCTAAGTCGCCTCTCACGACTCCTGCGGGAAAGAAATGGGGTAGGTAATGCTATTCTAAGCCGACATTACACTGCATCTATAGATACTTATACTGATACTTAAATAGGCTTCCGCGCGTATACGGTCCAGTTGTCAGCATTTAGTTTCCGAGATACATAATGATTTTTTTCTCTTTTTATCTTTGTAGAGTTGGGACTTTCGGAGTTACATCTGATCTGTCCGTAAAAATTGTAAGAGTTACGGCCTTGCAGTGCAGTCAATCCCATGATTTATTAAGTGACTTTATAAAAATGTATTTAGTAACTAGTAACGGGATATTATAAATTGCATATCAAATAAATAATCGCCTATCAATACATACTCATCATTTATATTATTTTTTACATCAAATAACTTACTTCACTACAAATAAACTAAATGTTTAACAAAACTTAAACTGCAGATAATTCGAAATTATACATCAATAAGACATAACTTTTTTCCTCATAATGAAATACAGTTAAATTTATTTTTCTACAAAAATACTACATACATGGCATAAATGCTTGTCGGTATTTTATAGATTGTACTTCGGAGAGTGTGCTCAAGAGCTTCACGACCTTGTTCCACCAGCTCCCTTCTACCATCGGACATCCAGACGCACCGCCGGATACCATCCGTACCTGGTAGCCATTCCACCAATTCGGACTAAGCGCTTCCAGTCATCATTTATAATGCGCACTGCTAAAGAGTGGAACTCTCTACCTGCGTCTGTGTTTCCAAACGCATACAACCCTAATCTCTTCAAAGTAAGAGTGAACAGGCTTCTTCTGGGTGAGCTCGCTCCATCTTAGACTCTGTCTCTGTCCTATGACCTAGACTAGAGTCAAGAGCAAACCCATCATTAATTAAAAAAAAAAAAAATTCTGACTGCACAACAGATTTTCCATATTTCATAGCAAAATAACTATCTCAGTCGCATATTAACCAGTAAGTACGACAAAACCAGTTCATCATATTTGTCTTAATTTTCAAGTAGCCATGCTCGGCAATATTAATGATTATTATACCAAAAAAAATTCTTTTGCAATCCATTATTTCTAAAAGCAGAACAAATTAACTGAAAAAGGGTTCGCGGCTTCAACTAGTAACTACCTTAATAATGTAAGGACAAAAAACCTAGGTGGGTACCACGAAAACATCGCTCGTATCAAATAGCAAAGACCTTTAATAGTACATTAAGGTATTGTTCTTATTATGAACAAGAAATTATCTCATAAATAAAATCCTTTCAGGGGGAATTACCCTCTGAAGGAAAAAAAACTCATCCAAGTAAGTCTTTTTTTTATCCAAAAAGTTAAAGGTGCATTCACATAAAATATTCGACATCGCATTGGAAATACGTCTTAAGCATTTTATACAAAGCGCCATCTGTCTATGCGTGATAAAACTTTTATAGAAATCGACAAGATGGAGGGACGTGGCCTAAACGCCGCCAGAACGCCGAAACAGATGGCCTGCTTTGTGAGTTCCTAAGTTAAATGTAAGATGGCGCTACTTTATCGTACTGTAGAAGACTTGAGAATTTTCTCCTTGTTATGGACTTATTTAGTATAATGAAGATTTGCGCACAATCTTCGTTACCTAGGTGCAGAATATTATAATATTATATTACTATTGCAGTTCAAAAACTTCTATCATTATCCGAAACTTGAAAGATGGAAGTTGAGTAATTGTAGAGGTGTTCTCTACATATTAGGAACTCGGTATAGAATAATGTTTGTGCTATTTAAAAAAGTTCTTCATTTAATTATGAAAAATAAACTATTTTTAAACCAAGAATAGGTAAATTGTGAGGTCCAGCCTCCTTCGTATAGCTAGCACCTCAGCTATCGCCAGAACAGATCATGCGATTTTAAGACATTCTTGTCTAGGGCATAGTCTCAGACGGATTGTTAAATAATAATACAGGGTGTAAGGGACCCCCCGAATACTGATAGAGTGCATTCAGACCATGAAACTGAACAACTTCCGATAAAAGTATATGTCAGGAAACGTCTTTTTTTTTCATTTAGATCCCATTAAATGCAACCAGCTGATTGTGTTGTGATTGTGTATGGGAGGTCGTTTTTTTTTTGTTTCCTGACATATGTTTCTAGGGTCAGTTCAGAAAAGTTGTTCAGTTTTATGATCTGAATGCACACCCTATCAGCATTCGGAGGGCTGTCCCTTACACCCCGGTATATTATAGCCTTCGGTGAAAAATAGTGTTCTTTTCATTCTATATAGTACCTCCCCATACCGCTTAAAGTACCTACATACCAAAGCATGTATTTTTTATTTAAAGTTTTAAAAGATTCGGTAGCGTGCTAAACGTGTCTTTAGCTACGGTATTCAATCACCATAGAAGGCATCCTTGACGTAGAACCCCATCGCTCTATTCTACCTTCAAACAATCGCTGACCAAAATATTTACCTTTATTAGCTCCCGGCTGCACCTTACCTACCTTTGTACGAACCTTTTTGCACCTTTTGTCGTCTTTGTGCCCAATGTCTTTTGTGAATCCACTTGCTCCAATCTGAGATTTATGTGCGATTTACGACTGTTTAGTTGACGCTTGTCGCATTTTTGTACAATTCACGTGTTTGTATGGAACAATAGTTCCAGTAGCGTGGTAAGGTGTTCTATAAATTGTTTTGAATGGTGTGACAATTGCGTCAGCGCAGCGTGAAACGTTGTTATCTTCCGTGCCCTTTTGATAGTCTCTTTGAGTGACACGAATCAGTTTCAAGCTAAGAACAATAATTCAATATAACAGAAAGACTAATGCCATTTTTTTCACCTGAATTTTAATGGGAGGTCTAAAGCTATAGCCATTTTAATGCGATCTGCGCGGAGTAATTTGCGGCGCCTGGTACATTCATCACATTAAAGGGACAAGCTGTTGATACACTTTATTGCTCATTATATTTAAACAGGCATCGGTGTGTGGCATCAGAAAACCATGCAGAAGCCTGGTCGAAGTGCAGAAGAAACAAAACCGGCTTTTTACAAAAAACATAAAATTCTGGTGTTTAATGGAGGAGGGTAAATATTTTCATGGCTTGTTCTAGACGTAAAACTGAACAACTTTTCTTAGATACATTTATTGGAAATATAAAAAAAATATTGTCGAGTGATTCTATTTGGGAAAACCAATATTATTTTCGTATTTCGATAAAATAGTACCAATAGTACCTACAGTTATTAATTAAAATTGTGTACGATTTATCAGCCTAACGTAATGCTATCTGCAGACTGCTGGAAGCGATTTCTTTTTATAAATTAGAAGTACCTGTTGTGTTGTTTTTCTAAATGTAATTCTCTTGTGTTTTATCTTGTGTGCAATAAACAGTTAAATAAATACTCAGAAAAGTAGTTTAGTTTCACATCCACAACACGCCCTGAAAATATATACCCTTGTCCGCCTAACACCAACTTAGTTTGTGTACAATTATTTTCACATTTTGCTTTCAACGGTGTCCATCAGGGAAGTAGCGAGTCACTCCCAATACAAGTAGCTCTTGCTTACTTAAGGGAGGTCTCACATACTGTTATGTTAAACTATTTTGTAAATAAACAATTTTTATTTTTATTTTATTTTACACCATGTATTTAGAAGAACTGAGGTATTCGGTTGGGAAGTTTCTGTCATTCTGTGATCACTTGATAGACGCATCCGTTACGAACCTTAATCTACCGTTTTTTTAACCCGTCCGAGCCGGTTTTCTATTAGGATAATAGAATTGTGTTAGACAATATTTTTTTTTACAATGACGGATCATGATGTCAATATGTGATAATACTATCCTACATTGAATAAAGTTAATTTCCTGGAGTGGGAAGAACTTGGCATCAATATCAACGGCGAATATATCACTCATCTTCGGTTTGCCGACGATATCGTAGTCATGGCAGAGTCGTTTGAAGACCTCAGCAAAATGCTACAAGACCTCAATCGGGTTTCCCAACAAGTGGGCCTCAAGATGAATATGGACAAGACGAAAGTCATGGCCAACTCTCATATAGCACCCACCCCAATATCAGTAGGAAACTCGATACTCGAAGTGGTGGACAAATACGTCTACCTAGGACAAACAGTCCAACTAGGAAGATCTAACTTTGAGAAAGAGGTCACTCGGCGAATCCAACTCGGCTGGGCAGCATTTGGGAAGTTGCGCAGCGTCTTCACGTCCAAAATCCCTCAGTGTCTCAAGACGAAAGTATTTGAACAGTGTGTGATGCCAGTGATGACCTACGGTGCCGAGACGTGGTCTCTAACTGTCGGCCTCCTAAATAGACTCGGAGTCACTCAGCGAGCTATGGAGAGAGCTATGCTCGGTGTATCTCTACGTGATCGAATCAGAAACGAAGAGATCCGTAGACGAACCAAGGTCACCGACATAGCTAAGAGAGTCAGTAAGCTGAAGTGGCAATGGGCAGGTCACATAGCTCGAAGGACTGATAACCGGTGGAGCAGAAGAGTTCTTGAGTGGAGACCACGTACCGGCAGACGCAGCGTAGGACGACCCCCCGCGAGATGGACAGACGATCTGGTCAAGTCCGCGGGGAAATGCTGGATGCAGGCCGCTTCTAATCGGACGAGGTGGAAATATTTAGGGGAGGCCTATGTTCAGCAGTGGACGTCCTATGGCTGATATGATGATGATGATGATGAATTTCAATTTCAGTACCGTATAGGGTGAAATAGTTCCCACCGAGCGAAGCTGATCACCCATCTCCGAGCTCCGCAGACGTTGCATTCCGTGGAAGAAGAAGAAACGCACCGTGCAGTAGCCCCGTATTTGTATGGGAGTTAGATCGGAATTCGCAATTTCCTTCCGTCTGACAGACGCATGCGATACGGTGCGATATAATTACGCAGTGGCGAAGGACAAGTGGGAGACACGTCTTCAAATAAAAAAACTCATAATGTCTTTGGTCACTTTGGTAAGGACAATAAATAAACAAACATAATTTTAAAAACACAAAAATCATGGAACGCTGTTGACATGTGTTTCAAGTTAGGGCATGACACCATAAACTCCAAATATATTGTAATACATTCAATGTTTTAAAACCGATAATTACTTGTTTGTGTCTGAAAGACAGTTTAATAATGATACAATGGTCTCTCTCAATCTGTCTAAAATATTTTGTCTAAATGTTTTTTGAACTAAGTGAACATGTGCATGTTTTTTATTGTTTTGTAACAAACAAAATGATAATGACAAACCTATTGTGGAAGAAAGCATTTAATTTGGTTTCATTGTCTAAATGAAAAAGATCTGGGGACGACGTCCCGTTCAAAATATATTTTTAGTCAAAGTATAGGTGCCTGCTGGTTTAGCCTATCAATTTTGAGAGGACTAAAAGTATTTAATATTCCAACCTTTGTCCCTCGGGAAATATGTTCAATTACAGTTGCTGGTCCACCCTTCATCAGTGAACCTTGAAGTCTGGAAGAAGAGAGGGAAGCCCTTTACATCAACAACAAACATCAAAATATAATCTTACATCATAAACTGGCTGAAAGGGACAGTGCAACTAAAACTTTGCAGACATGATCAGACCATGAAACTGGTAAATTTTTACTATTGCGCCTATGTTGGGAAATAAATTTATTTACAGTTTCTATAGAAAGAAGACTATATAAAGAAAGATAGATAGATCGTTTAGCCGTGTGGTGCCGGCAGAGTAGAATAGCACCATCTCTTCCCGTGGGGGTCGTAAGAAGCGACCGAGGGATAAATCCGACCCAAGCACAACGGTCCTGGAAAGGCCAACTCCACAATTAAACCCGGAACGGGGTCTCCTGGGGGCGCGTGTGACAGAGATCTACCGCGCGGCAGACTCCTGCAGCCGACCTGGCTCCGCACGTATCGACTAGTCGTTCCTGCGGATCCAGCCAGGAAGGCCGAGAGGGTGGCGCAGGTCCTGGGCAGGCCTGCGTTTTCCATAATTGCGTCCCAGGCAACGCAATGTCTTTGCTTCAGACACTGATTAAATCGTCTGTCACAGACGTGTGAGGCCAATGATGATGATGATGAGATAGATCATAGAAAGATCCGAGATTGCGATTATTGTTTAAATAAGGCTGATTTTCTTTTTCGCAAGCTAAAGTTACATCAAAACACTCTTACGCCTTATATTCTTGCATGTAGTGCAGTAAGTATGTCACCCAGCGTCTGTCGCGGCGCTGGCGGTGGGTGGCGGTGGGTGGCGGTGGGTGGCGGTGGGTGGCGGTGGGTGGCGTTCATACCGCGCGCGCTGCCGAGCGCGAAGCTGCCTGCGCACGCCGCGATCATCGAGCGACGCGCGCGCAGGTACGCCTGCATCGCTGCGGACATAATGGATGCGAGTTGTGACTTTGTTGCTGTTGATATGCTCTGCAGTACTCGGTTTGATGAATACTAAAAAAAACATTTTCATAATCAGCTTATTCTTCTTTTCGTGTGGGAAACCGAGGCTGTGAGAAGTGCACAACTATATGCCTCCAAGAGCCTATATACATACATATCACGCCTATTATCCCTTGCGGGGTAAGCAGAGCGCAAACGGCCGCAAAAAGTGGACATTTACGCCACGTCTGACAAATATTTGAGGGTCATTCGGAAAATTGTGTATCGCTATAGTGACAGGTTGTCAGCCTATCGCCTAAAATTGCAATACACACCCTCGAGTCCCTTAGTCGTCTCTTCCGACTCCCTCGGTAAAGAAATGGGGTGATGCTACTCTAAGCCGGTATCACACGGCAACGGAGCCTATATACTCTGCGATTTCGGGCCATTTGCATCCAGCGGACAAGTACAACCCCTACGCGAATCTCACTATGAATAACTGACGGATGCGTCTGTCAAACACCTTGGTCCTTTGGTGTGCCATGGTATCCGTTTATTGACGGGAATTTGAAATTTACTTTCATCTGACAAAAGGATGTGTCAAAAATACGTCGGTCAGTCATAGTGGAGAACCACCTCCAACTTCAACTATGTCGTCGTCATTCACTTGCAAGTTGTCCAACCCCCAGTCACCCTTTCCGATGCGTGGCTGCTACTCCAGAACCTTTTGAAATTAAATTCATATATCTTTATTTAAATGTAGAGTTTAAGAAATGAGGTATACAGTACATTAACAGCCACAACATTTCACTGCTGGACATGGGCATCCTCCTATTGTGGAGTAATGGTAATGGTTCAACAAGCTATTTTCCACAACTCAACGTCTACTTGCGTCTATTTGCGTATTTTGGGGTATTGCCATAATGACCACCACCAATGAAGTATATATAGAGTATGAGTGGAAAAAGAATAGGCGTGGGCAAAATTTAAAGTGAACTAATATTTTTTTCATAGTTTCCTATGACATTTTTCATACTGAGGAACAGAGGCGCCCTCAATTTCCAGGCCTATTTTCTTTCAGCACAGACTATAGTATTACGAATATAACAACTATTTTGCTTTTGAATTTTAAGTAGAGATATTTACATCGGAAGAAATTTTACCAGTGACCGATAGCGGAAACTCAAGACGGGCTGGTAATAAAGAACAACATTCCCCAAGGAACATAGGTAGGTCGAAACATGAAAAACAAATTGGAACTCCCAAATTATTACAAAATTATTATTATTATTACAAAATTGCCGATCGGCTGATTTGAGTTACTATGGAAGCTCATAATATTTTAGTTATTTAGTATGTATGTTCTTTGGGCAAAGTTGTTCCTTATTACCAGCCCATCCTCTGATTTCAGAATCGGGGTAGGCAGAGCGTAAACGGCTGCATAAAACGGTCATTTACAGCACGTCTGACAAACATTTGAGGGTCATCGCCAGTTATAGGTTGTCAGCCCATCGTCTGAAATTGCAATACACACCCTCGTATCCCTTAGTCGCCTCTTACGGCTCCCACGGGAAAGAAATGGGGTGATGCTATTCTAAGCCGGCATCACACGGCAAAAATACTATTCGATAATTTGCCGTTTTGTATAAATTTAGCCCGGAACACGCTTGTTGCTCTACTCTACATAATACCAGGCTAGATAAACTTATTATTCATTATAAAATTCGCAAAGTTTTTGCTCAATGTAATTAAAATGAGCTTAAAATTGAATTGGCTTTGAAAGTAATTATAGTTTTTTGTAAAGTTTTTTATTTATGAGTGGCCCAGAAATCGTAGTAAGATAACTAATAGAAATCTAAGTCTGTTACATACATACATACATCAGCCTATAGCAGTCCACTGCTGAACGTAGGCCTCCCCCAGGGTACGCTATAGGGCACGATCTCTCTTTCTTTCTTTCTATCTCCCATTTTCGCCATCCAGTCGCTACCAGCCGCCTTCGGTCCATCTGGCCGGAGGTCGTCCAACACTACGCTTGCCGAGGCGTGGCCTCCACTCGTTTACTCCACCGTCCGTCAGTTCTACGACAAATGTGCCTAGCCCACTGCCACTTCAGTTTGCTACACTTCCAGACTAAGTCCATTACTTTGGTTTTTTTGGCAAAATAGTGAGCACAGATGCACAGGCAGTCGGGGAAGATAGACATCCAGGTGGTGGGAATGGATAATATGATAGGTTCCGTCGTTAAGGCGCTAAGTGGGGTGAAGCACCCTATCAGTTTTGTTGCAAATTTACTTATCACGTGTAATATACGAGATAAAAATAAAACTCTCGAAACAAAATATTAATATTGTTAATACCTTTTATTATGTATTGTGTAAAAATTAACTAACAAATTGAAGCAGTTGTGGAGAACATCCAAAATTAAGACCGAACTTTAGGGTTTTTTCTATATGAACATAACATAAAACCATTCAACGAAAAATCATACTTGCAAATCTATAACGGTATACTTTTTCTCTGCATACACATATCACACCTTTATCCTTTGCGGGGTAGGCAGAGAGTGCGGCAGAGCGTTAACGACCGTAAAATACGGTCGCTATCGCCACTTTTTCTTTTATGATTCAATTACTAGTTTCTTCAAACATTTGACTTATATTGACGCAATTTGACGATACGATAGCCGTGTGATGCCGGCTTAGAATAGCATCACCCCATTTCTTTCCCGTGGGTGTCGTAAGAACCGACTAAGGTACTCGAGGGTGTGTATTGCAAATTTAGGCGATGAGCTGACAACTCAAAAAATAATTGGTGATACACAATATTCCATACAAATTACCCTCAAAAGTTTGTCAGACCAGACGTGACGTAACTGTCCGTTTTTTAAAGCGGTTTACGCTCTGCCTACCCCGTAAAGGATCATAGGCGTGATTTATGTATGTATGTATGTATTTGACGATACTTATGAACTTAATTTTATTTTCAAAACATACATGTGTGGATGGTCAGTGCAGTCACGGTTATATTATTTTATTGTCTGTGCTGTGTCCGTCCATAATATGTCAGTGTCGTGATACCTTTCTTTTTAGCCCGTGACGTGTTGACAGCAAATGAATACAAAGACCACAAAACAACGAAAGACCGTATTTACTTTCTTACAACAAATGGGAACCCAAAACTCAAACATCAACAAATTTTATTGCCCAAATAAACAAACCGTAGCAAACTAAGTGAGCCAAAATGCAGTAAAAATATTTTACAACTTTCTTTCGCCGACAAAGGTACAAAGTATTGTTTGGTAGAAATAGTTTGGTAAGGTAGCGGTTAGGTGGGTACGGGCAGGGAATAAATAAGAACAGTACGTGGTAAAGTCTCTATTACAATCAAACAGTGTCTGTAGAAGAACAAGACAAGAAAAAGTAGAAAAGCCATTGGCATTTTTATTCATTTTTTTTATAGGAAAACCAACAGCGAACACATTATTTTTACTGCCATTAACCACATTGAGCTTTCCAACACTTCTTGTCATTGATACCCACTTAGTATTTCCTACCTTGCTTCTTCTTCTTTTGCCGTGTGGGCCACTGAGACCACGGAGTTTTTGCGTCCGTTTGCGCTCTGCCTACCCCGCAAGAGATTATAGACGTGATATGACTGTGTATGTATGTATAACAAATAATAAAAAACGGTTTTATGTCACGACATTATGTACATTTTCAACGAAATATACTTAAAAACAATACGTTTTTATTCGGCCATATACTCGTCAAATTCACCGAAGAATCTTTTAATTATGCGGATTCCCGAACCACAAACGAATAATTCTCTTCTCACCGAGTCGTCCAACTACCCGATGAACCCTGGTGTCAGCGTTTTTCAATCGCCGACCACCAGTAGTAGGCCTCTGACATGGTTGTGTAACGACCGACGGCTTAACGTGCCCTCCGAAGCACGGAACCATTTCTTTTCGGACAATCAGGTGGTTCATTCTGCAATGTCCTAACCAGACCGGGAGTAAATTCACAAAGTGTTAAATATCAACTTTGTGAGTGTCACACCGAGAATCAAACCCGGAACATTTGCGTCGCAGGCAGTCGCACTACCACTGCGCCACATCAGCCGTAAACGAATAATTATACAGCTTATCTTTCTATCTTTCCAACTCTACAATTAAACCCGGAACGGGGTCTCCGTCAGGCGCGTGTGACAGAGATCTACCGCGCGGCAGACTCCTGCAGCCGACCTGGCTCCGCACGTATCGACTAGTCGTTCCTGCGCATCCAGCCAGGAAGGCCGAGAGGGTGGCGCAGGTCCTGGGCAGCCCTGCGTTTACCATAATTGCGTCCCAGGCAACGCAGTGTCTGCCTCAGACACTGTTTAAATCGTCTGTCACAGACGTGTGAGGCCAATGATGATGATATCTTTCTATCTTTAATAACTGAAAATACTAAAACGGGGTACGTACTTTTGTTGAATTGTCCGATATTTTTTATACATATCTTTTCCTGCAGCTAAGTAGCACAGGCCAGCTTAAATGACGTTGATGCGGCAAACTACAATGGCGGTCAGGTAGACAGTTGCGCTTGTTTATTTTATTTGTTTATAGCAGGTGCAATTAGCAAGTACCGTGACGAACGGACAATTGGCCGGTAACGGTGACTCTTACCTCTCTCTCTGGTTGCGGTAGGCTGTATGCCTGAGAATCCTTTGACCAAAGCCATTGTTTAAGGCGGCATCAGTCTCAGAAAGTAAGTCCCTTTCCTTTTCGCTGAGAGAAACAGACGATGATAGCGCAGATCCGGAAAACCGAACATTTATTTAATAATTAAAATATATAAACAAATATTTCAAAAAGTAATCTCATAGATTCATTACTCCTTTATCGAGGAAAAAGAGGAGACAAAATACAATATGAATTGATGGATAACAATGACGTCGTTTAAGTTTTTAGTCCAAAAATCTAACCAAAAAACGCAAAATAAGAGCATACTTTGCGATTATTCTCTAAAGGCATTTTCAATAAATCGTGTTTTGAGCCCCATGGTTTTGATAAATCTTGAAGTGTTACCTACTTAAAACAATATCGTACCATCATTTGGGGATTTTAAGAAATGGGATGCAAAATTCCGAATACCATCCAACCTTTCGCGGTTGATTTCTAAGCCCATTTCACTTTAAAATCCACGAGGACCTAGATTTTCGTATTGTACAGTCGAAAAGTGGTAAAATTTGAGCTGATTGCCAACCGTACCTATAAGATTTTCTTTACAGTGGCCAACTAGAGTAAAAAAAACAAAATTACTTATTCAAAAGGAGATTTTGCAGCTTCTTGCCGGCAAAAACGGTGTTATTTTTTACAACATTCAATATAAATTGAGATTGAAATCACCTCCAAAGTATACCTTTAGGCCTTACCATAGAAGAATCCACTCAAAAATCACTTAGCAACATTTATCCACAAAAAGCCCGATTCAGATGGCACCGCGTCTAATTGCCAATCGGCACCCGGTCGCGCTAAATTCACACTGTACAGTTATCACCAATCGCCGATCGAGGTTGAAACGAGAAGGTGCTAATACCATCGCGACTTACGTCAGGTACGGCTGGTATTATTTGAGGGTATACAAACAAACATAGGTATATCATGCCTTTAATCCCTTAACAGAGCGTAAATGAAAACATTTGTCATTTACGCCACGTCTGACAAACATTTAGGGGTCATTTGGAATAAGTATTGTGTATCACCATATCGACAGGTTGTCAGCCCATCACCTAAATTTACAATACACACGATGAGGGTATAACTTTCATTTGTTTTAAGACATAGGACATAAGCGGTCTTGTAAAATTGCGTTAAGTTTGTCTGGAAAGCACATACTACATTTTGTGTCATTTATTACGCTTGTGTAAATTTACATTCCAATGTGTGGTAGGCCATTTATTGTTTTTTTTTTTGTGTCAGTAATTCAATAAATATAACAAAATATACCAGTTTTGTCTATGGGACAGTTTAAACAGTGTGAACCTAGTTTGAGTAGTTTTTATCCACTGCAACGAAAGCATGTTAGCATATACCCAGTATAATACAAAATAATAAGTTGCATTCAGCCAATGGTACAGAAAAATACATGACTTTAATATTATAGAAACATGAAAAGCTAGCCTTTTCTTTCTTCTTCTTCTTCTTCTTTCTATTTATACAATTCTCATACCTATCGATGTTTCACCGGATCCGGTCCGAAGAAAGGAAATTAATGAAATTAAATGATAGTTATTTTACTCAATGTAGGGTAGTACTGTCCCTTATTGACGACATGATCCGTCATTGCAAAAAAGAAAATTGTATAACACAATTTCTTTCTATTTTATAATAATTCTGTATTGTTCTGATAGGTAACCGGCTCGGGCGATCTATAAAAATCAAGGTATTATCCTGAAAACTGGCTCGAGCGAGGTACAAAAATAAAATTACTTTTTAGGGCTGGCCAGGTAAATCACACGGCATGTAACTTTACCCCACCACTATAAGTAAACAACATGCGTATAATACAAAACGCGGATACCATGGCACACGTTGCCGAATCAAATTTGCGGCTGTCATATTTGAAAAACCGAATATTTTCCAGTGAGTGTGCGTTTCGCTGAAGGTTCCAATACCATCACAACTTTAAACTTAAGGACTTTTATTGTTCTGGTTTTTAGGTACTCTACTAGTTACTGACTCGTATTTAGAAATAAATATTTCACTAGAGGATTAGTTTTAGTGTAAAAAATGACGTCATCTCATTTTTTACCCTAATAAATTTAACATTACACTTCTCTTTGGTTGGGCAGTCGTGTAAATATAAAAATTAAATATAACATAACAGTAAATTTAATTTTTTCGCATTCGTCGCGAAATCCTATTTAGAGCAAGCAGGTGCTCTAAATAGTTGTGAAAATAATTACTTGACCGCGTAGCAGATCAATCATGCGTTAGATGTCCGGTCACTAGAGAGCCTATGAGATTCTTGTTAATGACTCATCACGCAAGCCAGAACCCATTTGCAAACTGAAGAGTCACGGATTTAGGTTATTTTTAATTAACTTTGACAAAATCACTTGTACTCGTTTCACAGTTTAAACACTTGTACTCGTTTAAACACGAGTACAAGTGTGTTTTGTCAAAATTAATTAAACATGGAGTTTCACCAAGCGCCAACAATCGCAAGTATTAACTTGTTTTTTTTTGTTGTGTGTAGGGTGTAAAGGACAGCCCTCCGTATACTGATAGGGTGAATTCAGACCATGAAACAAAACAACTTCCCATAAAAAAAGGAAATACATATATTTTTTAGTTTCCATAGTAAATGCAGTCAGCTGATTGTGATTTTGTATGAGATGTCGTTTTTTTTTGTCGTTTCCTGAAATATGTTTCTATGGGAAATTTGTTCAGTTTCATAATCTGAATGCACCCTATTAGTATTCGGAGGGCTGTCTCTTACAGCCCGTATATAATATAAGCCCGCATTTGTCTGCTATCTCACGATGGTAAGTGACGATGCAGACGATGTTGGAACATGCTTGCCTAGATAATGCCTATTCAGTCTCTCGTTTTTTGCGTGCGTCCGCGCCGAATTCGCAAACCGCCATCGCGTAGCCGTGACGCTGCCAGCGCACAGTGTGTGACGCGCCGACAGAAATAACGATGCAGTAATTTGAAATTATACGAATTATGGAAATACAAATCCATACTCCATACTAATATTATAAATGCGAAAGTGTGTTTGTTTGTTTGTTTGTTTGTCTTTCTTTCACGTTACAACAGAGCGATATCATGCAGTGTTTTTTAGGTGTGCAGTTAGGTGAGAGGCTGGAGAGTGACATAGGCTACTTTTTATCCCGGAAAAACATATTTTTCCCATCGGAAAAGCGATTAATGTTTAGCAATAGAATACACCCATACTACGAACATAGATGAGTATCATGCAGCGATGTAAAGCATTTTTTTTTTTGAGAGCAGCTAAATGAAAAGCTGGTGAGTGACATAGGTTATTTTTTATCCCGGAAAAACATATTTTTCCCTTCGGAAAACCGATTAATGTTTAGCAATAGAATACATCCATACTACATACATAAATGAGTATCATGCAGCGATGTAAAGCATTTTTTTTTTGGAAAGCAGTTAGATGAAAAGCTGGTGAGTGTCATAGGTTACTTTTTATCTCGGAAAAACATATTTTTCCCATCGGAAAACTGATTATTGTGTAGCATAGAATACATCCATACCACATAAAAAAGATGTATATACAGGATGTAAGGGACAGCCCTCCGAATACTGATATTCCCATAGTAAATGCAGTGAGCTGATTGTGATTTTGTATGGGATATAGAAAAAAAGAATTTAATCTATGGCAGGTTGTTCAGTTTCATGGTTTGAATACACCCAATCAGTATTCGAAGGGCTGTCACTTACACCCTGTATAGCACTACTATGAGAATGTCTCTTGAATATGAGTTTTGGGATATGAATGTGGCTTTAAGGGTGATGTGGGTATGTACTTGAGATACTTCTTACCACAGTAGTAAAGTTAATTTCTACAGTTAAACATGATTTGAAAGTCCATTTCTATAATAATAACCATTTTTAGCACAGTAAGTTTGCCCTGCGTATACTTGCGAAGACACATAATAAACTTAAATTTTTTGGTACCATAGTCCTGAAAATTGAAGACTAGGCAAAATCATTATACTGCGTATTCATATTATTATAATTCCAATCCAAGAACATCCATCCCCAAGTTAATTTGGTTTGGAGCTAATATAGGTTTTCAAATCCTTGATTACATACCCACTCCTTTCTTTCATGTCTTCTTGGAGCATGTTTGTATGTAATAAAAATTACAATAGCCTGTATTAGTGATGGTAGCGCCCAGGTACCACAAATTATATACTTTTTCAAGGAAGTGAACCATTCCAGTGTAGTGTCGTCTGTGTATCGGTGAATAGTGATTTTAGTGCCCTCCCAGTTTACACAGTTGTTCGCCTTACGATGTGTCGTTTAGAATACACAACTAATTAATAAAACTCTATGAGTACGCGGGCGAAGCCGCGGGTAACAGCTAGTACAAATATATTTATTTCGCATCACATCTTAGGCACAACAATCAATAAATTCAGTACAAATATACACTATGAGCTGAAATGGGTGTAGGCACAGCACACTGCTGGTTTTAAGCTTACCCCTAGTCAAAAATGGGTGTACTTAAATATTTAATTTCATAGAAAGTAAATAAGTAAGAATAGTTAAGTAACAAAATTAAATCAATGATTATACAAAATGGAAAAAGGGTTAAGTATTTTGATTAATAGCTCAACACAGCAACCTTCAAGCTAAGTTCCATCATGCCAATTTATCAGTTTAGTAATTGAATACAAATTTTTAAAACACCTCCCGTGTTAGGTAGGTATACAATTTTTAAAAACTTGCAAACTTGGAGCTGTGTCACGCGTTATTGGCATCAAGATGGCAAGATGGATTGGCACAATGACGAGGCACTTAGACTACATTCAATCTGTAAATAATGAATCAGATGCTGGGTATTTGTTGCAAAACTAAACCGGTAGATGGACCCGTGCCACGTGTTATTGACATAAAGATATAATTGCAACAATTCACGGGCAAGGGACGGGCTGCGGTAGCCCAGATGGAAGAGGCGTCGCTACTAGTGATGGCAAATGTTGCAGGTTAAAATCCTGCCCGTGCTTGAAAATTTTGCAAGTTTTTAAAAACAGTTGATAAGAAGTAATGATTCTTATAGTTTGGTTAGGACGTTCCAAACTAAACCATCTGATGCTGCTGGTGTCTTTGATAACTACACGTCATAATGATAACTGAGATGTCAGAAACCTACTGCGTTGCTGGTAGATTCCGCTGCCATTTATTTATAAAATATGTATAACTAAGATAAAATGAGAATATGAGGCCAATAAGCAAATAGTCACCTCAATGCCTCAATCTTTACGAGTAGTAAAACTGTCTCGTTTTATTTACTCTATCAAGATATTACAATTAACTTTTTCAAGCTTATAATTTTCGATGCCCATAGTTTTTTACCGAACAAGTTTTTATCGATCAATCTCGAAAATAAAGAAATTACTTGGTCATGAATGTGCTAGTTCGTAAGGGAACGTAGAAATGGCTACGACTTGTTGCGTAGTCTAGTAATAAAGACATCAACGCGGTACATTGATGATGTATTCATTCAATTTAAGTTCGAATTGATATTTGTTGCCGTGTTATGCCGGCTCTGCGGTGTGATGCCAGCTTAGAATAGCATCACCCCATTTCTTTCCCATGGGAGTCGTAAGAGGCGACTAAGGGACTCAAGAGTGTGTATTGCTATTGTAGGCGATGGGCTGACCACCTGTCACTATGGCGATACACAATTTTCCGAATGCCCCTCAAATATTTGTCTGACGTGGCGTAAATGTCCGTTTTTGCGGTTATTTACGCTCTGCCTAGCCCGCAAGGGACTATAAGCGTGATGTGTGCACGTATGTATGTGTGTATGTATTTTTGTGCTAGTTTTTCGTTTTTTCCGCACAAACTGGAAGCCAAACAGACATAAATAGAAATTTTTGCCAAATCCAATATGGCGAAAATATTATCTTACTAACCCGGTTCAACAAGATGATTAGGATTAAATTAAGCCGTATCTGAAACGACTGGTATACCAAATTAACACTAATTAGGCAATTTATATTTTAGCTCCTATGAAATTTATGGTCTGTTTACAAGAGAAAGTATAAAATGTAGGTTTACTGATTCTGAAAAACTATCGTTAAGTCCGCAAAGAACCTCGAGTGCCTAAGCTTTGGCGGTATTTTTGACGCACCGTAACGGATCCGTTTGTCAAGTCGTTGGAAAGACGTATCCGTAAACGCAACGTATTTGTATGAGAATTAGGTAGGAATTCGCAATTTTCTTTCGACAGACGCATGCTTTTAGGTGCGTTAAAAAATACTTAGCGGCGGACGACATCCAACCGTGCCTTCCAAAGCATGAAATCAAGTTTCTATATGAAAATCTGGTAGTTCCATAATGTCCTAAAGAAATTTGGATCAATTTTACAAAGTAATAATAAGATCAATCAACAAATTATTAATTAATAAATTTTAGATTCCCCTTAGAAAATTGAATCTGGGACCTTAGGGTTCTGAGGACAACGCTCATACCACGAGATCACGGAAGCTAAGTGAACCTCCTTTACTTACCTCTCGAGCAAACATGATGGGCGCTACCAAAAAACATTTAGACGCGCGTTGAACGCGTGTTTAGCGTTAGATTTTACACAAACATACACTTCTTTTTCTTCAACTTTAAAAGCAACAACAGTCCACTGCTGGACATATCACGCCTATTATCCCTTGCGAGGTAGGCAGAGCGTAGAGGGCCTAAAAAACGGACATTTACGCCACGTCTGACAAATATTTGAGGTTTATTCGGAAAATTGTGTATGGCCTTATGACAGGCTGTCAGCCAATCGCCTAAAATTAACACACCCTCGATTTCCTTAGTCGCCTCCTACGAGACCCACGGGAAAAAAATGGGGTGATGCCATTCTAAGCCTAAAGCCTTTTAGTTTTTTTTAAATACGCGTTCATTGCACGTCCAACTTTTTTTGTGGCTCGATGTCTTTACATCAGTATTAAAGCTAATTTGGAAATAATTGAAATACTAAATCAAAAATTAGTAGGCCAACTAAAATAATGTAACATACAATCAGTCATATATCATGATTAGTACCAATTACCGGTGTTCAATTTATTTCTTCGCACGGAACATTTGGCATGTCATCTCTAATAATAGATAGTCTCAGAATTCTGCCAATTACGCTCCCATAGGCAAGGTGCTGCCTTCATTATATAAAAAAATCATAACTCGAAGAAAACGTTATTTTACAAAACTATGAGCCGAGATTCTAGTTCAGATTCTGAGTTTATTATTGTAGCTGCTAAGAATCCGTTTTGATATTGAACGGGTGACTTACTACTGTAGTTATATATATACATCATACAAACACATATCAGGCCTATTTCACTTGCGGGGGAGGCAGATCGTATTCGGTCACTAACGCCACGTCTGACAAACATTTGAGGGTCATTCTGATCATTTTGTGTATCAACAGGTTGTCAGCCCATCGCCTAGAATTGCAATACACATATAACCCTCGGTTCCCTTAATCGCCTCTTCCGATACCCACGGGATCTGTCCTCTGTTGTCTGTAATAGGTTAAGCTATTCTAAGCCGGCATCACACAGCATATACATTCAGATATCAAAAAGTGTTAATTTTCAGCAATACAACATTCTGTAAATAAGCTTCAATATCTATCTTTACATCTTTTTCGATAAATGTTTTCGTCGCGTTATGTATTTTTAATAAATGAGGGCAGCACCTAGCTATGGGAGCGCCTCAAAGCCTCTATACAAATGACCACTCTTAGCATTGTGCCCAAATGAAGAACAAAGGTGTTAGAACGAGTAGGAAGATTGATGTGGGCGAAAAGAAAGGGACAGAAAAAGAAGTGTGTTAGTAGGCCCAAGTTGTTAGTCGGGTGCCGAATTCATTGAAACAGAGTAAAGAAAGTGGAGAGGCTATGGGCATAGGCGATAGCGGAATATCGAAATTACATGTTCGTAAGATAAGGACCTTGATTTAGATAAATTTCGCGGACTTCCTCTGTGATCTAATGGTATCACCGTTGGTCACAGGTCCGGAGACACCAAGTTCGATTCCCAGGGGGCACTCACAACATACATACGTACATGAACAGCCACAACTGTCCACTGCTGGACATGGGCTTATACTCACCAGGCTTGGCAGGCGGATTGGCGAGCGCAATGCAAGAAATTGCATTCATAGGGAACGCTGCTGCCCATATTCCCTGGATGACCACCTCTTATATCCACGAATAGCATTGCTATTCTAAGCCGGCACCACATAAATATTATGGAAAAATAAAAACATTTTTTTAAGTCGCTTACTTACCACTATGACTGTGGTCTAACGTATAACTACAGTTTATCGAATAGTGTAGAGTATTCGCGACTCATCCATCAACATTTGACCGAATTATGAATGCCCGATTGTATGGGCGCTTACAACGGCACCGATAATTAAGTGTATGACTGTAATATTTATGAATACATGGCAAATTGTACTTGTAATTTGTATTGTTGTAGAAATGGTGCCTCTTTTTCTGGCTATCAATTTCATTTTTAAGTCTTGAACAAGTCCTTTAAGTGGATATTGAAATAATGGTTTGAAAAAATAGGTTTAAGCCGCCGTGTGGTGCCGGCTTAGAATAGCATCACCCCAATTTCACTCATGAGGGTGTCGTAAAAAGCGACTAAGAGGTCTTCATCCAGGGAATGTGCGGCAGCCAAATTGATTTGAAGCGTTTTTTTAATGCCGTGTGATGCCGGCTTAGAATAGCATCATCCCAATTCTACCTGTGGGTGTCGTAAGAAACAACTAAGCGATATATTCATCCGCGGAATGGGCAGCAGCGGTCCCTGTGAATGCAATATCTTGCGCTGCGCTTGCCAATCCGCCTGCCAAATGTGGTGAGTATGGCAATATTCCTCTATTGGGGGAGGCTTATGTCCAGCAGTGAACTGTTGTGGCTGTGAATGTTGAGTTAATTTAGTTAAGTACCTAGTTCAAAGTCATTTTACCATATATACCAATAGATTTACTTTATAGTGCCTTAATCAGTCAGAGAGTATACCTACCCACCTACGTACATGAAAAGCAGCTGTATTCTTAAAATATATATCACTAGATTTCCGCCCAGCGTTTCACCCGCTTCCACTCATTTTCCCGTGGTAATAGTTGTTTTCCCGCGGTAAAAAGTGGCCTATGTGCTATTCCAGGTTATACTCTACCTGTGTTCCATATTTTATTTTCCAAATAGGTGAAGCCGTTTGAGCGTGAAGAGGTAACAAACATACATACACACAAACTCTCAGATTTATAATATTGGTAAGGATTCTTTATTCATTTGGGTATAAATAAAAGCCAGTATATCCAGTTAGCTTTTTATGTTTCAAAAATATTAAATTCATTTATTTCTGGCTTATAGTTTCTCAGCCGTTGGCTGAACCCAATTTATTATTTTGTGTAATTTTAAGTATTATGCTAACATACTTTCGTTTGCAGTGGTAAAAAAATACTCAAGGCTTTTTACACCGTTGGGCGTTGACTGTCACATAGACAATAGTATATGTAATAATATTGATTTAATTTGAGAAGCATTAAAATGTCTTTAATTAACTTTCAGATTAACTTTCAGGTATCATCTATTTCCAACATATTTTTAAAATAATTCACTTAAATTAGTCGTTAAATGTGTCTAGATTCTTAGCTTCCAGCACTATTTGTGACAAACACAAAATTTCCACATTATTTATTGCAGGTTTATTCAGTTTAAGGGGGCAGGGAGTCAATGTATCATGGAACTAATACACATTCACAATTTTCCATTTGCAGTTCGTGAAACTACATGTGCTTGTAATATTCCTTTACATAGCAGTTGGTCAACTATAAATATAACTTTGTGCTGCATGCGGCTACCAGTTTACATTTGCAGTTGGACAATGCCTGTTAATATACAAGTTTGGTTTATATAGTAGTTGTCTAACGGTACATGTAAGTTTGTTGGGTTATAATTTGATTAGTACTGTCGATCGCCTGTGGCCACAAGGAGCTCATTATTTACGACTGGAGAGAATACTCATATCTTGTTGGCTGGTGTGGTTGTAGGACACAGGGGCACGCTTTGGGTGGACTTGGGTGGTGTAGTTTGAGATAGGTTTAATTATCTATCCCAAATTGTATTCATGTTCAAAGATTCACGTCTGCAACGGTTTTTTTTCAATTATTTACAAGTAAGTAGCGTAAACCTACATAAAAAGAATATTTGCAATTAATGACAAAAGTTTGGTTCTCATTATTTTTTTTTCAAGCTCAACACAACATAAAAATGCAATTTAAAAAAAAAAAAAAAATTATACAATATGGCTAGAAAATCAATCTATAACAATATTATTTTTCTTTACTGTTTCAATTACTCGTTTTGATTTATACAAACACGATACAAAATCATTTTGGAGAACATTTGCAGTTAATGATAAACGTTAGGTGCACGCTGTAATTTTTTTTCTAAATAAACACAAAAAATGCGATTCTGTTCAAACAAAAATTTTACTTAAAAATCAATATATAAAACTATAATTTTTCTCTACTGATTCAAAATTATTATTTTTCCAAACATTTGACTATTTTTTTTTCAAATTGTAAAATTTCAAGCGCGGGCAGGATTTGAACTTGCGACTATCGCCATTACTAATAGCAACGCCTCTAAGTCGCAGGTTCAAATCCTGCCCGCCCTTGAAAATATTGCAAGTTTTCAAAAAAAAAAAATCTAACACGGGAAGTGTTTTAAAATTTGGTATGCATTTAACTTTTATAGCCGTAATTTTAGGCATTTGACAATACTTATAAATATAAAGTTTACTATATTGTTTCTCAGTTTATACAATCACAATGCGAAGACGCTCTGGATCTGCCCAATACACATGTAATAAACAGCCTGACTCACAGTAGATTAATGTCCAACCATCACTCATATTTCAACGGCTACAGTTATTTTACCTACAACTTTATGCTAATTACGACCATTAGACACAAATTAGTCTAATTTTATGACTGTCTGCACTCAATACGTTTTATTGACTTGTTGAATTTCATTGACAGTGTTATATTTTATTTTAGTAATGTTTTTTGTTTGACTGTTTATTGTACTGCAGCACTTTGGTTTCAGAGATCTTCGTTTAGCTTAAAGAAATTGGTTTCTCTAGCTTAATGATTCCTCGAATTCCAGACAGTGTTGCCAGATGACCGTCTCGCCTCCTCCCCAAATCGTCCTCGATATGCCCCATAAGTAAGCACCACATTCCGATAAAAGAAGAACAATAAAGAAAAATTACCGTCTTGCGTTCCTACAAATCTTCCCCGAAAGCCTATTAATTCAGATTTTGAATCATAATGCCTCATTTTTAATTTTTTTATAAAAATAGATGTCCAAATAAAATAAATAAAAAATAAAATAAAAACAAATCCCCAAAAGCCCCTAAACGCAACCCCCCAAAAATATTATTCTCCCAATTCTTCTCGCACTGCTATAAACCTCTTCCCCTCCTAATATGGGGAGATCCCCCAATTTGGCATTACTGATAACATAGATACCTATCACCTACACGTAATTGACCTTGCAGAAACTTTGCACAGTAAAGGAATTATTGGTTTATCTAAGCTTTTATTATTTAGTTTGTACCACTTTGTTTGCATTTGGATCTAATTATGGCAATGTCAAATTATGTGTACCTTAATATGCTCGGACACAAAAAATCTCTTTTGCAACTATTCTGTGCATGTTTCTGTTTTGTTAAAATATCTAGATATTTGGAAAACTTGAAAATTGTCCTGCTGGCAAGATTTGATCCTGCTACTTTTGATATCACTATTGTAGCGAGGTTTAAATCCTGGCTGCGGTACAATTTCCCAATTTCTCCAAAATTTTATACCCAACACGTTAAAGTGTTTTAAAATTTAGGTACTCAATTTATCGTGGGTTTTCATCGCTTCGGCTATATTTAATCTGTACAGAATGGAATAGATTAATTTACACTTGCATAATTTCGCCAAGTGTAGCTGAGCTGCGGTAGCCCAGTCGGTAAAAGCGTCGCTACTAGTGATGGCGAAAGTCGCAGGTTGAAATTCTGCCCACCTTGCAATTTTGCAAGATCTCCAAATTTTTTTTACCAAAAAATAGATTTTTTAAATTTAATCTGTACAGAATGAAATAGATTAATTTACACTTGCATAATTTCGCCAAGTGTAGATGAGCTGCGGTAGCCCAGTCGGTAAAAGCGTCGCTACTAGTGATAGCGAAAGTCGCAGGTTGAAATTCTGCCTACCTTGCAATTTTGCAAGATCTCCAAAATTTTTTTACCAAAAAATTGTTTTTTTAAATTTTGCTACTCATATCAAGAATTCTAGACTGAATAACTGAATTGACCAATTAAATTCCAAAAACATTTTAACTATATAATGGATTCAGACCTAGATCCACGGTCTAACACCTAAATGCAGACAAAATAATACAAGAAGAATGTGCTTATAATTACATTGTGGGGTAATTAAATAGAAATTATCATAACACGACGCGCCTATGCATAGAACATAAACTGTTAAGTGGAAGATCTTAGGAGATGTAAAATAGTAACTGTTATTGGTTGGAAGACTTTGAAACCACTATTGCCATTCTTTGAAATTGATTTTGTTCCTCATATAAGGTAAAAAAAAAACTGCAAATATTTCAAGAAATGAACCAGCCTATAAAACTAAACAACTTTCTCCAAGGAACATAGATCGACCTATATACATGATTTTCCAGCCTACCGGGTCAATTTGTAGGGGACGTGTAAAATACATTCATATATCGACCTATGTTCCTTATTCTTGGGAAAAGTTGTTCAGTGTCACGGGATGGTTTACCCCTTAAAATATTTGCAGCTCATATTTCTACATTCGTAAAGTACGAAACAATTTCGCATAGAATGTAGCGGTGTTATTACAAAAAAAGTTAAACAGTGTCTAAGTAATTTGATAACGTCAAATCGTATGGCAAAATATTTTAAACAGCGTTTAAATGCGCTTGTAACTTTTTTCGAATAACACGGTAGATGGCTAAATCCAAGTTTGACGGGTAAATTTTCCTAGCTGATGTTTATGACCATAGTTTTAACAGCTGTCAAATAAGACCTATAAGGTTGTTTTTAGTTGAAAATAACTACTGAAGAAAATTAAGAGTGTGATTAGGCATCGCCTTAACCCAACCTGATCTCCATACTACTAGCATCAGTACGGTTCTTGTGACGTAGAGGATATACTGTTTAACTTCATTGATACGGACTAACAGGTAGCTTTGAGAATTATAGCGATTTAAGAGGCTGCTTACGTTTTAGTAGATTCTTCGGTATTGAATCCGACTTACTTGAACTTATAAAAGAGTTTCCTCTTCGTAGATTTAAAACTGGTTTATTTACATGCCGTGCCGTATGATGCCGGCTTAGAGTGACGTGTGATGCCGGACATAAAGCAGTAGCACAAAACGATCACAAACTAACGCCACTTAATTTACAAGACGATTCAGTGCAAAGAAATGAAATACAGACGGACAGACAGACAAAAACTGATGAATGGTCACGAAAAACACTGCACGGACGACACTACCGCGATTTGAGCCAACCAAACGTCGACAAGACAGCGTCGAACGATTGGCTTGATCGTGGGCAGTTGTTTCCAGAAACTGAGGGATTTCTCATGGCCATTCAAGACCAAGTTATCGAGACCCGAAATTACCAAAAATTTATCATGAAAGTATCTAATTCAGTAGATAGATGCCGAAGGTGTAATAGTGCAGCTGAAACCATACAACATAACCGGTGCCTGTAAAGCCATAGTCCAGACGGATTATAAGTACAGACATGATCAAGTAGCCAATATCATCCACCAAAAACTTGCATTAAAATACAAGCTAATTTCAGCACCATCCACAGCATATTACAAATACAGTCCTAACAACATACTGGAAAATAATTCACACAAAATGTATTTTGACAGAGCCATACTAACCGACAAAACCACGCATTATAACAGACCGGATATCACTTTAATAGATAAAGAAAATCAAACAGCCCAACTAATAGATATAGCAATTCCAAACACACACAATCTGCAGCAAACCATAGCCGAAAAATTAACAAAATACATATATGAAATAAAAAGAATGTGGAATCTTCAAAAAGTTACAATAATCCCAATAGTACTCTCATCCACTGGTGTTGTCCCAAAACAACTAAAACAGTCTTTAGATTCATTAGACCTACCAAATACTAATACCACAGCATTAATGCAAAAAGCCGTCATTTTGAATACTTGCCGGATTGTTAGAAAATTCTTAGATACAGATGATACTCCTAAAGCTAACACACAATTATCAAATAATAACGACACCAATCTTAACGGTGCTCACTTGGCCCGTGTGCATCTTGATACCGGCAACAGTAGTAGCCGAGCCTAAAAAAAGGAACAAAAACATAATAATAATAATATAATTCTTTATTGCACAAAGTAAGTTTACAAATAAATAAAAAAGAATGGAAAAAAAAAGTACAACTAGGCGGCCTTCTTGCTATGGTAGCAAGCTCTACCAGGCAACCTTTGGGTGAAAGGAAAGTGCGTTTAGATAAGCGGGATAGTGCATGACATATACTAACATAAACTACATAAATTAATGTACACACAAATACATTCATAAGCTATATATATTATAATAAACTAATAAATAAGCTTAAATAGACTAATAAATATAAACTTAACTATAATGAAATGACAATGTTTAAATTTAATAATTTTTTTCGTGACGTAAACGTTATTGCTATTAATCTCTTAATAGGTATTTACCTAATATTTTATTTACATTGATTTATGACTATAAGAACTATTATTTGACTATTTTAAGAATAAATACTCGCCTTTCTATTATATTTGTATACCAATTAATATTGGTTGAATGTGTGTCACTATTTAACTGTATAACACCGATGTTTATAAGAAATAAATATTCTTTTATTCTTGTTGAGTCGTCTTTTTTTAGGTGTCCGTACCCAAAGGGTTAAAACGAGATTCGATTAATAAATGCAAAATATTTTGCGAATAAACTAACATGCGGATGAAAGATTTCATTGCATGCTTAATGTTGGACCAGATTGATGAAAATTAACACATTTTACAAGCTTTTTATTTAATTATAAACTGTCCAGTCTAGTCATCATAAAAATGTAGATGACGGTAAAATTTGGATGGTAAATCAGGTATTTCTGCGGCAAAGAAGTTTTGTAAGTGTGTCGCTTAAACACCTGCGATGGAAAAAAACACCTTGCAGTCAATATGTCGATTTAGTCGTTGCTGTCACAAAATAAAGAGGTATGCAGAAGGCACACATTTGCCATCACTAAATAGTATAAAATGAAGTCGCTCCCGGGTCCCCATGTATGCTTACATCTTTAAAAGCACGCAACGGATTTTGATGTGGTTTAGTAGATAACAATATTCAAAAGGGTGGTTTTGATGTATAATTCATGCCGGAAAAAGGTCTTTTTCCCGCCGGAAAACGGTGAGCAGCGAGTGAAACCGCTGGGCGGGCCGCTAATTTTATATACAAGAATACATTTTTGAAACTAACTTCATGGGTTCTGTATGAACGAATGATCCATTGTTTTAGGATCGCTATTGTAGTCACAGCAGCCATAATAAGATCGTAAATTCATTCGTCTACACGCGATACTTGCGTAGGCATTTTCCCTTGGAGATTTTTTTGGAAAGCCCAAACCTGCAGAAGTAGTAAGGAGGTTCCAAAGCGAAACTAGCGCTCTCATCAATTTAAAATATAGAGGTATAACCGGATGAATTCGCTCCTGTCAGATTCAAGTACAGGTAGTTCTGTATATTTATCGAACATCGTATGAGTAAAAAATTGTTCAAGGTTGTATCAAATAGCGAAAGTGTTTTAACCTTTTCTCTCGGGTTGAATTTCGCATCCATACAATTTGTAAAAGACTTAGAGGACACTTGTGTCCTTTTACAAGCGGCTGGCCACTTTGAGCTATTTGTCTATCTGTAACTACAGCGACACTACTATTATAAACTCATCACTCTGTAAGCTTCATCATAGCAGCACAAATTGCTGCACAAGCGCTTAATTAAAGCTGCCATGAAAACCCAAAACTGTATAAAGGTGTACAGATTGCCCTTAATAAGGTGTTAGCAGTGCTGTGAACTCAAAAAATGCCCCCAAATTATACAGCCTTTGGTATTACAAAGGCTGGATAAAAGCTGAAATAAGACTTGTCATAGGCTTTAAAAGAGGTTTATTATAGTATTATGATATGTTTAATTCTGTACAAGGCTCCCATCTTCAGCTCTTGTACAGCTTGTTACCTTTGCAACGTTGTATTTACATTTTCTTTCAGCTTTTTTGACAATTGTTATTTTTAATAATAATATTAAAAAAGAACATCCATTTTAGACGTTATCGAAGCAGACTCCATTTTAAATGTAAAATTATATTATCATATGCTGAATAAGTGATTGCAAGTGATCATAGTGCGTTCATAATGCGAGTGCTACTTGATCGTGTACTTTATACCAATTATCTAACTAAATTTTCATGCGCCGTTCAAATAATCAGATTTTAATCTTAAAAATGTTTAGAAATACAAAGAGTACCTATAATTATTTACGTGTTTGAACTAATGTTATATTCATCCCCCTTATGAAATTATTTTCTTTACAGTTGATGTTTAAATTAATGTTTGAAAATGTGATTTCATAGAATCTATTTTATTTATAAAAATACAAATCTAATTATTTTTAGGCTAGATATGGCTTCCATATAGTGTTCAGCTTATATCGTTAAAAAAATATTTTGTGACTCTTTTGGCTGACTAAAATACCGTTAATCAACCATTGACTTCTTATGTTACTTTAAAAGACTTTTATTCATACTTCTAGTTGTATGTTGGTATTGGATAATGCAGTTCTAATAACTTTAGCGTTATATTGTATTATAATACCTATTGTTCGCAGCCAATTCGGGATTTTTAGCAAAAGCAAATTGTAAATTTGATTTAAGACCAGTCAATAAGTTATTAAGCGCTAATATAAGTTAGATTTATAATATGTCATGTAAAAATTGTAGAATAAAGGCCTTTTTAACTTTATAATTTATTTTAATACGTAAGCAGGATCTGCAGTCTGAACAACCATTTTAACAATTGGATTAAAAAAGCTGTAATAGGGTGCCAATAAAAGCAACGAGTTTTTAAGTGTTGTTTCCAGATATAAAAAACTTTTTAATTGTATTAAAAAAATACACTATAACTCTTTGAGAATTACAAAGCACCTGCAAAATGGCGTTAAAAAACTTCTCAAACAAAGCTGTTTAAAGGTACATCTTCATACGCGTCTTCAGCTAAAGGAATTATTATTTTCTACTTAGGCGTCTTTTAAGCAGCTGCAAGCTGATATAAGTATTTTTTACACACCTTTAAACAAAATACTCTACAGTGGTTCCTAATTACACCGCATGTACGTCAACAGCTGTATAAAAGTTTCCTTTAATGCTTACTAACAGCTTTTAACGTTAAAATACCCTTCGGTCACACTGATAAGCAGCTGGTGTTACAAAAGAATTGTCTTTCACCATTGAACAGCAAAATACTTTAATAAAAAGTAATTATAATCCTTTAAACAGCCAAAAGCTGATATAAATATTTTTGAAGTGTCTTATGCAGACTATTGAATTTATAAATATTTTGAATGCTTCTTATCAGCTTTGAGTAGCGGCCAGAACCGCTATACATCTTTAATTACACTTTTAACCTCAAGTAGGTGAAAAATTCGACAATTAATCAGCTAGTGTGTTACCTGGGCTGCATAGGCAGAGTGCCGAACGAAATGTCCACACCCAAACATGGACGTATTTTATTGCTTGTTACGTCATCCACTTTTCATAATAAGGGCTTAAATGCACCTTTAAGAATACCACCAGGAACTTCAGCCTCTTAAATTGATTATGTCGTATTGAACAACAAAGCAGATGTTTTCAAAGGTTAGTAGGTCGGATAGATGACAGAAATGTTTAACTTCGTCAAAAGGATTCTTTGGGGCATTTTGTACATGACTTCTGATGGCTGAAAAATTATGTACCGCTATGGTGAAAGGTTGTCAGTAGCCTGAATAATACACATATCCCTTGGTCGCCTCTAACGACACAATTAGACATTATTTATTAAATTAATGATATCCAAAGTTTACAGAGAAAATAAACCTTTTATGAAGCCCATAAGGTCATATTATAATATTTAAATAGATATTGTTCTTTTCTATCTTATATTTTATCTTACAATGGTTAAGTTGATCGTATTATCCAAGTAAAAATAGCAGAACATTCCAAAAACAATTTACTCACCTATGGTATTTTTTGAATCCTTCAAATTGCATTAGGTGACTAGTTACATATTTAAACAACACCCATAAATAAGCCTAAGCAATAAATTACTAAATGAGGAGTTTTCCAAAATACGTTAATTTGATGACTGTTAATATTATTCATGAATGACCTACTTTTGAAAATCGAAGTTTTAACAAAGAGCGATACTATGATTTGTAAAATTTGTTTAATGCACCTGCTTTTACCCTTTCCACATGCCCTAAGGTAGACTGGGAGATAACGCCTTTGGCGTTAAGTCCGCCCGTGTACATTTTTGTGCATAAAGTTAAATAAATAAAATAAATAAATAAATACAGAGACGATGCAATGACGGATGCGTCGTTTGATAGACCTACCCGACCTCTGAACGTTCTCGAAAATTTTAACTTGTTATGTATTTCAATAATTACTGTTTTAGAAAGAAAGAAAGAAAAAAATACTTATTCAGTTACAATCAAGTACATACAGGGAGTACAATAGCATACACAATATACACTTATGACTGAGACTGAAATGGAGTCCAGCTCAGCATAATATGCTGTAGCTTAGAGCTGCAGCGCTGATTTTCAGCTGGAACCGTCATATTTGAGCAATAAAGTGCGCTGCCCGGATAGCATACCTACTCTGTGTACATTAAATTACTATAAATATACATTTTTAAAGGCAATGTGACCAAGATCATAAATCTTTTATTTGCTTATGTACCTACGAACCTCTTTTCCATACAGTGCTATAAGAGGAAAATCCGTGGCACCCATCTTTCCCATAGACGCGGCGTTCATTAATCAGCATTGACAGTGACCTTAACTTGGGCCTTGCGAGGGCCAGCAGCGGCAGAAGGAAAACGACCCACTTCTCGGAGCTAAACCAACCAGTCCACGCCACCGACACGCTAAAAACACCTCTACAACCTTCAAGTGAGAGAAGAAAGTGGTGTGGATCGCGTTAGTAGGTCTGTAGGCCTCGGCGCGTGCGCCTGTGTGGGTGAGCGCGGCTGTGTGCGGGCGTGCGTACACGCATGGAGACAGCAGCTGACAGGGCGGACCAACTTTAAGAGAAATGCGTCGCTTTCGATTTATTTCATTATTTTTCTAAGAATCCAACAAAAAGACTACAAATAGTATTGTATATTGAATCTGCTCACGTTTTTGATATATTTACACCATGTGAGTTATCAATCACACCGTCTATTTAATCACCAAAACATTTTTAAAATTCCAACGACCGTACTTACCAAAACAATACTAATTGGTGCAGGTGAATAAACTACAAAAAGGTTGAAGTACGCCGAATACGTGATTAACGTAAATGGTAATACTTGCATAATTACCAAGTACAATAGATAATTGAGGAATAGCACTATCGGAAATGATTTATTTTAATTGCAATGAATCAATTAGCAGGAGTAAATAATTCATACGCAAGTTTTGTCTTTCCGTTGCTCTTAACACGAATATTCATATGTGAATTTATAAATATTTACCTTTTTTGTTTTTTTTCTCGCCTATACAGGGTTACTGTTCGTTGTTCAGTATTAAGAGCCGGTTCGCCCCTTGACAGGATCGTGACATATTGCCAGTAAACCTGTATAGTGTTGACTTAGTCAAAATCAATAATAAGTCGTTTGAATACAACCAGGTAAGTAAAATGAGGTTAAAAAATTTAGGTACTAAAATAAACAATTTAAATGCAGTTGAGAGGCAATAACTTCCAAATATTCTATATCAGGTATATAACCAATTAACTCTGTAAATAGAATGAAACCATTAAACTTCCTATCGAACATCCATCAAACTATAACATTATACCTACATTACCTACCACAACTAGGTCAGTAAGTCCACCAGTACTTTTATCTGTCCGCCCAAGCGCATCGTGACGTCACGCGGCACCGCTACGCCGCCGGGCGGCCGCGGGCCGCGGTTGGCGAGCCCTGGCGGTGGTGGTAGAAAATTTTGGTGGGAAGTGAGTGGGGTGCGCGTACGCCGCAGTCAGTCCCCAGCTCGCGCGGCCCGCGCCCGTACCTACCGGCGTGTGTGCCCCAAAAGTGCTTCCGTGCTACGATCGTACAATCTCTATACTGTGTACCGCCAACAAACAGTGTACGTCGAAATCAGGAAAATTGTAATTGGCATTTTTAAAAGTGACGTGACAGTGAACTCTCCAGTGGAAACAGTGAATGGATGCCAGTTCATTATTCCATCATTTTTCGTTTTTTTTTTTTGTTACTGTTATTTTTTTTGTATTATTTAGTATTTTCCACCCTCTATGTAAATTAGATTTTTGTTTCGTTATTTTTATTTATGCCAATGACATTCTTTCCTTTTTCTTTTCTTTTTTTACTAATTTGCTAGACAATCTTTTACTAATCGCATGTTTTGCTTTCGTCTTTTCAAATCGTCGTATTTTTCAGGTTAGTATACATAGGTGCCTACTTATAATAGAGAAATAGATTAGTTATAGATATCCTAGTTTGCCAGTATCTTTTTCTTTTGTGGGGCTATGAAACGTGTGCTAGATCCACGAGCGGCGCGGGTAGCGTATTTGGGTCACATTTCGGAAGGTCGCGCGACTGGTTTTTTTACAGTTTTAACGGCGTGTCGCGTCGTAGCCGCGCCCGCCGCCCGCCCCACGCGGCGCTAGCTGTTTTATTGAACTCTTTGTTTGTTTAAGTAAAAACCGTTTTAAATAAATACCGTACTTTTTAAAGCTAGGAACGAAGTTAAAAAAAAACTATCAGAAACATAATACTTTTTTCTGGCTCACCTGCTTCGTAAAGTGAAAATTTGCGTTAGTTAGTACAGAAAAAAGTAAATAATATTAATTTGTAATTTTATATGTTAGAAAAATTGTACCTACCTAAAAAGAAGTAAGTACTACTAACATGGTACTTCATACTTTTTTAAAGATTCTCACGATATTTAAGGGTCATACATAATTAAAACTGAAATTAATTACAAAATTAATACAATCCCCATAAGTTAATGAAACGAAAACCGCGTCCCATATTTTTAATTAAAAATTCTTCACGATCATAAAATTCAATTGGGGTGATCAGTTAATTGACCTAGTTAAAAAAAACAGGTGCTCAAGTAATTGTGGCATTTGGTGTCATTTCGCTTGGATGTCATTTGGGTGTCATTCACCTGTTCTCGTGATAATGACAGCATTATCATTCATTCATTAACATAGTACGGTCGCGGCTCTACATTTGGTAGGATTAGCTTAAAATAAAATACCTACTTACTTTACCTATTTTAATTTAGTAAGATAATCTTCAGTTAAAACGGGAAAATAATAAAAATGTTAAAATGAAATTTAAATTTAATTGCGTTGACATGACTAATATACATTGAATATTAGGCTGAAAAAGAGCAAGTAGGTACTTTACTTAGTCCGAATTCTCAAAATCTCAAATTTTTGGTAAAATAATAATATCGGTAAGTCACATTTTTTTTAAAACTTTCGCGGTCTTCAAATTGATTATAGACAAAATTGGAGCAGCGAAAAAAAAGTTTAAACGTACCTAAAAACAATGGTTAGGTGTAGTCTAAAGAAAAAAAGTGTTGCTTAAAAACTCTCTTCTATTAGCTCCCCCTAACTCTATCTTTCTCTTGTTCTAGTCTCCCTCCCCCTCCCCCGCGCCCCCCGGACTCCCCTTGTACGCTGTTGAAGGCCGCGGCAGAGACACAGCTGTCACACTGACAGCGACAACCTGTCACACTGACAGCGCCACCTGTCCAGTGCACAGTGGAACTATTGACAAAAGTGGACATAGTGTACGATGATACGGATTTGACACCCCATCGAGTATAGGGCGTTCATCTTGCTCCAGCTATACTCAGGTATGTGTAGAATTATGTTTTTTTTATTTTCATCATCGTCATCATCATAGGATCACATAAACCTGATCATAAAAACCCATTTTAATTCATCAAAATAAAATGTTCTTACTAGCTCAACTTTAAATACAGTGTCTCTTGTGTAAAGGCGCAAATCACTCATGGAATGCATGTCCTCATGTTTATGACTACTTTCCCTAAGTAACGTATTACGGCTATATCCCTTGTGGGGTAGGCAGATCGTCAACGGCCGTAAAATACGGATATTTACGCTACGTCAGACAAACATTTGAGGGTCGCGTCGTTCAGAAATACCAAATTGATTACCATGTATTTTTTGAAACACTTCCCGTGTGAGGCATTCAAATTATGCAAGTTTTTTAAAACTTAATGAAAAGAAGTTAGGTAGAAAAGGCAGTCAGCAAATTATGAATCACCATAGTGACAGGTAGTCAGCTCATCGCCTAAAATTGCAATACATATGCAACCCTCGAGTTCCTTAGTCGCTTTTAACTTCTAACCTAACCCGGAAGGAACTTGTTTTTTATTTATGTGATTGCAATACTTTTAAGTTGCTAAAATTTTAAAAATGTTTGTTTAGTACAAAACTAGGTTACCATCAAAAACATGGTTACCCGTTTATTAGTTGTTAGTTTTTCATGTAACACTTTATTCGCTCTACTTGCAAGATTTGTCTTATTTCACACTTGGTTTGAATCATGCTTTTGGCGAAAGATGCTCTTTCATCTAATACTATGTTTTCATGTCAATTTCATGCATTACCTACCGTAGAACTGGAGCAAACTTTTGACACTTTCTTTCGACGCCGCGGCCAAATTTGGTGACGCAGTGACCTATTGACATCCTTTTCTAAGCTAACCTAGAAACTAAAGATCAAGTTCGGTGTTGCTAAGTACGAAAATGTTTAGTCATTCGTGTATCCGCTTCTTTAATTTTTTGGGTTTTCACCTGTGGAATCGTACTTGTTTGAAATGATTGTGTTTTTCCATTTTTGCCTAAATATAAAACCAATGATTATTTGTGCGAATTGACATATTTCATTTAAATCACTACTATATGAACAAAATAGACTCAATAGTGAAACGGAGACCAACCCATTTTAGGGAGCTATTTCAAACTACGAGTAAAAAGAGGAGATCAATATGAGATGTAAAAAATAGGTAGTTACTAAAAATATTTCAAGGCGTGAACGAGCCCATGAAACTCCACAACTTTCCCTAAGGAACATATGATGAAATATGAAAATTATCCATTCTCGAACTGCCGCCAATAGAACATCATCACATAACATGCACATCAGCCTATAGCTGTCCACTGCTGGACGTAGGTCTCCCTCAGGGTGAAATGAATGAAATTGAAAAATGAAAATGATATAACTGTATTCAATATAGAATAGTATCATCACTTTTTAACTTCATGATCCGTCATAGTAAAAAAAAAGAAATTAATAACACAATTTTCTTTTTTTATAACAATTTTGTATGTCCTAATAGAAAAATCGGCTCGGGTACGCCATAAAGCGCGATCTCTTATTCACAACAGTCACTACCAGCCGGTCTCTGGTCGGAGAGCGTCCAACGCTACGCTTGCTGAGGCGTGGCCTCCACTTGGAACCTACTAACTTATAGAACTGATAGAACATGCTAACCCATAAGCCTTTAAACCCAGAAGACACAGGTATTCCGATACCTCGACGAAACACTGCAAGCTGTTTAGTGTTTCAAGTAAAATGTAATAAAGATAACACACGATTGTCAAGTTATCGGTTTTTCAACTCGTGCCCTACAAACCTGGAAGGTGTAACATTTGCACTTGTTATTCAATGTTTGAGTAATTCTATAATCTTCAGATAGCCAAATATACAAAAATATTTCAATGGAACAAATTATTGCCATATGACGCCTTCTTTAAATTACAGAACCGTAATACTCGGTATTCCCGTGGGTGTTATAAAAAGAGTCTGAGGGATTAATTCATTCAGACAATGGGCTGCAACGTTCCCTGTAAAAGCGCAATATCTTGCACTGCGCTCGTCAGTCCAAATCGAAACGTGATCAAGATACACTTACAGTGAACATGATGACGTCACAACTCCTCCACAGGCTTTATTCACGGACAACGGTCCTCCTGACCTCATCTCGGTCGGACGATTGTTGTGTTGTTATTATTTTTATTTTTGGTCAGTCCCGTACTTCCGCTCAAAATGAAATCCGCAAATATTATAATAATAATATTATGTAAAAAACACTTCAACATGTTGGGTATACAATTTCTGAAAACTTGCAAAATTGCACCGCAGGCAGGATTTGAACCTATGACTTTTGGTATCAGTGCTTACGACGCCTCTATCGACTACAAGCAGGTATGTCGCGGTAGACCAGTTGGTATAGGCGTGGGCATTACTGATACTGATTTTGATTTTGAGTTTAATATTTGCCAAGCTTTGAGAATTTGAATTTTGAATTTAAAATTTACAATGATTCCATTTTTAACGTGATCTTACGATAATAATTTGAAAATGGTCTCATTCTTTTCGTGTGGGACATAGCGAGTCGTTCAACGACCCGATGAACCCTGGTGTCAGAGTTTTTCTGTTTGAAAACAGTGCTTATGTCATATGCAATTTACGTCTATCACACCTCCAGAAAGTTGTTGAAAATTTTTGAATTTGTAAGGTTAGTATAAAGAGTGTCTACCCAACCTGTACTTACAAATTTTAATATTATTCAGCCAGCAAGAAAAAAGTAAACAACTTTGTAGCTCTAATCTACATGCCAATGTGTATCAAATACTGCAATAAAAAGTTTAATATCATCATCAGAATTTTCACCTTATTAAAACTAATTACCCATCTTGTATGAAGCGGCTGTTAACAATTACCATACTTTCTCGTCGATGGCGTTTTTAAGTACTTATATTATAATATACCTAACAGTAAATTATTATACAAATTATTATAAAACATAACTCGTTGCACGAAACGTTTTATAAATAGCGCCTTAAAGCACCAAACTTTACCGGTTCTTCTTATTTTTGTCTGGAACATCGAGTTGATGGACGACCCGATGAACCCTGGTGTCAGAGTATACTGTATGGAGAACTAGTACCTTTATGTGGACTCCTTAAGAATGGTTTAATTTGTATCTGGAGGTGCTGTTTATATTACACACATACCATACGTTGTTTCCTGACCACGGCTTAACAAAAACACAACCTAAACCGCAGAGCAGTTATATCGAGGTTTTCGTGTAGGTAATGCAATGAACTACATTATCATATCATATTATGTGGACCTACAAGTACTGCATACACCTGAAGATAATTTTACAATGACTTGTTTGGAAAGAAGGATTATGAGTTGATGTTAATAGGAATGTACTACCACACACGATCAAGGCACAACAGACCGTGCAAACTAATATTATAAGTTACTCTCGCATGCGTCTGTCAGACGAAAGGAAATTGCAGATTCTGATCTTATTCAGCTACGGTGCGTTACGGGTGCGTCTGTCGAGTCGTTTGTCGTCGGACTAGGTTAGCTTTTTACAACACCTAATAACTTGTGAATGCTTATTTGCGATTGACTTTAAAATTTGTAATATTTATCCCACGGGACGAACGATGAAAATAAAAAAAATACTACTATGTATATACAAACGCATGCGTAACCTAGAGAACCGCCTAAATTTATATAGATAATAAGACCTACATATTATTAAATTTCTAACATAATTCGTCTCGTGGGATAAGAATTCAAAGATGTTCATGTCAATCGCATAATAGCATTTACAAGTTATAAGGTGTTGTAAAAAGCTAACCTAGATCTGTTGGCTGTAAAATGTATGCGGTGTTCCGTAGTCTGCCTGCCCCGTGGGTGGAGCGAACTTGCTGGCTGACTCATAGGCAAAGCCTTTGACATGAGCTTAGAACAGACGATATACCAAGTAAATTAAAAGTAAGAAAAGTATGGACTGAAAGATTTAACGGCCAATGTGGCGCAAAGATGTGGTTTGATTTACAGTGGAGCAATCACAAAGCTGATATTATCACTTTGTGAATTTGTTTTCAGTCTGGTTGGGACAGAAATGGGGTAATGCTATTCTAAGCCAGCATCGGTCGGTATCACTCATAATATCACACAGAACTTGTCTCGTCAGGCTTGTCTAGTATGCATGCAAATCGGTCGAAATAACCGAAAATAAAAAAAACAGTATTTCGAGTACTTAGTCTAGTATGTTCCAAGCCTTACCCAGTTCACAGTACATTGTGTTAAGGTTGTATGTATCATCGTGACCTCTCGTTGTAAATTAGGCTTTCAAATGACATGTCGTTATACATTTGACATTATACTAATGGTTTCTCAATACACACCTTAGAATGATTCATTTCAATTTACGCGTTGAAAACTAAACACAAAGCAATGGATCAATTTTTTTTAACGCGAGCAAGATCTTAACCCGTGACTTTCGCTAACACTAGTGGCGACCCATCTTCTTTCTGGACTACCCCGTGGCTCATCCGTTGCCCGAGAATTTTCCAAGTGTGTCTTGATGCCAATAACGCGTGGCACGGTTCTATCTACCGGGTTAATTGAAATTTGGAACTAATTTTGGATTTAAAATCGATTTATTTTTCTGAAGCAAATTTAACTTTCCTTTTTGAACTTTATTTAATGAGCTGAGTCCCTGTATCAGATTTTTATAGAGTTGTTTTAAATCCTTAATATCTGAATAATGAATATCTTTCGTTGTTGATTTTCCTTGAGTACAAACATATTCTTATTTTGATATACTCCTTCAAAAGAACATATCAAGGAACCTTGTCACGACAGTACATAAAGATAAAGTACATAGCAACAAATAATAATAAATAGGCTGGGTAACTGGTGGCGGGTGGTTTGTTGAACCGGCGGCGGCGGTGGCGGCGAGAAAGCGGCGCGTGCGTAGTTCCAAGAACCGATGACGTTGACGAAACGTCACCATATACAGATACTCTAGGTTCTGCTTTTGGCGAAATCGTTAAATCACGGGATATATAAACCTACTCCTGATTATATATATGATGGGGAGGGTGGGATCAAACGAATCTTTCCGAATTTATTTGTCTTGGAAGTTGTTCCAGTGAGAGAAGAAGAAAAAGGTAGACTTAACCATCAGATGGGAATAATAATTGCAATGGAGAGAGAGAGAGAGGGAGATAGAGAGAGTGGTTGTTCTGTACCTAGGTTTAAAAGTAGGCAGACAGGCTGCAAAATAATTTGGAAATAAACAATAAAAATATTTTCCTATAGCGAGTTCTTAAGATTGAATCTTATCTTATTTACAACACGATCGCTTGCTTTTTTACACTCTACAGACATTCGCATTTAAAATTGACACGTCGTGCAAATTTCAATTAACTTTGACATTATTTTAGAAAAAATAATCCAATTTTAAACATTAAATGTTAAACATAATATGAATCATCTGCCATGTAATGTCGGCTTAGACTAGCGCCACCCCATTTCTTTTCCGTAGGTGTCGTAAAAGACGACTTAGGGACTATACGTTACATATGTATTGCAATTTGAGGCGATGGGCTGAAAACCAGTCACTATGGTGATACAAGACTTTCTAAAGTACCCTAAAAAATTTGTCAGATGTGGCATATATTATTGTTTTGAACGGCCATTTACGCTCTGTCTACCCGCAAGAGATAAAGGCGTGCTGTATGTATGTATGAATCATCATAATTTACCAGAATACTGACCAGTAGCCTAACTCTTGTCTTGGTGATTCAGATTGTTTTCCTAGCCGTGTTGCAAAGGCCGGCCGACGTCCGTTTGGGTGTCGCAACAGCAGTCGTAGTGTTAAGAGATCCTTGACTCTAGCTAAACTAACTAACAGACTGGGAAGTCCAATACGTGATCTATGACAGCTAATCGAAAGATGATTATGGAAAGAAAATGCAATATTTGAACGTACTTAAAGTATTGCCCATTATTTAGTAGTTTTACTATAGATCTGTAGAAGCCAAGCGGTTAGATAAAAACGATAATTTGCAACTGTATTAGTGTCAGTCAAAAGTCATTAATTACAGTAAGTACATTTTTGGGATCAACCCAAAAATGTACTTACTCAGTTATCCACTTAAAGTACGGGCGTTTTATATTTGACATCTGTCAGTTCCATACTAAAAGTGATGTCAGCAAAGTAAAATAGAGCCTCTGCTATTGCATTAGCACTAATCTAACAGCTGTCAAATATGTCTAATTGGGATGAATCTTGTTAGAGTAACATCAACCGCAAATCCAAAGGAAAACACAACGAAAACTCCACCCACCTAACCAGCCAATCATAATCTAGAATGCAGCTCTAGCACGCCAGTGACACATATAGCGGCGCGGGCGCAGCGCGGCGGGGCGGGGCGCGGGGGGAGGGGGGAGCGGCAACTTTCACTGCGCGGCAAAGATGCGCTTGCGCAGATCGCGGCAATGACCATGCGATCTGGCAACGCCGTGTCAAGTGCATGGAAAATGGCTTTGGAGAAAATTGCTGTTTCGGCGGTCGTAAGGCGGTCACGCGTGTAGGTAGCTATACGATGGATGTAGAATGATCTTAGTTTTTGATGTTTTATTTATTTGTTGTTAAGACAACTAACAGAATATGTGCACAGATTTAAATAAAATTATGCGGAAATCTTCGCTGCCTACGGCCGTATAAAACAGACACCAGCCACGTTTGACTAACATTGAGAGTCATTTAGATAATTGTCAATCGTTATAGAATTGCAATACACATGTATCCCTCGAGTCCCTTAGTCGCCTCTTACGAGACCCGCTGGAAAGAAATGGGGTGACGCTAACTTCGAAAATGCTAGACATTTTAAAATGTTTTAATGCATTTAATGTTGATAATAATGAACAAATGCTGTGCTTTTTTACCGCCTGCCAAACATAAAGTGAGAAACAGTAAATAATATATTGCCAAATCAATATTTTTTGTTGTTGCGTGTTTTGCATGCGACCCACATGGCAATTGGTTTCGTGAATTGGCAACCACCGATGCAGGTGGCATGTATTTATGACAGTTATTAACTTATTATCATGAAGAGCCGTGCAATTTTCGGTCATACAATATACACCGCGGTAGCTACGTATTTTGGAGAAAACAATATTTCTTGCTTCCGGAACCGAAAGCAACTCTTGATATGCTAAGTTTCATAAAACACCTGAAGCCTCAAACCGGCCGAACTCCCAAAGGGCGTAATAGGGCTGGTTTGTTGAACAAAAACTCCTCCGGTTGTAACCTCCTATTTGGAAGGGAGCTAGGACTGCGGTCAGGGGTAGGTTTCAAAGCCCCGGGGCTAAAATCGTAGCGTCCAGTTTTTTATTAGTACACCTAAACCGGGGTTGTTACCTACCTAAACAAAGAAGAGCCTCATCTTCGCTCATCGAGGCAAGAAGCTAATAAGCAGCATGAAGGAACTTTTTGACATACAGATCAAAACTGGGGATGGTGACAAGGTATGCCTAAAGAAGTGCCTTGCCCGCTGCACCTTCTGTCATAGTTACAGCATAAAAGTCCATCTTTTAAAGCCATTAATACTGTAGTGCATCTTTTTTCATTGTTATCGTTTAAACTTTTGCATAGAACCAAACATAACTTCAAAACGTAAACAATGTGTGTTGTAATTATGGGCTGACAACCTGACACCATGGCGATACACAATTTTCTGAATGACCCTAAACTGTTGGGGTAAAATGGCGTAAATTATCGTTTTACGGCCTCTGCCTAACCCGCAAGGGATAATGACGTGATATATGTATGAATGTACAATATTTAAACAAGAATAACGCCGGTTGGTAAAAGATAAAATCCCGGATTCATACAACTATTACGTACACGAGCTGCCGTTGTGATTTACTAGTTAGGTTACTACCTACATCTACCTACTGGACATAGAGTATAACCTAGGCCTTGTGGCTCACTGGCCCGATCAGCTGATCCTGCTTTCACCGGCGGCCAACGTCCGCACACTATAGATTCTGCACTACACCCCCACCTCTTTACCTCATACCTCTGAGTACATACACAACACTGTAGTACTGGACCGCAAATTACGTAGGTGCGACGCGCCTATACAGATGGTACACTTAAAAATACACACTTAATTAAACAGACATTCTAAAAAGATCTGAAAAGAAAACCGACGACTACAAAGTCAATTTCTCTAAGCAAAACAGGCAATCTAATCTGTGGATACTGATTGGTCAGTGGTCGTGTCATGTCGTAAATGACCACTAACTAATGCGCGCGATTTTACATCATACTTATAGGTCTGATGTGTTGCCAGAAAGGATTCGCACTCAGTGTGCTGGGTTTTGCGGCCGTTGAGGAAAACGCAGTTACGTGATTACCCGGCGCACAGATACCTACAAAATTTTTTGATCGTATCGTTTGTAATAATGACGGCAGAAGCAACCCTACAATTTAAGTTATAAGTTGCAAAATGGCAACAGTAATTCCCCTGTAAACTTCTTTATTCTGTGTTCATACATACCACTTTGAGACCACTTAGTACAAAACCACGTATTAATTCAAGCATACGTGGATGATGTTTTCATTCGTTGCAACGGTGACTGGATGAGGGAGAGTTGAAAAATTTGCTGTGATAGTATTGAATTAGATTGGAGCCAGGTTTTTAAATGTTATTTAAAAATAATATTTTGTGTACGTACGTATCGCTGTACATTGGCTTTCTTCGTACTCAGCATGGCAAAATTATATCCATTGACTAGTAAGAATTAACATTAATTATCTATCAAATATAATTAGCAGCAATGTTGCTGTATAATATTAGTAGCTATAATGCATTGTAACCAAAGAAATATAGATTATTCTTTTTAACTTATATAAAATCGAGTAGGTATTTGATAAATTTAGGTTCCAAATTCACCAAAAAGTCAGTTGAGATTTAACCAAAGTGTGCAGCAATAAAAAAATAGATTTCCTTCAGCGAGCATGATTACTCGTAGCAATTACGTTTGTAGGTCACGTAGGCCGTCTAGCATGGCCTAGGTCCGCCTGACTATATAGTTATATACCTGGCTATAGCTAGTGAACAGCTTTCTCTCGGTGATGGGGGTGACGCTTTCTGATGGCCAGCGCTGCCATTGGTCAACCAGCCGGGCTATTATGGTGATATCGGCTGTGGTGATTTTTTTATACGCGGCCATTAAATTGTGCAAAATTTTTGAAATTGGAATATTATCGGCTGTGGTGACTTATTTTTACGATTCCATTAAATTGAGCCAACATTTTTAAATTGAAGTATTCATTTAAAAACTTATTTTGAGAAATCCTAAATTTATTGGATATTGTTTTTAGGGGAAGCAATTACATACCTTAAAATAAAAATTGCGTTAACTTAATACGAATACCTTAAGTCCGAACATACATACATGCACATATCACGACTTTATGCCTTGTGGGGTAGGCAGAGCGTTATGAAAACGGTAAAAATACGGTCGTTATCGCCACAAAACTACTCGTATTCACGTCGCTAAGTCCGAACATGCTAACGTTTTTAGACTTGCGGCATTTTGGATTGTTTGAAAATGACATCAGTCTCAGCAAGCGTAGCGTTGGACGCTCTCCGGCCAGATGGACCGATGATCCAAAGAGAGTGACAGGTAGCGACTGGATAGCGAAAACGGGAGATCGTGCCAGCAGTGGACTCCTATTGTCTGATATGTGATGTAAATATGACATTAAAGATTGTTGTCATTTTTCTTCTTCTGCAAATTTAAGAGTCAAGCTCTTGTCGGTGGAGTGACTTCAAAATTTTCTCTGTTAATGACTTGATCTCCTGATACGACACGATATATCAAATCTCATACAATCTAAAATTATATACTCTACATGATTCATTTGGTTGAATAATATTCAACTTAAATTTAGTACCAAGAATCAAAAAGAGTTATAATAAAAAAACGTTGTCACCCGATACCGTCTCAATAGGCAAATCGCATGACATTTCATTCATAGACCATACAACCAACTACACCTGCATACAATTCACACACTACCCATATGTTCCTTTTTTTTTTAACACTACTTTATCTACCTGGTTGCATTCAAATATTGACTGATTGAAGGGTTCGCATCTGGCGCCGGAGAAAGCCCCAAAAAAAGCACCAGCCCCGAAAAAAGCACCAATACCTCCACAGACCCTCACGCGATAAGAAAACCGAAACCTCATAATGTAACCATTATTTACGTATATGAAAATAACATGTGTCCTTTTGTCAGTAGCGGCATGTGTTCCATTGAAACACCGAATTTTTAAATTTGAATGCAAATGTTGTTTTTTCAAAAGCTAAAAGATGGTACTAAAGCATTTGTAAATGTGTTAATTTGAGGGTGTCGGGCTGTCGGCTATTTTGAATTTGTTTTGTGGTATGATAATTAGTACTTCTTGCATATATTTTTTGCTAGTGACACATTTCAGTAAAATTCAATTTTCTGGGTTGTAAAATAAGCAATTTACACAGCACCATCTAGCCCAAAACTAAGCATAGTTTGTACTGTGGGAACTAGATAGCTGATATTAACCGTTATATCCTGATTTTGTAAATAAATACATACGCACCCAGAATAGCAGGCAGGGATACTACCCGCCACGCCATCGGGCCACTCAAAGTTAAACAAGACTAAGTAATTGAAATTTAACTCGTTGGAACGTTTGTCCATAGAAAAGACATCAACGCGCGTGCAGTTTCAGATAGTATTTCTAAATGGTAAAAAAAACTGCCTCTCTTGCAAGGGGCATAAGCACACACACACACACATTAATCCCTTGCGGTGTATGCAGAGCGTTAATGGCTATAAAAATACGTTAGCTATTGCCACTTTTGAGGGACGTCTCAGAAAAGTAGGAATTTTAGCAACACTAAATTCTTTTTTTGATTTTTGAAAACTTGCAAAATTTTCGAGTGCGGGCAGGATTTGAACCTGCGACTTTTCGCATTACTAGTGGCGACGCCTCTTCCATCTGGGCTACCGCAGCTCATTTCTTGCCCGCCAATTTTGCAAGTGTATTTTAATGCCAGTAACGCTTGGCATGGCTCCATCTACCGGGTTAGTTTTGCAACTAATAACCGGCGACTAATTCTATCTTTACAGATTGAATGTAGTCTAAGCGATGAAAACCAGCGATAAATTGAGTACCAAATTTTAAAACACTTCCCGTGTTAGGTATACAATTTTTGAAAACTTGCAAAATTTTCGAGTGCGGGCAGGATTTGAACCTGCGACTTTTCGCATTACAAGTGGCGACGCCTCTTCCATCTGGGCTACCGCAGCTCATTTCTTGCCCGCCAATTTTGCAAGTGTATTTTAATGCCAGTAACGCTTGGCATGGCTCCATCTACCGGGTTAGTTTTGCAACTAATAACCAATTCTAACTAAATTCTTCTAAATTACAAGACTGAAAATAGTTGGTTGACATAATTACGAGTAGATTTCATCTATCTGCACGTTCACATTATTCAAAACATATGACAGCTTAATAACAAAAAAAATATATAATCGAATTCAATTTTGACAAAAATTTATCCCATTCTTCATTAAACCCTTTTCCATACAAACACATCTCACCCCACTAACCTACTAAAGGATGTTTCGTGTCGTCTTACTTTTTTTCCCATCCACACATGATCATACATCCGGTCGGTTTTTTTTCTATTATTAAATCGATATCCGGTTGGTTCCGGAATTACCCACGATCAAAATAAAAGAGGGTTGTGTTTACACTTTGTTAAGAGGCGTAATGATGGGGCCTTAAGAGCCCTTTAAGGTATCAGGGACTATTAATTTTTTCAAAGATTATTTCTCGGTGAATAGAACCTGTGTTTAGGGTGTGATTAGATAAGGTTTTTGTACATCTTTTTATATTAAATTGGGTTTTTTATAATTATCAACATATGGTTCAAAATTATAAGTAGGTGAAATGAATTTGATTTGTCTTACATACATAAATCACGCCTATATCCTTTACGGGGTAGGCAGAGCGTTAACGGCCATAAAACTGATATGCATACCCGGCACACCACGTCTGACAAAAGTTTGAGGGTCAATCCGATATCACTATAGTGACAGGTTGTCAGCCCATCGCCTAAAACTGCAATACAAATCTAACCCTCGAGTCCCTTAGTCGCCTCTTACGACAGCCATGGGTAAGAAATGGGCTGATGCTATTCTAGCCGGCATCACACGGCAATTTGCCTTAAACTTCATTTTTTCATCTTTACCCTAGGCTCTCTTTAGGCTGTTTGTAATAGGTCCTTAGGTATATAACATACCAACATTATACTAAGTTTTAGTACTAAATTTTTGTATAATAGATAAAGTGTTTATTTCGGATAAGTTATGAATGAAAATACTAGTCAATAATCTTATACACCTGACGAATAAAAAATCACAAATGCTTCTACTACAATTGCCATAATCTCCAATTTAACAGAATATAAATAATATATTCCACTTGGTCCTCTTATTCCAACTGCGAGTGTGACAAGGACAGCGCTATGGGATGGTTTATGTGATAGAGTAGGACAGCGCGAGTGCAACGTCCTGATTCGTCAATAAACTTGACCCACATTTCATTGAGAGCGAGTGCAGCAGGAATCTAAGTAAGGACGAGTGCACATTTTTATTTCTATTTTACATAATTGTTTTTATAAATGAAAATAAGAAATTGAAAAAATGTCAGCGCCCGCCGAGACTTGTTTTATGAAAGTAATATAGCACTGTAAGTGCAAAATAAACCCATAGTACATGTACATAATTGTTATTAGTATATTTTGTATTTCAATCCAGGTGTGATATTCTTACGGAGCGGAGTAAACAGAAAATCAGATGCCTTATTATTGCTTTTAAGAAAAATATAATATTTTTGACAGGAATGATAAACTTTCCAGTTTCGATATTTTAGATGGTATGAGATAGTACAGGATACTAAAATTTCTGGCGAGGCTTCAATGATAGTTTTTACGGACGTTTACGCTCTGCCAACCCCGCAAGGGATATAGGCGATATATATGTATGTATGTATAAGATAGGTATGCTAACTTACGCGAACAATATCAGTCTGAAATTTCCCGTATTAACTATATACACTTACAACTGTATTAATAGCTTCTTCACTAACTAAACTAGAATCAAGATTCAAGATGATAAATCTTCAGATAAATATGCAAAATTACTAACATTTATTAATTTAACCTAATCTACGAGTAACAGACCGTTTGCAAATAAATCTGCCATATCAATAATGCACCCGTGAAACTAACGGATTTGACAAATATTTCTTAAAAAACCGGTGTCAATATTGAACTAAATTCAATTTGTCATTATTTAGTTTTTTTTTCAATTTGCGACGACATAAGTAATTTATACTGCTTGTTTTTTTTATCTTATAACGGCTCTATATTTTGGACTTAACCCTGAACGCGTCTTTACCACCAAAGGTCCTTGCCCATGTAACGGTGCCAAGCATTTTGGGCATCTCCCCCCCTCCCCCCTCTAGAACCCCTTTTGGACCCTGGCTACGGCTCGTGGACAAGGTAACTAGTGGTTATACAAAAATGTGAGGTTCCTTTGCTCGTGGGAGTCGGAGGTACCGTTACGTTTTTGGGAACCCGGGGGATATCAATTTTGATAATGGTATTACTGGCATTGATAGTGTATGAAATATGGCTAGATGATTTTTAATAAAAGAGAGTTGGACGACCTACGGCCAGATGGACCGATGTATAAATAGGTGGCTGGTAGCGACTGGATGGCGAAAACGAGAGATCGTGCCCTATGGCGTACCCTGGGGGTTCTACGTCCAGCAGTGGACTGCAATTGAAATTGAAATTGAAATTGAATTAATGTATGTATGTAATTTTAATAAATCAATACCAAATTTTTAAATCACTTCCCGTGATGGTTATACAATGAATGTCGAAGGTCGCAAATTCAAATCCTGTCCACTGAAAAAAAATGCAAGTTATCTAAAAATGAAGGTGTCAGTCACAGAACTTGCAATTTTATAGGTACATTAAGACCACTTGCGCAGCAATCCATAATAGAATTCAGCTACTAATCTATTTATATGCCTGTGTATCGATTTTGACCTTTAACTTTTAAGGAATACGACGCTTAGACAAATACCTAATTAAATAAATTAACGCCATCTCGAAACATTTATTTATTTCGATTATCTCCATTCTCAAATCAAACAAATGTCCTACATATAACTAGACGACTTGGTGTCTCACACGAAAAAGAGAGAGAGAGAGAGAAAGATAACTAGACATGTCTTTCAAATTGAGATAGCGTTACCATGTAGCTATCATAGTGATGATAGTTGTAATGTACATACATTAGCCCCCTGGGTGGTCAACACCGTGTCTAAATAATTCTACTAATTAGGGGCATTTGTATGAGGGCCGATGTGACGCAGTGTGCGACTGCCTGCGCCGCAAAGGTTCCAGGTTCGATCCTTAGTGGGACACTCACATTGATGATTTTTATCACTTTGTGAATTTGTTCCCGGTCTGGTTAGGACATTGCAGGCTAAACCATTGATTTACCAAAAAGAAAAATAGTTTCGTGCTTCGGAGGGCACGATAAGCCGTTGGTCCTGGTTGCTGTCTATGATGACTTAATTGCGATCGTAACACAACTATGTCAGAGGCCTACTGCTAGAAGTAGGTGTTTGGAAAACTCTGACATCAGGTCGATGGACGACTCAGTGTATCACACGAAAATAAATACTAAAAAGGTATATGATTTTCCGTGATTTGTTAAGGTGAGGCTCTTTAATTTAATTGTGTCATTTTATAGAGAATGACTGTCTAACCACAATACAAACTGCCTGTAATGTCATGTACACACTCGACAACCTGTCTTTATAGTGATACACGATTTTTCTGTCAGACGTGGCAAAAGCGACCGTATTTTTACGACCTATAACACTCTGCCTACCCCGCAAGGGATTATTGGCGTGATATATAAAAAAATATATATTTATGTGTTTGTGTATAAGCCATATCGTTTGAAAAAGTATGTTTTGTTTTAACAACTTATTAATATAAAACTGGTTTACAGCCATTTTAAAACTGCCCATCAACTTTATATTTTCATAAATTCAGCCTTAATTAGATACCAGAGTTAACTATAACTGGTTATTCTAACTGTAAAACACTCTACAATAACTCAGAAATTAATTAAATTAATTAGATAGGCGGTGTAAGGTGAAGTAGGACATGATTAATTAATTTTGAATCGTTTGTTTTGATCACAGCTTCAATTGCCATAACTATAACATTAAGTGTGTTATAAAGTAAAAAGGTAGTTATAAATAAAGACATGATCAACCTTGTTCAAATCAAGTAACTTTTAATAGCGTTACTTTATTTTCTTTGCTATTTTAAACATACATACATCATGCCTATATACCTTGCTGGTTGGGCAGAGTGTTAACGGCCGTAAAACAGACATTTACGCCACGTTTGACAATCTTTTGAAATAATTCAGAAATTCTGTATCACTTTAGTAACAGGTTGTAAATAAATCTAAATTGTTCCGATCTTTTTTATTTTTTTGTATCTGTTTGTTTTGTGTTATTACGCCCATCGGCTAGAATTTCAATAGACATGTAACCCTTGAGTTCCTTAGTCGCTTCTTACAACACCTACGGGAAAGAAATTAATTGATGATTTTCTATGCCGGCATCACACGGTTAATTTAAACAAATAATGAAAAACAACTTACTATAAATAGTATCCTTCTAAATCGTCTTCTTTTTTTCGTTTGGGTCAGTCAGTTGACGAACTCCCTAATTATTATTAGTTATTTATTTAATTTATTTATTACAACACAAGTTCACTATCTTAGAACCCTACCCCTTAGACCCTATGAACCCTAGTGTCACATAATTGTAAATAAAATCTCATCAATCACAAAACATGGTCTAACTACGAATCCAAAAATTGAGTCAGTATAAAAAGTGAGCCATTCAAAGTCAGTTTAAAAATTGAGCCATTCAGCGATCAGAAAAGTCTACGATAACAGGAGTAAGGCAGACGCACTAAGCTTTTCTGAGAAATTACTCGCGTACGTCTCCTAGTACCCTAGTACTTGCACGTAAGTCTAGCCTGTATATATAGGTACTCTACATGTAGTGTGTATGTATGTACATCCCAGTGACCACGTGCTAGAAGCACAGTTACCCGACGTCACGGATACGGTGTGGTTGTCTTTGCCTCTGTATATTTTGCAGAATAGGACATTGCGGTATTCGAAATGCGACTTTTTAAATAATTTTGAGTATTTAATACGTTGAAGTGCGTGTCTCAATCTAATAGTCCTAATTAATTTATAAGACATCAGCGTTCCCTTGCCTGAGTTTGAAAATTATATTATTATATAAAAAAGCTATCACGTACTGTACGTCGCTTAAGGACGAATATCTAAAGTTTGAAAATTTGGAAGTGTTCGGTTTAGGCCGGTAGCGCATTTACAGAGTAACGGATCCCGAGTTCAATCCCTGGCCGACGCTATCGATTTTTGAATTTCTCATTTAAAGTATTTTTGCCTAAACAAGTATCTAAACTGTAGAGAAGTGAATGAGTCCTTCTTCCCGATCTAGTATGCATAGCGGTCTGAGACTGAGGCCACGTGGGGTACAGTTAGACGCGTCACGGCTCGGTCTGCGCACGCGCCGCTCCGGTGCGCAAGGCCGCCCAGCGTCCAGCACGTGCGGGTGCGCACAATATGCGACAAAAATTGTTCAAACGAAAATATGCGGCACAAAATGTGCAGCAAATATTTTGCGTTATGACAATATTGTTCTAGAAAATCTATCTATCCTTGTCACACTAAGGCGAGTTTCATATTTGTATCCTGCTCTCAGTTGACACTCGTCAATTGACGCGTAATATTTGCTGCACATTTTGTGTTGAACTTTGAACATTTTCGTTTGAACAATTTTTGTCGCATATTGTGCGCACCCGCACGTGCGATAGCAAAACAAAGAGGTTACAGAAGGATCACTTCTTAGCGCGCATACGCTGTGTGTGTTACTGCTTTGATATTTTTGAAACCTGATCGAATCGATCTCTGATTCTCGTACATAATTTGGCATAGCCAGAAATAGTTTAAGGAGAGATTTTTTAGGGTATGATTCCAACTGTATTCCATGGGGAACCTAAGCTTATCATCAGTTACATGTGCTTTTAAAGCCTATACAGAATTATTAATAAATATGACAATTTGCTCAAATCTTTGATGACATATTCTAACCAATTAAAATTCTGCCATATAATCTGAATATTCGAAATCTTTCCTGACATCCGGTTTGTGAAAGAAATGGAATGAAAATTAACCTAATTCAATGTTGTACTATAACTTATTGACGTTGTGATCCGTCATTGTAAAAAAAAGTGATTTTCATTAAATAATTTTCTTCTTTTTATAACAATTTTGTATCGTTCTTAAAGAAAACCGGCTCGGACGGGTTAACTGCCTCATCTGCCAAAGCTGTATTTGTCTCTTATAACCAAACGTGATACCTACACAAATCTTGCTTTTTTGCAGTCGTTTGAATGTCTAATACTAATTTATTTTATACATTTTTACAGGTAATGATCCGAGCTAATAAAGATGTATTAAAAAGCTGGGTGAGTTTATGTTTCGGCCCGTTACCGTAACCCGTAACGTTATATTTACGTCGGTTACGGTTTGAGGATACATTTTGGCGATTAAAAAGTAAAGAATTATGAGGGTGTAACGGTGGTTGGTGCTTGTTCTGACCTTGTAAACTAGTGGGCCTGAAACTACTCATCTCCTTTGAAATTGAACTCACATAAATTGCATGTACTTGTTTACTAATATGTTTGTATGTATAATCTCTTTATTGTGCATTCTTAAAACGAATACTGAAAACAAGTATTTAATCAAAAACTAAAAATGGCACAAAGACGGATTTAGACGAGCAGACCGATTCTTCTTTTCGAGTGGGATCCAGAGTAGTCCAATGACTCGATGAGACCTGGTGTGAGAGTTTTTCAACCGCCTACTACTACTAGTAGGCCTCTGACAAAGTTGTGTAACGACCGCCGACGGTTCAAAGCACGAAACCATCTTTCTTTTAAGACAATCAGGTGGTTCAGCCTGCAATGTTCTAACCAGACCGAGAGCAAATTTACAAAGTGATAAATATCAACTTTGTGAGTGCCACACCGAGATTCGAACCCGGAACCTGTGCGTCGCAGGCAGTCGCACTACCACTGCGCCACATCGGCCGTCAATTACTTGTTTATTATTATAGTCTTGTTCGCTGTACCTAGTTTGATGTGCAACGTTGCGGAACTATTTTTGTCGGTCGAAAAGATATCTAGGGTTTATTCTGAGCTGGTTCATAGTAGTCTGTTATATTACGAATAATTAATATTCTGGTGATGCCGGCTTAGAATAGCATCACCCTAGTTCTACCCGTGGGTGTCGTAAGATGCGGCTAAGGGATATATATTAATTATGTGCAGCAGTGTTCTCGGTGAATGCAACATCTTGCACTATTCCTTGCGGGGTAGGCAGAGCATAAACTGCCGTATAATACGGACATTTACGCCACGTCTGACAAACATTTGAGGGTCATTCAGATAATTGTGTATCACCAAAGTGACAGGTTGTCAACCCATCGCCTAAAATTGCAATACACATGTAACTCCCGAGTCCCTTACTAGCTCCGTTCTACCAACAAAATCACCAGCTACATTCATGAATTTGACTACCGTGAGTACATTTCAACCGACAACTTCAAACGCAAAGGAGGAACAAGTTTTCATTTCTTGTACTTGACTTTGAATCGAGGTTTCGCGGTCGGCGAGGGGAAAGAAAGGGGAAGGGGGGGCGTCTCAAAAAGTGAAACGTATTCTAGCTGTACTTCTGATTCACAACAGCCTACGGTGTACAATGCGATCTGTTTGCACTGCCGGCTCTTCCGACTATTCAGTATGGCATTTATTAAGCTGTGGTATTAGATGTCGTGTGATGCCAACTTAGAGTACTGTATCATACATCACCCTATTACTCTATTACGGGTGTCGTAGAAGACTTAGAAGTGTGTATTATAATTTTAGGTGATGAGCTGACATCTTGTCACTATACACACACACATTCACACATATCACGCCAATAATCCCCTGCGAAGCAGGCAGAGCCCATACAGTCGCAAAAAATGGACATTTACGCCACGTCTGACAAATATTTAAGGGTTTGTGTATCGCCATAGTGACAGGTTGTCAGCCCATCGCCTTAAATTACAATACACATCCTCGAGTCCCTTAGTCGCCTTTTACGACTCCCAAGGTAAGGAAATGGGTTGGTGCTTTTCTGTGCCGGCATCACACATAATTTTCTGAAATGACTCTCCAATGTTTGTAAAGCGCAGCAACTACTTACTTTTAGGTCCGTTTCCGCTTTGCCTACCCCGCATGAGATAATAGCGTGATTACTGTATAATATGTCCGTATAAATGAATGTCAGATGAAATGGGATATTTTAATTGTACTCTTGACACTGTAACCTCTTTATGTAATTAACGAGAAGTATTTAATTAGAATGTACCTCTACAATTGTTATTACTTTGATATCATTAGAACAATGTCTATTTCAAATGGGTAGATTTTTCGATTTATTAAATGTGACATGATGAGTAAGCGAACACTAGTTAAAAAAGTTCAACGTTAATTAAAAACGTTTATTAAGTTAGTTATTAATAAGTTCGAATAGGTACAATTTATTTTCGTGTAAAGGCTTATTGATTAGTCATTATTTTATAAAAAAAAGTTATTAAGTTTTGAAACTTATACCTCGTCTAAATTCTTATCTTATTGTTCATTTTTATAGGCATTTTACTTTCATGCTAAATACGAATTAAAATGACATTCTTGACTGACATTGTCGGATTGAGTTCTTCCAAAATACACACATCCAACTTCTTTTATTGCCATTTCAATGTCATCTTTAGTCGGGTAAAAGCACCAGTCCGCGTCCGTATCCGCGAGCAACAGGATGCGTTCGGTGGTCGAAAATTGGGTCACATACCTGACGCTGATATTCGGAGAAGCCTCATCATTTTCGGTCCTCCTTTTTGACGATGATTATTTATTACATTACTTACACTCTCACAAGAAACGTTTTATTAATATTAAATTATATGAATATCTTTGCCTTCCAAATATTTGATTAGTAACGAACGCAAAATCTGCTTTTATACAGATTAGCTCTCACATATCACGCTTTTATCCCTTGCGGGGTAGGTAGAGCTATAACGGCCGTAATACTACGGTCGCTATCAATACGTCTTACAAATATTTGAGAGCCGCTTTAGAAAAATCGTGTGTGACTATAGTGACAGGTTGTCAACCTGTCACTTAAAATTATAATACACATGAAATGCTCGAGCCCCTTAGTCGCCTCCTACGACAACCGCGGCAAAAAAATGGGGTGATGCTATTCTAAGCCGGCATCATAACAGATAAACTCTATTGGTTAAAATATCACTTTACAGAATAAGTCCAAGTTTATAACCTACACTCATACTTTAGCCTTCTTTATCAATTTGCCTTTAAAAAGGACCTTAAAATAACCAGGCTCAATACATGCTCAGACACAGGTACGCACTTACATCTATACTTATAACTTCCACTGACCAAACTTTGACCGAAACGAATATGACCCGATTTTGCATACATTACTGGATATCTATAATATCTCATCAAACATTCTCAAGAGAACCAGCAATGTATTCTGAATAGGGCGTGATGTGTATTGAAGCTCAGACGCAGGCTCGGGCCACCGAATCCCCGTATTGAGGTCGTCTGGTCCCGTTAAAGCAGGTTCCGTAGGTTTTCGGCAGGACCACGCACAGCCAGCCGTGTTACGATTGTATTACGTAAAGGCATTTGGGACCGACTTGCCGACAATCATTGGAATAATAGCTGAATGAGGCGGTTCTTTGACGTACTGACGGACGTGTTTTTGACGCATCTTTCATTTCATTTATTTCATAAACAATTACCTCTACAAATTGTGATCGAAATTAAAGTAAAATAAATAAAAACATCATAAAACAATAATCAATAAAAAATAACAAAATCAAAACATACTATTAATATCTAAACTATCATCTTAAAAAATAATAAATTAATTAAAAAAATAAACAAATAATTTGAATCAATAAAAAGATCTCTACACAAAAATGACAATTTCATTTTAAAAAGTACAAAATAATAATAATTTATACAAATTGAGATGTCAATTATTAAAATCGTACACAAATATATTTAAATTCATCGTCGCTAAAAAGGCATTTTTCAAGAAGAAATCCGTCCGTCAGACGAAAGAAAATATCCAATTCCTACAAAAAATAAATACCATGACACACTGTATCGCGTAGTTACGCATGCGATTTGACCAAAGTGTCTGGATTCCACTTAGCTTTTACAAATATTTACCTTTCCAAGTATTTCGCGATAACTTGTAACTTTTTGGTAGGTGTGGGAAACAGCAGTCTAGGGTGCTTATTATACCGATTGCATCGGCTTCTATTTTTGGGATTTCTTATCTTAGCGAATGGTAACGCTGGGCGCATTGTAAATCTATGAAGGATTAAATGTATAAAAAAAGAAACAGTTGTAAGGAGATTTTGGGACGTGGTTAGTGAGAATGCTTGATACCACATCCACATACATTATTAACTACACGCTAATTATTGATGTAAATATTCCTGTGTCATACCTATATTAGACGTTCTTCTTTTCGTGTGGGACACCGAGACGATAAACGACCCGATAAACTTAGGTGCCAGAGATTTTCAACCGCCTACTACTAATAGCAGACCTCTGACATTGGACGTTGAAAGTACAATACATTGTGAAAAATCATCTTGATTTAACATGGAGGCTTCATAATATCTCATCCTCATTTACCATGCCTATTTTCTTTCTGCACAGCTCTATCTATGACCTAAATTTAATAAAAAACTAGTAAAAGTTTAATGAACTGATCGAATATCTTCGTAACAATCAAATTCATTATTCAGCTGCCTACTAACCTACGTTGGGCACCATCACATTTTAATTTAAAGACACAAATGTCAATGCAAAAAAGAGTCCATACAATAGTACGATCAGTATCGATATAGGGTCAAAGATCGTATCAAAGTGACGTGTGAACCGAGACCCGATCGAGGGTAACAATCTGTGAATTACAGGTTCATTACTGATTTGACTACGCTATGTATAACGGTAGGACTGGTCTCACTAACCAAATTGTATTTGTATGTATATGAATTCTATGGTAAATATATTACGCCTATATCCCTTGCGGGGTAACAGAGCGCAAACAGCCGCAAGAAACGACCATTTACTCCACGTCTGACAAATGTTTGAGGGTCATTCGGAAAATTGTGTATCGTCATAGTGACAGGTTGTCAGCCCATATCGCTTAAATTGCAATACGCACCATCGAGTCCCTTAGTCCCCATTTACGACTCCCAATGGAAAGAAATTGGGTGATGCTTTTCTAAGCCAGCAAGTCAAAAGTCGCCAGAAATAATAAAGTCACAAAATGTCTGATTATTTGAACGGAATCTGACAACTGTCGAAATTAAAACCAAAAAAAGAGAAAACTTTTACATCGGCTCAAATTTTCTAAATAATATCGAGTTTTTGTAGGCAGGATTTCAACCCGCGACTTTCGCCATTACTAGTGGCGACGCTTCTTCCATCTGGGCTACTTTGGTTTTCAATTTATAGCGGGTTTTCGTCGCTTAAACAACATTTAATCTGTAAAGAATGAATTAAAACTAGCCCGGTAGACGAGGCCGTGCCACGCGTTATTGGCATCAAGATAGACTTGCAAAATTCGCGGGCAAGGGATGAACTGCGGTAGCCCAGGTGGAAGAGGCGTCGCCACTAGTAATGGCGAAGGTCACAGGTTCTAATCCTACCTGCGCTTGAAAGTATTTCAAGTTTTCAAAAATTGTTCACCTAACACGGAAAGTGTTTTAAAATGTGGTATTATTATCGAGTTCTTAGATATTTAATAACGACTTTTTCATAAACGGCCACCTTATAAATCTAGATAAAATTATTATGCATAGCAATAATTTCAATTTGAAACATTTACAAGTAGTTTAAACATACAACAACTTTTAAAAAGAAATAAATCTCGTCCTATCCGCAAATAAAATGGCGGGCCACTTGTCGAATTCTCAATTACACCGAATTAGACACCGTTATAATCCGCAGCATCATCATACTAAATTTAGCATACGAAAGCTGTTCAAGTGTAGACTATACTTAGCGGCTAGTGTTCCGTATAATACAAGCCACAAATATCTTATGAGTTTGCACATTCGACCACAGATTGAACTGAGTGTGCATTTTATGTATAAAATCAATACCTAGTCTAGGTCGATTTGGTTAAGTCGGCGTGTAAGCCGTAAGGCATAATGCGACATTGCGATAATTCACATATACTTTTCAGTTCTCATTTTATCGGGGGGTTTTAAGTCTAAAAAAGTATCGCGATAGATGAAGCTATGCTAAGCATTACTGGCATTAAGACACTTGCATAATTTCGCTTTGGGTAGCTGAGCCGCGGTAGTTCAGTCAATGGGGCAGGTTCAAATCCTGCCTGCGGTGCAATTTAGCAAGTTCTCCTAAATTACACACACTCAAAAATAAATTTAAATACACATGTGTATAAGTACTTAATTCATCTCGTATAAGCTTAGGTATAAACTCACAGTTCTTTGACCTATGATAGATGCGTATTAATTATTAAAATAAGGATCGAACTTTTTATTTTGTATACCATACATATGATAATACTAGATTTCCGCCCAGCAGTTTCACCCGCTGCCACTAATTTTCCCGTAGAAATAGTTGTTTTCCCGAGGTAAAAAGTAGCCTATGTGTTATTCCAGGTTATACTCTACCTGTGTTCCAAATTTCATTCAAATCTAGTCGTCTAGTTGTTTGAGCGTGAAGAGGTAACAAACATACATACACACACAAACTCTCAGATTTATAATATTAGTAAGGATTGGTATCATTGAGATAATGTCATTAAAGCATCGATGACAATAAAAAAAACATGAAATTATTTTTTACGCATTTATGCGTTTACGAATTTCAATACGTAACCCTAAAATCCACTTGTACGTCCATCATTCGGTAGTATAATAACGAATGATACACGACCAGATAACGTTAATTGTCTGATACCGATCTAGTATCGTTAACTTCGTTAGTTATCAAAACATAGGTAGGTATTTGCAACTGGTTATTTAACCTAAATAAAATGTAATGTTTTGCTATTTAAATGTAATAAATGTATATAATAAAAATATTGTGCCGTGTGATGCCGGCTTAGAATAGCATTACCCCGTTTCTTTCCCGCAGGAGTCGTAAGAGGCGACTAAGGGACTCGAGGTTGTGTATTGCAAAATTTAGGCGATGGGCCGACAACCTGTCACTATGGCGATACACAATTTTGCAAATGACACTCAAATGTCTGTTAGACGTGGCGTAAATGTCCGTTTTTGCGGCCGTGGACGCTCTGCCTACCCCGTAAGGGATTTTAGGCGTGATATATGTGTATGTGTGTGTAAAAGTTTTACTTAAAGAAATTCCATGACCGTGTTGTATAAATACTTAAATTATTTAGTAAAATTCCGTTCTTTTACCAAACTGGTTGTTCTTTGCCAAAGCGGACCTACGCCAACAGTCAATAGCATTTCTCCAAACAACGAGAATTCAAGCTACGAAACCGGATATCTAAAAATTTTTTAAGAGATCAACGTCGTACTGGTTATTCCTAACATTGGTAAAGAGAACCAGAATATGATGATCCCCCAAATAGGTAAGCCGAGGTCACACTTGTGCCGTTGCCGAAGCGAATCCGGAACATCACGCGTTTTATCATACGGAATAACGGTTGTAGCATTATATTAGTTTGCATAAAATGCCGTAAAAAACCCGCCCAGACGTTTCAACCGCTGATATTCGTGGAATTAATTCTTTTTCCCGCGGTAAACGTTCAGAATATTACTGAAGGATAATGTAAAGCAACTTACGGTGAAAGAACTTTCAAAATCGGTTCTGTGTTTTCATATTACGACCTATGTTCCTTTTTAAAAGTGAAGGGAAGGTGGTCCCCCTTTTCACCTGTATATGGTGTAAAAAACAAACAACTGCTAATAATTTAAGGGGTGAACCAGCCCATATAACAGAACAACTTTCCTCAAGAAACATTGGTTCAAATACTAAAAAAAAAATTTGGTCCTCCCATAGCCGGTTTTATTTGTATGGGAGGGCCAACAATTTTTTCATATTTCGACCTATGTTCCTTGAGGAAAGTTGTTCAGTTTCACGAACTGGTTCACCCCTTAAAATATTTGTTTATTTTACACAATGTATATTTCACCTGGTATGCATTTTTGCTACGGGCACTAGACAAATTTCATCCTCATTTGAGCCTACTGCTTTCGTCCGTCTGATTTGAACTAAAATTCTTAATACAAACTCTATCGTTCTCCTAAAGTTCGTTATGACGAGGTGACCCGTCACAGCTGACTCGGTGGAATTCGGCGCCTGCGCAGCTCCGGCTGTCACCGTTATAAACAGTATATTAAGGCGCTGGTGGCGCGTGATCTACCGGTAACGCCTTAATCGAGCAACATAACCTGCTTTGTTTTCGTTGTTCTAGTTGTAAATGAGGTAAACTAAACACGTTTTAGTCAAATATCTGAGAAATATACTAGATGTATCTACATTACCTTCATTTTTTTTCTGTCTAATCTTGGACAATCCACAACATTTCAAATTTCTAACAAGACTCTATTATTTTTTAATAGATAGTTTATCGTATCATTAAATAAAGGGCAAGTTCTTTTTATTTTATTTTGTTTCATAATCAGAGATCTTAAATTTTAAAAAGTGATAGTTTAGTTCCAACAACTAGGCTGCTGAAAACAAAATTCGTTTGCCTACCTTTTTTAAAAAAAAAACTGATTGACATTGACAAATGAATGAATGAAGTTTTCACCACTGTTTATTTTTTCTACTATAAGCAATGGATTTTTTCATGGTAATCCTAACTTTGGAAGTTTTTAAAACTTTTCAAAATATTTCAGAAACGATTGCATTAATAATTACGAAAATATGTGTATCTTAATAAGCATCCCAAACACTCTAAACGATATATGTATCTTTTGTATCTTACGTAAAATGAAATGTTGTGGATTCACACAGCTGGTGCTAAATCCCCAACTAAGCAAAGCTTGTACTATTGGAACAAGATAGCTGATATACCTATATACTATAACATGTAAAATATTTTTGTATAGTGGCGACCGAACCTCGGCGTAGCAGGCAGGGGTACTATCCACTACGATATCGGGCCAGTCAAACTACATTTATAAATAAGTAGCAGCCCGCCCAACGGTTTCACCCGCTGCTAACCGTAAAAACCTTCCTCTTAAATCATTCTATCTACTAAAGAAAATCGCATCAAAAATCGTTGCCTATTTTAAAAGATCTTAGCCTACATATGGACACGGGAAGCGACTTGTATTTGTACTATTTAGTTTTAAGAATACGGTTATAATACCTGTTAATAACTGAAGCTAGCAAATATCTTTATCATCATCTCTGTGTTACAAATGAGTAGCACATCTCTCGATGACCCAGTCGGTAGCTATGTGCCGGTATTGCTGACAAATCAGCGATTAATACCAGCAATTGTCGATTGCCTGAGTGTCGATTGCTTCCAGCTGATACCATCTCTATGGACTTACAGGGCTCGGAGATAGTGCAGATAAAGAATCAGAAACTTGTGGATTCACGATTATAGGATCTTCATAAATGAAAATAAGAAATTGAAAAATTTTAAGTGTTGGCTGGGGATTGAACCCGGGACCTGTGAGTACCGTCCCACCACTCTGGCGCTTCGACCGAACACATCCAAATTTTCAACCTCTTGATACTCGTATTGAAACGACGCAAAAAAAAAAATCAATTTCTATTATAGCACTGTGAGTGTAAAATAAACCATACGTAATTGAATACTTTACTAATTAATATTATCACAGTACATAATATCTATCTAATGATAATAAATCATTATACTTAATGCACTGTCAAAGTTTTACACTAGACAAAAAAGGTTTGGTTTTTTATATAAACCACCACCAATGTATGAAACTTTTGTTTCTTTATATTAAATTAAACATTTTTCCTCCATATAGAACTTTCGATTTTTGCGCGAAATGTGTCAATTTGCACGGAAAATCTTTCGTCTCATACTCTATAAAAATAAAATTCTGAAGTGTGAATGAACTATAACGCAGATAATATTAAAAAATCGTGTTGAATTTATGGATTTAGAAGACAATTCTCCTATATTTAATGGTCTTCTATTTTATTTTGGTAACTTGTGTTGTGTTACATATTGCTGCGGAATCCATCTGGTCCTAAAGCGGTTCTTCCACTTGTCGTCGCACTTGTCAAACGACTTGACAGACGCATCCGTTACGCACCGTAGCTGTATTTGTATGGGAATAATATCGGAAATCACAATTTCCTTTCGTCTGTAAGACACATGCGTTACAGTGAGAAACGCCTATATAGAGATTGTATTACGTTCTTACTATAGCAGTAGGCAAGTGGTCAATCAGTGCCATATCTAACACCAAGCTTATTAACAGATGTCCAATAAAGATATGGCTGTCTCTATTGCTCAGAATGAAACAATTGCTTTGTTTTAATATTCGTATCTGTTAGTCTTTGATATCAGGCTACGATATCATGGGAGTATTAAAATGGTTTCAAATTAAGATTTCTTATCTATCGTACTACTAAAAGTGTTAAAGTAATTGTACCAAAAGTAAATGAAAATGTTTCAGTAAGGTCTCATTCACGTCTACATCCCTTGCGGGGTAGGTAGAGCGTAAACGGCCGTAAAAATGAACATTTACGCCACGTCTGACAAACACTTGAGGGTCTTTCAGAATCTAAAAAATCTAATATCGCTATCGCTATCATGACAGGTTTCCTCGCCTAAAATTGCAATACCTACACATGTAACCCTCCACTTCCTTTGTCGCCTCTTACGACACCCAGGGGAGGGTATATATATATATAGGGTGATGCTATTCCAAACCGGCATACTTCGGCAAACAAGGTATAATCTATAAAGCACGTCCGATAGAGTACGATTCGCACATGTCTCGGCATATCACGTCTGCTACGCGCGCGCAGGCGCCGTCGACTTTCTACTGCACACACACACATACACACACGAGTTGCGCATTGACAACATTGCTCTGTAACGCGACCAGTTAATGGTGACACCTGACTTTAAGTGTGTTGGCGAATATAGCCAAATTTTACAAACGTATGTAGGTACTAGTGTAATATATCAGACAAAAATAAAAAAACATATATCAGACAAAAAGAAAAAATTTACGAGAAATCGTGCGAGACGGACGTGCCGCCCGTGTGTGCCGTGCGCGAGAGTACAATAACATTTATCAGATAATTATGTGCGATTCATAACTGTGTGCAGTCATAATGTCGGACACCATTATTATTGACGAGTTCCTAACTTTCGTAGTGAACAAAATAGACATTATTGACGAGCTAAGTGTTGTGCAGATCTGTGCTAGTAATTTTACCGATGCAGAGATCGAAAACGGCAAGTCACGACTGTTTGATTTCCTCGGTGAGAAAATCGTAAATAGGAAGGGAGATGATAAGAGCAAGAAGAACATAAAGGATGTCATTAAGCTCTTCAAAGAAATTGACCCTTCACGATATCCTACGTGTGTCGCGAAAAACCTAAACCGCCTACCCCCAGTGACCTTCGACTATGTCGACGTAACACGACTACTCAAAGACGTCTTAATATTACAGACCGAGTTAAGCAAGGTAAAGAATGAAACCGCTTCAAAAATAGAGGTAGAAGAGTTAAGAAATTCATTTAACACCGAAATACGTAATGCTCGCAGTCGTCTTTGCAAACAAAAGACGTCTCACGAACAGAGTGATAAAGTTGAAAATCGTCCGCCAATTGCTACGCCAAAGCGCTCAGTAGCGAAGCAGCGCAGTCGTCGTGCAACCGGTTCGCAACAAACAAAGTGGCCAATACCTACGCCACCGCCGCATGCGCGCAGATCCGAGCTATCGGATTCAACAGACTCGTTAGTCATATCGCCCGCTCCTACCTACCGAGATATTATTATTCGAAATAATTCAACTATGCGACAGGAAAAAGATGAAACGACTGATGGGTTCACTCTTGTAACTCATAAGAAACGCAGAAAAAATGTAAATCAATGCGGAACCGCACAGGGCTCGACTCAGCTACGAGTGGCCGATCTGCCTGCGACGATCTACATATCACGTTTAAAAAAGGACACTAGCACTGATGACATAAAAGAATACATAACGAGTAAGGGTGAAGTATGTGTTGATGTGCAACTGCTTCAGCAAAAATATGAGACTAGTTTTAGCTCTTACAAAATTATTGTATCTAAAAGTAAAATAGCTACGTTTATGCAGAATGATTTCTGGCCGTCGGGTATAATATTCCGAAGATTCCGTGAACGTTCTAATAAACAATAAATATGGATAACACAAACAATGTAAATTTTATATCTTACAATTGTAAGAATATTAAGACGGCAGCGCAAGAAGTGCGTGACATGTGTCGAGCGGCGGACCTACTCGCCTTGCAGGAAACATGGTTGTGGCCACACGATCTAGGATTTGTTGACGAACTTGATGACGAATTTAGTGTAGCGGCTAAGTCATCGATGGACACCTCTGTGGGCGTCGTACGCGGGCGGCCCTATGGTGGCCTAGCACTTATGTGGAGAAAGGCGAAATTTCGTAGTGTCTCAGTTATCGAGTGTCATAGCAACAGACTATTGGCTATTCGTATTACTGAGGGCCCTAAATCGTTCCTGGTGTTCAACATATATATGCCTTGTGATGACATTGCCAATCTGACAGAATTTTCTGATTGTATGGCAAGAATATGTGCAATAATTGAAGAGCAAAATATTGCAACGGCCTACATACTAGGTGACTTCAACGCAAAGCCCGGTGCCTTGTTCGGAGAAGAACTTTTGGCTTTCTGCTCCGAGAATGAGCTTGTTTGTGCGGACTTTGAGATCTTAGATCCAACATCACCTGATACCTACACATTCACAAGTCAAGTTAGTGGCAGACGCACCTGGCTTGATCACTGTGTAACCACAGTAGCCGCTCGGAGCTCTGTAGTTGCAATTGACATTTTAGATGGTGTGTTTACATCTGACCACCGTCCCATACGTATTTCCTGTGATATAGATTGGCTAAATAATAAATTAAACATTAAAACTACTAATATAAAGACTGATAGTGATAAATGTTTAAATAATAAGATTAAATGGGGCACTCGCGATCCAAATCAGATAGATTTTTATTTTGACTATTGTGTCAGTAAATTACAAAGTGTTAGTGACGTTTTATGTAATGAATGTTTAGATTCTCCTAGTTGTAATCATAATATTAATGTTAAAGGGTTTATTGACCGTCTGTATTCAGACATTGTAAATGTTCTACAAACTGGTGCTATTTTGTCGTCCGGAGTACGCTCTGCGAATAATAAAAGACGGAAGACTATTACAGGCTGGAATCAGCATGTCCAAGACAGTCACCGGACAGCAAAACTGTATTACGACTGCTGGGTGTTAGCAGGCAGACCACCTACAGGCTATATTTTCAATGACATGATTAATAGCAGAAAAAAGTTTAAAAACAAATTAATTTGGTGTGTAAAAAACGAAGATAAAATAAAAATGGATATTTTGGCTACTCAGCACAATAGTAAAAATTTTGTAAAATTTTGGAATTCCCTAAGAAAGTTAAACTCCAAACAAAAGTTGTCCGTGTCTGTAGATGGTCTGCAGCAACCTGAGGAGATTGCCAATATGTTTGCAGATAAATTCAGGAATGAACCTTTACCTCTTAAGTCTGATAATAAACGTATACCCAGGAACAGTTCTCTTCATGACGAAGATATACAGTTCGTGGTCAGTGATGTGACAGCTGCTTTGCGTAAAATGAGTAAGGGTAAATCACCCGGGCACGATCATTTGAGCCTAGAACATCTTTTGTATGGTGGAGGCGAGCTGTTGCATAGGAAACTATGTAAACTTTTCAACGCGTGTTTGAAATACGCATACCTACCGAAAGACTTAATGAGAACAGAGGTAGTTCCAATTGTTAAAAACCGAACGGGTGACCTGAGTTCAGCAAGCAACTTTAGGCCAATCTCCTTAGGAACCATTCTAGGTAAGGTGTTTGAACGGTTGTTGCAGCCTAAACTTCTGAAGAATATAGAAATCGATGACGCTCAGTTTGGCTTTCGTCCCGGATTGTCAACGGATTCCGCTATTTTTAGTCTAAAACAGACAGTTAATTATTACAGGGACCGAGGCACGTCAGTTTATGCTTGCTTCCTAGACCTGAGTCGAGCATTTAACCTTGTGAACTATGAAGTTCTCTGGGACAAATTGCTCGATGCGCAGGTACCATCTAAGTTAGTGGATCTGTTGAGGGTCTGGTACGGTGGCCAAACGAATATTGTTAGATGGGGCGACTCAACATCTAATGAGTTTAGATTAGATTGCGGAGTCCGTCAAGGTGGTTTAACTTCTCCTGACCTCTTTAATGTGTATATTAACGATCTGATTGGAGAGCTGAGGAGCACTAGAGTCGGCTGCCACATAGGTGGGGTCTGTGTTAACAATTTAAGTTACGCAGACGACATGGTGCTCCTTAGCCCCTCAATCAATGGACTGAAAAAGCTACTTTTAGTCTGTGAGCATTATGCTAATGCTCATGGACTAAAGTATAATGCAAAGAAAACCGAAATGATGGTTTTTAAAGCAGGAAGAGGTCCGGGGAAGTTACCAGAAGTTTGTTTAGATGGTTCAGTTGTTCGGGTTGTCGACCGATTCAAGTACCTTGGACATGTTTTATCGGGGGACTTGAAAGATGATCACGATATTGAAAGAGAGAGACGGGCACTCTCGGTTCGGTGCAACATGATCGCGCGCAAATTTGCTAAATGCAGTATAGAGGTGAAGATAACACTTTTTAGGTCATACTGTCAGTGTTTTTACACTAGTCAACTGTGGGCTAGCTTCACTCGAGCAGCGATGAGTACCATGAGGGTGCAGTACAATGATGCGTTCCGCATCCTCATGAAGTTGCCGCGTTACTGTAGCGCATCGAGCATGTTTGCCGAGGCGGGAGTGCCTGATTTCTTTGCAGTTATCAGGACAAGAGTTAGTTCCTTTTGGAGTCGTGTACGTTGTTCCTCCAACAGTATTATATCAGCTGTTAGTGGTCATCTTTCGAGTCCCTTGTATGCACATTGGCAGTCGTTGCACAGGGATGCTAATCGGAAATGATAGATATGTAATGTACCTAATTTAATTTACATCTATATTATATTTGCATTGTATGTATTTTTTTAACTGGGATTTATGCCTTTTAATAAAGATTTATTATTTATTATTATTATTATTATATACATTTAAACCCGATTAATTCGGCTGGTCTTATAAGAATTTTGTCAGTTTATTCCTCATTTTAAAAATGTTACTAGTTACTTGTAAACCTATGTATTTATATTATTGTATCTCACTACTGATAATATTCAAGCAGTAAGTTTGCCAAAGAAACCAAATTTAAATAAAATAAATCATTGGAGTAAATACAAATAGAATTACTTATATTTTATCCCTTTAATTCTTTATTATGAGCTATATGTTTATATTATCGTATCTAACTACTGGTAATATTTAAGCAGTAAGTTTGCCAAAGAAACAAACAATAAATAAAATAAATTTTCGAAATAATTATTAATAGAATTATAATTTTTCTGTTTCATTCTTAACCCGAAACATATCTTAAGCATTCATCATCATCATCATCATCATCATATAATGTTCATAAAAATTTACAAAAAGATTATCACGCTATTTTCCACTGAGGTCAACAAAATGTGGTTGTAGCATGTTGCAGAGTGGTGGTAGTAAGTAGTAGCCCTTGCCTTGACTTTCTACGCGAAGAATACGAGTTGCTAGTTGCCGCAGAATACTTGAATGGACCGGTTTTTTTGCCTTTTTGTGATCACCACTCGTAGTAAGAGCGTAACGTGCAGTTTATGTATGTTATTTTATTAGATAGATAGATAGATTTATTTATTTCACATAATCAAATTCATAATTAAAGTGCTTAAACTAAATAAAGATGTCAGAGGATAATGTGATCGACAAAAATAGACATACATACATACACATCACGCCTATAATCCCTTGCGGGGTAGGCAGAGCATAAATGAACACATAAAACGGAAATTTACGCCACGTCTGAAACAAATAGAAAATAGAAAAAAATTCAACGTTCTTCAGTCAATCGTTTTAATAAAGTTAAAATACAATGTCTAACAGGGTAAGCTTGTACAAAAAACAATAATAAGAAAATAAAATAAAGACTATTTTAGCAAATATGTCATAATTTTAGTGATAATATCAAGTAGTATGGAATATAAAAATTAAAAATAAAATGATGATGATTTCGGCCATGGCAACCACTTAAATTTTTTTAGAAAACTCCAAGTCAGAGCTTCGCTGATGCGCTCGGATATGGCTTCTATAGCCAATTTTTGCTACAAACTCTCGTGCACAATGTGGGCAGGTGAGCTTGCCATTCACATAAATGTAGTTAATGACTGCGGGTTATTTAACTACCTATTTACAGAACATATAACTTTTTTAATTAAAGTTTTCAAGCTTTTTAAGAAATTTGTAATAACATGCTTGTCGAATTGGTCTGTGACAATATCTTGTAAAGCCGCCGGCAAACGGACTATGAATTGAACTTGAAATGAAATTAAAACGTACTTTAAAAATACTACTTATATCAACTATTTACTTAGCTTTGGCCCAGAAGTGGGACACTGTAGGCAAATTGTTCATTTATTGTGTATTATAATGTTGTTTACATAATTACCGATGCCTCTTTTTCCATTACAGTCGTCAACAACAAAACAAATAAAAATAATACTAAAACGCTGGAACCACGTAACGAATACCAACAACACGCACACATAAACATGCCAATGACATTGCACATGCACTCACACATACACAATAACTGACTCTCACGTCTTGTAGTTGTATAAGTGTGAGGAGACGCACACTAAGACAACCACACTGGGTTAGTGTAATACGTTGATGTCTATTCTATGGCCAAGTTTAAGGACGCCTTAAGACACGTTTATCCTATAAACTCTACGTAAATGTTTTGGAAGTTTCTGAAGCCAAATCCGTATTTATTTTTTAGTTAGCAGATTTTCAATTGTTGCCATTTAGCAGTTTCTATGAGTTTTCTTGCAAGTTGATTATGGGAATATATATTTATTGTTAGAGATGTTTATATTGGTGAAGTTATATTGTATGAGACTAATCGATAGCCTAACAACCATTCACAAAGAACAACATTTCGGAAATAATTTTTAACTTTGTCGAAAACGACCTTTGAAACCGTTGACACTTTGCTTACCATATATTACGTACATCAGCCTATTGCAGTCCACTGCTGGAAGTAGGCCTCCCCCAGGGTACGCCATAGGACACGATCTCTCGTTTTTGCCATCCAGTCGCTACCAGCTACCAGCTTACCACACATGGGATGATAAGGCGTGATTTTGTGACATTGTTAATGCCAACTTTCATGAACTATGTTATTATTTAAACAGGTTTGTAAATTGTGCCCCTATGACAAACGCTGCATGATAAAATGGCTGGTTTAGAAAACTTTCATTTTTACAACTAAAGAGTAGATAGAGATATACAAATACAACAATGTTTATGAAACTAATCCATCCAAAAATAGTCATATTAGCGTATTCTTGCCAAATGTGAGAGTTGACAATCGTATTAAGTCTATTTACTTTAAATATTCGTGCGATTTTGAGTCTTAGTTTTTGCTGTATAAAGGCTACGGTACAAAAAGTTTCTATTTACCGAGTAAAAGTTCTGTTTTACATCTAAACACGTAGTAATGGAATATATTTGACAGTAAAATATATTAAAGTACACTGCAGAATGTTTAAATTAAAAATAATAGTAATAATTAACCACTTGCCGTGTGATGCCGGCTTAGAATAGCATCACCACATTTCTTTCCCGTGGGTCTCGTAAGAGGCAATTTAGGGACTCGAGGGTAACATATGTATTGCAATTTAGGCGATGGGCTGACAACCTGTCACTACATATGTGATACACAATTATCTGAATGACCTTCAAACATTTGTCAGAAGTGGCGTAAATGTCCGTTTTTACGGCCATTTATGCTCTACCTACCCCGCAAGGGTTATAGGCGTGATAAATGTATGTATGTATTAACCACTTAAAAAGACATTCAATAGAAATATTCGTTAGCAAGATATTAGAATGAAATGTTATTACAAATAACATGGCTTAAAATACCGTTATTTTAAAAAAGTCTCAGTTTTGTTGTTTCGTATTCCGCTAACGTTTTGAAGTATATAATATCACTGTGACAATAGAATAACAATTTAGTGTCGATGTCATTACAATGACTATAAAATGAGAAAACCGGAGCCCTGTTGCAACAAGCGACTGAATTTTCCGTGGGTGGAACCGCGGCTTTCTATATGGTTGTTGCATAGGTGTAAGAAAATCAAATACCTTCCAGATAATAATAAAAAAACACTGTCATTCATAGCAGCAGTTTTTTTTAAAGAGCGCGGGTAATGATCTGTTTTTTTTTACCATCGTAACTGTTGACTTGTTGACTGGTTTTTAAAGTGGATAGTTTTTGTTTTACAAGTAGCTTCACGTATTATATTATTCATCATGGTGTCAAGAGGGTGTTAGTTTGTACCGAGTAGCCACTTGTCATCTTACTCACTACGTTATACACACATACATACACATATCACGCCTATAATCCCTTACGGGGTCGGCAGAGCATAAACGGCCGCAAGAAACGGTCATTTTTGCCACGTCTGACAAATAATTGAGGGTTATTCGGAAAATTGTGTATCGCCATAGTGAAAGGTTGTCAGGCCATCGCCTAAACTTGCAATACACACCCTCGAGTCCCTCGAGTGCCTCTTACGACTCCCACGGGAAAGAAATGGGGTGGTGCTATTCTAAGCCGGCATCACACGGCATTTCTAAGCCGGCATCACACGGCATAACATCACACTACGTTATAAAGTAGCATATTAAAGAACAGCACAAGAGCGTACTTAGGAAATAAGCTTAAGGCACTTGAAACTGACACAAAACCCGGCCTAAGTGGTTTTCGGTGTATATATAAACTTAATTTTCTATTCAGAATTGCAGACACATGGTCAAGTTGAATTTTAATTTGATTTCTTTCTTTAAGTAGATAAACTGTCCTGTATCTTTAAACATGGTGTGTTTTTTAATATTATTTGAATGGAGTTTTTTCTTTAACAATCATTGTATGAGTAACGATAAAACAATTAATTTTAATATCAAAATAATTACGGTCATAGACTACGGATCTATACGGGGTGTAAGGGTCAGCCCTCAGAATACTGAGGTAGGTACACAAAAACACGATCAAGAAATACCTACACAGATCACATTCAATTATGTACCCCGACCGTGAATTGAACCTGAGATCTTTGCGCATGAAGCAGATGCGCTACCTAGCACAAAATCCGTCACCAACTAAGTATGCTAATTGAAAATAAAACATGAAAATGAAAATGAAATAACTTTATTCAAAATTCTTATTGTTATTTATTTATATCGGACCTATTATTATTCCTTTCCAAGTCAAACCAGCACATTAATGACTTATCTATAAGGCGGTTCTACCACTTGTCGTCCGTCCGTATTTTAACGCACCGTATCGCATGCGTCTGTCACATGACAGCAACTTGAAAAAAAAAACGGCTACGGTGCGTTTACGGTACGTTACGGTGCGTAACGCATGCGTCTGTCAAGTCAAAAGTGCGTTTTAAATACGTAGAGATGGACGAAAAGTGAAAAAACCGCCTAAGCTGCATATAATAAGTACGGGCAACAATATATCTGCTTATGTATAGTGTACAGAAGGCAGCGGTGCGTGGTTGAAGCGCTCAACTGCTCAGACCAACAGACAATGGGGGTAACTGTACCGCCGGCGGACAACTGACCGTCTTGCCCTTTCAACAGAACATCATCTACAGGATGAATAGAACGTTATTAAAAATATACATTTATCGAAACTTAAAATATGACGGGAGCGGGATTTGAACCCACTACCTACGACAAACTACAGTTGGTGACATTCTCGATCATTGAAAAAATAGCTTCTTATTGTAGAGTCAATTACAAAACTCTGACCAGTAATTAACCTCACTAATGTAAAGAGTACCTTTCTTGAACTATTTTAAAATTTATTTGATACATACAAATTTAGTATAAAGTAACATGTCAACTTAAAACTAGAAACTAATTAAAACTACAAATGGTATTTGCTCCAATGCGTCCCCGCGAGGCAAAGTACTTAAAATTACTGGCAGCATTACCTTTTTGAATTGCTAAACTAATTCTCTGAGCTAAGTAGCTGCCAGATTCTTGAACTTGAACTTGTATCTTAGATCAAAGTCGAAGTAATAATCTATGAAAGTGTTTACTCTACAGTCTCAGCTATTCGACTTTTACTTTTCTATTTTAAAAGTACATTATGTTACTTATCAAAAAATGCTAATGCACCGGGAATCGTACCTACGTTTTGTTTTGTATTTTTTATTACTTTTTTACGGTTTTGATGTCATTTTACTCTTGTGTTATTTTTTTTAGTTTAATGTCAATATGACTCTGGAAGCAGTTAAGACGTTGTTTTTCCTTTAGTAATTATATCTGGCTTATAGGCACTCTTTCCAGTAGCCCACGGGGCTATACGGCACATTTGCTACAGTTGGAAATGTGAAACGACATAAAATCATTTCTGATGATTGACACTCTTATTGCTACCAATGCTACCAACATTACCAACTACCCAAATAACTAAAATTCTACGCCCTGTAGCAGTCGGCTACGCACGGTGTGGCTGCTACGTCACTCGGAGTAGCGGCATTGCGCATACGTCACTTTACCCACACACGCGTAGCCGTTGTGCTACGTGACTGAGCGTGTGTGAGTGATACGTCAGACTATTAGTGCGGTAGCTGGTTTGGGATCTGAATACTAATAATCTGGAATTATAAGAATATTAAATTTTGGTACGGATATGGATATAGAACTGTTTCGGACTATCCGCCAGTTTCGTATATTTTAGATTACGGATATTGAAAAAAATATATTTTTCTTCCAGTTTATTTCGGATTCAGTTACGGTTACAGATAAATATCTCATTGTAGATATTCACAGGGAATGCTGCTAGTCATTCCCTGGATTCATGCCTTAGTCGCCTTTTACGATACCCTCGCGTAGAAATGGGGTGATGTTATTCGAAGCCGGCTCACACGTCAAACGTAACACTGCCTCTTAATTGTTGCCATTAAAGTAAATGCCGTGTTATGCAGGCTTCGAACTTCGAATAGCGTGAATCCATTACTTCCCCGTGGGTGTCGTAAGAGGTGACTAAGAGACTCTAGGGTTACATTTGTAATGCAATTTCAGGCGTGGGCTGACAATCAGTCACTATACCGATACACAATTTTCTTAAAGACCCTCAAATGTATGTCAGACGTAGCGTAAATGTTCGTTTTTACGGCCGTTTACGCTCTGCCTACACCGCAAGAGACATAGGCGTGATATTAGCATGTATGTATTTTTAATAAATATCCTTTGTCCTTTACAGGTAGTACTCCCGATGCGAAGTACAGATAAGGGCTGGTTCCCTTCAGCAGCATTTCTCGCTTCAAATACTCATACACGTAAGGAATAATAGTTTATTTTAATACCCTTATAAACTATAACGTTATAAGAGATCTTATAGTAGGTACCTACCTGATTGTAGGACGATAAACGTAAGAAAGATTTCATGTGCGTTAGGACCAAGGGTGTACATGATAGGATTGAGCTACTTTCCTATAGGATGGTGGTACCTGTAGTGTATCTCAGTGTACCTGTAATTAAATCCAGTGTACTTCATTCAATAAAAAGTAATTTGATAAAATATGTACACTCGCCATTCTAACGTTAGAATGGCGGGTGTAAATTTTAATTTCGGTCAGTAGATACTTATTTCACTTTTCTTTTTTTGTAATCATGCGTACCTGCTGTGTACCTGTACATAAAAATATAAAATAATCAAAATGTTGACAAATACGAGTATAAAACGTCAAGACAACGGCATACCTCATGTATCATTTATGGAACCGTTTTTATTTCTAGTCAAAATCGAGTCCCTAAATACCTATGCCAATACCACTTCCAAATCTGTACTCTAATTTGCGTATCTATCCGTTTAAACGTGAAACTGTAGTACAATAATATTAAATAGAACAGTTGTTATAAACAGTTTCACACGTCACATGATTATGCAACACTACCACCTGTCCGTCGCGATGTCTCGATGGCTAGTGAGTCGTTGTCTGTGTAGTGTAGTGGGCACATTACATCAGCGTGTATTCAGCGGCGGTGCCCAAGGCCGGCGCGGGCGCAGGTCGCTCCCCCGGGCGATGACCCCGCCGCCACGTGCTCGACACGATCTGTGGAAAATTCTAGATTAAAATAAAGTGGGTGGGTGTCGTAAAAGGCAACGAAGGGATTCGAGGGTGTGTATTGCAATTTTAGGCCATGGTCTGACAACCTGTCACTATGGCGATACACAATTTTCCTAATGACCCTCAAAATATGTTTGTCAGACGTGGCGTAAATGTTCGTTTTATGCGGTCGTTTACGCTCTGCCCACCCCGCAAGGGATAAAGGCGTGATATATGTATGTCTGATGTAAAATAAAAATATTATAAAAAAAAGTTTTTTTTAACAAGCTCTTATTTATTTGAGCGCACTAAAACGAAAATAATAGTGGCTAGCAAGACGATTCCAACGAGCCCAAACTCGATAGGGTTACATAGTTTCATCTCTGAGATGCTATGACCACCGGCTCCATTATCATATCAGCTTTTTGACATCATAATATTGCATTGTCACCCAATTTACATGTCTATGCAAAATTTTAAATCAATCAGAAGTTGTTAAGTGGCGCAGATTTGGCTTCCATGATTTTACCCGTACAAACTCACAAACAAACGAACACGGAAAGTCAAAAAAAGCTTGTAAAAAAGAAAAACATGAGCGCCAATGGCGAAGATAACAAGCATAATAAATTTAAAAACACGACTGCTTTCTGAGAGATAAAACCTAGCCTATGACACTCGGGATAATATAAGGATTCTTCCGATACAATTCCCATTCGTATCTGTTCAATGGTTAACGAATTGCATATATACATACTTACATACATAAATATATGAACTCTAATAACCTCAATAGCGAATTTCCAACCAGTGGATTTGGCTTGAGCAAAAGTATTGTCGTAATATTCATATTTATCTAAATAACTTTAAACTACCTAATATAATCCTTTTGAGATATAGAAGACGAATTCTTAACACATACTTGTTGTCAAATTCATCAAAAAAATTGATGAATTTGCAGATAGTCCAAAAAAATTATATTACAATTACGACAGAAAATTACAACGTCACCTACAAACGTGTAAAATATTCCAAGTCCAACACTACCAAAGAAACGTTAGAATTTTGAACTAAGAATCGACTTTGAACCAATAGTAAGTAGCTAACAGGAACGCCACAGATAACTGTAAACGGCCGAATCCCGGGCTATCCCGAGTAGCAAGAAAAATAAAAATAAAACTCCGAACGTTGACCCCCTCTGACAGGTTCTGTTCGGCCAGTGACCACACTCGGAAGGATATGAGTTCAACAAGAAGAGGGTAGGGAAGAAACGCCTCTTTATAGTTTTTTTTTCTTACTGATTGAGGTTTGTGGGAGAATTAATTAAGGAGTCAGCTTTTAATCGACGTGATATATTGTTTTGTAGAGAAGCGTTCGGTTTGTTTGAACGCGTTGATGTCTTTAATATGGATAGATTTTGATATTAAGTTTTTTTCGTCTTGGGCTTCTGTTTATTGAAAATGTGTGATTGTGCGTGTTACATAACATAGAAAGGTAGATAAAAAATAGATAGATAGATTACATAGGTACATATATATATCACGGCTTTATCCCTTGCGGGGTAGGCAGAGCGTCAAAGGCCGCAAAAACGGACATTTACGCCACGTCTGACAAATATTTGAGGGTCATTCGGAAAATGGTGTATCGCCATAGTGAAAGGTTGTCAGCCCATCGCCTAAAATTGCAATACATACCCTAAAGTCCCTTAGTCGTCTTTTACGACACCCACGGAAAAGAAATGATACTATTCTAAGCCGACATCACACGGCACATTACTTACTTATAGACAGCATTGCAGCAACACCCAGCAGAAAGTGGCCTCGCGCAACAATCTTCTACGCCGCCTCACATCCACAAATTGGGGAGCATCGCCCCAAGTCCTAAGGACTACTGGAATGGCCTTATCTTTTTCTGCTGGCGAATACGCTAGCCCAGTTTGGAGCCGTTCCGCGCATACTCGGCTGGTGGATGCAGCATTAAACGACACATGCCGGATAATTACAGGATGTCTGAAACCAACTCCTGTTGGAATGCTGTATCCTCTGGCTGGTATTGCTCCTCCAGGTGTCCGCAGGGAAGTGGCGAGCCGATGCGAAAGGACGAAAAAAGAGGCTGACCCAAAGCACCCAATGCACCACTATACCCCGGTGCCTCAAAGGTTAAAAAGCCGGCATAGCTTCGCGAAAGAAGTGCCCCCTCTAGAAGGCGAAGCCTCATATAATCGCCTAAATCTCTGGCGGGAGATGTACCCTGAAGCAACAACAATGCCACTTTCCGAGCAACTGCCCCCTGGGCGCCACCTTGCCTGGCCGACGTGGAAGTCTCTAAACAGACTCCGGACCCAAGTCGGCCGGAGTAAAGAAAATATGTGTAAATGGGGATTTAGCTCGGAAAGTACTTGACAGTGCGGTACATCACCCCAAACTATGGCACATCTTTTGTCTTGCCCCGCGTGCCCTAGTAGTGTGCAGGACACGCGAGGACCTGTACAAAGCAACGGACAAAGCTGTGCGTGTGGCTGAGTACTGGTCCAAATATATATAAAGCGCCAGAATCGATTCGCTAAGAAGAAGAAGACGGCACATTGTAAGTATTAAAAGTTTGTGAAATTGTAAAACTCATATTCAAAAGACATTAAACAGTAGCTGCGAAACGACTTCCAATTTCCTTTAACCCCATTGACGATTCATTGTAACGTCGTAAAGTAAAATTTGAATATTATTGCTCGCACTGCTAACCTGTGAAAGACAAGGACATTCAGAATAAGGAAACAAAACATTTGTTGTTACAACTTTACAAGCAAAGACATTTGCATAAACATTATCCTTCATGCATTATGCAACGAAATTATAGGAAGGGTTTGTTTGGGCACATTTTATAAAGAGTTGCATTGTTTAAATCTGTATTCATTTCTCGAATTCATAAAAAAAAATTGAAAAAGGCTGTAGACGCGGAAGCGGTTTATATTCTGTTAAAGGTTTATAATTGTAACATGTAGCTCTGCAATTTAACACTGACATCTGTATTCTTTTATCACTCATGTTTGACAAATAAAATATCTTTATCTTTAATTAAGTACATAGAAATAAATAGATACATGGAACTGGTAGCATATCTATCTATACGGCTATTATGTCAATGCCGTGTGACGCTTAGAATAGCATCACCCCATTTGTCTCCCATGGGTGTTGTAAAAGGCAACTAAGAGACATGATGTTATTATGTGTATTGCAATTTTAGGCGTTGGGCGGACGACCTGTCACTATGGTGATCGTGATACACAATGTTCTAAATGACAATCAAATTTTTGTCAGACGTGGCGTAAATGTCCGTTTTTTTACAGCCGTTTAGGCTCTGGTTATCCTACAAGGTAAATAGGCGTGATATATGTATCTTTGTATGTATGTATATTAATAGAGTACACAGATGAATGCCTTACCTATTTTACACAATTTTCCGAATAACTCTCAATTATTTGCCAGACGTGGCTTAATTTCCGTTTTTTGCTGCCATTTACGCTCTGGCCAGCCCGCAAGGGAATATAGGCGTGATATATGTATGTTTGTATGTATGTATATCAATATAGTACACAGATTAATACCTAACCTATTGTTAACGTAACTATACATACATAAACAGCCACAACAGTCCACTGCTGGACATGTGTCTCCCCCTATTGGGCCATACACGTGATCATGGTATCCTATTGTTTCTCACGAGGAGCGTCCACCTACATCTCCGCACTCAAAATACTCGAGCATGCATCACGTGTGTACTCAACGTAAGGCTGTTCTGCTCATACTAGTGATGCCTAGATGGAACTGTTATTGTAACAACTCGTATTTTTGTGACGAACGTTGGTAAGGCGACTATTGGCAGTGGACCTCACAGTATTATTCAAAACAAGCAAAATAGTTAAAAACACGACTGCTTTCTGAGATAACGCCTAGCCAATGACACTCGGGATAGTGTAAGGATTCTTCCGATACAATTCCCATTCGAATCTGTTCAGTTGTTAACGAGTTTCAGTCCTTTAAAGAATCGCACATAAATACATACATACATACATAACATAACACTCCTTTTTTGTTGGGCAGTCGTATGAAAATAGACGTGGTTGCAGCTTTCTGACAGCGTCAATTTGCATAGAAAAATATTATAAACACGGTCTAAAAGCGCCTTTTATCCATTGTAATAATATTATCATTGTTTATCGACATGTTTACTTTGGTTTCGCGCATCTAATAAAGCGCCGTACTGTTTTGAGTAGAGATTTGGTGACGCTATTAAATATAGCCAGGTGTATATTTCAAAGCCCTAGGGCTATAGAGTCAAGCCCTAAAATAAAAAATTACACTATCAAACGGTTCCAAAGACCGGGCGATCCGTACTGCGGCCAGAACACTATCAATTTTAGTATTTCAATTGCTAATACAGTATTTTTATTTTCTGCTGTAAACGGATCACATTAAAAGACACCAGGGGCGGCCCAACGAAATTTGTTAATACAAAACATACCGTACCGTACCTTAGAACTACCAGCTACGGTTACCTGTTACATCCTTGTGATATTGCGCCCATCTCTAGACTCCCAAAAATCCCGTTGCCCCTGTAACGGTCCGGACAGACGGACAGACAAACAGTTTATATTAGGCAATTAGGATGAGCAGGACCTCAAACGGACCGACACAAAGAGGAACCTATTCACGGTTTTACGACTGGTACTAGGCTGGGTTGCTACGGTATTTAGTATTTATTTACTAGATATAAATGTACCGTTGTGATTTTGGAATTTTTGGTTGGTACTTTTTTACTGTGCGTACCTAGTTAATCTTTCACGCTGCTACCTGGCTTATGAATCTTTCTAAAAAATATATACAATGAGCACTATATTTTATATTTAATCTCTCTCTATTTGTGTGGGACACCGAGTCGTCCAACGACCCGATGACAATCTATATTTAATGATACTCTACAAAGGTAGAGCGAAAGACAAATCCAGTTCAAGCACAGTGCCTTTAAAACTACAGGCTACAAGTCTACATGTGGCATTCTTAGTACATTGCGTAGCCGGTTGATATCTTGGTATCATAATGGCTAACCGACTACTAAATGAACATCTAATTTCACCTGTAAAATTGTAGCCGGTAGTTTGATAATATCGGTCACAGAAGCTCAAAAAGCCACTTCACACGCAACAAGCAAAACCGTATGCTGTGTGATGCTGGCTTAGAATAGCTTCACCCCAATTCTTCCCATGGGTGTTGTAAAAAGCAAATATGGGATAAAGTCATCCAGGCAATAGGCAGCGAAGTATCTAGTTCCCGTTTTACAAGCTTTGCTTAGTGTGGGGCTAGATGGCGTTGTGTGTATTATCCTAAATATTTATTTATTTAATGAACTTACAGAATCTTGACACCCTGCACCGCTTATTCGCACGCAAAACTCAGAGTCAAACCGAAGATCTTGTAAGGAAATGTTACAAGCTTGAGACCTGAGCGTGAGAATCGCTTACACTCGTAAATAAGTCTGAGAATGCTAATAAATAAACGATAATTTATGATCTCGAACCATTACGACCACGAACAAGGATATAACCTACAATTAGACATGCCATAGCAACCATATCCCACATGACCTGCTGACCAACTTATGCCACCCCAAAGCGGATTCCCACAAAAAAAAGTCCTATCACGAACTTAATTTTTAGGACAACCCACACACTGCGCGCCCGCATCGAAAATTTGTCGCGCGCCGAGCGAGACGGAGCATACAACACGAACGAGAGTGAAAGAGACGGATACAATCGGAACAGTGTCACCTAACGGTACACACGCGGAAGTGTGTCAGTAGCGTAAGCCGAGCGCAGGAACGGAAAGGTCGCAAGCGCCAGCGCATGGCATTTACGACTACCAACCTTGACCCGAGCGCTTACGGTCGCAACTCGTTTGAATGTGGAGCAAGTTTTCGATTTTCACGGTGGTGATTCGCTACAATGGACGTCCGCTTCTGTTTTGCCTACTTTGCAAGTCCAGTTTTAAACCTACCTCAAGGCTAGACAATTGGAAATAACGTGCACCTAATAGCTCGGAACTTTTAGTCCATTTCGTTGGAATAAATGATGGCGGTTTCCATTTCGTTTTATTATTTGCTTTGGGGTTTGAGCGGCCTTACTAATGCGCTATGTAAGTAGGTATAATTGTAGTTACAATGTGCATGTAATTAATTACATTAGACATGTGACAGCGTGACCTTGGCAATGAATTTATTTGATGTAAATATTTACTTAGGTTGTCAGTCGCATCAAGTCGCACGTATGCATTTAATAGATCTTATGACTTCGTTACTTGGTATATTAATTGACGCCCGATGTGGCGCAATGGTAGTTCGATTCTCGGTGGGGCACTCACAAAGTTGATATTTATCACTTTCTAAATATTTGTTCCCAGTCCGTTTAGGATATTGCAGACTGAACCAAATGATTGTCCAAAAAGAAACGGTCTCGGTTTCTTCCTATGATTACTAAGACGGCGGTCGTAACACAACCATGTCAGAGGCCTACTAGTACTAGAACTAGTACTACTAGTAGTAGACGGTGAGAAAAACTCTGACACCAGGGTTTATCGGGTCGTTGGACGACTCGATGTCCCACACAAAGAAAGACGACATTGTTACATTTGCGACTGCAAACCACTGCGTTTTTGCCATCCAGTCCATCTGGCTTCTTTTCTTCTTCTTCTTCTTCTTCTTTTTGTTTGCATTACTCACACTAATTCCAAAATTCTCACATAATGTGATTCTCAAAATCCGCAACTTTCACTTTGCCGAATCATCGGAGCGGAAAATGTTAGAAGTGACAACTTTTTCTTTTCCTAAGCCGTCGTTAATATTTGGCGCGTCGCCTGTTTACGCTGTCACGTAGAGTCACGTTTTGTAGAGCGAGACAAATGACAGCCGACGCAGAAATTAAGGGTACCATGGTCTGTGAAGGGTATTATTATTTCGTTATGGTAAATAGTTCTAATTAATGTAATGTAGGAAAATTCATTTCATACATTATCAGACCAAACGCACGAACTAATGTTAATTATTACTATTAATTACAGTCGCCGTGTGATGCCGGCTTAGAATAGCAGCACTCCATTTATTTTCTGTGGGAGCCGTAAGAGGCGACTAAGGGACTCGATGGTGTGTATTGAAATTTAAGGCGATGGGCTGACAACTTGTCACACGATACACAATTTTCTGATTGACCCTAAAATATTTGTCAGAAGTGGCGTTATTGTCCGTTTTTTCGGCCGTTTACGCTTTGCCTACCCCGCAAGAGATTATAGGCTTGATTTGTGTATGTACGTAATTACAGTCGCGATGTTCTTTTTTTCTAGTCATATCTGTAAGCAAAGTATTTACAATGAATGGGATACGCTTATCTAGCATTCTATCACAAAAATTATGTATTTACTCTAGGTACCTACCTTTTCCCTCATCTACAGACTTTGGGCAATGCTCATGAGCGACTGGATACGGCTTTTCCGCGTGCTTTTAATAGGAAATATTTAATTATTACACAAAAAATATATAAGACACAAGCTCCGCCAGCCCCCCATCATTCTTTAGACCCCGGGTATACAATTTTTTAAAACTTGCAAATTTTTCAAGCGCGGGCAAGATTTGTACCTGCGACTTTCGCATTACTAGTGGCGACGCCTCTTCCATCTGGGCTACCGAGGCTCATTCCTTGCCCGCCAATTTTGCAAGTGTATTTTTAATGCCAGTAACGCGTGGCACGGCTTCATCTACCGGGTTAGTTTTGCAACTAATAGCCGGCGACTAATTCTATCTTTAAAGATTGAATGTAGTCTAAGCGATGAAAACCCGCGATAAATTGAATACCAAATACACTGCTGGGTATACATTGCTCGGAAAACAATCTGAAATTTAAACAATCGAGATTTTCGGAAAATTTGAAGCTTCCAGAGAAGCTCCGCGTGGTTCTAATTCGTTCGAAGACCTTTTACGGTTGATGGCGCCGAAGACTGGCGTAATTGGGTTTTCATATAACAAAATAACTAAATCCCATCTACATCTATATCATTTCATTTATGAACATAATATAGCACTGTGAGTGCATGATAAAATAATAGTACATTAATATCGTATCTTTTACTCAAATACAGTAACCAAATATTGATATCAATATTTAAAAATAAATAAAAATCAAACTAAACTGCAATTAACCCTCAAAAATTGTCACGTTGACTGCAATCGTAATTTTTTGTATCCATTGCACCACTAAGTTCAACGAACTTAACTATCGAATACAATTTGCGAAAACCACCAAGGTTGTGTTCTTGAAATAGCGAAGCAAATCTATATTTTAATAGTATTGGTTTTTTTCTACAATATTGCAGACAGTTGCGTGCAAGTATTGGCCAACAGTGCGTTGCCTTTTAGCTTTTTTCTTAGATCTGTCGCAGCATTGCACATTCTTTTCATGGAGTCAGTCGTGAAATATGAGAATGGTAATGAAACGTTGCAGTTGGATTTGAGACTTATTTGTCGTGTCGTGATAGTTAGTGTTAATTTTTTTTTGTCCTAAGGCCAGATAGACTGATGACTTAAAGGGCCGCTGGATAGCAAAGAGCTTCCGCATTGTTTTTGATCATATTTAAGCGAACTTTTTTTGGTGTCACATCAAAATTCCGTGACAGGACGAAACAGTGTTTAAAACATAAACTATAAAATAAATTTCTTTTTTTATACAATTAAACAGCAAATAACTTTTCTAGAAGCATTCAATTCACAATCTTCTCCACTATCAACCCGCACTCAATTCAAACCGAACCTACAATTAGGTGGTCCTCACACGTGCCATACGAATTTGCGATATTTTATTTTGTATTTTGGTGTTACTGAAAGAATTAAATGAAACAGCATGCCACGCACGACACCGCCACATCGCCGTGCGGCCGTCAAGGACTCATTTTAATAACATTAACAGCCGCAACAGTCCACTGCTTGACACATGCCTATCGGGGGGTATTTCCATATTCACCACGCTTGGCAGACGGATTGGCAAACGCAGTGCATGATGTTGCATTCCTAGCGAACACTGCTGTCTAATTGCTGGATGAGTTTATTTCCCAGTTTAGTCGCTTTTAACGACACTCTCGGAAAGAATTGGGATGATGCAATTCTAAGCCGGCAATTTGCTAGCTAGCTGTCAAATACCGCAAAATCGTGCGGCACGTGTGTGAATAGCCTTACAAGTGCATCAAAGCTATTTGCATCCTGATTTTGTTGTGCTATGCAATAATTGTGCGCAGCTCATTAAGTATACTGCTACACTTAGATCTGAATGTACTACAGTCAGATTGTTTAGTGGGTCAGCTATCTGGCCATACATCTCGGCCTGTTAAGGGGCGAAGTCGTATTTTACATTGTGGGGATCTCATTTGTATATTTTGCTTTAACCGTAGAGCGGTTACAGTTAGAATGTATTGATGAATTGCGAGATTTCTTAGCTTTTGGTAGGTACCCAATAATTTGCAAGTTTTTATTATCATAATTCGGTGAGAATGTCCTCAGTAGCAGGGTTGTATGATAAAAGCCATCCATTATTTCTAGGATAAAATGAAATTTGCATATTATTCCCAAAAAAAATATTTCTGGGTACGTAAAAAGATTTGACTTCCCATTGTAAAAGTCAGCTGATCGTGACTTTTTATGGGAGGTCGAACATTTTTGTCGTTTCCTGACATATGTTTATAGGGGAAAGTCGTTCAATTTCATGGTCTTCTTGCACCATTCAGTAACCACCTATCAGTATTTGGGGGGTTGTCCCTTACACCCCGTATACAATCGTATCATCGTACCACACTATCTGCAAATGAACATTGCATTGCGGATGCGTTTTACTGAGTTTCGAAGCTTGTCATTTTAGAAAATGCAATTGTCTAAAACGTTTCCATAAAAATTTAATTGGCAAACCATGTCAAAACTTTGCAAATATTTTGTCGACATTAAAGGACTATAGAAAATCGCACACCGTATCCAATCAAATTCCGAAATAGTTCGCACTAAATAGTGGCATGCGCAATCAGCCAATCAGGCGACCGCGGCTCTGCCGTCACGCGCTGCAGCGCAACCGTGTTCCAACCAACAATGTTCTTATTTTTATTTACGACAGTAGTTTATAGTCGTCCGTGCCCTAGTCTTATTCAGTTTGTGAAATATGTGCATGCGTTTTTACGATACGTTATTACAATGAATAAAACAAAAAAATATCCATAGGCAATAATTTGACGATGATGACGACATCCTGCGTTGTGCCTCAAATTATGGCTCAAAAGATGTTTCTTCTTTTTATTATGTACAACAGTGTCCCAAAAAATCCTGTAAATGTAGCCACTTAATTAACTTTATATTTTGTATAAGCTTAAACATCTTGCCATGAGGTAAATAAGCATAAATGTAACGGATACCCTCCTCATTGTTGCAGATAGCGCGGCAGGGTGGCGGCGTCCAAGTATGGCGGCGGCGGGGTGTCGGTAGGCGCGGGGGGCGCGGGGGGGATGCGGCGCGGCGTCAAGTGCCCCGACGACCTGGTGCTCGGCTGCTGGCTCGACCCCAAGCCGGACCCCTCGCCGCCACCCCCTCACGACCTCCTCGACTCCCTGCTCGCCCCCCCGCCTCTCGCCGAGCTCAAGCCCCTCCCGCCCTTCACCGGCTACACCGGCCACCTCTCCATCAACGGCATATCCGGCCATCACTACCACGCTATCGCCCAGCGCCTGCCGGAGGAGAACAACAACTATCCAACGCAGAGCGGCTACGGCACGGATGACGGCGTCGTCTCTTCGTCGACTTGTGCAACCGATGCTGAACCACCCGATTTGGAAGACGTGAAACCTTTCGCACTTGAAGACACCAAACCTTTCGAAGCCACGCCGCCCGGACAACCTGACTCCTGTGCAGCATCATGTTCCCCGCCCGCGAAAATATTCGAAGACAGTCAAAAGCAAGATATGTATGACTGTTCGATTGATGACATTGCTGCTATAATTGGATCTGCTATCGCTGACACAACAGTACCTTCCCAACCAGAGGACCCCGAAACAAATGACTCCCGAGACAGTTGGATGGACATTGACGCGTGGATCGCGGGCGCCTGCAATCAACACGGAGACAAAATCGTTCCTCAAGATCTCGCAGAATTCGGCCTTCCCAGCTCACCCCTCTCCAACGGACAAAACAACCATAATCATCTAGACTTCCCATGCAAAAACCAGGAGTTCTCAAAAAGTCAAGAGTTTCTGCATAAAAATCTTGGTCAAGCGAGTTCTACATTACAAACATTATTATCTCACGGATATATGCCACTGCTACAGAACAGACTTCAGAACGGTCCTCCAGTGAAACAAGAGGCACCAAGTTCAACTAGTTACGGTATGGATGTGATTTCCACGTCATCACCTCCTGGAAACGCTGTGTCCACCACCGATGGGGTCGGGAGTTTACTCAACGGCCGACACTCATATTACGGCCTGAGTCTGAAACAGGACGGTCTCTGCAGTCCAGACAGGTTGCTAGGCTACCCGCACGCTCACACAACGACGATCACACCTTCAAATAAAAGCAAAAGAAGTCGAGCGAAAGCAAAACAGAACAACGGAGCGAGTCTTCACGGGAGCCTCTCGTTTCCTTCCACAGCCGCAGAATTAAGCGGGCTCTTGGGAAAGGAGAAGCCAGTCCATAGATGCGGGATCTGCAACCGAGGGTTCCTCAACAAGTCAAACATTAAGGTGCATCTGAGAACACACACAGGGGAGAAACCGTTCCGATGTGACGTGTGCGCGAAGGCGTTCAGACAGAAGGCGCACCTCATAAAACACCAACAGATTCACAAAAGGATCGGGAGGGATTGAAGCGGTACTGCGCTAGCTCAAAACGAAGCATTTCATAGTTTAGGTTGTGTGCGTGCATGAACGATTGGTACCTCAATCTGCGCTGAATCTCATTCTAGATCTATTGTACATGGTATATCATTGTCTTCTAACATAGTTAAGAGCGATGTTCATTTAACCCTTTAGTTTAACCCCTCCTAAGGACAAGTGCAATGTTAACTAGTTTTAAGTGATCTTCTTTATTATGTAGATAATTGTTTATAATTTGTTGTGTAATGACGTTTGATCTTACGAAATTCATTCCAATTTATTGAATAGTGTTATAATCCGTCTCGTTAGTTTAGTCTCGGAATTATTTCGCTTGTGTCTTCTTGTTAGCGTCTAACATGCCGCGGTGCAGTCCGCTCGGCAAAATACAGTGCACGCTTTTTGACGATAACAAATATGAACGAAATTAAAATCCCTTGAATATATTTAATAGTTTATTCTGTTACTCCGATTACCTATTTATAGTCAATTTATAATGAAATTAGTTTTACAATGTATGATATAGTTTTTTTAAATGTATGTATAATAAACACAAAGACAAAGCTCACGAGGCTAACAAAAAGCTCTGAGGTAGATTTTAATTAATTTATTTTAATGATACAATATCTACGTAATCATTTCTAACATTCTTTTTTTCATCATTTAATTATTTTAATTTAAGTAGATATTTATTCAGTGATCATTTTCTTATAATATACACAAGTCACAAATATCTAACAAAATCCGCCTCAATCTAATTACAGGAACATCTAGCAATGACCTATAGTAATCAAATCAATCATTATAATACTTAATTCAATCATTGCATTTCCGTGCTACTTAGCAGGGTTGCTAACAAATAAAATAACATACTTATCGTAAATCATGCATTACTTAACAATATCAATTTATTACGTTATTGTCAATGACCAACTTTATCTTATTTTAGGAGCAGACCACAATAACTCACGCAAACATTGATGCACCCTTCAGTCACCATTTTGATCATCACAAACCGCGTCAACACAATTGAAATTATCACAACCATGCATCATACCAGCAAAGAAAAAACATTGTCATTCATTATCATTTTACCATCACCATCCAAATTAAAAAACAAAAAATTGTCATCCGTCATCATCATACCTACTCTTAGAACGTCGCACCTTTTGTTTTACGCATGCATCGCACTAGCTGGCACGTACCATACATGACCATAATCAATCACAATCAAATCAGTTGTCATTATATAACTTAAAATCGCCAAAATGTCCTTCACATCAATTCATATTTCCGTAGTCAATATTATTCTAATTTCAAAAATCCTTTTTTAACCTCAGCTTGTCGTCCATCAAACTTACAAATAACGCACCTTCATATATAACATAAAATCGCCAAAATGTCCTTTACATCAATTCATATTTCCGTAGTCAATATTATTCTCATTTCAAAGATCCTTTTTTAACCTCTGATCATTCATCAAACTTGAAAATATTGCACCTTCGTATATTAACTTAAAATCGCCAAAATGTCCTTTACATCAATTCATATTTCCGTAGTAAATATTGTTCTCATTTCAAAGATCCTTTTTTACCTCTGATCATCCATCAAACTCTGAAAACATCGTACCTTCGCTACACGCGCGGTTTACACTGACTTGCGCGTGCACACGCGATGTACGGAACCAGCGTCCGGGAAGCGCCGCCGGCGAGCGGACGGGAGGAAAAAACTGAAGCGCGCCGGCAAAGTAGCAAGGCGCCACTGAACCGGCGTTGCGTAACTCCGGTATAGGGGTATTTGGGGCAAGTGTGCGGCCTTAGAGGCTCAACAAATCGATATTGACGTGTGGGAAACAGCCTTCTTTAGACACAATTTTTTTGCTGGACATGGACCACCCCCTTTTACGAGGTATTTGTCATGTTTGTGTGCTAAGTGCAAGGTGCTATAATCAGAGGCGACAAGAACAGCCTCACTTTGATAAACCTCAAACCTAGAAGAGAATTTTTAAATTGAGAAATTGAGCGCTCTAATAATAGCAATCTTATCATCGTCACCATCATGCATCACGATTATCATTCCATTTTCAAATCACTCATCTGCTTTGTAATCCTACACATTTTGCCGCTACGCGCTTCTTTTTCAGCGCAGACATTATTTTCATAATGAAAATAACATAACATCATGCTTTGAGGCATGTTATCGACGAATATCTTTTCATTATTTTGCATAATTTTCATCCAACAAAATTCATTAAAAATTCTGACTTAGTCACTGGCTAGCAAGGATAGCGTGCTGTATTTTCGCAACCCATCCTTACGATGAGCTCACTGTGATGTAAACAACTATATAAACTGGCATTTTCCGCACTGAACGCCGTTTTTAACCTAAATTTATTTATCCTCATCCTAAATCGCTCCTTCATAGCAATTATTCAGGCGTTTAATTCGCATATCTAGATAAAACGATCCGGTGGTTAATTGCCAGCGGTTATTGACGATTATAACTTACCTACCTAATGCCACAAAATACCTGTATGCTAATACCTAAAGATTTTTTAATAAAGTCACTCAAAAAGTTAATTCATTGACTTATCAAGTTTCATTAAGAAATGCACTCAAAAAGTAGACTAATTAATTCATCCAGCATCATAAAAACATTCACTGAAAAATTAATTTGTTACCAAATTTATCAAAATATAATATTGTCTTCCGTTACAATTTGAACATGATCAATATCGTATTTATTTAAATAGATGTTGAAAATATGGATAATCACTGCCGTATAAAATCATCCTTCAAACTCATTATTTACAACATCAATTCAATTTTATGATTTGCTAACCACACTGCCAATCGACTAACCTAATTTATTTACAAGTCATAATAAAAACGCGCATTTACATTTCCCATCACGTCCAACTTTCGTATTTTAGTTTAATACCTTAGCTGCGTATCGCGAAACACTCCATCGCTTTCCTAACATTTCCATTGACCACTGAAATGAGATCACGCGTACGAACGCTTGAGCGGGCCGGTTGCGCCCAATCAGACTGCAAAATACGAAAATTAATCAAGGTTGAGCTGAAATCGATTAGGTTTTGAATTTGCAAAATGAAAAAAAAAGATACGACGGAACTGACGACGAAATAGTTTTAAAGGTTCTGACAAAACCTAATTTACAGAAGTAAAAGCTTATGAGTTAATAATGCCATTAATGCATTTGTAGATATGATAAATTAACTAAGTATTTATCAATGAAACGCTATGGCAAATAAACTTAGGGACCGAATTTGCTATTCCTTTTGAGTTCAAAGTGCAAAACCCCCTCGATTTCAGCACGAATTTCAGTGTTTTCGCTTAACACTGTAGGGTTTGACGCAATCGCGGTCACGTTGGCACACCGCACCGGCCCCTCCGTGGAATGAACGCGCGTTTGTGAAACGCTACTACAAAAAATAGCTATTAAATTAGGGTATTGTATTTTGACAATTGGCCGCCGAATGAAAAACACATTATTAGACTAAGAGCGGGATTGGTCAACATGGAAATCTGTAAAACTATTTTTATAATCAATTTTAAGCTGTATCGTTCTATCGCAGTTTACCAATCTAGACATTGAAGGGATCAATCTAAACTAGTTATCTTGAATAACTGTATGTAGAACCAGTATAAATTAATTCCTTTTAATGGGTAGGTTGACGTGCTGCTAATAAATTCTTATTTATTTTTAAGGCAAGTGTTTCACACGCGGCGTTTTCCACATGGTGTGTGTGTATAACCTTTATAAAGTACCTTTCGTAGTACTTAAGTTAGAGTTAAGTATTTATTGTAATTAATGTTGTAATTATTTTACTGTAAATCCTTCCAAACGAACGGTACATGCAACGATGTTGGCAATATTAATGTTATTTGTAAGTTCGATAAAGAAAAAAAACAAAAGGTTTCAAAAATATACCTACTATAATGACCGTACTGAAATTCAAGCATCGGTCGAACTATGAAAAATGTAGGAATTTATAATCCCCCATTCAAGTATGCCGATTATCTGATTTGAGTTTGTTGGGAAATCAAAATATGTATCTCATATTTCGTTCTTAGTTTTTTTCGCATACAAGTAGATGTTTAACAAAATTTTTGCTTACTTACAATAAAATAAAGGTATACTTTAAATTGCATTAATATTGTCAATACCTAAGGCGAGTGCATGGAGATTTCTTAATAAAGAATGTTGTAGTGTATAAGAAGAAATGAATGTTATATTTTTCGAGAGGTTTTCCACTTTTTAAGTAATTTGTAAATTAATGTAAAATAAATCGAGATTTTTTGTTAATGATACTTTGTACTTTTTCTTACCATGTCATCAATGCAGATGTAAACTTAGAGAGAGATCTTCATGTAGAGTAGAGTAAGAAAATAGATTTTCTCTTCCCATACAAACTTCATTCAACTTTTCCAATCAGCTTATCAATATTGTGTCACAAACTCGTCAATTACAAGCACATACAATATTGTATTGTATATGTACAATTACCAGCGGAAGCTTGCAAACAATTGGATCCATTAGGTGTATTAAAATTCCACTTTACAAGTTTTCTAACAATCCAGGCCAAAGAGATCTGCAAACAAAGGTGCGACAGTGGAGAGAGAACCCAGTTCACACAGACGTAACGACGAAAGTCGGATGTGATCATAATGCACATAAAACTGCTCTTTTTGCGGTGCGACGTGTGAGATGTGAATTGTGCTTTAGAAATGTTGTTTTTGATCTGTATTGTGAATTCGCGTGGGAAAATTTGCTGTTCTGTGGAAAACCGGAACGATTTTCTCGTCAAGGTGAAGTTCAATTGTTTGTTGACTTTGTTTTGATTGAAGAGCAGCGATAGAGAGTGACAGGTGTAATATGATCTTGATAGATAGATAGATTAAACATTTATTGCATAATAAACAACACATACATACATACATAGCAAATTGTCTTCTCCGACACTCTGCTTTTTTTACTGCAAGAATTTGACCCATACATACATCAGCCCATTGCAGTCCACTGCATAACTGCATAAGCACGGGACCAAATTACCTAGGTACAACAAAATCAGAATATAATTTTACGCTTCATAAATTAGGTAAAATATGATGAAAGAATAAAAATATATTTAAACAATTTATTTATTATCTTGTGTGTAATATTAATAAACAAAAAAAAACATTAGACGTTTCATGTATTAAAATGACTAATACTTAAAATGAGTGCAAGTGATCTCAAGTGCTAAAAAAGTAATGAAAAAAAAAACAGTCCCAAAAGTTTGTAATTTTAAATTAATGCGTTCATCAATACGGATTAGCATTAAACCATTAATTGTAATCCTAACCGTCTATAACTGCTCATTAAATTGTAATCACAGTTTAACAAATCACCGATTTACTTGCAACATAGTTAACCGGTAGTTAACTGTAAGGGTTTAACTTAAACGTCTGAATTAGATTGATGAACGGAAACAGCTTATGTAGGGGAAACAGATAAAAAACAAATAACTAGGTAGCCTGGCAGAGTTTTATAAAAACGCGCAGTACCTATGCATGTATCTAACTTAATAAGTGTGTGGATTTGTGCTTGAATGCGCATTTCGAGTACTTAGATCAGTTTTATACTTAGTTCATTCGTAGGTACTTGTAAGTTGACTAAAATATATTTTTTCAAAAGAGTTTGCTTTGGAGCAGCGTGAGCTATTTGTTCCTGAAGATGCCTGCCTTGGATGCTATTACACCAAAATCACAGTCATTAGAATCCATAAATATGGAAACGCCTGGGAGAGACTAATTTTGACGTTAGTACGAATATTCGGACAAATATTCGGTCCAAAGTTTGTCGAACTGAATATTCGGTAGGAATTAATATTCATATAAAACAGGTTCGAGTTTACTTGTACGCAAAAGTCGCGCATTAGCATCGAACCTCACCGCCCGCTACACTTCTTACTTTTCATATTTAGAAACGTTGATTAATCATAATAATATTAAACTGTTGTACTTCTTGTCCTGACATATCCCAAAAATATACTAAAAAACAATACGTTTTTATTCCGCAAAAAAAAATTGCAAATTCACCGAATTTTCGGCCGGATACGAATACTTGGTAAATCTGCCGAATAAGCCGAATACAGAATACATTTAATAGATTTAACGAATACATTTAACGAATATTTCTACTAGTAATGGCTGGGAATGATTATGTTAGCTTTTAAATTATAGTCTGACCTACAAGTAGAAAAGAGCAGCTACTTACGACTTCAAAACCTATAAAACATTTATCCAATGAAGCATAGTACTATCACTTATTGTCGTCGTGATCCGTCATTGTCAAAAAAAATTTGGTGTAACACAATTTTCTTCTTTTCATTACTGTATTGTCCTGATAGAATACTGGCTCGATTCTAAACCACACAAACACTCAACTCCTCGACTGCCAATCTATTCATTCGACATACTCCAAAAATTCCAAGTATATCGAATGAATAGATGGATCCATAGCTACCTAGTTATTCTAATTAATTGCATACAAACAAGCGGCCGACGACGCCGCCTGCGCGCGCGCACATCTGCCCTCGCCGCGTCGCCGCCGTCCCGTCGCCGTCCCGCAGTCGTCACGTCGGAGAGATTCTTTCACCAACCCACTTACTGCAGATTTCTCCAACCACGTGATCGACTCGTGTGCTGTGCTGTTGTGAGTGTACACGATTGTGAGGGTAAGTTTCGTAAGTATTTTGTAGTAAGTAAAAAGTAGTGAAAAATTAAGAAATGAATTGGAGTTTATGAAACTTAAGAAAAGGCTTACGCGGACATACCAGGGTGCTTTATGTTTGTCCCTCTGGGTTTCGAGACCCTGGGCCCTTGGGGACCTGAAGCGACCAAATTTATCAAGGACCTTTCAGCGCGCCTCATAGAGGCTTCCGGCGACTCCAGGGCTGGCAGCTTCCTGGCCCAGCGCATAAGCTTGGCAATCCAAAGAGGGAATGCTGCCAGCGTGTTGGGCACCGTGCCTCTCAGAGACGCACTGGAAGACGTTTTTTACTTGTAGTTCGTATATATGTATTATTATAAGTTTATCTATTACATAATTAGATTATTTAATTGAATTAGAAAAGGCTCGAAATACATAAATCTTAAAAATGTAAAATAGATACGAAAAGAAGTAAGTCCTATAGTTGACGCACAAAAACGAAAGTGAAAATTCTTGACCTAGGTAGGTAGATACAAAATACAACAATACATAGGTCCGTTATTTGAAATAATACAAAAATAATGATAAAATAACAATAAAATAGTTATATAAAAATACTTACCTAATTTTGTGTCTAAAAAGGCAGTTTAGGTCTAATACGAGTATTAGATAATATTATGCGCCTGATGATGATGAGGGTTGCTGGTAGCGAACATCTGGCAAATCCTAACGGCATATACTGGGGGGAAGGCCTATGTCCAACTGCTTTAGGCTGCTGTGTTGTGACCAAGTGAAGTGACTTGTTATAATTTGGAGAAATAAGCCTGATGTTGGGCCCAATGGCCTAATAAAAATTTTTTTCTACCAGTTTACATGCACTACTAGATTAATACAAGAAGTTTAGGCGATGGGCTGACAACTTGTCACTATAGCGATACACAATTTTCTGAATGACGCTCAAGTGTTTGTCCAACGTCGCGTAAATAACTGTTTTTACGGCTGGTAACGCTCTATCTACCCCACAAGGGATAGAGGCGTGATATACGGCTGTATGTATGGTATCTGTTAACTTTGAGAGGTCAAATAAAATGAATCTAAAACTGTAATCTAAAACAGAGGCCTACTAGTAGTAGTACGCGGTAGAAAAACTCTGACACCAGAGTTCATTAGGTTGTCCCACACGAAAACAAGAAGATCCAAACCCCTAACAAGCTATGAACATCAAAATCAATTGATCTTGTTAGGTCTCTACCGTAATAGGATAATTACCTCAAATTGTTTCTAAAAAGGTGCTCATTACAGAACGATTCAATAAACGAATTGTAAATGTCAGTTTGAAGTGTACCCGTACATGTTCGTAGACCAAAATGAAAATAACATGTTTGGGAAATACCAAGCTATAAGTATACAGGGTGTAAGGGACAGCCCTCCGAATACTTATAGGGTGTATTCAGACCATGAAATTGAACAACTTCCCCTGAGAAAATATTTCAGGAATTGTAAAAAAAATAGTTCCCATAGTAAATGCAGTCAGGTAATTGTGATTTTGTATAGGGGGTAGTTCTTTTTGTCGTTTCCTGACACATGTTTCGAGGGGAAAGTTGTTCAGTTTCATAGTCTGAATACACCCTATCAGTATTCGGAGGGCTGTCCCTTACACCCGGTATAAGTATATAATGAAGAGTTTACGTATTATGCCATAGTGGGTTATATTATATCCACTAAAGAACGTAGCCAATATTTAAACAATAAGGCCTATTTTGACTTCTTTTTTCTTAAAATAGTTAAACGTGATTTAGTTTTAATTTCAAGAGCTAAGTTCACCCAAAATAGATTTACTCCTGTTGCCTAGTCAATAGTACATATGATTATTCTATATCTTAATAGTTATGTATTTCAGTAGGATATACATACAAGGTGCTATCTAATCCAGTGCAAATATTTTTAGGGTAAGTTCTACTCGTGAAACTGATCATCTTTCCCCCAGAAACATACACCGAATAATAATGAAAAAAAAACATCCCATACAAAAATGTGTTAACTTGTATCGTAGGTCCAAAATTTGGAAAAAGTTTTTCATGTTCACGACGACAATTCACTCTAATATATTTGCTCTGAATGGAATAAGATCTTCTATATTGAATATCCTATGAAAACAATCTTGTGATGCCGCGTATCGCGCGTTCCTTGGAGTTGGTATCTCGAGCTGAATGAAAGGTCACCGCAACCTTTGCAGGGATCAAGTGAAACCCGCACTTCATACTTGAACTTGACCTGGCGTGTGGTACAAGTGTAAGGCGGTTCTCACACTGTCGTACATTGCTGCGTTTTTATTACGCTAAGGTGCGTCTGTCTGACGAAAGGAAATTGCGAAAACGATGACGCACCGTTATGCACCATAGCCGTATTTGTATAGAAATAAGATCGGAATCCGTATTTTTTTGTCTGACGGATGCATGCGTTAAGGTGCGTTAAAAATACGCAGCGACGGACGACAAGTAGAAAAACCGTCTAAAGAGTATACTATTTTCAACAGGAAGGAATATGGACTTGTGTTAAAGTAGCGCAAATGTTCTTACTTTCAACCAATGATTCATAATAAGCAAAGTTGTTTATTCTGCCCTGCTGTGAAAGCAAAATTATAAAAACCATCTTTTGTAGTTATAATAAAATAAAATGGTTTATTTCAGGGTCTTGACCTTAAAAGATACTATTAATTATCATCTAAATTACCAATATTAAAATTATATAAAAAAGGCTTGCTACTGCAAGCACCTGGTTCAGTCTATACATAAATCATCAGTTTTTGTTCTCACCGCTATGTGAAGGTGATCCTAGAAAATATGATATTTGATACTCGGTATCTATGTTAAGTCGGCAATCAAGAATATAGGATGAATGCTACAGCTAGTCCACCACATAACAATTTTATCCTATAAAATTTATTGACATAAGAGATAATTTTTGGACATGACAGGTACTCATGTCTAACCAATCTTACTCATTCCGCTTTTCGCTTATACCATAAGACGGGCCATGGCGAGTATGACCTTTCCACGCAGTTTTGGGTTAACATGTGTGCGCAAAATTATATTGCTCATGAATTTACTTAGGCGGAGATCACACTTGAGGTTCAACGCGTATTCCGATCTTATACATACACATCACACCTTATCGTTTGCAGGGTAGGTAGAGCGGTAACGGCCGTAAAAATACGATTGACGTCTGACAAACATTTGAGGGTCGTTTCAGAAAAAAACATGTATAATTTTAGTGACAGGTTGTCATCCTGTCGCCTAAAATGTGTAATACAAACCCTAAAGTCCCTTAGTCGCTTCTTACGACACCCGTGGGAAATAAATGGGATGATGCTAAGCCAGCATCACACGGCGAATTTCCGATCTTATTCCCACACAAATACGGCAACGGTGCGTTGACAGATGCGTCTGTCAAACGACGCATGCGTCAACGCACCGTAAACGGATCGTCGCCGTCTTTCATGAGAATTAAGATCGGATTTCGCCATTTTCTTTCGTCTGACAGACACTTGCGTACGGATGCGCTAAAATACGCACCAGCATTTTTTTTTTCAGCTGCACCATTATTTTAAATTTTTTATCCCACCTGCGCCAGTTTTCTATTTAGACAATACAAAATTGTAAGAAAAAAAAAGGAAATTGTGTTATAGTTTTTTTTTTTACAATGGCGGATCATTACGTCAATAAGTGATAATACTATCCTAAATTGAATAAAGAGAATTTCAATTTCAAGAGGGAGAACCGCCTCAGGCAGTTTACAGACGCGTCTTTTAAAAATCCGGTCAACTGTTGGGCTTGGCGTGAGTGTCAAGTATGTGGGGTGATGTTGATTTTGTCATCGTTGTTATGTTAGGTTGGCGAGTGTGGATGGGAACGTTGGAAGGGGAAGACCAAGACGCACGTACTTGGATCAGATCGGGGACGTTCTAAAGAAAGGTCAGGTCAAGAGTACCCTAAACCGACGAGCATGTATGAAAAGGTTGATGCATGTTGAAGAAGCGAAAGAGGTGTGTCAGGATCGTAGCAAGTGGAAAGATGTTGTCTCTGCCTACCCCTGTGGGAAAGGGGCGTGATTATATTTATGTATGTTATGTAAGAAATGAAAAATTTTTTTTTTTAGTTGTACACCCTATGATTTTAACCCCGGGGCTTTTTAAATCTACACCTGACTGTATGGTGGGGAGCAGGAGCTAATCCGGAAAAGTTTGTTGGTTGTTCAAACCAAGGTTGCCCCAAGGGCGCGATTGGGCTTATGCGTTGTTCTGGGGAGAACGTATTGGACTGAATCTACCCGGCACGTGCCGGTAGTTCCCAAAGTGGGGAACAAATGAGGGACCTCCGCGCCCCCGCCGGCGGGGGCGTCGGTTGCTTGAGGAGCTTGTGGAGTGTGATCTACTCGCAATGGCTGCAGCAGTGGCTACTGTGATTTCATCATCTTCTTTCGTAAGGATGTGTCTCGGACGGTGTATAAACGCGAGGTTGGATGGAGGAAGTAGTTGGACGCGGCAACTATCAAGGGGTTATTATGATGGGGAGCATTATCGAAGAAGCGACGAGACGCTTCCTTCATATACGCTTTAATGGGAGAAATGAAAGTTATAAAGTACTTGACGCATTGTCGGCCGCAGTTGTCAATGGTATCGACAAATGGATGCGTAAACAAAGAATTATTTTAATATAATACTAGCTGCAAATATTTGAATGGGTCAACCTGTCTATTAAACTGAACAACTCTCCCCAAGCAACATGTTGACCTAATTATGAAAAATATATGGCAGCCACATAATGTTCCAGCCAACCGGATTAATTTGTTTCTTTATTCAAAGTAGGATAATATTATCACTTATTGACGACATGGACCGTCAGTATACAAAATAAAAATAAATTTGTATCACACAAGTTTGTTAAGAGACAAGTTTGGGAGGTCCAAATTTAATATTCATGTTTCAACCTATGTTACTTTGTGTTAAGTTTTTCAGTTTCATGGACTAGTTCGTCGCTTAAAATATTTGTCGGTAATATTTTTACATACTGTTTAGTTGCTGAGAATATCATTGGAATCAAGAAAGTTCAATTTTGTAAACTATCCGAGTAGTCGCATCCCCTGACCTCTGCCAGCATAATAAACCTTTCGCATGCACAACAAGCGGATGTAGAACTGGGATATACAGGGTCTTAATGACTAAACGGCAGTTTTTGATATTACTTGCCATAAACATAAAAATAAATATACTTAATTGCACAAAAGCAAGAAATGGACATACAGATAGAAAAGAAAGAGTACAATATAGGCGGCCTTATAGCTAGGTAGCTATTTCTACCAGACAACCTTAGGGTAAAGGAGAGTAGATTTGAGATGCGGGATAGTGCTTTGGCGCCACTGTCGAGTTCGTTCACGGGTACACTCGTCTTAAGACTTAATGTTTCAGCGTTTGAAAATAAACTATGAATTATATAGGCAGAATGCATTAAGCAGGTTTTTATACAACTGTTTTCGAATTTGTAACCGAACATGATTGAGTGGAGATAAATTATATTATCATTTTAGTTTTCGGTTTCTATTTCAAATACTTACTACAGTTCAAAACTCAATCGATATATTTCGTAAGACCCGGTATATCTCAACACGTGGTTTTATATGACGTCGTTAAGCTAACTAAGCGGGTGAATGTCAGAGGGGAAACGTTAAAGAGGACGAGGTATAGTAGTACTACATACATACACATAGCATGCCTTTACCCCTTGCGCGGTAGACAGAGTGGTAACGGCCATAAAATACGGTCGCTATAGCCACGCCTGACAAATATTTGAGGGCTGTTTCAGTATAACCAAGTATCATTATAGTGACCGGTTGTCAGTCTTTCCCTTAAAATTGTAATACACGTGAAAGAATTCAATTCTCAATTCTTTATTTCTGCTTACATGTTGTAAAAAGATCCTAAAATTTAATTGAGATTTCTTTCCCGTGAGAGTCATAAGAGGCGACTAAGGGACTCGAGGGTGTGTATTGCAATTTTAGGCGATAGGCTGACAACCTGTCACTATAGCGATACTCAATTTTCTGAATTATCCTCAAATATTTCTCAGACGTGGCGTAAGTGTCCGTTTACGTTCTGGCTACCCCGCAAAGAAATTAGGCGTGATATAATGATAAAAATTATCTCTTTGTATGTAAGTTAAAGACAAAATGTAGATTTAGGCCTTAAGAACCTTAATATTTAGAGTTATAAGCATGGAAACACTATGTAATATGATAATCAGTTTGCCATAAGAACATATCCTTAGATACTGCGGAAAATTTTATGTATATCGTAAAAGACATCGGGCATCTTTGTATGGGACACTTACCTACGGCGAACAAAAATAAAATTAGGTTCGATGGATAGGTAGTTAAATCTACTTTACAATGGTATAGTTCCCATATCTGTGGGTCGTGGGAATAAGGAGAAAATGAACATTTAAACAATAATTAAAAATGATTTATTTTTATTTTTGGGCAATAATTAAAGAGGAAAAAAGGAATAAAAAATAAAAAAAACATATGTCGGCGTCACGAATAACAAGCGACGCGCAATGAAACGTCATCGCACTACCGCACACCTGCAACGCTACGTCATCGCGCCACTCCGTGAATCAGGCGGGTGGGGACGGAGCGGTCGGTCTTTATAAGCCGGAGCACGGGCGCTCGGGCTCATTCTCAGCGAGGCATCCGTTCCGACCACATCCTAATTGAGATACGGTTCACGCCTGAATCATTACTATAATTGTTATAGCGATTAATTATTAATTAATTAATGCTCATTAAATTATTATTGCCAATTATTTGCTGGTTTTTCTCCATGATGTCGGTAACAAACCTTGGGGATAATGTCGACTCAGAAGACATTATACCACCTTCTCCAATCATCCAGTTTCACCCCGAAATCAGAAGAGGGGCCGGACGAGGTGGACCATCAGGTTCATCCGCTCTTGCGGCCACACAAAGTGGACCATCAGGTTCCTCCGCTCTTGGGGGCGTACGAAGTGGACCATCAGGTTCATCCGCTTTTGCGGCCAGACCAGGTGTATCATCAGGGTCATGCACTCTTGAGGCCGGACGAAGTCGTGCACTACCTTCTTTTGAGGCAAGACGACTTCTTTTGAGACCAGCTGATCAATCCCCATTTGGAGCCGGACGAGATGAACTGTCAGCTCCAGGCGTTCTGGGGGCCGGACAAGATAGACCACCAGCCCCACATGCCTTTGTGGGTAGACAAGCTGGATTACCAGCGCCATATGCCTATGGAGCAGTACAAGGCACGTAACCATCTTCATTTACTCTTTCTGGGCGGAGCACTGAAGAACCTGTTGCAAACCAAACACTGAACGCGTTGACCACCATATTGGAAAATATGACTCGTCAGCAGCAAGTCAGTATGCAGGCCAATCACGAGTTCCTTGCAGGTTTACTTAGCCAAACTGTGGCTCCCAGAAAACGACCTCGACTCAGCGACGTTTATATCGCACCATTTAACCCTGACGGAGACGTACCAGTTCGGGATTGGTGCGAGCATGTTGTTAAAGCAAAATCTCATTGGGATCTCACGGATTACGAGGTGTGTACGAAAATTGCTAGCTTACTGCAAGGCCGAGCGAAAACTCTCGGTGACACCTGGTTAGTTAAATCACCAGTTTGGAACGACATGAAGGAAGCTCTGATTCAAACCTTTGAACCAGAAGCGCGGTATTCGAATGATGTGGTTAAACTTCGAAATTTCAAATTTGGTATCTCGAACCCAGTTGAGTCTATTACCAGAGCATGGAACATCTGGAAGAGAGTTGTGAGTGGTGACAAAGAAAAGGACGCTGTTGAAGCTGTGATTGGCTGCATAGACAACGAGTTTCTTCGTTTGCGCTTGTTGTCCAGCAAGTGTAGTTCTGTTCCAGAACTAATCTCTGTTGCAGCTACCATAAAGCACAGAGAATCACGACAAGGTGAGCACCCAGATAGCAGTCAGGAAGGCACTCAAGATTCCGTGTCGGCGGTAGATGGAAACCATCCTACAGCTTTGCAAGAATCCAATGCACACGAAGGAGAGAATGGTACACTGGCAGTTAGTGAAAACGAGGAATTTTAAAGGTACTGTTAAGTACTCTTTTGTACTGTTTTTAAATTACAATATCTACTGTGTTTGTCATTAGTTACTTTTGAGTATCTTAAGTTGAGGACAGGGGCCTCCTTACTACTGAGTTGCTTAAGTTGAGGACAGGGGCCTCCTTACTACTGAGTTGCTTAAGTTGAGGACAGGGGCCTCCTTACTACTGAGTTGCTTAAGTTGAGGACAGGGGCCTCCTTACTACTGAGTTGCTTAAGTTGAGGACAGGGGCCTCCTTACTACTGAGTTGCTTAAGTTGAGGACAGGGGCCTCCCTACCACCGAGTTGCTTGAGGACAGGGGCCTCCTTACTATGACTTGCTTTTGTTAAGTACAGGGGTCTACTTACTGTTAAGTTGCTTCAGTTAAGCACAGGGCCCTCTTTCCTTCCAAATTGCTTCAGATGAAGAATTTCTAACTTATTATCTGTATTGACTAAAGTGAGTAAAAGGGTCTTTTGGGTACCAAGTAAAGGCCAGTATACAAAGGATACTGTGGGCTTTTGTTCTATTCCAGGTCGAGGACGACCTGTTTGCAGAATGGCCGTGTCGGCGTCACGAATAACAAGCGACGCGCAATGAAACGTCATCGCACTACCGCACACCTGCAACGCTACGTCATCGCGCCACTCCGTGAATCAGGCGGGTGGGGACGGAGCGGTCGGTCTTTATAAGCCGGAGCACGGGCGCTCGGGCTCATTCTCAGCGAGGCATCCGTTCCGACCACATCCTAATTGAGATACGGTTCACGCCTGAATCATTACTATAATTGTTATAGCGATTAATTATTAATTAATTAATGCTCATTAAATTATTATTGCCAATTATTTGCTGGTTTTTCTCCATGATGTCGGTAACAAACCTTGGGGATAATGTCGACTCAGAAGACATTATACCACCTTCTCCAATCATCCAGTTTCACCCCGAAACATATTTTTCTCTTAACTTTTATTCTGCTGCATCCAAATCTAAAATAGTTTCGTCTAAAAACGCCGCAGGTGCGTGAAATTCGTCTTGATATACAGCCCAACATAAAAAGTATACCACACTGGCGATGTGCGCGCAACTCCCAACAGTGCGGCGGCCGTGTATTCAGGAACAGTAATACCCCTCAAGGCTTTGTCTTCCCTGCAATGCCGGATTTATTAGTAGTATATATGTATTTTTAATGACAAGTGGTCAGTTCATCATCGCCTATAAAAAAAAACCAGTACCCGTTTCCCTTTACTGACTGTTTAGTACTCGTACATCATAAATATTGAGAAACTCACCTCCCAAAGCATTACTTATTGTAATCTTCTTTTCGTGTGGGACACCGAGTCGTCCAACAACTCGACGAACAGTTTTTCAACCGCCTACTACCACTAGTAGGCCTCTGACATGGTTGTGTAACGACCGCCGTCTAAGTAATCATAGACAGCAACCGGGATCGACGACTTAACGTGCCCTACGAAGCACGGAACCATTTCTTTTCGGACAATCAGTTGGTTCACCCTGGAATTATCTTAACCAGACCGGGAACAAATTCACAAAGTGATAAACCTTTGCGTCGCAGGCAGTCGCACTACCACTGCGCCACATCGGTCGTCCATTTCTTGTAATAATAGTACTGCATAGTCATGATATCTTTCTAAAAACATTTGAGTAAGACGGTGTCTTCTACGACGTAGAACAGATCGCTCACACGACACACAACTATTTTGTCGTTCCATTTCACAACAAAATCCAATGCGAAAGCAAACGAAATCCAATAAACAAGCAGTAGGTAATTAGTTGACTCAGACCACAATGGGAACACAGTAAAACTCTGTAAAACACTGATCGCTACGACGGATGACGAAGGATTCAGATTAAGTCAGGTTGGCTGTACAAAAATACCAAGGTGTGATATTTTAATTTACTGAGCGGTCATGTTTAGTAATAAGGAAAAATAGTCAACATAAAATATGATTTTCATTTTACTTATTATTTCCATTTTCCCATTGTTGTGAATCAAAATAACTACAGAATATTAAATATGATTGTAAATACTATCATTTAAAAATGTTTTGGATTATGTTCGCGACTTTTAAAAAAATCGGGTAAAAAACGCCCGATGTTCTTTAAATAAAGCCGTCAATACTTATCTTTCAGTAGATAAAAATTATAAAGGTATTTCCACGATTACCTAGGGTGAGGCCATTCAAGCTTTACTTAGTAGGTCGCGTAATTTCGATGAATTTCTTTCACAAGTACAAAAATACTCCTTTTACTTTAAACTTTTATATGAAAATAACCAAAAATACTCGCTTCATAAAACTCACAAAGCTATTCTTCATTATTACAGAATTGTCTGCCTATCTTTCACAGGCTGGTTATAAAACAAAGAAAAGAAATACTATTCCATTTTCAAATTGAAAACATCAACAAAACACTCGCTCAAAAACTGCACTTCTAACCTTGACATTGTACGTTCGGAAGCGGCGAGAGGAAATGGCGGAGGCGGGAGGGGAAAGCAGTATCAGCGGGGGAAAAGGGGGAGAAGTGAGGGGAGCGGGGGGGAGGAAGAAAGTGTGCCGGCGACCTAGTTCCAAGCGACGCATCCGCCGACAGCGTCTAGTACAATCCGCTGCACACAAAGTTATACTGTGATATCAATTTATAATAGACGTTCTTACAGTTAATAAGAATGACCATTGTAAATTGATACCATTAAAGGTATTTTGTGTTGCTGCCGACTGCAAGATAGATGGAATTGATGCTGGCCAGGATATGCGCAGTACCACCGTGGGAGTCGAGAAGTTATGCTTTAAGATGTAGTATGTAAGCTAACTAAACGCGAACCTAGAATAAAATTTAACTTACTAAATATTTACTGAGTAGGTAGAGTACACATCCATCATACACAACTTACACTACAATTATACAAAAGTCGAAGATGCGAGCACAAAACAACAACACCTTTTACATTTAGAGAAATGGCACAGGTGGTATGGTAAAAGACCTTTAAAAGCGGTGTTTAAAATTGTCTTTAACGGTGTTTTCCCGTAGCATATCGCTACGCCGTAGAAGGTCCTTTGACAAGGATTAACCGTAGCAAAAGCGCTACGCAGACGCCCGCTGTAAGATAAAAATCTCAGTTCAATATACCATATTTTGGGATGCAAAGTTCACACTATTTTTCAATGAGTATGACGACTTGCGTGAATATAATGTTTGAATGTCATGTTTAAACAATATGAACAACTGCACTAACCCAGGGCGTGTTTTGTGTCTTGTTAAATTACAACGCGTATCGATTCTTGAGTGTTTGAAGATAGGTAGGTACGCAAAACTGAGTAGGCTAAATACCTTTTCTAAAAGGTCTCATATTCAATTTCTTCAACTGAAACATAATAAAATCGGCGTCATAATTACCACGCATGGCAGGCGGATTGGCGAGCGCAGTGAAAGATGTTGTATTCCCAGGTAACGCTGCTGCCCATTTCGTACATTTATCACTTTGTCACCCTCTACGTCAATTTACCTTTGTCTCCTTTTAGAAATAGGGCGATGCTATTCAAGGCTAGCACCACACGGCGGTATCAATAGTTCAAAGGGTTGTTGTACCTTTACTTCAGAAAACACTTTTCTCTTCCAGCTTTAGCCTGTCATAAATATTAAATACTCTTCCATCCGAGAAATACCGATAAAAACTGGCTTAATCCAAGAATCTGCTAAACAACTTTACATTACAAATTTTCCTCAACGGGTGTGCGCGGTTCCCCCCTCTCCCCGCCTCTTTCCCCCGAGAAAGTAAAAGTCGCGAGTAACGGTCCCCGCATTCGCTCTCGTCGACACACTTACCAACAAGTAATGTACCGAAAAGAACGGATTCGGGTCGAATGCAGAGTCATTTTTGCGAACGGCCCAGATACGGTGGCTTGAATACTGTGGTTTGTAATTGGGTAGAGTTTTGGTTAGATTATTTTTTATTTTGTTTTGTTGAGGCGCCATAAAATCTATGGTATTTTTATTACGCGTTAAAATGTAATTAGGGACAATAGTAATAGTTTCCACTTAACATTTAGGTAGGTACAGGTCTTATAATTGAAATAGTTGAGTTTTAACCCTTAAATTATAACTTCAATAGGTATTTAGTACAGGAAAAATCGATAACCTGTTTTATGCTACATAAACAGTAAAAATTATTATGAGTTACACATTTATCCTTTGCCGGGTAAGCAGAGCATTAACGGCCGTAAAATACGATCGCTATCGACACGTCTGATAAATATTTAAGAGCCGTTTTAGAAAAATCGTGTATCACTGTAGTGACAGGTTGTCAACTTGTAGCCTAAAATTGAAATACACATAAACGTCTCGAGTACCTAAATAGCCTCTTATGACAAAGATATGGAGTGATGTTATTGTAAGCCGGCGTCACACGGCATAAAGATTTAACATCAATTTAATCTGATCTGTACGAATCTCTACGATCTAGATTAAATATAAAATGAACTAAAAATAAAATAAATTGACATTCGAATTAAAGTCTCCGTTACATTACAAATGACTGGCAATTAAAGTGTTAATCAACTTTAAACTACGAGTTCATTTGTTTTCGCCGATGTTTTGCAGTTAGCCGATGACAGATGAAGATTGACAACTAATTAACTACCGCGGTACAGTCTACTTTTTGCGACTACAATTTGCAAGTTTAGGCGACAGGCTGACAACCTGCCACTACAGTGATACACGACGTAGGTATCTGAAAGGGCTCTGAAATAGAATACTAAATTTTAAAGCACACAATCAAGTAATCAAGTAAAGTATACAATCTATGAAAACATACAAAATATTCAAGCGCGGGCAGGATTCGAACCTGTTCAACTTTCCACATAAAACTGGGGTCAAAATCTTAAAGCAAATTGGACCTTCCATACTAAATTGCCAAACAGCTGGTTAATCTACTATGACAGATCCAGTTTCTTTTTCAATATTTCGACCCTTGTACCATGAGGATAGTTGTTCAGTTTTAAGAGTTTGTTGACCTCCTTTCGGCTTGTTATAACTCTTTTTTAGTTAGGTAAGTTTTAGGCCAAAAAAGTAAGGCGCAATGACTTAACTAAACTTACAAGTTGGACTACCACGAACATTACTCGTATGTAGCAGAGTAAAAAGATCTGACTGTGACTAATGTAGTTGGACTATACAAAACCAACAGAAAAAACCAACTAGAATGCCTTTTTTATCATAAAATCTCCCTTAATTTTAAAACAATACATACAAATATTATTGTCACTAGTGTCAAGAACAAGGTCACAGCGCCCAAATATGTCTTTAATCACGCTTTACGCTGTGACATTGTAACAAATATCCGCCAAAGGCCTGCGTCGTTACCGAATGCCCAGCTAAAGGTTATATCATTAAAATACCAAGTTCAGTGCTATCTGGTCTAGCATCTATCTAGCTGCTAGCGATAGACTTAGACTGGCACGTGTCTAGAAGTTGGTGTGCGTGTAGCGGTACAGTCTTGACAAACTGGAACTTTACAGAGTGGCTAAATCTATAAATGAAAATAAGTGATTGAAAATTATGTTAGCGCCCGCTGGGACTTGAAGCCGGTACCATGGAGTACCGTTCCACTGCTCTGCCAACTGAGCTACCGGTGCTTCGATTGACACTCCCAAATTATGAAAATATAATAGCATTGTGAGTGCATAATTTACCATAGTATGTTTTATCTATGTTCATAGTCATCATCTTTCTACCCTCATCGGAGTTGTACCCAAAATTATTTTGCAATCGGGTTTGGCTCAGTTTTAATTCCAGCCTGCCTGCCTGGCGTCTTTATGTCGCTGGAATATGGCAGAATTAGGATTTGGGCCAATTTTTATAGGAATTCGGCCAAATAGCCGGAATATGGCAAAATCACACCCTTCATTCTACCTGATTAAATCCAGAAATTTAGTAAAATTTCTACGACTTTGACTGATTTTCTAAAGTGGCCGAAGATAGCAAAACAAAGTTTAAAAGTTATTTTTTCCAATCAATTGTCGTCATGACTCTTCTCGAGTTATGTAGTTTGCCTTCTGCGACATAAATACCTAGTTCTTTGCTGACGTTAACCCTTTTTAGTAATACTATACGGTTGACCCTGGTCGGCAGATATTTAGGCAAGATCAAGCTCTTCATCAGCTTTTACGAAACCTGATTGGAGTGGGGGTGACAGTAATGGCAGTATTCTAAATCGCCACCACACGACCCTAATCTCCGGTCAAAATTTAATGTTAATATTACAAAAAATTACTTTAACTTATCGATTTTCCGGAAGAAAGATAGTTTCCGTGCTTCAGACTGTAAGCTTTGGGTTTCGATTGCTGACTATGACTACCAGATGGCGGTCGTTTTACCTACCGAAACGTTACCTACGAATTGTAAAATCCAAAATAAATTCGTTTAAAATAGTTTAATTGTGTTTAGTAATATCTGGCAAACGCAAGAAAATACTATACGTTTTTTATTTGAAGTTATACATTGATCTCTTATATGCATTATAGTTTGTTATTAATATTTTTTTATCTAACCGCTACATACGCACATATATATGACAAGTTTAAGTGCACACTCACATAGACATGTTTCATATGAAATGTCGTATAAATTGTAGCTTTGTGTGGGTATGGAAAGCGACGGTATGGAGTATACGGGCTTAGACTAAGTAGGAACCTACCTATAACCATGATTCTATTCAATTCATGATGCGTAGCTTCTAGGTAATGTTTATCTTTGTTGCATTCACCTAAAATGCTATTTCATCATTCTTGTTACTGAGCCGGTTTTCTATCAGGACAAAATAAATTTCTTTTGAACGGGTCATGACGTCAGCGATCCTGTATGGAAAATTTCATTTTATTTTATCTAGATTTCCGCCCAGCGGTTTCACCCGCTGCCACTCATTTTCCCGTGGTAATAGTTGTTTTCCTGCGGTAGAAAGTGACTTATGTGTTATTCCAGGTTATACTCTACCTGTGTTCTAAATTTCATCCAAATCGGTCAAGCTGTTTGAGCGTGAAGAGGTTACAAACATACATACATACATACACACACACAAACTCTCAGATTTATAATATTAGTACGGATGAGTAACTTGAGTACCTACTAGTTAAAATTATTAAATAATTAATTGCATACATATATCACATCTATAATCCCTTGCGGGGTAGACAGAGCGCAAACTGACATAAAACGGACATTTGCGCATCTAACAAACATTTCAGGGTCATTCAGAAAATTGTGTGTCGCTATAGTGACAGGTTGTCAGCTCATCGCCTAAAACTGCAATACAAAGTAACCCTCGAGTACTTTTGTCAGCTCTTGAGACACCCACGGGGAATAAATGGGATGATGCTATTCTAAGCTGACATCACACGGAAATAATTAATTGGGAGAAGTAAATGAAAATGGGAATGGAAACATAACTTCAACTTCAATAGCCACAGCAGTCCACCAGACTTGGGCCCCCTCCGGCCGTTTTGGCAACCAAGTTTCGCAACCAGTTGTTGAAAAAGAATTAACATTCTTTTTACGCAACTAGTTGCCTAAAAAGAAAATATATTCCTGTTTCACATCTAGCGTTTATATTACTGGAGTTTCGCAAGCAGGTTGAGCCACTTTTTTGCTGATGGCACTTTCAAGAGTTGTCCTAAGGGGTGCCATCAATTGTACACGATACACGGATATGATGATAAAACCATAGAGTAGAAATCACATAGAGATGACACTCCCGCTCCAGACGCGCTCAAGGTCAATCCGTCTGGCTGTCTCTTAGCGAACAATTCAGTCGGGAGTGCGCTTCGCCGCGGAAACGTTCGTCGTGCGGGTCGAATTTTCATTTTTTGTGAAAAATTTAGCAATGCCGAATTATTGTGGTGTGTATGGCTGCAAAAGTAAGTTTTTTTAATTTGCCTAAAGATGAGCCAAGGTAAGTGATGATTTTACAGTAAATACCTAGGTATATTATACGTAATTGTTGAGTGTACTCCTATTTTTACTTACGTAGGTACCTAGTTTCCATTTTCTAATTTAAACTACCTAGGTGCCTAAGTCATTGTTAGCTGACAATGATAAATAAGCACATTCGTATCGTAGGTATGTTTTGCACCTATTTTAAAATTCTGTACCTACCTATTAACAATAAAATGGTAAGGTAAGACTTTAAAACGGGTAAATATTTTGTTCCCGGGAAAACTGTTAGCAGCGGTCGCAACCGCTTGACTGGCCGCTAGTCTGGAATAAAATTATTGGCACGTGACAGCCCCGACTTAAAGCGCGGGAGAGTGCGGGGCGTTATGGGCTGCGGGGGGAAGTAGGTATTTAAAGCGCGGCTTTTGGGGCCCAGACAAAGGAGTTTCGTTTCTATACGCAGTATTATTATCTATTCTTATGATAAAACTCACATAATTACCCCTATATTTTATGCCCTTCTACCAAGCAAGAAAACAGTAACTTATAAATTGTTACTGAAATTGATCAAGAAGCAGATTTCCAACCAGCTAAAATTACACTGATTTTGAGGTAGCTACTATAAATGCCTTTCAGCAAACATTTCCTGAAATCATCTTTAAAGGCTGCTACTATCATTTCAATCGCTGCTTGTGGAAAAAAGCGAAATCCCTGAAAATAACTACAAGAGTATTGAAAAGACACGTATCAAGATGTATCGGGATAGCCCGCTTGCCACAGAGTGGCATAGATGAAGGATATAAATATTGAGTACCAAATTTTTAAAACACTTCCAGTGTTGGGTATACAATTTTTGAAAAATTGCAAAATTTTCAAGCGCGGGCAGGATTTGAACCTGCGACTTTCGCATTACTAGTGGCGACGCCTCTTCCATCTGGGCTACCGCAGCTCATTTCTTGCCCGCCAATTTTGCAAGTGTATTTTAATGCCAGTAACGCTTGGCATGGCTCCATCTACCGGGTTAGTTTTGCAACTAATAATATATGTTATTGGAAGAAGCCCTAAGGACACTAAAATTAAAAAGTTCAACAAATATTTTCAAAATCAGTGGTTTAAAAAAGAAGATTTCGGCAATTGTTCTTGTGCAAATGAAATAATCAGAACTAATAACAACATTGAAGGTTGGCATCGCAAAATTAACGGTTTTGTTGGACGGACATATCCTACTTTAGCACATTTACTAGACGTGTTAGATTCTGAAAAATCATCGTACGATTTAAAAAAAACAACAAACAAGAAAAAGAGGGAATATGCGGAGATAGATCAGGAAATTGAGTCGGCGTTAAACGAATTACAAAAAAAAAGTTATTTCTGTCGGACATTGTATAGAAATCATAAGCCCTTTTGTCATACCTTGGTGAATGGATGCTAATAGATAAAATAATTTTAATGATTAAAAGATAATATTAATATTAGTGATTTAGTTGAGAAAACAGTAACTTTGTGTTTTGTATACTAGTAGTAATAATAATTGTTTTGTTTTTGATATTTGCCTTTTATTAATATCCCTATGTAGACTAACTATTAAACCAGAAAGCACTATTCTTCTTTGGCAACTAGATGTGAAACAGGAATATAATTTCTTTTTAGGCAACTAGTTGCGTAACAAGAATGTTAATTCTTTTTCAACAACTGGTTGCGAAACTTGGTTGCCAAAACGGCCGGAGGGCCCTCCCCCAAATTGGAGCTTATTTGCCATACTCACCACGCTTGGCAGGCGGATTGGCAAGCGCAGTGCAGACTCAGCAACACGAATGAAAATTGCGAATTCCTATCTTATTTCCATGTGCGCGGTGCATTTACGAATGCGTCTGGCAAAAGAATTGACGCGTTAGGTACGTAGGTCAAAGATACGTAGCGACAGACGACAAGTTAGAGACCCGCGTATAATAATGCTACAATTACAAGAGCCTAGGTCAACACTACCCTCTACAATAACAACAAATATCTCATTATGTCGTTATAATAGAAGACCAATTAAGCCTTCACACCTTGCAAGAATGTTAACTAGTCATGATACACTTTAATACTGACCGTATACTTTAACTAAACAATGTACGTGATAATGATAACTCTAGTTAATAGGGCAAGAGATTATATATGTCGCAGTATTATGGCAGAATTAGGATTTCGGCCGAAATCCTAGGATTTCGGCCAAAAGCCGGATTATGGCAAAATTGTAGACTACATTCGACCATCGTCCTAAGCAGATCCAGGATTTCGGTCATAATCCTAGGATTTTGGTCGAAATCCTAGATCTGCTTAGTATTATGGCATTAATCGCGATTCGGGGGAATCTATGAGCGGGGAGGGAACAATACGCTCCTCACCCGCGCGCGCGGCGTCCTTTGTTTTTATTTTTAAAAAAGAAAAGTATTTATTTCTATCATTCATAATCTTTATATATATTATTTGTATGCATGATAAAATATTTTACAGACTTATTTATTCATTTATTTTGTTAAATTTATTTAGTATTGCCTATTTGCCCCAAAAGTTTAAATTCTCTCACAAGACATGGGTTGGCTGGAAGAGATCTCTTCTTTAGAGATAAGCTCGCCTTTGCGACAAAAATTATATATATATTTTTTCTGTGTATTTTGTGCAATAAAGAATATAATAATAATCTTTTTTTAGATACTAGGTGATGCAAATGATAACAGGAGGTTCTGTTTACCTTGTTATATTTTGTAAAAGAGAAGACACCCAAATGTTTATTTTATTACTCATCTAATAATATTATAAACAGTTACTTATGTGATTATCTAAAAAATATTGTTTTTACTACTTGAAAAATATTTAATGAAAGAAAAGATACTCAAAAGTTTATGTTAATGACAGAAAAACGAATTATTTAATTTTTGTTATATTAATCATAGTTAGAAGAGGTTAGCACTTAAATTTTTATATCGAGACTAGATACCTAATAATAATAGTGATTAGTACATTCTATCTGAATTCAATAAAAATAAAAGACTGATTTGATTATTATAAATATTTTTTGGTGTCATTAATTTTGTTTCATCAAATTTACTTAAGTTCTTATTTTTCTCTCCAAAAGCATAATAAGAATACAAATTAGAGTAAAGACAAATAGTAATGCATGGCGATAGTCACTATTTCGTGTAATGATGGCTTAAAATAGCATCACCCCTATTCTTTCCTGAGAATACGACACCCAGAAGATGGAAGTTTTCATGTGTATTACCATTTTATTTTTCTATAGTCATTCACGTTTTATCTAAAATAGCCCTCAAAATTGTTTATGGCCATTAAAACTCTGCATACTCCGCAAGTATTTATGTATGTATGTGTATAGTCACTACAAAATTTATAAAAAGTGTTCTGTAGCCTTCGTTTTACCATATTACTACGTAGATCCAGGATTTCGGTCAAAATCCTAGGATTATGGCCGAAATCCTAGATCTACATAGGACGATGGTCGAATGAAGTGTACGATTTTACCATAATCCGGCGTTTGGCCAAAATCCTAGGATTTCGGCCGAAATCCTAATTCTGCCATAATACTGCGACATATATACTCGCTTTGAATAGTGGCCAGACAGCTGACATTTAAATGTTTGGTACACCATTTCTTTCTATTGTTTTCTTTCTGATATAAAAAAATGCATTTGATTGTTGTTACGCTAATAATTTAATAAATAAATGTATGAGTGACCACCTGATATTTGTAAATGAAGCTTTTATTTTAAAAGCTAACTTACAATCTACATGCACAAATAACGAATATGAAATATATTCGTGTCTATTAAAACATTAAAAACTTCGGTGTGAAAATATTCAACGAAGAACTCAAAACGACCCCGTTGATGTCTTTATTATGAAGTTAAGAAAAATCACGCGAAATGGTAAAATATTAATATAAGGATTAGTTAATATACGTATATCTAAATAAAACTGTACATACAAAATATTTACAGATGCAAATTTAAAACCGTGTGATGCCGGCTTAGAAAAGCATCACCCTATTTCTTACCCATGGGTGTCGTAAGAGGTGACTATGGGACTCGAGGATTAGATGTGTTTTGCAATACTAGGCGATGGGCTGATAACCTGTCACTATAGATACGTAGTTATCTGATTGACCCTCAAACTTTTGTCAGATGTGGTGTTATTATCCGTTTTACGGCCGTTAACACTCTGCCTACCCCGTAAGGGATAAAAGCGTGATTTATGTATGTATTTATGTATGTTAAAATATAGCAGTTTTGTTTACGGCCGAGGTTTGTAATCCTGTGCCTGTAAAATGTAGAGTATATGTAACAAGAAAATCTGAAGTAAATAGTTCGATTTGATAATATAGGTAGGTACTCGTATTTTGTATGAAAAAAAAACAGCATAGGTATATTCCAAGGGGTGGACCAGCCCATGAAACTGAACAACTTCCCTCATGGACCATAGGTCGATATATTAAAACAAAAATGGACGTCCGATCGATAATTTTATATTGTAGGTCCATTTTATTTTAATCAACCCAAGTTCCTTGGGGAAACTTGTTCAGTTTCACGAGTGCCTTGACCTCCTTTCGGTTCGAAATACCTTTTTTGTGTTACTTCCCTTATATGTCTAAAAAACAGTGGGAACGGAAGTTAAATGTACCTAAAAAGGCTTAACGTCTCAATCCCAGCCTCGCCCTAGCCACACCTCGGACACTGGCGCTCAAATGTATGAAACAAACGCGTTGCTACGCATACAGTCTAAGCTCGCGTAGGTGAACGCGGACCATGCTTGTGTGTGTAAGACAACATGTCAGGGTTGCCGCCATTTTGCGTTCGCGAATCGGGAATGCAATGTGCGGCAGTATGAAATGACCTTCGTCGTCGCGTCTTTGCTAGCCGGTATCTGAGCGTCCTCAGAGCGCGGGTGGGCGGCGCTTGTAGGGGGAGGCAGGGAGTGACCATACTATACGCTAGTACTATTAATTATACTGTGCCCTAGCAGACCCTACGTCTCGCACGCACACAGACGTACCGTCGCGTGCGCATGTGTGCGCGTACGCGGCTGCGACGTCGGCAGTGGGTCAACTAACAAGGTCACGCCATTTCTCTTCGCAGCCGGCGGGGGGAGCGAGAGGGAAGCGGGGGGGGGGGGTGAAGAGGTTGTAACTGGAGTGTTGTGGTCTGGTGCCGCCGTAAGACTGCTCATTCTACCGATTTGTACTTTTGTTTTCTGTGCGTGCGGTGAATTTGAGACTCTATCACATAAGTATATTCGAACTCACAAAATAAGAAGAAAATTATTTACGAGGTCTTCTTCTTCTTTTCGTGTGGAACACCGAGCCATCCAACGACCCGATTAAACCTGGTGTCAGAGTTTTACAACCGCCTACTACTAGTAGTAGGCCTCTGATATGGTTGTGTAACGACCGCCATCTAAGTAATCATAGACAGCAACCGGGACCGACGGCTTAACGTGCCTTCCGAAGCACGGAACCAACGAGAATCGAACCCGGAACCTTTGCGTCGCAGGCAGTCGCACTACCACTGCGCCACATCGGCCGTCGTTTACGAGGTGTCAGCGCGCCTCAATGAGACTACCGGGGACCGGAGAGCTGGCAACTTCCTATGCCAGCGTTGAAGTTGAGACATTCAAAGGGGAAACGTTGCCAGCTTACTGGGGACCATGTCTCATGGGGCGCACTGGAGGACCACTTCAAAGTTTTAGGTTATTTTTTTCTGTAAATAATTTAGTTGAACTAGTTTAGTTTAATCATTAAGTGGGTATGAGTTTATAGCAAATAAATATGTTTATGTAAGTAGGTTTCATAAAATAAAATTAAAAATAGGAGAAATATTCGTCAGGACTATTTATTAATGCTTTCCACTTTCGGTAACTTGGTCACAGAGATGAGGGACTTTGGATACATATGATATCAAAAGTTTTCGCTAAAGACATATTCATAAATACACATATCACGCCTTTAATCCCTTGCGGGGTAGGCAGAACGCAAACGGCCACAAAAATGGACAATTACGCCATGTCTGACAATGAGGTTCATTCGGAAATTATGTATTGCCATAGTGTTAGGTTGTCAGCCCATCGTATAAAATTGCAATACACGCCCTCGAGTCCCTTAGTCGCCTCTGACGACTCCCATGAGAAAGAAATGGGTTGGTGCCATTCTTAGCCGGCAAACAATAAGTGTCATCTTTAACAACTGTAGAATACTTAGAACCTGTAAATCCTACCTTACAGCGCTTACAGCGATTTCGTTCACTTGTTTCTAAGGCGGTTCTCCCATTTGTCGTACGTTACTGCGTATTTTTAACGCAACGTTACGCATACGTCTGTCAAATACGGCTACGGTGCGTTCACGAATGCGTCGGTTAAACGACTTGGCAGACGCATCCGTTACGCACCGCATCGCACCGTAAACTCACCGTAGCTGTATTTTTATCGACATACAATCGGACTTCTGAATCGCCTTCTGATAAATCCCTTTCGTTTGACAGACGCATGCGTTACGGTGTATTAAAATATGCAGCGACGAACTACAAGTGAGAGAACCACCAAATACACAGGTCACGAACACAATGATAATATGATAATAACTAAAGTACCGCCGTTCCAATAAGTCGTATTTGACAGCTCTCGACATAGGAAAATGGACCCTCGGCCATAGTAGTATCACAAATCTAATAGCTGTCAAATACGACTTATTGGAACGGCGGTACTTTAAGATCTACCATGTCGCCTACCACGCACCTCTTACACCATTTCTCAGCATAATAAAATGCAAATGAACTACATCCCTACATAATGGTGATAGAGTCACTAATGTGTCGGGTAGAATTAGAACTGTGACCGTGACACATGCCGGCGACTCTAGTAGTTATACTCCATTGCTTAGATACGACAATGGCAATAGGGTTCTTTTTTCTTTTTTAAACTCCCCCCTAGTCGCTCGATAGATGGCGCTGTACTTGGTACGTTACCGTAAAGAACTACTTACTGAACGTCTCATAACTTTTCAATTTTTTCACTTGGATGTATGAGATCGTAAAACGAAACGGAACTAATCATTGTTACATAATTCGCATCACAAAAATATTTACTTTCATGGGTTTCCCTGCATGTTACTGTATACATAATAATATAAACAGAGTATTATAACAAAGCGCGAAAAACGAGGATAGATTCGGAAAGAACAATAAAAAAAAAATTTCATGCCTTTTGGCTTCGACATCTAGTAACGTACCTAGTCAATCCAACACCATCCACAGAGTTCTTCGAAAATAAACTTTTTTAATTCTCATAAAAGAAAACTCCCTATTATAACTCTGGTGTCATAGTTTTTCAACCGCCTACTACTAGTAGTAGGCCTCTGACATGGTGTGACCGCCGTCTAAGTACTCGTAGAAGACTAAGACAACAACCGACGGCTTAACGTGCCCTCCGGAACCATGTTCTTTTCGGAAAATCAGAAGGTTCAGCCTGTAATGTCCTAACCAGACTAGGAACAAATTCACAAAGTGAGAATCGAACCCGGAACCTTTGCGTCGGCCGTCTTTATCACAGGGCACGATAACTTATCAAATTGTGTTAATTTAGCGCGTACTTTGTCTTGTCAGCTAACGAATTGTTTAGCAATGCCGCTTGAAAGTCAGGCCAGTTTTCGTTGGGAAAACTATATCAGTTGTCGCATAAATAAACAAGCAATGAATAGCTAAGCTCTACCATTATCCAAGCTCTATCTATATCAACGCATGTAAATTAATGTTTGTAAGTAATTTTCGTTGGTGGGCGTCGCTAGTCGCTAATTAATCTAATGACCCGAATATTACTGTCACTTTGATGACTGTTCAGAGCAGTCTGCCAGACTGCTTGCAGGTAGACTTGGTGCATAATTAGGAAGAAAATTGACACTGGCCTTAATTCGGGACATAAATTCTCTCACATACATACATACACACATCACGCCTATAATCCCTTGCGGGGTAGGCAGAGCACAAACAACAGAGAAAAAACGGACATTTACGCCACGTCTGACAAATATTTGAGGGTCATTCAGAAAATTCTGCATCGCTATAGTGACAGGCTGTCAGCCCATCGCCTAAAATTGAAATACACACCCTCGAGTCCCTTAGTCGCCTCTTACAAAAATTGTCTTATCTAATTAATTCTCTTAACTTACCTTATTTGTGCTGTCACTTTCCATCAAATAGGTTTTGAAAAGGATAGGAGAACTCTTGGTCAATTTGACGCAAGTGGAAAAAACTTACCTAAAATTAGTGCTGTCACTTTCCGTCAAATAGTTTTAGGATAGGAGATACTTAAGTCATGTCATGTCTTATAATTTGACGCGTATGTACGTGTTATCCATCAAAATAAGGAGACAATAAAATTAATGGTGACTAAATGTACCAGAAATTGTAAAGAACCTATTGTAATTTTCAATCATGACTAGAAGAAGGCGGCGACTCAGTGTCCCACACGAAAAAAAAACATGGCAGGACTAAGATATCTCATATCCTTTTCTAAACCTATTTGACGGAAAGTGACATTACTAATTTCAGGTAAAATAAATGATTTTATATCCCGAATTTAGGCCTTAGAGAATTTATATTCCAAATAAGGACTTTTCTTTTTGGGAATAAAAAAAAGTTTAGTTTCCAAAAACTATACAGATGGCATTGAACTGACTACGTCAAGTGCTGCCAAAACCAAAAAACATGAAAAAAAGTACAGATTTGCGCTCGAAGTCCAGTTAGCCTCCTACCAGCTGAACCTAAAGGTTAAGGCTGAACCTAAAGGTTAGGATAAATCCTTGTAAGAGTTGCAGCCAGCCATTGCTTCTTCAGTCCACTTGTCAAGCATGGTGAGTATGGATATAACCTACCGTCGGAAATAAAATCTATTGATTCCTATAACAAATTTAAAAGTGAACTGGCGAAGCACATTATCCTGACCAAGTAGGAAACGTTTATGTTGTTGAGAGGAAGTGTATTGGGTGCACGTTGTAAAAATCCATTATATACCTAGTTATTAAGTGCTACTTATATTCCTAATGTACAGTGCGAACGATATCTATTCTTACCTTATTTCTGTTCTCATGTAAGTGACTATGTCTTTAATGAGAATAAAGTATCTTTAAACCTAAACACCTCTGGCACGACGACCGATGTGGCGCCGTGGTAGTGCTACTTCCTGTGACGCAAAAGTTCCAGGTTCGATTTCCTCACAATCACTAAGTTGATACTTATTTACACTTTGTGAATTTGTTCCAAGTCTGTTTAGGACATTGCAGGCTGAAACACCTGATAGTCCGTAAGAAAGATGGTTTCGTGCTTCGGAGGACATGTTGAGCCGTCGGTCCCGGTTACTGTCTATGATTACTTAGACGGTAGTCGCTACACAACCATATCAGAGGCCTACCTACTTGTAGTAGAAGGCCGGTTGTAGTCTAAGAACCTATGATTGCTAAGGACAGCGTTTGTTACACAACCATGTCAGAGGGCTACTTCCAGTAGTAGGCGAATGAAAAACTCTGACACCAGAATTCATCGAGTCGTTTGTCGACTCACAGTTCCACACGAAAGAAGAATTATTGTACTGTACCTATATTGTATTGTAATCGATTACAACGAAGATTTTTTGTAAACAAGACAGTTGGACTTGCCTCTGTTCTGTTTATACGCCGTGTGATGCCGGCTTAGAATAGCATCACCCCCATTTCTTTCCCGTGGGTTTCGTAAGAGGTTAATGTACTTGAGGGTTACATGTTACATTACATATTGCAACTTTTGGCGAAGGGCTGTTACTATAGTGATAGTGAATTTCTGAATGGCCCTCAAATGTTTATCAGACGTGGAGTAAATGTCCGTTATGTATCACAATAAAACATTTTGAACAGATTTATGTTGTGTTAATTTTGGATTTTAGAATTCCTACGTTTTGAGCTCTTACAGAGCCCGTGGTCACGGATGACTAACGTGTTTGACGTTAATATTTTAAATCCAAATTAAACAACTTAAATCCGTTTAAAATTGTTTTATTGTGATGTTTTAGTTGTGCAAACTTAAGAAAATAGTATGTCCAATGACATGATATATGTACCTAAGTATGTATGTGTTGTTGATGTTAGCTAGCACTCGATATATTTTGTTGTGAAATAAGTAGCAAAGGCGAGCTTTACCTCTCAAGAAGAGATCTCTTCCAGCCCATTTGTTGTTAGAAAATTCATAACTTTCTGATAACGATATCTTTAGCACGGAACCCCAAAATCCTATGCACGTTTTCGGTTCAATATGCAAAGTCAGCTGTGACATACCTACTGACGAACCTACAAAATCCCTCCACCAAAAACCCACTTACACACCTAATGTTAAAGTTCAAATTGCCCTGAGCCGAATTTCAAGAAGCCTTTTAAAAATCGACCGAATTTAAACGCATTCAAGAGTCCGCATACCGTTTTGAATTCAATTTACATAGACGTATGTCATTCGAATTTGAATCCTATAAGAGCTACAGAAAGTCTACATTACCTTGCTTCGATACTGCGTGTAATATCCAAAGCAATTTGGACTTCATACACAAGGCATAAGTTTGATTTTAGTTTGCGAAATGAAGGTCCGAAATATGTAGGCCCAATCCGGTAGATTTGGGAATGTATACTACAAAAGTGTTACACTAAGGTGAGGGGGGGTTTATGGTTAAAAGGGGGGGATTATGCAAATCCGTATAATGATGTACGAGATTCTATCTAAGCCTTAATAATTATTAATGGGTTTGACAAATTGAACGTCGATCTAATGAACGTCACATTAGCGTCGGATTTTGTTACTGGTCAATAAAAACTTAACCATTCGAAGATCATTCCAAATACCTTCGAATAAATTACAGTAGTAACTTGCGTTCAACAGTTTCATAATTTTCAACCAAGTTACTCTATGGGTGCAGCTGGATAAAGGCTCCGTATTGGGTATTTTGGCCCAACTTTATTCTAGTTACTGCCATGATCTACCACACTGCGATAAAGGTATGGTTTCTAACGTCTGATAAATATTGGGTGTAATTTTACTAGTTACCAATAACGAAAAAACAGATCGGGCTGGTGATAAGTAGGTAATAACTTTGCCCAAGGAACAGGGATCGCAATCCGAAAAACAAAATTGCGCTTCCCATTAACAGAATTACCGATTAGCTCATTTGAATAACAATGAAAGCGGAATCTCAAAAATATTGTCTTATGATCCTTGGGGAAAGTTGTTCCTTATCACCAGCCCGTCCTCTGATTTCAGTATCGGTCACCAGTATAATTACACCAACTGTTCACTGTAGTAGCTTAGTCTTGGTCCTAGAGGTCTGTCCTAATCGTAATGTTGATTTCAGACAATTTACTTTGACAGTATTTTATTTACATATAAGGTGTAAAAAAAATAGCTGAGAATATATTAAGGGGTGAACCAGTACGTGAAACTGAACAACTTTCCCCAAGGAACATAGGTCGAAATATGAAAAAATAATTTGACCCTCCCCCCATTACTTAGCGTGTTACCCGGCCGGGATAATTTGTATGGGAGGGCCAATTTTTTTTTCATATTTCGACCTATGTTCCTTGGGGAAAGTTGTTCAGTTTCACGTACTGGTTCACCCCTTAAAATATTCTCAGCTAATTTTTTTACACCATGTAGGTTTACTTTACTATGTGAAACTTTTGACTGTCCCAGAGTTTGGTTAGGAATTTCATACACACACACATACTTCACGCCTATAATCCTTTGCATGGTAGGCAGAGCGTAAACGAAAACTAACATGTACGCCACGTTTGACAAGCATTTGTGGGTCATTTGGAAAATTGTGTATTGCCACAGTGACAGGTTGTCAGCCCATCATCTTAAATTGCAAAACACACCCTCGAGTCCCAGTCGCCTTTACGACACCCACTGGAATGAAATGGGGAGATGCTATTCTAGCCGGCATCACACGGCAACGGCACGCAATTTTGTAAACGGTCTATAATTCTAAATTACAAGTTATAGCTCAACCCTCATCAGTAAGGTAGAAAGGTACTGGTTTAATTGAAATAAAATTGCATATTTCCAATCAGGTAATATTTATTGTTCCCAAATGTCACCAACACCATAAAACTCCAAAGATATGGTTCGATCAAAACAAAACATTGTATAGAATAGAAATTTCAATAATCAACGCATTATAAATCTTATCTTAAAAGAAACAATGTCACAATACTTCTAGTCTGAAATACGGATACGTTTCAGACTAGAAATACTGTTATAGATTGGAATACTATGTTATGAATGAATACAAATAATTAAAAATTGTGTATTTAAATTTAGGTCTTTCAAACTATGTTTACCCTTTAGCTAAGGCATAAATACTTTGCTAGTCTAAAACATAGTCGTAGGAAAGCACTGGATTAAATTCTTCTTACTATTTCTAAGCTCGTAAGCTAATTTTGTTTTATTGGTGGTATTTCTCAAAGAAGAGGAGTGATTTTATTGACTGTCAAAAAAACACATGTTCAGCAACGTTAGCGCACGAAAATATTGTGAAAAAAGAGAATATTCTATTAGTGACATGCGGATTTCATTTTATTGAAAAATTGCTATTTGATTGCATTAAAAAAAGATTAGTGCAATATCTTCTGCATAATAAACCGAATAATATTCAATATTATAACTAAAATTTATTCAAAGTAAAACGTTTGGACATGTGGCGCCATCTCTTGAAGAAAAGATGAACTATTTGATATTGAAATGTAAATAAATGTATTGAGTTTTCAAAATAAATCAATTCATTGGTCTAGTTATTTAACATTTTAGATTTCAATGCTTCAGCATTGAAACAATAAAATGATAACTAGTTCTATAATAATGGTGTTAACTTCTTATAATAGTGAATCTATGCTTGAGAACTAAATAAGAGTTTCAAAATCCGCATAATGTCACATTATTTCAAAAGTTACAAATTGAATTAATTACAAAAAAAAAAGCTGATAACTTCAGTTCAGTATATATAAAAATACTCTACGAGGTATTTTGATTACAAAGCCTTCCTTTAGTCAAGTCTTAATTGTAAAAAATAATCAACAAAAATAAATCTTCTTATTTCTAAAGAAAAATACAGCATGATTCTATAACTATATTTTCCCCATAGGTACTTAGTCAATATTCAAAATAAGTTGATCTACGTCGTGTAGAACTTTATAAAATCCTTATAATTATTAGCAACTATATTCCCGCTTGAGCAGCCATTCCGATTACAATCTCTAGCTAAATTATTCCGAATACTTATACTTAAATCTATAAAAATACTGATTAACGACTCAATAGATTCTAATTTATTTCGGATGACTTTTAGGTATAATAGTAGGTAATAATTTTGTTCTTTTGTCAATACTTTCTGATCATGTTTCAAAATATAAATAAAGTGTGGTCATGATTTCTAATTAACTAAACACTTCTAAATAGAAACTGAACTGGTTTTGCGATTTTTCATATGTAATCGTGTGTCAAAGGTAGAATCACAACAAGGTTGTTGATCTGATTGTACTTACTTAATACTTTAAGCACGTTGATCTGGTACTACTTAGTACTTTTTGAACCCACTACAATACACCCAAAAGCGGGTGCGCACAATATGCGACAAAAATTGTTCAAACGAAAATGTTCAACACAAAATGTGCAGCAAATATTACGCGTCAATTGACGAGTGTCAACAGAGAGCAGGATACAAATATGAAACTCGCCTTAGTGTGACATGGATAGATAGATTTTCTTGAACAATCCTTGTCATAACGCAAAATATTTGCTGCACATTTTGTGTTGAACATTCTCGTTTGAACAATTTTTGTCGCATATTGTGCGCACCCCCAAAAGCTATTCCCCACACGACTACAGCATCAATTTCTGCTCCAACTGCGCCCAGAGCGGGGCGAGCGGCGCCCTCTGTGCGGCGGCGCACGCATCTCCGTCGGCGAGCACCGCGGCCGGCGTCTCGCCGAACACCACGTAGTTCTCGCGTCGCGCGGGAGATGGCGCGCGGCGGCGGCCCGACGACAGCCGCACTGAGCGCATCATGGCCGCTGATTTGATGCGCTCTGGAAAAATCATACTTAGATAAGATACTCCCTGTCAGATTTAAAGGCAATTCTTGACGAATTTATTCAAGCTTGGAGGAATTAGTTGTATGTATGTCACGCTGATGTGTGTTAGACACCTTCAGGGCCAAGATTTATTCTTTATTTTTTTATGAAGTGGCGCCTCCGTCGAGGACGTTCACGACTACACTCACTCGCCTTATTGTCCTTCAGTCGGACGGACGGACGGACAAGTGGTCCTATAAGGGTTACCTTCGCTGGTGCTCAATGGGCAGTACTTGATAGTATGCGCGGAGTCTCCCGTGGCGCCGCATCGCTTGCACACGAACGCTCTAAGTACCGGACAGCAAACCCTTCCGTTGCTGTCCTTCAGTCGGACAAGTGGTCCTATAAGGGCTGGTTACCTTCGCTGGTGCTCAATGGGCAGTACTTGATAGTATGCGCGGAGTCTCCCGTGGCGCCGCATCGCTTGCACACGAACGCTCTAAGTACCGGACAGCAAACCCTTCCGTTGCTGTCCTTCAGTCGGACAAGTGGTCCTATAAGGGCTGGTTACCTTCGCTGGTGCTCAATGGGCAGTACTTGATAGTATGCGCGGAGTCTCCCGTGGCGCCGCATCGCTTGCACACGAACGCTCTAAGTACCGGACAGCAAACCCTTCCGTTGCTGTCCTTCAGTCGGACAAGTGGTCCTATAAGGGCTGGTTACCTTCGCTGGTGCTCAATGGGCAGTACTTGATAGTATGCGCGGAGTCTCCCGTGGCGCCGCATCGCTTGCACACGAACGCTCTAAGTACCGGACAGCAAACCCTTCCGTTGCTGTCCTTCAGTCGGACAAGTGGTCCTATAAGGGCTGGTTACCTTCGCTGGTGCTCAATGGGCAGTACTTGATAGTATGCGCGGAGTCTCCCGTGGCGCCGCATCGCTTGCACACGAACGCTCTAAGTACCGGACAGCAAACCCTTCCGTTGCTGTCCTTCAGTCGGACAAGTGGTCCTATAAGGGCTGGTTACCTTCGCTGGTGCTCAATGGGCAGTACTTGATAGTATGCGCGGAGTCTCCCGTGGCGCCGCATCGCTTGCACACGAACGCTCTAAGTACCGGACAGCAAACCCTTCCGTTGCTGTCCTTCAGTCGGACAAGTGGTCCTATAAGGGCTGGTTACCTTCGCTGGTGCTCAATGGGCAGTACTTGATAGTATGCGCGGAGTCTCCCGTGGCGCCGCATCGCTTGCACACGAACGCTCTAAGTACCGGACAGCAAACCCTTCCGTTGCTGTCCTTCAGTCGGACAAGTGGTCCTATAAGGGCTGGTTACCTTCGCTGGTGCTCAATGGGCAGTACTTGATAGTATGCGCGGAGTCTCCCGTGGCGCCGCATCGCTTGCACACGAACGCTCTAAGTACCGGACAGCAAACCCTTCCGTTGCTGTCCTTCAGTCGGACAAGTGGTCCTATAAGGGCTGGTTACCTTCGCTGGTGCTCAATGGGCAGTACTTGATAGTATGCGCGGAGTCTCCCGTGGCGCCGCATCGCTTGCACACGAACGCTCTAAGTACCGGACAGCAAACCCTTCCGTTGCTGTCCTTCAGTCGGACAAGTGGTCCTATAAGGGCTGGTTACCTTCGCTGGTGCTCAATGGGCAGTACTTGATAGTATGCGCGGAGTCTCCCGTGGCGCCGCATCGCTTGCACACGAACGCTCTAAGTACCGGACAGCAAACCCTTCCGTTGCTGTCCTTCAGTCGGACAAGTGGTCCTATAAGGGCTGGTTACCTTCGCTGGTGCTCAATGGGCAGTACTTGATAGTATGCGCGGAGTCTCCCGTGGCGCCGCATCGCTTGCACACGAACGCTCTAAGTACCGGACAGCAAACCCTTCCGTTGCTGTCCTTGAGCACGTGCGAGCGGTAGTACGACTCGCGCTCGCCGTTGTTCTTGCAGAAGCGACACTCCTAGGAAAAAATATTATATTAGGTTTTTTTTTATTATTCTGCTATATTACATAAGAGCTTTTGTACTTTATGTACATGCCAGCCCTATTATCTCCTAATATAGATATATATATATATAATTAATTAATTCGGATAAAGCAGCCTGCGTCGGGCGGTTAAGTTCGAACGTTCTGTACAACCAAAGTTCTGTAAAACTGTACTAAGGAACGTAGGTTGAAACATGTCCAAAAATATGCTCAGTTTCCCTAGTGAGTCAAATCAGTTATTCGGTAATTTTGTATGACAGGCCCAAATTTTTTCGTATTCCAAGTATTTTTGACGTTCCTTTTGGTAAGTTGTTCCTTATAACCAGCATGTCTTGCGTTTTCGCTATCGGTCACAAGTAAAATTTCACCCTATATGTTAATCACACACCACACATACATCACGCCTTTATCCCTTGCGGGGTAAGCAGAGCGTTATAGATATACATCATACATCAGCCTATTGCAGTCCACTGCTGGACGTAGGCCTCCCCTAGGGTACGCCATAGCACACGACCTCTCGTTTTCGCCATCCAATCGCTACCAGCCGCCATTTTTAAGTCATCGGTCCATCTGACAGAGCGCTGACGGCCGTATAGTTCAAAATTTAAAATTAGCCCTGTGTTGCCGGCTTAAAATAGCATCGCCCCATTTCTTTCCCGTGGGTGTCAAAAAGGCGACCAAGGAACTCGAGGGTGTGTAATTGCAATTTTGACTGACAACCTGTCACTATAGCGATACACAATTTTCCAAATTACCCTCAAATGTTTGTCAGACGTGGCGTTATAGTCCGTTTTTAGCGGCCGTCTACGCTCTGCATATCCCGCAAGGGTTAAAGACGTGATATTTATATGTATCATCATCATCTGCCTGCCCTTATTCCAATTTATTTGGGGTCGGCACAACATGTTTTTTTCTTCCATTCATCTCTATCAGCTGTCAAATCTTCGTTTACACCCTTGTATCATCATTGGCCTCACACGTCTGTGACAGACGATTTAATCAGTGTCTGAGGCAGGACTTTTCATGGCTGTATAAGCCGATACGGGAGCGGCATAGCTTTTTCCGCACGCTCTACAAGTGAAGGTGGAATTTGAGACTGGCACATGCATGTTTAGATGACGTTTTTGCCATTTGTTAGCGAGACCAGAAAACCAGGCATTATCGTGTGTTTTACGCCCATCAAACACACGCTTACGCCATTCGTCCCTATCCTCAGCAAGCTTCTCCCAGCTTTGATGGTCAATGTTAAACGCAGCCATGTCCCGCTTGTATGTATAATTCAAAATCGACTAACTGCCGTGTGATGCCGGCTAAGAATAGCATCACCCCAATTCTTTCTCATGGGAGTCGTAAGAGGCGACAAAGGAGGGACTCGAGGGTGTGTATTGCAATTTTAGGCGATGGGCTGACAACCTGTCACTATAGTGATACACAGTTATCTGATTGATCTTCAAACTTTTGTCAGACGTGGTGTTGATGTCCGTTTTGCGGTCGTTGACGCTCTGCCTACCCCGTAAGGGATATAGGCGTGAATTATGTATGTAAAATCGACTAACTTCAGGCTGTCGCTTGTTCCTGCGCTGCATCTCCCGCAGTAATGTCAGTACAGCCGCATCCGGTAGCGAGTTCAACACGCGACGCTGCTCCTCTGTCAGACCTTCGGACGGAGTGAACACGATTTGCTGCTCTGACACTGGAAAATAAGATAAGATAAGAATAAGAATAATTTATTTAGATCAAGGTTTAACAAGTGTACATGATAAATAACATTAAGTTCATCGTAAATAAAATTATGCTTAATATGTAAAAAAGGTTTACAACCAATGATCACGCTAAGCATTCGAATGAAGCCTGTGTTATGATCATTGGATGCTTACAGAGCATTTTTAACACGGGAAGTGTTTTAAAACTTTGGCATCGAATTTATTGCAGGTTTTCATCGCTTAGACTAGATTCAATCTGTGACTTAATTAGTCGCCAGGTATTAGTTGCAAAAACAAACCCGGCAGATGGAGCCCCACCACGCGTTATTGGCATGAAGATCCACTTGCAAAATTCGCGGGCAAGGGACGAGCCGCGGTAGCCTAGATGGAAGAGGCGTCGCCACTAGTAATGGCGAAAGTCGCAGATTTTATACCGAACACGGAAAGTGTTTTAATAATTTGGTATTCAAGATAAGAAATTTATTCATGAAAAATGTACCTACATTGAGTTTGAATTTCATTCTCTCTCTTTTCGTGTGGGACACCGAGTCGTCCAACGACCCGATGAACCCTGGTGTCAGAGTTTTTTAACCGCCTACTACCACTAGTAGGCCTCTGACATGGTTGTGTTACGACCGCCGTCTAAGTAATCATAGACAACAACCGGGACCGACGGCTTAACTTGCCCTCCGAAGCACGGAACCATTTCTTTTCGGACAATCAGTTGGTTCACCCTGCGATGTCCTAACCAGACCGGGAACAAATTCACAAAGTGATAAATATCAACTTTGTGAGTGTCCTACCGAGAATCGAACCCGGAACCTTTGCGTAGCAGGCAGTCGCACTACCACTGCGTCACATCGGCCATCATGAATTTCAAAAGTTGTCAAAACTGAATATTAAAAAATACATAAAAAAGTATGTTAAATGTGTATATTAATCTTGCTACATTTATCATCATATCATTCCAATAGATTGTATAAAGAGCTTTTTTTGTGAAGTGGCGCCACTCTTGAGGCCTTTCACGACTAGACTTGCTTTGATGTGTACATAATAATTTTAAAACATTTCAGCCACAGGTTAAGCTAAAATCTTTACAAAATTAATATTAGCTAGGAATTTACGTTTAATCCAAGCCGGCCAAGACTTCTGACGCATGTACGACGGAGAGGATGTTATTTAGTAAGTATTATTACCGTCATTGCTGGAGTGTGTCATAGGGAAGGACACAGAAATGGGCCTCGCCAAGCGCTGCGAGGGCGTGCGGTCGGGCGCCGGCCAAGACTTCTGACGCATGTACATAGGAGTGGATGTTATTTAGTAAGTATTATTACCGTCATTGCTGGAGTGTGTCATAGGGAAGGACACAGAAATGGGCCTCGCCAAGCGCTGCGAGGGCGTGCGGTCGGGCGCCGGCCAAGACTTCTGACGCATGTACGACGGACTGGATGTTATTTAGTAAGTATTATTACCGTCATTGCTGGAGTGTGTCATAGGGAAGGACACAGAAATGGGCCTCGCCAAGCGCTGCGAGGGCGTGCGGTCGGGCGCCGGCCAAGACTTCTGACGCATGTACATAGGAGTGGATGTTATTTAGTAAGTATTATTACCGTCATTGCTGGAGTGTGTCATAGGGAAGGACACAGAAATGGGCCTCGCCAAGCGCTGCGAGGGCGTGCGGTCGGGCGCCGGCCAAGACTTCTGACGCATGTACATAGGAGTGGATGTTATTTAGTAAGTATTATTACCGTCATTGCTGGAGTGTGTCATAGGGAAGGACACAGAAATGGGCCTCGCCAAGCGCTGCGAGGGCGTGCGGTCGGGCGCCGGCCAAGACTTTCTGACGCATGTACATAGGAGTGGATGTTATTTAGTAAGTATTATTACCGTCATTGCTGGAGTGTGTCATAGGGAAGGACACAGAAATGGGCCTCGCCAAGCGCTGCGAGGGCGTGCGGTCGGGCGCCGGCCAAGACTTTCTGACGCATGTACATAGGAGTGGATGTTATTTAGTAAGTATTATTACCGTCATTGCTGGAGTGTGTCATAGGGAAGGACACAGAAATGGGCCTCGCCAAGCGCTGCGAGGGCGTGCGGTCGGGCGCCGGCCAAGACTTTCTGACGCATGTACATAGGAGTGGATGTTATTTAGTAAGTATTATTACCGTCATTGCTGGAGTGTGTCATAGGGAAGGACACAGAAATGGGCCTCGCCAAGCGCTGCGAGGGCGTGCGGTCGGGCGCCGGCCAAGACTTTCTGACGCATGTACATAGGAGTGGATGTTATTTAGTAAGTATTATTACCGTCATTGCTGGAGTGTGTCATAGGGAAGGACACAGAAATGGGCCTCGCCAAGCGCTGCGAGGGCGTGCGGTCGGGCGCCGGCCAAGACTTTCTGACGCATGTACATAGGAGTGGATGTTATTTAGTAAGTATTATTACCGTCATTGCTGGAGTGTGTCATAGGGAAGGACACAGAAATGGGCCTCGCCAAGCGCTGCGAGGGCGTGCGGTCGGGCGCCGGCCAAGACTTCTGACGCATGTACGACGGACTGGATGTTATCTCTGCGAACAGTTACATTCAAATTGACAATCAAAGATATGACATGTACAAGTTAAACTGTAAAGTAACACTATTTAAATATAAACATACACATATATCACACCTTTATCCCTTGCGGGAAAAGAAGAGCTTTAAAGGCTGTAAAATACAATCGCTTTCGCCGCGTGTGATAAATATTTCAGGGCCGATAAAGAAAAATCTTGTAAGCATCACTGTAGTGACAGATTGTCAGCCTGTCGCCTGAAGTTGTAATCCACTAATAAAGCATGAACATATGGTGTATTCATTATCCCCGGTGACCATGTCCCCGTTGAGGTTAGGGCGAGTGGGACATGATAGGGCAAGTTGTGGAAGAGGGTGTGGCAAGTAGTGTAAGAGAGTGTGGCAAGTCGTGGCAGAGGGTACAGAGGGGCAGTACCTTACCATCGTTTTCAGATGGAGGTAGCGTAAAGTTACATGCCGTGTGATTAACCTAGCCAGCTCCGTGGCAGTGCCTTTATTATTATTTTTTATCCCGCCCGAGCCGGTTTTCTATTAGGACATTACAAAACTGTTATAAAAAAAAAGAAAATTGTGTGATACAAATTTCTTTTTTTTACAATGACGGTTCATGACGTCAATAAGTGATATGATAATACTATCCTACATTGAATAAAGTATTTCAATTCCATACCACCACCTACCCTCAAGACACGGTCACGAGGGACAACGGGAATACACCGAGAACATATTGTACCTGCTGCGGCTGGAGTAGGCCTCCTCCAGAACTGGTCATCATCCGGGCAGTAGGGGGCGTCGGAGCCGTTCATCCGGAACTCCTGCATCACATCCTCGATCGTGCAGCGCCCGTTCACCACTGAAAACGGAAGAAGAAGTTACTGGTGTAAGTAAGTTCCTGACCGTCTTTCATAGATGGCGCTATAATTATTTATTTAATAATGAGTTTTCTTTATATTTATTTTTAACTCTTCCCTAGTCACTGGATAAATGGTGCTGTAGGTACTTGGTCTGTTAATGTAAGGAACGGAACGTCACATATATAATTTTTCAGTTGGATGTATGAGATCGTTAAACGAAACGTAACTAATCAGGTAATAAATTATCATTGTTACATCACTCGCATCACAAAAATATTTCCTTGCATTGGTTTCCCTGTGGTTACCCTGCATATTATCGAAAACCACAACGAAATCAACGTAGGTACAAACAAAACAGAATATTAAATAATAACAAAGCGCTAAAAACGTGGATAGATTCGGAAACAACAATTACTTTTTTGTTCATGCCTTTTGAATTTCATGTTCTTGGAATACTTAACCTTTTTTTCCCGAAAATATATTATTTTACACTATAGCTGTCATTTATTAAATCTAATCAGTCCTTAATCCTCTACATGCAAGCTTAAACTCTTTATTGTTTTATTAATTTTATTTTAGGCCTAATTTTCTTTCATAGATGGCGCTTTTCTTTATCTTTTGCACAAAACGTATATACTTTTTGATTACTCTTTATAAGTTCTTAGTTAGATATATTCGCTAATACTATCTATACCTACTATCAAGCTACTATCTATACGGGGTGTAAGGGACAGCCCTCCGAATACTGATAGGGTGCATTTAGTCAGACCATGAAACTGAAAAACTTTCCATAATAAATATTTCAGGAAACGTCAGAAATGAACTTCTTATAGTAAATGATTCCTATAGAAGTCGATCGTGATTTTGTATGGGAGGTCAAATATAATTTGATGTTGCCTGACAATGTTCTTAGGGAAAAGTTGTTCTGTTTCATGGTCTGCACGCACCGTATCAGTATTCGTACCTAGATTTGATGTTGCCTGACAATGTTCTTAGGGGAAAGTTGTTCAGTTTCATGGTCTGCACGCACCGTATCAGTATTTGTACCTAGGGCTGTCCCTTACACACTGTATATATAAGGTGTAAAAAAAATTGCTGAGTACGTGAAACTGAACAACTTTCTCCAAGGAACATAGGTCGAAATATGAAAAAATTATTTGACCCTCCCATACTTAGTGTATTACCCGGCCGGGCCGGGATAATTTGTATGGGAGGGCCAATATTGTTTACATATTTTGACCTATGTTCCTTGGGGAAAGTTGTTCAGTTTCACGTACTGGTTCACCCCTTAAAATATTCGCAGCTAATTTTTTTACACCATGTATAAATATTAATTAAATAATTTACAAACCCCACTCACATTACACTAACTAGGTACATAGGTACCTAGTTTCAAATGTCAACGTAAATAAGAGGCTGGAGAATATGATGACCTCATTGGTAGGTATCAGAACTTGTTTACAAATGTGTAAGTTTTATAGATATTAAAAGGTACAAGATGTTCCTATAGCAACTAGTTATTATTCTGTGCTATTACACTGGGCGGGACATGTTGCCAGAATGCCTGCTGCACTATGGGCAAAGATAACAACTACTTGGGTCCCTCTCAACGCAAAACGGGCACGTGGTCGTCCTAGAAAAAGGTGGAAAGACGAGTTACACGTCCACGCCCAAAACTGGATGGAGTCGGCCCAGGATAGGGATAAATGGAAGAAACAGAGGGAGGCCTTTGCCCTGCAGTGGGACATGTCTGGCTCAAAATAAATAAATAAATTACAATAAATAAAATAAATACTATGCTTTCAGGGACCTCCAGATACTTGAGACCAAACTCAGACCACCGCTAGGTCACTAGGTAAAATACCAACCTAGGTAATTTAGATTAGATGTAGGTAAAACTCACGGTCTGCATAGCTGGCCGCCTTGGTTCTCGGCTGCAGGAGCTGATGCTGGAAGGTCTGCCAGTCCAGCTCCTGGCTGCCCCATGCCGTCAACTGGAATAGGTACCAATAATAACTGTGAATGTTTTGAATTTTGACAGAAATACAGAGTGTTTGAGAGGTGACTGCCTTTCAAATACTGTTAGGGTGCACTCAGACCATGAAACTGAACACATTCTCATAAGAAAATATTTCAGGAAACGTAAAAAAAATTACATATGGTTATACACATACCATAACAGTTATTTCTAAATCTAGCACTTTTAGGTATCATATCAAAAACCAATGCATTAGGATTTCTCAGATTCCTTGACGTGTTATCTTTTGTCATTCTGAAAAGGCTTTTATGTTGAAAAACAAATGTGGATGCTTCCAATAAATACAAACAAGGCAATGGCATTATTTTTAAATATTTAAATAATGGCACACAAGACGTATCTGGAGCCACCATCATAATTGCCCGTATGCATTTTTTCTGCGCAATGAATGCCTTGCCTGCGTCTGTGCTGCTACCCCACATTAAAACACCATATCTAAGCACTGATTCCACATAAGCATAGTAGGCTGTAATCGCCGCTTGCCTACTAGCTACTCTAGTTAATTTTCCAAGAGCAAATGAAAACCTATTTAATTTGTTGCATACGCGTTCTACTTGTTTTTTCCAATTCAGATTATTGTCAATATCAATGCCTAGAAATGTAGTACAGTCAATTTTATTAATAGCAATGTCATTGAAAATTATTCTTAAATTATTTATGTCATTAAAATTTATAAAATTAGTCTTATTAATATTTAAATTCAAATTATTATTATTTAGCCATTTAATTGTCAATTGTAATACATTGTTGATTTCAGATTCATGTTCTGATAATGTATTTCTCTTAGGTGTTGCTACTATTACTGTCATGTCATCCGCGAATAAAATAGTTTTGTGGTGTGTAATTTTAATAATGTCATTAATATAGATCACAAAAAGGAGCGGTCCAAGTACACTTCCTTGAGGTACGCCGTGTTTATTTAATTTAGCTTGAGATTTGTACGTTTTTATTGTCCTTTTTGTGTCGATTCCAGAGATCTCTACAGTTTGTGACCTGTTTTCTAAATAAGATTTAGTCCAATCATAGGCAGGTCCCCTTACTCCATATTGTTCCATTTTGTCCATCAGCAGGGAATGAGATACAAAATCGAATGCTTTGGACATATCAAAAAAGAGAGCTGTTACATAATGTTTTGCATTAATTTTGTGTAGTATTTCGTTGACTAGATTGAAAGTTGCTAGAGTCGTAGATTTATCTCTTTGAAAACCGTATTGATCTGCTGCTATTACATTGTATTTTAGGAAAAATGAGGACAGTTTACCATGTAAGACCTTTTCAAATAATTTTGACAAAATTGGAATAAGGGTGACCGGTCTGTAATTGTCTACAAAAGCCTTGTTCCCTTTTTTATATAAAGGCTTTACTATGCTCACTTTCAGTTTTTCAGGAAATTGACCCGTTTGCATCGAAAGATTTATTAAATATGCTAACACTGCACTTATCTCATGTCGACAATTTTTCACTATTTTCGTTGATATTTCGTCATAACCTTCCGCATTTGTATTATTAAGTGTCATAATCAGTTTCTCTATGTCATTTCTGTCTATAGGAGTCAGGTAAATAGAATTATTTAATACATTTGAGTTAGTATTTTTGCAGTTATTATTTTGAGACTTTGTCAAATTAATAAAATAGTCATTGAAAATATTTGATATTCTTTCTGGGTCAGTAATAATTTCATTTTCATAATTTAATTTACTTATATTTCCGGAGCAATATAGTCGATTATTCATTTCCTCATCGATTACATTCCAAGTTGCAATACACTTATTTTTGTGATTATATATGTATTTACTATTAACATGTCGTTTTGCTGCATGCACACATTTTTTGAAAAGTTTGTTATATTGTTGGTACTTCTTCTTATTAACTGTTGTACTATGTGCATAATAATCAAAACGTAGCTTTCTTTTAGCAATGCAGCATCTTCTCAGTCCCTTCGTTATCCACTTTAGATTACCTTTCGTGCTAATTTTTTTCTTTACAATTGGGAAACAAAGTTTATAGAGTAGACAAAAAATATCGTGAAACTCGTCAAAAGCCGTATTTATATTGCTATTTTTATATACATCTTGGAATGATAAACTTTTTAAGTAACTCTGAAACAGTAACATATTTTCTTCTGCATACAATCTTTTAAAAGAAAATATTGTATTTGGAATGTTCAAAGATACTTTTTGGTAGAGTTGCAATATTTGTGCTGTATCATGATCCGAAAGGTACAGTGGAAGTGTGATACCAGTAACATTCTTTATATTACTTATGATTAGGTCAATACAAGATTTTTTTCTTGTTGGTTCAGTGATATGTATTTTTAGGCTATAATTTTTCAGAATATCATTTAATCTTTTTGATTCATAGCTCTTTTTCAGCATATTTATGTTATAATCTCCAGCCAAAATAATTTTTTTCCCTGTATATTTAGTAATAAATTTGTAAAGTAACTGCTCTAACTTTAGGAAAAATACCTTCAAATTGTGCCTTTTTTCACTCGAAGGTCTATATATACATATGATTATTGTTTTAATGCATGGGACTAATATTGAACAGCATTCAAAATAATTTACAACTGAAATATCCCTAAACGAGTCCAACTGCTCAAACTGAATTCCACTTTTTATCAAAATACAAGAACCGCCTCTTCTTATTTTTTTCCTACAATAAGAAGTTGCTAGAACATAATTAGGTAGCTTTACATTTAAAGTATCATTTGATTTTAAGAACGTTTCCGTCAAACATATTACATCGGGATTCGAATATTCTTTCATGTCATTAATCGTAATAGTGAGAGGTTCTAGCTTAGATAATAATCCCTGGATATTCTGATGCATTATTGAAAATGTTGGCTTAATTGACTTATTACTATTATCAGACTTATCTACAGAAGTTTTACAAATGTTATCATTATTATCAACGAAAAAAAGTGTTTTGTTTAGGGGTCTCTCCGTTTGATTTACACAAAACCGACTTATTATAATCCTCTATAGCTAAAATCAAATCTTTAAGGTAGTAGAGTACAACTTTAATTCCATACTTATTTATAGAGCCGGATCTCGAGAACATTTCGTAGTTATATTTCAGGTTTAAATTAGAATCTAAAAGATAGGAGTATTGGTTTTTTTCATTGTCCAAATATAAGACAGAGTTAAACTTCTCTATTCTGCTATTAAACAATCTAGTAAACCGTCCGTATCTAAAAGTTGGCACACATATAACAATGTTTGTGTGATTGATCTTTATCATTCTTGTTTTAATTTTCGCCGCAAGTTCTTCATATATTTGTGTTACATGAAAATCATTTTCACTGACAAACAGTACGCAAAAGTCGTTCATGGTATATCCTTTTGTTAGGTTTTCAAGAGTATCCAGAAGACTCTCCGTGTTAGCGTTGGGACAGCGGTAATGAAGACATTCATATTCTTTGCTAAATATATTTCTACACTGCTGAGTCATCTTGCTGGTGTCGCTGCTGCTTACAAAACATATTCGTCTTTTAATGTTCTTCATGTCAAGTTGATGAAGTTCACTAGCTTTTTCATAAACAGTTTCCAGCCGGCGAGCTTCAGGAATGTCGGTGAGGTGAGATTCGGCAACAGTCCCAGGGAGTAATTCAGGAATAGTATCCGTTAGAAACTCAGAAGCAGATTCAGGTACTTGATTAGACTTGGAAACCTGTTCAGGAGCACTTGTATTCCTCAAAATCTCCTCTTCAAGTGTGAAAGACATTGTTTTGCTGATCTTTTTGTTACCTTTTTTCGTATGTTTTCTATGGGACTGAGTTGGTTCAAGACACATCTTCTTCAGAAGATCAAATTTCTTTTTGTACCCCGTTATAATCTCTTTTAAATTGCAGTTTTCAGATAGTAGAGATCCTATCTCTTGATCGGCTGAGTCCAGCTGTAATTCTAGTTCGATCACTCTTTCTCTTAGAATATCGAGCTCATTTATAGTTGTAATATTATTTAATTCAGGACAGCTTCTATTTATGCGCGATCCGTCTAGTATATCCTGAGTTTCGTAATCCGATTCATCTTCCGATTCTAGTGTATCAGCCAATGAGTGAAATGAATTTTTAGTTTCCACATTTATGACTTCGACAGCCCGTTTTCGTTGTGTAATATTATCCGAGCCACGAATTATTGATAATTGCAGCGAATGTAGGGTGTCATTATGAGATAACGGGGGTGCGTTATTTGCTGTTAAAGTACTTTGTGTGTCTAATGTTTTAGGTGAGTAATTTTCTGTAGTCTTAAGCTGAGATGTCTCTACAGAAATTTTATTCTGCACGGTATTTGAAGAGTCCGGAGCCGAGTTATTCTGTAGCTGAACTGAATCCAAGGTAGTGCATACTTCCACTGTTTTTGTGGAGGTATGAGCCGAATTGTTCTGCAACTGATTTGAGTCCGAGATTTTTATAGGCTTTGCACTATTATGGGCTGTTGATTGTTCTGTTTTCTTTATGTTAGAATTGGAACTATCTATTTCTATACCTTTAATGTTGCTATTTGTTTTTCTTTTATTAATCAAAGGTGTACTAGATTTCTTTATGCATATATTGCACTTCCAAGTTGCTCGTTTTGGGATTTCCATAAGTGCATAGCGTTTGTAAGTAATATTTGAGCACTTTTCGATACATAAGTTTTGTTTACATATGCAGCATTTAATAAATTCATTTCTTTTACATAGTATAGAGCACTTTGAACAATTTTTTAGTATAGGCGGCATCGTTGTCAATAGTACCTAGTCAAATTTGTATGCCTATGTCACTCAAAGCTTATTGCTCTATTAAATTAGTGAGGCAACAATTACACTAGAAGTAAAGAATTGCTCTACATTATTTATCAGGCGCTTTACGCTAATTCCAAGCGGCTATGTTCACTGGGGTCCAAAGTTCAAGTTCTTTGTTGTCGTAACAAATCAGTCCGTTGCAAAACGAAATTCAAAATAAACACATTATTTCCACTTCAAAGTTATTGTCATGTTACGAATGTTGTATTTTGTTACTCACTGCGTATTATTTTCACTATGTTGTGTTCTTTAAGTAGGTTTTTTTTGCAATTAGCACTCCAATTAATTATCGTAAGTTTTAACCGCTATTCACCCAAGATAATAGTCACAAACAGTACCACACGCGATTTTTATCACAAAGTAACGAATTATAACTTCCAAACTTGTTTATTTCTACTTTCAATATTTTTACTATAATTTAATACGGAGATGATTTGTTTACGCTAGAGCGCCTGACGAACGACGTCAGGCGCTCCCGTATCCAGCCTATCCAGGAAAGAACGGAGATGATTTGTCTCTAGCGTAAACAAATCATCTCCGTATTTTTACTATAATTTAATACGGAGATGATTTGTTTACGCTAGAGCGCCTGACGAATGTCATACCTACATAAATCATGTCTATATCCCTTACGGGGTAGGCAGAGCGTTAACGGCCGTTCAACGGATATTAACACCACGTCTGGCAAAAGTTTGAGGGTCAATCAGATAACTGTGTATCACTTTAGTGACAGGTTGTCAGCCCGTCGCCTAAAATTGCAATACACACCCTCGAGTCCCGTAGTCGCCTCTTAGAACACCCATGGGTAAGAAATGGGGTGATACTATTCTAAGCCGGCATCACACGGCAATAAAAAAAATGACTCCCTACAGTAAACGCAGTCAGCTGATTGCAATTTTGTATTGGACTTCGTTTTTTTTTTTGTTGTGTCATAGGTATGTTTCTAGGGGAAAGTTGTTCAGTTTCATGGTCTGCATGCACCCTGTAAGTATTCGGAGGGCTGTCCCTTACACGCCGTATATCATCGACAGTAGCCATAAGTTGAGTGGTGCCTTAAAACTAGCGCCACTTTAAGAAAAAAACATACCTAGGTACATACTTACCTTTACCTATCTCTTCATGAAAACAATACCTAAACCAGATTGTCCTTTGCACAAGATTTTGGGGTTAGGTAGGTAGGTACCTTAAAAAGTTCGAGTGTCTAACGAGTGATGAGCTTGATTGTACCTACCTAGGTAGATTTCAAGTAGTAAGTAGTTACCTAGGTAGGTACGTAGGTACCTATACAATTTTTTTATACCCTAAACATCATCTAATACACCTACATACAGGGTAAGTATAAGGTACGGTGTATCAAAAATGCCACGAAAAGTATACCTGATCTGACCATTTGCAGGAACTGAATAACTTTTTCTATGTAAACAAACAAAATTCGACCTCCCATACAAATTTTCCGATCAGAAAAAAATTTGAATCCCAACATAGGCTCCATATTAGTTGTTTAGTTTCATGGTCTGATCATGCCTGCAAAGTTTTCGGTAGGTTCACCTTCACTTACACCCCATTATAGATTTTACATACCTACCTACTTTGTTTGTACTAGGTTATGGTGCTATAGATAGGTAGATATTTTTTAGCATGTCGCAACTCGTAGAAAATAGGTGCTCAAGAAAAGGTCGAAACAATCAAAATAATTAGGATAGGTAGGTAAGGTAGGTACCTCGGTAGCTTCAAAATTTACAACTAAAAACTTCACATTTCCCACCCAAGGAGGCTGTAGGTAGATTTGAAAAAATGCATCCAAAACGGAACGCAAATAATAGCACACCGTGCGACAAATTACGAAAACATTATCTATTCTCGATAATTACAATGAAAACTTACCGAATTCATGCTGCTGCCACTTCCATAATCACTGCTGAACGTGTTGAGTCCCATGTTTTAATTTAAAATTGGAATGTTTCAGTCGCGAATTTCAATTTTGGAAGCTTGTTGCGCACACGCGGGACACATGCACTCGGCAGCGCATTCGGAGCGGGAATGAGAGCGCCTGATTGGTTGTTTGTTCCCGGGACGGGACGGCGGCGGCGACTTGAAGCCTTGAAGGACACGCGGAGACGCGGACCGTGCGGATGAAAATTGTTTGGCTTGGCTTGGCGGTATTCTTTTGTCGGCGCGGTCAAAGGAGATACCTACACTTACATCATACAATAAATAAAGTAATAAATAACGCACAGATGTAAACAAAAGGCCGCTCGCCCGCCAATAAGAACATTTTTGTAAAATAACCCATCTACCTACCTACTCCTAATTTATATTACTTATATTGGTATGCCTACCTACTACCACTGTAAATAGTACCTACCTAGATTTGTAGGTACCTACTTATCTACACTGGGCTATATTCTGACAGGACAGGACACACCATAGGCTACGTTCACACTATGCATGCACCTGCTCCTGCTACCCTCAAGAAAAACCGATAATCGAGAAAGCACGGGAAGTGGCAGTAGCAGCATGCTCGCGCTGCCCACTTCCCTTACTATTTCCCTGCTCATAGCGAGTGTGTGCACGCGGCATTAAATTTCCCCATGATTTTCTTTAAAAAGCATCTTCAATGAATGATGTATCTAAAATCCTGTATGAAGTATTGGTTATCTTTATATGTCGGTTGACATTTCGCAACTTACCATTTGTTCAGACGATACTTTTGTAGTAGATGGTTATATTGTGAATGTACTATGGTTTATTTTATTATACACTCAGCGCAAGTTATAGAAATCGAAAAATTGTAGTAGTGCGTAGGGATTTGAACCCGGGACCTCCTCTGCCAACCAACCGAGCTACCGGCGCCTCGACTGACACTTCCAAATTTTCAATCTCACGGTCCCGGGTTCCCCGCCAATATTTTTTCAATTTCTTATTTTCATATATTGTGTATGTTTGAAACAGAATGAAACAAGTGAAATAAAAAGTAACATGTAGCTTTATTACAGCCTCGAATGTTTACATAGGATCTCCGCAAATACTGATTGTATGCTATATTACGATTATGATAAGAGGTAACTGTTAACTACTACAGAGCTAGGTCTAAGTGTGACATTTTAAAAAAAAAAATTTTCAACAACATTAGAGCGAGATGAAGTTATGGTATCGCTTTAAGGGCGACAAAGACGGATATATTTTTACAGGGATTTTTCTATAGGCTAGACTGAATAATGATTATTGAGTGGTGATGAGATTCACGCTCTAGTCCGTTTTGTAAATGCTTACGATAATTTACCAACAATGTAAAAAAGAACTGGTTAGAATTACACTTTAGGTGAAACAACAATAATATCAGTAATACAGGGTGTAGGAGACAGCCTTTCGAATGTAACTGAACAACTTTCCCCGAAAATCATTTTTGGACTTCCCATAGTTAACCAGCTGATCGTGATTTGTATGGGAGGTCGAATATTTTTTGTCGTTTCCTGACATGTAGGGGAAAGTTGTTCAGTTTTATGGTCTCCATGCAACCTATCAATATTCGGAGGGCTATGACTTACTCCCCGTATAGTATTTTTGTTGTTTTAGAACGAAAAGTGCAATTTCACTTGCAGACAGGTGCTCCGACTATTTCTATAAGTAAGCAAAAAGACGTTGGTTTCTTACATTTTTTCTTTTACTGACAGATTCAATCTGTACAGTTTTGGTCCACTGGTTTAAAAGATATGCAAAAGACCAGCTTTACATGACCATATATTTGTGTCCATGTTGTGTTTAGCTTGTAAGATATGCGATAAAAAGTTTGCACAAGAATTTGCGCTTTAACTTTTCGTCTTTGTATTTTAAGACGTTTGCAATAATACAATTAAACCGTTGAACAGTGACTGAATTGTATATTGACGAAAAAATTGTACCCTCCATTTAAGTACCAAGTACGGGCACATTGATTTTAGCACTTTTGTTCAATTTTATTTAATGACAAACACAACACACAAACACTTATCACTTGCCACGAAACCAACGTCTCCTAGCAGGTGTATTATTGGCTTCAGTGAAGTACTCTTGAGCAGCCTTAATTAAGGCGAGTGTAGTCGTAAACAGCTTCGACAGTGGCACCACAAAAAAAATCTCTTTATACACACTATCTATCAGAATGTCTGTTGCCCAAGTTTTTATTATTAACCTTAAGTAAAATTAGAATCTGCAAAATCAATGAAATATTCGCTGTAATTAAATCTATGGCAAAAGTGCCTAAAAACGGGCACTTTTGGTATTAATAGCCATAATTTTAATTACAGCGAATATTTTATTATAATTATATATTGTTTGTATAAAGAGAAAAACTTGTTTTTGTGAAGCGGCGCCACCGTCGAGGTCGAGGCTACACTCGCCTTAAGCGGCTCCAGCTGATCACAAAGCATCACTGGAACCATCTTCATGGTGTGAGTTAGTTGGTTAGTTGGCGTCGGTGAAGTACTCCTGTGCGGCCTTGGTGTCGGGCTTGATGGTCTTGGCGCCGGGCGTCCAGTTAGCGGGACACACCTCGCCGTACTTGTCCGTGTATTGGAAGGCTTGCACCAGGCGGAGGGTCTCCTCTACGGACCTGCGAATTGAAGAACATATTGTTGTTAAAGGCGCGCCGTGATAAAAATGTGTATTCTTGGATGCATGCAATTTCGTAATCCGGTAAACACCTTATTTTTATGTACAATAATTTTTCATTATATTATCTAGATTCTGGTCTCAGGAAAACACGATCAAAGAAAATTTGCTCAATAGATACCCGATTGGGGGAGGCCTATGTCCAGCAGTGGACTTTTGTGGCTGTTGAAATTGAATTTGAATATGGCAGCAGAATTCAAAATCAAATGTAATTTGGAGGGAAACTAATGTTTAAAATATTGAAATATGACGCCATATTTCATTATTTTGGATGGCCTCAACTTTTTATTATTTTTCCGTTTATAAAATATTTAGAAAAATGTTGAATGAAGTTTATAGTATTTTTTCGACAGTAACTATAATTATCAGCATAAAACTTTTGTATTTAATAAATGACGCAGTCTCGTACCGATTTGGGTTGATAATGTGTAAGTCACAAGGAGTGCAAGGAATGTGACCGTATTTGATTCAATTCAGTTTTGATAAAATCTAATAGCACGTTCACACCATGCACCTACTCCTGCTCCGCGAACATTGCTCAGACTGACATGAGAATTTATTTATTTTAATAATCGGTTATCTATTTTAATAAGGTTATAGTTTAGTATTTTAATAATTCTAATAATTTCACTTTTAATAAATTTGATGACATGTAAATGAATGTAAATGTATTATTGTACTGTTTTTCTTTTAAATGTGATAATTTGTATGACCTTGTAAAATGTCTGAAATAAATGATTTTGAAATTAATTTATTTCCTCGAAATACTTCCGCGAAAGTATCAACGGGAGTGAGTGTTCAGACACTGCCATCATACTCTTCTCGCAACAATATGAGTGAGAGAAAGATAGCAATAAATTTCACAAGCGTTCGTGCTAAAAAGCCCGGGAAGTGGCAGCGGCATGACGAGTAGCAGCGCGAGTATCCCGTTCACACACTCGCGCTGCCCACTTCCCTTACTATTTCCCTGGCCATATTGGAATCGTGTGGACGTGCTATAATACGCATGGGAGAATTGGGAGATCATGTCTTCAGGCGTACCCTGGGGGAGGCAGCAGTCTAGCAGTAGGCTGATGGAATGTGAACAAGATTTGAATTGTTTATGAAACACATAAATATCATCAGCTGTTCTGCAAATAATTTGAACTATAGCTATTTGTTTATGCCTACGACTCAGGTTGTAATCATCATATTGTAAATCGATGCCTCTTAACTAAACAATACCCCACTTATCTACTTTCTGAATATTAAATTTTAAACGCCATACAACTTATGAAAACTTGCAAAATTTTCAAGTGCAGGCAGGATTTGAATCTGCGGCTTTCACCATTACTAATGGCGACGCCTCTTCCACCTGGGCTACCGCAGCTCGTCCCTTGCCCGCGAATTTTGCAAGTGTATATTAAAACCAGTAAGTAAGTATCTACTTTCTATTCTAAAGGTACTATCAACAAACCCAAATCTTCTCATTCCGTGTGTAATGAAAACTTTGCAGGCGTGATCAGACCATGAAATGAAACTCTTTTCGAATTTTCATACAAAGTCAGTCAGCTGACCGAGAATTTTTCATGTTTTTTTCTCTTTTACAGACATGCCTTCCATAGAAAAAGTTATTCAGTTTCATGGTCTGATTATGGCTGCAGTTTTCCGGTCAACCTATACTGGTTATTCCGAGTAAGTGTATGTAAACCAGTACCATGTTGATCCCTCAAACGATTAAGTTGATAATGTCTGTAGACTTGGAAATTCTTTGCCGGATTATCAGTAGGCTCAAATATCAGCCGCCAATGACGTCAACATATTATCCGTATCACGTACACTTTACACATGTGAGTAATTTTATCAATCATGTGTAAAACACGGCCAATTCAATATCGTCATCATAAAAGGTATAAAAAAATTCAATACCGAATTTTAAAACACTTCCCGTGTTAGGTACACCATTTTTGATTCAAATCCTGCCCGCGCTTGTAAATTTTGCAAGTTTTCAAAAATTGTATACCTAACACGGGAAGTGTTTTAAAATTTGGTATTCAATTTATCGCGGGTTGTCATCGCTTAGACTACATTCAATCTGTAAAGATAGAATTGGTCGCCGGGTATTAGTTGCAAAACTAACCCGGTAGATGGAGCCGTGCCGCGCGTTACTGGCATTAAATACACTTGCAAAATTGGCGGGCTAGGCACGAGTTGCGGTAGCCCCATGGTAGCCCAGATGGAAGAGGCGTCGCCACTAGTAATGCGAAAGTCGCAGATTCGAATCCTGCCCGCGCTTGAAAATTTTGCAAGTTTTCAAAAAAAGGTGTAAAAAAATCAACAGCAAATATTTTTAAGGGGTTAACCAGCCCATTAAACTGAAAAACTTTTCTATTTAGTATTTCGACCTATGTTTCTGGAGGAAAATAACATAGGTCGAAACACAAATAAAAAAAAATTTGGTTCTCCCATAAGTGTGTTAGCCGGTCGGGTTAATTTGTTTGGGAAAAGTTGTTCAGTTTCACCAACTGGTTGATCCCTTAAAATATTTGCAGTTGATTTATTTACACCTTGTATAAGGCTTATCAAATACGTGCTAGACATCAGACTTTATCAATTGATTCTTTCGTATCTACTCATATGACCTACTCGATAAGAACAAGGAAATACTATTTATCTTACTTTTGTGAGTGTTTTTTTATAGATTTAGATTTTTTTAATTATGAATTTCTAGATGATACCCGCGGCGTTGCCCACAAATAAAACTATCCTATGTGTTAATCCATGTTACAGAAGGTAACATGGATTAACACATAGGATAGTTTTTTTTTATGTGTGCCAAATTTTATTACAATCGGTTCAGTAGTTTTTGGGTGAAGAAGTGACAAACAAACACAAACTTTCGCATTTATAAGTAGGTTATTTGGATAATCAATTGTATACTTTACTAGTAGGTAGTTTATGGAATATGCAAGAGTTTTTTTAGTTATTTTTCATATTATGTACCTAACTTAGTATGGATTGGTAGGTATAAATTCCAACATACTTCTAAGTTAATCTATCTAACGATACTGCCTTGAACATGTAATCAATGAGGAATGAGAACACGTCATTCCATTATGCATTATGTAGTATTTTTTAATTAATAATGCATTGCTCATTACATCAATGATGCGCAACAATTCTTATTTTATCTGCACTCGTCTCATAATTTGCGTGCCTATAGATATAACGCTTACTTTTCTACTATTTCTACCCATAGTAGGCGGTTGAAAAACTCTTACACCAGGGTTCTTCGGGTCGTTGGACGACTCAGTGACCCACACGAAAAAGAAAGAAGAAAAGTTTATTTTCAAACGCTGTTACCACGCCAAGCGTTTTCCGCATCATGTGGACTGTTCTGTATGTCAATGTGTTCACAACATAAAAATCTTTTCTCTATAAAGAAAAGTTTGTACGAGCATTTTTTAATTTCGATGTTTTTTTGTTCTACTTGTCCGACCGGCAGCCATGCCACACGCGTTTTATAGTTAAATTTTCTTATTATAAATTCTTAATGTAAAAGATAGTAAAAACAGTGCAATAAAAGTGAACAAAATGCTAAAGTTATATAATTCTTTTTATTCACATCCTCACACGCACCCAAGCCACCATCACTAGCCAACCACCGCAGTCCACTTATAAACGAAGCTACCAACACAATGACAGGTGTCACACACTCACCGTCCGACGGGCAGGTCGTTGACGGTGATCTGTCGCAGGTTCTGCTTGTCATCGATGATGAACAAGCCTCTGAAGGGGATGCCTGTCTCTTCGTTGAGGACTCCGTAGTCGCGCGCGATGCGGTGCGACTTGTCACTAATGATGGGCACGTTCATGGGACCCAAACCGCCTGGAATCATACAAAATATACGGTGTAAATGACAATATTAAGGCGAGTGTAGCCGTCAAAGACCTCGACAGTGGCGCCACTGCACAAAACAAAAGTTTTCTCTTTATACAAACAATCGATCAGAATATCCGAAGCGCAAGTTTTATATACATATATCACGCCTTTATCCCTTGCGGGGTAAGCAGAGCGCCAACGGCCGCAAAAAACGGACATTTACGCCACGCCTAACAAACATTCGAGGGTCATTCGAAAAACGGTGTATTGCCACAGATAATATAATACTACACCATAGTGACAGGTTATAAGCCCATCGCCTAAAATTGCAAAACACACCCTCGAGTCCCTTCGTCGCCTTTTACGGCACCCACGGGAAAGAAATGGGGTGGTGCTATTCTTAGCCGGCATCACACGGCGATATTACAACGATTGAATTTAAAATGAAGATTCTAAAATTTCGTATTATATACACTAATATATAAAAAGGAAAGATTTGAAGTTTTTTTTTAATTGAATGGGCTCCGAAAAAATAGGACCGATTTAAAAATTTCTTTTACCATAAGAATCCTACATTATCCCTGAAGAACAAAGGCTATATTAAAATGTCTTATTCCCGCGGGAAAACGGTTACTAGCGGGTGAAACCGCTAGGCAGGCCGCTAGTTGACTAACGGTGTGCTAACGGTTTAAAATAAAACACTTCATAATACACAGAGTCGTGCGTCAACTCTTACGTCCTACACGAGTTACACGAGACAATCTTTTTCTGTTCATATGGGACACCGAGTCTACGAACGACCTAATCAACGCGATAAGAAAATACAACATCAGACATACCAAAAAATCCACCGAAAATTGACTATAAAAATTGTTTCAATTTACTTTGTCGAGATTACTTAAATCGTCATAGTAAGATGTTTTTGCCAAGTCATTCTTTGATAAGATTACACAATCTTTATACAACGTTACTAAAAGAGGTCGTACCTCATGACATCATAATAATACAACCATAAACCACAGTCGAATTGATAAGCAATTATGTAAACCTCAGTTATTGCAAAACCACTTGGAAAACAGTATGACTTAACAGCGCTGACAAAGAATTGTCATCATTTGCGGTTAAAAAACTTTCCTCTTTAACTAAGTTAAACATAGTTCATAAACTTACTTAGTTGGCAAATGACTTGACGAACCCTGTCCACAGTTATTTAACCACATACTAGCTAGGTAACTATTAGGCCGCTGACATGTTTGCGTAATAATCGCAATCTAAGTATACATGGTTTAAAACAATTACTGCAAATATTTTAAGGGGTTAACCAGTTCGTGAAACTGAACAACTTTCCCCAAGGAACATAAGTCGAAATAGCACAAAAAAAATGGGCTCTCCAATACAAATTAATCCGGCCGGGTTAACACACTTAATATGGGAGGACCAAATTTTTTTTTCCTATTTCGTATTTCGACCTATGTTTCTTAAGGAAAGTTGTTTAGTTTTATGGGCAGGTTAGTCCCTTAAAATATTTATTGTTGATTTTTTTACACCTCATAGTTGTTTTCTTTGCACCTTCTTCATGTGGGACAGCTGTCAAACAAAGCGTATTGAGATGGCTTTACTTTACTAGTTTAGTGTTTACTCACCCTGCTTGCGTGGCGTGTTGATCCACGCCAGGTGAGTGAAGTGGGAATCGGTCGAAGCGGCGATCACTTCGCACCCAATCTTGCGGAAGTCGTCGGCGCGCTCAGAGAATGCGATGATCTCCGTCGGGCATACGAACGTGCTGCGGGAGGGAGAGAGATGGTTGTATATCTGACAGCTTCACAATTTAAATAAGCCATAGTTTTAACGTATTAGAGAATAAATAAATAATTTTATTTGCAGTAAATATGGTTCACGTGGGTAGGTACAATAATTCGTATCACAAATTTAATCAAAGTTGAGTGAGACGCATAATTTAAACAGTTAAATAAATCAGTTTCAGTATAATCAAGAACAATTCAGAGTCCAAATCATTGGCAAAATTGGAAAAATAAACTTAAAGAATAGCATAATTATTTGATCAGTGGCCTAATTTCTATGAACAATCAAATATTAGTGCTACCGCGGCTAGCCCAGTCGGAAGAGGCGTCGGTTCGGTAGTATTGATACCGAAAGTAGCAGGTTCGAACCCTCCATGCGGTACATTTCGCAAGTTCTCAAGAAGTGTATGTATACCCAACATGTTAAAATATTTTAAATCTAGTTATTTAAGTGATTGATTACATTATACACATGACATAACATTTTCATCAAATCAAAATATTCCATTATGTACCAAATAAGTCAAATAGGCATGTCTAAACGTTTAAGTAATATTGTTATCAAGTATGCGCGAAATATATTGATAAGGCGATAATGAAGGTCAAAAACATTCAGTACGATGATTTAAGACAGGTACTGTCCTCAATTCAGAAAATTAATTCTCATAAGATGGTTCGAGAGCCCAGTGGCGCCCCCAAACAGGACAAAAACCCCTGCCTAGACACGCTACGCTAGTCATAATATGGAAAACAAAGTATAAATTCGCGGCAACAAATTACTGCAAAGATTATTTAGAATCAAAAGAACCTTGTAAAAACTGTGCGATTTGGTTATAACAAGGTGGCCACTTTTAGCAAAATTACAATACATAACTAAAGCGCTTCGATTTTACAAGGTCTTATTGATTATAAATAACCTTTGTAGGTATTTATTGCCGCGAATTGATACTACATAGAATCTCGTGTCTCTTCTGTCACAGTCACAGCGAACTGTACTGCCGCCGCGCGTGTTTGAATATTAGGATATCGAGACAATTAATATCTAGGAAACTAACTATTCATTAAATAATTAATGTCATTCATTGTTTTCTCACTGTAACTTACATCACTTAATTTCGGGTTCGCAAGAAAATTTGTTGATATCCCTGCTAATGTAGCTAGTTTCAGGCGGAAAGGTGCTTGAGTTAAACTAATGCTCCTTGGTTAAGTGTGAGTGTAGTATTATAATAATTAGAATTTTGTGTTGAATATTATTCAAATAGCACGCATATATCACGTTATCAAGGTATGAAAAGCTCCAAAACATAACCGGCCTATTCATCTAGCGCATACATAATTCAACAAGATTGACTAGATTATAAGTTACATTGATCTTTGACCTTCCTAACGTTCAAACATAGTTCAGATTTAATTGAAAACCGGTTTCATTCATGTACTCATTAAGAAATTCCTCACATTTGCAAGTATAATGATGGGTGACTAAAGTGTTACTATGTGTGTAAATTCTTTAATTGTTGTGAAATCAGTGTTGCAGTGAATTTACGGAATTGGGGTATAGGGCTGGAAAATTTGGACCACCTTAAAGATATATTTGAGATGATCCAGTCATCATTTATAATGCGCACTTCTAAAGAGTGGAACTCACTACCTGCGTCTGTGTTTCCAAACGCATACAACCCTAATCTCTTCAAAGTAAGAGTGAACAGGCTTCTTCTGGGTGAGCTCGCTCCATCTTAGACTGTCTCTGTCCTATGACCTAGACTAGAGTCAAAAGCAAACCCATCCTCAAAACAAAAGAAAAAAAAGATGAAAAAAGAGAAGGATAGACTTACAAATCGAGCGGGTAGAAGAAAAGAACGACATATTTCCCCTTGAAGTCTGAGAGCGCAATGTCCTTGAACTCTCCGTTCACGACGGCGGTGGTCTTCCACTGGGGAGCGGGCTTCGTCAGCTGCAGCGGCATCTTGTTGAAACTGGAAATTGACAATACATCATGTGAATGCTGGAAATATTTCACATACATACATCTTCTTCTTAAATTTAAGAGCTCAGCTCTTGTCGGTGGAGTAATCGCCATTCTTGTCGTCTTTCCGCCAGTGATTTGACCTCCTGATACGACACGACATTAACCTCCATACATACATGGTGTAAAAAAATTAGCTGAGAATATTTTAAGGGGTGAACCAGTACGTGAAACTGAACAACTTTCCACAAGGAACATAGGTCGAAATATGAAGAAAAAAATTGGCCCTCCTATACAAATTAGCCCGGCCGGGTAACACACTAAGTATGGGAGGGTCAAATTATTTTTTCATATGTCGACCTATGTTCCTAGGGGAAAGTTGTTCATTTCATGTACTGGTTCACCCCTTAAAATATTCTCAGCAAATTTTTTTACACCTTATATATCACACCTTTATCCCTTGCGTGGTAGGCAGAGCGTAAACGGTCGCTAAAAACGGACATTTACACCACGTCTGACAATTATTTGAGGGTCATTTGGAAAATTGTGTCTCGCTATAGTGACAGCTTATCAGCCCATTGTTAGCCCTTAGTCGCCTCTTACGACTCCCACGGGAGAGAAATGGGGTGATGCTATTCTAAGCCGACATCTAACTTAATAATTTTCCCAAAGGAACATAACATAAAATAATCATCAATGTAACAACCAAGATTGGGTGCTATTAGAACTTTTGCCACTTTAGCTTGTTACACTTCCTTCTTAGGTAAATATTTCAGGTAAAAAAAGGTATATTTTGTATTTAATTTATGTGATTAAAAAAAGCATATCTTTCGAATCCGTACACAAAGTAGTCATAAACCGTTAAATAATAAGTTCAATAAATACATACAACTTTTTTTTTTTTTTTTTTTTTTAGTTGTGGACCCTACGATTTTTAGCCCCGGGGCTGTTAATCTACACCTGACTGTATGGTGGGGAGCAGGAGCTCACCCGGAAAAGCTTGTGGTTGTTCAAACAACCAGCTCAATCGCGCCCTTGGGGCGCGATTGGGCTTACGAGTTGTTCTGGGAAGAACGTATTGGACTGAATCTACCCGGCACGTGCCGGTAGTTCCCAAAGTGGGGAGCAAATGAGGGACCTCCGCGCCCCCGCCGGCGGGGGCGTCGGTTGCTTGAGGAGCTTGTGGAGTGTGATCTACTCGCAATGGCTGCAGCAGTGGCTACTGTGATTTCATCATCTTCTTCCGTAAGGATGTGCCTCGGACGGTGTTTAAAACGCGAGGTTGGATGGGGGAAGTAGTTGGACGCGGCAACTATCAAGGGGTTTTTATGATGGGGAGCATTATCGAAGAAGCGACGAGACGCTTCTTTCATATACGCTTTAATGGTAGGGAGGCCTAAGTCGATGTGGAGGTTGGCGTTACGCATGTACCAGGGCGCCCCGGTAGCTTTGCGCATGAGACGGTTTTGGATGACCTGCAGCATTTTCAGATGTGAATCGAAGGTGTACCTGCAGCATTTTCAGATGTGAATCGAAGGTGTACCTGCAGCATTTTCAGATGTGAATCGAAGGTGTAGATGTGAATCGAAGGTGTAGATGTGAATCGAAGGTGTAGATGTGAATCGAAGGTGTAGATGTGAATCGAAGGTGTAGATGTGAATCGAAGGTGTAGATGTGAATCGAAGGTGTAGATGTGAATCGAAGGTGTAGATGTGAATCGAAGGTGTAGATGTGAATCGAAGGTGTAGATGTGAATCGAAGGTGTAGATGTGAATCGAAGGTGTAGATGTGAATCGAAGGTGTAGATGTGAATCGAAGGTGTAGATGTGAATCGAAGGTGTAGATGTGAATCGAAGGTGTAGATGTGAATCGAAGGTGTATACATACAACTACAAGTTTCGGTAATTATGAAGATGTTTTTACCTATCTACTTTGAAATACACGACAATTAGGCGTAAACTATTTACATTCAAATTGGGTCAATAGTAGGTACCTATTAGCATACGCAAAAGTTTAATGTACGATAAATTACTCTATCTACATCTATTTACTTTTTTCAATTTCAAGAGGTGGAAAAAATTTACATAATTTTTATAAGGTGTAAAAAATCTACTGCAAATATTTTGAGGGATGAGCCAGCCCATAAAACTGAACAACTTTCCTCAAGAAATTTAGGTCGACAAAACGAAAAATATATTTGGTGCTCCCATACTAAGTGTGTGAGCCGGCCGTGTTGATTTGTATGGGAGAGCCATTTTTTTTTCATATTTCGACTGATGTTCCTTGGAGAAAAATGTTCAGTTTCACGAACTGGTTCACAGCTTAAAATATTTGAATTTGAATTTTTTATTTTTATTTTTTATTTCATATATCAAGATTGCATGATGTGGGTTTACGCGAGTTACATTTATTTGGTAGAGAGTTTATCCCTCTACGTTTCAGCTGCTTACGGCCACATACGCCCCCCGCCGTCAGCTGTGATTGCCGAACACTCAAACTACCAAATAACAAGTAAGTCGCGTAAACCCACATAATGAGTGATACTTGTTCGTTTCATAATAAAATTAAAGATTAAATGTTTCAAACGTACATACATACATCACGCCTATATCCCTTGCGGGGTAGGCAGAGCGTAAACGGCCGTAAAAAACGGACATTACGCCGCGTACGACAAACATTTGAGGGCATTCGCAAAATTGTGTATCGCCATAGTGACAGGTTGTCAGCCCATCGCCTATAATTGCAATGCACACCCTCGAGTCCCTTATGTTTCAAACGTCTTGATCAGTATCAAAGCTACAAATTTCATCGCAATTTCAAACGTGCAAACAACAGATACATTCTTCACTAAGCGAATGAGGAAATATATTCATATCAACACATATCATATCACACCTATTATCCCTTGCGGGGTAGGCAGTGCGCAAACGACCGCAAAAAACGGACATTACGCCACGTCTGACATATAATTGAGGGTCATTCGGAAAATTGTGAATCGCCATAGCGACCGGTTGCCAGCCCATCGCCTAAAATTTTCAATACACACCCTCAAGTCCCTTAGTCGCCTCTTACGACTCCCACGGGAAAGAAAGGGGGTGATGCTATTCTAAGACATCACACGGCACATAATTAATTGAATGGGTATTATGTTATGAGAATATTTCAGATACCTTATTCTGTCCTCATGTATAAACAATAAGAAGTTTATACTTTCACGATTCCTTCTTTCTCTATGGTGGGAGAGAATGTTATTGTATTATACAGTCAGAAGGTCATTAAATTTTGGTCACAGGTGTATATGGATGGGACCGTTGGAAGGGGAAGACCAAGACGCACGTACTTGGATCAGATCGGAGACGTTCTAAAGAAAGGTGCGGACAAGAGTACCCTAAACCGACGAGCACGACATGTACGAAAAGATTGATGAATGTTGAAGAAGCGAAAGAGGTGTTTCAGCATCGTAGCAAGTGGAAAGATGTAGTCTCTGTAAAGTGGCGTGATTGTATGTATGTATGTCATTAGATTTAAGTGAGTATGTACAGATGTTGAACAGTAACTTCCTGAGATTATTCACTTTCTTAAGCCTTTATAAGGTGATGGGAATAATGTTCGTGTACCTTAACTACCCGCAATATATTTCAAAACCAATGTAAAAATATAACATGCTCTGCCCGTTAAAGGGATAAGCAATAGAAAAATGATTTAAAAAATCTGTTATTCTTTGTTAACAATGTCATCTCTGCGCTACGGAGGACACGTTAAGCCCTCGGTACCGGTTGCTGTCTATGATTACTTAGACGGCGGGGTCGTTACTCAACTATGTCAGAGCCCTACTAGTAGTAGGTGGTTGAATAAACTCTGACACCGGGGTTCATCGGGTCGTTGGACGACTCGGTGTCCACCAAGAAAAGCAGAATATGCATCATATTTCTAGAAAATTTAAGAGGATCGTGGACGTCACAGTTATGTAAACTTTTATCAATGTCATCAGAGGTCAGGTTATAGGGTACAATCATAATAAACTTACAGTTGAGTAGATAAAACTATCCAACACATAACTTTAATATTTATTCAAGATAAGTGACACTACATAAAATATGAGACAAATTGATGCAAAATTAAGTAGGTAGACGAAAACCACTTAAAAATTATTAATTTAATTAGTTACGAATATGTATAAGTGAACAAATTTAATATTTAACTGTGATTTGATTGATCTTTCGAGAAAAATCGAGTTCAAAGAGTTCAAGGTAAAAAAAACTAATCAAATACGAAGTCACCAAAAAGCAGTGGCCAGTATTAAAAAAAACCTACACAACAAGCGTCAAAAACTACCTAAAGACACAATATACCAAGGAGCAGTAGTTTAGGTAACTCGAGCACGTTTCTGCCTAACTACCTACGCAGGGATGCCAACAAATCGGTTTTTCGTCACACTTAGTTACCATCATGCTAAGTCACAGTAAGAAAACAATAACTGCCATTATTATTTCATGAGGTAAGGTATTCATGAATAGTAGTTAATTCCCGATTTCCCGATACTCAAAGAATAAACGCGCGGCGGCAGTGCGGTTCGTTGTGAAACAAACGGCACGAGATTCTATGTAGTATTCGTGTACGTATAGGTCGGTCAGGCGTGTGCATGTGTGAGTGCGCAAACCGGGCGTTAGTATGAAGTTACTAATGCTCCTTGGTATATTGTGCCAAAGACTACCAACTAAAACCAACCTATCTTCATCAACGTAATAATCTTCCAACGCACACTCGAGCAACATTCTATCAAAGATGGGCAAACTATCTGGGCAATGTCTTGGATCGATTAGGGAGACCATGGGCGGCTGTTTATACTCGGACAAACGCCACAGGTTGACCATGAGTTTGCCGTTCCCGCGGTATATGTATTGGGTGAGGAGATCGGATGTCAGCATGTTGGTGAGGATGTTTTCAAGGTTTTCAATCCTGCAGAAGAGGGAATAGGTTAGGAGAGTGGGATAGGATAGGTGGCACTTGAAAGGATAGGCTACAGTCAGGAAAATTTGCAAAATATTAAGGCTATGCAATGTTCAGAAAAACAAAAAATGTGGAGTTTTAGATTTTGGCGAGAATGCGATAGCTTGATAATTTTGAAATTTGAATGGGAGTGAAAATATTAACTGAAGCTAGAATCAAAAATCCAAGTGGTAAACATGCCGTGACTGCCGTGGGACGCCGGCTTGGAATAGCATCCCCCCTATACTACCCGTGGGTGTCGTAAAAAGCGACTGAGGGAATAATTTATCCTGGGTATGGGCAGCGGCGTTCCCTGTTAGAGCAATATTCCAATATCCGGTCGCAAAGCATGGTGAGTATGGCAATGCAATACCCCCAATAGCGGGGTGGGCAGACTGAAAACAGTCGTAAAAACGAATATTTACGCCAAGTTTTCAAAAATTCGAGGATTATTCACAAAATTGTGTACCGGCATAGTATCAGGTTGTCGGCCCATCGCCTAAAATTGCAATACACATGTAACCCTCCAGCCATAGGCCACCATTTAGAAAAAATACTTTTTAAAAGAAAAAATATCTAATCACAGACAAAATTCGTCTGAAATTAATGTAATTTGAGAACAATTCAAGAATAAGAAAGGTACTTGACCCTGGGAAAGTACTAATTAACTCACAAAACTCTCCAGAACAATATCAAATTATTAAAAAGCTAACAGACAATTTAAGAAAACATTCGTGTGACTAAGTTGACAATGGAGACATTTAACTGTGCAGTATCTATATGCAAATTAAATAACAAACATACATACATAATATCACACCTATATCCCTTACGAGGCAAAAATTAAATAAATAAATAAAAAAAGGTTACATTTAGCAAGCACCGATTAAATTCGCAACCTGATATAGGTATTTAACTTTGTTACATCCTTCTTGTATTTCTTGCCTGGGACACCCGAGTCGTCCAACGACCCGATTAACCCTGGTGCCGAGTGTTTCAACCACCTACTACTAGTAATACCTCTGATATGGTTGATTTAATTATACCAAAATGGTTTGCGACTAATATTATCGGCTGAACCTGGGCAAAACTGGAACCCTATCCAATCTTATATTACAGGGTGTAAGGGACAGCCCTCCGAATACTCATAGGGTGCATTCAGACCATGAAACTGAACAACTTCCCATGAAGAAATATTTCTGGAAACGTCATTTTTTTGTTTCCATAGTAAATGCAGTCAGCTGATTGTGATTTTGTATGGGAGGCCGATTTTTTGTCGTCTCCTGACATATGATTCTAGGGGAAAGTTGTTCAGTTGCATGGTCTGAATACACCCTATCAGTATTCGGAGGGCTGTCCCTTACACCCCGTATATTATATGATTATCTAAGGCACAAGAGAGAGGAGGCTTATACCTAGCAGTGGGTGGATCAAGGCTAAAATGATGATACCAAAACTCAGACTTTACTTAGTTACTAACTAACAAACTAAGTAATGAGCCAAAATACGTACTGGTTTAAAAATCCAATATAAAACAGACTCCTAAACACAACCACACACTACGGAGTAACTTTGAAGACTGATCATGTAATGTTGTGCAACTACAGTTCTTGTAGTGGTTTTACGGAAAGGCATAGACGACTCATATCAGTAGGTATTTGTTGTGTCACGCTACTAAGCAGTGATGTCAGTTATGTAGTTATCATAGCATTCATTATCATGGCTGAATTTATAGTTTCTATGTTTTATACTATTCATAGATTTCTTATGGTCTTTTAAGAATCTACAATTAGATATTGCTATATTTTCTCGAGTTTGCACAACTATTACTCATTACAATAAAACAGTTTTAAAATACTGCAAGATCTGCAACACAAGATACTGTGCAAGCATTCTGCGTAGAACTAGGACGTTACACTAGTCAATAAAGAAATAGATGGCGGTAAAACAATAATAATTTAAATTTTTAAAAATGACGTTTATACCTAAGTCTTCAATGACCACGAACTCTGTAAAGAGCTCGAAACGTAGGAATTGTAAAATCCAAAATAAACACTTAACTTAAATCCGTTTAAAGTTGTTTTATTGTGATGAGTAATAGTTGTGCAAACTCAAGAAAATATTTAAAAAAACTTACAAATAAAATAGGCGGCCTTATCTCTGAAAGCGATCTCTACCAGACAACCTTTGTGTAGAGGATAAATAAGAGGAGAAGAAAGTAGTGCATACAATAAACGTAAGTTTGAGTGAGATGTTAACTACATTAATAAATATAATCATACCATACTATATTATAATTTTATAATACTAAAAGTAGATAACATTATAAAAATTACGTATTTAAAAACAAGCTTATTAAAATAAAATAAATAAAAACACAACTGCTTTCCGAGATAAAGCCTAGCCTATGACACTCGGCGCGGGATAATGTAAGGATTCTTCCGATACAATTCCCATTCGAACATGTTCAGTGGTTATTGGTTAACGAGTTATATATACATACATACATACATGAACTCTAAAAACATTACACTCGTTTGGTTGGGCAGCCGTGTAATAAGAATAAGGCATACCTTGGCCTTCTCGGAATTTGACAGAATACTAGCATCCGAGTGTCTTCAAGTCCTTCGCTATCACTATAGTACGGACTTATTGTCCTCTTTCTCTTATTATTAGCACAACACAGATCACACACTGTCTTAAATTTCATTATTCAATTTTGTAACTGCACAATTGCACATCAAATTAGATCGGTAAAAATATGTGCAGTTCAATTCGTGCAAATATTATAGAAATAAAATGCGTCCATGTATCGTGGTTCACTATTAAACTCTCTATGATATGTGAATGTATGTCATAGAAATGACCTTACTTGAAAAAAATCTATAAATGCTATGATATAATATGAGGTATGCGCACAATAGGTTACAGTGCATACAAAAGGCCGTCATATGGTGAAGAACAACAAATTATATCAATAGAATAAAAGAGAGAATTTATAGAAAAAAAAATGAATAAAAAATACTTTATTCAATGTAGGATAGTATTATCACTTATTGACGTCATGATTTTCTTCCAAGAAATTTGTATAAAACAATTTTCTTTTTTTTATAACAATTTTGTATTGTCCTAATAGCCTGTCGCTATCGCCAGTACCTAATGAAGAGTTGAGCTAATATTTTAAAAGGTTTTGATGATAAGTGTGTGCAAGCTTAGAATCGCATCAACCTAACACAATAAGAGCGACGGAGAGATAAATTCATCCGGGGAGTGGGCAGTAGCGTTCCCTGTGAAAGCAAAATCTTGCACTGCGCTAGCCAATCCGCTAGCCAAGCGTGATGAGAATGGCATTTATCCCCCAATAGGGGGAGGCCCATGTCCAGCAGTGGACTGATGTGGCTGGTAATGTATCTTGATGATAAGGCGAAATAGTAGGTAATCCAGTGAATTATTGCGAAATATATGGACGTGGCGTAAATGTTCTTTACGGCCGTTTACGCTCTGCCTACCCCGCAAAGGATATAGGCGTGATATATGTATGTATCATAGGGGGAAAACTCTAGAAAATTATTGTGGTTAGAGTGACGACAGCAGTTGAGGGCTTAAGGTTGAAAGTTATAGTAATAAGGACAGAAATGACGAACATTCAACCACAAGTCAAAATGATTGCATTTTCAAGTAAAGAGTAGGTGTTGCGGCAAAGATAAGGACATTACACATATCACGCCTATGATCCCTAGCGGGGTAGGCAGAGCATAAACGGCCGCACAAATCGGACATTTACGCCACGTCTGACACATTTGAGGGTAATTCGGAAAAAGGACATTAATTGCTAAATAAATGCCTCTAATTTGTGTGGTGCCGGCGTAGAATAGCATCACACCATTTTTACGCGTAGGTGACGTAAAAGGCGACAAAGGGATTGATCCGGGGAATAGGCAGCAGAGTTCTCTTGTGAACATCTATAACACCTTGCACTGCGCTCGCCAATCCACTTGTAAAGCGTGGTGAGTATGTCAAAATCAATCAATCCCCCCCCCCTCAGTGAGGCCCATGTCCAGCAGTGGACTGTTGTGGCTGTTGTTCTGGGAGTGAAGTTTACAAAGTCCGAAGACGCGCGAACTATTTAGAAGACTAGGCACTTGACAACTTAAAAAAATGTGCTTGAATTTCGAAGTTAGGTAAGTAAGTAAGTAAGTCTATTATATCTACGTCGTATTTATGTAGTATATTATTAAGTAGATAATATTGTATTCAGTTTGGTCCCAAGTATGTATATAAATAGCTTTTCGTTCACCTTTTCATTCTAGTTTACCTGCTCACATCGTATCCTTTAGAGTTTCTCAAGGGTTGACTGGAAGAGATCCCTTAATGGGATAAGTCCGCCTTTGTGTCATTTCTTGTTTTTGATTTAATATTTGTTTTCTGTATTAGTTTTAAGAATGCACAATAAAGAGATTATACAAACATACATACAAAACAAATTATTTCTTGCACTAATCTTGACTAATGATAATGAGGTAGACAGCGAAATTGCCCGATAGGCCATGAAAGTAAATGATTCATGATTGATTAATGACAACATTGGCAGAAAATGGCGTAGATACTCAAGGTCGTAGAAAAAAATGCTAATTAAATTGATTGTCGGTCGATGGTCATGTGATAAAACAATTTCGTTCAATTCGCGCATTCCTAAAATAGTAATTCCAGCAACAGAGAAAACCTTGACTTTCAAAAACTGCTAACGATTGAGCCGCGGTAGCTCAGATGCAAGAAGCGTCGCTAGTAACGATAGCGAAAGTCGTAGGTTCAAATACTGCCTGCGGTAGAAAATTTTGCAAGTTTATAAGTTGTAAGTAAACCACCATGTCAGAGTCCTACTACTAGTAGTCGGTTGAAAAACTCCGGCACCAGGGTTCATCGGGTCTTTGGAAGACTCGGTGGCCCACACGAAAAAGAAAGAAGAAATACTCCTAATAGAAATGAGTTACTATCAACAAAGCAATCAATTGTTGCAATGATGTAATTAAACACACTCAATCCTATCTGAAATGGTTCTAGATTATTTATATTTTTATGTTCATTGCACATAGCGCTAGTAGGTAGGTAAGTATAGTCAAGGTCAGGGCCTGAACTATGCCTAATGAAAAACGGTGCAGTTGTGTGTCAGATGGATGGTTTTGGTCGTGTCGTATTCTGCTAACAGTTTACATACATATATACATCAGCCCCCTGCAGTCCACTGCTGGACGTAGGCCTCCCCCAGGGCACGCCATAGGGCACGATCTCTCGCTTCCGCCATCCAGTCTATACTAGTAACCAATTAAATTATTATTTTTTAACTTCTCCGGGTGATCTTCTGCTCCCCACAGGTGTAGATTTTAATAGCCCTGGGGCTAAAATCATAGGGACCAGAACCATAAAATAAAAAGCCTATATGTTTCTTGCTAACCGTTTGTAGTATGCAGTGTGATGCCGGCCTAGAATAGCATCACCCCATTTCTTTCCCGTGGGAGTTGTAAGAGGCAACTAAGGGACTCGAGGGTGTGTATTACAATTTTAGGCGATGGGCTGACAACCTGTCACTATAGCGATACACAATTTTCCGAATGACCCTCAAATATTTGTCAGACGTGGCGTAAATTACCGTTTTGCGGCCGTTTACGCTCTGCTTACCCGAAAGGGATTATAGGCGTGATATATGTATGTATGTTTTTTGCTAACCGTTAGCAGTATAGATAATACAATGACCATTGAGTATCATTAGGATTACAATGGCAAAAAATAAGAGAATCGGGGTTCAGGCTGGGTTAGACAGTTTAGACTTTGGACCGACCTTATGCCGCGCGCATAAGAGTTACATTGGCAGTTCTAGTGTCTAACAGAACGTGAGCTTGACTGTATATAACTTTCTATTGCACTTGACCGGCTGAAGTAGGTACTTGAAACTGCACAAGTGGATGTTGAATGATATCAGGATGAATCAGATAAATTATAATAATCGTTCATAAATCTTTAATCTAAGGGACTCGAGGGTGTGTATTGCAATTTTAGGCGATGGGCTGACAACCTGTCACTATAGCGATACACAATATTCCAAATAACCCTCAAACATTTGTCAGACGTGGTGTAAATGGCCGATTTTTGCGGATTTTTACGCTCTGCCTACCCCGCAAGGGATTAAAGGCGTGATATGTGTATGTGTGTGTGTGTGTAAATCTTTAACTACTCCTTTCTATAACATTTTTTTTAATTGGATCTGATGTTGAATGGACCCTATATTTTATTACTACAAATTTTAAATACCTACTAATAATGTACTGAATGACAGACTACTAGGTAGCATTAAACTTACCCACAACACAAGTAGGTAGGTACACCTAGTTTGTTTGTTTTGATATTTCTTCATGCAAAAACTACTAAACCGCTTTTATATAGAAGGTAATACGGATTAACACGTAGGATAGTTTTATTTTATGCGGGCAACGCCGCGGGTAATAGCTAGTTAAATCTAAAGAAACTACACACTACTGAATAAACATGATAATTATTCAATATCAGGTACATTACTTTATCAGTAATGAATAACTTTTTACCTATAACCAAACTGCTACTTTTGATTACTTCAATTTACTACTAACTACAAAACACTTGGTAGAACCTCATAGAGAACGGCCGCATCATGGGCATGAGATGCTCCGGCTTGTGAAGATCCAAGTTGGTGACCTCGTCTCCCCGGCAGTAACACTTGTGTTCCATCGTCATGGTTCACCGCTCAACTTGTCAAATTCTGAACTACCCGTACCAACAGAGAAGTGTTCAGTCATTTTTGTATACAACTAGCGGCCTTTAACCTTTTTTCCGGTAAAAAGACCTTTCCAAAAATGAAAAATAATTTGTTCTCTCACTACAAATTGACTGGACTGGCTGGTACGTTCTGAATAGTAGGTACATTTTTTTTATATTTTAGTTTATGTGTTGTTCAGATTCATGTCATGGTTTTTTTGGATTGCTCTTTATGCTGGGACACACTGTACTATGAAATGAGCCCAATAGCTATGAAAATGGGCAAAGGCTCACCTCTGTGGCTTAGAGGTGGTTTCCAAATTGTCTTGTATGGTGCTTTACCAAATAAGTGTGACGTCATGGATATACAGTGCCTGAAGGGTAAACTTTAACATGTTTAAATTAAATGTTTATAAGTATTATACCTAGGTTCAACCTAAAATGATACCAGTAGATTATTTTTGAATTTAAGCTGGTTTCTGCTGAATACTACTCAATAGTTCTATTCTGTAATATACTGAAATTCTATAAACTTACCTACCTTTATTTCTCAAATAATAATTCAAATATAAAGGCATGTAATCAATAATTATAAAACTAGGGCCATACAGAAGCATGCATACATGTATCAATAAAATGTATCATGCAATAAACGGGCATTAAAATTCCTTTAAAAAGCTATTAAAATACTTCACCAACTATGCCAATAATGTGCATAAATTAACCATAGAAGCTTATAGCGTAAGACATAGGAACTCATTCAATTGAACATAAATACCACAGCTTCCTATTCACCAGATGATTGTAACTTGGGGAACTGGCATAATTTCCTAAAGCAGTAACTAGGAAAGTGTTTATTTACTATCGGAAGTAGCTCAAGTTTCCCAAAATCTAGGCCTTAGTAGGTTAAACTCTTGCCAATAGTACAAACTACCTCTTTGAATTTCAACATTGAATCCAACTTATGTCTATCAAGATTGGTTAGCAGTTCTGGACTATTTGAACACAATTTCAGTCCTGAATAAACAGACAATATTGGTAGCTATATGTTAGATGGAGAGTAAGCTCATACTTTATAGAATTGGGTGAAATGGTTCCAACTCAAGATGCCCATCTCAACCTGAGGTAGATAACTTTATAAGTACTTGTTTTAGCGGTACATAATTATGGGGTGAAATTTTACTAGTGATCAATAGCTAGAACTCAGATTGGGCTGGTGATAAGGAACCACTTTTGCTCACAGATTATAGGTCAAATTGTAAAAAAAAATGGACCTCCCATACAAAATTGCTGATCAGTTGATCAGCAATTTTGAGTTGTTGATTTGTGTTACTATGCGCTATGGAAGCTCAAATATTTTTGATCTATATTCTTTGGGGAATGTTGTTCCTTATCACTAGCCCATACTGTTTTCAGTATCGGTCACTAGTAAAATTTCACCCTATGTATACATTTGGCACATGCAGAAAGGCCCCTACACCACAAACAATTGTGTGGGCCTACCTCTCAGCGAGTAACTTTTTGGCTATATTCCCAGCAACTTCATCAGATTCACTGCGTAGTCGCTTTCTAGTACCATTCACCTCAGCCATGATGTTCACCTTGGCAAAGTTCATATTGTTTTACACAAGAAAACTATGTAACTGTTAAGACCTATTTCTGGTTGGGGTGCTTTTTGGGAAGCTGGCAACAGCAAAAATATAATTTGTATGGGAGCAGCCCCCCTATAAGTGCACTCTAACCCTATATCTACAAGTATTGCAAGATTCATAGCGTAGTTCAATGTAATATCATCATAATTCCGCAATAGAAATGAAAGCATGCTTCTCACAACCTCTGACACGTAGCCGTGGGAAAAAAACCGAATCGCCGACAGCCTCACTTATTTTCAACCTTTATCCTTCAAGTTAGAAGCATGCCAAGGTCAAGGGGTAGAGTAGAGATGCCTATGAACTGATTCTAGATGAATCTTCGCGTCTGCCGGTGAGCGGCGACGGCGGCGTGACAAAAGGAAGGTACAGTTAGAAATCTCATTACAGCAAACTATGTCGGTAAAACTAGCGGAAGTACTGCACACACACAGGTTAAATGTGAACGTACAGAAATACGAAGAATGGATAAAGTATAAATAAAAAATAGTTACATTTGTTACTTACAGGAAATAAGGTGACGTCGGAAATTTGAACACGGCACAAACACACTCCGCGGACTTCGGCGTGAAAATGACAGCCGGAAAAATATGGCGGAATATGGCCGCCCCGGCCGGGCGCCTACCGGTTGATATCCAGTTGCCAGACGTATTTATAAAACTGATCAAAAATTGAACTCTTTATAAGTACTTTCTGTTGTTTAATATATTTATGGGTAAGTATAATTTATTGAGTATGATTTTAGGCACTGTGAGTGCATAATAAAATCATAGTACATTTGAGTATTATTTAAACACTCCAAAGGTAGGAGTTTGGCGGAGCAGTAGCTCCCCATGGTCACGTCCTACCCCCATTACTTTAAAAATCATTAATTTAATTGCTTTAAAAATCAAAAATTTAATTTAATGTATTTAATGTAATGTAATGAGAAGGTAATTTATTGAAAGTCCGCTGGTCGTAACGAGATTGAAATACTAAAGTTAATTTTATAAAAATGATGTTTTATTTATAAACGGGTCACTTTAGAAGTAGATTAAAAAAGAACATAAAATTGCTTTAATATGATTTTTTAAGACGCTTGCTTTTTGTAACTACACTAAATATTATTTTACTTATAAAACATTCTGTAAATAAGCGTTAATATTTCTGTACTTGAATGTTGACCAGCGCAATTTCGATAAATTAAGTTTTCTTCAAGTTTTTTACCCATCACTGCCTCACTCATCAGAAAAAAAATATCTAAATCTAACACAAACAAAATGTGGTGCAAATGGTGCAATGGTAGTGTGACTGCCTGCGCTAAAGGGTTGCTTGTCGGAGGGGCACTCACAAAGTTGCTATTTATCACTTTGTTCCTAGTCTGGTTAGGACATTGAAGACTTAACCACCTGATTTTCCAAAAATAATGCTTCGGAGGGTACGTAAAGCCGTCGGTATCGGTTGCTGTCTATGATTACTAGGACGGGGAGGTCACATTTGACAATGTCAAAATTGTTTGCAGCATATACAATGTAGTACGCACTGCTCCTTCGTTAAAATTTTAATGTAACGTAACTATACGGGGTGTGAGGGACAGCCCTACGAATAGTGATAAGATGTATGCAGACCATGAAACTGAACAACTTTTCCCTAGGAACATAGTCAGAAAGCGACAAAAAATATTTGACCTCCCATACAAAACCACGATCAGCTGACTGCAATTACTATGGGAAGAATACTTTTTTACGTTATCTGAAATATTTTCTTATCGGAAGTTGTTCAGTTCCATGGTCTGAATGCACCCCATAAGTATTTGGAGGGCTGCCCCTTACACCCTGTAAAGCTTTTTGCATATCACGTCAGTGGATTGTTGCGTCATGCAATGCCACGGTCTAATATTCACACATAGATATCACGCCTTTATCCCTTGTGGGGTAGGCAGAGCATTAATGGTCATAAAAATACGGCGGTTATCGCCATGTGTCACTAAAATTTGAGGACTGTTTCAGAAGAATCGTGTATCACTATAGTGACAGGTTGACAGTCTTTTGCCTAAAATTGTAAAACACATGAATCCTCGAGTCCCTTAGTCGCCTCTTACAACACCCGCCAAAAATAAATGGGGTGATGCTATTCGAAGCCAGCAGGCCTTGCATTATACATATCACATTACATTTACAGTCACAGCAGTCCACATATTGGAGGGTATTGCCATATCACCACGCTTTGCATTGGATTAGCGGTTTTTTGTCTCTAGTAGTACTGTAATTTAGCGTTAATCTCGCCCATATCTCTTACAAGGTAGGAAGAGCGACAACGGCCGTAAAACGGATATTAACACCACGTCTGACAACAGTTTGAGGGTTAATCAGATAACTGTATATCACTATAGTGACATGCAGTCAGCCTATCGCCTAAAATTGCAGTACACATCTAACCCTCGAGTCCTGTAATCGCCTCTTACAACACCCATGGGTAATAAAGGGATGATGGTATTCTAGGCCGGCAACACACGGCAAATTTAGCTAAATTGGTTTCAAAATAGTCAGTCTGGCCACACTAACAATGCCGATCTTGTCCGATTGTGCTTGAACGTATCCGATCATAATCTTAAATGACAACAGGACAGAAACATATTTTATTGGTAAGAGTATACGAGACGGATATATTTTGCCGTGCTGTTTACTACTGGTGCCATCTACCAAATTCAAGCAAACTTAAATGAGCAAAATTGTGTTCTGATGGTTCTTTATATATGGTTCTGGGTAGATAGCATTTAGTTCAAATAAGCAAACATAGATGGCGGTATTCATAAAGTGCAGCGTGATGCACTCATAATTCTAATTTTAGCCAAGATTTCAAAAAACTTGGGATTTGTTGAATTCATAAATATGTCTGCTGGCTGGAACACAGAAATTGCATATCGTCAAGAGTTATGTAAGAGAACCCTTTCTTATCCGATAAAAGGAGTACGTACTGAATTTATCCGAATCTTTCTTTTAAAGCTCACCTAAGCATTTCTCATGACGAGACTGGACTGATTTGTAATAGTTATTTTATGTTTGAAAGAGTGGTCTTATCCTCAATGCTGGAATGCTTATGCTCCGTTTATTTAAGGATGACCAATAATGTAAACAAACAAACTTTGTAAACTTTGTATGTAACTGTCAGTTACATACAAAGTTTGTTTACATTATTGGTCATCCTTAAATAAAGTTTGTTTACATTATTGGTCATCCTTAAATAAACGGAGTTTAGTTACGTAGCTACCTGTGTGCCTTGACTGCGTAGTAGCGTAGTAAGAACTTACGTAGAGCCTCTACGCCTCTACGAAGTCTTCCAAATGAAGAGGCTGGCTGACGACAGCCGTGAATAGCGAGATAAGTCCAATTTGGTTACGTCACGCACGTAGTCACGTACCAGCGTAGGTACCTAAATACGCGTGCGTGCGGTTTAAACTACCCTGGAGATAAACATTCCCTTTCTACTTTTTTATTCTCAACTTTCACACTTATAACGAGATTCTTTGAGGTTACAATCCAATGAGATTTTAAACTTTTTATTATGCTGGAAACTAAATCGAATGCAGAGTTAAGCTACTCGTCAAAGTAGGTATCTCACATTTCTAGCTTTAGTAAGCTGCTTGCTGTCGTCTTAAAGGCGCAGTGGTTGTGCGACTGCCTGCGACGCAAAGGTTCCGGGTTCGATTATCAGTGGGGCACTCACAAAGTTGATATTTATCACTTTGTGAATTTGTTCCCAGTCTGGTAAGACTGGACTGGACATTGCAGACCACCTGACTGTCCGTAAAAGAAAGAAGTTTTCGTGATTCAGAGGGCACGTTATGCCGTCGGTCCCGGTTGCTGTTTATGATTACCTAGACAGCGGCCATTACACCATGTCAAAGCCTTGTTTACGAGGAGTAGAGTAGTAGGCGGTTTAAAAACTACGACGCCAGGGTTCATTGGGTCGTTCGTAAAATCGGTGCCCCACACGAAAAGAAGAAGTAAGGCCATAATAGAAAAATGTGATACTAATGTAAGTAGGTACGTACTTAGGGGCCGTGCATAAATTACGTCATAGTTTTTTTCCGAATATTGACCCCCCCGCCCCTATAATCATCCTACCGTCATAATTCTGTAGCCCCCCCCCCCACCTGTCTTAGTGACGTCATATCTCATACACAAGTGCAAAATAGATTAAATGGGTAAAAACAATAACAAAAATGATAAAAAAAATATTTGAAATTTCAAAATTTCCCACGGGGCCTCCACCCATTCCTTTAAATTTTCGATTACTGGTATGGCATCTAAGCGCTTACTTGACTTCCAAATAATGACGTCATCTTTGGCGATTCCCCCCCCTTCCCCTCCCTCCAGCGTCATGTTACCATCATCCAAAGGCCAGCCAGACCCCCCCCTAATTTCAAATGACGTAATTTATGGACGGCCCCTTAGTAAAACACTTTAACCTAAAACTTGTTTACTTATCTAACTAAAGTAGTAAGAAGAAGGAAGATATTAAGAAAAAATCGTGTCGACCACTGGAGGGCGCAGGCGACTCGGGGTCCGTAGAACTTTCTTCATATGACAGCCCGCCAGCCGCTGCCTTTGAGGTCCGGTGCAAGGTACAAGAGAATTGTGTATTGAATCAGTGATCAACATATAATATTTATAGGGTGAAATTTTAGCAGTGACCGATAGCGAAAACTCAAGGCGGACTGGTGATAAGGAACAACTTTCCTCAAGAAAGAACGTAGAACGAGGTATTTTGAAAAAAAATTACCTCCCATACAAAATGTACCAGCCGACCGAGTCAGTTTGTATGAGAGGTCCGTGTTCCATTTTTAAGTTTCATGGGTAATTTAATTAACCCCGTAAAATATTTGCCCATGTTGTGGGCCCCACATTGCATAAAACCTTATGAAAGAAATGGCCACGCCTTGAGGCATAAACTTGTAGAGGCGATGTTAGAAAGAGCGCAATGGCACAATATGCGCACCGCCGCTAATACTTACTTTGTGACAATAGACTAAAGAACAGTAGTTTAATTTCATACTGACGCTTGGTTTCTGCACTCACACATGCATACGCTCGTGTCACAAAGAGCCTTTTTTAGTTGTGGACCCTACGATTTTTAGCCCCGGGGCTTTTAATCTACACCTGACTGTAATTACACCTGACTGTAGATTTACACCTGACTGTAGTCACAAAGAACCGCAATACCACCGCCGCTCGTTTGCGTTTGAGTATCGAGAAATCGGGAAAATTAATACCTAAAAACCGAACTATATACTCATTAAATAATAATGTCAGTAATTATTTTCCTACTATAACTAATCATTTTTTTAATATTTCAAAATTCCCTGCTAATGCAGATAGTTTTAAGCGTAAAGATCCTTGGTATATTTTAGCATTGGGGACTTTTCTATTTGACAGTTCTCGAGCTAATTAATAATTTCAAACCAGATGGCGTTATGTTTAGTTGAAATTATGATACTTGAGTCACAAATACATTTCATCTATTAACATTTCCTTAAAAATTTACTTCTGCAGTTTAGTTCGTAATGGTACAGTCAAGCTCACACACACTCAAACTGACAATGTAAGTCTTATGCGCGCGGATTAAGAACAGTCCAAAGTCCAAACTGTCTAACCAAGCCTATGGTCTTGACTGTACGCTTGAAGTCCAAGTGTACCTGTTCTAGCCAAGAAAATTTCCCCTTAAAAACGCAGAAAGTCTCTGCCTTGCACCATATTCTGTTGTTCTTGTGCAGCGACTGTGAGGAGGTATAATTTTCGCTTATTTGACACGTTGCCACTTGTCGCCATCCTGCGGCCGAGGGTGTGTTTCTTTACACGTCAACTGACTCACTTCTTAGTTTATTCACACAAAACTTTGTTAAACCTTTGATGAAACGACGAGAGAGACGGCGTGTTCATGAACCACAGTAATTAATGTGCGGCTTAGAATAGCATTATTAAATTTCTGTCATTTTTATCCATCGCATCGAGTTGCGATACAGATATTAGGGACAGGGACTAGTGGTTTCTTTCACCCGCTACTACCCGTTTTCCCGCCGGAATAAGACCTTTTCCCGGCATGTATATACGGGGTGTAAAGGACAGCCCTCTGAATACTGATAGGGTGCATGCAGACCATGAAACTTATCAACTTCCCCTCAGGAACATATGTCAGGCAACGACAAAAAACATTTGACCTCCCATACAAAATTACGATCAGCCGACTGCATTTACATTTGCATGGCAAGTCTAAATAGTTTTTTCGAAATAGTTTCCTGAAACATTTTTTAATGGAAAGTTGTTCAGTTATATAGTCTAAATGCACCTTATCAGTATTTGGAGGGCTGTCCCTTACACCCTGTATATCAACCTCCCTGTTGAATCACTCTATCTGTCAAAATTAAGGTAGGTATTAACGTGAACATTTCAACTCTCTAACATCACGGTTTATGAGGTAAAACCTGGTTACAGACGGACAGACAGACAGTGAAGTCTCAGTAATACGGGTCCCGTTTTGATCCTTTTATTTTATTATTTATTCTGGAAAACCAACAGCTTTTATAACATTTTACACATCAGTATTAAAGCCATAAAGCTAATTACAGGATTTTACCACTAGATGATTAAGTAAATATAAAAAGCATTCACATAAACACTAACACCAAGAAGCAAACAAACACAACAAATGAACAAAATTAACTTAATTAATTTAGGTACAGTTCAGGACAAAAGAACAACACAGTGTCATAACGGAGAAACACGCTTGGTTAGAAACACAATAAACCAAATAATCAAATTTATAATTTCATGACGATCACCGCCAAAGAATGACCGATCAATAACTCGTCTCGCCGAATCGCAACCTGTGTTAAATAAATAAAAAAAATGTTTAGCAAGATCATTGAAGTTGTTAGAAGCTCGCCAAATAAATGTTTTCTGCCTGTAGTCTGTTGAAGCATACTACTACTACTACTAATTAGCCTATATTAGCCCACTGCTGGACATAGGCCTCTTCTTTAATGCGCCACTCTCTTCGGTCCTGTGCCACACGCATCCGACCTTTCCCTATAGCCGATATTATATCATCTGACCATCGGGCCGATGGTCTGCCCACTGGCCGCTTTCAATCCCTCGGCCACCACTCTGTCACTGCTTTGGTCCACCTTACATCTTCCCGCCTTACTAAGTGTCCTGCCCACGCCCACTTGAGCTTAGTTATTCTTTTACCTACATCTTCCACCTTTGTACGGCGTCGGATTTCAGTATTTCGTATACGGTCTTGAAGTTTTATACCGAGCATGGCACGCTTCATGGCTCTCTGCGCGACTTTGATTTTGTGCACAGTTTCCTTTGTCAGCGTCCATGTCTCAGCACCGTAGGTGAGCGTAGGGAGCACACATTGGTTAAATACCCTGGTCTTAAGGCATTGTGGAATTGTACGTGATTTCAGGACGTGCTTCCAGCTTTCCAAATGCAGCCCAGCCCAACTGAACCCTCCTTGCTATTTCTTTCGTCTGAGGTTGGCCAAAGGATAAACAATGTCCAAGATAGACGTAGTCTGTTACCACCTCAACAGGGGAGTTGCCAACAATTATTTTTGGTTTTGGACATGTTCATCCTGAGGCCAACTGTTGAAGCATACGGAAAATAAATAAGTAGATATATAGATGAACACTTTATTGCTTACAACATACACAACAGAAACAAAACAATACAGATAACTTAAGGCTAGAAGTAAGCAAAGGCGAGGCCACCTGTAGAGATTTGCAAGTAGTTGCATAAGCAAATTAGCAGTAAAATTATTAAATTTTAATATAACACTTATGTAATAAGTACAATCATACATACATACATGCAGTACCCTAAAAAGAAAATTAATCGATCTCAGCGCAATCCACTAGATGTGTCGATTATCAAGGCTGTGTAATAAGGCGATAAGGAACCCAATGAGCGAAAGTTATTGATATTAGCCCCGGCGGCGGCGGCGGCGGCGGCGGCGCTTTCATTTTCCGAACTAACGCTTCGTATTTATTCGAGGTTCATCAAAGTACGAAATCTTTCGGGATTATGAGCGGTATGGTTGCTTGCTCGACTCAACTACCGACACCTATATCCCTTACGGGGTAGGCAAAGCGTATTTACTTCGATTTTTGCATACTGCGTGTTTACTCTACTACTATGCTGTGTGATACCGGCTTAGAATAGCATCACCACAATTCTTTCCCGTGGGTCTCGTAAAAGGCGACGAAGGGACTCTAGTCTAGAGTGTGTATTGCAATTTTAGGCAATCTGTCACTATGGTGATACACAATTTTCCAAATGACTCTCAAATGTTTGTCAGACGTGGCGCTCTGCCTACCCCGAAAGGGATTAAGGCGTGATATATGTATGTAGTCTACTTGAGCCATTAGTAGCTAGTTTCAAAGTCGTAGCCAGGCATCTAGCTTGATCGGTTACCAAACGTCGAAATTCGACGTAGGAAGAAAGTCGAAGATATACGAAAACGAATCACAAGATTGAGGTGGACATTGGCAGGACACGTGGCAAGGAGGCTTGACGGACGGTTGGCTAAAGCAGTCACAAAGTGGTGGCCAAGGGGAGCAAATAGGTCAGCAAACGGACCATCTGCCCGGTGGTCCGATGATATCTCCAAGTCGACGGGATCTCTATGGATGAGTTTTGCACAGGACCGTGAGGATTGGCGCAAGAGAGAAGAGACCTCACAATAAAACAATTTTAAACGGATTTAAGTTGTGTTTATTTTGGATTTTACAATTCCTACGTTACCGTGAATTGTATTGTATTGTGACTCCTTTAAAAATTGATTTATTGTGATGAGTAATAGTCGTGCAAAATTCAAGAAAATATTAGAGACGAGACCTGCAGTTTGCGGATATGGGCTGATGATAATGATGATCCAATCGTAGCATTCTAATATAATAGTTGTCTAGAATTTTCTCGCTCAACTTCTCTGTCTACCAATTTTTAAAATTGGCATAAAGCCGTGCTCCGAGCCAGTAAGGCGTCGGTCGAGCGGTCACATTGCGTAGAGATTTACGGCTACCTCCGACCCGTATATAGTCTTTACTACCGACTTCCGTCTAAGGACGTATTATACAATTTATCGCCTGAACGTAGGTACTTGTGCTAGAACATATTTCATTGGTTATATGGGTCAAATGGGAGACTAAGTTACAGCACATAGAAGTAGTCTGGTTCTGGAAGAATGTTGAAAACATAAGATCACCAATCATACCTTTTTTCAGATTCAGAACCTTTCTTACCGACTCCCATCGATTTCCGTTGACCTATGTGCCATCAGCTTCTAACTAAAATACCATCCAAAAACTGTGTGGCCCACCCAATAGCCAATACCTCTATTTTACGGAGGCGAAATTACCCATGAAATTGAACAATTGTTTTCATTTTACGACCTTTGTTGCTTTGGGAAAGTTGTTCAGTTTTTCCAGAAGAACTCACCCTAAAAATATTTCCATTGAATTCAATAGGACCACGGCATAAAATTATCCAATAACTCTTTTTTAGTTGAAAACTTGTCATTATTTTTAGTTAGTAAGATTCAATGACTTATAAAGTACCTACTTAGTATTCAATCCAGACTATCCCCACCTAGGTCTCGTGTCGGCACTAACTCGATCTAAGTTAGCTGTTTCGATCACCGTACCGCTACCTTGTACCAGTATCACAAAGTTAAATAGGATAGCGCTGCTAGTTTAAGTAGCTCTAGGAAATGTGGGTCTTTACAAGTAAAACGAAATAACCTTATTTTAATGTAGGATAGTACTATCACTTATATTTCATGATCCGTCATTGCAAAAAAATAATGAAATTTGTATAACAAACACACTTTGCTTCTTTTATAAAAAAATTGTGTCATCCTGATAGAAAATCGGCTAAGGGAGGATAAAAATTAAAATAAAGGCACTGCCTCGGGGTGGGGCTGGTATAGGTGGTAGATATGGGGTGATGCTATTCTAAGTCGGCACCACACCTAGGCCTAACCCGAAATTTTCCGCGACACTTACGGGTTGTACCCATACCCTTGACATAAATAAATTTTAAGTAAGAAAGTAGGTCTCTCGTTGCAGATATACAGGGTGTACGGGACAGCCCACCGAATACTGATACTATTAAGACCGTGAAACTGAACAACTTTTCCTTAGAAATATGTCAGGTAACGACAAAAAAATCGGCCTCCCATACGAAATCACAATCAGCCGACTGCATTTATTGGGGGAAGTGCAAAAACTTTTGACGTTTCTTGATTTTTTTTAAACTTGCAAAATTTTCAAGCGCGGGCAAGTTTTGAACCTGCGACTTTTGCCATTACTAGTGGCGACGCCTCTTCAATCTGGGCTACCGCAGCTCGTTACTTGCCCGCAAGTTTAAAAAAATTGTATACCTGACACGGGAAGGGTTTTAAAAATTTGGTATTCAGTTTCTTGAAATATTTTTAAAAGGGAAGTTGTTTAGTTTCACGGTCTGAATGCACCCTATCAGTATTCGGAGGGCTGTCCCTTACATCCTGGGGCACGTTCAAGCAGTCGTCTTTCGCCGCTCTTTTATACTTTGACAGTTCGTAAAACCGCGTTTTGGAGCGCATGGTAGAAAATTTCTCCTGACTGGCATGCTAAAACGCGGTTTTATGACCTGTCATCAGAGAAAATACCGACTAGGAGAAACAGCATGAACGCGCCCCTATATAAGGTCCTATTAAATTCAGTGCAAATATTTTTAGGCTGAGCTCTACTCGTAAAACTGAACAACTTTTCCCAATCAACATAGGTCGAAATACAAAAAATAAAATTGCACCTCTCATACAAAGTGACACTTATTTTAAACATTGTTGTATGGTAGGTCCAATTTTTTTTTTCACATTTCGAGCTATATTTATTGGGAAATGTTGTTCAGTTTTACGAGTAGAACTCAAACTAAAAATATTTGCACTGAATTTAATAGGATCTTATATATCTGTGATGCTGACGTGACTTTTATCCTTCGATCACGTCACGTGCCGTCACGCTGTGACGCGTCACGTCTTCACGCGGCGCGGGCGGTGTCGTCTGACGAAGTGTATGTTATTGATTTAAGGCGAGTGTACCCGTGAACGACCTCGACAGTGGCGCCACTTCACAACAAAAAAGTATTCTCTTAATACAAACAATTCATCAGAATGTCCGATGTCCAAGTTTTTAGTATTATCCTTAAGTAAAATTAGAACCACAAAGTTGATATTTATCACTTTGTGAATTAGTTCCCAGTCTGTTTCGGACAACCAGAAAGTCCGAAAAGAAAGATGGTTCCGTGCTTCGGAGGGCACGTTAATCCATCTTTTTTTTAAATTTTTTTAAATTCTGGGCTTATCAAATTTTCAGCCCCAGGGCCTTAAATCTACACTTGACTGTTTGGTGGGGATATGAGCAGGAGCTCACCCGGAAAAGGTAGATTTTGTGGTTGTTCAACAACCAGCCCGATCGCGCCCTGGGGCGTGACTGGGTTTACGAGTTGTTCTGGAAAGAACGGATTGGACTGAATCTACCCGGCACGTGCCGGTAGTTCCCAAAATAGGGAACAAATGAGGAACCTCCGCGCCCCCGCCGGCGAGGGCGCCGGTTGCTTGAGGAGCTTGTGGAGTGTGATCTACTCGCAATGGCTGCAGCAGCGGCTACTGTGATGTCGTCATCATCTTCCAAAACTACGTGACTGGGACGGCGTTTAAAACGCGAGGTTGGATGGGGGAGGGGAAATAGTTGGACGCGGCAACTATTGAGGGGTTTTTATGATGGGGAGCGTTGTCAAAGAAGCGACGAGACGCTTCCATCTAAGTTAAGCCATCGGTCCCGGTTGGCATCGGGACACAAAAATAAAATTACGCCACGTACATTCTCATTTCCATCACATCTCTTATGAAGCAATATCAAATCAGAAGTCCAGTAATTTCATATCTATCTGTGAGTAAATATAATTAAGGCTCGGCTCCACTTAGCGCCCAAAATCTGTGACGTAGTTAGGACGCCGGCCAAATCCGGTTTCACTAATTGCGCGACGCCGGCTCTCGGACTATCAGGGTTGCCAGGTGGCAAGGATTTTTGTAATTCACATTAATACCTATATCTATGAGGTCAGAAAGATATGGAGTCCTAAATGGATGCTGTCAGGTAGACCGACGTCATTGTCGTTGTAGGCAGCAGTCAGATGCCATCTGCCAGTTGGCCCATTCAGTCGTCATTGATATTCTTTTTCTTGGGACACTGGAGACATTTGCTCGTAGCATATGGCTCGGGTGTTTCAAGACCATGCTATTTAAATTAACCCAATCATATTTTTTGACGATGTTAAGTAATAGGCTAACTTATTATGTATATATGTGGATATTTTCAGAAATAAACTTATTATTATTAAGTATATTTTTGCTTTCTTTGATACTTTTGTTTTCACTGCTCACGGCTGTTGTGTATTAATATGTTGAGTGTTTATGAATGAGAGTAATAAAAATATTTTTATTTCATATGACAGCCTAAAATCGTGGTCTATGGAGACCTATGTCCAGCTATGGTTGTCTCACGGCTGTTAGAGTTATTAATGAATGGCTTATAGTTCATAATGATAGCTACTTATCTTTCAATAAAACGGACTAATATGTCGTTAACAAATTATACAAATACAGAAATATTTAGTTGCTATTTAATGCCGTAATATATGATCAAAAGAACAGAATTAAAACAAATTGTATTTAGCAAGTACTTTTTGTACTTAAAACGTAATCGGTGTACTGTAAAATACTTGCCAAAAAAGAGTGTGCGGAAAGAAAATAGGCGTGGGAAAAAAGTGACTAATCACTTTTTCATACGTTGCGTTGCTTTGACATTCCTCATATAAGGCACAGAGGCGCCTTCAATTCCCATGCCTGTTGTCTTCCCGCACAGACTCTAGCATTTAATATTTAGGTATATTCTAATGTTGGTTGTTGTTAAAAACTCCTTTTCATGAAAATATTGATGACATCGTTTTGAAAATTATATGAAAAAGTAGAAAACAATTGAGACCAATATATACAGATTTGTGAGACTATCGAAGGGAATTTTTGTTGTGGATATTTGACCAATTTTCCACATTTTGTGGTCCTTCGAGCCGGATAGGGTTCCTCAGTCCATTTTTGATTCGCGGTAAAATTTTGTTACAGCATCTATGGCGAAGCGGCGTTAAATGGGATGAATTAATAGGCGATAGATTCACACGAACTTGGTACGAGTTTTTACGAGATCTCAGGTCGTGTCAGGATTTCTGTGTACCCCGTTCTTACGGCTTTACCGTCTTTGACGAGTTTCAGCTGCACGTTTTTGTGGATGCCTCAGAGCAGGCCTATTCATCGGTAGCATACCTGCGTCTACTTTTTCATATAATTTTCAAAACGATGTCATCAATATTTTCATGAAAAGGAGTTTTTAACATTTCCTCCCGGCCAAAAAAACACAAAAATCGTAAAATAATCACATTTCAAACATACATTCAACAAAAGGGTCACTGCCTCCTAGACTATTGTCACTACCTCCTAAACTATAATTTTGATAACTACCTTCTGGACTATAAATTTTGCTATTTCCTATACAATAAAATTAATTTGGTGAATGGTCGCCTTAATATGCCGCCCGTTGTACGTACGTCAGCCACTCTACATATCCCGTCTGGCCCTGGGAAAACTCACGCCTCTAAGCCAAACATTCCTGGGTAGAGATGGATCCGCCACCAAAACCAAGGACCCCTCGCTTAACGAACAATCCTGTACTCGAGACGGTCGAGGAACCAACGTAGGCAAGTATTCGCGCAACCAACGCTTCCAAAAGGCATCGGCCAATCGCTGTGAATCTCTCCAACACTTACGGGATACCTTGTCGCAGTTACCCAACCAGGGTACGTTAGATGGACCACCCATTAGAAAATGATTAGGGGTTAGAGCCTCAGGGTCATTTTCAGACACTGACACATGCGTCAAGGGACGAGAGTTCAGTGTGTGCTCAACTTCAGTCAACAATGTCAGCAGTGTTTCTTCTTTCGGTGCCTGCTCATTAAGCACTGCTTTTAAGGACGTTTTAACGCTCCTAACTAATCGTTCCCAGCAACCACCCATGTGTGGAGCAAGCGGAGGATTAAAGCGCCACTCAACTTTCTTGTTCGTTAAAAATTTTGCTACTTCAGTCTGATCTACTTCCTTTAGAGCTTTTTTAAGCTCCGTGTTGGCACCACAAAAGTTGGTTCCGTTATCGGAATAAATTACTTTAGGGTTTCCCCTGCGATTCATCATGCGCCTTATCGCCATGATTGCCGAATCAGTAGTCAAACTACTAGCCAGCTCGATATGAACTGCTCTCGTTGTCATGCACGTGAACAATGCGCCATATCGTTTCTCATGCCGTCTGCCGATTGTGACAATCATGGGATCGAAGTAATCCAACCCGCAGTGTGCAAATACTTTATGGTGATGAGCTAATCTCGCTAAAGGTAAATCTCCTATAGGGGGGTGTAACGGCTGAGATTTTCGATGGTGACAAAATAAACAACTGTGTTGAACAGCCTTAACAGTTGATCGCAAATTTATCACCCAATACCTCTGTCTTAAATCGTTTATTACTGTTTCTGTGTTCCCATGAAAGGCCTTTTCGTGATAATGGCGTATAAGTAGTCGCGTATACTGGTGCTTTCCGTCCAACAGCACGGGATCAATTGTACCAATGTCTACATCTTGTACTAATCTTGCCCTGCCTTTTAGTCGCAACACTCCACTGCCATCTATGTACGAGCATAGGTTCTTCAGCTTGCTAGATTTGTCGATCGGCTTATTTACTTCAATTCTGGCTATATCTTCACCAAAGCTTTCTTGCTGGCTCTGTATGATCCAAAGCTGCTCAGCGCGATCCAGATGTCGACACTGCAACGGTGAATGTGTTTTATTCCGCAGCCTCTCAATGAATAAAATAACGCAAGCTGTAGCCCGTATCAAACGTAACCATTTCGAGAAACGGCTGATGTCAGGTAAGGGCTTGTTCGGTCGACTACGTGTCACCATTGTGTACTCAATTTCTTCTAAGATAGTAGGCGGCGTGATCTTCGGCCAGCTATCTTCGGTAAGTTTCAGGAAATCAGGGCCTTTTGTCCATTTCAGTTGCATGAGATCATGTTGCTTTGCCCTAGTCGCTTCATCGGCAACATTCAACTCAACTGGCAACCACTTCCATTCATCTGGATTTGACATCTCTCTGATTTCAGATATCCGATTGGAAACAAAGGATTTTTTATCTTGCGGGTTATTCTGCAGCCAGTGCCACACTACTCGAGAGTCCGTCCAAAAAAAGCGTTTTGTAATATTGAGCTCAAGTTCTTTCTGAATAGTAGCACCTAGTCGAGTGCCCATGAGTGCAGCTTGAAGCTCTAGACGAGGGACTGTAATCAGCTTTAGAGGCGCAACTCTACATTTTCCAGCTACAAAGGCTACCTCTCTATTGTTTCGACGCAGGTATGCTACCGATGAATAGGCCTGCTCTGAGGCATCCACAAAAACGTGCAGCTGAAACTCGTCAAAGACGGTAAAGCCGTAAGAACGGGGTACACAGAAATCCTGACACGACCTGAGATCTCGTAAAAACTGGTACCAAGTTCGTGTGAATCTATCGCCTATTAATTCATCCCATTTAACGCCGCTTCGCCATAGATGCTGTAACAAAATTTTACCGCGAATCAAAAATGGACTGAGGAACCCTAACGGATCGAAGACAGACATAATAACCTTCAGCATTTCACGTTTCGTCGGTTTTCGTAAACCGTTTACTATATCCGCATCTAACTTCTTGAAACTCAAATCAAAACCAAGGACATCTTTCTGCGGCTTCCATATCATACCTAAGGTGCGTTGAGCGCTTTCTGCTTGCAATAAACTAACTGACGACGTCTCTGTCTGTTTAGGAAGGCACTCAGGTTTATTCGATACGAAACCTCTTATCTCGAATCCACCAGCACGATGTATCGCGGTGACGTCGGCTACTAGCTGCTTCATTTCTTCAACTGTGTCCACGCTATCACAATAGTCATCGACATAATGCCGTTGTTTAATAGCCATCACGACGCGCGGGTGAGATTCAGCATATTCGTCAGCATTTCTTCTTATAATATACGTCGCCGTGCACGGGGAGGATTTCGCGCCAAAAATCATTGAAGTCATTTTGTATGTACGGGGAGGTTGGTCTCTATTCATCCCGCGCCACAAAAATAATTGAGATTTCTGATCTTCTTCGTTGATTTTTACACGCATAAACATTTCTTTTATATCGCCCGTGACTGCCACTGCCCTCTCTCGGAATCGAAACAAAACACCAACTAAAGAGTTCAAGAGATCGGGGCCGGCCAGCAACTCTGTATTCAAAGAAATACCTTTCGTTTCCGCTCTCGCGTCGTGTACTTGACGGAGCTTACCTGGTTTATTCGGATTGCGTACTCCAAAGTGTGGTAAGTACCATAGTCTCGGACCAGTTAAAGTTTCACGGACTTCTTCTGCGTAGTCCTTTTCTAATAAATTCTCCACCTGCTTCGAGTAGTCAGCGGCATAAGCAGGGTCAGCGTCCATCATCTTCTCTATAATATTTAAACGCTGTATTGCACTCTTTTTGTTGTCGGGCAACGTGACGTCATCAGATCGCCATAGAAGTCCTGTTTCCCATTTGTTACCAATTTTCCTAGATCTCATGTCGAGAATATTTAATGCACGTTGTTCGTCTGGTGAAAACTTATTATGATCCTGATGTTTCACACCAAGGCTATCAACACGAAAATAATCTTTGACTAGGTCGTGCAATTCGCTGTCCGCTTCCGAATGATGAATGTGGTTACTAAATTCTTTATTTACCTTACAGCAAGATGAAACGAAACCATGAAGTACCCAGCCTAGGTTAGTCCGCGATGCAACAGGCTCGTTTGGTCGTCCTTCTCGGTTTTCTCTAATCAAAAATGGACTGAGGAACCCTAACGGATCGAAGACAGACATAATAACCTTCAGCATTTCACGTTTCGTCGGTTTTCGTAAACCGTTTACTATATCCGCATCTAACTTCTTGAAACTCAAATCAAAACCAAGGACATCTTTCTGCGGCTTCCATATCATACCTAAGGTGCGTTGAGCGCTTTCTGCTTGCAATAAACTAACTGACGACGTCTCTGTCTGTTTAGGAAGGCACTCAGGTTTATTCGATACGAAACCTCTTATCTCGAACTACTCGAAGCAGGTGGAGAATTTATTAGAAAAGGACTACGCAGAAGAAGTCCGTGAAACTTTAACTGGTCCGAGACTATGGTACTTACCACACTTTGGAGTACGCAATCCGAATAAACCAGGTAAGCTCCGTCAAGTACACGACGCGAGAGCGGAAACGAAAGGTATTTCTTTGAATACAGAGTTGCTGGCCGGCCCCGATCTCTTGAACTCTTTAGTTGGTGTTTTGTTTCGATTCCGAGAGAGGGCAGTGGCAGTCACGGGCGATATAAAAGAAATGTTTATGCGTGTAAAAATCAACGAAGAAGATCAGAAATCTCAATTATTTTTGTGGCGCGGGATGAATAGAGACCAACCTCCCCGTACATACAAAATGACTTCAATGATTTTTGGCGCGAAATCCTCCCCGTGCACGGCGACGTATATTATAAGAAGAAATGCTGACGAATATGCTGAATCTCACCCGCGCGCCGTGATGGCTATTAAACAACGGCATTATGTCGATGACTATTGTGATAGCGTGGACACAGTTGAAGAAATGAAGCAGCTAGTAGCCGACGTCACCGCGATACATCGTGCTGGTGGATTCGAGATAAGAGGTTTCGTATCGAATAAACCTGAGTGCCTTCCTAAACAGACAGAGACGTCGTCAGTTAGTTTATTGCAAGCAGAAAGCGCTCAACGCACCTTAGGTATGATATGGAAGCCGCAGAAAGATGTCCTTGGTTTTGATTTGAGTTTCAAGAAGTTAGATGCGGATATAGTAAACGGTTTACGAAAACCGACGAAACGTGAAATGCTGAAGGTTATTATGTCTGTCTTCGATCCGTTAGGGTTCCTCAGTCCATTTTTGATTCGCGGTAAAATTTTGTTACAGCATCTATGGCGAAGCGGCGTTAAATGGGATGAATTAATAGGCGATAGATTCACACGAACTTGGTACCAGTTTTTACGAGATCTCAGGTCGTGTCAGGATTTCTGTGTACCCCGTTCTTACGGCTTTACCGTCTTTGACGAGTTTCAGCTGCACGTTTTTGTGGATGCCTCAGAGCAGGCCTATTCATCGGTAGCATACCTGCGTCGAAACAATAGAGAGGTAGCCTTTGTAGCTGGAAAATGTAGAGTTGCGCCTCTAAAGCTGATTACAGTCCCTCGTCTAGAGCTTCAAGCTGCACTCATGGGCACTCGACTAGGTGCTACTATTCAGAAAGAACTTGAGCTCAATATTACAAAACGCTTTTTTTGGACGGACTCTCGAGTAGTGTGGCACTGGCTGCAGAATAACCCGCAAGATAAAAAATCCTTTGTTTCCAATCGGATATCTGAAATCAGAGAGATGTCAAATCCAGATGAATGGAAGTGGTTGCCAGGTGAGTTGAATGTTGCCGATGAAGCGACTAGGGCAAAGCAACATGATCTCATGCAACTGAAATGGACAAAAGGCCCTGATTTCCTGAAACTTACCGAAGATAGCTGGCCGAAGATCACGCCGCCTACTATCTTAGAAGAAATTGAGTACACAATGGTGACACGTAGTCGACCGAACAAGCCCTTACCTGACATCAGCCGTTTCTCGAAATGGTTACGTTTGATACGGGCTACAGCTTGCGTTATTTTATTCATTGAGAGGCTGCGGAATAAAACACATTCACCGTTGCAGTGTCGACATCTGGATCGCGCTGAGCAGCTTTGGATCATACAGAGCCAGCAAGAAAGCTTTGGTGAAGATATAGCCAGAATTGAAGTAAATAAGCCGATCGACAAATCTAGCAAGCTGAAGAACCTATGCTCGTACATAGATGGCAGTGGAGTGTTGCGACTAAAAGGCAGGGCAAGATTAGTACAAGATGTAGACATTGGTACAATTGATCCCGTGCTGTTGGACGGAAAGCACCAGTATACGCGACTACTTATACGCCATTATCACGAAAAGGCCTTTCATGGGAACACAGAAACAGTAATAAACGATTTAAGGCAGAGGTTAAATTAGTCTGAAAATGACCCTGAGGCTCTAACCCCTAATCATTTTCTAATGGGTGGTCCATCTAACGTACCCTGGTTGGGTAACTGCGACAAGGTATCCCGTAAGTGTTGGAGAGATTCACAGCGATTGGCCGATGCCTTTTGGAAGCGTTGGTTGCGCGAATACTTGCCTACGTTGGTTCCTCGACCGTCTCGAGTACAGGATTGTTCGTTAAGCGAGGGGTCCTTGGTTTTGGTGGCGGATCCATCTCTACCCAGGAATGTTTGGCTTAGAGGCGTGAGTTTTCCCAGGGCCAGACGGGATATGTAGAGTGGCTGACGTACGTACAACGGGCGGCATATTAAGGCGACCATTCACCAAATTAATTTTATTGTATAGGAAATAGCAAAATTTATAGTCCAGAAGGTAGTTATCAAAATTATAGTTTAGGAGGTAGTGACAATAGACTAGGAGGCAGTGACCCTTTTGTTGAATGTATGTTTGAAATGTGATTATTTTACGATTTTTGTGTTTTTTTGGCCGGGAGGAAATGTTAAAAACTCCTTTTCATGAAAATATTGATGACATCGTTTTGAAAAATATATGAAAAAGTAGAAAACAATTGAGACCAATATATACAGATTTGTGAGACTATCGAAGGGAATTTTTGTTGTGGATATTTGACCAATTTTCCACAGTTGTGGTTCTAGTAGGTAAAGATGGATGGATTTCTCTGTAAGGGGGAAAACTTACTAGTGACAGATAGCGTAAACTCAAGACGGGCTGGTGATAAGGAACAGCTTTTCCTAAGGAACACAGGTCGAAAAACGAGAAAACATTTGGACCTCCCATACAAAATTGCCGATCAGCTGACTCGAGTTACAGTGGAATCTTAAAATATTTTTGACATGTTTCAACCTGTTCATTGGAGAAAGTTGTTCCTTATCACCAGACCGTCTTGAGTTTGCTTTATCGGTCAATAGTAAAATTTAATCCTTTATAAAGCTTTCTATTATAAAACTGTCGTTTGATATTGCTCTAACTCTTTCCATACCTTTTTTTAGTATGTTCAGTGTACCGAGTCTAGGGCGGTTCACTCACTTTCCGTTCCATTTTTTTACGCAACGTAAAGCATGCGGGTGTCAGACGAAAGGAAATTGTGAATTCCAATCTTATTCCCATACAAATACGGCTACGCTGAATTTACGGTGCGTTACTATGCGAAACGGAGGCGTATGTCAAGTCGTTTGACACACGCGTCCGTTACGCACCGTAAACCCACAGTAGCCGCATGCGTTACGTTGCTTTAAAAAAACGGAACGGCGGACGACAAGTGAGTGAACGCCCTTACTATTCTATAGTATTTATTCGCCAAATGTGAGGCAACCCTACGGCGGCGGTGACTCGAAAATGACCACTCTTTTATTTTATCGGTCTTTACTTTTAGCAGAAGGTGTGCAATCCCATCCTATTTGTTGGTTCTAGGATTACCTCTACATGTTGTCAACCTTATTTTCGTTCATTTTCTTTTACATACATACATGTATAACACTGTAGCGACCTCTGGGAGCTACTGCAAGAAGCTCACTCAAAGTGGTTCACGAGCAAGCAAGACGCATCAGAAGTTCCAACATATCTGCAAGATGGCGCCACGTGACAGAACAAAGAGCCTGAAACGCGGTATCGAAGTGTTTCACCGCGCAACGTATATATACAACTTCCAATTCTATCCAGGTGGACCAGTCGGTCCCCTGGCCACAACACCCGGCCAGGCAGGGTAGCTACCCTTTTCCCGACACCACCTGGAACCCTCCATTCTGCCTATTGGCATCACTCCTGTCACCCGCCATATTGGTGACCCCTACCTTGGACTTCGCAGCCTTCAACCACGCATCAACCACTACAGCAAGCAGCCAACTACTACGTCATCAACACCCACCGCAGTCACAGCACGGCAGCTTCACTGGTCTTCCATCATCGTCTCGACTCACCGTAGACGTCCCGACTCACCGTGGACATTGGAACCAGCACTGCTTCGCCACGCCTGACTGCATCATCACGCTACATGACGTCATCAGCTCCACTTCGCTCGCTGACGGTATCGACCTCCGGTCTTGAGGGGGAGTACTGTAGCGACCTCTGGGAGCTACTGCAAGAAGCTCACTCAAAGTGGTTCACGAGCAAGCAAGACGCATCAGAAGTTCCAACATATCTGCAAGATGGCGCCACGTGACAGAACAAAGAGCCTGAAACGCGGTATCGAAGTGTTTCACCGCGCAACGTATATATACAACTTCCAATTCTATCCAGGTGGACCAGTCGGTCCCCTGGCCACAACACCCGGCCAGGCAGGGTAGCTACCCTTTTCCCGACACCACCTGGAACCCTCCATTCTGCCTATTGGCATCACTCCTGTCACCCGCCATAACACCTATATTTCTTGCGAGGTAGGCAGAGCGCAAATGGACGAACATTTACGCCACATCTGGTAAACAATTGAGGGACATTTAGAAAATTGTATATTGCCATAGTAACAGGTAGTCAGACCATCAACTATAATTGCAATAGATACACATGTAGCCTTTACGATACCCACGGGAAAGTAATGGGGTGATGCTGTTTGTTCTTGTAAGTCAAAATCACAGGCTTTTTCTTTTATGTAGCATATAATTAGTCAATCGAAGAGGTCTCAATACAAAGTCACAAAGTAAGTATTGGCGGTGGCGCCAAAGTTACCTACTACTACTACTTTATGATGCCAAAGAAAATATTTGCGTCTGTCCGATCGTTTTAATTGAATTGCCTTTATGTAAAAAAAGTTAATGTAGATTGATCCCAATATTTCCTTGTTTTCCTATGAGACCAAAAATTAACCGAATATAAAGGTATTTACTACAGGGTGTAGCAAATACTGTGAAGTAATGTGTGCTGTAAAAGCATCACCCCAATTCTACTCGTGGGTGCCATAAAAAGCGATTAACAGATATATTCATCCAGGGAATAGGCAGCAGCGTTACCTGTGAATGCAACACTTGCACTGCACTCGCTACTCCGCTTGCCAACCGTGATGAAATTGAAATTAAAATTCTTTATTCAATGTAGGATAGCATTATCACTTATTGACGTCATGAACCGTCATATTTAAAAAAAAAATAGTTTCACACGATTTTCTTTTTTTTATATCAATTTTGTAATGTCCTAATAGAAAACCGGCTTATGATGAGTATGGCAATACCCACAAAAGCAATAGGGAAGTCCAGCAGTGGACAAGTGTGACTGTTAGGGATTAGATTAAATTTATTAATTTCATACTATCAATTTCTTAATTACAATTATTTAATTTATATAACGATGTCCAAGGATATAGGATATTCGGGGACGTTCTAAAGAAAGGTCAGGTCAAGAGTACCCTAAACCGACGAGCATGTATGAACACATTGATGCATGTTGAAGAAGCGAAAGAGGTGTGTCAGGATCGTAGCAAGTGGAAAGCTGTAGTCTCTGCCTACCTTTATGGGAAAGAGGCGTGATTATATGTATGTATGTCCAAGGATAATATGATTGGCAATAGAATAAAATAATAACAAAAAATATCTCAACTTAAAAAACTTGTGTTATTTTCCGTTACAACCTGTATAATAGGTAGGTCGTTCTTGCTTTCGTGATAAATTTTTCGCGGCTGTCAACGCGCTGATGGATGGAGACTGATGCCGCGTCAGGTCCCGAGGTCACGGCATCACGGAACTATGTAAGAATACTTTGTAAAATTATTTAATGCAATGGGGTGATGCTGTTCTAAAACATACATACATAAATCACGCCTTTATCCCTTGCGGGGTAGAAACGGCCGAAAAAAACGGACATTTACGCCACGTCTGACAAACGTTTGAGGGTCATTCGGGAAATTGTGTATCGCCATAGTGACAAATTGTCAGCCCATCGCTTAAAATTGCTATACACACCCTCGAGTCCCTTCGTCGCCTCTTACGACACCCATTGTTGAAAAACTCTGACACCAGGGTTCATCGGGTCGTTGGATGACTCGGTGTCCCACACGAAAAAGAAAGAAGAAGAAGACACCCATGGGTAAGAAATGGGGTGAAGCTATTCTAAGCCGGCACAACACAATATTTGGTGCAAAAAGGCATCTGTGCTGTTGGCTTCGGCCCCACTCATGCCTCAAAGGACCGGGTCCCTGTGGGCCCGAGATTCGGAATCGTACCAACATAATAATAATTCTTTATTGCACAAAGTTATTTTACAAATAAATAAAAAAGAAAGAAAAAAAAGTACAACAAAGCAGCCTTCCTGCTATAGTAGCAAGCTCTACCATGCAACCTTCGGTGATAGAAAAGTGCGTTTGGATAAGTGGGATAGTGCATGAAATATACTTACATAAATTACATAAATTAATTTACACACTAATATATACTTAAGCTATTCTAAGCCGGCATAACACGTAACACCGTATAATAATAGGTAGGTGGTTCTTGATTTCCTGATATTTTTTTCCCGCTCCTTGCCGCTCTTCTTCCTCTCGTGTGGTATACCGAGTTTACGAACGACCCGATGAGCCCTAGTGTCAGCGAGTTGTCAATAGGCCTCAGATATTGCTGTAACGTGTATCGATCGCCGTCTAAGTAATGATAGATTGCAACCGGGACCGACGGCTTAGCATAAGTAATTTGTGTATTACAATTTTAGGCGACAGGCTGTCAACGTTAAAAGATATGCACTTTTTCGTCAAGATACCCAAACCGCCTTAAAACTGCACCGCATACTACAACATGCTTCGCGAGAAACAGCTACAGTATGGCTATTATACTTTATAACATCCTACCAGATAATATTAAAAACTTGCCGGTATCGAAGTTCAAAGCCAGCCTGTACAAGATATGCCTTGACAAATGTTTTTATGATTATAAGGAGTTTATGGAATTGAAATTTTAGTGTTGAAATTTTTAATTGATATTTTATGTTTTATTATTGATCTTGACATTAATTTTGAATTGATATTTTATTATTGTTTGTGCCAAATTATTTGATTTGATTATTTTATGTTTTGTTTGATTATCTGTTAATTTTGTATCTTGATTTTATGTGACTTTTAGTAATTAATTGTATGTCATTTTTTGAATTTATTTTTTGTGACATTGTTATTTATTGATTCATTTTATAATTTATATATTTGCATACCATAACTTGGTGCAACATGCTTGGCCTTATAAATTGTAACATCTTGTATTTTACCATGTTTGCAAGCAAATAAATGTTTCATTCATTCATTCATTCATTCATTCAACCTGTCACAATGTTGATACACGATTATTCTGAAATAGCCCTCAATATTTGTCAGATGGAGCGATAGCGAACGTATTTTACGACCGTAAATGCTCTGTCTATCCCGCAAGGGATAAAGGCCTGATACGTGTGTGTGTTCTTGGTGTGTTTTAGTTGTTACAATAAGGCCTTCTCAATAACCATATTTGTCAGCTGTCAGCTCCTACATAAAGAAATGTCCACAAAGGACAATGGACTCTGCCAAACCATTCACACGAATCTGACGGCTATTAAATATCACATATTGGAATGGCTTTACTGTAGGTAATGTCATTTTACCGCTCTCCTAAATATTAAAATTCCATCTCTCGTATCATAAGGGCCAATTTGCAATTCACCCTGTTGAAATTTTATTACATCAGTTTTCCTCATATTAAAGTTACTCTGTAATTCTGCATGCATTTTCATGTAAATTGCTTATTAAATTCAATCTTTTAATAAGCGTAAACGGGTAAAAAGCTTGCCACAGCGTAGTGGAACTTTAAAAGGCAATCTTGTTGTACTGACACTAACTCCACAATATACCAAGGAGCAGTAGTATAACTTCATACTAACGCCTGGTTTGCGCACTCACACATGCACACGCCAGACCGACCTATACGTACACGACTACTACATAGAATCTCGTACCGCTCGTGTGACAGCGACCCGCACTGTCGCCGCGCTTTTTTATTTTAGTATCGGAAAAACAGGAAAATGAATACCTAGAAACCTAACTACTCATTATATAATACTAGATTTCCGCCCAACGGTTTCACTCGCTGCTACTCATTTCTCCGTGGCAATAGTTGTTTTCCTAAGGTTGTTGTTGTAAAAGTGGCCTTTGTGTTATTCCAGGTTATACTCTACCTGCGTTCTAAATGTCATCCAAATCAGTCAAGCTGTTTGAGCGTGAAGAGGTAACAAACATAGGTACATACATACACAAGTGATAATGCTATCCTACATTGAATAAAGTTATTTCATTTTCATTTTTCATTTCATTTTCACATACACATAAACTCTCAGATTTATAACATTAAGATGATATTAGTACGGATTGTCACTCATTGTTTTCTTACTGTCACCATATGTCACTAATCATTAAGGATTATAATAGAGGTCAGTGTTAAGGAACCTAAGTGTGACACCACTAATTTCGGGTTCGCAAAACTAGTTTGTTGACGTCCCTGCAAATGTAGGTAGTTTTAGGCGGAAAGGTGTTCAAGTTAAAGTCGTCAGGTCGTTTGTAGACTCGGTGTCCCACCGAAAAAAAAGAAGAAGACTGACCCCTGGTATACTGTGCTAACACTGCTGAGATGGGAATGTTGTTTATTACACTGTGACAACATTTTCATGGTATTGAATTTGCATATTAATAATCCGTACTGACGAGCCATATAATCAAGTTAATATGTGGAATATGTTAAATGCCGTTTGATGCTGGCTTAGAATAGCATCACCCCATTGGCGTAGCAGGCAGGGGTACTATCCGCTGCTCCATCGGGTTAGTCTATATATGTGTATTACAACTCTTTCTCTCTTTTTGCGTGTGGGACACCGAGTCGTCCAACGTACAATTGTACAATTAGTGTGTAATCTTTTGAGGGGTGAACCAGTTTGTGAAACAGAACAACCCAAACAGTATAAGCTGTTAAAAAGTGAATTCAGTAATTCAGTTACCCAACTAAAGACACACGTATAATTATACAGAGTGTAAAAAATATTGCTGAAAATATTTAAGAGGTGAACTAGTTTGTGAAACTGAACAACTTTCCCCAAGGAACATAGGTCGAAATATGAAAAAACATTTTGGCCCTCCCATATTAAATGTTACCCGGCCGGGTTAATTTGTACGGGACGGCCATTTTTCTCATATTTTGACCTATGTTCCTTGGGGAAAGTTGTTCAGTTTCACAAACTGGTTCACCTCTAAAATATTCTCAGCAATTTTTTTTACACTCTGTATATTTATATGTGTGTCTTTAGTTAGGTAAGTAAATTCACTTTTTAACAGCTTATACTCTTTGGGCGTAGGTACGTACACCTTTTTTGTTAAACAAGCTACATACCTTATTTGCAAACCATGATTCTGTAAAATTCCTCTTGTTATAGTACGAGTAGGTATATATACTTACCTACTTCACATGGCCGAGAGTTTTCAGGGCTGGCACGCGCGCGATCCGCTGTCACGAAGAATAAATGGAAATTAATGGAACCCACATCCGATTCTAGGGTTGGCAGAATTGATTTCCTATCGTAATTACAATAATTTGCCGTGTGTTGCCGGCTTAGGATAGCAACAAACCAATTCTGCTCGTCGGTGTCGTAAAAAGCAACTAAGGGATAATCATCCAGGTAATGGGCAGCCGCGTTCCCTGTGAATGCAACATCTTGCATGCATTGCGCTCGTCAATCCGCCTGTCAAGCGTGGTGAGTATGGAAATAACAAAAAAAAATGGCTTCAGGTGAGGCAATAAATTCTCTTAACTTACCTTAAATTAGCGCTGTCACTTTCTGTCAAATAGGTTTAGAAAAGGATGGGAGATATCCAAGGCTGTCATATTTAATAATGCGCATGGGTTCTTTGCTCATTCCAGTCAAAGTAGTCACCATTGTTTTCAGTCGCCTTATTTTGACAGATAACGCGATTATTGCGTCAAATTATAAGACATGACATGACATAAACATCTCCTATCCTTTTCTTAACCTATTTGACGGAAAGTGACAGCGCTAGTTTGAGTAAAGAGGATTTGTTTTTCAAACTGTGGTCAATATCAATTACTTTAGTTATTGAATATCAAATTTTTACATTTGAATTTTACATTGAAATTTTAAAACACTTTCCGTGTTGGGTATAAAAATTTTGAAAACTTGCCAGATTTTTAACTGCGGGCAGGATTTTATCCTGCGACTTTCGCCAATACTAGCGACGACGGCTCTTCCATCTGGGCGACCGCAGATTAATGATATTAAAATACACTTGCAAAATTGGCCCGCGCTTGAAAATGTTGCACTTGAGTTATATTAACATTTAATCTTATAGTTACAACTCTATGCACTTGCCGTACCTCAAATGGCACGTCTATTTGTTGTAAACCTTTCGTCTCAGGCCTTCTATAGCGGCGCGAACTGGGGGCCAATCGCGGTAATTTATAACGTAAATACCAAAACAAAACCAAACCAAAAACGCTACGTTACGCACTTTTCGTATCGCGGTAACCGCTCGAACGGAAACGTTTCGACTTTTGTTTGGAAGTTACGCTGGAGCGGCGAACGTTCGATCTTTTAGTATGCATTTGGTATCGCGGTAATTTTTTGACAGCGTTTTAAACCACTAACGTTACGTTGGGAAGGTCGCAGACGCTGTCAAATGAACGTTTTTGTTGTAGTTCGTCGAGAGCAACTTTTGCTGAGACGTTGGTCGTTTTAAATACATTTTTAAACAAAAAAAATGCTTGAGCTCTATCTCCACACCCTCGACAGGGCCCATGAGGTGGACGTGGCTGAGGAAAGAGCCTAGAGCCGCAGGAAGAATACCACAAATGCCTTGATCACATGCAGCGAGTGTAGTGGATAGTGAATGCAGTGTCAGTGCACTCTGACATGAGTTTGTTTGTATGATGTTTGTATGATTTTGTTTGTAGCGAGTACATTGGACAATAAAAGAAAAGTCAGTGCGCTCGCCTCCTACTCACCAAAAGCCTTGGTCACAAATAGCGAGTGCGTTGGACAGAGAGTGGCAAATCAGTGCTCTTGGCTGTGTTTGTTTGTGATTGCCTTGACCACATGTAGCGAGTACATTGGACAGTAGAGGAAAAGTCAGTGCGCTCGCCTCCTACTCACCAAAAGCCTTGATCACACATAGTAAGTGCAGTGGACAGAGTGGCAAGTCAGTGCTCTTGGCTGTGTTTGTTTGTATGATTGCCTTGACCACATGTAGCAAGTACATTGGACAATAGAGGAAAAGTCAGTGCGCTCGCCTCCTACTCACCAAAAGCCTTGATCACACATAGTGAGTGCAGTGGACAGAGTGGCAAAGTCAGTGCTCTTGGCTGTGTTTGTTTGTATGATTGCCTTGACCACATGTAGCAAGTAGGTACATTGGACAAAAGAGGAAAAGTCAGTGCGCTTGCCTCCTACTCACCAAAAGCCTTGATCACACATAGCAAGTGCGGTGGACAGAGAGTGGCAAGTCAGTGCTCTTGGCTGTGTTTGTTTGTATGATTGCCTTGACTAGTTGTAGCAAGTACATTAGACAATAGATATAGGGTGAGTCAGTGCACTTGCCTTCTACTCACCAAAAGACTTGATCACACATAGCAAGTACAATAAGCAATAGAGGTTGATTTAGTGCACTCGCTTTCTACTTACCAAAAGCCTTATTCACACATAGCGAGTGAAGTGGACAGTGAGTGGCGAGACAGAGAAATATTTTTAGCCTAGCTGAGGGAGCGAGCAATGGTGGAATAAATTTGTAAATAAAAGAAATATATATTGTAGTATACTTGGTTTATTTTATTTTTCTTTAGCTAGTTTACATCCATGTTGTGGCTGTTTAATTTTTGGGGATCCCCTGCATCAGATGATGGTAGCTGTAACAATATAATAATAGTGTAAAAAGCTACCCCATGTCCCATGCAAATGGGATGTTTTCCTGCTGTAAAAAGAAGCAATTTTTATTATTATTGATATCTATAGGTATATTATTTCTATCTTCCCCGGGACTACATACATACAGTTATGACCCCTTTATCTCAATTCTCAATTCTTTATTTCTGCTTACATCAACAAGATCTTAAAATTTAATTGGACACTAACATGCACCTTGCTAGGGTATTGCAGTTTGGATAAAAAACTTAAATAAACTAGCAATTTTTAAATTGAAAATTAAAAAATATATTTTTACATATTATTACCTGCCGGGTAGGCAGAAAGAAAACAGCTGCAAAAATACAGTTGCTATGGCGCTATGGCCATGTCTGATAAATATGTGTGGGCTGTATAAGAAAAATCTATATAGTGATAGGTTCTCAGTCTGTGGCCTAAAGTGGTAATACACATAAAATTCTCAACTCCCTTAGACACCTCTGACAAACTACATCCATGGGAAAGAAATGAATTGATGCTATTCTAAGCAGTCATCACATGACAAAAATAAATAAATTATGTAATTTTAAATTCAAATGTATATGTACCTGTAGGAATGGATCTTCAACAACACTTGGCCTTGACATCTTGTCCTATTATATTTGCCACCCTCAATTCCATTGCCAAGGGTGACATTTACTGGAGGTCCACGTCTGGTGGCATGTTGAGACTTCTTCTTCTTCTTCCTCGGGTTGGGACGTCTGCGGAGCTCGCAGACGGGTGATCAGCTCCACTAGGCGGGAACCATTTCACCCAATTCCCAGGAGTATATTGAGACTGGATGAAGCTAGATAATTTAGACCTCATCCTGTCTTACGTTGTTCCAAACCTGAAAAATAGTACATCATTGAGACAAACAAAAACAAGACATTGCGGTTGGGAAGAGACAACTTTGAGGCTGAAATCACCCGACAGCTAAATTGAATCATAAAACCATTGAATCATACGTTCTTTATATATGTATTATATTATGTACTTACTGAAAGGCCAATAAATACACGGCGGCAATCCAATTTCTTATTTTCCTATGTATTTCATCTTATTTTCATACTTCACATTTAAAAATAGTACTGTACATTACGCGACATTATGGGGTTTAGAAATCCCATGGATATTTAAATAAAAGTAGATGGCTATCTAATACACTTGTTTTTTTAGTGATAGCTAAATAAAACATAGAAATCAACAAAACATGGAAAACCACAGATCACTTGTACAGTTAATATTCTTAAATCTAAGTAAAGGCGTAGAGCCTGAGGTAATTATTGCTATACAGCCGTTTTACACTCATAATCGATCATCGATTATGAAAGTAACACCTATTATTTTGAAATACTCATTGCAATCTCTTAACGTTTCAAGTTTGGTTTTACATTGGCAACGTTAACGATTAATACGTTCAGAAAAAATACCGCGATAGCGTTTTTGACATTAACCATTGCCAAACCATTTCCGAACCGCTAACGTTACGTTGAAATGGTAAAACCTTTGACAAATACCGCGATTGGCCTCCTGTACTGTGCCAACCCTGCCGGGCGACGGTCGGCGGCGCGGCGTCTGAACCCTCATCATCGCGACTCGCAGCCTGATTCCACGCAGTTTTTGTTTCTTATAAATAAAACATCTTTTAAACAAGTCCATTCTCACAAACAACTTGGATATTATGTGTAAACTACAGACCGTGCCACGTAAGATGGCGGAGGCTTAAAAAATTACATATTAAATGTGCCATCCATCATAAGTCACTTAAGCCCAGTGCTTGAGTTCACTTACAAGCACCGGACAATATCGCGGTTCGTGGCATACATACATACATACATAAATCACGCCCACATCCCTTACGGGGTAGGCAGAGCGTTAACGGCCGTAAAACGGATATTAACACCACGTCTGACAAAAGTTTGAGGGTCAATCAGATAGCTGTGTATCACTATAGTGACAGGTTGTCAGCCCATCGCCTAAAATTTCAATACACACCCTCGAGTCACTTAGTCGCCTCTTACGACACCCATGAGTAAGAAATGGGGTGATGCTATTCTAGGCCGGCATCACACGGTTCGTGGCAGCCACCATAAAAATGGCAGCTTGTGACAGCCGCAATTTGATGCGGCGACACGTGTGCCATGTTGCCCGATTTTTTTTAATGGGATTTCGGAAAAAAGCGGGTCAAATCAATTTTTACGTATAAAAACATACATACACATATAACGCCTTTATCCCTTCCGGGGTAGGCACAGCGCTAACGATCGTAAAAATAACATATTTGCTAACCACCAATTTGAATATTATAAATTATAGGAAGGTTGCCAGACCTTGTTGCAGACTTAAGTAGGTATCGCCATTTCAATAAATAAATATAACTTTAATTTAATAAATCTTATAAGATTAGTAGGTGTTTTTGTCCGCATCCCCAAACTTTACTTTATTTTGTCCGATTCCAAATGGTCATTTAATTTCGTAGAAATTTCATAAAGAATGTTCATTCGGAAAGAACGTTTTACCACTTCAATGCTTCGACGGACAGTTGAGGTATAAATTACATTTCGTCAAAGGACTGGCGGGAATTTTGGATCACATTATAATTATATTAAATTCTTGTGGTAGTTTAAAATAGACCAAAGTGATTGTCAATTTATTATAAATATTTGCGGTGCGCGATTGCTAAGATTAATAGTGACATTATCTGGTGTAAAAGCTACCAACACATTAATTAAGATATCAATGGCGTAATTTGCCTTAGATCCAAAACAGTTTCATGCGCAAATACAGGGGCGCGCTGGTACTTGCGGAACGCTAATGCCTACATATCGACTTAGGTCTCGCCACCATTTTACCATTAAAGCCTACATGAGGGACACGTCTCGTCGATCTTCGACAACGCTACCCATCATAAAAATCCCTTAATTGCAGATTGCATTAAGTGCAGTCTTTCTACCCACTTATTGTACCTATATTTAAGAAATTATTAATAAGTATTTCTATAATATTAACTTTAGTAGCTTTGACAATTTTCTGGTCTATTAATTTATTACCTAGTTTACGAAAACTTACCTACCAAAAGTGATAGTTTGTGTTCAAAGTGAAGATGCCATTGTTCGCGACAATATACTCTTGCAAGGTAAACTACCCTAGTATTAAGCAAAATAGTGTATTTCTCATATATTTCAAATAAAAAAATAAATAAAAATAAAAAAATTAAAATATCTATATTTCAGCTCATAAGCCCATAGACTTAATGACACTTAAAATTGTGGTATCTTGGATTAGAATGGTTTTAGTTATTTTAAATAGGTTAAGTACATTATATTCTTTTTATGAGAAATAAATATCTTAGACCGTAAACCGTTAATTGTTGACGCGTCAACTACTTCCCCTATCCAACCTCACGTTTTAAACGCCGTCCCAGACACGTCCTTTCGGATGATGATGACGACATCACAGTAGCCGCTGCTGCAGCCATTGTGAGTAGATCACACTCCACAAGCTCCTCAAGCAACCGGTGCCCCCGCCTGCGTCCGCTCCCTCATTTGTTCCCCATTTTGGGATCTACCGGCATGTACCGGGTAGATTCACTCCGATCCGTTCTTCCTAGAACAACTCCTAAGCCCAGTCAAATAGTTCCGGGTGAGCCTTCACTCCCCACTTACCAGTCAGGTGTAGGTTTCAAAGGTCCAGCACATAGTCCAGTCTCTCTTTTCGTGTGGGACACCGAGTCGTCCAATGACCCGATGAACCCTGGTGTCAGAGTTTTCAACCGCTTACTAACACTAGTAGGCCTCTATGGTTGTGTTACAATCGCCGTCTAAGTAATCATAGACATCAACCGGGACCGACGGCTTAACGTTTCCTCCGAAGCACGGAAACATCTTTCATCTTTTCTTAGGAGTGTCTTACGACAACTCGTGTATGAACAAAAATACCTAAAAATTTACTTATATCTTGTGGGAATCGAACCCACGACCGTCGGCGTAGCAGCCTGGAGTAGGTACAACAAACACCTGATCCTTGTCAAATCAGAGGAGTAGAGGAATTTAATATTTCCAAAAAACCTTTTTTGAATTTGTCAGCGTATTTTTTTCTGCGGCGTATTTTGTCAGACGTGGCGTGAGTGACCGTTTTTCCGTTTACGCTCTGCCTACCCCGCAAGGGATATAAGCGTGATATATGTATATATGTTTATTTCTGTTTCGGTACCACTACTTGGTAGTACATTAATATCTGAGGGATGTTTTGTCGATCTTGGTTGCCGTGTGATGCCGGCTTAGAATAGCATCACTCCATTTCTTTCCCGTGGGAGTCGTAAGAGGCGACTAAGGGACTCGAGAGAGTGTATTGTAATTTCAGGCGATGAGCTGACAACCTGTCACTATGGCGATACACAATTTTCCGAATGGCCCTTAAATGTTTGTAAGACGTGGCGTGAGTGGCCGTTTACGCTCTGCCTACATTGCAAGGGATATAGGCGTGATATATGTATGTTTGTTTATTTCTGTTTTGGTATTACTTTTGTAGTACAGTCAGTTGTAGCACATAAGGTACCAGGGGTACTCCAAAAGAACTGTATTATAATATTCTTTTCTTGACATGAATATAAGTATATAAGAACTAAATGACTTATTTTATGAGAATAAGTTTAAATTTTTATTATGTATTAACTGGAGATAAAAATAAATCAGTTCTTTTGGAGAACCCCTGGTACCTTATGTCCTACAACCGACTGTACATTATATCTTAGGGATGTTTTGTCGTAGAAGCCTACCCGCGGCAAATCTCTTCGATGATAAATCTTCCAGGGTATCAAGAGATATTCAGGAACATCATTCTCATATGTTATGTCAGCATAACAGGTGTGCGTCAAGTCTGACATTTCATTTATCAGTATTACTAATTATTCGCAGTAGAGAAGCTTATTTACTCGTTTCACCAACCTACGCGATGCGTCAACTGGCTCGCTTTGCTTACTTGTAAGTAAGTTATGCCTACTTCAGATAATCGCTGACAGTGCGGATGGTACTTATGGCCACAATTCGGGATATAAATTCTCCTTACTTGCCTTAAATTAGTGCTGTCATTTTCCGTCAAATAGGTTTAGAAAAGGATAGGAGATATTTTAGTCGTGTCATGTCTTATAAATTTCATGCAAAATACGTGTTATCTGTCAAAATAAGGCGACAATCAAAACAATGGCGACTAAATTGACTAGGAAAGGCGAAAAAACCCTTGACGTTTTTAAAAATGACAGGACTTGGATATCTTCTATCCTTTTCTAAACCTATTTAACGGAAAGTGACAGCACTAATTTAAGGCAAGTAAGGAAAATTTAAATCCCGAATTGACCTCATTTTATAGCCTAGAATGTACATTCAGCTACAAAAAGATTAAATTATATTGTTTTTTATCAGAATTTAGGGGCAAATGCAAATGGTCGAAATGGCAAAATTTCGATGTGAACTAGAATCCTCGCAAAGGAGCCGATGAACAACCAACCCGAAGAACCCTAGTGTCAGAGTTTTTCAACCGACTACTACTATATTAGTAGCATAGCTAGTAGGCCTGTGACATGGTTGTGTAACGACAACCGTCTAAGTAATCATAGACAGCAACCGCGACCACGGCTTAACGTTCCCTCCGAAGCACGGAATCATCTTTCTTTAGGACAATCAGGTGGTTCAGTCTGCAATGTCAAAACCTGACTAAAAATAAATTCACAAAGTGATAACATCATCTTTGTGAGTGTCTCAGCGGGAAGCGAACCGGGAACCTTTGTGTCGCAGACAGTCGCACTATCATTGCGCAACTGATGCTCTACCTACCCAGTAAAGGCATAAGCGTGACTATGAGAATTTACCGTGTGATGCCGGCCTAGAATTTACCGTGTGATGCCGGCCTAGAATAGCATCACCCCATTTCTCACTCATGGGTGTCGTAAGAGGCGACTAAGGGACTCGAGGGTGTGTATTGCAATTTTAGGCGATGGGCTGACAACCTGTCACTATAGTGATACACAGCTATCTGATTGACCCTCAAACTTTTGTCAGACGTGGTGTTAATATCCGTTTTACAGCCGTTAACGCTCTGCCTACCCCGTAAGGGATATGGGCGTGATTTATGTATGTATGTATGTGACTATGAGGAACGCAGTTAGCGCTCGTAGGTGCAAATTGCACAATCACACGCCGGCTGCCTCGCAACCGCGTTATAATATCGTCTAGCAAAGTAGAGGGATGAAGCAGGCACACTTAAAACGCTTACATACAATTTTGGAAAACCTGCAAAATTATCAAGCACGGGCAGGATTTGAACCTGCGACTTTCGCCATCACTAGTGGCGACGCCTCTATAGATTGAGAACAGATGAAGATGAAAAACAAAAGAGTCTTCCTTTTCAGCAATTTTATTTTCAGCAATCTATATCCACTCCTATGAAACGGAGGATGAAAGTGACTCTGAAACTGAAAGAGAAGAAAATGAACCTGAATTTGAACCAGAGGAAAATAATCCAGAAAATAAAAAGAATGAATATGAAATTGAAACAAATGAAAAAGATCCACCTGGACTACCGCGGCTCGTCCAATGCCCGCCAATTTAGTAAGTGTTTCTTAATGGCAATAACGCGTGCTATTTGGGGTCGCTTACAAACATAAATACACATATCACGCCTATAATCCCGTGAATCATCTTCTCCTTTCGTGTGGGACACCGAGTCATCCAACGACCCGATGAACCCTGGTAATAGAGTTTTTCAACCGCTTACTACTAGTAGGCTTCTGACATGGTTGGGTAACGACTTGCGGGGTAGTTAGAGCGTAAACAGTCGCTAAAACAGATATGTACGCCACGTCTGACAAACATTTGAGGGTCATGCGGAAAATTCTGTATCGCCATAGTGTCAGCTCATCGCCTAAAATTGCAATACACACCCTCGAGTCCCATAGTCGCCTCCTACGACTCCCATGGGAAAGAAATGGGGTGGTGCTATTTTAAGCCGATATCACATGGCACTTGTTGAGGAGTAGACTGCTGATATGTCATGTAGTAAGCAAGCGACGCCATACCTGTGTGCGGCAGTCACAGGCTGTCAAATATCGCAATGTTTGGCAATGTCGAGCGTATGTGTGTATTGAAATCTATCACTTTGATGATACACAATTTTCTGAATGACCCTCAAATATTTGTCAGACGTGGCGTGAATGTCCGTTTTGACGGCCGTTTACGCTCTGCCTCCCCCGCAAGAGTTATAGGCGTGATATATGTAAGTATACAAATGGCCAAACGCAAAAACAGTTGACCAGTTACAAATGAAATACTAGGTATTGACCAGCAATAACTTTAAGCCTGCGCCGAGCGGAATCCGACCGTCCAGTGGCGCCCTTACATGTTTTAAACTAATTTCTTCGTGCTTCGGAAGGCACGTTAAGTCGTCGGTCCCGGTTGCTATCTATGATTACTTAGACGGCGGTTGTTACGCATCCATGCCAGAGTCCTACTACTAGAAGTAGGCGGTTGAAAAAACTCTTCCACAAGGGTTTACTGGGTCGTTGGACGACTCTGTGTCCCATACGAAAAAAAATGAAAATTATTCTCATTTCTCTAAATCTAAAATAAATATCATAAATCTAACACGGACAAATTGTTGTCCTATACGATAAGCTTCAAAATACAACAACAAGCTTTTTTTAGATTTTAAAGACGCATTACAATTTCTCTTCTCTTTTCGTGTGGGACACCGAGTCGTCCAACGACCCGATGAACCCTGGTGTCAGAGATTTTCAACCGCCTACTACTAGTAGTAGGCCTCTGACATGGTTGTGTAACGACCGCCGTCTAAGTAGGTAATCATAGACAGCAACCGGGACCGACGGCATAACGTGCCCTCCGAAGCACGAAACCATTTCTTTTCGGACAATCAATTGGTTCACCCTGCAATGTCTTAACCAGACCGAGAACAAAAACACAAAGTGATAAATATCAACTTTGTGAGTGTCCCACCGAGAATCGAACCCGGAACCTTTGCGTCGCAGGCAGTTGCACTACCACTGCGCCACATCGGCCGTCAATTACAATTTCAAGCTGTACCTTAAAAACATATCATATAGGACAATAATTTGTACTATGTCTAAGATGTCAAGAAATTATTAAAAACCGGAAAAGGCGCCACTAGACGGACGGCGCCGCCATAAGCTTTCTAAGTCGAAAGTTTGACTTGCAGATAAATGATCTAATATTTCAGCAAGATAAAGCGAAGTCCGCAACAGATAGGGCCCTGAGGGTTTGAGCCCTGAACTATTTGAATAAAAAACGGATCGCAGAACACAGGTGCCCAAGCATTGTTTTCGGATAAGAATTCGATTTGCAACAATGATATTTTGTAGTGGTATCAATAAATTATGCAGTGTGATTCCGGCTTAGAATAGCATCACCCATTTCTTTCCCTTTGAAGTCGTAAGAGGCGACCTAGGGACTCGAGGGTGTGTATTGAAATTTTAGGCGATGGGCTGACAACCTGTCATTATGGCGATACACAATTTTCCGAATGACCCTCAAATACATGTCAGACGTGACGTAATTGTCCGTTTTTTGCGGTCGTTTGGGCTCTGCCTACCCCGCAAGGGTATAAAGGCGTGATGTGTGTGTGTGTATCAGTAAATTATAACGGTTCTCCCACTTGTGGTCTATCGCTGCGTATTTTTTGTGCACCGTTACGTATGCGTCTGTCAGGCCAGTTGCGAATTCTGAACCTATTTAGTTCTATACAAATACGGTTACGATGCGTCTTTCAAGGTAACACACACACATATCACGTTTTGCGGGGTAGGCAGAGCGTAAACGACCGTAAAAAACTGACATTAACGCCACGTCTGACAAACATTGAGGGACATTCAGATAATTGTGTATCGCTCGCTATATTGACAGGTTGTCAGCCTATCGCCTAAAATTGCAATACATACACATTTAACCCTCGACTCCCTTAGTAGTCTCTTACGACACCCACGGGAAATAAATGGGGTGATGCTATTCCAAGCCGACATCGCACGGAAAAGCCGACATCACTCGGTGTCACACACGAAAAGAAAGACCCATCCACACTAGTCACCATAATTAAATTGTGCGTAATAATAATAACAAAGTCATATTCCGTTTATTTTATAACAACACCATATTACACATTAACATAAAACAAGCAGCATATTTTACAGGCACATTAATATTTTATTACTGAATGATTAACTGAAACAGGTACTACAGCCGACAATCAAAACCTCATTTCTGCACCGCACCGTCGAATAAAACTGTGAATTATGGAATTACAGCTATAAGTTGGCCGTTAGTTCTATAATAGCGGTATAGTGGCTCGAAATATAGCTTATGGTCACGCATAAGTAGAGTTGCTGCAAAATCGAAATAAGGCACATTCTTTACGCGTGAAGCAAGAGATCGATTACTAACGTAGTGTTTTTGATTTTGTTCTTTATTTTATCTTTTTAGTGCTTTTGATGTTTTTGAGGGTGTTATAAGTCGCACATTGCAGATGGAAAACCTACCTACCTACGGGTAAGTCAAGTTGCTGCTGAAAGGACCAACTGTTATTGCTGGAAAGATCCCCAACAATATAGAAGTTTTTTTTTTCTTAGTAACTATAAATTTTATACAAAGTATGGACAAGCAAAAGCTGAACATGAACATTCATATTTTATTACTGAATGATTAACTGAAACAGGTACTACAGTCGACAATCAAAACCTAATTTCTGCACCGCACCGTCTAATAAAACTGTGAATAACGGAATTACAGCTATAAGTTGGCAGTTAGTTGTATAATAGCGGTATAGTGGTTCGATATATAGCATATGGGCACGCATTAGTGGGTGTTACGACCTCTACGGACACTGGCTGGTGGCTTGCTGCTGGCCAGCGGACAGAGACAGACGGGACTGACTTTAGGACTTTGATAGATGAACTTTGTCGGATGAAAGAAAACAGTTGGAAGACGAAGACGTGTTTTTATCAGTGGGGTTGCAGCAAAATTTAAATTAAAGTTAATTTAGTATATTCTTCACGCGTGAAGAAAGAGATCGATTACTAACAAGAGTGTTTTGAGGTCGCAGTGTTGACATTGCAGACGGGAATCCTGCCTACCTACAGGTAAGTCGAGTTGCTACTGTAAGGACCAACTGTTAGTGCTGGAAAGATTCCCATTAATGTAGAAGATGTTTTTTTATGTTGCTTTATTATATATAAGTTACTAACAACTATAAAATTTATCAAAGTTATCGTCAAGCAAAAGCTGAATTTGACATATGTAGAGATACTTTTTTTAAACTGAAATAATTGGACATGGAACATAAATATTTTATTACTGAATTATTAACTGAACCTGGTCCTACAGTCGCCCAATCAAAACCTCATTTCTGCACCGCACCGTCTTATAAAACTGTGAATTACGGAATTACAGCTATAAGTCGGCAGTTAGTTCTATAATAGCGGTATAGTGGTTCGATATATAGCTTATGGTCACGCATAAGTGAAGTTGCAAATAACATGCGATTATAAGTCGAAATAGTGCTGTGTGATGTCGGCTTAGAAAAGCATCACCCCATTTCTTTCCCGTGGGAGTCGTAAGAGGTGACTAAGGAACTCGTGGGTTACATGTGTATTGCAATTTTAGACGATAGGCTGACAATCTGTCACTATGGTGCTTCAAAATTTTCTGAATGACCCTCAAATGAAATTGTCAATTTTACGGCCATTTACACTCTACCTACCCCGCAAGGGTTAAAAGCGTTCTATATGATGGTAATATGTATGTATCATATCTGGTAAATATGCATTGGAAAAACAACACAAATATAATGGCCATTTTTGCAGAAAACTTGCAAAAAACTACACGAAATGTATCTTTCTTACAAAACAGTAGGTACTTGGTTGTTTTCTTTTCTAACAAAACCGAGGAAGATAAATCTGTCTGAAAAAACCCTGAACATTGATGCATGGATTGTCCAAAACTTGCGTCATACATTACAAAAAAAAAACATGGGAAAACCCATTCGTATGCAAACTTAGAGACACATGAATGGAAGTAGGCGTAGGTATTATTCCCTTCCGCAAGGATATGTATAGGGTGAAATTTCACTAGTCACCGATGATAGCAAAATTTCAAGACGGCTTGGTTATAAGGAATGACTTTCCCCAAGGAACGTTTAGATGCGTATAGGTTCAAGTATGTCAAAAATATTTTGAGTTTGCATAGTAACTCTCTTTTGTAAGAGATGTGTTTTTTATTTTATTTTGACCTATAATCCTTGGGGAAAGTTGTTCCTATCTTCTTTTACAGTAACTACTGGATGGGCCGCTAGTTTCGAGTAGAGTGATATATTATTGCAAATGCAACCTTAAGGTGGTATTTTCACCGTAACGCATGCGTCTGTCAGACGAAAGGAAATTGAGAACTCCGATTTTATTCACTTACTAAAACGGCTACGATGCGTTTACGGATGCGTCTGCCAAACTAAACGGCTAAATAATTATCATAATTAATATATACGCATAAAAGACAGGCTATATACTAATACGGTTACAGTGCGTTTACGGCGTCTGTAAAGTGGGTCGACAGACGTATTCTTAAACGCATCGTAGCTATATTTGTATGGGAATAAAATCGGTATTCGCAATTTCATTTCGTCTGACAGACGCATGCGTTGTGGTGCGTTAAAAATACGCAGCGACGGACGACAAGTGGAAGAACCACCAAGCTACAAAAATAAAATTGACTGAATATCAAATTTTAAAATACTTTCCGTGTTAAGTATACAATTTTTGAAAACTTGCCACGCGTTACTGGCATTAAAATACACTTGCAAAATTGGCGGGCAAGGAACGAGCTGCGGTAGCCCAGATGGAAGGGGCGTCGCTACTAGTAATGCAAAAGTCGCAGGTTCAAATCCTGCCCGCGATTTCAAAAATAAAATTGGTCTTTATGTGTCTTTATCAGCATAACTTTCGGGTCATTTTATTGTCCTTTTACACAGATATAAAGGCGTGCGTGGCCCTTTACACGTACGGTTAGAGTGTAAAGTTGCGGATGCAAATTTAATGGCCCATTCGGTTCGTTTAAGTTCTAAGGTCATGACTCATGCTATACGAATTGGAGTCGGTCCAGTTTGGTATTACACATACACACACATATCACGCATTTAATCCCTTGCGGGGTAGGCAGAGCGTAGACGGCCGCAAGAAACGGACATTTACGCCACGCCAGACAAATGTTTGAGGGTCATTCGGAAATTGTGTATCGCCATAGTGACAGGTTGTCAGCCCATCGCCTAAATTGCAATACACACCCTCGAGTCCCTAAGTCGCCTCTTACGACACCCACGGGAATGAAATGGGATGATGCTATTCTAAGCCGGCATCACTTGGCAACATGGACTGTACCTACTTACCATATTTTTACCACTCTTTTATTACAGTTCTCCAATGCGTCATAGCTAGCGCCATTAAGGCAGCAGGCATTGAATTATAATTTATACCTAATGCAGCTAACAGTGCTAATGTTCGGCAGTAGAAAAGGGGCCATAAAAGTAAATTATGGGCCCCGTTCATCTACTACATGCTTTGTCCCCGGATTTATTTGTTACATTATCTACTTTGCTGATCCTCGGTTAGGTACACTAATTTTGATCTCGGAGACTATAATTTTTTCATTTGAAATATACCTACGAGGTGTAAGGGACAGCCAGCCCTCCGAATACTAATAGGGTGCATTCAGTCACGATAAAAATTATTTGACATACATACATACATACATATATCACGCCTTTATCCCTTGCGGGGTAGGCAGAGCGTTAAAAACTGTAAAAACGGACATTTACGCCACTTCTGACAAACATTTGAGGGTCATTTGGAATGTTGTGTCTCACCATAGTGACAGGTTGTCAGTCCATCGCCTTAATTTGCAATACACACCCTCGAGTCCCTAAGTCGCCTCTTACGACACCCACGGGAATGAAATGGGATGATGCTATTCTAAGCCGGCATCACTTGGCAACATGGACTGTACCTACTTACCATATTTTTACCACTCTTTTATTACAGTTCTCCAATGCGTCATAGCTAGCGCCATTAAGGCAGCAGGCATTGAATTATAATTTATACCTAATGCAGCTAACAGTGCTAATGTTCGGCAGTAGAAAAGGGGCCATAAAAGTAAATTATGGGCCCCGTTCATCTACTACATGCTTTGTCCCCGGATTTATTTGTTACATTATCTACTTTGCTGATCCTCGGTTAGGTACACTAATTTTGATCTCGGAGACTATAATTTTTTCATTTGAAATATACCTACGAGGTGTAAGGGACAGCCAGCCCTCCGAATACTAATAGGGTGCATTCAGTCACGATAAAAATTATTTGACATACATACATACATACATATATCACGCCTTTATCCCTTGCGGGGTAGGCAGAGCGTTAAAAACTGTAAAAACGGACATTTACGCCACTTCTGACAAACATTTGAGGGTCATTTGGAATGTTGTGTCTCACCATAGTGACAGGTTGTCAGTCCATCGCCTTAATTTGCAATACACACCCTCGAGTCCCTAAGTCGCTTCTTACGACACCCACGGGTAAGAAATGGGGTAATGCTATTCTAAGCCGGCATCACACGGCAAAATTATTTGAAATTTAAGATATTTTACGCGAGTTGTCATTGAATTTATCGATCCTTACGTTTTTAAATTTTCTTTGACTCAAAGTGTATAAGTAACATCACTATGCTACTTTTTCTTTTCGTGTTCGAAACCGAGCTGTCCAACGACCAGATGGAACCCTGGCCTGGTGCTAAAGCTTTTCAACCGCCTACTTCTAAAAGTGTGCCTCTGGCATAGTTGCGCAACGACTGCCGTCTATGTTACCATAGACAGCAACCGGGACCGACCGGCTTAACGTGTCCTACGATTTTTTTATAAGCATAGTGCTACTAAAAAAATGATTTTAAATTACTATTCAAAATATGTATCATCATCACAACTTACGTTGTTCTTATGCAGTAGCAGTAAATATGTGTGCGCGTGCGTCCGTCAGAAGAAAGGGAAACGTAGAAACGGAAACGTAGGAATTGTAAAATCCAAAATAAACACAACTTAAATCCGTTTGAAATTGTTTTATTGTGATTAGTAATAGTTGTGCAAACTCAAGAAAATATTAAGAAGAAAGGAAATTGAGAATTCCAATCTTATTGCCAGCGGCAAGAAGAATATCCGGGATATCTTTCGGGTGTTCAAGAACGAAGATCCCGATGACGTCCCGAAGTATGTAGCACGAGACCATAATAAGCTGCCGCCAGTGACGTTTGACCACGTCGACGTCACCACGCTGCTTAAGGACATCGTGTTGCTGAAATCCGACATCAAGGATCTGAAGCAAAAGTGGGTGACCGCTGAGCAAGTGAGTGCTGAGCTGCGACGCGAGTTGACCTCATTACGAGGGCAAAACGCCGCGTCAGCGACTCCGCCAGCCGCGTGCGCAAATAGGCAGCGCGACGCCGCCGTGCAACATGAAACCGCACCGGTCAGCAATTCCCCGCGCCCAGCAACTCAACAACAGCCCGATACGCTGCGTGTCAGCGACCCCGCAGTTGATAGGAAGAGCGTCAACAACATACTGGCGCCTCCACCGTCCCGCCCCGAGCCTGCGCTACATCCCGACGCTGCACCCTTTATACCTGGGAAGCAAAAGGACGTGCCACCGCAGAAGACTCGCCGCCTTCGCCGCAAGCGACAGCCAGCGGCTACCCTGACGCAAAAGCGGAAGCAGAAGGCAGGCCCTGCGGCGAACGAAAACAATGTCGCGTCTAAAGCGATTGTAGACGAGGAAGGCTTCACTCTAGTAGAACCCAGGAAGTATCGACTTCGTCGCAACCGCAATAAACGCGGCACCGTAACTGCAGCCTCAACAACTCTCAAGGCTGCCGAACCCATCGCACAGCTGTATGTGTCCCGGCTAGACTGTGATACGACACCGGAGGACATTATACAACACCTGCAGAAGATGGTAAAGCTACGCCAGGATCCTCCACGAATCCCCGCCGGTTTGACCCTGGAAATCCGACAGCTGGACCCTAAAATTTCAATAAATTTTAGGTCTTTTGTTTTGTCGTTTCCCCGGAAATACGCGTGCGAATTCATGCGAACAGATTTCTGGCCACAGGGAGTCGTATTCAGGCGCTATCGACCCCCTGTGCAACGTGAGTCGCCGTCGCCTAAAGTGCCTATCTAGCGCTTTACTTAAGTGACATTATTGTAGTGTATTTATAGTATTTGTGTTAGATTTTAAGTCATATTTTATTGTTTTATTTTATTTTATATGGGCCTTGTTGCCTGAAATAAAGGATTATTATTATTATTATTGCCATACAAATACAGCTACAGTGCGTAACGGATGCGTCTGTCAAATTGTTTGACAGTGATACTTTCAAAATATATCAATTCGTTTCCAATATGACCTATCCATTATTATTATCGAAAATACTTTTAGTAGCAAAACAAATGCTTATTACGAAAATAAGCATCGAATTCAGAAAGAAAATATATCATTATTATAACGCTAAATTAGCAATATTTACCAAACCAACTCCAACCTACTCATTAGGCATGCTCGTCACTCATAAAAAGAAATGGAGGGAAAAATAAAATTCTTAAAATCTTTTCAATCAGACTTTCCAAATAGAATGAAAGTTCAAATAGAAAGAATCTTTGAAAGGTCAACATACATCGCAAAAAGTTGGATCTAACTCCAACGAAAGAATACGTTACAGTTTTATATCACACGGTATAAATGACACTCTGTATCACGCAAGCAATGTAATTCAAATCTTCCAATAGATTTCAGATTAGGTTTTTCGTAGTGGTCAAGTTCATGACCTCACACTTGAACATTTAGTACAGATTAAGTTGTATAAAAGCGTTATATAGTTTGGAGGGCTTGAGTGGTAAGTACCTATCACTAAGTGTAAAGTAGTTTTAGTATTCTTTTATATGCAGCATAAAATATTTAAGTGCCTTTAAGTTTAAGATACGTAACCCCTATGAAATGAATTAATTTGTGATGTGAATTATTTGATAAATACAGTTATTGGTTTTGATGTTGACCCCTGAAAACCACGGGTTTGATATTATACTGGTAAAAGCATAAAAAATATTTGAACTTCCCATACAAACTAATCCAGAGGTCAACTTGTACGGGAGGTTCTTATTTTTTAAACATTTTAACCTATGTTCCTTTGAAAGTTGTTTAGGTTCACCGCTTACAATATTTGTAGCGAATATTTTACATAATTACATGCATATATCACGCCTTGTGGGGTAGGAAGAGCATACCCTCCCTTAAAACGAACATTTACGCCACGTCTAACAAACATTTGAGGGTAATTCAGGAAATTGTGTATGTCATAGGGACAGGTCCGCCCATCGCCTAAAAAAGCAGTACAAACCCTGGAGTCCCTAAGTCCCCTCTTACCACTCCCGTGTTAAAGAAATGAGGTGATGATAATCTAAACCAGCATCTCACGGCAGCTGTATTTAAACCATCCGAAACTACGCCACTAAAGTTCAAAGGTGTGTTTTGACCTCTGCAGGAGGCTTGTGCCTTGCAGTGACTCACAGCCCTCCCAACGCCTGTTCATAATGATTGGACACCACAAGATCGAGAGCTATTCCCACTAACATTCTGGCGAGAATGTTCCGAGCCAATGTTACCACCATTTGGAACAATTCCAATACACACGCAAATGATATTCATCCCGCGGTAAATGTTCAAATAAAGAGGTTTGTTTTTGCAGAACAGACTCCTTAAAAACCGCTTAATGGTCGCCTTGTGTTGCTATTATATTCTTAGCGCTGTTTTTAGTGCTATTTTCTGGTTTTGAGCGTCTGTTTGCAGAGTAGATTAAAAAATACATACATAATATATACATACATAAATTATCATTTTCTGGTTTTGAGCGTCTGTTTGCAGAGTAGATTAAAAATACATACATAATATATACATACATAAATTATCATGCCTATAATCCCTAAAGGGGTAGGCAGAGCGTAAACGGCTGTACAAAACGGACACTTACGCCACGGCTGACAAACATTTGTGGGTCATTTGGAATAATGTGTATCACCATAGTGACAGGTAGTCAGCCCATCGCCTAAATTTGCAATACACACCCTCGAGTGCTTTAGTCGCTTCTTACGACACCCACGGGAAAGAAATGGGGTGATGCTGTTCTAAGCCGGCATCACACGGCTAAATATATGGAAGTAATTCATATCACAACACTTACATTACATTAACAGCCACGACAGTCCACTGCTTGCCTCCCGCTATTGGGGAGTATAGCTATACTCGCCACGCTTGGCAAGCGGATTGGCGAGCGCAGTGCAAGATGTTGCATTCACAAGGAACGCTGCTGCCCATTCCCTAAGTAATTGTCCCTTAGTCGCTGTTTTCGACACCCACGAGTACAATTGGGGTGATGTTATTTTCTGCCGGCACCACACAGGCATTCGTATCACAAATAAATTAAAATGTATTTGCTTTTGGCTCTACGTTTACAATGGTTTTTAACAAGTTTTTGTTTTTGAGTTGGGTGTTTTCGTTTTATCAAGGAGCATTTTTATTTTTTCATATTCAAAGCATCAATCAAAAGTTTTGATTGATGCTTTGAGTAAAACTTTTTCACAAAGTTTGAATGACCTTTGAACTGAGTTTCGTATAGCTAAACTACATTAAGTACGTATTTTATAATTAAAAATACACTTATTTCAGTGCAAATTATGTATCTTGAAAATGGGCTTATAAATCAACCGCGAAAGGTTGGATAGTGTTCGGAATTTCGAATCCCATTTTCTTGATATCTCTGAAGTACAAAACGATGTTTTTTAAAGTAAATACTTCAAAATATATGCTACTGAACTACCTATGGGGCTCAAAATACGATTGATTGAAATTGCCTCGATGGAAAAAATCGCATAGTAAGCTCTTATTTTGCGTTTTTGGACTGTTTTTGAGACTGAAAACCTGAACGATTTGATAGGTATCCATTATTTCATATTTTATTTTGTATCCACTTCTTCCTCATTAAATAAGTAATGAATCTATGGGCTTACTTTTTGAAATATTTGTTTATATATTATGATAATCAAATAAATGTTCGGTTTTCCGGATCCGAGTAAAGAGACTTACTTCTTGTGGCTGATACCGCCTTAATGGTATTAACGCATGGCATGGCTGCATCTACCGGAATAGTTTTGCAACTACAATCAAGCATCTCTTTAAAAATGTCGTTAACCTGGTGGAGGCGTAAAGTTACATGCCGTGTGATGAACCTTGGCCAGCCCCGAGGCAGTGCCTTCAAATATATATTTTTATCTCGCCCGAGCTGGTTTTCTATTTGGACAGTACAAAATTGTTATAAAAAGAAGAAAATTGTGTTATACAAGTTTCTTTTCTTTTTACAATGATTGATCATGAAGTCAATAAGTGATAATACTATCCTACATTGGATAAAGTTAATGACCTTTCATTTTATTTCAGAATCGTTCTAATAAAGCGGTCGTAGTCGTTATTAAACCCATGTCTAAGGTATATTATGGTGTGGCTTAAAAAAATCCTTGAACAAGGATTCATTTCATTGGCCTGTAATAAATGTAATGTAATTATGCCCTATACGCCGAGGATCTTGGGTTCAATCCCCACACAGCGCAAATATATGTAAATTTATTTTGAAATATTGCCTAAACAAAATAGTGCCTGTTGTGTCTGTATTCTTTACCTATGTGTTTTTCTCTTTAATGTTCATGTTTACAATATATCGTAAATAAATAATAATATTTGTGTTGCGTCTGGGTTTTTCTATGTATTGTATGAATTGATTTCATGAAGTATTTAGTATTAATATCAGCAATCTAGTTTCCACAGCTTCGCTTAGTTTGGAGCTAGATGGCGCTGTGTGAAATGTCCAGGATGTTTATTAACTGGGTCATTCATCCAATGGGAGTGAATACTACTCCTACTCATGTAAGATGGTGCTTTGGAGAGCACGTTAAACCGTCGGTCCCGGTTGCTATCTATGATTACTTAGACGGCAGTCGTTACACAATCATATCAGAGGCATACTTCTCTGACACCAGGGTTAATCGGGTCGTCGGAAGACTCAGGATTCCACACGAAAGAAAGAAGAAGAGGCTGACGGATGAAAAACTCTGACACCAGGCTTAATCGGGTCGTCGGAAGACTTAGTATTCTACACGAAAAAAAGGAGAAGAGGCAGACAGATGAAAAACTCTGACACCAGGGTTTATGGGTCGTTGGACGACTCGATGTCCCATACGTAAAGAAGAAGACTCATGTTAAAAGAGGAAAAGATAGTTTAAGCCTATTACCTCTAAGCGAAATGCTTAGAGGTAATAGGCTTCGTTTTCCCTGCAGTTGACTCTTACCTCTCACTGCTCGTTTCGAAGCCTCCTTCAGCTCAAGAAAGAAGGTCTTAATACGATAAGCTCTGAAAAAACCCACTTTATCCAACAGTATAGACGACTCACCTTTATAAACTTTGTCGTACTGCACTTTTATAGATATTTTTATAGGAAATGTTTTACTCTGTGACTGTTTTAGAGATAATCTAAAGTAAAACAACGGTGCCGTGTAATGCCGGCTTAGAATAGCATCACCCCATTTCTTACCCGTGGGAGTCGTAAGAAGCGTCTAAGGGACTTGAGGGTGTGTATTGCAATTTTAGGCGATGGGCTGACAACCTGTCACTATGGCGATACACAATTTTCCGGATGACCCTCAAATGTTTGTCAGACGTGGCGTAAATGTTTACGCTCTGCCTACCCCGCAAGGGATTATAGGCGTGATATGTGTATGTATGTATGTGTATGTAAAACAACGGTACGGAAGGCGGTTGAGTCATAATTTATTAAACCTAAGTCGTTGAAAGACGAAATTAGTTGGTACAGGCACAGAATAATAACTAGTAACTAGCGTTACAGAAGCTTTACTTCGCAATGGTTTTCAAAGAAATATGTGAAAATAAGAAATTGAAAAAGAAAATTGAAAACGAGTACCAAGAGGTTGAAGATTTCGTCGGCTTACGTCGGGGGGCGCCCCGACGTAAGCCGACGAAATGAGCTACCGGCGGGTAGCTCAGTTGGCAGAGCAGTGGAACGGTACTCCACGGTCCCGGGTTCAAGTCCCGGCGGGTGCTGACATTTTTTCAATTTCTTATTTTCATTTATGAAAGTAATATAGCACTGTGAGTGCAAAATAAAACCATAGTACAAAAGAAATATGTACTCAATCTGATAGACAATATGATTTAATTTAGCTCGCGTTCCAGTCAACCACGTGTTCATTTGCATACCGGCCAAATATTTTTTTGAGGGAATATGAGCCGCGGTCTAGGGTTGCTTACTTCGAGAAACTACTTACGCCATCTAGCGCACAACACGAGCGTTTACTCCTACTTTTGGCGGGCACGCAGCAGGCAGCGACGAGTACGTTCATGTAGTCTAAGACCTAGCAGCATAATTGTATATGCTATACGATTATTGCCGAAGATTTAATTCAATGAAGTAATAAACCTGCAATAGTCCTTGCATCAGGCGGGTGCTGGCTCTGGGTGTACGAGTACTTCTATAAGGTGTAAAAAAATTAGCTAAGAATATTTTAAGGGGTGAACCAGTACGTGAAACTGAACAACTTTCCCCAAGGAACATAGGTCGAAATATGAAAAAATAATTTGACCCTCCCATACTTAGTGTGTTACCCGGGCGGGATAATTTGTATGGGAGGGCCAATTTTTTTTTCATATTTCGACCTATGTTCCTTGGGGAAAGTTGTTCAGTTTCACATACTGGTTCACCCCTTAAAATATTCTTCGCTAATTTTTTTACACCATGTATAGTGCAGACAGAGCAAGTATCCGCTTGATGTACACATCACAACACATTATTTGGTATAAAAAAGGCCTCTGTGCTGTTGGCTTTGGCCCCACACATGCCTCAAAGGACCGGGTCCCTGTGGGCCCGAGATCCGAAAAGAATACCAACATAATAATAATAAAATGTATACTAATAATAATAATATTATAATGTATACTATTTTTTTTCCCGTGGGTGTCGTAAAAGGCGACGACGAACAATTTTAGGCGATGGGCTGACAACCTGTCACTATGGCGATTCACAATTTTCTGAATGACCCTAAAATGTTTGTCAGACGTGGCGTAAATGTCCGTTTTTAGCGGTCGTTTACGCTCTGCCTACCCCGCAAGGGATTATAGGCGTGATATATGTATGTATGTATGTTTTCGTCTGTCTGTAGCGACCTCTGGGAGCTACGACAAGAAGCTCACTCAAAGTGGTTCACGAGCAAGCAAGACGCAACAGAAGTTCCAACATAGCTGCAAGATGGCGCCACGTGACAGAACAAAGAGCCTGAAACGCGGTATCGAAGTGTTTCACCGCGCAACGCATATATACAACTTTCAATTCTATCCAGGTGGACCAGTCGGTCCCCTGGCCACAACACCCGGCCAGGCGGGTAGCTACCCTTTTCCCGACACCACCTGGAACCCTCCATTCTGCCTATTGGCATCACTCCTGTCACCCGCCATATGTCCATCTTGCAAAAAATTGTCGAGAAAGTTGAACAAATAGCGCACGCGTGTGACTTCTTTCGCTTGCGGCAGCCCGCTAGATTAGCCCTTTCGCAGTGGCCGGCGCCTGGAGGTATGTTTTCAATTCCTACACGCGGAGTGACACAGGCCTGGTACAGGTACGGATAATACAGGGTGTAAGGGACGGTGTACCGAAAACTTTGCAAGCATGATCAGACCATGAAACTGAACAACTTTTACTATGGAGCCATTGGGAAACGAAATTTTTTTTTTCGAGTTTCCATAGAAAGTCAGTCAGGTGATCGGGAATTTTGAATGATAGATCGAAAAAAAAAAATAGTTTACCAACATAGCTTCCATTGAAAAAGTTGTTCAGTTTCATGGTCTGATCATGCCTGCAAAGTTTTCGGTACACCGTCCCTTACACCTCGTATAATACTTTTGCGTATAGTACAGGACAGGTACCAGTTTAACGGTTCTTAGTCTTATCGCGTTAAAAGGAACAAAACTAAGTAATAGCAAATTATGGAAATTTTAGGCGATGGGTTCACACCTTGTCAATAATAGTGATTCACCCTTTTCTGAATGACCCTCATAATCATCTTTGTCAGACGTGGCGTAAATGTTTCTCTTTCACGGCAGTTTACGCTCTGCCTACCCTCCAAGGTATACAGGCAAGATGTATGTAGATGTCGTTATCCCTTGCTTCGACACGACCATCAAGAGGTCGAAAATTCCGCGACAGTTGTTGTGACTCCGATAGGTCAGGTGGTATACACCACGGTCCCGGTTTCAAGTCTCGGCCGCAGTAATTCTTTTTTTAATTTCTTCAAATAAAATTGTAACAGAATAGAGGTGCTAAAAAGGTTAAATATCGTCTAATTATTTTTTAAGGATTTCGGTCATCTTTTAATGTGGGACACAGAGTCGTACAACGACCCGATGTACCCTGGTGTCAGAGTTTTTAAATTTTTAGGTAATACACGGGAAGTGTTTTAAAATTTGGTATTGTCTTAGTCATTTGACAACGTCAAATATTTAAAAAAGCGGTAAAAACACCACACACACACACACGTATCACGCCTATAATCCCTTGCGGGGTAGGCAGGGTATAAACGGCCGCAAGAAACGGACATTTATGCCACGTCTGACAAATAATTGAGGGTTATTCGGAAAATTGTGTATATCCATAGTGACAGGTTGTCAGCCCATCGCCTAAAATTGCAATACACACCCTCGAGTCCCTCAGTCGCCTCTTTCGACTCCCACGGGAATGAAACGGGGAGATGCTATTCTAAGCCGGCATAACACGGAACGGCAAGCGGTAAAAACGATGCCACAAAAAACGATTTTTTAATCTCTTGCAGTCTCGCCCAATATAAAATACATCATCTACCTATGTACCTGGCCAACGCACCTTTTGTGAACGAGTACCCGACGTAATCGTGCCACGAATACGTAATGGCCGGGATTTTCCCGGACATTTTTGGGACACTTACCCTACGGTGAATATTATGAATATCATCAACGTAGGCGCGTTTTTATTCCGAGTGAGGTATAAAAGGATGAGTAGAATAAAATTTAATTAGTCTAGCTTTGTGCACGAACTCACACCTGTGTACGTAACTTAATTAACAGTTTGGCGACCCACTTTTGTTTCGTGTTGTAACAATGTGATCAATTCTGGGAACTCTGAAATAAGACGCTCAATTCTAGTTACATTATAGATAGGGTTACGTGTGTAGAAACCATTGGGGGTCTGGTTAATTATATGCATGTAAATAACACCTTTGGAAAATCTTGGCTTAAATAAATGTCGTGTCCTCGTGGGTGGTGGGACATAGTTACATGCCGAGTGATTAACCCCAAACCGGTGCCTTTATTACTCGACTGCCCAACTAAAAAAGGAGTGTAATGTTTTTAGAGTTCATGTATGTATGTATATATGTGCGATTCTTTAAAGGACTGAAACTCTTTGACTAATGAACAGATTCGAATGGGAATTGTATCGGATGAATCCTTACATTATCCTGAGTGTCATAGGCTAGGTTTTATCTCAGAAAACAGTCGTGTTTTTATTTATCATGCTTGTTTTTATTTTTCTATCCCGCTTGAGCTGGTTTTCTATTAGCACAATACAAAATAGTTATAAAAAGAAGTAAATTGTGTTATTATATTTTGTTTTATTTTATTGTTATACATTTTTTATGTTTGATCATGACGTCAATAAGGGATAATACTATCCTACATTGAATAAAGTTAATTTCATTTCATTGCAAGTACGTGTAAACTTCTTGTTTTTAGTCGACATTTTGTCTGGTGTTTGCTTTTTAAAACCACGCTTACGAAGCCATGCATTGCAGTGCTACGCCGTAGTGATATGCTACGTGTCGCTTCAACATTGCCTACGAATAGTTTAACAAGTCGAATTTGACAAGTATCAGATTATTTATAGAGATTTTCATACGTTTAAGGTGGACCTCACACACACGGCATGAATTTGCGGTATTTTTACGGTCCAGTTTTAATGACGAAAAGAGTTTTAAAAAATCACATAGATAAAAACGCCGCCTATCAAAATTACTTACTGCTAAATATCTTAATATCTTGTGGCACGTGTGCAATCCTTATTAAATGTTTTTTTACGCTGAAAGCATAATAATGTATTAAGTATTGTATTTTAATGGAAGTGACCGATTGCGAAAACTCAAGACTTTCCCAAAGAAACATATCGACATGTGATAAAGGTTTTTTTTACCTTCACATACAAAATGTACGCACTTATCAGCCGACCATGTCAATTAGTATGACAGATCCATTTTTCATAATTTTATTCTATGTGCTTTGGGAAAACAAGTTCCTTATCACTAGGCCTTTATGCGTTAGTTTACATCATCATTAAATAGTTTAATAGTAAACACAATTACACACACACACTTATGTGTGTATTACGGCCAGTTAACTTAGTAGGTAGTATAGTCGTCAACATACATACATATATCACGCTTATTTTCCATTCGGGTTAGGCAGAGCATTAACGTGCGTTGAAAACGAACATTTACGCCACGTCTGACAATCGTCATTCAGAAAAATATGTTTCACTCTAGTGACAGGTTATCAGTTCATCAACTAAAATTGCAATACACGTGTTACCCGCGAGTTCATTAGTCGCTTCTCATGACACCCACGGGTAAGAAATGCTGTGGCGATATTTTAAGCCGGCATCACACGGTAGAGTTTGGTAGTATAAGTCGCGTAAAAAAACATATTTACGGCGGTTTGTTAAGTAATAGTCGTTAAGTACAACTTTTTACGAGGATTAAGACGTATTATGACGTGTAGCATATTTGTGGTACAATATACCACAACTCGGGCTATAATAAGGCTTTATAGCCCACGACAGCGTCGAGTAATTGCGTTATAAATTATCATTTGTATAGAATACGTTACGTACGTGCGAAGACGTATCACGTTTAGTTACGTATATGATAAATTTCGTGATAATGCGTTTTTAAGTACCGGCGTAAGGTTTTGTTTGTGTTTTGTATGCGAAAGACTTAAGGGCACCGTCTCCCAAAATATCGCGTGGGCATGATTTTTAAAACGGTTTCATTGGGACAAATAGTCATTAAATAAAAAAATATATGTTATTTTTCAGGATCAATCAGAGACAATTTTGATTTAAGTGACACACTTTGATTGGTGATTTTTCGTACAATAAAGAATATTTATGAAGGCCCTGTGGCCCGCTGATAGCGTCATCAGCCATTTATAAACTTAGATTAGCATGAAATCTCTTGTATTGCTTTGTTTAGTTAAGTAAAACATATCTTCCAGTAGGTTATGTTACTCCTGGGGTGCATACATTGGCTCGCAAGACGGGACACAAGTAAAACTTTACGCGGAAACAGAGAATCATTCCTAAAAGTACTTTTTGCGATGCATTCTTGAAGACAACTGAGCTAAAACGGGTGCTGCACTTTGGGTACGCGACTCTGAACATTAACAGCCATAACAGTCCACTGCTGGACATTAGCCTCCCCCTATTACGGGGTATTGACATACTCACCACGCTTGGCATGCGGATTGGCAAGCGAAATGCAAGATGTTACATTAACAGAAACGCTGCTGCCCAAACGCAAAAAAATGTAAAAATAGTCCAAAATTTAAAAAATAAATCTATCGAGCAAACTTTCTTTAAACGTGTTTTCCTGCGACAAAAATCTAGATAATATAATGAAAAATCATTATACATAAAAATAAAGTGTTTATCGTATCCACCAACAAAATTGCGTGCACCCAAAAATACCCATTTTTCTCACGGCGCGCCCTTAGAGTGGTTCGAGAGCCCAGTGGTGGGCACCAACAAACAGGAAAAGCATACCTGGCTGGACACGCTAGTCATTTGGACACCAAAGTGTCAAGTCGCGGCAATAAATACCTACAATGGTTATTTAAAAATTAATAAGACCTTGTAAAAATTAAGCGCTTTATTTATGTATTGTAATTTTGCTGAAAGTTACCATTTTAAGCATTTTTGGAATACATAACCAGATCGCACTGTGTTTACAAGGTTATATTGATTCTAAATAACCATTGAAGGTATTTATTCCCGCGAATTGATAACTTGGTCACCAGATGACAAGCGTGTCCAGATAGAGATTTTTTTCCTGTTAGGGGCGCCACTAGGGTCTCGAACCACCTTAATGAGGGCATTTTGTGGTTTAGCTTAAAACTGGCATTAGTGTTAATCAGGTCGATCGGTGGCCTAATTAACCTCACCAACTATGTAACTATACAGGATGTAAGGGACAGTGTACCGAAAACTTTGCAAGCATGATCAGACCTTGAAACATTAACTGTGGAACCTATGTTGGGAAATTATTTATTTTTAGAGTTTCGCCAGCTGATCGGAAATTTTGTATGGGAGGTCGAATTTTTACCGTAGTAAACCTTTCACTGATTGCCGTGTGAATTGGCTTAGAATAATTATCAATTATTATTTATTTCCCGTAGGTGTCGTAAGAGGCGACTAAGGGACTCGAAGGTCACATGTGTCTTGCAATTTTAGGCGACAACCTGTCACTATGGCGTTATAAATTTTTTTGAACGGCCCTCAATGTTTGTCAGATGTGGCGCAAATGTCCGTATTTTGCAGCAGTTTACGCTCTGCCTACCCCATATGGGCGTGATTAATGTAAATAATTGAGAATATAACCACTTCACCCCGTATACAATACAATACATGCTTTATTTGTACAAAACAAACAGATACAGTGAAAGAAAATAAGAAATTGAAAAAATGTCAGCGCCCGCCGGGACTTGAACCCGGGACCGTGATTTTCATTTATGAAAGTAATATAGCACTGTGAGTGCAAAATAAAACCATAGTACAGATACAGTGAAAGAAAAAAAATCGGTACAATTTAGGCGGCCTTATTGCTGAGGTAGCAATTTCTACTTGGCAACCTTTGTATGAAAAAAGAAAGAGTATATATACCTACTCTATACTAGAAATGTCTTCTACAGAAAACATTTATCACAGTTTTTTTGGTTCATTAATTACTAGAAACCATTCAGTACGTCCTCTGGCTTCTAATCCAGCCGTGGTAATTTCTCAGACGCCGGTGCTAAACTAAACTAGTTAACTGCCTGCCCGCCCCTTCCTTGTTATCAGGTATTGGCTGGAGCCAGGATTGAGATACTTGTGAATCTTGTGATACATACATACATACATACATACATAAATCACGCCTATATCCCTTACGGGGTAGGCAGAGTGTTAACGGCCGTAAAACGGATATTAACACCACGTCTGACAAAAGCTTGAGGGTCAACTAGATAACTGTTTTTAATTCAGCAATTGATAAATTAACCTTCACTGTGTATGACTATAGTGACAGGTTGTCAGCCCATCGCCTAAAATTGCATACACATCCTTCGAGTCCCTTAGTCGGCTCTTACGACACCCATGGGTTAGAAATGGGGTGATGCTATTCTAAGCCGGCATCACACGGCATTGTGATACATGCTGTTGGAAAATTAGGAAATCTAGAGAACTATTTTTGATGGCGGCTTAGAATATCATTACCACATTTCTTTCCCATGGGTGTCGTAAGATTCGACAACATGTGGTTTGTAATTTAAGGCGATGGGCTGACTGATAACCAGTCACTATGGTGATACACAATTTTCTGAATGACCCTTAAATTTTTGTCAGATGAGGCATAACGTTTTTACGGCCGTTCACGCTCTGCCTACCCCGCAAGGGATATAGGCGTGACATATTAATGTATTTTGGATTAAGTGGATTTTATACACGCACTTGAAAGCATGAAGCTTTTTCCACATGCGCATTTCTCAAATTTAAACTGTGAAATTCTGCAAGTTGTGGTTTGACCACTTGGTTCAAATTCTACTACTCAAAGAAAAGCGTTGAATGTGAAAATCAACTGACAACAGTTACTAACATTACAGCAGCAGGTTTCTCAATTCTTTTTTACCCTTTTCGATTTTAGCCCTGGGGCTTTGAAACCTACCTGGCTGGTTGGCTGTGGTTGTTCAAACAACCAGTCCAATTTTGTTTAGCATATTTCAATGCGAACGAATGACGAACGTTTTTTTCCTATCAGGTTTACTACGTCAACACTTGTCTCAATTCGAGACGTAAATTCTTTTAAATTACCATAAATGAGCGTTGATAGGGTCAGAAAAGGCTAAGAGTTATCTAGTACCATCATGTTGAAAAACACCAATGGGTTCTTTGCCATTACTAGTCAATTTAGTCGCCATTGTTTTCATCGTCGACTTATTTTGACTGCCTATATGAAGTGTAATGTTGTTGGATTCCAAAGCCTTAAACAAAAGTCACAATTAAATTAAACCTTGAATACCCAGGAATAATTTAGCCAAAGAATATCTAAATATTGCTGGCTTCAAGCAAAAGTGTCAGTTGGTAAACCAGTTTCAGTAATTGATTTGGGTCTCGGCCGAACAAATATCGGTGCGGACCTTTGGTATAGTGCAATCAACAGGAGAATAGCGGGGGAATTGATATAATCGAATTCTTGGATTTAAAGTTCACACCACTGTTATAGAACTGCGGAGAAAATGTTAATGGAAATGGACACTTTTCTACCAACAGTTGTTGAGCTATTTTTGTAAATGATGATATTTAATTTATAAATACATTTCATCTATTTCATGACGTCAATAATCAATAAGTGATAATGCTATCCTACATTGAATAAAGTAATTTCATTTTCATTTTCATTTATTAACATATATGTTTTTTTTTTAGTTCAACGCCATATTACACTTGTAGGTTGGATAGAAAATTTCCTATTGCCAAGTGACATTAAAAGTTTGGTCCACACGATGAGATGACAGATATTCATTGGACGACATGCTCTGCGAGACTCTTTTTGGTGAGAAGATTCTAGAACGCTGAGCAGGAAGTACTTCTCTTTCGCAATATAATTCAGACATCTGGTCTAAACGAGGGACAAAAGATATAGCACTATCCCATAAAGAGATAACTTCTATTCTAAGTATTGTTGTGGTAAAAACGCTCTACATTTAAAGGTCATTGATCTTGCCCTGTACTACAAGCCGTTCCATAGATTTTTCTAAAGTTTATAGCTTGTACCACATTCGAAACCCGTTGTAATTACTGTTAGACAACTAACACGGCTTCAATTTGGAGTGACGGACGTTTTAGCAGATTATAGGCGAGTTTGGTAGCGGATTAAACTTAATACACCCTGTGTATGGCGGTATCAATTAATAGTATTGTAACGAAATGGCTACCTTCGACTTGGAGAATTCCATTTCTGCTTATAACTTATTTTACTTTTTATTTTTTGTATACTTTATTGCACATGGTACAAAAGGCGGGCCTGAAGCCAGACACCATTCCCTACCGACAAAGAGAGACAGAAGGGGTGCACTAAGGAGAAAAAACCACTTAAGGAAAACAACATGTCATACTACTTAGTTAGGATATAACTGCTCAACTAGGATATAGATATAGGTCTCAAAAACCTTTTTTATTATCCCACCCGAGCCGGTTTTCCATAAGGCAAACACAAAATTGTTACAAAAAAGAAAATTGTCTAACATAAATTCCTTTTTTTTAATAATGACAGATCATGACGTCAACAAGTGATAATACTATCCTACATTATAAGTAAATTTAATTTATTTTTCATATACTTTTTGACAGTTATGTACCTACCAGTGATGCGATGTGAATTCGAAATAATGTGTGGGAACCCTTTACACATACCACGCCTTATCCATATTCATAAAGTATATGTGGCGCAGCGCAAATTTTAGTTATTTACGCTTTGCCTACCCTGCAAGGGATATAGGCGTAAATATGTAACTATATTATGAATGCTATCGACCCCACTTTTGCCTTTGACTGCACCTCGTTTATGGCGAGTGTACTCGTGAACGGCCTCGACAGTGGCGCCACTTCACAAAAAAAAACTCTATTTTCAATCAATTTATCAGAATGTGCACTGCTTAAGTTCTTAGTATTATCCTTACTTAAAATTAGAACCTGCAAATGCAATGAAACATTCGCTGTAATTTATAAAAACCGGCCACTATTGGTATTAATTGCCATAATTTTAATTACAGCGAACATTTGATTGAGTTGGCAGGTTCTAATTTCAATTGAGGATAATACTAAAAAACTTAAGCAACGGTCGTTTTGATAGTTTGTTTGTATAAGGATAAAGTATTTTTTATTGTATAGTGGCGGCGTCACTATAGAGACCGTTCATGTCTACACTCGCCTTAAAAGAGTTAGCTTTTTATGTTGTTCCAACATAAAATACAGACAATTTGAGCTTACTCATCCGTGGATTACGTTTTATTTGATCAATAGCTTAATTCAGTTTATTACACAAAAAATATTACTCAGCTCGGAGGGATTTTTTTATGTTTTTCACGAGTTATTAAATGAGGTAGAACTGGTAGATTTGCTGTATTTTCTTAAATGAAAATGTTTTGGCGATTGAACGCGTGACCTGTGGAATACCGGCTAACCGCTCTGCCACTGAGCTATAGGCGCCTCGGCTGAACACTTCCAAATTTCGACTAATTGATTCTCGACTTGGAGCGATGTAGGTACAGTCAAGAAAAGGCTGGGTTAGACCGTTTGGACTTTGGACCGTTCTTAGGCCGCGCGCATAAGACTTACATTGGCAGTTTGAATTTCAAACCCAGCCTGATCTTAAATGTACAAGCGAAATCTAGTGTTAGTTACTACTTAAACTAATTCTATGGTTTTTAGTATTAGACCGGGCCTATCGCGATAGTATTTAGGTAAATATTAGTAATTTACCTGTGTCCCGACGTTTTGACGATCAGTGAAAGTGATCTGGAGTGCTTAAAAAGTTGTAATTCTATGGTTAGTCCACATTACAGTAGGAATGTATTTTTTGCTAAAAACAATGTTACGGCGAGCATGTAGTGCAATTAGACGCGCGCTAGTTTTAATAGCAAATTGAAAATGAACTGTGTCGCAATGAGGAGGCTAACTGGGGAATTAATGGCGCCACTCTTAACTGCCTTTTTTGTGATTGGCCCAAAGTGTTAGGCCGGCTTAGAATAGCATCACCCAAATACTACCCGTGGGTATGGTAAAAAGCGATTTACGAATTAATTCATCTAGGCAATGGGCAGTAGCGTTCCCAATAAAAGCAATATCTTGCACTGCGCTCGCCAATCCGCCTAAGGGAAGTCCTATGTCCAGCAGAGAACTGTTGAAACTGTTAATGTAAAAAATATGTCTGGTCAAAAATGTGTTCATGTCAAATGTTCAGTTACTTACTTCTTAGTGGAGCATTTAGTCACAGACGCGCCGGCTGCTATCAGATCTGCAATAAGCTTTGAAATTTACACCCCGTTAAGGCCCTGCTTTTCCTGAAAAGTTGGAATTTTTCGTTCGCGCTGCATCAGAGAGAAACAGCCAATCCTTTTGCGCGAGACTTTACGGTTTTTTCGACATAGAAACCAGGGAAATACCGTTACAATGTCTTATTCAGCCATTTTACTAGAAACGGTATGTATCTTAATTATAACATGAACAATTTTAGTAATTACACTAATAACTTTAAAACTGTAAACATAATATTGAAAAAAGTATAAAAATAGAGGTAGCTGTGTTTTTTTTGCTATCTAGTAAAGTTTGTTAAATTGTGTAACTGATATTAACTGTTATCTGTTCATTGGCCTCACACGTCTGTGACAGACGATTTAACCAGTGTCTGAGGCAAGACTTTTCATGGCTTCTTCTTCTTCGTCGAGTCGAAATGGTAACTAAATGAGATTGGACCAGTGTTTGGCCACAGCGACAGCTGTTGGGTTCGCCTCTTTCATGGCTGTATCACTGCCACTTCACGTGTTGGTATCCGCGTGACGCGGGTGAAGTGTCCTCTCCACAGACACTGCGTTGCTTGGGACGCAATTATGGAAAACGCAGGGCTGCCCAGGACCTGCGCCACCCTCTCGGCCTTCCTGGCTGGATCCGCAGGAACGAGTCTGCCGCGCGGTAGATCTCTGTCACACGCGCCTGACGGAGACCCCGTTCCGGGTTTAATTGTGGAGTTGGCCTCTCCAGGACCGTTGTGTTGGGTCGGTTTTATCCCTCGGTCGCTTCTTACGACTCCCACGGGAAGAGTTGGGGTGGTGCTATTCTACTCTGCCGGCACCATGCGGCGATGTTATCTGTTTGATCTTCGACAATATTCTATATTTTTCCGTAATTTAATGGCTGTAATTGTCTAAATAAAACGGTTTTAAAATCTTGCCCGCGTTACTCATCGAGTTGTTCGTCGACTCCGTATCCCACACGGAATTATGACGATGTTGCCGCATTTGTAGTTTTTCGTATCTGCAACGTAGCCAAAAAATCCTTTTGTATTCGTATAACCTGTATAACACAGGCCGTTAAGTTGATGTGTTTTGTGAACACTGAGAGATTGGTACAGCTTACTTACGTACTCCAAGTTATTATTTGTATTTTCACTTTCCTAGCTAAAGATTTTTATACTTAAAGTTTGTCTTGAAAATATGGATCGTTTTAAGCAACTAATTTGATTATTTCGAAATAATTTTATTTATGATTTTAACTAAGTATTAATACACTTACTTACTTATAATTCTAATAAGTAGATATGGTAAATGATGTATAATTCTCGAAAAGTTTTTGAGATTGAAATTGACCATCCTATCATACCAAATAACATCACTTTAATAAGGTTCACCATTTAAGTCAAAATGCCTGGACGGGCTTAGAAAATCTTTTTTTTATAATGCTTGACTCCCATTATTAGTACCATAGCTGGTATAAGCCGAAGGAATCTTGGAGAAAGGTTTTAAATTCTACAGTTGAAGTCGGTACCAAAAAGTTGTTAACATTATCTTGGCGAAAAATTAGGTTCCTATTATTTGAAAGTAATACTATCTTACATTGAAATACCATAAACACACTACTCGACTCGATTCCACCACCAAAATGTACCACAAAAAGTTGTAAGAGGAAAAATATATTTTCTCCGAGTGTTACACTCTCATTATATCCCTATTGTGGGGAGGAAAGCTTGCGGGCGGCAATTTACCGGTTTACCCTAGTAAATAAGTTTGCCGGCGGGAGGTCAAATTTGGCCACTTTACCCTACTTCCTCTATATCGCTCGGATTTTCGCTTTGACGCATTGTCGTTGCTCTGATTGTCATGTTTTTGTCGTCTGACTTTCGGTCTTATCTTTTAACTAAATTGGGGTCCAAGAAAAACACTAGAAAAACAACTTTCCCCTAAGAAGATATTTCAGGAAACAAAAAACACTGACTTCCTATAGTGAATACAGTCAGCTGATTGTGATTTTGAATGGAAGGTCGTTTTTTTTGCGTTTCTGGACATAATATGTTTCTAGGGAAAAATTGATCAGTTTCATGTTGCATGTACCTTTTAGTAATAGGAGGGCTGTCCCTTACACCCGGTAATAAAAAAAAAATTAAGGTAAGTTGAGAACTTGTATGCTTTCGAGCCACCGAGGCGATATCTGCTAGCTACGGAGGGCACGCTGAGCCGTTGGCACTGGTAAGCCTCTACTAACTATTTAACCCAGCCTGTGGAGCAATTTTGCAAGTTCTCAAATATTGTATAACCAACGATGACATGTTTTAAATATAATAAATAATAATAATAAATAAATATCCTGGACAGTTCCCACAGCGCCATCTAGCCCTAAACTAAGCTAAGCTTATACTATGGGAACTAATCAGCTTATATAAATACTTATATACTTTCATTTTTGTAAATAAATATAAATTATAAATAGAAACACTCAGACTTAACAGAAATATCTGAAAATGACTTAACGAATATTTGTGTCTTTTTTGGAGTGAACCCACGACCTTCGGCGTAGTTCCTATTATAACTCTGACATCAGGGTTCATGGGTTCGTTCGTTGACTCTGTATCACATACGAGAAAACTTTATGAGTGTTTCAAAGAGCAGTCTCGCATACCTATCTATGTAGTGTTCTCGGTCTCCCCTGAAGCTAATGTTCCTACAAAATTAAAGTAAGTAGTTTAAAAGATTCGATCCGATGCTGACTTATGTTTTTCCAGCCCTCTTCTCTGTTTTAGCTTGAGTAGGTTGTAAAAGCTATTTGTCATTGTCACCATGGGGTCTTATTTTATTTATAGGCCTACATTATGGGCTATCGAGATATATGACTTTGGAATGGGGAAATGCCACGGAGTGCCAGTTTTATTGTCCATATTCACTTTGATAGACTTCAGTTATACAGAAACATAGCACGCCTTCGGCCAGAAACGGCCGTAAAATACGGTCGCTTCCACCACATTTGACATAATATTTGAGTGCCGTTTCAGAAAAATCATGTAGTGACAGGTTGTCAGCCTGTCGCCTAAAATTGTAATTCACATAAAACTCGTGTCCTTCGTCTATCGACAACCGCGGTAAAGAAATAGGTAATGCTATTTCAAGCCTGTGATGCCGGCTTAGAATAGCATACGGCAAATAATTAACGGTGACTTCAGTAATACCCAAATATTTTACAATTAATGTTATTATATTCACATTTAGGGCTCTTATTTATTGTAATAGCAAAGTTTAGTTAGGAAAATTAAGATTGAATTGATGATTGAGGTCAAAGATTATTCGCGCAAATATTTAGAAGTATCTCGTTCAACCTAAAATCCCGTGACTGAACTTATACGCAGGTGCGTCTCGCTAGACCCTGAGAAAGATAAATGCTACCATTTTCCAAAACGACTAAGGGACTTGAAGGTTTGACAAGGTCAGTCTGACAAGGTGTAACTATAGTACGGCGATCGTAGCCGTTTTTGTATGGGAATAACTGACAGTCGCATGCGTTCCGGTGCGTTAAAACTACGCAGCGACGGACGACAAGTAAGAGAACCGAATAATACCATCACGGTTTTTCTGAAATGTCCCAGAAATATTTGTATTTTTACGGTTTTTATCGCTCTGCCTACCCCGCAAGGGATAAAGGCGCGATTGTGAATAATCGCTGAAATTGAGGTTACCTTCAGACACAGCTGACGTTACCATAACCAGCTAACTCACTTCTTGCTAGTTAAAATTGGCTTGCGGTTTGAAGTGACACAAATGACGGTAGCCAGGCTAACATCACGCGATTTCAGAGACAATAAATGTGCAGAAGGAGCTCTACAAATCCAGTATGAGGGCGTTAATAAAATTTTAGTTTCACTGATTAGTCTTTTTTTCTTGTGGGACACCGAGTCGTCCAACGACCCAATAAACCCTGGTGTTAGAGTTTTTCAACCGCCTTCTACTAGTAGTAGGCCTCTGACGTGGTTGTGTAACGACCGCCGTCTAAGTAATCATAGACAGCAACCGGGAACGACGGCTTAACGTACCGTCCGAAGCACGGAACCATCTTTCTTTGACATTCAGTGGTTCAGCTTGCAATTCCCTAACCAGACTGGGAACAAATTCACAAAGTGATAAATATCAGCTTTTTGTGAAAGCCTCACTGAGAATCGAATTCGGAACCTTTGCGTCGCAGTCAGTCGTACTAACACTGCGCCACATCAGTCGTAATCGTAACACTGATTAGTGAAATAAGCTTACACATTGACCGGGCTGAATTAGAAGCACAGTAGCACATTGGATCGGTTATGTCAGGTATCCATTTACCTATAACACAAGAATGAAAATTTTGTTTATTTAGTCATTAGTATTTTATATAGTCTATTTAAAATGATAGCAAGCGATAGGGCCGTCATTGTTACTTTTAGTTATAAATTTTCAGTATTGTTTTGTTTCTGTTGTGTATGTTGTTAGCAATATATTGGGCATCTATCTATCTACTCTTCATTATAAACGTAATATGCGTAAAGTGTACGAGTGTGCGTCAAACAATGGGTAATTTTTTTTCTGACTTCTTCAGTCGATTGTTCGAAGTGTTCCTTCTGGGCTTGTCATCGCTCTGAGCACGCAATGTATACATTACAGTCTGGCATTAATCTGTGTCACCAGCATTCGCTAATTAGTTGCGATTCCACGTCTAGTAATGAGCACCGGCTGATTCAGACAGTAGATGTTTAGCCACAGCCAATGAGAATACCGGATATGTATGTCTGAAATAAGTGTATTTCATACACACACACACATATCACGCCTTCTGCGGGGTAGGCCAAGCGTTAACAGGCGAAAAAATATTTGAGTACTTTCACCACATATGACAAATATTTGAGTGCCGTTTTAGGAATCACTATAGGTAAATACAGATGGTCTGCCTGTCGCCTAAAATTCTAATACACATTTAACCCTCGAGACGTACTTTTAAAATAGAGATCAGTGCTCGAGACCCATAGTCGCCTCTTACGACACCCTTGGGAAAGAAATGGGGTGATGCTATTCTAAGCCAGCATGACACGGACGATGTGATGTCGACTTTTCTGTGCATTTCAAACTGAGAAAAACATTAAATTCATAGTAACATTAAGTAACGTCACAGAATAATAACTAGTAACTAGCGTTAAAATAAATGATTCATCGATCAACCGTGAAAAAGATGATTCGGTACTATGGAGAGTACATTTAACCGTCGGTTTCGGTGGCTTGTGCGAAACAATTAATAAGTTTTTAGAAATACTTATGTAAACTAATAATAATTTGTGGCTTTGGGTGTATATGTATACTGCAGACAGAGCGAGTATCTGCTTGATTTACACATAACAACAAATTATTTTGTCCAAAAAGGCCTCCGTGCTGTTGGCCTCAGCCCCACACTTGCCTCAAAGGAACAGGGGGCCAAATCTGAGGCCATATATCGAACGAGATATAGCGGTTCTGGCTTCGGTTACGCTTTTGGCCTTATACATTACGGATTTTGTTACCAAAATCACACTGGGTTTCTTTAGAGCCAGCAATGTAGGATCATATTGTAAGCTATAAACCGCACATGCGAGCGGCTAAATATCAATCAAAATCAGCTGATAATGTCAAAAACGAGATATATTACTATTCTGAGATTCTGGCCAGTATCTGAACCAAATTGGTTACTCCATCCCCTTCAGTTTTTATGGCAACAGAAGAAACAGAAAACATTTCAGCCTAATGTTTCAAATATCGTTCATTCCGGTCATTCAATATGTTGAATGTAAACAAAATATCAAAACAAACAAAAGGAAAGTAATTTTCACAAATGATAATAATAAAGAAGAATCGAGTGAATAGCTGTTTTTTTCTGGAAAAACCCGCTAGCTTTGGGCTAGCTAATGTTCCAGCCGGCCCAAGAAAACATCATAATGTATTTTTTGCAGAATAAGATGATAAACTGTACAAATGCATTTGGTTAAGGTACTAACAAATACTTTAGCCCTACTACGATTTTTACTATTATCAGTCGCTAATAAAATCGCTCCTATTATGCTAGGTTTATATAAGCATTCGTTGCAGTTTCCAGAAATCTTTGCGAATTTTTTAAAGTTTAGTGGCATAATGTCTGTGTTTGTTACTATTACGATTTACGATACTTTATTTATTCTAGAACATAAAACCTATTCCTCTGAATATTCTGTATCCTCAAGCAGATATAGCGCCACCAGACGTCCGGTGAGAAGTAGTTTGTGCATTGGAGCAACAGAAGCAAGAAACAGATACACGACACCCACTGGACAACTACTCAATGTCTCGCGCTCGTTTGAAAAGCCGAAAAAGCTTATGAGGAATACATCTGCTACAGACAATGCGCCGCAAGGCAGGGACCAGTTGTGGTACCCGCGTTGGCCGGCTCCTGTGGGGTTCATCACACCGTCGGTCAAGTAGGCCACTGCAGGGTAAACACGGCAAATGAGGCTTCATGGATAAAACGCAGACCAATTGAGTCTGTGGAGCCCCATCTCAAACAATAGCAGGGAGGATCTGAATACGGCAACTAGGAGTGCTGTAGCCTTTACAAAATTTTGTCAAAAAATTATATATAGAACTGAACACGAAGAAGAAGTTTTATTCTAGATACATAAAATCTGAAAATGAAACCCAAAGGAGTTCTAAGCAGTAGATTTATATCATTATTAAGGATTATAAGTAAAAACAGAATGAGTCTTTAATTGGTATGTTCTCTTTGAAAGAATAATCATAATTCAATAAATTATCATCGTTTTTAGAGAGCGTAGTCGTAGATTAGTTAAAAATATTGCGGTTTGGCACATATAAACTTCTTAATAGGAAAAATCCACTATACAAACGTAAGAACTCATACTATTCAGTAGATACGTAAGAGGTGACCAAGGGACTGGCTTCACGTTCCTAGCTACGTATAACAATTGGTGGCTATGGACCAACAATTTATCTACATCTCTACACAATTTTCTGAAAAAAACATAAAGTATTTAGCAGACGTGATGATGAAGGGGCATTTTTTACGGTCTTTAACGCTCTGCCTCCCCCGGTAGGAATTGACATGATTTGTGTGAATGTTGACTATCACAGTTCTATTTTGTAACGTTTGACAGTCGGTTGCTTTACATCTTCGAGCAACACGGTCTTCCGTCACAAAGTAAGTATTGGCGGCGTGCTTCCGTCTCAAGCTTTACATACATACATATATCACGCCTATAATCCCTTGTGGGGTATGCAGAGCGTAAACGGCCGTAAAACAGACATTTACGCCACGTCTGACGAACATTTGAAAATTGAGTATCGCCATACTTATATTATACTTAGCGGAATTACTATATTATAATAATATGAAACGTGATGGTAACTTGAAAAAATATAAATTTTTATTATTAAAAGGTAGAAACAACCGTGAACGGAACTATTTTACCAAATTATTTTTGGTAAAATCATGTCATGTCAAAGAATCACATACATACTTATATTACACTTAGCGGAATTACTATATTTGAATAATAATAATAGGAAACGTGATGGCAACTTGAAAAGAAATAAATTTTTATTAATAAAAGGTAGAAACAACCGTGAACGGAACTATTTTACCAAATTCTTTTTGGTAAAATCATGTCATGTCAAAGAATCTCAAAATGTCGTTGCTGTCGTTTATTCAGTTGTCATTTTACCTATTGACGTTGACATAGTCTACAATACCAAACGTGAAATAAAAATTTACGTGTTTCTTTTGCCTAAATAAACGTATATTGGCGAATAGACTGTAACAAGGCATCATAAGGGCTCTTAGTAAAAGCCTTGAAGCTTTCCCAATGCACAACATTCCAGCATTACCATCTACTATTAGAAAAAAAAACTGGTAGCCAGAGCGATATATCTTTTACTTTGATGATGATCACACACAATTTTAGTTTCTACAATGTTTAGGAGGAGTGATTGTGTGTGTTGGCTCATTAAATCCCAGATTTTGCCTAAAATTCCGGTGGAATATTGGTTCACTTGTTTGATGGTAAGCTTATGTTTACCAGATATTAACTACTTTATGTTTTCATTGCAGCGCAGCTGTCTCCAGGAAACCCTATAGTGGTGCAAAGTATTGCGATTTCACTCAATTTGCCAGCGTAATTCGTCCGAAAGTTTCGTTGCAAAAATTGTAGTGCACGCCGAGCAAGAAGAACACATCAGATGCGATAAAAACTCTCAGCCAAAACAGGATTTTCATACATTGACAAGTTATGATTTTTATTAGATGGATAGGTGTTATCAGCCGCACTTTAAGATATCAAGTTAAACTATTGATCCTTTTAAAAAGTTATATTCTAGGAAAATTTATCAAATACAATTAACTAATTTGAAATTCGATTTGTTTTACTTTAACTTCCACATGTTGCCACCGTAATAGATACACATAGGCAACCACAGTTTGATGATACCACTAGACTAGAACCACTGGTGGTTCTACACGGTTCTCGTGGTCCTAGAGGAAATCATCAAGTACACTTTTTGTAAATGCCACTTGTTTTAGGTAGCACCAACACCGGATGTACGGTCGGATTCATAAGTGGAGTCATAGTTAGACCACTTGACAGATTGCAATACGGGTTATTATCCTCTGTACTTAATTTACTAACTTACGCACACACGTAAGATTATCGACTGTAAGTAGAAAAGTCCACCTTAAGGCGTAGCATTAAAACTTAAACAGATTACCACCTATAAGCGACATCTATGTAATCTTTGAAATAATTACTCGGTGATAGCCTATTCGCCACCACATCACCACAAAGTATACATCACACTGGTTTGTCTAAAACCGTATTATAGTTATCCTTATTCGTTCACTTGTAGTAAAGCAATAGATTACATATCTTTATTTCGTCGTATTGATCACAAGCTACCGTAGCTTAGCGGTAATAGTTCTTACCTTCTAATCAGAACGGAACCGGGTTCCCATCCGATCTCTGTATGTTGAATAATGTTTTTTTAAAAGTTTTTACCATATTTTCTCCAGTAATAATTATTTTATATAATATTGTTCTATATATTCATCTATGTATTATATCTATAAATGTTTATTGTAAATTATGTATCAAAATATTATATCTACAAACATAAACCTATAATATTGTAATAAAACAAAAAGTAAGGTAAGAAATTATTTTATTGGTAGGTAGGTAGGTATGGTATCACTTTATGTAAATAACATAATGACATGAATGAGAACTTTTGGTAACCATAAGATACGAGTATGTAAAACTACATAAAATACTTGCTGTCGTAATACTTATTTAATAGTTTTGTTTGAATGATAAAACACAATATTATGTAAAATGATATTAAGTGTTCATTAGCAGAAACATCGATAGGTAATTATTTATAAGATCATAGGAATGATCCAAATCTTGGATTGAATCTTTCAATAAAGTTATTTAAGTAATAATTTCGTTAGTAATTATTTTATTGTTCTATGTTTAACGATGATGCACTTTCCTCGGAAGTAAAAGTAATTGTAATAATAATAAATCAGTTATTTGCCTACATCTCAAGGTTTAAGCTTAAGTACTCGTTTTCGTAATGAAAAGATATTGAAGCAAGGCCTTAAGATAACTGACTAATAATTATCAATCTTATATAAATATAAATCGATGTTTTAGCATAATTTAATTGCTAATGTAATGCTCCACAAATACCTACTGCAATAGTAGGCGGGTAAGCAGGTAAACAAAGGTTGAATGAGCAACGATTTATCAGGCCCGCTTCGGCATACATTGCTGATTATTTTGTGTATATTCATATATTATAATGAAATACACAAGATAATCAGCAATGTATGCTAGATCGGGTCTGATTGGAATCTTAAGTAAAAATCGCCGCTTACATAATTAGTATTTGGTGTTACCTCCGCTGTTTTCAACAACACTTAATAAACACTTAATAGACTCGATCAAATAAGTGCATATATCTGTTCCTCTGGTACTCTTCCACACTCCCAGGCAGTGAGCCTCTAAAGCTTCTGTAGTTCTTTCATTGCGCATGTCCCACCTTTGCACCATTAAACCCCATAAATTCTCTATGGGATTTAAGTCCGGAGATTTTGCTGGCCAACGAATAACTTGGATATCTGGGTGCTGGCTAAACCAATTATACACCACGGCAGCTTGATGCACTGGACAGTTTATCCTGGACAAATGCAAAACGAGGAACTTCACTAGCAGGATAAACAGTTAAACATTTCGCACCGTCGTCGGTAGCATGCTTTCCTGTAGCATATCAACATAATTAGCGGCAGTTGCACGCCCTGTTTCTTGTGCTACTAATTCGCCTGGACCAGCGGCAGAACCATTTTCTTCATATTGTTACACCATCATCCTCCGCTGTGAATCATTAATAAGACGAGTCGAGTTTTTACGCTACCTTCCTCTTCAAAACGTGTAACCCAACGTTTAACAGTCTTCCACTAAAACAAAGTAGCATTATTAATAGAAAAGTTTATACTAATCGGTTCACAGCTACCAACATACTATGAGTCAAAGTTTTTAATATTTAAAATACAATTGTAATGAAATAAAACTATACTTACGGCCAGACCAGTCTGATTAGCAATTTGAGTTAAATTAAATCCAATATCATGCAGCGCCACAGATAATTGCAGCGCAACAATACGCTGCTTATCCTGCAAACTGATAATAGTATGCATTTCGAAGAAATAAACACTGAAGTTTAATAAATAAACTTAGGTTAAAAAAAATCACTTAGCACACGCACTATCTCGCAAACGATCTAGCAACAACTAAAATGTAATTCAAAATTTACTAAATTTTGCTTCATTTGATAAAATAAAAACTAGAACGAAGAAATCGGGTGTCTAATTCCAAGCTAAACTCCCGCAGTGGAAGCGATTTACACAGGTAAATTTCGAGCAAAATACCAGGAGTTCAACTGGAGGCAGACAATGGCTGCGTTACGCAGCGCTAAATAACATACGCTGCACAATATAGCAGCGCATACTATGAATTAAACGTGAACCTAAATCTATTTAACCTAATTAACTAAGTTGAGTGAAATTGGCAAATGATGTGTTCTGACCTTTACATAACTCAAGTCGGTAGTAAATACCGTCTGCCGATCTGGCGTTACGTCACACGTATTAGCACTAGATTATAAGTAAGTACCTCCAAATTATATCACCCCACGAATTCCGCAATTCGTACTAAGGAGTCACAATGATATGGTACAACAAATATGACTAAAGGGAACACACCATTAACACGAATAAACAGTTTTATACTAAACAACCAGGTTTAACACTTACAGTCAACGTGCCGGTCCAAATGCATAAAATACCCAACGGAGAAAGGAAGTTCAGGGAATGGATCAAATGGGGATTCCGTGGGTACTTACAGGGCTGGGTGGAAAAGATATCGACACCCAGCATTCCACTACAGCCTTGGCGCGTTTTCACGTCAAACCACTCACAGCTTCTGTTCGTATTCCACTTTGATATTAGTCATTACGCGTGACCCAACCCGAATTTGGGCCGTACAAACGCGGGCCAAAATGGCCACCTGATGCCTATTCAACGCGACGCTCACGTGGAAGACGTCGAGACATCCAACAATCACTAAGCCTGGCATTCCAGTACAACCCAGGAGAAACGCAATAATACGATGCATCAACACGCGCGATCTCAAATTGAATCGTCCATTACACGCGGCATCACAAAACGCGTGGCGGGAAATCCGCACAATACGCGATACCCTCCCGTCCGAACGGTTTTGAGTGACTGCCAGTGCGGTGCAGAAATCACCGCGTGGCGCCGTAAGGCGGTCTGCGCGCACGTCGCCAGTCTCGCCCTGCGAGTGAGAAAGGGACAACACACGCCCAGAGCGACGCGTGCGATCGAGCACCGCGCCGCATTCATAGACCGTCATTAATACCTAACTCACCCCAGCATAACAACGCTAAATATTAAACATCGGGATTCGATCCATTGTCTCCACAATAACGGTCAAGAATTTGCTTGACCGCGCTACTGACCACGCTACCGAAGCTAATGATTCATGTAGTGAAATAGTCAATACTACTCAGCCTATTATACAATGGTAGTTCGTCAAATAATAGTATGTTATACGTCATTTGTGTCATTGTGTGAGTGTCGCCGCGGGTGCGAGCGACTTGTTTTCTGAGGTTTGTGTTAACTATGACTCCACTTTAGAACGCGACCGTATGTAGCACTAACACTGCGAGGTTAAATAAATAAAAAAATATTAAAATTAATTTTAAGCAAGCGGTTTCTCGAGTTGAGGCAACGCCTTGGCAAGCGTAGCGTTGGATACCCTCCGTCCAGATGTATCGAATAAAAGACGGCGGCTGGTAGCGACTCGTTCATTGGGTCGTTGGACGACTCGATGTCCCACACGAAAAGAGGAAAAAGAAGTGACTCAAGGGAAAAACGGGAAATCGTGCCTTATGGCGTACCCTGCTGGGGGAGGCCTATGCCCAGCAGTGGAATGCTGCCGTAGGCTGATGCGATGTGATGATGTGTAATATAATTTTAAATGTATGTATGTGATGTAAAGTAAAAAATATGATTACAAAAACACAACTGTTTTAGAGGCAGAAATCGATCTTAAAGCTCTTAGGATTGTATAACAAGGAACAAGCTACTTAGAATTTTCTGATATACAAACTACAATGCATCTATTTTATGTGTATTTAAAAAATTTTGCATGTTTACAATTGCTATGCTTTAAATATTCTCTATACTTGGCCCAGAGACACTGTCACCGTGCCTTCAATTTATAGTGAGCTCCATAGGTACTGAGGGCACATTTCATCCAGGCCAGCTGCAGAGCCAGAGTGAAATGACCATAGATGGGTTATCACGTCATCAGAGGGACACAGCAAGGTGACGCGCGGTGGGGTATGGCTTGTCTGGGATCGTAATTGGTCGTAGGTGGGTGCTTGTCTGAATGAATCTGCTGGAGCCACTCCGTAGTCCGACGTAAGGATTCTGACCGCTCCTCTCAAATCTCCGTCATACATTTTAGTTTCATTTCTTTCTTACACTGAAATGGGTCTTTGAAAAACTGGATTGACGAGGCCTCCAAGCAGAGAGGAGCACTGTCTACGTTGTAGTTCACATTGGTGGTTAAATAACCACTTAGTCTAGCACACTGAATGATGTGTATGCGAAAAGCATGCATTTCTCTATTTTAGAGCTTCGTTTTTCAGCAGCTAAACATCAAGCACCTCTTGATATGTGCTTAAACACAGGGACGATGGCCTTGAGATGTGCGAGGTCGTCAAAGAGTGAGGAAGCTGCAGGAAAAGAGCTGTGCTGGGATGGGACTGTGAATTCGCTGTAGGTGCTATTGATATCATCTTGAGCAGGGGGGCGGTGTATACGTCCAGTGTGGCCAGGCCAGGCAGTAGGATGGCCAGACCATGGCTTTTCGTAAGTTTTGTTCGAAGTATTAGGGCAAAGCAGGCAAGGTATTTGGGATGGATCGATTGGGTCCATATTGGCTGCTTGTGCTATACATCCTGAGGTTTGTTCCCACCAGAAGCTTGAAACACACACTGAAAAACACCTAAAACATTCCAATATCTTCGTAAAGTCCAAAAAAAACAAATAATTATAAAATATTCTGTGTTGTTTATGTTGTGATTTATTATTTTATGTCAAAAAGCTATATCTCGTATTTGACATAAAATAGGTATGGAAAGCTATCCTATTTTGACAGATATTTGGGTCCGTATTCTGATATTTCATTCGAATTTGAATGAACTATTTGCATTTTTTGACTTACGATTTCCATCACTCACACATTTGCAAAATTATAATTTAGTATACATTGATTGTTATGAAGCATTTTGTTAATTTGTTCAGTACAAAATGTTCAATGTATTTCTATGTTAGCGCGTTTTTTCGTCGTTGAGCCAGAAACTTCCATATCTCGTGCTATATCTCGTCACTGACATTTCGTGAGCAACCCAGATTTGACGCCCAGGTCCCTGTGGGCCCGAGATTCGAAGGAGTATTAACATAATAATTCAATTTATTTATTTCATAAAACAGTTACACTGTGTGCGAAAGTATACAACCATCAAAATATTAAATACTACATAAAAATAAAATTAAAAATGTCCACAACGAGATAATTAATTAATTACAACAACAAAAAGCATAACATAGAAAGAATAATAATGTCTGTTGAAATAAAATATAATTGTTAACTAGATAAAATAAAAAATACAATAAAATTTAATTGAAAAAATGGCCACTATACGATATTTAATTAATAACAAATCAAAATAGAATTAAACATTTCATAAATCAGATTTGAAGTAAAAATTTATGTCAACTAAAATAAAAAACTTATCTAAAACTCATCAATTGTATATAAATTTTTCTCTAGCAGAAGCTGTCTTAATTCCTTTTTAAATTGACTGAAACTAGATATAGTTTTAAATTTGTAGGTAGTTTATTAAACATAGCTACAGCCTGATACTTTGGGCAGTGCTTGGCAATGTTCAGAGCGTGTTTAAAAGGTTTGGCCAGATCTTTCCTTCTTGTACTTAAACGCAGTTGCATCTCCTGGTCAGACTCAAACAAGGTTCGGTACTTTAATACATCAGTAAGTAACACCATTACGTACAAACTAGGAATAGTTAGTATTTTATATTTTCTGAAATATTCACGGCACGACTCCCACGGTGGGATACGCGCGATGGTACGAATAGCCCTTTTTTGCAAAGTGAATGCTTTTTTCATATTATAGCTATAACTCTGGCCCCAAAATTTTACACTGTACCGCAACTTAGACTCGATCAAAGCGTAATAAACTTGGAGTAACTGATCAATCTTTAGGACGTCTCTAAGTGCTCTCAACGCGTAACAAGATGAACTTACAGAACTCTCTATTTCAGTTAACTCTGATTTCCAATTCAACATTTCATCCACGTGCACGCCTAGAAATTTTACTGTGGGGACTTGGTCATTTTTATTTTGCTCTAGATATAGCTCTAATGTGTCCTTATTTCTAGCCGTGGACTTAAAGAGAACAGCGTGTGTTTTTTCAGTGTTAAGATGCAAATCATTTAGGGTGAACCAACCACTAAAAGCATAGTATAAAGAAGGGGGGAAGTAGGCCAACTCCGGCCCAATCCGCGCTATAATTACCTACTCTCTCAGGGTTGTCACTTTCAACAAAATTTCAATTCAGTGCCTAGGATTTGGCGTGGAGCAGCTGTATTTTAAATTGTTTTGGTCCAACCAAGGTGTCTGAGGTCAGTTTTACCTAACTACACGATGATGAAACCTATTTAATGAAAGATACAATCTTTGCTTTTGTACGCGGCGTCCTTTGTTTGGGAGGCGGCGTCCTTTGACAAATACCGGAACGCGCGATCGCATAGTCAGCTTAAAACTCTGACAACAGGGTTCATCGGGTCGTTCACGGCGCGGTGCCCCTTCACACGACAAGAAAGGATTTACAATACCTAATGTGAGCAACTGGCAGACTCAACTTCAGATTATAAGCACCTATACCTACTAGGAAGAACACCAATAATTACACTAAATATGTAGACTACTAAATACAACTAATAAATCTCATCATCGAGTTTAAAATCGTAAAAATATCTATCATATTAAAACAAATTAATTACTTAGGTACCTATTCTGGTCAGTAGGTAATTTGAAAATCAGGAATTGATGAATAATTTAGACACAGCAATACTTTCTATTGCTACAATTAACCATTTTACAATAGTGGTTTCGCGGTACTAGTAAGCCGTGACGCGTGACTCATCGTGCGGTGTCGACTAGCGGCCCCGACGAAGCGCAGTGCGAACCCCCCCGAGATGTGTCCGCGTGTGCGTGCGACGACGCATAGATACTATCGCGCACACATACAAGCCGCGCGCGGTGCGTTTGTATGAAGATAACGTACTTCCTTCTTTATACTATGCTAAAAGCCTCCAATGCATCATTTGCTAAGTTCGTTAAATGCTCTATACTGTTCCCAGATATCACCGCATTTGTATCGTCTGCAAACAATACTAACTTGGCACTAGGCACAGTAGCATGCAAATGGTCAATTATATCGTTCATGAAAATAATGAATAAGGTTGGCCCAAGAACAGAGCCTTGTGGTACCCCTCTAGATATACGAACTAATTCTGAACTCGTTTTGACTTCATTCCCATTTTTATCTTCTCCCGTGACTTCAATGAACTGCTTTCGATTTTCCAAATATGATACTAATAATTTTAAAACGCAACCCCTAATCCCGTAATATTCAAGCTTATTTAATAAAATAGAGTGGTTTATCGTATCAAATGCAGAACTCAGGTCCAGAAAAAGGCCTGCCACCTTCTCTTTATTATTGAGTTTCATTACTACTTCATCTATTAAACTATATACAGCCTCTGCCGTTCCCACCCCTTTTTGGAATCCATATTGTCTATCATTTAATATTTTATGTTTTATAAAGTGTGTCACTAGTTTATGGTTGATAATTTTTTCAAAAATTTTTGAAAGTGTAGGTAATAAGGAGATAGGCCTATAATTCTGTGGATCTAATGGCGATTTCTTTTTGAAGACTGGTATAATTTTCGCAATTTTTAGCTGTTCCGGGAAAATGCCAGTTTCAAGACAAAGATTAAAAAGCAAGGCAATTGGCTGTGCTAGTAAATCAATACAGTCTTTGTAGATGGAAATAGGTATCTCGTCATAGCCATAGGACGGTTTACTTTTTATTTTACCCACAACCATCTCGACTTCACGTGATGTAACAGACCAGGGCTCTATTGCATGTTCAATCCGTACCGTATTTTGTTGTAATAGTTCTAAAGCAAGGCTGGGATTTCCAAAAGATTGTAATTTACCGTGGTTAAAGTTTTCAGAGAAAATGCTTGCAATTTCAGAGGGATCATCTAAAATTCTTGTATCCATTTTCAAACGGATTTTTGGTTTCAATTTAGGTTTTTTGTTTTTATTTTGCAGGTTCTGTAACACCATTTTTTATAACGCGTTCGTTTGTTCGTTCGTTCACTGGTATTTCTGTCGTTATTTTGTGCACTTGACACTGGCCGATTTGCGTTCTGCGCGGCCATCTTGATGAAAAAAGTAAACGAGTTTTTTTTGCGAGTCGTTGACTTCACTGACTGTCGAGCAATTATCTTATTCATCTGTGCTGTCGAGGATCGTCCTTTTAATTTAAATTATTTTGGTGTGGTCGCTAAGGAAAGCCTTGTTTTTTTGAATTGTTTTGTGGTTCTTTTATCGTTATCTTTCCGTTTTGGGAGTAAGATCTTGATTTCCTTACAGATTTTTCCGACCGAGCTCCGTAGTTGAAACTGGCTCTGATAGCCCACGCAACCGGCTTTCCTACAAAATGTAAGTATTCTTGGTGATTATCGAGTGCTTATCGGCTTGTATTTTCGTATTTACAAACCTACTTTTACATTAATTCCAGGGCGCATCGGATCGCGGAGTCGAGATGACCGCCACCTTGTTTGTCACATGGCCACTTGTCGAGTGCCTTTAAAACCCCTATAAACAGGGGTTCTTCTGGAGGGATGAAGGTACATCTTTAAAGCTGGGGATTTTATCCGGAGGGATGAGGAATTCTTCCTGGTAGCGGCTGCAGTTTTGTTTAGAGACATGAAGTTTCTTTGTGAGGAAGTGGAATTTTACTGTGGGTAGGCCACCCGCTGTGAGGTCGGTAACGTTTGATTATTCACGTTTGGTGTCACCTGTGCCAGGCACACATCCGTATAAATTTTGGACATTGTCTCCGAAGCATCAATATCTGCATCTCTTCTCTCCGTCTAATGGTGTCGACGCTTATCTAGTGTTGGTTTTGCGAACTACACTGTTTTATTGTCGTGGAAGTGTGGATTCGGTTTTGCTGTTTCACTACTTACCTTTTGAACACTTTTCCGTTGGGCGTAAATGTGTTGTCCCTCACCTTCGTCTCAAATCTGAGTAAACTTAATAGCTTTCGATGTAAGCTATTGAATGCTAATTTACTACGTATTTTTTTTACATTTTCCGTTGGGCGTAAATGTGTTGACCCTCACCTTTATCCCAAATCTGAGTAAATTTAATGGTTTTGATGTAAGCTATTGAATGTTAATTTACTGTGTACTTTCTAACAATTTTTCCGTTGGGCGTAAATGTGTTTGCCCTCACTTTTGTACCAAATCTGTGTAAGTTGAATAGTTTTGATTGTAAACTAATGTGTACTAAATGATTACCTACTTTTTTTTACATTTTTCTGTTGGGCGTAAATATGTGGCCCTCGCCTTAGTTCACTTTAACCATTTCATACGTTAGGCGTAAGTTGTGCGCCCTTACTTTAGTACCCAATCTGCATAAATTGGTTTTTCTTTTGTTAAATTCTTATATGTCGGCTGTTTATATAACCTGTACACCCATACACACAAAAGTGGCGGCTCACCGAGCAAATGTAAGGCCCCATAACTTATAAACCTTATAAATAAAAAGGTTAAAAAATAATTAGTTGGTTTTCTTTCACCCTCCAAGAAAGGACCGTTACAATTTTTTTTTTTTTTTTTTTTAATTTTTTAATTTATTTCTCACTCATTACATGACAAAGAGAATTCAAGTTGATCAAATTTATCACCGTAACTGCAAACAAACACATTTAATTTTTCTCATGAAAAACCTTAGTGTTTCATTCTTATTCTATACCAAAAATCTATATTGTTACTGGTTCACACACTTTATTCTTATGGACAATCCTGAAGTATTAATAGGGAAATAATACTGTTTGACATAAATATTTTCCACAAAACACTTAATCAAATTTTTCTTTACTATAAGATCTGAACTATCTATATATGTCTCTTATAAAAATAAATTTATCAAGTTACTATCTGGAATGAAACTAGCATCCAATATCAAGATCTCTAAGGTAACTGAAACAAAATTATGGAATAAAAATAATTAAAGCAAACATTTCTCATGAAATGAAAATCTTCAACTTTCCATAGTTTTACTTCAGTTTACAAAATTAAAATGCCTCTTCTAAAATAACAAAAACCTAGTCAACTAAGAAATAAAACTGTAATTATAGCTTCTCTTTAGTAACAAGTAACATACTGCTTTTAACCTAATCAGAACTTTGTTAAGAATCAACAAACATAGTAAATTATACAATAATAATGTGGGAAGTCAAATTAAATATTCATCCAGGAAAGCCGGGGAGTGGCAACGAGGACATTCAGCAATATCCAACAGGAATGTCACCCGTGGATGCATTTCGCATTTCAAGCGAGTTCGTCCGTGGCAATAGTAGCCGCACGCTCGGCAAAACACGATGGTCTTATCACGACGACACGAGCACTTCTTGGTGTAAGCATCAGCAATCTCAGGGACTCCCCTTCCAGCTCGGTGGTTGGAAGTCTTCAAAACTTTGCCGGCAGCTGCCGCTACTACCGGGGTTGTTCTTGTCTCCATGGTTTTAGTCACTGGATTTGAATTGGCTTTGCTACACAAATTCAGAACAGATTTTAAGGTTTTATGGCATGAAAAAGGCTTCACTGCAGAGAATCAGAGAATGGCTAAGAACTCGAACTCTACTCTACTCCGGCGCCCGCGAAAACGTGAAAAATCCGCCGCGCAGAACGCAAATCGGCCAGTGTCAAGTGCAGAAAATAACGACAGAAATACCAGTGAACGAACAAACGAACGCGTTATAAAAAATGGTGTTACAGTTCACAACTTTCCATATACCTTTTGCGGTGTACTTTTCCTTGTCTATCTTTTTTTGTACTGTTCTGAGCCTAGCTTCATGTAGTACCTTCCTATATACTGCAATATACTTTTTTCTATAGTCAAATAAACTTTTGTCATTATGTGTAATATCTAGGTTACAGAGAACTCTTTTCATTGTACTAGAGACCTTAATTCCCTTAGTAATCCACTTTAATCCAGTCGTGTTTTTCGTATGAATCTTTCGCTTACGTTTTTTAAAGCTATCATTAAACACTCTACTTATATTTGTCAAAATTCCATTTATACCTAAGTCTTTCCATTTCACCTTCCTTACATTTTGTCTAAAGTTATCTATAGTGCGACTGTTTATTGTTCTACGTTTTACAAAAATAACTTCCTCTTTCCATTTTTCCCCTATACAAGCTAACCCAGATAAACCTGCCGTTATTGCCGCGTGTCCATCAGCTAGTCCATTATGATCGACCTCAGTTTGCACAATATAATAATATAATAATTACCTATAGCAAACCTGACACCATTAATGCATTCAAAATACACATAAATTAAGTTATTAGATCTTGAAGACATAATATTACTAAAACATATCCGCATAGCGGGCACAAATTGTAACAGAAATGAAAAACAATAAACATATTTTCTTCTTCTTCTATAGCAAATCTTTCCCAATCTGATCCCAAGGCCGCGAAAAGATTAAAATATCCGCAAATGAGCCCCGGGGCCCGGGCCGTAAGATCAAAAGCTAGGTGTTCCGAATTACGCGCCCCTTATTGTCTTCTAATAAGAGTGGCTTCTGAGAAGCGAAATTATATTGAAATGCTTATTTACAAGATGTGAACAAGAAACGCGACCACACTCATAGAATAAACGCAGTAAAATAGTTATGACAACCGCATTGTTGCGATTACTTGGAGTAGGCTTAGAGATTGTGTGAAAAGATAATAGGCGTGGGCAACAAATGAGCTAATATTTTTTAAGTAGTCATTATGAAAAAGTGGTAATTTATATGTGCCTAAAGGATTTTTTCATAGGTTGCTATGACATTTCTCATACTCGTACCTAGGCACAGAGACGCCCTCAATTTCCACGCCTATTCTCTCTCCGCACAAACTCTAACAAGTAAGGGTCGCCACAGAGCAAGAGCAGTTTTATACTCTGAAAAAAAAACATAAAACTCATTAAAAGATAAAGATAAAACTGAGATAAAACTGATTATTGATTTTATAATTTGAGCAGAAAATAAGTATCTTGTATTTATTTATTTAACCGTTTATTTTACACAATATAACACAAAAGACATCACATTAGAACAATACACAACAGGTCAGCTTATTTCTAAAAATAAATCTCTTACAGCAGACCCAGTTGACGTGTACAACTTACTTAGTATGATAAAAATAAATTTAGGCTCATAAAACAAGAATACTTAGAACAATAAATAAAATAATAATGTTTCCTAAAGTATACGTAATTACATAAACTATAAGATAATCTTGCATAATTTCGCCAGCTTTAGCTGAGCTGCGGTTGCCCAGTTGTTAGAGGCGTCGCTCCTAGTTGCAGATTCAAACCCTGCCTTCGGTGCAATTTTGCAAGTTATCCAAAGACCACTACCTCTCCTGGTGTTGCCTCCTGGCTAAATACACTGAACTTTAGCCCTTTCACAGGAATAAAGCCGTGTGATGCCGGCTTAGAATAGCATCACCCCATTTCTTACCCTTGGGAGTCGTAAGAGGCGACTAAGGGACTCAAGGGTGTGTATTGCAATTCTAGGCGATGGACTGACAACCTATCACTATGGCGATGCACAATTAGCCAAATGACCCTCAAATATTTGTCAGATGTGGCGTAAATGTCCGTTTTGCGGCCGTTTGCGCTCTGCCTACCTCGCAAGGGACATAGGCGTGACGTGTGTATGTATGTATGTTTTTACTTTCACATCACTGCAGCACACATGTGTATATTTTGTGGTAAATATAAAATGCAATCCGTACTTATATTATAAATCTGAGAGTTTGTGTGTGTATGTTTGTGACCTCTTCACGCTCAAACGGCTTCAACGATTTGGATGAAATTTGAAACACAGGTAGAGTGTAACCTAGAATAACACATAGGCTATTTTTTACCGCAGGAAAACAACTATTACCACGGGAAAATTAGTGGCAGCGGGTGAAACCGATGGGCGGAAATCTAGTGAGTTATCATTTTAAGAATTTGGATTCTTACAAATGTATATGTGTATGATGCAGAAATATGAATAAAGAATTTTATCTATCTATCACTAAGCAACCGAAGCCGACGGTTTAAAGTTTGCTCCATACCACGGAAACATATTTTTCCGGATAATGAGGAGGTTTAGTCTGCGATTTCTTAACTACACTGGGAAAGGTTTTATAATTGACAATCATCCTCTTTTTGTCCCTCTCCCCCCGAGAATCGGATTAGGAATTCTGAGACGATTTTTAGATCACGAAAAAAGTAAAAAACACTTAGGTATCACATACAAAGAATAAGCAAACTTCAGAAGTGCAGGTAGGCAATTTGTTTGCGTTGGAAAGTTTAGTTGTAAAGCAGTAAAGTTGCAGACTAACTTTCATTGAATTGGGCTATCGAACGCCAGACATTTTATAGTTTTATAGGTTTTGTAACTTTCTTAACTTTAGAGGAGAAATTGGCAAAGGGAATGTTTTAAATGGAAACAAGACAAGAACAACGTTTTTGCAACTTTTCGTCCCTAGCTGCGTCATTTTAAACGCACCGTAACGCATGCGTCTGTCAGACGAAAGGAAATTGCGAATTCCGATCTTATTCTCAATCAAATACGGATAACGGTGCGTAATAGTGGGTAACGGATGTGTCTACAAGTCTTTTGACAGACCGATCCGTGAACGCACCGTTGCCGACTGACAGACGCATGTGTTAAAAATATGCAGCGACGTACGAGTACGACAAGTGGGAGACCCGCCTTAGTCGCAGTAGAACTACAATCTGTATCAATTTACCTAAAATTATCCTCGATTGTTGTAGAATTTGAGATAACATTTTTAATGAACTATCTATGATTAAGATTACCTTTGATGTGATGTGCCGCTCGTTATTGATTAGTCGTAAGTCATGGCCCCAATCATGCTTGCGTTCGCGTGAAAGTGATTGCAGTTTGAAATTATAATCACTCCATAAAAGATCACATCACACCAACCACTGTTTCGCCACGACAATAACATGTTGTTGTAAAGGTTGGCTTACACCACGGCAAACTAATAAACGGAGTAGCGGTTAGTGCAACTTGGCAACTTCACTACTTAGCGCTTGTAGTGTAGCTGCCTGAGTGACATTGTGGCGAGCCGCGGGACTAAGGGGATCTAGGAGAAACTTGGGCTGGACTTGCGTGGGCTTTGGTGGTCAATGTTCCAGAAGCTTCCTATGTAAGTGACGGTTTACACTCTGTAAATTATAGGATGATTCCCTTGTCAGCAGGTACCTAGGCAGGAAAACGAGTGAGAGCGAAAAGGACAAAAGAAAAGTATGAACATGACATGAATGACCATCGAATTTTACCTGTAATATTGTAGCCTGTAGTTTGATAATATCGGTACAAGTAAACATTTCTCTGGTTTCTGATTTTAAAGAAAACTTATAACATTGTGAGCTTTAATGTGTTGTTTCATCTCTGCCCGTATTTGTTGGCTGCCCTCAGCCATTTCAAACAGTCTATGTGACATTAGGACATAAAAACAAAACGGATTGTGAAGTTGCACTGTGTTAATGCACCAGCATTTACGGAGTTGGGTTTGTGGATGCACTCGCGGCTTAGCGAGTTGGTGACTTTGTGCCGCGTAAGTATCAAGTGTGATGTCTGATACCGGCTTGGAATAGCATCACCCCATTTCCACCCCATAAGAGGCTAGAAGTTCTAAGGGATTAGAAGGGATTAGAAGGTTACATGTGCTTTGCAATTTTAGGCGATAGACTGACAACATGTCGCTATGGTGATACATAGCTTAGTGAATGACCCTTAAATGTTTGTCAGTCGTTTCGTAAATGTCCGCTTTCACTTTGCCTGTCCAGCAAGGGATAAAGGCGTTATATATGTATGTATGTATGTAAGTATCTAGTACAGTTGGTTCAGCTTAGAATAGCATCATTTCATTTCTTCCTAAGAGTGACCAAGATGATAAAGGGCAACAGTAATCTCTGTGAAAAGTATTACAACATCTTGTACCTACTGCATCAGTCTGCATCGGTCAATTCGCCTGCTAAGTGCGTTTAGTATGGAAAAACACCGCCGAATAAAGAGAGACAAATTTTCTTAAAATACAGGCAATAATGCCTAGTTTGGGGACCTCTGTTATACGTGTTATTTTAGTACTTAGACATAAGTTTTATCAAAGATTCTTCCACAACCAATGTTTACCCTAGTCTTAGTTATATAACGGATATTAATAAAGTATTTTCAATTAGGCAGGCCCCTGTCAAAGAATACTGACTATTACCCATATCTGTTTTAGCAGTAGCTAGCAGTGAACTGTCGTAGCTGTTGATAAAATATCTATAATTTGACTCTGTTGTTACACTAATAAAATGGAATCAATGTAAGATAGTGCTATCATTTATTGATGATGATCATGATTCATGATCCGTCGTTGTAAAGTTTTAAAATGTGTAAAACTCAATTTTCTTCTTTATTATATATGGTCTTGATCGAAAACTGGGTCGGAAAATATTCGATAACAGTAAAATTATGCTTTGAACGAGATTATCAACACGATGAAATTTTCATCAAACCATTCACTTTTCATAAAATATTCATAAGTTTCACAAGGTATACTCCTTAGGTCTGGTCTGAATATAAAAATGGCAGCAAAAGTTTAAACCTGAAAAGTTTATTTCAACATCGCACTTGAACTTATAAATTTTTCACGAAACTCCTTTTAAGAGGTCTCAAGATTTCAGCTTTGGGGCAAATGTTCCTAAAGTTAGGGTGATTAAAATGATGTGTCGGAAAAGTTAAGTGTTTTCTTTACTTTATAAGTTCAATTTTCCCTGGATGTCTTTCTCATCCAAATATTTTTTTCTTGTGGGACACCGAGTCAACAATCGACCCGATGAACCCTGGTGTCACAGATTTTAAACAGCTTACTAACTGTAAATAGTCCTCTGACATGGTCGTGTAACGACCGCTGTCTAAGTTATCATACACAGCAAATGAGGCCGACGACTTAACGTGCCCTCCGAACTATAGAACTATTTTCTTACGGAAAATGAGGTGGTGCTGCCTGTAATCTCTTAACCAGACCGGAAACATATAATAAACGCACTGATAGTACATTTCTGACAAATAATTATAAAAAATTATAAGTCCACTAAGCGGTGGAAGGCTCCGTAAGGGGCCGCCTGGCTCGCGACCACCATCCCACCGAAGTCTGGCGCCAAGTAGCTTGCTGCGTTCCGTCAGTGTGTGGGAGTGCCAGTGCCTTAACAGGCTTCTTCTGGGTGAGCTCGCTCCATCTTAGACTCTGTCTCTGTTCTATGAACTAGATTAGAGTCAAGAGCAATCCCATCATAAAAAAAAAAAAAAAAAAAATTGTAAAATAAGTACAGCAATTATTTGCAAAAATTTGCAAATGTGAACCAAGGGTAAGTACACAACAATAGTCAACAGATCACGAAAGGCAAATACAAATTTCCTTGCAGATTCTGCTTCACCAACGGATATAACTGAAAACTGAAGTCAAATATCGCTTCGCAAATTCAAAGCAACAGCATATTGCAGCTGGTCAAACGGCTACAGATACTCTATCGAAAAGGCTAGTTATGTAGTTATAGATCCAAAAATTACGTACAGGTGGCTCACTTAGTACTTCAGTGCAATTTATTTTACACTCGCACGCACACATTGACACCACGTTTGCAGTGGCTTCAAGGGATCTCATCATCTTAAGAGAATAAACCACGCGAGTGTCTCCATAAATACTGAGTGTTTAGTTATTTAAAAAGTACAACTCAAAACTATTTTAAATACACTTCGTTCAACTTGTTTTTTCGGTACTGGAGCTAAAAACTATTTTGTGCACGATATTACTATTCTAAGTATAAGCACCTGCTTAATTTTATAAATTCAATACATGGATGTAGCAACCGTAAAGTTTATATTGTCATTTACGCAAATAGCAAGATTGACCCTTCTGTAAATCTCTTTATTTTCCGCTGGAACTAACGAGCAAATTATAACTAGAAATTCAATCCTCCGATTGAGTCTGTTCCGTTTCAGATCGTTAAATAGAATGCAGAGGGAATAGATGGTCGGAAGTGTAACAAATCGCTCGGGTAAATACTAGGAATTGGTGAAGACTAACTGGGAGATATTTGTTTTCCATTTTCTATGATATGGAGTTTAAATCGCTTGGTTTTCATTGCTTGGGACTAGACTGGACCTTCTTATGTGAGAGGGTGGCAGCCTCTCATCTCATAATGACAACTTCGCAAAATGACAACCGCTCGCAAAATGCCAACTTCTCAAAACGCCAACTTCTCATAATGCCAACTTCTCAAAATGACAACTTCTCAAAATGCCAACTTCTCAAAATGACAACTCGATATAATATATAATTCATCCTAATATTATATTTCAGCTTTCTCTGTAACCCGTGTGTTGATTGTGATGGAAGGTGGTTGATGGCTAAAGGCTAGAAGAACTTTTTAGATGCAATGATAAGAAAAATATAATTAAAAACAAATTAATCAGTCAAATATTGTTTATTAAAAATCTAAATAAAATAACAGAGAAGAAAATCGTACATCTAAATATGTCAAGTACAAAGCACTCTGGGTTCCGACCGCTGTGCCAACAAGCCGACTAAAACTCGCGAATATAATAAAAAAAATGTTCCTCGCAGTGTATGTCTGAATGATTGTGGTAACGTTAGTTACAAATTAAAAGGTAATAAACTAAGAGATTCAAATAAACCAATTATTTTTAATACGAAGACAATCTTAATTGCTTTTACAAAATAAAATGACAGGTTTTGTTGACAAGACAAAATCAAATTAAGATTGTCTTCGTATTAAAAATAATTGGTTTATTTGAATCTCTTAGTTTATTACCTTTTAATTTGTAACTAACGTTACCACAATCATTCAGACATACACTGCGAGGAACATTTTTTTTATTATATTCGCGAGTTTTAGTCGGCTTGTTGGCACAGCGGTCGGAACCCAGAGTGCTTTGTACTTGACATATTTAGATGTACGATTTTCTTCTCTGTTATTTTATTTAGATTTTTAATAAACAATATTTGACTGATTAATTTGTTTTTAATTATATTTTTCTTATCATTGCATCTAAAAAGTTCTTCTAGCCTTTAGCCACCAACCACCTTCCATCACAATCAACACACGGGTTACAGAGAAAGCTGAAATATAATATTAGGATGAATTATATATTATATCGAGTTGTCATTTTGAGAAGTTGTCATTTTGAGAAGTTGGCATTTTGAGAAGTTGTCATTTTGAGAAGTTGGCATTATGAGAAGTTGGCGTTTTGAGAAGTTGGCATTTTGCGAGCGGTTGTCATTTTGCGAAGTTGTCATTATGAGATGAGAGGGGTGGCAGGAGTAATGTCAGGAGGCAGTGACGACCGATGTGGCGCAGTAGTAGTGCGACTGCCTGCGACGCAAAGGCTCCGGGTTTGATTCTCGGCGGGACACTCATAAAGTTGATATTTATCACTTTGTGAATTTGTTCCCGGTCTGGTTAGGACATTACAGGCTGAACCACCTGATTGTCCGAAAAGCGAGATGGTTCCGTGCTTCGGAGGGCACGTCAAGCCGTCGGTCCCGGTTGCTGTCTATTATTACTTAGACGGCGGTCGTTACCCAACCATGTCAGAGGACTACTACTAGTAGTCGGCGGTTGTAAGAACTCTGACACCAGGGTTCACCGGGTCGTTGACGATTCGGTGTCCCACCCGAAAAGAGAGAGAGGAGGCAGAAGGGAGAGTTCCAGGTGTTTTTCGGACAAGGCTAGCTACCCGGCCTGGCCGGGTGTTGTGGCCAGGAGACCGACTGGTCTACCTGTGGAAGATTGGAAGTTGTATATATGCAGCGCAAGGTGAACACTTCGATACCGCGTTTCAGTCCCATTGTTCTATCACGTGGTGCCAACATGCGGATATGTTGAGAACTTCTGTTGCGTCTTGGTTGCATGTGAACCACTTGAGTGGCTTCTGGTAGGAGCAAACTTGTAGAGTTCACTGCACATGTTTAAGAGATAGGTTGTAACTTTTTATTTTTCAAATTTATAAGTACCTAAATACCTACAGTAGTATCAATTCTATATTACCGACCAACACATCTAACTAAAAATAGCACCGATACTTTACCGTAAAATTGTTAAAACAAGTATAGAAAGATGATCGCCTCTTCAAGTGTCTATAATTTTACACATTTTACGCGGATAGTGTTAAAACATATGACGGTTAAATATTATAAAGAAATCTGCATAATGACGCGGAGATCATAGATTATTTAAGACAAGCCATGTCTACCCTTTTCAAAACTTATTTATATGATAGCGAATGTTCTATTTTAATTAGCCGTTTTAGTCAGTAACGTGGAATCAAGACAATTATCACAACTTGATATTAACACTTTGTGAATTTGTTCCCAGTCTGGTAAGGACATTGCAGGCTGAACCACCTGACACCAGGGTTCATCGGGTCGTGCGTCATCTCGGTGTACCATACAAAAAGAAGAACCAACACAACAGTATGCATATGCGCAATAACCTATGCTTACGATAGCTTAAGTTTTATTGTAGTATTTTTTGTTGTTGTGTTGTGTGGACCGAAATGAATGTGTTTTCTTTCTTTCTTTCTTTCTTTGTAGTATATTGTACTAAATGTGGTCTATTTGGCCTAAAGTATACTTAAAAAGAGGATATAACCTACGTTTCCAGCGATCGTTACGCATGAACAGTTTTACTTCCTCAGCTAAATTCACCGTTAAAGCACCAAGTTTGTTTTCCCGGTTGTCTCGCCCAAACAACAACAAAGTCATATCATCATGGTCTCAATTCGGGAAATAAATTATCTTAACTTTCTTTACTTCCAGGTTTACAAAAAAAAGGAGATATCCAAGTCATGTATAGTAATTATGGCATAATACGTGGTATAAAAGAAAGCGACGATGAAAACAATGCAGACATAATATCATGGATAATATATTATAGGTCTATGCATAATTGACTAGAAATGGCGAAAAACACATTGACCTTTTAAAACTTGACAGGCCTTGGATTTTAACTGGCCCAATGGCGTAGCGGATAGTACACCTGATACAACAAGCTGCAAGTCTACAGGTAAAATTCTTAGTAAATTGCGTAGCCGGTTAATATTCCTGGTATCATTAAGCTGACCGAATACGCAATGAACAACGAATTTAACCTGTAAAATTTTAGCTAGTAGTTTGATAATATCGGGCTACGCCGAGGGTCGTGGGTTCGATCCCCGCAAAAGAAAAATATTTCTTCAGTCCATTTTCAAGCGTTTGTAATTAGTCTGGGTATTTGCTAAATTCATAGTGAAAAATTTTTATGTTATCTAGTGTAAAAAAATATGTGTGTAAGTCATATCAGCTATCTAGAGGTAGTTTCCATATTTAATTCTGCAATAATATGGATAAATGTCCGAAGTAAATGATTTTTATTTTATTTTATTTGTTTTTATTTTATAGTCCAAACTTTGTTTAGTTTGGGGCTAAATGGCGCAGTGTGAATTGTACATTATTTATTATAAGATAACAACAATCGTTTTCTAATCCTGTTTAATTTAGCGTTGCTATGCTGGGGTAGGTTAGGTATTGGTGACGGTCTGTGAATACGCCGCGATGCTCGCCCGCACGCATCGCTCTGGGCATATGTTGTCCCTTTCTCGCTCGCGGGTGGCGGCGTGCGCGCGGGCCGCCTGTAGGCGCCAGGCGGTGATTTCTGCACCGCAGTCAGTCACTCAAAACCGCTCGAACAAGCGTATTGTGTTTTGTACGGATTTCCCGCCACACGTTTTGTGATGCCGCGTGTACTGGACGATTCAATTTGAGATCGCGCGTGTTGATGCATCGTATTATTGCGGTTCTCCTGGGTTATACTAGAATACCAGGCTTAGTGATTGTTGGATGTCTCGACGTCTTCCACGTGAGCGTCGCGTTGAATAGGCATCAGGTGGCCATTTTGGCCCGCGTTTGTACGGCCCAAATTCGGGTTGGGTCACGCGTAATGACTAATATCAAAGTGGAATACGAACAGAAGCTGTGAGTGGTTTGATGTGAATAACGCGCCAAGGCTGTAGTGGAATGCTGGGTGTCGATATCTTTTCCACCCAGCCCTGTAAGTACCCACGGAATTCCTATTTGATCCATTCCCTGAATTTCCTTTCTCCGTTGGGTATTTTATGCATTTGGACCGGCACGTTGACTGTAAGTGTAAACCTGTTTATTCGTGTTAATGGTGTGTTCCCTTTAGTCATATTTGTTGTACCATATCATTGTGACTCCTTAGTACGAATTGCGGAATTCGTGGGGTGATATAATTTGGAGGTACTTACTTATAATCTAGTGCTAATACGTGTGACGTAACGCCAGATCGGCAGACGGTATTTACTACCGACTTAAGTTATGTAAGGGTTGGAACACATCATTTGCCAATTTCAATCAACTTAGTTAATTAAGTTAAATAGATTTAGGTTCACGTTTAATTCATAGTATGCGCTGCTATATTGTGCAGCGTATGCTATTTAGCGCTGCGTAACGCAGCCATTGTCTGCCTCCAGTTGAACTCCTGGTATTTTGTTCGAAATTTACCTGTGTAAATCGCTTCCACTGCGGGAGTTTAGCTTGGAATTAGACAATTTTTGGTAGCAGAGCGTGGTTCAGAAAACCACTAGATTTAAGATTATTTTAGTATAAGACTTTTAATCTACCTACATAAAAAAAAATATATATTTATTGTGATTGTAGTGTGTGCCCTGTGTAGAATATCCTATCGGTAGGATCAGGGCCAATCAATTAGTGAATTGCTTTATTATCGTTGTGTTTACCCTGTGCGGATATCCTAGCGGTAGGATCAGGGCCGATTGTTTATTATTGTTTTTTTTTATTGTAAGGTTCGGTGTTACTTTGAGTTGGTACCATGGCTCCCACAATTACACAGCTTCAGGCAAAAATTAGAACGCACCTAATTTGGTTCGCGACTAAGCAGGCGATGGTCGGTCGCGGGGACCGAGAGGACGCACTCATCGCTTGTGCGCAACGGATTGACGAACGGGTCGCGGAGGTGTTGGATTGCCTCACTGGATGCGAGGAGTTATTTGATGGGACGCCTGATGAGGAGGCCAAACTTATGGTCCGGGCGAATGTGACCCAGTGCCTGGAGATGGGGCAGGAGATCCAGCAGGCGGCTGCTGTGATCACCAGGCGTAGGGCTGGGGAGCCGGACCCATCCCATGGTCCGCGGGGACCGGGGGTGCAAGTGCCCCTGCCGGCTGTGGCTATTCCGGTCTTCCACGGGGACTACACGGATTGGACCCGATTCCAGGATCTGTTTGACAGTGTGATTCATAACCGCACTGACTTGCAGCCGGCATATAAAATGGCACAATTGATGGCCAAGCTGCAAGGTGAGCCCCATGAGCTGGTAAAGCATCTACCAGTCGATGATGCAAGTTACGAGACGGCTCGCGGTTTGCTGATCGAGAGATACAGCAACAAACGTCTCATGATTGACCAACTCCTGGAACAGTGGCTCACCGTGCCGACCATCACACGAGGGACGGACCTCAGGGCCAAGGTCCTCAACCCTGTCTGCGTTGCAGTGAACGCTCTTGAGAGACAGGGGATGCCGGTGTCAGGCTATGATTATATCCTGGTCCACACGTTGTTGCGCCGCCTGCCGAGCGACATGGCCGCTCGTTTTGAACAGTCACACGGAGGTAAGACATCTGATTACCTCCCGACCTTCGAGGAGCTCAAGTCCTTCCTCGAGGCCGAGTGCAGGCGGGTAGATGCCCAATTTGGAGAGTCGCCTCACGCGGAGTCTGCGGCCGCTCGCCGCCCGGAACGGCCGGGTGCACAGGCGCGAGACGGTAAGAGTAGGCCACCCAGGCGATACAATGTCGCTAATTTGGAATCGAGGTGTGCCTACTGCAGAGAGGCGGGGCATCAGGTGACTGCGTGTGAGGAGTTCGCTGCACAGCGGGTGCAGAAACGTCGTGGTGTGGTGCAGCAACGGCGTTGGTGCTTTAGGTGTATGGGGCCGCATCAGGTGCGAGAGTGCCCATCAAGCACCAACTGCAGGTACTGCCAGGGTGCCCACCATCAGCTCCTATGCATGAACCGCAGCGGAGATTACGGAGGCAGAGCTGACGCGGGTCAGCGGACGGAGTCTGCCCTACCTAGACGGGAGCAACGCTCCCCACCCCCTCCAAGGAAGAGTCCTCTTCCACCAGGGTTTCAGGGACGAGGCCAGGGACATCAGCAGGTGATGCCCCCTTCACCACGCGCGAGACAGTCACCACCTCGGCAGCAGGTGCCGGGACAGGGTAGGTGGTCACAGGTCCAAGGTCAGGGGCACCCATCACAGATACGTGATGCTACGGGCGGGTGCCAATACCAGGGCCAGTACATGCAGTACTCGGCGGGACTGAACAACATGGTGAGGTCTCATGACCCACGCATGCCTCTCCCCTTGGCTGAGCACCCGCGGCTACAGGCGCATCCACGGTACGCGCGCCTGCCGCAGGGTTACTATAGGCTGCCAGCCATGGCGTACAGGACCAGAGGTCCCTATCAGCAGGAGTGGGACCCACTCGAAGGTGTACGGAGAGAGGGGACCCCCCCGCAGGACGCGGACACTCCGCGCTTAGGTTCCTGCTAGGTAATCGCCGCCTACACGCCAGCTTCGGCCCCCCGGCCAATTACGGTATTGTTGCCTACGGCAATGATTTGGGTATGGGGATACGGTGGCCGCAGCATACAGGTAAGAGCCTTGTTAGATACAGGGGCTCAGGGTTGTATTGTGTCTAGTAAGCTGGTGAGTAGGCTACGCTTAAATATAAGGCCCACAACGGATGGGGCTGTAGGTATTGGAGGTGTAGATGTGCCTGACGTTCGGGGTCAGGCGAACTTCGAGTTCACATTAGGTAATACGGGTACAGGGGTCAGCTATCATGCCTCAGCAGTGGTGCTGGATGAAGTGGTAGGGAAACTTCCTCAGGTTCGGTTACCGTCAACGGTACGAGGGTTAACCACAGGCTTAGAGCTAGCTGATCCTGAATTTGATACTCCTGGTACGGTGGACGTTCTCCTCGGGTCAGACGTCCTCGGGAGATTCTGGTGTGGCAGAAAACGGGTACTTCAGCAAACTGGTTTAGTGGCCGTTGATACCACAGGGGGGTATGTTATTTTTGGCCCAGTTTGGAGACCTCAGGACCTACCAGAGGGCGATACGGTTCTCTATGGTAGTGTGTTGTCGGAGGTGCTGCAGAGGTTTTGGGAGTCTGAGGAGCCACCCACAGCGGATAGACGGAAGCCAGAGGATGACGAGTGCGAGCTGTTCTATCAGTACAACACTGCACGAAGTTCGTCAGGTAGGTTTGTTACCAGGCTGCCATTTCTCCCAAACCGCCCCTCCTTAGGTAGTTCGCGACAGATCGCGGAACGGAGACTACTGGCTATGGAGAGAAAGATGAAGCGAGATGCAGCACTTCGGCAGAAGTATATCGAATTCATGAGGGAGTACCTAGAGTTAGGCCACATGTCGGTGTCCAGCATAGATTGGAGGTGTGTCGAGCATTACTATATACCACACCTGGCTGTTTTGAAGTCACCGGAGGCGAAGATACGGGTAGTGTTTGACGGTTCTGCTCCTACATCGAATGGTGTGTCTGTGAACCAGTGTCTGCACGCGGGTCCCAAGTTGAACCGGGACATTGTGGACATCCTCACAGATTTTCGGTTGCACCAAGTAGCGTTCGTCGCAGACGTCAAAATGATGTTTCGCCAAACAATTATACACCCGGATGACCGTCGGTACCAGCTGATTTTGTGGCGTGAGAGCCCTGACGAGCCGATGGTCACTTATGAGCTTAACACGGTAACGTATGGTCTGAAGCCAAGTCCGTTTTTGGCAGTACGCACGCTGCGAGAGTTGGCCGCACAGGAAAGGGTAAGATTCCCTCGAGCCGCAGCAGTACTGGATCGCGACGTCTACGTGGATGACATCTGCACGGGTGCAGATAGCGTGCAACAAGCACTGCTACTACGAGACGAGCTGATCGCGATCATGGAATCAGGAGGTTATGAGTTGCGGAAATGGCTGTCCAGCTGTCCAGAGCTCCTGGCCGGGTTGCCAGGTGAGTTCCAGCAGGACCCGCACCTTTTCGAGAACCCGGACAATCCAAATACGTTGAGCATCCTAGGGGTGCAATATAGGCCAACGCATGATGTCTTTACGTATCAGATCGAGCCAGACCTTTTGCAGAAGACTTGGACGAAGCGTTCGGTATTATCGACGATCGCCAGAACTTTCGATCCTAACGGGTGGATCGCACCGGTGACGTTCATGGCGAAGTGCTTCTTGCAAAGGTTGTGGATAGCAAACTTGGGTTGGGACGACCAGCTCTCCGGAGAGCTGTTGAATGATTGGACCAAGTTTGTGACCACCTTACCAGGGATCGTACGCATCGCCATACCTCGCAAGTTGCTCCCATCGGTGGGATGTAAGGCTACCCTACATGGGTTTTGTGATGCCTCGGAGCGAGGGTACGCGGCAGCTGTCTATTTGCGGACAGTCAGTTCAACGGGAACTGTAGACGTGCATCTAGTTATGGCCAAGAGTAAGGTGGCTCCGGTTAGGACAAGATGGACCATTCCAAAGTTGGAATTGGCGGGAGCAGCGCTTCTCACGCGCTTGCTACATCATGTCGCTAGTAATCTACGCGGTACCATCACTTTGGATGAAACGGTGTACGCATGGACCGACAGTAGGATAGTTCTGTGCTGGTTACAGACGTCGGTACATACTCTTGAGGTTTTCGTGGCAAATCGGGTGTCACAGATTAAAGGATCGGAAACTTCGTCGGTATGGAGACACGTACCGGGAGAACAGAACCCAGCGGACTGCGCCTCACGGGGATGTAGGGCCCCTGATTTGGTAGGTCACTCACTGTGGTGGGGACCTCAGTGGCTGACTGAGTCACCTGAGAGATGGCCATACAATGAGTGCGGGTCGCCGCTTGGGCCACCTGATCGAGGTTTGCGAGTGAACGTAGGGCAGATCGTACCTAAGCCTAGTGCGGCTTTCTTGCTGGAACGATACAGCTCCCTCGACAAACTTCTAGGGGTGACAGGTTGGATCAAACGGTTCGTGAACAACTGTAGAAAACCTCAAGCAGAACGGAACTTGGCACCTGTCCTCTCGCCTGCGGAGCGGAATGCGGCTCTAAGTTTATTGGTTAGGGTCGTCCAGGCGGAACATTTTGAGGAAGAGGCCAGGCTGCTCAGGGATGGCCGTGGAAAGCTGAAGGGAGGTCTTGTGCGCCTCAACCCGTTCGTGGACGAGCATGGAATGCTCCGGGTTGGAGGTAGACTTCGGAACGCTAACCTGCCCTTTTCAGCACGGCATCCGCTGTTACTCCCAAAGAAGGGACCTTTGGTAGAACTTATAGTTAGGGATCGTCACCAGAAAAACTCGCATGCGGGCTGCAATGCACTTTTGGCTATTCTGCAGCGCGAGTTTTGGATCTTGTCTGGACGACGTACGGTACGGAGCATTGTGTTTCGGTGCTTGCCTTGCTATCGGTTGAAGGCAGCCACAATGCAACCTCAGATGGGAGACCTCCCACCGGACCGGGTGACGGAAGCCTGGACGTTTGCGGGTGTGGGAACGGACTTTGCGGGGCCTTTTATGGTAAAGGCATCACGCCTTCGCAACGCGAAGTCAATCAAGGCGTATTTGTGCGTGTTTGTGTGCCTAGCAACCAAGGCCGTCCACTTGGAACTCGTGGCCGACCTCACTACGGAGGCTTTCTTAGCAGCTTTAGATAGATTTGTGTCGCGAAGAGGGCGACCAGCGCTGATCAGGTCGGACTGTGGTACCAACTTTAAGGGCGCTGATCGATGTATGAAAGAAATTATAACGTTTTTATCGGAAAACGAGGAAGCTATCGGCACGAGCCTCTCCCGTCAGGGCATTAACTGGGTGTTCGATCCACCAGGATGCCCCCACTGGGGTGGTATATTTGAAGCGGTTGTAAAGTCCGCTAAGACGCATTTGATGCGCGTTATAGGTTTAACGATATTAACCTTTGAGGAGCTAGCGACCGTGTTTTGTAAAATTGAGGCCGTTCTCAATTCACGTCCTTTGTGTCCGCTTAGCTCAGATCCGAATGATCTGGAGGCCCTGACACCAGGGCATTTCTTAATTGGCCGACCACTTAACGCCTTGCCAGAGTACCCCTACACAGAGGTCAGTAGCAATCGTTTGACGCGTTATGAGTTGCTGCAGCAAATGTCTCAGAATTTTTGGAAGCGATGGTCGCTTGAGTATTTGCACATTCTGCAGCAACGCCTTAAGTGGACGGACAGAACTGAACCCCCTCGCATCGGAGATCTCGTTCTGGTTAAGGATGCCAACCTGCCGCCACTGCGATGGCGCAGAGGGCGCATTCTCAACTTGTTCCCAGGTAGTGATGGCACTCCTCGAGTCGCGACAGTTCAGGTAGGGGATTCAGTTCTTAAGCGAGCAATAGCAACGCTATCTCGTCTCCCCAGTAGTGAATAGGCCTAAGGGATTCGGCCTAGGGCGGGTGAATGTTTAATTTAGCGTTGCTATGCTGGGGTAGGTTAGGTATTGGTGACGGTCTGTGAATACGCCGCGATGCTCGCCCGCAAGCATCGCTCTGGGCATATGTTGTCCCTTTCTCGCTCGCGGGTGGCGGCGTGCGCGCGGGCCGCCTGTAGGCGCCAGGCGGTGATTTCTGCACCGCAGTCAGTCACTCAAAACCGCTCGAACAAGCGTATTGTGTTTTGTACGGATTTCCCGCCACACGTTTTGTGATGCCGCGTGTAATGGACGATTCAATTTGAGATCGCGCGTGTTGATGCATCGTATTATTGCGGTTCTCCTGGGTTATACTAGAATACCAGGCTTAGTGATTGTTGGATGTCTCGACGTCTTCCACGTGAGCGTCGCGTTGAATAGGCATCAGGTGGCCATTTTGGCCCGCGTTTGTACGGCCCAAATTCGGGTTGGGTCACGCGTAATGACTAATATCAAAGTGGAATACGAACAGAAGCTGTGAGTGGTTTGATGTGAATAACGCGCCAAGGCTGTAGTGGAATGCTGGGTGTCGATATCTTTTCCACCCAGCCCTGTAAGTACCCACGGAATTCCTATTTGATCCATTCCCTGAATTTCCTTTCTCCGTTGGGTATTTTATGCATTTGGACCGGCACGTTGACTGTAAGTGTAAACCTGTTTATTCGTGTTAATGGTGTGTTCCCTTTAGTCATATTTGTTGTACCATATCATTGTGACTCCTTAGTACGAATTGCGGAATTCGTGGGGTGATATAATTTGGAGGTACTTACTTATAATCTAGTGCTAATACGTGTGACGTAACGCCAGATCGGCAGACGGTATTTACTACCGACTTAAGTTATGTAAGGGTTGGAACACATCATTTGCCAATTTCAATCAACTTAGTTAATTAAGTTAAATAGATTTAGGTTCACGTTTAATTCATAGTATGCGCTGCTATATTGTGCAGCGTATGCTATTTAGCGCTGCGTAACGCAGCCATTGTCTGCCTCCAGTTGAACTCCTGGTATTTTGTTCGAAATTTACCTGTGTAAATCGCTTCCACTGCGGGAGTTTAGCTTGGAATTAGACAAATCCTGTATGTAAGAAAATTACAACGCTGTTTTAAGAAACTGAAATTGAATTGAAGTTATTTATTCAATATACGATAGTATTTATCACTTATTGAGGTCGTGATCCGTCATTGTAAAAAAAAAGAAATTTGTACCTATAACAATTTTGTGGGGGAGACGGGCCTCCTTAGCATTGGTCTGCAACCTGTCTAGGAGAAGAAAAACTCCGAAATCAAACCCGAGTGAAACCAATTTGGAGCGTGCAAACCTCGATTATTTGCTGAAGGTCCGATTGGAATAGTCGGTGTCAAAGCAGGACATCAACTTAGGGCGGAAGCGGAACAATGTCTTGCACTTGACCGATAACGCTCACAGAACTGGTACACAGAACCAGCTTACTGCTTACCTACCTAGAGGTCTTGGACAAACGTGGTAGGTTATCTGTCCAAACCCCTCTCATCTTTATGACAGTATCCTCTAAAGACAGGCCCCGAGTGCCCGGCGCTTCCGGCGGCGGCTCTGTCAACGACGGTAGACAGATGATGTCTAATTCCAAGCTAAACTCCCGCAGTGGAAGCGATTTACACAGGTAAATTTCGAGCAAAATACCAGGAGTTCAACTGGAGGCAGACAATGGCTGCGTTACGCAGCGCTAAATAACATACGCTGCACAATATAGCAGCGCATACTATGAATTAAACGTGAACCTAAATCTATTTAACCTAATTAACTAAGTTGAGTGAAATTGGCAAATGATGTGTTCCAACCTTTACATAACTCAAGTCGGTAGTAAATACCGTCTGCCGATCTGGCGTTACGTCACACGTATTAGCACTAGATTATAAGTAAGTACCTCCAAATTATATCACCCCACGAATTCCGCAATTCGTACTAAGGAGTCACAATGATATGGTACAACAAATATAACTAAAGGGAACACACCATAAACAGTTTTATACTAAAACAACTAGATTTATCACTTACAGTTAACGCCGGTCCAAATGCATAAAATACCCAACGGAGAAAGGAAGTTCAGGGAATGGATCAAATAGGAATTCCGTGGGTACTTACAGGGCTGGGTGGAAAAGATATCGACACCCAGCATTCCACTACAGCCTTGGCGCGTTATTCACTTCAAACCACTCACAGCTTCTGTTCGTATTTCACTTTGATATTAGTCATTACGCGTGACCCAACACGAATTAGGGCCGTACAAAACGCGAGCCGATATGGCCACTTGATGCCTATTCAACGCGACGCTCACGTGAAAGACGTCGAGACATCCAACAATCACTAAGCCTGGTATTCTAGTATAACCCAGGAGAACCGCAATAATACGATGCATCAACACGCGCGATCTCAAATTGAATCGTCCATTACACGCGGCATCACAAAACGCGTGGCGGGAAATCCGTACAAACCACAATACGTTCTCGTCCGAACGGTTTTGAGTGACTGGGTAGTGCGGCGCCGAAACCACCGGTTGGCGCCGTCAGGCGGTCTGCGCGCACGTCGCCAGTCTCGCCCTGCGAGTGAGAAAGGGACAACACACGCCCAGAGCGACGCGTGCGATCGAGCACCGCGCCGCATTCATAGACCGTCATTAATACCTAACTCACCCCAGCATAACAACGCTAAATATTAAACATTCACCCGCCCTAGGCCGAATCCCTTAGGCCTATTCACTACTGGGGAGACGAGATAGCGTTGCTATTGCTCGCTTAAGAACTGAATCCCCTACCTGAACTGTCGCGACTCGAGGAGTGCCATCACTACCTGGGAACAAGTTGAGAATGCGCCCTCTGCGCCATCGCAGTGGCGGCAGGTTGGCATCCTTAACCAGAACGAGATCTCCGATGCGAGGGGGTTCAGTTCTGTCCGTCCACTTAAGGCGTTGCTGCAGAATGTGCAAATACTCAAGCGACCATCGCTTCCAAAAATTCTGAGACATTTTCTGCAGCAACTCATAACGCGTCAAACGATTGCTACTGACCTCTGTGTAGGGGTATTCTGGCAAGGCGTTAAGTGGTCGGCCAATTAAGAAATGCCCTGGTGTCAGGGCCTCCAGATCATTCGGATCTGAGCTAAGCGGACACAAAGGACGTGAATTGAGAACGGCCTCAATTTTACAAAACACGGTCGCTAGCTCCTCAAAGGTTAATATCGTTAAACCTATAACGCGCATCAAATGCGTCTTAGCGGACTTTACAACCGCTTCAAATATACCACCCCAGTGGGGGCATCCTGGTGGATCGAACACCCAGTTAATGCCCTGACGGGAGAGGCTCGTGCCGATAGCTTCCTCGTTTTCCGATAAAAACGTTATAATTTCTTTCATACATCGATCAGCGCCCTTAAAGTTGGTACCACAGTCCGACCTGATCAGCGCTGGTCGCCCTCTTCGCGACACAAATCTATCTAAAGCTGCTAAGAAAGCCTCCGTAGTGAGGTCGGCCACGAGTTCCAAGTGGACGGCCTTGGTTGCTAGGCACACAAACACGCACAAATACGCCTTGATTGACTTCGCGTTGCGAAGGCGTGATGCCTTTACCATAAAAGGCCCCGCAAAGTCCGTTCCCACACCCGCAAACGTCCAGGCTTCCGTCACCCGGTCCGGTGGGAGGTCTCCCATCTGAGGTTGCATTGTGGCTGCCTTCAACCGATAGCAAGGCAAGCACCGAAACACAATGCTCCGTACCGTACGTCGTCCAGACAAGATCCAAAACTCGCGCTGCAGAATAGCCAAAAGTGCATTGCAGCCCGCATGCGAGTTTTTCTGGTGACGATCCCTAACTATAAGTTCTACCAAAGGTCCCTTCTTTGGGAGTAACAGCGGATGCCGTGCTGAAAAGGGCAGGTTAGCGTTCCGAAGTCTACCTCCAACCCGGAGCATTCCATGCTCGTCCACGAACGGGTTGAGGCGCACAAGACCTCCCTTCAGCTTTCCACGGCCATCCCTGAGCAGCCTGGCCTCTTCCTCAAAATGTTCCGCCTGGACGACCCTAACCAATAAACTTAGAGCCGCATTCCGCTCCGCAGGCGAGAGGACAGGTGCCAAGTTCCGTTCTGCTTGAGGTTTTCTACAGTTGTTCACGAACCGTTTGATCCAACCTGTCACCCCTAGAAGTTTGTCGAGGGAGCTGTATCGTTCCAGCAAGAAAGCCGCACTAGGCTTAGGTACGATCTGCCCTACGTTCACTCGCAAACCTCGATCAGGTGGCCCAAGCGGCGACCCGCACTCATTGTATGGCCATCTCTCAGGTGACTCAGTCAGCCACTGAGGTCCCCACCACAGTGAGTGACCTACCAAATCAGGGGCCCTACATCCCCGTGAGGCGCAGTCCGCTGGGTTCTGTTCTCCCGGTACGTGTCTCCATACCAACGGAGTTTCCGATCCTTTAATCTGTGACACCCGATTTGCCATGAAAACCTCAAGAGTATGCACCGACGTCTGTAACCAGCACAGAACTATCCTACTGTCGGTCCATGCGTACACCGTTTCATCCAAATTGATGGTACCGCGTAGATTACTAGCGACATAATGTAGCAAGCGCGTGAGAAGCGCTGCTCCCGCCAATTCCAACTTTGGAATGGTCCATCTTGTCCTAACCGGAGCCACCTTACTCTTGGCCATAACTAGACGCACGTCTACAGTTCCCGTTGAACTGACTGTCCGCAAATAGACAGCTGCCGCGTACCCTCGCTCCGAGGCATCACAAAACCCATGTAGGGTAGCCTTACATCCCACCGATGGGAGCAATTTGCGAGGTATGGCGATGCGTACGATCCCTGGTAAGGTGGTCACAAACTTGGTCCAATCATTCAACAGCTCTCCGGAGAGCTGGTCGTCCCAACCCAAGTTTGCTATCCACAACCTTTGCAAGAAGCACTTCGCCATGAACGTCACCGGTGCGATCCACCCGTTAGGATCGAAAGTTCTGGCGATCGTCGATAATACCGAACGCTTCGTCCAAGTCTTCTGCAAAAGGTCTGGCTCGATCTGATACGTAAAGACATCATGCGTTGGCCTATATTGCACCCCTAGGATGCTCAACGTATTTGGATTGTCCGGGTTCTCGAAAAGGTGCGGGTCCTGCTGGAACTCACCTGGCAACCCGGCCAGGAGCTCTGGACAGCTGGACAGCCATTTCCGCAACTCATAACCTCCTGATTCCATGATCGCGATCAGCTCGTCTCGTAGTAGCAGTGCTTGTTGCACGCTATCTGCACCCGTGCAGATGTCATCCACGTAGACGTCGCGATCCAGTACTGCTGCGGCTCGAGGGAATCTTACCCTTTCCTGTGCGGCCAACTCTCGCAGCGTGCGTACTGCCAAAAACGGACTTGGCTTCAGACCATACGTTACCGTGTTAAGCTCATAAGTGACCATCGGCTCGTCAGGGCTCTCACGCCACAAAATCAGCTGGTACCGACGGTCATCCGGGTGTATAATTGTTTGGCGAAACATCATTTTGACGTCTGCGACGAACGCTACTTGGTGCAACCGAAAATCTGTGAGGATGTCCACAATGTCCCGGTTCAACTTGGGACCCGCGTGCAGACACTGGTTCACTGACACACCATTCGATGTAGGAGCAGAACCGTCAAACACTACCCGTATCTTCGCCTCCGGTGACTTCAAAACAGCCAGGTGTGGTATATAGTAATGCTCGACACACCTCCAATCTATGCTGGACACCGACATGTGGCCTAACTCTAGGTACTCCCTCATGAATTCGATATACTTCTGCCGAAGTGCTGCATCTCGCTTCATCTTTCTCTCCATAGCCAGTAGTCTCCGTTCCGCGATCTGTCGCGAACTACCTAAGGAGGGGCGGTTTGGGAGAAATGGCAGCCTGGTAACAAACCTACCTGACGAACTTCGTGCAGTGTTGTACTGATAGAACAGCTCGCACTCGTCATCCTCTGGCTTCCGTCTATCCGCTGTGGGTGGCTCCTCAGACTCCCAAAACCTCTGCAGCACCTCCGACAACACACTACCATAGAGAACCGTATCGCCCTCTGGTAGGTCCTGAGGTCTCCAAACTGGGCCAAAAATAACATACCCCCCTGTGGTATCAACGGCCACTAAACCAGTTTGCTGAAGTACCCGTTTTCTGCCACACCAGAATCTCCCGAGGACGTCTGACCCGAGGAGAACGTCCACCGTACCAGGAGTATCAAATTCAGGATCAGCTAACTCTAAGCCTGTGGTTAACCCTCGTACCGTTGACGGTAACCGAACCTGAGGAAGTTTCCCTACCACTTCATCCAGCACCACTGCTGAGGCATGATAGCTGACCCCTGTACCTGTATTACCTAATGCGAACTCGAAGTTCACCTGACCCCGAACGTCAGGCACATCTACACCTCCAATACCTACAGCCCCATCCGTTGTGGGCCTTATATTTAAGCGTAGCCTACTCACCAGCTTACTAGACACAATACAACCCTGAGCCCCTGTATCTAACAAGGCTCTTACCTGTATGCTGCGGCCACCGTATCCCCATACCCAAATCATTGCCGTAGGCAACAATACCGTAATTGGCCGGGGGGCCGAAGCTGGCGTGTAGGCTGCGATTACCTAGCAGGAATCTAAGCGCGGAGTGTCCGCGTCCTGCGGGGGGGTCCCCTCTCTCCGTACACCTTCGAGTGGGTCCCACTCCTGCTGATAGGGACCTCTGGTCCTGTACGCCATGGCTGGCAGCCTATAGTAACCCTGCGGCAGGCGCGCGTACCGTGGATGCGCCTGTAGCCGCGGGTGCTCAGCCAAGGGGAGAGGCATGCGTGGGTCATGGGAACTCACCATGTTGTTCAGACCCGCCGAGTACTGCATGTACTGGCCCTGGTGTTGGCACCCGCCCGTAGCATCACGTATCTGTGATGGGTGCCCCTGACCTTGGACCTGTGACCACCTACCCTGTCCCGGCACCTGCTGCCGAGGTGGTGACTGTCTCGCGCGTGGTGAAGTGGGCATCACCTGCTGATGTCCCTGGCCTCGTCCCTGAAACCCTGGTGGAAGAGGACTCCTCCTTGGAGGGGGTGGGGAGCGTTGCTCCCGTCTAGGTAGGGCAGACTCCGTCCGCTGACCCGCGTCAGCTCTGCCTCCGTAATCTCCGCTGCGGTTCATGCATAGGAGCTGATGGTGGGCACCCTGGCAGTACCTGCAGTTGGTGCTTGATGGGCACTCTCGCACCTGATGCGGCCCCATACACCTAAAGCACCAACGCCGTTGCTGCACCACACCACGACGTTTCTGCACCCGCTGTGCAGCGAACTCCTCACACGCAGTCACCTGATGCCCCGCCTCTCTGCAGTAGGCACACCTCGATTCCAAATTAGCGACATTGTATCGCCTGGGTGGCCTACTCTTACCGTCTCGCGCCTGTGCACCCGGCCGTTCCGGGCGGCGAGCGGCCGCAGACTCCGCGTGAGGCGACTCTCCAAATTGGGCATCTACCCGTCTGCACTCGGCCTCGAGGAAGGACTTGAGCTCCTCGAAGGTCGGGAGGTAATCAGATGTCTTACCTCCGTGTGACTGTTCAAAACGAGCGGCCATGTCGCTCGGCAGGCGGCGCAACAACGTGTGGACCAGGATATAATCATAGCCTGACACCGGCATCCCCTGTCTCTCAAGAGCGTTCACTGCAACGCAGACAGGGTTGAGGACCTTGGCCCTGAGGTCCGTCCCTCGTGTGATGGTCGGCACGGTGAGCCACTGTTCCAGGAGTTGGTCAATCATGAGACGTTTGTTGCTGTATCTCTCGATCAGCAAACCGCGAGCCGTCTCGTAACTTGCATCATCGACTGGTAGATGCTTTACCAGCTCATGGGGCTCACCTTGCAGCTTGGCCATCAATTGTGCCATTTTATATGCCGGCTGCAAGTCAGTGCGGTTATGAATCACACTGTCAAACAGATCCTGGAATCGGGTCCAATCCGTGTAGTCCCCGTGGAAGACCGGAATCGCCACAGCCGGCAGGGGCACTTGCACCCCCGGTCCCCGCGGACCATGGGGTGGGTCCGGCTCCCCAGCTCTACGCCTGGTGATCACAGCAGCCGCCTGCTGGATCTCCTGCCCCATCTCCATGCACTGGGTCACATTCGTCCGGACCTAGGGTTTCTCTTCGAGAGTTCTCGAAGCGAGAATTCCCGGGAAATTTTGGTTTATTCGAGACGAGAAAAAAGTGGTCGAGAAATCGAGAAATCGAGAAATTCGGTCAAAAATTATAAAAACTTAATAACGCGCTTCTTGTACTTGCACACGGCATTAAGCTAGTGTGATTGTTATTATTAATTATTTATTAGGTTCTGGCGTTTATTAGCGTAGCGAAACAGCTGTCCATTTATAACAAAATTTTGAATGGTTGATTGATACAAAGACGAAATTAAGGTACCTAGGTTACTCGTAATTGTTAAGTTAGTCTGATCTGATTGTAGTTTTGTATACAGATTGTAGTAACATAGACTAAAGTAAATTTTTAGTACTGTCAAAGACTTAGCATAAATACAAAATCCACGTCCTGCCAGTTGGGCCGCGGTCCCCGAGCTGAACACCTCGCTCGGCGGGAATTCCCCTTTTCCATCATGCAGCATTGAGCGTTCAGGCTACACCTCTTCATCAATCTTCCTTACACTGGTGACACCCAACATTGGACATGCAACCTTATTCAAAAATGGACTCTATGCTTCACAACTTCGGAGACAGCCACGACCTGCGTCATCAGCGGCTACTCATCGCAAGTCCTAGCGCCGAGACCCCGGAATGAACCTGCCCGCTTCCTGGTAACTCTTCGGCGGCAACTACTCGTCTCCATAACTCCCGACGCACCGAGGACCTGGAGACTGCATCGGCTTGGCTGTCAGAGTTGCGCTACACTCCAGCCAGACTGCCTGCCGCCATTGGACTTCGAGATGACACCGCATCGAAAATGACGTTAATACCCCATGCCAATAACTAGACTGTATCGACCTTCGGTCTAGGGGGGGAATACTGTAGCGGCGCGGGTTGCAGAGAAATATGAAGCGCGCGCCGCACGCAGAATGCGCTGACTTCGCTGGATGCATCTACTGCTGACGAGCCGACGACGACAACGCTGCCTGCACAATGTAAACACGATACGTCATACTCGTCATAGAAGATTACCCAATCAGAAGTCGAGGCCTAAAACGCGGTTACGAAGTTTGTCGAAGACTTAGTATAAATACAAAGTCCACGTCCTGCCAGTTGGGCCGCGGTCCCCGAGCTGAACACTTCGCTCGGCGGGAATTCCCTATTTGCATCATGCAGCATTGAGCCTACTGGCCACAACCATCAATCATCCTTACAGTACTTAATGTAAGGTACAGGTTTTATTTTGGTGCCATGATGGATGGAATTGTTTTTAGAAGATATTTCTTTTGTTTTTCCAAAGAAAAAGACTATTTTATTTAATCCTAATTGTTTGTAGACCTAATGATTAAAAGATAAAGATAAAGAAAGATAAAAGAGAAAGAGAACTAGAGTTTAATTTGTTCGCTTGGTTAAAGTTTTGTTGATTAATAAATGTTGTTTAATATTGCGTAAAAAGCGTAGTTTTATTGTTTAACCCCAATCATTAAAAAAGAAAAAAAATTCTCGACAACCCGAGAATTCCCGGGAAATATTTGTCGAGAATTCTCGTGCTCCGAGAAATGAAAAAGGTCGAGAAATGAGAAACCCTATCCGGACCGTAAGTTTGGCCTCCTCATCAGGCGTCCCATCAAATAACTCCTCGCATCCAGTGAGGCAATCCAACACATCCGCGACCCGTTCGTCAATCCGTTGTGCACAAGCGATGAGTGCGTCCTCTCGGTCCCCGCGACCGACCATCGCCTGCTTAGTCGCGAACCAAATTAGGTGCGTTCTAATTTTTGCCTGAAGCTGTGCAATTGTGGGAGCCATGGTACCAACTCAAAGTAACACCGAACCTTACAATAAAAAAAAATAATAGACAATCGGCCCTGATCCTACCGTTAGGATATCCGCACAGGGTAAACACAACGATAATAACAAGCAATTCACTAATTGATTGGCCCTGATCCTACCGATAGGATATTCTACACAGGTCACATACTACAATCACAATAAATATATATTTTTTAATGTAGGTAGATTAAAAATCTTATACTAAATAATCTTAAATCTAGTGGTTTTCTAAACCACGCTCTGCTACCAAAAATTGTCTAATTCCAAGCTAAACTCCCGCAGTGGAAGCGATTTACACAGGTAAATTTCGAGCAAAATACCAGGAGTTCAACTGGAGGCAGACAATGGCTGCGTTACGCAGCGCTAAATAACATACGCTGCACAATATAGGAGCGCATACTATGAATTAAACGTGAACCTAAATCTATTTAACCTAATTAACTAAGTTGAGTGAAATTGGCAAATGATGTGTTCCAACCTTTACATAACTCAAGTCGGTAGTAAATACCGTCTGCCGATCTGGCGTTACGTCACACGTATTAGCACTAGATTATAAGTAAGTACCTCCAAATTATATCACCCCACGAATTCCGCAATTCGTACTAAGGAGTCACAATGATATGGTACAACAAATATGACTAAAGGGAACACACCATAAACAGTTTTATACTAAAACAACTAGATTTATCACTTACAGTTAACGCCGGTCCAAATGCATAAAATACCCAACGGAGAAAGGAAGTTCAGGGAATGGATCAAATAGGAATTCCGTGGGTACTTACAGGGCTGGGTGGAAAAGATATCGACACCCAGCATTCCACTACAGCCTTGGCGCGTTATTCACTTCAAACCACTCACAGCTTCTGTTCGTATTTCACTTTGATATTAGTCATTACGCGTGACCCAACACGAATTAGGGCCGTACAAAACGCGAGCCGATATGGCCACTTGATGCCTATTCAACGCGACGCTCACGTGAAAGACGTCGAGACATCCAACAATCACTAATCCTGGTATTCTAGTATAACCCAGGAGAACCGCAATAATACGATGCATCAACACGCGCGATCTCAAATTGAATCGTCCATTACACGCGGCATCACAAAACGCGTGGCGGGAAATCCGTACAAACCACAATACGTTCTCGTCCGAACGGTTTTGAGTGACTGGGTAGTGCGGCGCCGAAACCACCGGTTGGCGCCGTCAGGCGGTCTGCGCGCACGTCGCCAGTCTCGCCCTGCGAGTGAGAAAGGGACAACACACGCCCAGAGCGACGCGTGCGATCGAGCACCGCGCCGCATTCATAGACCGTCATTAACCCTAGATTGGTCGCGTGGGGTCTTTAAAAGCCCTGTAATTAGAAAACTGCGATTTTTTCTTTTATACGGTTATGTGGGTAGTTCGAGATTTTGTGTACCTTTCTGATTAGTATGTACGCCAAAGCCTAGCTATAATTCATCAGTTCGCATGCATGCGTTTGGGAGGTATAATCGTTGTTTAAGTGCAAAGGCTTTTAAAGACCCCGCGCGACCGCTCGCGTAAAAAAAAATATTCGATTTTGTTTTTCGAAAGATAAATATTTTGGTTGTTTTCGTGCAAGAATTGTTTGAAAATGGGTGAGAGACAGCAAGAACGTATTATGGAGTGATTGGAGCAAGAAAAGGAGGAAATTCTTGGTGGATCAGAGGATGAATGTTGTGATGATGCTGATGTTTGCTACTAAAAATTAGGTACTTTTCATTTTCAAAAACTTTATATTTTTTTGGAGGTAACCTTTCCGTTTATTTATTTTTTAGTTACTTTAATAAGAGTTAAAAAGGAAACAATTAAGTATTTTTTCATTTTTAGAAGGTTAAATAAAAATAACAATTCTTTTTCGATTATGGTTTCAAACAACCTGTAATAACTAACATTTTGTAAAAGAACGTGTTTTTTTTCTATAATAAATTGTTTTTTTCTACTTTATTTTTTGTATTTTATTGTTAAAGGTATTCCAATTCTGGTAAACAGAACTAAAAAAAAACTATTTATTAAAAATAACTAAATAACGGAATCAAAAATTAGGGGTCCACAAAGACCCCATGCGACCGATTGCGTAAGTTTTTAAGCGCGACTAATCTAGGGTTAATACCTAACTCACCCCAGCATAACAACGCTAAATATTAAACAGATGAGCCCTGGAGCATGGGGTGCTAAGAATCCCCGGGCGGCGATTTCTCACCGTCAAATGACCCAAGCTATTCATAATGGAAAATCCGAATTAAATATTTTAACATATAATGTAAAAACTCTTAGAACAGAAGACAGGTTAATCGAACTTGAAAATGCGCTAAAACCTATCAAGTGGGATATAGTTGGTTTATCAGAAGTGCGCATAGAAGGCGAGGATACTTTGGAGCGTGATGACAACATCTTTTACCACTACGGAATAGCAGGCGGTCTCTACGGAGTTGGTTTTCTTGTAGCAAAATGCTGGAAAAGCAATATAAAAGAATTCATTGGCTACTCTGAGAGAATAGCAATACTTAAATTCCAAATAACAGAAAAGGAAACCTTAACCATTGCCCAAGTATATGCCCCAACATCGGCTCACCCAGATGAAGAGGTCGAAGATTTTTACGATCTTCTCAACAGAGCGCTTCACGAACACAGGGGAACATGGAACTTGGTATTAGGAGATTTTAATGCGAAAGTCGGTCCAAGACAAGATTTAGATGACTACAACATAATAGGCCCGAATGGCCTTGGAATTCGCAATGAACGGGGGACTAGACTTCTTCAATTCGCGTTTGGACAACAACTATGCCTTGGAAACAGTTTCTTTTATAAAAGGTCTAGTAGGAGATGGTCTTGGATATCACCTAACGGAATAACTAAAAACGAGATTGATTTCGTGCTCTCGTCAAATATCGCAGCATTAAAAGACGTAGCCACCATTAACAAAATAAAATTCAGTTCCGACCACAGACCTCTCAGAACAAAACTTATACTTGATCATAAGATACAGCGACTGAAATTTGTAGGGAATAAAATAAAAAGGGTTAGTAAAGACGATTTAATAGCGAATAGCGATCAATTTAATCTGGAACTGCAAAATTCTTTTTCACTTTTAGAAACTAAAGAAGAAACCGATGACATACAACAGCAACTTCAGTTATTAGAAAATTGTATCAAAAGGGCAACCAATAAAATTAATCAAAAGAGAAGTAAGAACAGTAAATTATCCAACGAGACTCTTAAACTTATTAGTCACAGAGAAAACTACAGAAACAACATAAACAAAGAGGATTTTAGAATTCTAGATAGAAAGCGTAACATAAGGACAGACATCAGAATTCATAACCACAAATTAATCCAAATAGCACTAGAACAAAATAAGTCGTTAAGAACAGCCAAACAAGGAACAGGAAGGGGGAAAACCTGGATCACTTGCCTTAAAGATAGCTCAGGGATTAAACAAGGAGACAGAAAAAAGATTATAGATATTAGTACCGCATTTTACAAGAACCTCTACTCCGATCCCAATACTACAAGCTTGGATATCACATCTTACCAATTTGATGACACTATTCCTTTAATTTCTTACGATGAGGTATACCAAACACTTAAACGGATGAAATACTCTAAGAGCCCTAGAGCAGACGGTATTACAACAGATGCATTAAAAGTCGGAAAACCTATATTAATTCCTTATATCACAAATTTATTTAACAGCATTTTAAAAACCGGTAAATTTCCAAAAACTTTTTGCCATTCCAACATTGTCCTCCTACATAAAAAAGGAGACAAAGCTGATATAAATAATTACCGACCAATAAGCTTAATTTCCCATTTGTATAAAACATTTATAAAAATAATAGAACGTAGGATTTCTGGGCTGCTCGATCAACATCAACCTCCTGAACAAGCTGGTTTTAGACCAGGCCTTTCCACAACTGACCATTTACACACGCTTAATCAAGTCATCGAGAAACATCACGAGTATAACTTACCACTTTACCTAGCATTTGTTGATTATTCGAAGGCATTCGATAGCCTTCGCCACACAGCGCTCTTCGAGGCTTTAAAAAATCAGGGGATCAACGAAACATACATTCAACTTTTAAAAATCATTTAAACAAGTAGTTCTGCGTCAATTAAACTAGAGTCGATAGGTCCATCATTTTCAAATACAAAAAGGGGTCAAACAGGGCGATCCGCTTTCCCCAAAACTATTCAATAGTGCCCTCGAGGAAATTTTCAGAAGGCTGACGGAGACATGGGAAGGACGAGGCATTCCTATTGGCACAAGCAAACTTACTAATCTCCGCTTTGCCGATGATATAGTCCTGTTTGCTTCCTCAGCTTCTGAAATACAGTGCATGCTCCAAGACCTGAGCACTGCGAGCTTTGAGTCGGGACTAACAATGAATATGTCAAAAACTATGCTCATGACAAATGGCCCCGAAACCAGGGTAACTGTGGATAACGGAAGAATGACATATGTCCATGAATATATATACCTAGGCCAAATAGTCTCCTTCCAGGCTCGACAAGACAAAGAAATTGCGAGACGCACTGAAAACGCCTGGAGGAGCTATTGGTCAATGAAAGAATACATGAAAGGCGATTTACCGATATCTTTAAAGCGCAAAATTATGGATATGTGTATTCTTCCGATACTCACATATGGGGCACAGACATGGTCTTTGACAAAAGCTCAAAAGTCCCGACTCAAAGTTTGCCAGCGAGCAATGGAGCGCAGTATACTAGGTCTGAAACTAGTTGACCGAGTCAGAAATACTACTTTGCGTTCCAAGACTCGAATCGCGGATGTAGCCCATGCAGCTGCAAAGCTTAAATGGGATTGGGCCGGTCATGTTTGCCGCATGCCTCACGAGTTATGGGCTTATACCACCACCATTTGGAAGCCAAGAGCCGACAGACGTCGTCGCGGGCGACCTAGACGCAGATGGCGAGACGAATTAGACGGTTACTCAAAAAACTGGTATGCGGAGGCACAGGATCGAGATCAGTGGAGGAAGGGGAGGGAGGCCTTTGCCCAGCAGTGGGATCCCGATGGCTCTATAAGATAAGAACAATTTTGTAATATCCTAATTAAAAACCGGCTTGGGCGGCTTTTTTTTTTAAATAAAGGCACTGCCCCAGGGCTGTCCAGGTTAATCGCATGGCAGGTAACTTTACGCCACCACCATCTGAAAACCATACCATCCATAAGCTATGTTAATGTTATTTTGAATGTATTTCTCAAAATGCGGCCCTTAAGACTTAATAAGTTTGAAAGAGTTGAAAATGTGCTGGATTGGGGCACGGTCGTCAATCGCTCGCCAAATGAGCCAGCTAATACTGCAGCTTTAACGAGGCGATCAGTTATGTCTCCAGCGATTCGTACTTCGACAATTTAATGCATTTTGTATCAGATTTCTTACACTAGAACACTTAATTTTGTCCTGAAAATCTATGAATAGTTTCAAGAGATTGATCTCTTTCTTATAAACTCAATAAATAAGGCAGTTCTCCCACTTGTCGTCCGTCGCTGCGCATATTTTACGCATCGTAACGCATGCGTCTGTCAGACGAAAAGAAATAACGAATTCCAATCTTATTCCCATACAAATAAGGCTACGATGCGTTTACGGTGCGTAACGGATGCCGGGTGCCTTATTTGTATGGGAATAAAATTGGAATTGGCAATTTCCTTTTGTCTAAAAAATGAGGCTACGGTGCCTTTACGAATGCGTCTGTTAAACGACTTGACACCCAGTATTTGAGCATCTAGGTAAATATGTTGTGAAATATGACATGTGTTTAATTTCTTTATGTTTTTGAACTTTCTCCCAACTACCTTTACCTGTTCTAATATACCACTTATATGTTCCTATTTTAAACAACATTTTCTCCAAAGTTCCGTAAATAATACCCTGGTGCACACATCGCTTGATTAGTTCCTGGCGCAGACGTTGAACTTTTTACATCGCACAACTTTGAATACGGAAGTTGTTCGCTGAATTTTAATATGAAGGTCCGAAGTGTCAGCACCAGTAGTCTCATGCTGCTACGGAACGATTTACTCAATAGATTTAATTTTAAAACCACCAAGTCTGTGGTTTTGGCGGACTTCGGAAATGCCTTTTTGTAGACACTTGAGATATTGTAGGAGTGTGAATAGTGTTGTTATACGTCTGATTTTGTCGCTTATCTTGGCGTAGGATAGTACGCGCTGTAGGTGAGTGTTTATTGTTGACAATCTATGACAAGAATCGTTTTTCCTGGAAAGTTTGGTCCCTTTCATTCGCGCTGCGCCAGAAAGAAACAGCCTATTATTTCGCACTGAAATTTTTGCGAGATATCGCGTTTTTTTCGATAAAGAAATACCGTAACAATATATAAAGTATGTATGTTAGATCCTCAAAAATAAATTATATATTTTTTTTTGCAAAATTTTATAGCAGTAATTGTCATAAATCGGTTAAAAATATTGCCCGCACGCTATCCCTACCTTCATTGAACTTCCTCTGCTGTTCGAAATAGATCTAGTTACACGGTGCCTACTAGGGTAAAAGTTGCAACAAGAAGTTCTTTGATGTAAATGAACTTACGCGTCTAGCTCCATCTCATAAACTCGCTTGCATACACCACATCACATAATAACATCCCGGTGCAGTCTATCCGTTACCCGTTGCACGATTTATACACGTCCGGGGTAAATCCCGCGCGGGAGAGTTCATGCATCGAGCACACGTGCGCTAATTTATTGTGTTTCTTCGAGGTGAGGCCAATCTAGCTGAGAGTTCCTGCGCTTTATGCCCGCCTGGTACTTCTTGGTAATGCTTGGAAAATAGAGAGGAAAGAATGAACGAAGTTGGTTTATAAAAAGTCACAATAATCAATTGTATTGCGTATCTTCGAGGTGAGGCCAATAGAATCTAGCTGAGAGTTCCTGCGCTTTATGCCCGCCTGGTACTTCTTGGTAATGCTGGAGTTGTGTACCGGAAAAAAGAGAGGAAAGAATGAACAAATGTTAGTTTGTAAGTCACAATCTTCGAGGTAAGGCCAATCTAGCTGAGAGTTCCTGCAGTTTATACTTGCCTAGTAATTATGTAGTGCTGAAGTTTTGTACCGGAAATTTGAGAGCAAAGTTCGTATTCAAAATTCCATTTCTTGATTTTATTATTGTTTTGTGTTTGTCCTATCAGGTCCTATCCTAGGTGCAGCCTATCAACTTGAGAATTCCTGGTCTTTATGCTAGCCTTGTACTTTTTGGATATATTGTAGAAGTTTTGTTTGTACCTGAATTTAGTTGCTCTCTATTGTCTATTATTATAACTGGAAACGAAGTCATAATCAATTTTCATCTACCTCCATTCCAGTCAAGGATTGTATCGAAATAGTAAAACGAAAACTCCGGGAAAATAACATAGCAATAGAATATGTAGAACTTTTAGAATGGTGCCTAACATCTGGTTACCTATTGTGGAATGATGAGTTCTATATACAAGTCGACGGCGTGGCTATGGGCTCTCCAGTATCCCCCTTGATGGCTGACATCTTTATGGAGGACTTTGAGGATCGAGCCCTAAGGCACGCTCCGGCTGTGCCGAAGATGTATAAGAGGTACGTAGACGACACCTTCACCATCCTTCCACAAGACCAAGTTACTGCTTTTCTAAATCATTTAAATTCAATTCATCCCAATATTAAATTTACAATGGAATCAGAGCAAAATAATCAATTGGCATTTTTAGATATTCTTATAATTAAAAACACAAATGGTACAATCAGTCATTCCGTTTATAGAAAGCCAACCCACACAGATAGGTACCTAAATGGTAACTCCCACCATCATCCGAGCCAATTAGCTGCCGTTGGTACCTCTTTGTTTCAGAGAGCACGCGGTATCTGTGACCCCCAACACCTAGACGATGAGCTCAAGCATGTGAGACGAGTACTCCATGAAAATAACCTGAAGCCACCCCGTCAACGTCACAGAAACCGTGCCAAACCATCCACAGTCGAACGACAACCAGCGTACTTACCATACTTGAAGGGAGTAACTGATAAGATCGGTAGAATTCTGAAGCGAGCTTCAATCAAAACCATTTTCAAGCCGCCGAGGAAGATCAGCCAGTACATCAGATCAGTCAAATGCAACATCCCTCTCCAAGACCCTGGTGTTTATAAACTTGACTGTGACTGTGGACTCTCATACATAGGAGAAACAAAGAGAAATGTATCTACACGTCTAAAAGAACATATTGCTGATGTAAAAAACCGTCGTGACAGACAGTCTGCAGTGTGTGAACATATCATGGATAACCCCACCCATTATGTCAGATTTGATAAGGCTGCAATCCTAGCGAGAGAGAAGAGATTCATTCCTAGGAAAGTACGGGAAGCCATAGAAATTCAAAAACATCCGAATTTCAACAGAGATACTGGATGGGGAATCTCATCAACTTGGACTCCGCTGATTACACAGCAGAAGAACCAGATCCAACATACTGTAAGACCTACTACACAAGATACGGTTTCAGCATTTTGTGTGGAACCAGGACGTTACGCTAGGCAATTAAGAAATAGATGGCGGTAGAACAACAAAAATAATTTCAATTCTAAATAATGACGTCTAACACCTTAGTCATCCGTGACCACGGGCTCTGTAAAGAGCTCGAAACGTAGGAATTGTAAAATCCAAAATAAACACAACTTAAATCCGTTTAAAATTGTTTTATTGTACCTCTATGGCTTTGTGTGCTGTTTGTCGAAGTGAGGCATATCTACCTGAAACTCACCGTATTTCTTGGTATTGTTGCAGAATTTTGGTAGCGAAAATTATGAGGGAGGGAATGACTTGTGGAAACAAAAGGTTTTATAGAAAAAATGTAAAGTTCCTGTTTTACAAAAGCACTTCTTGCTATACAAGTTTTGTGTAACATCGCCCTCTCTTATTTTATCCTTAACACTACTTTGCGCCTTTGGGATCAGATATTTCTCTGAATAGCAAGCTAATTTTACTTAGTGAAACGTGGTGAAACCAACTTGAGTTTAATTTTATTTGATCAACCGTAGCTTCACTTATCTTATGCAAAGCTTTAGAAGCCAAAAGCATTCTGTTTCAAAGAGACCGTAGTGTCTCCACTCTAGAAGTAACTATACAGGGTAGCCTGTATAGTCAGGGTAGTCCAAAGACAAAATTTAAGGAACGTAAAGAGGGTCCGAGTTGTTCAACTTTTAAAGTAGTGATGGAAAAACTTCGATTGACAGGCTTTTGTCCTTCTTCTTTATTATCGTAATAGGGTGGTTTCTGTAGCAGAATCTTCATGATTCGTACTTGCTAGCGTACAAAAAGAGGAAAATAGCTTCCGAGAAGCATTTAATCCATATAACTTTAAAAGTTGACTTAGAAACTACAAAAAATTGCGGTACCCCTTAGTTTTGGTTTTGTCTTTGGACGTCACTATTCGGGCTAACCGGTATATGAGTTGATACGTTTGATGTTTGTACAACTTAGTTTTCAGATAACCCTTATTTATGATAATCTTTTCATTATTGAGTTGTTACCATTTCGCTTAGGTAATCACCCCTATACTACCTGGGGAAGTTGTTAAAAGCAACTGTGGGATTAATTCATCCAGGTAATGGGCAGCAGTGTTTCTGTGAAAGCTATATCTCACACTTCACTCGGCAATCCGCTTGCCAAGCGTGGTGAGTATGGCAGTACCTCCCAATAGAGGGTGGCCCATGTCCAGCATTGGACCGTGTGGCTGTGCATGGTAATGTTATATGTTAAATATAACCTCTTTCATTAGATGAAGATTTGATCAAGACTAACTGTATCCCACAAAAATAACGATTGTTTTCACACATTAATATTGGCAGTAAGTATTCTTCTTGTGCGTGAAGTACTATCAGTAGAACCTTTATCGTTATGGGATCAACTAATACTGTATTCTAGTGTTACTTAGATTAACCTGTAAAAGTGATTGACTACTGATGGCATAAGCTCTGTTGTGATTGTAAGCCTCGCGTTATTTCTTCACGAACAAATATCTGACATAATAAATAAATAAATATCTTGGACAATTCTCACGGTACCATCTAGCCCTAAACTAAACAAAGCTTGTTCTATGGAAACTAGATAAGTGATAATAAGCCTTAATCATTATTTTTTGTAAATAAATACATATTCACGGAAACACCCGGACCAAACAGAAATTTTAGAAAATAACCTAACAAATATTTGTGTATTGTGGGGATCGTACCCACAACGCTTGGCGTAGCAGGCAGGGGTACTATCCGCTACGCCATAAGATCAGTCTGTCTATCTCATAATACTTTGTGAAGCGGTACGGTATAGTAGAGTATTCAGTATTCAATATAGAATACGTAGGTAAAGTAGAGTATTCAGTATAGAATACGTGCGTAAGAATTTATTGCGTTCCTTTGAACAGATTTTGTCTGAAAGATGTGAATAAGAAACACCCATTAGTCTGTATTAGCTTCTGACTCTATGGACACCCGGTGCGACACTCACAAAGTTGATATTATAACTTTGTGAATTTGTTTCCAGTAAGGGCATTGCAGACTGAACCACCTGATACTCCGTAAGAAAGATGGTTCCATGCTTCGGAGGCCGCGTTGAGCCGTTGTCAGTCCCGGTTGCTGTCTATGATTACTTACACATGTCAGAAGCCTACTACTAGAGACGGCCGATGTGGCGCAGTGGTAGTGCGACTGCCTGCGACGCAAAGGTTCCGGGTTCCATTCTCGGTGGGACACTCACAAAATTGATATTTATCTCTTTGTGAATTTGTTCCCGGTCTGGTTAGGACATTGTAGGGTGAACCACCTGATTGTCCGACAACGAATGGTTCCGTCCTTCGGAGGGCACGTTAAGCCGTCGTCGGTCCCGGTTTCTGTCTATGATTACTTACACATGTCAGAAGCCTACTACTAGAGGCGGTTGAAAAACTCAGACACCATTGTTCATCAAGTCGCTCATTGACTCGTTGAACACGAAAAGAAGAAGAAGACCAAAAACTCAACTAGACAGCAGTAGAATAGAAGTAAAAGCCTACAAGAAAGTGTATATAGGTGTAAGATGTACCCTCCGTTTCTTGGCGCTCGCGAGCGTGAGTAATTAAATTCCTTTATTGCTCTAATCACATCAGCTGAAGTTAGTGACGGAGCGTGCACTCAGCGCTGTGAGTGAAATTGTTTTAGACGTCGAACGTTTATTTCTTAAGATTGTTTAGAGAAAGAATACCTATTGGTAAATGTACGTAAAATTTATTATTATTAGAATTTTCTATTCACCTTTTACAAACACTTTTATCCCTTGTAGGGTAGGCAAAGCGTTAAAGACCGTAAAAATACGGTCGCTATCGCCACGTATGACAAATATTTAAAGGCCGTTTCAGAAAAACCATGTATCACTTTAGTAACAAATACTCAGCCTGTCGTCTACAATTCTCATACGCATGAAACCCTGGAGTCTCTTAGTGACCTCTTACGACCTCTTCCATTATCAAATAATCAAGTGTAGGTTTTAAAGCCCCAGGGCTAAAATCGTCACGTACAACAAAAAAAAACATACATACATACGAAACATACATACATACATACATACATATAATCACGCCTCTTTCCCATAGGGGTAGGCAGAGACTACATTTTTCCACTTGCTACGATCCTGACACACCTCTTTCGCTTCTTCAACATGCATCAATCTTTTCATACATGCTCGTCGGTTTAGGGTACTCTTGACCTGACCTTTCTCTAGAACGTCCCCGATCTGATCCAAGTACGTGCGTCTTGGTCTTCCCCTTCCAACGTTCCCATCCACACTCGCCATATACACCTGTTTCGTTAATCTTGTTTCATTGATTCTCTCAATGTGACCAAACCATCTCAGCATTCCTTTTTCTATACCAGTCACTATGTCATCTTTTCTACCGCAACGTTCTCTAATCACGATATTCCTTATCCTGTCACTCAATTTCACTCCTATCATACTTCTTAGCGCTCTCATTTCTACCGCATTTATTCTACTTTCATGCTTTTTCTGCCATACCCAACTTTCACTCCCATACATAAGTGTTGGAACTAACACTCCTCTATGCACAGCCAGACGTGCCTTATTAGACATTCAACTGTCTGGCTGTTCATAAAGGTATGCAACGCTCCATTCACCATGTTGCCGGCATTTACCCTCCTTTCAATATCACTTTCACACTTTCCATCTGATGTAAACTTCGATCCCAAATATACAAACTCTTTCACTTGCTCCACCCTCTCTTCTTCTATCATAATGTTACACTCCGTCATACCTTCTTCTTTTTCAAAAACCATTGATTTTGTCTTACATACATTCATTTTCATTCCTACGAAACCTTGATTGAAAAAAACCTTTTTAATTTAATAAAACTGGAACTAAATATATTACACATAGCTTTGTTCGTAAATATAAAAAAGTCAACTTACGAAGTCGCGAGCTGTAAAGCAAACAGTCCGAGTGAGTGCAAATATGCACAAGCATTACCCAAGTTTCTGTGTCGTTGCGTCCACTTACACCCTCTACATACATATCGCGATATGATACCAACAACCGGTTCATCATTCAACCAGACTGGGAACAAATTTACCAAGTGATTATATAAAAAAATTACATCACTCACACAGTTTGTTGATCCTGTAATCCGCAAAACATCCGGGTTTTCCCGGTAGGGCACTCAAAAAGTTTATTAATCACATAATGAATATGTTCCAAGTGTGGTTAGAACACTGCGGACTGAACCACCTGATTGTTCGTAGGAAAGATGATCCTTTGCTTCAGAGGGCATGGAAAGCGGTCGGTCCCGGTTGTTGTCTATGATAACGTAGACGTCGGTTTTTACACAACCAAGTCAGTCGCCTTCTAGTTGTAATAGGCGGTTAAAAACCTTATTCGGGTTGTTCGTCCCACACGACATAGAAGAAGGAACAAAGTCAGTTCACAGAACTTACTTACGTTCATGGTCACCAGGATCTGGAATGGGTTCACTAGTCGGAAAGCGCAGTGTGGAAGGCCTTCTACTAGGCAGACCGACGTCCTTGTTGCGGGTGATAATAATGACAGGAGTGAAGCAATCTCAGCTTGTACAAGTAAGACAACCAAGTCCTAAATCGCAATCTGAAAATGTTTATGGGGTCATATAGGTAATTTGCTATAATTTTACACTTTTAGAATTATGTTATTTTGGCAGACAAACATTTGGCTGGGTATGCCATATATGGTTGTAACTAAATCCGATCAGCTGATTTGAGTTACAGTAGCTTACATACATACATACACATATCACGCCTATTATCACTTACGGGTAAGGCAGAGCGTAAACGCTCGCAAAAACGGACATTTACGCCACGTCTGACATATATTTGAGGGTCATTCGGAAAATTGTGTATCACCATAGTGACAGGTTGTCAGCCCATCGCCTTAAATTGCAATACACACCCTCGAGTCCCTTAGTCGCCTCTTACGACTCCCACGGGAAAGAAATGGGGTGATGCTATTATAGGCCGGCATCACACAGCAATTCTAGGCCGGCATCACACAGTAAAGTTACAGTAGATAGTTACAGTAACAACACAAGATATTTTGTTTTATTTCAACATTTCAACCTAGGAGAAATATACTCCTTATCACCAGCCCGTCTTAAGATTTAGCTATCGGTCACTAGTAAAATTTCACCCTATATCATTCAGAATCCATAGCAAGTTTCCGAGTGGTTGCCCCCACTTATAGCCGGAGCCGGAGTTTCCGCGCCGCTGGCTCCGGGAGGAAGTCATATTGTAGATGTTTGACCACTTTAGTATGGAGTCAGGTTCCATGCTGTAACTAAATATTATCGTTTGTTGCATTCGTGGTAAAACGTAATTGTAGTTTATGCAACGTTCATGCTATATAAACAAACAAAGCTAACTTCACAAAATGGCACAAATGACAGGTGTGGCGTTAAATAAAGACAAATTTGAGTATTGGCGCACATAAGTGTTGCCACAGAACACTTCGTTTCATTTCTCAAAGAATGTCGAAAGGCGTCCCTTCTCTTTAAGACGTAATGTAACAGCATTTGAGAAGTAACTGTCATTTCTATAGTCAAAAGCATAAAGCAGGTCTTTATGTACTTTCGAATTTGTAATCCGAACAAAATGAGACGAGTGCAGATAAAATTTGTAAAGGATTTAAATCTTAAAAGGCATGCCTTGCCTTCTTTTTTGTGTGGGACACTGAGTTGACGAACGCCCCGATAAACCCTGGTGTCAGAAACATGCTACAAGAGAGAGATTACTTTTTAGTCAGTTTGGAATCAATTCGCGAGTAAGTGGACAACTAGCACTAGCCAAAGGCACATGTGCCATTTGCGATTTTCAATTTTGTTAGTGGTCATCTCGCACGCACGTGCGTGCCAGTGCCATGTGCGACCCCGTATTTTACTAGTGGTCATCTCGCAAAATGCACAGATGCCTAATCGAATCAAAGTAAATCAGAAAAGAAAAATGTTAATGTCCAAAAATTACAGAAACGCAAAATGCCACGGTTGTAAAGTATTTTTTTTATGTGCCAGTTTTTGGCTAGTGCGAGTTGTCCACTTACTCACGCACGGTGTTTCTTCTTGATAATAAATTACATCTACATACATACATACACATATCACGCCTATTATCCCTTCCGGGGTAGGCAGAGCATAAACGGCCCCAAAAACGGACATTTACGCCACATCTGACATATATTTGAGGGTCATTCGGAAAATTGTGTATCGCCATAATCGACAGGTTGTCAGCCCATCGCCTACAATTGCAATGCACACCCTCAAGTTCCTTAGTCGCCTTTTACGACACCCACGGGAAAGAAATGGGGTGATGCTAAGCCGGCATCACACGGAATAACTTACATCTATGGAATTAGCTCTTATTCTGCATAATTTTGTTAATCAAACCTTTGTGACTTAGTTTTTTCCAGTCATTCTACGCAAAGATCGATTCATCTAGCTTAAGCGCGTATACTAAAGCACCGCCGTTCCAAAAAGTCGTATATGACAGCTGTCATCTCTAGACTAAAAGAGATGTCAAAAAAAGAACCCTCTGCCATAGTATTATCACGAATCTGACAGCCGTCAAATACGACTTATTGGAACGGCGGTACTTTACGTTTTCCTTCATTCAAATACCGCGTACCCAGTTGTTCGTCGGTAGTTCCCCTTCTTGTTTACTTATAAATATCAGCAGAACGTTGTATGTATTATCCGAGATAACTAATTTTATATAAACATAACATATAACTAAAGCAAAGGCGCTTCTCCCACTTGTAGTCCTTGACTGCGAGGAAATTGCGAATTGCGATCTTATTCCTTTCATCTGACAGACGGATACGCTACGGTGCGTTGAATATACATCTCTCAACAGCCGAAAACTTTTTTGTTGGCACAAATCTTAACTTTGTGCCGAGTATTTTATTTTTTATTGAAAGGGAAACTGAACGCGAAAAATATATTTAAAACAAGGAAAAGTTGGGTAACCCATTCATAAACTTACATATACTAAAGCTTAATATTATTAAATACAATGAAATATGATAAAATATTACAATATTGTAAAGGATACATCAATAAACAAGTAATCCGAATTGGAAAAGGAATACTTAGGGACTGAAGAGACTGCATAAAGATTAAACGATTATGAAGTTAACAGAAAAGAAAATATTCTAAAATGATAGTGACAAACATGAACTGAAAATATTGACACGCGTGCACTGATCTCTTTTCTCTCTGCGTACCCCTCCGGGAAAGAGGCGTGATTTATGTATGTATGTATGTATTGTTTTTTTTTTAATTGTTTTTTTATGTTTTTAGTTTAGTTTAGTTTCTCTTTATGGGTCTAGTGAAATAAACACTTTTTTTATTTAGGTATTCTATGTACGCCACGCGTGTTGAAATAATATAAGATGGATTATAATTTACTCATCTCACCAGAGTGTTGAAAAACGTCAAATTCAATCGTTTGACAGACGCGTCCGTAAACGCACCGAAGCCGTATTTTTATGGAAATAAGATCGGAATTCGCAGTTTTCTTTCATCTGACAGACGCTTGCGTTACGGTGCGTCAATAATACGGATCAGCGGGCGACAAGTGGGTAAACCGCCGAACCGTGAGCCTCGAGTGCGGTTTATTTGCACAACACAGTATTGTCGCCGCCATTTCTCTCTTCTAAGCAGAAACATAAACACCGTACCGTGGCAACTAAACCACGGGACCCCAACAACGGCAAGTAGAACAATACTGCGTTTCAATGGGGCTCGATGTCTGTAGCCAACAACCAACTACCAACAACGGAACGTAAGGGCTCTTACAGACAAGCGACTTTGTTGAAGTGATTGATTGCTGATGTAATAAAGAGCTTAGAATATCTTTAGGCATTTGTATTGCGCAATACTTTATTCCAAAACGACTAAATATTTGCCTCGTTAGTACAAAAATAGTGAGACATGTCTTACCTGTTTGACAACGTTAAATCCTATGGAAAAATTATTTAAGTCCTCTCTAAAAGCTCGTCAAAATTTTCTGTAAAAATACCGTTTTTGTCTAAGTAGTATCGCGAGCGTCCTCGCGCCAGGCTCGGCCGGAATTGTCTAGAGACTGACAATGCAAAACGTGACAGAAACGTGTGTCCCTACAACATTGGGCGGCTACGATTGACAACCACCCGCAACACTTGTAGGCTCGGGGTTTGCTTTGCGCCGTGCGCTCTCATAAATGATCCTTGTGTTGTTCCTTTTCTCACTAAGTAATGGGAGACTAAATCAGTTCAGAATACCAGAACGTATCATGTGTCCTAAAGACGGCCGATGTGGCGCAGTGGTAGTGCGACTGCCTGCGGCACAAAGGTTCCGAGTATGATTCCCGATGGATCACTCACAAAGTTGAAATTATCACCTTGTGAATTTGTTTCCAGTCTAGTTAGGACATTGCAGGCTGAACCACTATTATATATTCTGTGGCTGAACCACCTGATTATCCGTAAGAAAGACGGTTCTGTGCTTTGGCGCCCGGGCACGCCGGTCCCGGTTGCTGTCTATGATAACTGAGACGGCGGTCGTTACACAACCATATCAGAGGCCTACTAGTAGTACTAGGCGGTTGAAAACTCAAACACCAGGGTCCATCGAGTTGTGCGATGACTCGGTGTCCCACACGAAGAGAAGAAGATTTTAATATAGATCTAATGCTGTTATTTTTGCTGTCGTTCGTCGACTGCCTTGCGATAGCGGCTGGCGACGACACTATCGCAAGACAAACTACAATGAACAGCAAAACTAACAGCAGTAGTCGCGACAGTGTCGTCGCCAGCCACTGTCGTGAGCAGCCGGGGGCGGAGTGTCACTCGTCTGTGTGAAATCTAATGTGAATGTTGCCGTGACAAATAAATGCGAGCACTGAGCGGAAAATAATATTGTAATGCATGGCTGAGAGTGTTTTAGAAACATACGGAACAGTGTTTAGGTATAGAAACAGTAAGTTATTAGATATATATTTACAAAAAAATAATTGTATGTATGTATTATATCAGCTGCCTAGTTCCCATAGTACAAGCTTTGATTAGTTTGGGGCTAGATGGCGCTGTGTGAAATGTCTAAGATATTTATTATGATAATTTTTGTTTGTCCGTTATGGATACTTAACGTGGGAATCAGTTGAGACGTCCAGCGCTGGACATAAAACTCCCTCTGGTGCCTCCATACACAATCTGTATCCAATGACAGCATTTCAATCCAATAAGCCAATTTTGGCAGCTGTCAAACCAATGCTAAAAGACATGTCAACAAAGGAAAATTGACCTCATGTCAATACATTAGCATGATTTTGACACCTGCCAAAATTGGCTTATTGGAGTGACGCGAAAATTGTTTAATTTACCTTTTTCGGGTTTTCCGACACGTGGCCGTCACTTTGTTATGAAACTGCAGGCTACAAGTATACAGGTGAAATCCTTAGTACATTGCGTAGCCAGTTAATATTCCTGGTATCATAATGGCTTACCGACTACGCAATAAATATCGAATTTCACCTATGAATTTGTACCCTGTAGTTTGAAAATGACCACAATTCGGAATGTAAATTCTCTAACTTACCCAACTTACCTTAAATTAGTGCTGTCACTTTTCGTCAAATAGGTTTGGAAAAGGATATAAGGAGATATCTAAGTCCTGTCAAAAGTCAATGGGTTCGTCGCAGTTTATAATCAATTTAGTCGCCATTGTTTTCGTCGTCGCCTTGTTTTGACCGATTACACGTATTTTTTGAAAACTTGCAGAATTTTCAAGCGCGGGCAGGATTTGAAGCTGCGACTTTCGCATTACTAGTGGCGACGCCTCTTCCATCTGGGCTACCGCAGCTCAATCCTTGCCCGCCATTTTTGCAAGTGTATTTTAATGACAGTAACGCGTGGAACGGCTTCATCTACCGGGTTAGTTTTGCAACTAATACCCGGTGACCAATTCTATCTTTACAGATTGAATGAAGTCTAAGCGATGAAAACCCGCGATAAATTGAATACCAAATTTTAAAACACTTCCCGTGTCAAGTATACAATTTTTGAAAATTTGCAAAATTTTCAGGTCGGTCATATCCTGCCCGCGCTTGAAAATTATGCAATTTTTCAAAACTTTTATACGTAACACGGGAAGTGTTTTAAAATTTGGTATTCGATAACACGTATTTTGCGTCAAATTATAAGACATAACTGGATTAAGATATCTCCTATCTGTCTGACTGTCTGTCATTAACACTATATGCCACGGCTAAACGAGGTAACCGATTTTGATGCGGTATTTTGCGGAGTAATTCAAGAGTAAGGTTTATGTGTTTATGGAAGGATGCAGCTAAAACGTGTTATTGCCAACAAGAAAATGTTTAGCAGCGGACACAATCACTGCGAGACTAAAACTTTCCCGAAAACTTGCAAATTTTCTTCTATTTGAATCCGCTACTCAAACTATCACTAATGGCACTAGTATCAGATGGAGCCGGCGTTATTGGCATCAAGATAAACTTGCGAAATTCGCGGGCATTGAATGAGCCGCGGTAGCCCGGATAGAAAAGGTGTTGCCACTAGTGATGGCAAAAATTACAGGTTCAAATCCTGCCTCTGCTTGAAAATTTTGCTTGTTTTCTGAAATTGTATGAGTATACCTAACACGGGAAGCATTTGAAAAATCTAGAATTAGTAATTTCCCCTCAAGTGAAAACTTCTCTTGATCTAGGTAACACCATAGAATAGATATAATTATTCAAGCGTAGAACTACCTTCTTTTATTCTATACAGGGTGTAAGGGACGGTGTACCAAAAACATTACAGGCATGATCTGACCATGAAACTGAACAACTTTTACTATGGAGCCTATGTTGAAAAAAGCCTTTTTTCAAGTTATCACTGAAAGTCAGTGGGTTTATCGAGATTTTTGTATGGCAGCTCGAAAAAATATTCACGTTCACCAACATATTCTCCATAGAAAAAGTTGTTCAGTTAGGTACATGGTCTGATCATACCAGAAAAGTTTTCGGTACACCGTCCCATACACCAACATATTCTTCAACATATTCTCCATAGAAAAAGTTGTTTAGTTACATGGTCTGATTATACCTGCAAAGTTTTCGGTACACCGTCCCTTAACACCCTGTATATCCACCAACTTACTTACCGTGGATATTACGCTGAAACTTGTGTCGAGGGCTTCTGCGAAGGTTGTTCGATAATCTTCAGATTAGGCGTGTTTACACGGTGAGGCTAGTACCTGTTTACGGAAGTCACTAAGTAAATTACAGGTGTTTTGGTATCGCTACTCTACAAGTATTTTGTGTTGAGTCTTGGTACTCAAAACCCGTAAATGAGGCAAAACAAACCTGAATTGATTCAATCGTTGTATGCTGATCTTCGGTTTTTCAAAACTGTACTCAACCTGTCTAGGTAAAATGATGTTTAAGGTATTAAAATCAAGTTCATTTCATATTAAACGAGCGGCCTAACAGTTCACCCGCTGCTAACAGATTTACTGCGGGAAACAGACCTTCTCCCGACATAAATCATACATAAAAACCTTCCTCTTGAATCACTATCTTTTCTTTAAAAAGCCATCCAGATCCGTTGGAGATGAAGATTTAAGCATATATACAAACAAACAGACATAGGAACAGACGCGGGAAGCGACTTTACTTCATACTATGTAGTGATTACTACGAAACCCTATACTTGGGCGTGTCCGATACGCTCTTAGCCGGTTTAACAACTAAGATAGTGTACCAAGTACCATATTTTTTTGCTAACTTAAGTTAAATAATTACAAAATAAATACAAGCATCTGATTTAACATCTTTGCGATCAAACACTAGATCTAAGATGAGGATAGCATACCTAGGGCACACCTACATTTATTTAGTGCTTACCTGTGTAGCTAGGTTAGTAGTCACTGTCTATAGGCCGTAGTGTTAAAGTATGTGTTTACAAACGCATACAACCCTAATGTTGAAGACATTACAAAGTAAGAGTGAACAGGCTTCTTCTGGGTGAGCTCGCTCCATCTTAGACTCTGTCTCTGTCCTATGACCTAGACTAGAGTCAAGAGCAAACCCATCATTAATAAAAAAGAAAATGTGTGGGTATGTGTGTGTACCAAATTGTTTAAATAGCTTACTAAACAATAACATCTCGAACTCTTATGAGATACAACACAATTTCAACGCAATAACGACCACAAATAGTATTCAGCCAATACAATAATGTTCCACAGTACTATAACTATCCCATTACAAGCCATGCTAACAGTTTGTGGGGACATCACAGTCAATACCGCTACCATAGATAATTATACATACCTACGGCCAAGATCAGGCTGGGAGTGCTGTCTTACAGTGATTCAAGGTTTAATGATTCATAATATAATTTTTCTACTTAGGAATTTACGGGATTCTCTTTTAGAATGCCACAATCTAGATAACATAAAATAAAAAAAATACGAAATTACAGTAAAAAAATACATGTCATGTTTGTACGTATGCCATTTAAATATAGCATTTATTTCATGCATAGTGTGAGCAACTGTAGCTAGTTGTCTATTCAGTTGCAACTAGCCATATCTTCAAAAGCATATTACTTTTTTATTGCAATTAATTTTGTTTATTTTTTTGTTTTACGTATATGATTAAAAGTAATGTAAATTTAATTTATAATTTATAATTTTACTCAACGCCAAAAGTAATATGCTTTCGAGATAAATTCCTATACTATTTGTTTTTAATTGCACGTTTAACTTTGACATTTTGTCTGGAATTTGATCAATTGTATGTATCGTATACAGTTCCCCATACATGATTTTCGGACATTACTAATTGTGGTTTGTGAAGACGCATATACGCCCCCTACGACCAGATATTGGAGAAGTTATTAATAGGCACCTATCACGACTAGGCACCCGCAACGGTTGAGTTATGAGGGTGGAAATACTAAGGTCTCACTCTTGACGTCGTTCACTTCACGGTACATTTGCTGTGAGCTGCAGTGTGTGGTAATCGAGCGCATTTCAACCATATATTTATTGCGAGGCGCTTTCTACCGCCAACTTTGACTGAGTATTTGGGTTAGGAATGAAGGGGTTGTAGTAGGAAGAAGAAGGATAAATACAAATATAAGATACGTTTTGCGAGTAAAGACAAGTCATAACCATCAATAGTTGATATTATTAACTGTTTCAACTTAGGCTACGCCCTTAGGTAAAAACCAAGGTATTTTTTTAAGGCAAAGTCACTTGCTTCACATCTTGGGAATTGAGAAGTGTTTCACCATTAATAGCCGAGTGATGCCGGCTTAGAATAGCATCACCCCGTTTCTTTCCCGTGGGAGTCGTAAGAGGCGACTAATTGACTCGAGGGTGTGTATTGCAATTTTAGGCGATGGGCTGACCTGTCACTAAGGCGATACACAATTTTCGGAACGACCCTCAAACATTTGTCAAACGTGGCGTAAATGACCGTTTTTTGTGGCCGAAGTGTGGTAGTAATAGAGGCGTGATATGTATGTATGTAATGGCAGGTTAGTTAGGTCTAGTCGTTGTAAGGTTATGTGAAGTCACAGTATAATTAATAGTACGCTAGTACTATTAATTATACTGTGGTGAAGTCTTATGTAAGTTGATTTGGCATAACGCTGAGGGAGAGTCTACAACACAAAGATCCTAGTCGATTACGACTAGGGGTTGTGCAGTTTGTCCACGATTTTGTGGCGACTACATCCGACATCTGTCAGCAAGCTTTATATTAAGAAGGGAAGGTGCTAAATTATACTCTTCATTTCGGGAAATAAATTCTCTTGAATAACCTACATTAGCGCTGGCACTTTCCGTCCAATAGGCTTAGAAAAAGGTACGCGATATCTAAGTTCTGTCATGTTTAAAAATGTGACTAGGTTGTTCGTCAATTGTAGTCAATTTAGTCGCCATTGTTTTCATTGTCGCCGTCACCTTACTTTAAAAGATAACGCGTATTTCACATAATAAAAGACATTGACTTAGATATTTATATTATTCTAAAGCTATTTGACGGAATGTGACTGTACTTATTTAACGCAAGCTAAAAGGATTTAATCCCGAATTGAAGCCATTATATTGAGATTATGCTTTCAAGTCTCAATAACTGTAATAAATGGATTTCGCTAAATAAAAAATTCTGCCGCAGTTGGATAAAGTCTTTTTGAAAGCGACAACTTGAGCATTGTTAAGCATGTCTCAACTATGCAAGACAGCTCCATTCGGTCTTCAGTCTAGTGAATTTCAGATTTAAATTCAACTGAAAATTATTACAGTGGAAGGGTAAAATTTAGTTGCTTGAAAAGATTCGTGAGAAGATGTAGTTGCAATTATTAAGTGCTTCACAACCATGAAATTATTGCAAGACTCTCTTGACACAATTTAAGTCAGGCTTCTGGAGTGTGAAATTATGTAGAATGCTAAGAGAGCGTTTGAATGTCGGAATTCGTGGAAAGACGACGGATGTAATATTAAAATATATTATAGTAAGGAATATAAATATAGTAAGGAATTTTACTTGTGTCTAATAACGAAATTTCAAGACGGGGCTGGTGATAAGAAACAACTTTCCTCAAGAGATAGATAGAGATAGAGATAGTTTATTTGTAAAACACGGGTAGATATAAATACAGATGATACAAGGAACAAAGGTTGAAATATGACACAAATATTTTGAGTTTCCGTAGATGATCGCCAATTTTGTATGGGAGGTCAATTTTTCTTCTTATTTCAACCTATGTTCCTTGGAGAAAGTTGTTCCTTATCTATGCCCGTATTGAGTTCTCGCTATCGGTCATTAGTTAAATTTCAACCTATATTATTCAAAAATCAAAAGCTTCTTGACCCGATGATATCACCCGTACAAAAAGGTATGACATGGTTTAAGGTTTTTGACATATTGTGTGTTAAAAATATTTAAACTCTGTCTCTACGGGCGTCTAACTTTTTGTTATAAAACAGACTTTTTGACGTTATCGTCAATAATGACTTAGACACAGTTAATTCTTTTGTCTGTAAAAACGTACAACCGATTCTTAAGTTGACTTAACTCTCAAGTTTTTAGCTTCCAGCATACAATCGCGCTGCTCGTTCACCTTTAGAATGCATATCAAACATTGCTTTCGCTTGGCTGAGTCGGCTGCATGTGCATTGCCATTTTACGCTAGGGTGCCTACAATTATGGAACAGATCGACAGTCGGTGCGACTACGTACCTATGTTGCGTTGCGACTGCCTTAGAAAGAGGGTAATGTTTTTTTTCAGCCGCGGGGCTTTGAAACCTACACCTGGTTTGAAGCAAGGGCTCACCCGGATATGTTTTTGAGAGTATGTTCCGTTCCGTTCCGTTCCGGTGACCACACCAGCCAGCAGTTCTGCTGCAAGGACGCAGGAGCGAGGAGTACCTCCGGTTGCTCTTGGTGATACCACCGTAAAAGCTATATTGTTCGCTCATTTGTAAGTAACAATATAGCCTTAGGATAGAGTCACCGCCAGCCGTACAGAGTTAAACACTGACTCCCTGTCCAAGACACCGGTGGGCCAAGTAGATAGGATTGGGAGTGTAGGGCGGGGCAGCCAGGATAGGGAGAGACGGGAAGTTTTAGCCGACAAGAATACTAGCATCAAAGTCAGCATGAGGAAGATAGATACTATACTTGGTGTGTAATATACTAAAGAGGGGAAAGGGGCTGCGATAGTCGTGATTCTTCAGTGTTTGTAGTCCGCGGTGTCCGTTTTTGATTGAGTCTCAACCGTTCCTGATCGTCTCCCAGTATGCATTTGATTTCTCCGTGTAGTTTGCAATATCGTGGTTTGAGCTTTTCTCATGTGAGGATAAGTCAGCCTATCGTTCCTCCGAAGTCTCCATCTGTATGCTTTAGGTAGTTGACGTTGAGATGTAAAATCTGGTAAGCGATGGTGCATTGCAAGCAGTTTACATCTCTTGATGTCTCTTCAATCACGAAAGTCTTGTATTGTGTTGCGCCATGAGCGGATAATGGGCAGTGAGATATTACTGCCCATTGAGATGTTTCCAGGCTTTTTCTATCGTTTTGTTCTAAGAAGCTTATGCACGTGCGTAGTCCTTTGTCTATTTGGTGTTTGTCTAGAATGAATTGCCTTTGGACGAATTCTTACAACAACGTTTGGGTTTTGCCTTTTTTTTCTTGATTTGGGTCCGGAGTGTTGCGCAAGTGCTTGCACATGTTCCGCGACTTGCTCGAATGATCTGCCTGGGCCGGTCGTTTACAGCAGGCGGTAAGAGTTATGGGAAGACAGTTTCTTTGTTTTATCCGTCGACTCTAATATCCCTTTTTTTTTACGATGTTTCTTTGAAATGCGGAGGATTTTTTTTCCCTTAATGGCTTAATTGGGATGGCACTAAGTCGTAGCTTGTTAGCCAATTTCTATTAGTAAGACTGCCGGTCTTTTTGTTTGTTTGAAATGAGGTATAGCCGTGTAAGAGCAAACTAGCTATAGCTTCTTAGCCTGTTTGTTTGATGCACAGATCCTGTTATGTGATCTATGGTTTGAGGTATGTGACCTGATACCAATAATTTCTAATTTACTTAGGCGGCAGCTCTGGGGCGTAGCTAGATTGATTTAAGACTATGAATTAAGACTAATAATGAGAGAGACTACGAACCTGTTGTGGGTATTTCGGTGCAGGTCCTCCCGCTTGTCTTTGGTCGCGTTGTTCATACTGTAGATTGTTTGAAGGTAAGAGTACTCTTTTAAATTTACCGTTTGCCAGGTGCGCAGGCGCCGGGTGACCAGAGGGCGTGGCGTTAACGCCTAGTCCTTTTCGGTGTTGCCTACAATAGTGACCTAGGGCTGAAATATAAGAGGCATTTTCGGGTATTGTAGTTTGGCTGTCCTAGCTAGACCTTACTTTTTGTTGTGGATTATATTTGCTTGCAGCCATCAACTCGTCGGATAGACCCGATTAGGACGTTTTATTGGCAGGATGTAATTGCTCAGTCGTGTGCTCTTGATACCTAGGTTAGCTAAATATAAGTCCTGAAAAAAAAACTCTCCAACATAGAATTTCCTCACCGGATTCCTAAGATGTTAGTAGTCACTGCTGCATGAGTAGGTACAAGGACCGTAGATTCAGAGCTGACACCTTTCTTGCACTTGCACACACACACATAACACAACGTTTATATCGGGGAAATAGTAAAATTGGGTAAATATTGCACTGCAAAGACGCGCGCGCGGTAGGCCAGTCCTTTCAACGTCGGACAGCGTACAAAAGTTAACTATTGTCTTAAAATGCACAATTTCGGGAGCACGTGCGCGCAGGGTGGACACGTCCGCTCTCCTCGGCGTCCACCAAAAGACCGTCGATATGTTTTTGAGAGTATGTATGTATTTTTGAATATGGACAAGTCATTTTTTTCACAGGCTACAGCCCAAACAATTAGACGAATGTGAACAATATGAGGTGCCGTTAGATTAGCCTCAGCAGTGCAAGTGACACTGGCTATAATACAATTTGATAAACTCAGAGTGGTGGATTTTAAACGCAAAATATAACTTTGAAATGGTAACCGCAGTCCGGTATCACACTTTTATAATCATTCTTGTTGAAGAAAGTATTATTTCAATGAGGAGATAATCCGAAACCTTGTTGCAGATTGCAAATATTGTTTTGTTCAACGTAACCTCATTGTGCTCATGTTTTTTAAACTGTGTAAAAGTTGGACACAAATAAACATTTAGTGAACTAGAAGTATTTGACATACATACATACACATATCACGCCTATTACCCCTTGCAGGATAGGCAGAGCGTAAACGGCCACAAAAAAGGGATATTTACGCCACGTCTGACAAATATTTGTGGGTCATTCGGAAAATTGTGTATCGCCATAGTGACAGGTTGTCAGCCCATCGCCTAAAATTGCAATACACACCCTCAAGTCCCTTAGTCGCCTCTTACGACTCCCACGGGAAAGAAATGGGGTGATGCTATTCTAAGCCGACATCACACGGCATGCTTACTTAAAATCCCATAGACTTTGTGCAAAGTTGTTCAACATAGTAAATGCGCCAAGTCTTCCCGTGAGTATTACTCACCCGATATTGTAAAATGCATCCGCACGAGTACACCTGCACCCGGCCTTGTTGTGACAGGATCAATCACAGAATCAATCGAACTGATAAATGTGTCGAGACGTTACGCTGGTGGGTTGGAAAGCGCAGTAGCAGGTGTTACATTCACAGGGAACACTGCTTTTTTTTTACGGCCCATGTGGCGCAGTGGTAGTGCGACTGCCTGCGACGCAAAGGTCCCGGTTTCGATTCTTGGTGAGACACTTATCAAGTTGATATTTATCACTTTGTGAATTTGTTCCCGGTCTGGTTAGGACATTGCAGGCTGAACCACCTGATTGTCCGAAAAGAAAGATGGTTCCGTGCTTTGGAGGGTACGTTAAGCCGTTGGTCCCGGTTGCTACATAACCATGTCAGAGGCCTACTGCTAGTAGTCGGCGGTTGAAAAACTCTGAAACCAGGGTTCTTCGGGTCCTTAACTTTAAGTGTCCCACACGAAAGGCAGACTGTTTTTATCATTTCGAGCTACTTATGCGTTCTTACACCAGTGCTAGATTTAATTTTCATTTATGCAGAAAATTTCGCTCGTAAGAGAAACTTAATTCTTCTTTTCTATACAATGCAAATGAGTTAATTACGAAAATAAACCTCCAGCTTCAATATATAAAAGAAATACATTTCTCTTTGTAATTCAAATGCGCTTGATGAGAATGTAAATGGAAAGAATCACAGAAAAATATCTTAATTATCTCATTTGACTTCCTGCGACGCAAAGGTTCCGGGTTCGATTCTCGGCGGTTGATATTTATCACTTTGTGAATTTGTTCCCGGTCTGGTTAGGACATTGCAGGCTGAACCACCTGATTGTCCGAAAAGAAAGATGGTTCCGTGCTTTGGAGGGCACGTTAAACCGTTGGTCCCGGCTGCTGTCAATGTTTACTTAGACGGCGGTCGTTACACAACCATGTCAAAGGTATACAACTAGTAGTCGGCGGTTGAAAAACTCTGAAACCAGGGTTCTTCGGGTTCTTTTATCATTTTGAGCTACTTATGCGTTTATACACCAGTGCTAGATTTAATTTTCATTTATGCAGAAAATTTCGCTCGTAAGAGAAACTTAATTCTTCTTTTCTATACAATGCAAATGAGTTAATTATGAAAATAAACCTCCAGCTTCAATATATAAAAGAAATACATTTCTCTTTGTAATTTGAATACGCTTGATGAGAATGTAAATGAAAAGAATCACAGAAAAATATCTTAATTATCTCATTTGTTGGGGAATAAATGTTCACTGTTTTTTTCAGTTGGAAAAGGTTGGTTGACTTTGAAAATGGACGGTGAATTTCAAAGTATTCTAAATCTACTTATTAAAAATTATTACTAAACCAAAACTTACAGTTGTATTAATATCTAGTCGTCAGTAAATTGTATGACATTTCATTGTATAAGTATTTATCGACGTTCTGATAAAGCATTTCCACAGAAACTGCGGATCCGTTACCAAGTATACAGCGAGCGACGGCGAGTGTGAAAGCAACCATTTCATTTTAAATCGATCTATGAAAATGCTTCGCTTTTTGTACCACTTCATAAATTCACAATCAGGTTATACTTCTATACCAACTTAAGTTAAAACTATTGCTACGGCCTACGGCGTAGCCTTCGTAGTAAACTGCTACATATTAACATTTCATGAATATCGATGATCAGTGCTATGTTATGATTGATAAGAAACTATAGGCTACAAGTCTACAGGTAAAGTTATTAGTACTTTGTGAAATCGGTTAATATGTCAGCTATCCGCCTACGCAATAAACATCAAATTTTACCTGTTTCGGGCACAGATTATTGAAAATGAAAATGAAAATGAAATAACTTTATTAAATGTAGGATAGTATTATCACTTATTGACGTCATGATTGGTCATAGTAAAAAAAGAAATTTGCATAACGCAATTTTCTTTTTTTTATAACAAATTTGTATTAAACTCCCAAGGTAGAAAAAAAACTCAAAATTATGTCATGTAGTACTACTTAAAAACCAATTTTACCTGCATTCAAAATCGGACGAAAGAAAGACATGGATAGAGAATACAAAGCTCAGCCGACTACACCATAGAAGTAGTTTCGCCAAACAGCCTACAAGGAGATATTGGAAAAGTTTACACCAGAGCACCCTTCCCCTACTAATAACGTTGTGAAGAGTGGTCCGCGCTCCCTTAAGTGGTCAGCTTACCCTACTAATTGTAGTGGGGCAAGGGGATAATAGTGGTGGCGTGGAGACATTGCATAGTCATACTCTTTATTTCATGATAAAATATCACATGTCAAAATGGGGTGCCATCTTCAAATTGAAGTTCAGCATGTCGAAACCCTCGCGGTCTGGCGCCGCCCTTTTCAAGATGGCACCCCATGATGATGATGTCAAAATATTTAAATATATTTACATTAATTACATTTCTATTTTAGAAATTCATTTACTGTATAACAAGCTTCTTCAATAAATGTTTTTTTTTATTATATATAAAATTATGAGAGTTTTTTATGTCATACGGAATCGCGTTATATATTTTTGGATACATTGCATGGGTAGTCCAAATGAATACCACAGTTTTAAACACTTCTCGTGTTAGGTATACAACTTTTGATAACTTGCAACGCTACTGCGTCTTTTGTATATAAACTTGTGTATTATAAACACACAAGTACATCTGGTGAATCACGTCAGTTACACTAGTTACTCCTGACCAAGTTTATTGTTTATATCTGTAGTGACAATTAGTAAGAAAATCTCAAATTTTACAATACACCAACACCCTCCGGACCTCTAGTCGAATAATCGATTATTTCCCAAGTAAATCCTAAACAAGCTTAAGGCGGGTGTAGTCGTGAACGGTCTCGACAGTGGAGCCATTGCACATAAAAAATTATCTACCAACAATCTATCACAATGTCCGTTGCTCAAGGTTTTAGTATTATCAAACCTTCAAACTCAATGAAATATTCGCTGTAATTAAGTTTTGGCAATTAATATCAAAAGTGGCTGTTTTAGGCACTTTTTGTCGTTATTTTAATTACAGCTTCATTGAGTTTGCAAGTTCAAATTTTACATAAGGATACTACTAAAAATTTGAGCAACTGATATTCTGATAGATTGTTTGAATAAAGAGAAATATTTTTTTTTGTGCAGTGGCTCCACTGTCGAGGCCGTTCACGGCTACACTCGCCTTAAGGTTGTGGTCATCCTTACAATGTTGCCAGCTCGTGCAACGCAACACAAACAAGGGAATCTCTGTTTTACTTGAGAATATACACTTTGTGTATTTGTTACATCTTAGAGCGGGATGTTCGCTTGTTGACTACATTGTAACAGATTGCTGGTTGGAGAAACTGCGATGAATAAGTTTTACAGCACAGGGGAATACCAGTCTATAAAAAAAAATTACTTAGTTTTTAAACATGAAACTGAAATTTGGTAAAAACTGGTAAGTGTCGTAACAGACGACAACGAAAGGGCGATAAAAGTCATAATAATGAATAAATAGAATAGTGGAAGTAGTTGAGTAGAATAGTTGCCGTCTGATGCCGTCTTAGAATAGCATCACCCCATTTCTTTTCGTCGTGAGAGGCGACTAAGGAACTCGATGGTGTGTATTGCAATTTTAGGCGATGGGCTGACAACCTGTCACTATATTTCCGAATGACCATCAAAGATTTGTCAGATGTTGTGTAAATAGCCGATTTTTGCGGCTTGATATGTGTATGAATAGATATCCTAGACATTTCACACAGCGCTATCTTGCTGTGTAGGGATCGAACCCACAACCCTCGGCGTTGCAGGCTGGTGTACTATCCACTATGCCAGGCAGTCAGCCAGGACCAAACCAGGAAATCGGCAGCAACGGTCATTGTGAATGTTACAATAATGAATAATCACTGCTATCGGCAATTCACCTGACAAGTTTGGTGAGAACGTAAACATATGGCAATAACAGTCTAGAAATTACGGTTTGAACGCAAGTTTTTTTCTAGTGTGTTATATTAAATAACATTTTGAGGTGATCGATTTATAAAAAAAAACGGATCGTGAAAAATTTAACCTTTGGGTTAAGTATAGTTTTATGCTTCACTAGATACCACAAAATTGGTATACTAAGCATGTACCGTCCAACACTTTAGGACGAGTTTATTTTCGCAAGCAATCTTTGCTGTCTCATTGCAAAATTTGCATAAACAGCAATTTCAGCTCGCGAACTATTTCGAAGAGCTCAGTAACATTTTTCTTCGTTTTCAGCACCCAGCGAGCACTAATGAAGCGACTTCACTATTTTTCATGTTACTAGTCGCCGTTCTTCCAATTTAGTGCGCGTTCGAGTGATAAGTTAGTGAAAAATATTTTTCATAGGACAGGAGTTGGATGGTCAAGAATAGGTTAGGATTGAGATAGTTTAGATTCCTAAAGCGCTAAGGTGACGGCTGATGTGGCGCAGTGGTAGTGCGCCTGTCTGCGGAGAAAAGATTCCGGGTTCGATTTCAGATGAGGCGCTCACAAAGTTGATATTATCACTTTGTGATTTTTTATTCAGTCTGGTTTTGACATTGCAGGCTTAACCACCCGATTTAGGGTACGCTAAGCCATCGGTCCCGGTTGTTGTCTATAATTACTTAGACTGCGGTCGTTACACAACCATATCAGAGGCATACTGGTAGTTGTAAGTAGGTTTAATAACTTTGACACCAGGGTTCATCGGCTCAGTCGACTCAGTGGCCCACAAAAATAGAAAAAGCGCACAGGGTTTAAAATCAATATTTTGGTTGGTCAGTGAACATATGCGTTTAATATGCATATGTATCTACATACCCAAGTGCAGAGCTGTGTTAATTTGGGTCAGAATTGAGGGATTTACAGAGGTCATGGTGTTAAAAACTCTTTTTGTACATAATGTATCTACCTATTGCACATTAAAATACTTGCTAGAGTACATTTGTATCAATTACATTAGGCCATTGCGTATATTTGAAATTCGGTCACAGTCAAAATACATACATACATGTATGACGCCTTTATCCCTTGCGGGGTAGGCAGAGCGTAAACGGCCGCAAAAAACAGACATTTACGCCACGTCTGACAAACAGTCAAAATACTTACAGAAAATGGGATATGCTGGTATGGAATGGGAAATGTGCATAAAAATACACGAACTAACGAATGTTCTCAAATTTCAAGTATCCTCACATACGAAAAAGTAAAGTTCTCTGCTTAACAAATAACGAATCTGCAACATACAATGAGTATATAACTTTTACTGCAAGCTCCTAGACTAGACTACTACGTTACAAAAGTTCTCTTAATGAGGCAGCAAGTTACTCTGTTAGTTTAAAAGTATAAGCTGTCATAAGAAAATTTATTGTGATGCTTTTTTAATAAGTGCATTACTTCAAGAAATTGAATGTGCAAGTAAAGAGAGATACATACATACATACATACATATATCACGCCTATAATCCCTTGCGGGGTAGGCAGAGCGTAAACAGCCGAATAAAACGGACATTTACGCCACGTCTGACAAATATTTAAAAGAGAGATACGTTTATAAATAATTAATATTATATTTTATTATATGTATAGTATAGATTATAAATTGTCTCCATGATTATAAATTGGCTCGCAGCTGCCATCATTAGATATCTGAGAGTCTAAATAGAAGGACAAAGTCTACTCCAATGCCATCAATATCGTTCAGTTTCTGACCATGATCTTATTCCAAAAGTAAAGTTTTGTTCTTATTTATAGCTAGACCAAGTTCTAAACTTTCGGTCTCCAATTTCTGTAGATGCATCCGCATATCCTCCATGACGTTGTGATAAGAACGGTATCATCGGCATATCTGAGATTAATGGGTTTCCCTCCTATCGGAAAACCTCTGTCCTAGTTTTCGATTGCTTTGCGAATTATGTCCTCGCCATATATGTTAAACAAAACTGGAGAGAGAAGGCAACCTTGTCGGACTCCCTTCTTTGTAACGATCACATCACAGCAGTCGTTGTCGATTCTTATAAAGGAGCGGTTGTTCACGTAGAGGTTACAAATAAGCCGAATGAAATGTTCGGGTTCTCCAATATCTCCAAGAACCATCCCTATCTTATCCCATCTCACGCAGTTGAAAGCCTTGGTGTAGTCTATGAAACACAAAACTACAGAGCTGTTGAACTCCCGGCTCTTTTCAATGATCTGACGGATGTTCAGAACCTGCTCCCTGGTTCCTTTACCAATAACGAAACCAGCTTGTTCTTCGGGAATCTGTCGGTCAAGATAATGATGTAGCCGACGATTTATTATGTTCAGAAGAACTTTACTGGCATACGATATTAATGCAAAAGTTCTATAGTTGCTACATTCTGTGGTACCCTTTTTGTGTATTGGTATGAAAACCGACTCAGTTCACTCTTCCCGCCACTGCCCAGTCTATTCTTCTATAAAGCGTTGCAGATGTTGGTCAACATTGTTATGCCTTCATGGCCACTATTTATTAGTTCAGCTGGAACTCCATATTTGCCATCTTTACAAGAATATAACTTTATATTAATTTTAAATCTAGATTGCTTTTGACCGTACATGACCGGACCAAGTTTTAGCTCTCAAGAAGCCCTGTCTTGAAACTTGCTAAAACAATTTAAATTTAAATGTGCATCGCTTGGAGCAGTGAGAATTTTCAACTAGGGCCGGAATCACATGACACACTTTAAATTAAGTTGTGAGAAGCTTCGCAAGTTTGCCGCATGGATTTACGCTCGTCAGCCCTCAGAGCAAGTGTATTCGAGATAAAAACATTAGAACAACTAGTATGACGTCTCTATAAACAAGTGAGTACTTCTTCTTTTCATCTGGGACACCGCGTCATCCAACGATCCGAGGAATCCGGGTGACAGAACAATGCAATAAAAAAAGGTCTTTCCCGTAGTCGGATCTAGCAGATTCCACTTCTACTCGAGAGCGCAATCCGCCGCGAGTGATTTCTCTTCCAGTGTTTTGAATGGTTGGCATAAATGCAGGGACCGGAAGCGCTTTCCCTTTAAGGGGTTTTTACCAGGGTTTGGAAGCAGAATATTTCTTTTATTTGATAAAAATACACGGCAACATTGCTTGATATTTTAATGACTATTCCTTCACACGGAAACCCAATGAAAGGCTTTCCCATCGGGTAAGTTAAATTGTTGCAAAGACAGAACAAAAAAGCCTATTGATCGACTGTCCTAATCCGCTAGGGAAACCCTTCGATAGCGCTTCACGCGAGATAATTCATGCGAGTTGGTGCCGTATGCGTAGTTAATATGAGTGAAATTGACTTTGCAATAGTGCCGCTTGGAGAAGGTGGAGATTCATTATCACTAGACATTTTCTTCAACTAAATATTGAATAAGTACGACAGAAAACATATATTTATCAAATTTAAGAACAGGATACTTATTATTTATGTACCGTCAGATTTAGCATTTTTCAAAAAACATCATTTCTAGTTCAAGTTCAATCTACCCTTATTTTGTTATAATTTATAATCAACAGAGTCCGTCCGTCCGTCCATAAATACCAAAAATGCTGGGTAAGCCTATGAAAGACTTTGGTTAGCGCTAATCACTTTGATTTGTTAAGTTTTCCCAAAATAAAAAGGGAATGCTAAACATTTAGCTTGTATCCCAACGCGGTTAGCAAACGTTGCGCTAGCCAAATGAGTGGGAAACCCCTTCAAAGGGTATTGAAAATTAATCCGCTCGTCCGGTCCCTGCATAAATGTCAACTAAAGATAAAACTCATCCATCTCGGGAATAAGCTGCTGCTTTCAGCGTTCACTGTTAATTCAACATTGAGTATACCCCCCAATAGGGGGCGGCCTCTGCCATCTAGTCCAAGCATGAAGTGGACTGTTTGATGAGTCTGTTGTTGATGATGATAATAACAGGAATAAAGTCATGAAAAAGCATTCACCCAAACAGATTTGATGCGCGCTAAAACATAACTTACGGCACTCAAATACAAAATATTATTAAAGTATAAGAACGCTTTTAATTCTGCAAACTTATTACACACACACACACAAATCACGCCTATGATCCCTAGCGGGGTAGACAGAGCATAAACGGCCGCACAAAACGGACATTTACGCCACGTCTGACACATTTGAGGGTCATTCCGAAAATTGTGTATCGCCATAGTGACAGGTTGTCAGCCCATCGCCTAAAATTGCAATACGCCTCTTACGACTCCCACGGGCAAGAAATGGGGTGTTGCTTTTCTAAGCCGGCATCACACGGCAGACTTATTAGACGACAAAATTATATGGCTTCACTCTCATTGTTGGTAGATTTTCTTTGAAACTTATACTTGCTCTTAGCCTCAGCCTTGAATGTTGCCTGAATGGGCGTTTAGGGGACGCTGGACTTTTACGGCAGTTTTACAGTCTAGTTACTGTAATGATGTTTTTTCTTGAAGGTAGAACACGTTTTATTATAGTGTTTTAAATGTTTTAAACGTGAAATTTGGTAGGGTTATCATAAAGGTTATCGTAACGAAAAGGGTGTTACAAGCCGAAACGAGGTCAAGGTGCTCATGAAACTGAACAACATTGCGTTTTTTTTTTAAGAAATTAGACCTCCCATACAAAATTACCGATCAGTTGGTTAGTTTTAGTTGGGAGGTCCAATTTGTTTTCATATCTACCTTTGCTCCAGGGGTAAGTTGTTCAGTTTCATGAGTACCAAGACATCCTTTTTGCTTCGTATAGCCTTCTTACTGCTTGTACAGACAAGATCAGGCTTGGATAAACAGTTAGGACTTTGGACCGTTCTTATGCCACGTGCATAAGACTTCAGTTTGAGTGTCTAACCAGTTTTGGTAATCGTTAGTGAATATCATAAACCGTTCACAGTGATGAACGATTTATTTATATTTTTTAGTGAAATTCCTACAGAATTGTGTCGCCAGTAGACTCCTTGTAAGACACAAAAACGAAAAATATCTTATGTTTCGGAATATGTATTAAACAAACACAAAAAATTAAAAAAATCATAGACAAGAGTGCTTCTGAGATATATTTAATAGCCTATGACTGTAAGAATTCTTCCAAAACATTTCCCATTCGAATCTGTTTAGTGGTTAAGGAGTTTTAGTCTTTTAAAGAATAACACATATATCCATACATACATACATAAACTCTAAAAACATTACACTCTTTTTTTGGTTGGGCAGTCGTGTAGAAAGGAAGGTATAGATCGGTAGGTGAAGCAGTTGTGGGTTAGTCCAATCTGGCACCCCAGCAGTATAGATACCCTGGGGTGAATTGTCAGAAACGTATGTCCAACGAGTCACCCTAAGCGAGATGCTAAGCCAGGTTGTCACACACGAAAAGAAGAATAAGAAATACAGCCTAGTGGATAATAAATAATACACAAATAATTATTATTTGCCGTGTGATGCCGGCTTGAATTGCCGTATGATGCTGGCTTAGAATAGCATCACTTAATTTCATTCCCGTGGGGCTATTAAGGGACTCGAGTCTGTGTATTGCAATTAAGGCGATGGGCTGACAACCTGTCACTATGGCAATACACAATTTTCCGAATGACCCTCAAATATTTGTCAGACGTGGCGTAAGTGTCCGTTTTTTTTGGCAGTTTACGCTCTGCCTACCGCAAGGGATATAGGCGTGATTTATGTATGTATGTATGCAAATAATTATACCTATAAATATATTCGTTCTCTTTTCGCAATCTCAACATCATTTGCATTATAATCAAAAAGGGTTCAGTAAAAAACCTTTCCTCTTTTCCTGTCGAGGCAGAGTCGCAGCCTTCTTCACGGAGGTCGACAGATCACATACGCCCGCCCGTCAGCTGGGATTTCCGAACTGTGATCAGCCGAAACGTAGAGGAATTAACGCTCTACCAACTAAAAAACAAGTTAGTCGTGTAAACCCACATCATGAGTGATACTTGTTCGATTAATAATAAAACATGCTATTTTTAATGCAACACTCGAAAAAATCAATGCATTTAAAATAAACCGCGCTTAAATTTATTTCCAAAATACCACTAAATTCAAAATGCTTATTTTTATTGATTTATTACTTATAGTATAACATTTTTACATACATACATATAGCACGCCTATAATCCTTTACAGGGTAGGCAGAGCGTAATAGGCTGTACAAAACGGACAATTACGCCATGTTTGACAAACATTTGAGGGTCATTTGAAATATTGTGTATCACAATAGTGACAGGTTGTCAGCCCATCGTCTAAATTTGCAATACACACCCTCAACATAACATTTTTAATGGATAATTACTTTTATATTTTTTACAATTAACCAAACAAATCCCAGCATACATGAAAGTGTTATTACTCACTTATAGAGTAGAAGCCGATGAAGAGTGGAACTAGAGCAAAGTCAGTCGATTTGGTTGCAAATTGCATCACTAAGCGTCATCGAAACGTCCCCCGGGGCGCAGTCTGCTCGCAGCCTGTCGGCCTGCTACGCTGACGGACCATTTTACCACCATTTGCGGATGAAGCTAACAGAATTGTCCACTATCCCACCGAAGTCGGACGCGAAGTAGCTTGCTGCGTTCCGTCAGTTTGTGGGAGTGTAAGTGCTTTAACAGGCTTCTTCTGGGTGAGCTCGCTCCATCTTAGACTCTGTCTCTGTCCTATGACCTAGACTAGAGTCAAGAGCAAACCCATCATAATAAAAAAAGGTATACTACAAATATATATCACGCCCTTGCGGGGAAGGGAGAGCATAAACTGCCGAAAAAAAGCGGTCATTTACGCCACGTCTGACAAAAGTTTGAAGTACAATCAGATAACTGTGTATCACTATAGTGACAAGTTGTCAGCCTATCCTTTAAAATTGCAATACACGCCACGCTACACAATTTATGTAGAAGCCGGTGAAGAAAGGAACTAGAGCGATGGCAGTCGATTTGGTTGCAAATTGCATCGCTAAGCGTCATCGAACCGTCCCCCGGGGCGCAGTCTGCCCGCAGTCTGCCTGCCTGCTACGCTGACGGACCATTTTACCACCATTTGCGGATGAAGCTAACATAAATTGTATACTGCATACATATATCACGACTATAATCCGTTGCGGGGTAGGCAGAGCAAAAACTGCCGTAAAAAAGCGGTCATTTACGCCACGTCCGACAAAAGTTTGAGGGTCAATCAGATAACTGTGTATCACTTTAGTGACAGGTGGTCAGCCTATCGCCTAAAATTGCAATATACGCCACGCTACACAATTTATGTAGAAGCTGATGAAAAAAGGAACTAGAGCAATGGCAGTCGATTTGGTTGCAAATTGCATCGCTAAGCGTCATCGAAACGTCCCTTGGGGCGCAGTCTGCCCGCAGCCTGTCGGCCTGCTACGCTGACGGACCGTTTTACCACCATTTGTGGATGAAGCTAACATAAATTGTATACTGCATACATATATCACGCCTACAATCCCTTGCGGGGTAGGCACAGCCGTAAAAAAAAAAGTTTGAGGGTCAATCAGATAACTGTGTATCACTAAATCACTATAGTGACAAGTTGTCAGCCTATCGCCAAAAATTGCAATACACACCCTGGAGTCCCTTAGTCGCTTCTTACGACACCCATGGGCACGAAATGGGGTGATGCTATTCTAAGACATATTTCTATAAATAAATATATTTCTATACTACACTAATACATAAATATACTTACACCTAAGCATTGTGAATTAAAGTGTTATTACTTCTAAATAGAGTAGAAGGGACTCGAGGGTGCGTATTGCAATTTTAGGCGATGGGCTGACAACCTGTCACTATGGAGATACACAATAAATGTACCTTTTTTGCGGCCGTTTACGCTCTGCCTACCCCGCAATGGATAATAGGCGTGATATGTGTGTGATATGTGTTAGAGTAGAAGCCGATGAAAAGTGGAACTAGAGCAATGGCAGTCGATTTGGTTGCAAACTGCATCGCTAAGCGTCATCGAACCGTCCCCCGGGGCGCAGTCTGCCCGCAGCCTGCCGGCCTGCCTGCTACGCTGACGGACCGTTTTACCACCATTTGTGGATGAAGCTAACATAAATTGTATACTGCATACATATATCACGCCTACAATCCCTTGCGGGGTAGGCACAGCCGTAAAAAAAAAAGTTTGAGGGTCAATCAGATAACTGTGTATCACTAAATCACTATAGTGACAAGTTGTCAGCCTATCGCCAAAAATTGCAATACACACCCTGGAGTCCCTTAGTCGCTTCTTACGACACCCATGGGCACGAAATGGGGTGATGCTATTCTAAGACATATTTCTATAAATAAATATATTTCTATACTACACTAATACATAAATATACTTACACCTAAGCATTGTGAATTAAAGTGTTATTACTTCTAAATAGAGTAGAAGGGACTCGAGGGTGCGTATTGCAATTTTAGGCGATGGGCTGACAACCTGTCACTATGGAGATACACAATAAATGTACCTTTTTTGCGGCCGTTTACGCTCTGCCTACCCCGCAATGGATAATAGGCGTGATATGTGTGTGATATGTGTTAGAGTAGAAGCCGATGAAAAGTGGAACTAGAGCAATGGCAGTCGATTTGGTTGCAAACTGCATCGCTAAGCGTCATCGAACCGTCCCCCGGGGCGCAGTCTGCCCGCAGCCTGCCGGCCTGCCTGCTACGCTGACGGACCGTTTTACCACCATTTGCGGATAAAGCTAACATAATTGTATACTACGTAAATCATGCCTATAATCCCTTGCGGGGTAGGCACGGCCGTAAAAGAAAAGATAACTGTATATCACTATAGTGACAAGTTATCAGCCCATCGCCTAAAATTGCAATACACAACCTCGAGTCCCTCAGTCGCCTCTTACGACTCCCACGGGAAAGAAATGGGGTGATGCTATTCTAAGCCGGCATCACACGGCATAATTTAAATTTTTCAAATAATTTAAAATCGGCGAGAAAGTTAATTATTATAATAAAATTTACCTTCAATATTAAAATAAAATTTCAATTTCATGGAATCGTTTACCGCATGTTTGTACATATTCAGTAAAGAAAAAATATATGGCGTTAAAAATTAATTACTATTTTCGGTAGCTTTAGCAAAATTTACGTAAATTTTTTCAATATCCAGAAAGCAACTCGAATGATTCAGGCAAATAAATTTCCACCAATTAAATTTTTCAAAGGATCGTTCAAAAATGTCTCAATATTGACATGACAAATATTTTGTTAAACAAAACGCTTATAAAAAAATACATTATAAGCTTATATAATTTTCAGAACGCATCGCCGTAAAAATGTTATGTTCCAAATTCAAATTACTTTCACTCATCCTTTGAGGAAAATTTACTTTTGCTCACTATTTTTACCTGTCAAAATATTTCTTGTCAAGCTAGAGAGGTGAAAATAACTATTCAGAAATAGAATAGCTTTATTTTTTTTAGCGCACTATTATAAAGAGTGTACTAAAACTAGCCAGGTACCTTTTAAAAGAAACTGCATATTTCAAGAAGAGAATAAAGCATTATTTTTAATTTGACCAGCAAACCCACCTAATATTAACTTTAAGTAGACCAGCGCACCAACAGCACACTATACCTCTAATATAAAAATGCAGCGACTTATGTACTAAGTATAGCCATATATATAGGCACATAAAAAAAAGAATTTCAAAAATAGAATGACGCGTTGTTTTTTCTTCAGCGTACTATATGAAGATAGAGTAACGAAGACTGATGATGAACTTTGGGGTTGAGCTAGACAGAAACTATTAATTTTAATTTTTCTTAGCTTAGTCTGCTGGGAAAAATGTCTTCAAAATAGAATCACTAGTTTATTGAGCTTTTAAGGTTACTAGAAGTATTATCATAATATCACGCTGAGTTGTTCGGCGACTCAGTGTCCCATAAGATAAAAACACTCTTTTTAGCGAGCAACTTCACTACGAAATAGAACAAACGAATTTACTTTTATCTTATTCCTTTTAAATTAAACGGTTTTCATGTTAACATGAAAACCGTTATATAAAAGAACAGTTTGAATTTTTGTAAGTAAGTAACATTACTTACAAAAATTCAAACTGTTCTTCAGACCAGAGCAATATAACAATAAAATTGAAACAATTCGATTTAAAAATTGTAGAATTATAATATATTAATGATTGTATAATTGCCGTGTATTCCACCTTCACTTGTAGAGCGTGCGGAAAATTATGCCGCTCCCGTATCGGCTTATACAGCCATGAAAAGTCTTGCCTCAGACACTGATTAAATCGTCTGTCACAGACGTGTGAGGCCAATGATGATGATGATGATGAATTGCCGTGTAATGCCGCTTGGAATAGCATCACCCCATTTATTTCCCGCGGATGTCGTAAGAGGCAGAAGGACACGAGTGTTTTATGTGTATTACAAATTTGGGTGCAATGCTTCTTCTTTTCGTGTGAAACACCAAAGTTGACGGACGGTGATGAACCCAGGTATCAGAGTTTTTCAACCGCTTACTACTACTGGCGCCTCTGACATGCTGAAGACTTGTCACTATAGTGAAACAAGCTTTTTCTGAAACAGGTCTCAAATATTTGTCAGACGTGGCGTGTTATACGGCCGTTAACTCCTTGCCTACCCCGCAAGGGAAGTATGTGTGTCAAATTGTGTACCTAAAAATTGCCATGGAAATGCCAACATTGCCAACATTCCGCATGCGATTGCAAGTATAAAAAAGTTTTAACGGAATTAAAAGCGACGGCTCGTTTTTGTGTGAATGGCGATTGCGGCGTATCGGCCGCCGGCAGCCTTCGCACAACACAAATACGTGTACATAGAAGAAAATCTATAACCTATAGGTAGGAATTGCCGTGTGTTGCCGGCTAAGAATAGCATCACCCCATTTCTTGCCCGTGGGAGTCGTAAGAGGCGACTTAGGGACATGAGGGTGTGTATTGCAATTTTAGGCGATGGGCTGACAACCTGTCACTATAGCGATACACAATTTTCCGAATGACCCTCAAATATTTGTCAGATGTGGCGTAAATGTCCGTTTTATGCGGCAGTTTACGCTCTGCCTACCCCGCAAGGGATTATAGGCGTGATATATGTATGTATGTATGTATAGGTAGGAGAATCTACAGATAGGCAGTCTACTTAAAGATTTTCTGTAGGTCCGACATCACAGCCGTTTGCTGTGTGATGGCTTAAAATTGCATCTTTTCTAGCAGTTGAGTTAATTAAAATAACATTCTAGCTTTTTTTTAGGGTTACGTATCCAAAGATTAAAAACAGGACCCTATCACTCTGTTTCACGAAATAACACCACTGTATTAAATAATTCAGTATTTATTGACACACAAATAAATCTCAATATCCACAACCGAACACTTCGACACTCAAACCAACACTGCTGCGCACTCTCGGGCCGACTTGAGCCGGGAACGATTCCCCACTCAACTCGCACCACCAGAACTCGAGTCCGAGGGGCTGAGCACATTTCTACTGCCAGCCAATTAGAAACGAGGTCATAGTACCGCACTGTCAATACAATGACTACAAACCTCTATCTTAATTCCTATACTTATTAAAATAAATTACAATGTAAAAAGAGAAATAACTATACTAGAAAATAATAAATACATTTATAATCAAAAATAGTAACTTATCTTTTTGAATCATAACATTCGGCCATCCGAATTTGTGCAACCTCCCGGTGCACATAAACAAATCATAACATTCGGTGCTATTTCATTGTATCTTTCAAATATCAATAATATTACATAGTGATTAAATAAATATAATTAAAATTAATGGAAATATGATTTAAATTATTTTTAAGAATAATAATCATGTTCTAAGAAATCGCTAACAAATCAGTAGTAACTAATTACATTTTAACTCACTTTAAGTTATTTGATTCTATCGCTGCAGCTCTGCAAGAGGAACATCAGAATCACTCTCATTGCATGAATTATTTGAACTATCATCGGATTCATCTGACAAATATGTGCTACTTAAATTCATCCAAGGCCTTATTCGATCAGCTGCAACGATACTCTCAAATAACTTTTTTTTTCTACTACATCCAGGTACATCAGCAATTTTATACCTATCATTTCCTAGAGTTTCAATTATTTTATATGGGCCTATGAATTTCGACTAAAGTTTCTTGCTCTTACCATCATTGTAAAAATTTGTCCTAGTTATTTTAACTAAGTCACCCTTTTTGTATTCCGTAGCGGGGGCTCTGCCTGCGTCATGCTGACGTTTTTGCTTGTCTTGACTGCTTTGAATATTGCGACCAATTTCATCTCTTATAGTTTGCAAATTGTCTGGAAGAGATTCATTGCCAATATCTAACTTGTTCAAAAGACTATCTCTTAATTTCATGCCAAACAGAGCCTCCGATGCAGACTTTTTGGTAGTACAATTGATGGTATTGTTAATACCCCATTGTATTTGTCCTAGTTGCGTGTCCCAGTTGCGTTCGTCAGTGTCAATATTTAATTTACTCATCGCCTGCAAGATGGTTTGGTTAAACCTTTCTGCCTGACCATTCGCACGGGGACACGCAACTGCATTTAGTATATGTTTTATGCCGTGGAGATCACAAAACTTTTTGAATAATTTGGAGGTAAACGAGGTGCCTCTGTCGGATATGATCCTCGATGGTAAACCAAAATCATAAAATATGATTTCTAAAACTTTTATTGTATGTTTCGTTTTTGTGCTCTTCACGGCCTTCGCGAACATATACTTTGTAAAACCGTCCACTATTGTCAAAACGCGTAGGCGTTCCCTTTCTTACTCTTGTTGAAGGGACCAAGATGGTCAATATGTATAGTGTGAAAGGGAACTTCAATTTTTTTAATGGGATGTGAGTGGCCTGTCTTTTTTCTAGATACATTATCTTTGTGATATGCACATTGCAAACAGGACTCAACGTATTTCTTTACAAAACGCTTTAGCTTTGGAAACCAGAAGTTGTCTTGAATTTTCTCAACCGTTTTTGTTATACCTAAATGCCCTAAATCATCGTGGTTTGACCGACATATCTGAAATCGTGCTCCTCGCGGGATAACTAGACACAGTTTCTCTCCTACCCTCCTATATACCTTGTTATCTTTAATGACGTAATTCTTTTTTATATCCTTTCTTTCTTCATCATTGTTAGGCCGAAGTATCTTAACTATTCGTGAAATATCTGGGTCGTTCATTTGCATCGTAAGAAGCCAATTTTCTTTTTCTATATGATAAACTGTGACGTTTGACTCTTCAGTCGGCTCAGAGATGTTTGTATTACGACTTAATGCGTCGACATGAGACATTTGAATGCCAGGTCGATATTCGATCTCGAATGTAAACTCGGTTATCTGCAACCACCAACGAGCAATACGCGGAACTAAGTCTCTTTTTACAAGCGTCGTTCTGAGAGCGTGACAATCAGTCACCACTTTGAACTGGATACCTAAAAGATAGACTCTAAACTTTCGCAATGAACACACAATTGCTAGAGTCTCCAATTCATACGAATGAAGATGCCGCTCCTCTGATGTTGTCTGCCTACTAAAATAGGCCACAGGTTTCAGCACACGTGGATTTTCCTGCCATTGTAACAAAATTCCTCCAACACCAAGAGCGCTAGCATCCGTATGAAGCTCAGTTTCGTGTCTGGGATTATACAATGCCAAAATGGGTCGCTTAATTAGATTTTCTTTCAGAGTATTAAATGCTCGACTCTCTACTGCACTCCATACGAAAGCAGTATCTTTTTTCAAAAGATTTGTGAGGGGCCTAGCAATTTTGCCAAAATTCTGAACAAATTTTCGAAAATAACTTGACAAGCCTAAAAACTGTCTAACCTCGTGCACGGACCTTGGGACAGGGAATTCTTTAACTGCAGCAATTTTGTTTTCATCGGGCCTCACACCTTCAGAAGATATTTCATAACCAAGATAATTTATCGATCTATCAAAGAACTTGCACTTCGAAAGTTTTAGCGTAAGACCGTTCTGACGCAAAAGTTTTAAAACCTCTTCTAATCATTGAAATCCCTGATCCAAATTTGCTGATGGCACTAAAATGTCATCTAAGTAAGCAAGAGCGGATTCAAATCGCTTTGATCCAAGCATTTTGTTTATAAGCCTTTGAAAAACCGCTGGTGCATTTGCCAGTCCAAAGGGCATCCTCTTAAACTCGTAGTGCCCATCTGGCGTGGCAAAGGCAGTGAGACGACGGCTTTCTTCCGACATGGGGACCTGATAGTAGCCTGAAGCCAGATCTAAGGTACTGAAAAAACTGTTACCGCTTAGGTTGGTTAGTTGGTCTTCTATAAGTGGAAGGGGAAAGCAATCCTTTCGAGTTTTATTATTAAGTGCCCTAAAATCAACACAAAGGCGTTTCTCTCCTGTTTTTTTCTTTACCATCAGGATGGGACTTGAATAGTCTGAAGAAGACTCTTGAATAACGTCGTTCTCTAATAGCTCTTCTACAATACCCCGAACCTGTTCCCTTTCAGAATACGACAATCTGTATGGTCTATATATAACTGGGCGATCATCTAATAAATTAATTGTCATGGATACGTCTTTGGCGCAACCTATCTCGCTTAGATTGAGAGCAAAACAATCCCTATAAGACTGTAGAAGATTATATAACTTTTCAATCATCTCTGCACTAACATCGTTCCCAACCTTTATATCTGACTTCTGTAAAGGTTCTAGAGAGGACACATCTCTAAGAATTCTATTGACATGGCAAACCTCCCTTTCAACAAAAGTCATAGCTCTAGCCAACAACTCATTTGACTCAAACGTTAGTGTTTCGGGTGTCAGATTTGTCAAAACCAAATGAGTCTTACCCTCTTTGACTCGATAGACTCCTTGATGAAGATGGTACTCCCTACCAGGTTCACCACAACTGTAACCCTCGACATAGACATCTCCGATGAAAGACGGGTTATCTACTGAAACCTCAACTAAATCTATATTTTGTACTGAAGTTGTCGTAGTAACATTCAACTTTAAGTTCTCGTTTTGAATGGAAGAATCGAAACCTGGGCTTTTGTAAAACACTAATTTAATACCTTCTTTTGTCCATCCAACACCGGGAAGCTCAGTAAAATTTTGACCAACTAGAAGTGGATTTTTCATTAATTCGCTATGAACTACTAGGACCTCAATAGTAGCTTCGACCTCATCTAATTTCAAGGAAATCATGCTTCTGTAAAGAGGACTAACTCTTCATTTACCAAACCCCTCGATAGCTGGCAAATTATCAAAAGATTTTTCCAAATGCAAAATATCTGCTTCACTCTCTCTCATTAAACTGCACTCGCTCCCAAAATCAACGTAAGCTACAAAATTCTGACCATTAGCCACTGCTTTCTTAAAGAACTTATCGTTTGCATTATGAAGCGTCGAAATAGTAAGCGTTTTACGGGCTTCCGTACAATTTTTGCTATCGAATTTTGTGTTACTTGTCGGGAACTTGCAAATTGATTCATTATGACCAACTCGCTGACATTTTTGACATTTGACCAACGGGAGTGGGCATTTTATGTAAGTACGGCCCTTAGTTTTACAATTAAAGCAAGTTGGGCCGCTAACATTGGCATTATTGGAAGTCAAAGTATTGTTAGGTCCACTGAAATCTACTGTATCGGTTCGCTTTTTTGAATAAGAGTTTTCAAAAGTACGCTGTGAGTTTAGAAAATTCAAAAGATCTTCAGGTTCCTCACAATTTAAAGCTTGTGCGCCACTTCTGATAGATTTATCATTTATGCCGTGAATTACACAATCAACGGCCTTTTTACCCCTGATCTCACACCTATTAAGAAGCGTAAGCTTGTCATAAAAGTACTCTCGTAGGCTTTCATTAAAACAAGTAGTACGCGCTCACATTTCCTCGAGAAGCCGACCGTAATTTTGCTCATTTGGAAAAGCACGTTTAAGTTTTATCTGCCATTCATCCCAACTATAATTTAGTGACAATAATGCCTCGTACCACTTTTTGGCTAAGCCAACAAGTTTTTGCAGAGCAAAATGCACGGTTTGCTTCTCATCCCAATCATAGATCTTAACACATTCATTAACCTTCCTAATCCACGCCTCAACACTTTGTGTTTTACTGGAAGGCTCAAATTCTGGAATGACGTTATTTAAGTGATTATTGTTAAAATGCTGTGGCCTTGCTTTATCATCCTTCTTTAACGAAGCTAAAAGTTTGGCCACGTCATCGATGCTAAAGCTCGACGATGGCACAGGCACAGCATCATCAGGTTCCGGTATAGGTTGTAAAGACATAATATCTGACCTCACGCTGGTACTCTGGTCGTGGTTGACTTCTTCCACAATCCACGTCGCAGACGAAGCAGAGCGACGTTTTTTGGTGGAATGCGTCGACATCGATGGTAGTTTTCTTTTCCGTTGGCGTCCTCCTTCATTCATGATGACCTCGAAATATAAAAACCAATATAAATAATAGGTCTATAGTACTTATGATTACAATAATAATTTTTATTTATGAATATTAAGAGACTCGTAAATTGATTGTTTTATACGTTGTGAACCCAATTGTAAATGAATCACAGGAAAAAAAAAACATAGCATACTAAATTAACTACTTCCTTGTAAATACAAACCGATTATTAACAACTAAATGTATTTTATTAAATAAACACACATAATGATTTTACACCTAAGTCGCGTTGAGTTTTGAAAGACTATAGGTCAAACCGATCATAAAAACTAAAGTGCATCTAAACTTTTTAATTAAGGCGCATGTTACGTATAAATCTCATCAAACCTTAAAACGTCAGTCGCAGTTGCACGTAGCCTTAAAGCAATAGGCGCATCTAGCCTTGCAACGATAGGCGCATCTAGCCTTGCAAAATAAGACGCATCTAGCCTTGAAACGGAAGGCGCATCTAGCCTTGAAACGATAGGCGCATCTAGCCTTGAAACGATGGGCGCATCTAGCCTTGAAAATTGTATTTACTAGCCAACCGTAACGCTTTTTCTTCTTACTCATGCATGAAATATTATTCAATTTCTTTCATACAAGTCATAATTTTATTTTCGGTTCTTGTCGAGCAAGTATTCTTAAATATATATATATATAAATGTACTGAAATCTTAATAGTAACACGCCCTCGCGGAGTAGTCTCGGTCAAACATATTATGGCAAAATAAAATTTTACTTAAGCGATATTACTCATCAGACTGTATTATGGGAGAGTAGCCCCCAACAAATACATTCCAGATTTATAACATCTCACAGTGTGTGAAATTTAAATGCCAAGATTTTAATTACCAAAGATAAAATAAAATAAAAGTATGACTCGTAAGGATCTATCAATATAGTTAAAAAAAAGAAACGTACCTTTTTTTGCGGGCTCGTGGAACATCCAACTTCTGAATTTTCACGAAATAACACCACTGTATTCAATAATTCAGTATTTATTGACACACAAATAAATCTCAATATCCACAACCGAACACTTCGACACTCAAACCAACACTGCTGCGCACTCTCGGGCCGACTTGAGCCGGGAACGATTCCCCACTCAACTCGCCCCACCAGAACTCGAGTCCGAGGGGCTGAGCACATTTCTACTGCCAGCCAATTAGAAACGAGGTCATAGTACCGCACTGTCAATACAATGACTACAAACCTCTATCTTAATTCCTATACTTATTAAAATAAATAACAATGTAACAATAGAAATAACTATACCAGAAAATAATAAATACATTTATAATCAAAAATAGTAACTTATCTTTTTGAATCATAACATCTGTTTCTCTGATTGCCTGTATGTCATTCATAAACCATGATTATTAAAGAGTTGATATATCCAGAGATGCCGTATTTAAGTTGCCCTATAACAACAAATACAAAAAAATAAGGGAGCTCGTAACCGAAAATCGAGGGTTTTTTAGCTCGATTTTATCTATAATGGTTCGGAGGCTGTATCTCATGAACGGTTATAAAGCGGGTAGCCATAGTTAGTATTCTTTAGAAATAGTTTGAAATTGACAAAAACATATATTAATTACTATTGCCGTTGTAACAACAAATACTAAAAAAGTGTACATTTTGAGGGGGCTCCCATACAATAAACGTGATTTTTATATAAAATTATTCGGAACCCTTGACTTACACTTTGCTGATTTTTCATAAGTATTATGACCAAAACTTAGTAAATTTTTACTAAACGCTGATCTTAAAACAAAATATTATACTAAACTTAAGTCAACTAGGTACGCAATTTTACAAAACTCAATTAGGTAGGTACCCAATGAAGCTAAACAAAAACATGCGGATTAAAAATAGAATCGCTTCGGGAAGTTGTCTCCTGTCGCTGAAGGAATACCGAAGCGAGCAACTCCCGACTGACCGGGCGCCTTTGATGAATTGAGAACAAGCTTCAGTCCTGGCTTGAGTCACGGGCGATTGACTTTTATTTAGTTGTGACAAGGAGGAACTTGGTCACGTTGAAGACTTTATGGACAAAATGTGGTATTGTTATTTTACTTAAAGGTTTGCTTAAAGCAAAATATCGCTTAACTGAACTTAATAAGACACTCAATACACTTTATTGCACAAAAGAAACATATAATATGAAATAATAAAACAAATTACAATGACTGACACCATGACACTCAATAAAACTAAACAAAAAAATGTAGATTAAAAATAGAATCCCGTGTGATGCCGGGTTAGAATAGCATTACCCCATTTCTTGCCCGTGGGTGTCGTAAGAAGCGACTAAGGGACTCGAGGGTGTGTATTGCAATTTTAGGCGATGGGCTGACAACCTGTCACTATTGTGATATACAGTTTATCTGATGAACCTCAAACATTTGTCAGACGTGGCGCAAATGACCGTTTTTACGGCCGTGTATGCTCTGCCTACCCTGCAAGGGATTATAGGCGTGATGTATGTATGTATGTAAAAATAGAATCGCTTCGGGAAGTTGTCTCCTGTCGCTGAGGGAATACCGAAGCGAGCAACTCCCGACTGACCGGGCGCCTTTGATAAATTGAGAACAAGCTTCGGTCCAGGCTTGAGTCACGGGCGATTGACTCTTATTTAGTTGTGACAAGGAGGAGATTGGTCACGTTGAGGACTTTATGGACAAAATGTGGTATTATTATTTTACTTAAAGGTTAGCTTAAAGCAAAATATCGCGCTCTTATTTTTCATACATACATACATCACGCCTATATCCCTTACGGGGTAGGCAGAGCGTTAACGGCCGTAAAACGGATATTAACACCACGTCTGTCAAAATTTTGGGGGTCAATCAGATAACTGTGTATCACTTTAGTGACAGGTTGTCAGCCCATCGCCTAAAATTGCAATACACACCCTCGAGTCCCTTAGCCGCCTCTTACGACCCCCACGGGAAAGAAATGGGGTGATGCTATTCTAAGCCGGCATCACAGGGCACTCTTATTTTTACTTAACTTAATAAGACACTCAATACACTTTATTGCACAAAAGAAACATATAATATGAAATAATAAAACAAATTACAATTACTGACACCATGACACTCAATAAAACTAAACAAAAACATGTAGATTAAAAATAGAATCCCGTGTGATGCCGGGCTAGAATAGCATCACCCCATTTCTTGCCCGTGGGTGTCGTAAGAAGCGACTAAGGGACTCGAGGGTGTGTATTACAATTTTAGGCGATGGGCTGACAACCTATCACTATTGTGATATAAAGTTTATCTGATGAACTTCAAACATTTGTCAGACGTGGAGTAAATGACCGTTTTTACGACCGTGTATGCTCTGCCTACCCTGCAAGGGATTTTAGGCGTGATGTATGTATGTATGTAAAAATAGAATCGCTTCGGGAAGTCGTCTCCTGTCGCTGAGGGAATACCGGAGCGAACAACTCCGAGTGACCGGGCGCCTTTGATGAATTGAAAACAAGCTTCGGTCTTGGCTTGAGTCACGGGCGATTGACTCTTATTTAGTTGTGACAAGGAGGAACTTGGTCACGTTGAAGACTTTATAAACAAAATGTGGTATTCTTATTTTACTTAAAGGTTAGCTTGAAGCAAAATATCGCGCTCTTATTTTTACTGACTTTAATAAGACACTCAATACAGGAGGAGCTTGGTCAACATTTATGAACACAGCAAGGTGCGTTACTCCAGGGCCGTGATTATCTTATTTTTCTGCCATTGTTATGCCATTGACACTTAACTGTAATTATATGGGGTGGTATGGGATCTACCTCCCAGCGGTCCACCCCGGGCAACGGCAACACAGGCTTGCCTGTGGATAAGTCCGGCTGAACGATCCCACGTGCGCGGTGGAAGGCTCCGTAAGGGGCCGCCTGGCTCGCGACCACCATCCCACCGAAGTCTGGCGCCAAGTAGCTTTCCTGCGTTCCGTCAGTGTGTGGGAGTGCCAGTGCCTTAACAGGCTTCTTCTGGGTGAGCTCGCTTCATCTTAGACTCTGTCTCTGTCCTATGACCTAGACTACAAGGTCAAAGGAGTCAAGGGCAAACCCATCATTAATAAAAAAAAAATTGCTACTGTGATTTATATGTTCCATGGAGAAAGTTGTTCAGTTTCAGGAGTATCTTGCTTGACCTGCTTTCGGCTGGTTATACCTTTTCTGTTACTCTTTGTCTTAAGGCATAAGATGATCAGAGATCACCATCTTCTACGAAGTCCTATATCCAAGCATAATATTCTAAGGTAGCTTTCTGGCTACTTTCGACAAGACAAGCCAGAACCTACAACATAAACGAAAATGAGAAATTGAAAATCGGGGCTAGAACCCGGACCTGTGGAGTACCGACCGACCCACCGCTCTACCGTTCTAGCTAGTAGCGCCTCGATCGAACCCTTCCAAATTTACAACCTCTTGATACTTGTCTCAAAGCGACGTACAAGCGACATTTATATAGCATTGTGAGTGAAATATTCACTCAATATTCATAATTCTATACCATGTGCTGCTGGAAGAAGCTGGGAGAAGCTTGCTGAGGATAGGGACGAATGGCGTAAGCGTGTGTTTGATGGGCGTAAAACACACGATAATGCCTGGTTTTCTGACCTCGCTAACAAAAGGCAAAAACGTCATCTAAACATGCATGTGCCAGTCTCAAATTCCACCTTCACTTGTAGAGCGTGCGGAAAATTATGCCGCTCCCGTATCGGCTTATACAGCCATGAAAGGTCTTGCCTCAGACACTGATTAAATCGTCTGTCACAGACGTGTGAGGCCAATGATGATGATACCATGTGATGCCGGCTTAGAATAGCATCACTCCATTTCTTACCCATGGGAGTTTTCAGAGGCGATTAAGGGACTCAAGGGTGTGTATTGCAATTTAAGGCGATGAGCTGACAACCTGTTACTATGGCGATACACAATTTTCCGAATGACCCTCAAATATTTGTCAGACGTGGCGTAAATATCCGTTTTTTGCGGCTGTTTAGGCTCTGCCTACCCCGTAAGGGATTATAGGCGTGATATGTGTATGTATGTGAGTGCAACTATAGTACTACCTATGACATTTCAATATCTTTTCTTGCGCCTTATACTTGCACCAACGTTTCAAAAATCTCAATACTTTCTACGGGGCGACATTAAGTTTCCGAGTGGCCCCTTGTTAAGCTCTCTTTGAATGGATAAATTAAAGAAGGCAACATCTTAACAACTTCCTTTCCTTCCGTCCGATCATTGTTTGGACTTTTCTTCCAGGTTAACATGTTTTTGTTCTATCAAGCTTTCAAATGATCATTTAAAACTTTAGCGAGGACAGTTCTTAGTATACAGAAATTTAAATAACACCTTTTTTTCTATTGTCGTTTTTGGACGTTGATAAAATTATATCTCTCTTTGTCATTTGGAACACCGAGGCGCCGAAAGACCCAATAAACCCGGGAGTCAGGTATGTTACCCACCTGCTACAAGAAGTAGATCTCTCATAAGATAATTCTCATTATAAGGTTCATGCCAACGTATTTTTACCAGAACCAGCATACCAACATTAGCAAAGAAATATTCTATTACTACTTAAGTAGAATTCAAAATGTGATATTGTTGCATACTCTTTATGGATGATAATTAGATTTTGCATGTTGTTGCGATTTTGTTTCTGAAATTTTGTAAAACAAATAAGTAATATTTTCAAACAACTTTAACAATTTCATTCTAAAATGAAGTTCATTAAAGTTAAATCACAATTCCTCAAGTTTCAAGACTAAATCACAACTAATCAATTTAAAACAAAGAATGAATAAGCGTGTCATTCTCAACTCCTTGCAAACGAATGAATCCAATTTCAAACCTAGCGAGTTTGACCCATAGCCCAGAGAAAGGTTCTGTAAAACTTTGCCTCCGCAAACAATGGGGGCGCTGAGTCATAATGACTTCCACTCCCCCCTCTCGCCGACCCGTCCCCCGCTGACCCCTCTGGACGATCGACTGGTGATGTTATCTCCTCAGACCACTAGCCTGATGCTATAGATTCACCGGCTAAATAGCGGGGTTTCGTCCGGGAAAAACGAAAGATGAAAAGTAGATTTTGTTTCCGTGAAAATCTATTATCGTCCGTATAGATGATGCAACAAGATGACATTTTGAATTCTATTTAAGTAGTAATAGAATAGTAATAGTACTACAATCAAGCAATTTTTAAGGTAAGGGTATTTGTACCAAAAGATTAGTAGTATATATAATAATAATAATAATAAATGATTAATTCTTTATTCACCTATCTAGATCACCTTCTTCATCAGATCACCTATTTGCACATTATATACAGGCTGTGAGGGACAGCCCTTCGAACGCCGATATGGTGTGAACGCAAAAAAAAACAGGAAACGTCAAAAATTTGGAGTTCCTATAGTGAATGCAGTCAGTTAATTGTCATTTTGGTTGGAAGGTCGATCTTTTTTGTCGTTTCCTGACATATGTTTCTAAGCGAAAGTTGTTCAGTTTCATGGTGGTGGTTTCATACCACAGAAACAAAAAGATTGCTGCGTATAGGGTGAAATTTTAGTTGTAACCGATATTGAAAATAGAGTACCTACGGTTTGGTGATAAGGAACAACTTTCTTAAACTTAGTATTGGAAGCTCAAAATATTTTTGTCATATGTCGACCTATATTCATTTAGTAAAGTTGTTCTATATCACCAGCTGATCTGAGTTTTCGCTATCGGTCACTAGTCAAATTTCACCTGATATATACATTTATGCGTACCAAAACCTCGCTAATATTGTATATATATTTATTATCTTATTACTGCTACACACGTGCGCAATCAAATACGCTACATATCAAAAGTATAATACAGCAAAATATAAATACTTATACATTTCCAATACGCAATATTCGATAAAAGCAATCTAAATAGCAGGAGGGGTCCTGGGGTCACTTGTTTATGACCCACAAACTTTAGTAGGGTTAGATTTATAGTAAGGGAAACCTTACCTGAAAATAAAATGCGACTTACGGTTCAAAATTGGCAACAATTCTGGGCATGTCACTAGCAGAATAAAAACTTGATTTCGCTGTAGAGTTGGGATAAGTGTAGGTCCGTTTTCTCAGTGTTTTTTCATAGACCTACCCCGCCAGTAGGTTTAAAGGTAGGTAGTATGTACGTATATACAATACAAACAAAACTGAATCTCTGCGCAGGTTTTACGCTGGTTGAATATGTGCCTATGCTTACACCTAAATTAAATAGATTTCATCCAGCATTTAGGTAGATAGAACTCAAAAAACTCACACCTAATATCCCTTGCGGAGTAGGCAGAGCATAAACGGCCGCCAAACACGGCCACTTACGCCACGTCTGACAAATATTTGAGGGTCATTCGGGAAATTGTGTATCGCCATATTGACAGGTCGTCAGCCCACCGCCTAAAATTGCAATACGGTGAGTAACTCGAGTCCCTTAGTCACTTCTTACGACTCCCACGGGAAACAAATAGGGCGATGCTGTTCTAAGCCGCCATCACGCGGCATTCACATATTCAATTAAATCAACTTTATTCAATACATAACCCATTTACACATACATACACATGTCACGCCGTACACAGCCGCAAAAAAAACGGCACATGAAATAAAATTTGCTTTATTCAATGTAGGATAGTACTTTAACTTAAACAGCCCGCTCCTAGTCGTAACTGGAGTAATGGTGTCCGACACGCAAAATTTATTCAAATAAAATAAATAAATTAACTTTTATTTCAAAATCAGCACAAGTTTTTACACTGGAATCCGCCAAACTATACAATAGTTTGTAGGCAGAAATATAACTCCCCATTTTAGGTAAGTACTGTTGTTAATTAATTACAAATAGGTTATCCAACTATCTATTACTAGCAGCTCGCCCAGCGGTTTCACCCACTGCTAACAATTTCCCCCCGGGAATAAGACAGTTTAATATAGCCTATGTTCATCAGGGATAATGTGGGATTCTAAAAATCTTGACTTCAATTTGAAACGAATATCGTTTTCAGATGGTGGTGGCGTAAAGTTACATGCCGTATGATTAACCTGGCCAGCCCTATGGCAGTGCCTATATCTTTATTTTTTTTTATCCCGCCCGAGCTGGTTTTCTATTAGGTCATAACAAAATTGTAATAAAAAAAAAGAAAATTGTGTGATACAAATTTCTTTTTTTAGAATGACGGTTCATGACGTCAATAAGTGATAATACTATCCTTCATTGAATAAAAAATTTCAATTTCAATTAAAGGAAAAAGAATTTTTTAAATCGGTCCAGTAGTTTCGGAGCATATTCAATTCAAACAAACAATAAATAAAACTCTGTTTCTAATATTAGTGTAGATTATATAATTATTATTTTAGTGTGATGCCGGCTTAGAATAGCATCACCCAATTTCTTTCCCGTGGGAGTCGTAGGAGGCGACTAAGGGACTTGAGGGTGTGTATTGCAATTTTAGGCGATGGGCTGACAACCTGTCACTATGGCGATGCACAATTTTCCGAATTACCCTCACACATAATATGTCAGACGTGGCGTAAATTTCCGTTTTTGCGGCCGTTTACGCTCTGTCTACCCCGCAAGGGATAATAGGCGTGATATGTGTATGTATGTATTATTATAGTGTAGATTTTTTAATGCATTATTTAATGTTTTTTGTCGTCTTTTTATACCGAGTAAGGGACAGCCCTTCGAATACTGATAGGGTGTATGAAACATTAAACTGGACAACTTTCCCCTAGAAACATATGTCATGAATCGCCAAAAAAAAATTCCTTACATACAAAATCACAATCAGCTGACTGCATTCACTATGAGAAGTCAGTCTTTTTACGTTTCCTGAAATATGTTCCTAGGGGAAAGTTGTTCAGTTTCATGGTCTGCATGTACCCTATTAGTATTCTGAGGGCTTTCCCTGACACCCTTTAATACAGTAATGATTAAATGTAATCATTACACTGGTACGAATAATGTGACGTTGTTGGTACATTTTTAAATGAAAAAGTAGTTATTGTGGCATAACTGTAATAGTTAGACATATGGTATCGCGGACATTATTGTAGATATTGATGTCCTCTATAAAACTGTAGTACATCACTTTGCTCTATTGTCAATAATTTCCACAGCGTACGCGATATAAGATATTTTTTTGGTACATTTTTCACACGTTGGGTTACATTATCGAAAATTTCACGCGGATCCCTATTTTTTTCTCGTATAAAATATAGCCTATGTTCATCAGGAATAATGTAGGATTCTAATAGTGAAAGAATTTTTAAAATCGGTCCAGTAGTTTCGGAGCCTATTCGATGCAAACAAACAAACAATCAAATCTTTCCTCTTTATAATATTAGTGTAGATTAGACATATGGTATCGCGGACATTATTGTAGATATTGATGTCCTCTATAAAACTGTAGTACATCACTTTGCTCTATTGTCAATAATTTCCACAGCGTACGCGATATAAGATATTTTTTTGGTACATTTTTCACACGTTGGGTTACATTATCGAAAATTTCACGCGGATCCCTATTTTTTTCTCGTATAAAATATAGCCTATGTTCATCAAGAATAATGTAGGATTCTAATAGTGAAAGAATTTTTAAAATCGGTCCAGTAGTTTCGGAGCCTATTCGATGCAAACAAACAAACAAACAAACAAACAAACAAACATACAATCAAATCTTTCCTCTTTATAATATTAGTGTAGATAATGTAGGATTCTAATAGTGAAAGAATTTTTAAAATCGGTCCAGTAGTTTCGGAGCCTATTCGATGCAAACAAACAAACAAACAAACAAACAAACAAACAAACAATCAAATCTTTCCTCTTTATAATATTAGTGTAGATAGATTTACAGGGTAATTACTATAAATCACCTATGTATATAATAACAAGGGTTACAAGATTTTTAAATTTTTTGGTTATAATTCCATTAAACTGTTATTAAATTTATTTAGAAGATAACATTTGACTTTTCTTTTGAACGTTTGTTTGGTATTACATTGTTTGATATCGAGCGATTGTTGATTGTTCGATATCATTTAGACTGTCTCATTTGAGAGATTTCAAGGTGGCTCGAAAGCTAGTGGAGCCCCCTAAACATGAAAAATGTCCCTGGCTGGACACGCTAGTCATCTGTTAACCAAACTATCAATTCGCAGCAATAACTTACTACAAAGATTATTTAGAATCAATAAAACCTTGTTTTAAACTAAACGCTTCAGTTATGTATTGTAATTCTGCTAAAAGTGGCCACTATTGGAGAATTTTTGGGAATAACTAAATCGCAATTTTTACAATGTTTCATGGGTTCTAAATAATTTTGGTTGTTAGTTATTACCGCGAATTGATATTTTGGTTTCCGGATGACTAGCGTGTCCAGCCAGGGTTTTTTTCCTGTTTGGGGGCTCCACTTGGCTCTCGAACCACTTTAAAGAACAGAAAGTTAAAGTTAGTAAAGTAAATAAGTAAATATCCTGGACAATTCACACAGCGTCATCTAGCTTCAAACTAAGCAAAACTTGTTCTATGGGAACTAGATAGCTGATATTAATACGTATATACTTTATTTTGTAAATAAATACTTATTATACATGGAAACACACTAAAAACAAAAATCTGAACATTACTTGACAAATATTTGCGTCTTGTGGGGATCGAGAGGAGAGGAGAGAAGATTGGAAGTTACTCCACCGACAAGAGTTTGAAGAAGAAGGGGATCGAAGCCACGACCTTCGGCGTAGCAGGCAGGGGTACTGTCCGCTACGCCATCGGGCCAGTCAAAGTAAAGTTAGCTCCATTCCATTAAAGAGACTTAATTATAAGTTGTTTGGAGTTTTACAGTTCTGTACTCACCTACTCTGGCTGGTTGGTCGGTTTAAGTTACCTTTCTCCAACTTAAATTTGCCTTATCTTAATTGAGTGCCTACATTGAGAAACAACTTATTATTTAACTATGTAGCCATCAAACTAAGTTGTATGGAAGTATGCTTTGCTGTATTTTACATACATACATACATAAATTACGCCTATATCCCTTACGGGGTAGGCAGAGCGTTAACAACCGTAAAACGGATATTAAAACCACATCTGACAAAAGTTTGAGGGTCAATCAGATAAGTGTGTATATCACTATTGTGCCAGGTTGTCAGCCCATCGCCTGAAATTGCAATACACATCTAACCCTCGAGTCCCTTAGTCGCCTCTTACGACACACATGGGTAGGAAATGGGGTGATGCTATTCTAAGCCGGCATCACACGGTACTGTATGCTGTATTTTTGTTACTGATATTGCTTATATTTTTAGTGTTCAACATACCTACATTATAGTTTCCAAACCGCCTAAGTAACAAGTCAAATTGGCCAAATTTTGAGCATGTACTATGTTCCGCAATTTTTCTGTATATTTAACTCCTTCTTCTTTTCTTGTGGGACACCAAGTCGTCCAACGACATGATGCATTTTTTAACTTTTAAATTTATTTGGAAAAAATCAACTGGCAGGCTTCTTTCGTTCTTTTTTTACTCTCTCCAGCCCGCGCTTGAATTTTTTTTACAAAGTTTTTCCAATTGTATACCTTTTACATGGGTAGTCTATTAAAAATTTGGTATTCAACTCGGAAACTACAAAAATCGCGGATTCAAATTTTGACTTTTAACGTCATTGATCGGGCCACCCCTGTATAGCATAGTACCGGAGAGCCCTCAGAATCGTAGAACCATCAATGCTTTCAACAAATGTTCGCTAAATTAAAAATATCTTAGATAAAGCCATCTCGCATTGCGTTTTTGCTTTCTATAATTCCTTAGACGGCGGTCGTTACACAGCCATGTCAAAGGCCTATTACTACGAGTAGTAGGCGGTTGAAAAACTCTAGACGTCAGGGTTCATCGGGTTGTTGAACGACTCGACACGTAAAAGAAGCAGCAGGTTGCCTTTTTTTAACACACGCGCGACTTTCAAGGACCCTTCGACGTTATAAATATCAAACAAACACATATCACGCCTATAATCCCTTGCGGGGTAGGCAGAACATAAAATGTCGCAAAATACGGTCATTTACGCCACGTCTGACGAACATCTGAGGGCCATTTGGAAAATTGTGTATCGCTATAGTTACAATACACACTCTCGAGTCCCTTAGTCGCCGCTTTCGACTCCCACGGAAAAGAAATAGGGTGATGCTACTATAAGCCGGCATCACTCGGCGGCTGGCATCATCGTAAATATCAATTCATAAATTAGAAACAGTACTGACCGATTCTCAAAAAATTGGCCCCAAGTTATTATTTTTGCATGTTTTCAAAAAGTTAATGTTTTCGCGAAAAAAACAATTTTGTTACCTAGAAAAGTGGTTTTTTATTGCATATCTAATGGAGGGAAGCTTTTTGTCAAATTACTTTAGGAAATATAGGCAATCTCAGTTACGAGATTGGCAGGTGAACGACAACGTCATCAGGTTAACGACACGAGGTGCAGGTTATCGGCATTTCAGTACAAATTTACTAAGTCACATCAGCAGGTTAACGACAAGGGTTAGCAGTAGTAATAACACTGCAATAAAAACACCAAATACAGAATCATTTATCAACTTTAATTCTTACAGTGCATATCAGAACCTTCTTGCACTTCAAATAAATAAATTATATATTATAAAAATAAATAAAAAAAATATTTTCCTCGTATACAGTTTTTGAGACAAATCATGATATTGTTTATATATTGTTTTTAATAAATATAGGACTATTTTGGTTTATTCAGAAAGCTATTAAACAAGTAATTAGATCATTACTTCTACTGTTAATCCAGTATTTCTATAATAATTGTCGCTAACCTGTTATCTATGTCGTTCACCTGTATTCCTCGGACAGGTGAACGACATGCAGGTGAACGACTATTTAGTAGTTATTTTGTCATCACAGGAATATTATTACGTATATGGATTACCCACTCAGACACAAGAAAGCAAACACTTGTTTACACCATAATGACTTAATATCAATTGAATAGATAACACAGTACTTCACATACAAAAGGCATAATAACGACTACTTAACCGTTACAAACTCCAAAATCCAATATAAACGTCGCCTTTTCTCCGGGAACTGCACAACTGACGCGGCCTCCTCCTAGCAGGTGTTAGCGAGTGACTGGCTCGTTCGGCTCGTGAGGAGTGAGGCGGGGGAGGTGAAGTGGTACTCGCGGTACGATCGTGTTTTCGCGTTTGCAGGTGAACGGCAAAAATAGGCGTACAAAAACTTAAACTTGTATAAATATATAAAAACCACGGATATAGAATTATTAAATTGTGTGATTCTAATAATGAGGATATTTGAAAATGAAATGGTGTTGTAAAATATTTTTTATTTGTATATAAATATCTTCTTTGGATGCTTAAACTTGAGGATATCGTGTCAAGACACACAAGTTGGCGACAAAAAATGCTTATAAAGTAATTTAAAAGAATATAATGTACCTTAATTTATATCATTAACACATGGCCTCTATGCAAGAAACCTCTTATGTATCGAATGTGGTAAAAGGTATCAGCTGAATGCGTAAATAAAAAAAATATCTGTTGAAAACTGATGTACAGGTTGCGTGGCCATTTTTTTGAGAATCGGTCTACTAAAGATAAAAGCATTGCTTATTTCACAGGTCAAATATCACCTGAATAACAAACCACAAATGTGAATTACCACCAATAATTTTCTTAGGAAGTTTTCGAACAAGATAACACGGGTTTGGGAAAGTTTCCAGATAAAAAGTCTTTACGTTTCCGACACCCTCCTAGGGGATGAAAATCGGAATTACGGACCGATTTTATTGAAATTTTAATTCCGGATTTCAGATCTTAAATAAATATGTTTTATTTTTTAACATGTTTTATATACAAAATGTCAAAATATTAATAATATTTTAAGGGTAAACAAGCCCATGAAACGGCAAAAATAATGAAAACAGTGACGAAACCTACCGCCAATTAAGGAATCTATTGTTGGATAATGAATATTACTCAATACACGAATCTCAAATGTTTAAATTCTCATAAATTAACTACAATTTTAGTTGTACACATAATTCTTTTACTTTAATTTCGTAATTTTGATTTGATTATTTTTATATAATTATAGGTATTGACAATATTATTGTATTACTACAATTATTTATTAATGACTTATAATACAATTATAATACATTTAGTTATGTTTAAACAATGACATAGGGTATTGTTTTTTTATTTTAATAGACTTAATTTTAAGTCAAATATTTTTTTTTTAAATATTGTATTTTTAATTTGATATTTACTTTCATAAGTGGAGATATTTTTTAATTTTTATTATTCTATTGATGATCATATTTTCCTTGGACATCTTTATCTAATCACTACATAGTATAAAATAAAGTCGCTTCCCGTTTGGTGTCTCCTTATATCTTGAGAATTACCCAACGGATTTTGATGCGGTTTTTTTTATTAGATAGAGTAACTTGAGAGGAAGGTTTATAAGTATAATTTATTCCGGGAAAAAGTCACATTCCCATGGGGAAAACGGGTAGCCCGACTGGTAGTAAACTTATGACCCCCTTTTGACACCTTTAAGGATGAAAATTTCAAAAATGCTGAAACACGTATTTAATTATTTTAAGTTATGAGTCTAATCAGAAATTTTGAAATAGATCACATTTAAGATAAAAAAAATTCATACAAAATTTTAACCCCCTTTTCACCCATTTAAATGTTAAAATTTCAAAAATGCTGAAACACGTGTTTAATTATTTTAAGTTATTAGTCTAATCACAATTTTTGAAACAGATCACATTCATTTAAAAAAACGAACTTTCATACAAACTTAAAACCCCTGTATGACCCTATTACGTGTTAAAATTTTAAATATGCTGAAACACGTGTTTAATTATTTAAAGTCATAAGTCTAATCACTTATTTTGAAACGGATCACACTTAAGACAACGAACTTTCATAGAAACTTTTAACCCCCTTTTTATCCCTTGGGGCCCTTGGGGGATTAAAAAAAAACGGAATTTAAAGTAAAGTCGCTTCCCCTGTCTGTCCCTGTCTGTTTGTTTGTTTGTTTGTATGCTTAAATCTTCAAAACCACTAAACGGATCTGGATGAAGTTTTTTGAAAAGATAGAGTGAATCAAGAGGAAGGTTTTTATGTATGATTTATATCGGGAGAAGGTCCGTTTCCCGTGGGGAATCAGTTAGCAGCGGGTGAAACCGCTGGGCGGGCCGCTAGTTTTGAATAATTGTAATTGTGGAATTGATAGTATGAAATAAATATATCTAATCTAATCTACGAAATATGAAGAAAAAAAATTACCTCCCATACATAATGCTCATAGGCTGGTTCAGCCTATGAACATTGTATTTTGATCATTAAATACACTTCTTAGGCACACTTTTTGCACATATTTTATCACATTAATTACCTACAATCAGAATTGAAACATGAATTCCTGAATGGAACGGCAGGATCGTAACTCGAAACCGGTTTTAAGAACCTTCCGATTCTGTACTCCCGCCGCTCCCTAGCGGATAAGTTAATAAACTTTTATCACTTTAACTAATACTTTTAATCCCCGATCCCATTAGGGACTAAAATTAATTAATTCTACTTAAATTAGGGACTACTTACGAGACTTTGGGGTTCCCGCGGGATCTTAAGTGTTCAGTTCGAGTATTATACTAAGTGTATCTTTTTATTAATTTTTATGTTTTATTGCACATCCTACAAAAGGCGGGCCTAATGCCACGCGGCATTCTCTACCGGCGAACCAAAGGGTAAACAGAGAGAGAAAGAAAGTGAAAATGAAAGAACATAAGGAAGACGACATGTCGTACTACTATAGAAATAAATACACACATAATTACCTCTATAATCCATAATAGAAGAAATCCTTCGCCCTGCTTAAGCAGAGACGATTGCGGTGGCTAGTGCATGTGCACCGGATGGAACCTTCGCGTCTACCACGACAAGTTCTGCTTGGCGCTGTAGCAAACGCTAAAAGAGGGGTTGGAAGACCTATGCTGCGTTTCAAAGATTGCGCCAAGTGGGACATGGCTGCGTTTAACATTGACCATCAAAGCTGGGAGAAGCTTGCTGAGGATAGGGACGAACGGCGTAAGCGTGTGTTTGATGGGCGTAAAATACACGGTAATTCCTGGTTTTCTGGTCTCGCTAACAAAAGGCAAAAACGTCATCTAAACATGCATGTGCCAGTCTCAAATTCCACCTTCACTTGTAGAGCGTGCGGAAAATTATGCCGCTCCCGTATCGGCTTATACAGCCATGAAAAGTCTTGCCTCAGACACTGATTAAATCTTCTGTCACGGACGTGTGAGGCCAATGATGATGAATCCATAATAAATGGTTTCAGCGTGTTACAATGATGATACTGCAGTAACATGAAAAGCTCAATACACTAGTGATGCTATTTTGAAGACATTTTCCCAGTAGAGTAAGCTAAGAAAAATTAAAATTAATAGTTTCTGTCTAGCTCAACCCCAAAGTTCACCATCAGTCTTGGTTACTCTATCTTCATATAGTACGCTGAAGAAAAAACAACGCGTCATACTATTTTTGAAATTGTCTTTTTTTTATGAATGAATTTAAATGAAAGGAATAAAGAAATTGAAATAGGAGTTATACATTCAAAAATTTTAAAACACGACTGGTTTCTGAGATAAATTAAATTAAATTAAAAATCATTTATTTCAGACAAAGTCCATACATTTTACCAGATCATAAATTATCACATATAAAAGAAAAACAGTACTTACAATAATAAATTTACATTCATTTACCTACATGTCATCAAATTTATTAAAAAGTGAAATTATTAGAAATATTAAAAAACTAAACTATAACTTTATTAAAAAAGATAACCGATTATTAAAATAAATAAATTTTCATGTCAGTCTTAGCATTTCCAGGCAACTAAGCCCAGCCAATGACACTCGAGATAATGCAAGTATTCTTCCGATACAATTCTTATTCGAATCTGTTCAGTGGTTTCCGAGTTCGTTTACACTCTGCCTACCCCGCAAGGGATATGTAAGTATAGTAGTAAATGTAATGAAACAATGGTGACCAGTTAATCACTCTTTGTTGTTTTTTGTGATATATAGACACAAGTCATTTAGTTCCAGGTATGCGCTGAACTTATATAACTGTTAACACTTTGACAGATACATCAACCGTGGAACAAACTCTAGCTACACAACTTTTTATCCAACCTACCTGATGCATATATTTACACCAACATACATACACAGCACAGCTGCCTAGTTTTACCGCCCTGCTTAAGCAGAGACGATTGCGGTGGCTAGGGCATGTGCACCGGATGGAACCTTCGCGTCTACCACGGCGTGTTCTGCTTGGCGCTGTAGCAAACGCTAAAAGAGGGGTTGGAAGACCTATGCTGCGTTTCAAAGATTGCGCCAAGCGGGACATGGCTGCGTTTAACATTGACCATCAAAGCTGGGAGAAGCTTGCTGAGGATAGGGACGAATGGCGTAAGCGTGTGTTTGATGTGCGTAAAATACACGATAATGCCTGGTTTTCTGGTCTCGCTAACAAAAGGCAAAAACGTCATCTAAACATGCATGTGACAGTCTTAAATTCCACCTTCACTTGTAGAGCGTGCGGAAAATTATGCCGCTCCCGGCTTATACGGCCATGAAAAGTCTTGCCTCAGACACTGATTAAATCGTCTGTCACAGACGTGTGAGGCCAATGATGATGACATACACAGCCACAGCAGTCCACTGCTGGTCATGGACCTCCGTCCTCCTTTCGGGGAGTATTGCCATACTCGCCACGCTTGTCAAGCGGATTGGTAAGCGTAATATTTTATTGAGTTTGCACAACTATTACTCAGCACAATAAAACAATTTTAAACGGATTTAAGTTGTGTTTTTATTGTATTTTACAATTCCTACGTTTCGAGCTCTTAGAAGATTTTGTAGTCACGGATGACTAAGGTGTTAGACGTCATTATCTATATACATACATATAATAAAACAGAAACGAAACCAATTCTGTACATGAAAGAAATTCAAAAAAGAGTTTTTGCTTCTAACTGTGTTCAAGACACACATATCAAAACAAAAGCGTTTTTTTTGTCTGTTTGTCTGTCTGTTTGTTTGTCTTTCTTGCACGTAAAAACTACTGCACAAATTTTTACAAAATTTTATACCGTGGTTGCTTATTACTCGGGTCAACATCTAGGATACTTTTTATCTCGAAAATTTTTTTCATTCTCATGGAAAAAAAAATAGTAACTGCTTCCCCAAGCCAGATCCAAATTTTTATCGAAATGATGTCGCTGTCAGTTTTGTAAAACGCGGTATTGACTACGTATTGGCATACCATTTGAACATCTGAACGACCTAACCAAACAAATCACACATTTAACCTCTGCGGAGTAGGCAAAGCTTCAACAGCCGTAAAATTACCCTCGCTATCGCCACGTCTGACATATATGAGGGCCGTTTAACCTATTACAGAAATGGTTCGGTCTTCCCTATGCCTACTTTGACCTTTGGTCATGGACAAGGTAGATGATGGATGACAGATGAACTGTGATATGGGTGAAATTAGTTGATTGTTTTACCACTACAAGTCTAAGGTTTACTAAGGTTTTAAGGTTCTAAGGTTTGTGGTAATGTGGTTTTCAGTCTAAGGTTTTAATACTTTTAATTTTAACTCGACATCTCTACGTATGACCGGGATAGTGAGTCTTGATAGACAGACGGACAACAAAGTACGTGAAAAGGTTCCATATTGCAGTCGGTCGTAGACCTGTTTATCTATATGTATAGATAGTTTTTATTTTAACTCGATATCTCTACGCATTCCCGAGATAAAGCGTCTTACGAGACGGATGGACGGACGCACGGACAATAAAGTGATCGTATTAGAACTCCGTTTTGTTTTTTTTTGAGATACGGAACCCTAAAAAATATTTATACGTGATTTATACATTTATTAGTTAGAATCAAAAATGTTATACAAAAATGAGTTTAAAATTACTTCATAGATGTCGCAGTTAGTTTTGTGAAACACGCAAATGAAATATTTTCTGCATAATTATAAGTATACAAAGCCACTAACAATCTGCTTCTATTTAAGAATTTTTGACCAAGGCAAGGAAAGATTGCACAAAGGTATCGCTGCCACACTGCTTCCAGGAGAGTAAACGGCGCATAAAACTTTCAAAATACTAAGCGATAGGACACAAACGAACATAGCAAAATAAGTTGCTTCAATTGTGGTAATGTGGTTTTAGTTAAATTACAGTCAAAACAGAAAGTAAGTATTGGCGGCGGCGCAAGAAACACGGTTCTGGCGGTGGTACGTGTATGCTAACCATAATACTCAGTTAGCGAAACGAAGTTTGCGGGCACCAGCTAGTTTAGAATATAAATTACTTTTCACCTCTCCAGCTTGAAAAGAACAGTTTTGCCGCGTAAATCCAGTGCGCAAAAGTCGTTTTTATCCACTCGATTGAGAAAAGTGATTTGAAGTTCGAACCTCATTTTATCAGAACTAATCGTGACAATGGCGGCGGTGCGTTCTGAAAACTATTTCAGCCAGTTATTTATTTATTTTTGTAAGCGTTTTGTTCTATTAAATATTTCTGACATTTCTGAGTATTGGTACATATTATGTAAAATTTCTGAACGAATCTTTAAAAAATAATTTAACGGGAATTTTTATTTTGTCTGAGGCATTCGAGCAGTACGGCCAATTTACCAAACTTGACATTGGCAGAATTTTTCGTAGAGGTGAAAAGTGGTGTGTACCACACGAGAGCAAATTCATTCGCATCTCGTGCTGTTGAATCCCTCACTGAGCTCAGGATACAACTTTTAAATCACTTGCTACGCTCGTGATTCAATTTTAGTATCCTTCGCTACCTCGGGATTCAAAATTAGCACTCGAATCAAAAATAAACTTTGCCCTCTTGTTGTACAAATAACTATTGTTCCACCGCCATCTATTTCTTAATTGCCTAGCTAGCGTAACGTCCCGGTTCCACGCAAAATGCTGAAACGGTATCTTATGTAGTAGATCTAACAGTATGTTGGATCTGGTTTAATAATGATAATGATAAATTTATTGATAACACTTGTACCATGTCATTATAAAAGGTAATTTTTTAAGAACATAAAAGATCAACTAAACATAAAAATAATACATTACATTCAAAATAAAATTAAACACTAAAAATTTTTTTTCGGCGTACCACTTTCGTAGCGAGTAGACGTCTCATTGCCTCGTATAAAATTATTATAAATCTAAACTTTGTATTTTGTGTCGTAGTTCAATCATAATAAAGTGCAAATTGCCCTGCATTGTGAACAGTGAAATAATTGTGCTAAATAATTCATCTCCCTCGGACTATACTGCTATCTTTGTCGCGCTCTGCTGACCGTTGCTCGAGCCGTCGAACACGTGTTGTTTTTTGTTGTTTACGTTTTCAACTACCTACCGATCAGCCAGAAAAATGAATGACGGTGCTAAATCTTCCTCTAGCCCCGATTTAAACAAGATAAAATATGATGATGCCAATAACCAACGTCGTCTATATAAACGTAGCCACGAAGAGACAACTATGGACGAGATACTGACAAAACATAACAATGCAATGACCGCGCAATTGAAACAACTAAAACTTGATTTAGAAACTAAGGTAACCGGTCTCCATGAAGATTTTAAAGCCTCTTTAAAACTTGATCTTGATTTTATTAAATCAGAGCTGAAGCAAGTAAGTGCTAATCAAGATAAACTAGCCTCCGATCAAAATGTTTTGGTGGAACGTACTGACGTCATCGAGTCAAATGTGGCTACAAATACTGCTGAGGTTTCTAACCTTAAAAATCAAATATCAAATTTGCAATCTGACTTAAACTCAGTCCTACAGCGTGACCGTCTCCAGAACCTCGAGATCTCCGGCATTCCGGATAAAGCTAAGGAAAATTTGACAACTTATATGATAAATATCGGAAAGTTCATTGATGTTGTAGTTACCTCCCAGGACATAGATTACATCACGCGGGCTCAGCCACGCACAAAAAACCCGAATCGCCCGAAAACCATCATTGTTAAATTGAAATCTCGTCTCATAAAGGACTCCATTATCTCGGCCGCTCGAGGAAAACAAAAAATCCTCACCTCAGACATTGGTATTACAACTTCTGGTGAACCGGTTCAGATTTTTATTAACGAACATCTGACGCCTTCGAACAAACTACTATACCTACAAGCACGTAAGAAAAAGAAGCTGGCTAACTGCGAATTTGTTTGGGTGCGTGATGGGAAAATTTTCGCCAGGAAAAATGAAACGTCTCCCGTTATTCCGATCCGGTCACCAATCGACCTAGAAAAAATATCGTGACTGACATTTCTCAATGTACTTGTGTTAATTGTTTTATGCATTCCACTGTGCTACTGTATGATCTACGACGTTTTTATTAGTTTAAATAATTACAATTATAATACTAAACATGGTAAGTCGAAGCTAAAGATGCTACATCTACACCCTTTTTTCTATTATATAATATATCTAGTTCATTTAAATATTCCCCTTAAACACACTATATTTATTATATTTACCTATTTTTTATCACATACATCCAAGCCTTTCCAGCATTGTCGGCGTTCCCTATACAGTTAATATTTTGATCAATGGTTGGAAATAAGAATAATGGATCAAAGCTCAACATTTTTTATCAGAACGTACGAGGTTTACGGACGAAATGTTTAGATATCTATAACAACATTTTATCGTGCGACTACGAAATTTTATGTATCAGCGAAAGCTGGCTTCAATCTGACATACTGGATACGGAGGTATGCGATTCTAGGTACGACATCTTTAGGTGCGATCGCGATCTGAATTCTACCACTAAAACAACAGGTGGAGGCGTCATGATGTGTGTGTTACGTCATCTATGTGCCACGGTAAGGTACGAATGGAACTGCGCTTGCGACGGCATTGAATCGATTTGTGTAAGTATACCCGGGGGGAAACTGGGGTCAAATGGTGACCTGAATATTATTTTATTGTACTTGCCGCCAGATTACAATCTAACTGCTAATCGTTTAAATGAAATCCTTAATACCTTTAAGAGATTTTTTGATCTCAACCCAACTGACAACTACCTATTCTTAGGTGATTTCAATTTACCTTGTATCCACTGGAGCGCCGATAGCTACTCGCTACGACATGTGGGAAATACAGACTTTCAGAATGCTTCATTGTATTTTGTTGACGAATTATACTACTTAGGTTTATCTCAATATAATTTAATCGTGAATTCTAGTAATAATATCTTAGATCTGTGTTTCAGTAACCTTGAATTAAGTGTATGTACTACCATTCCACTCTCGAAACTGGACAAACTGCATCCGGCTCTGGAAATAGGTTTTGCTGACTTAGATTTTACACCTCTAAAAGAAATAAAACAACCTCATTACAACTTTTTCAAATGCGATTACAACCGTATCAACAAATACTTAAAAGAAGTTAACTGGGAAGTAGTTTTAGCTACTGATTCTATGGACGATGCTGTGGAAGCTTTTTATAAAATTATTTACACCTGTTTTACACTTTTTGTCCCTGTATCGACACGCAATGTATGTTACCCTATTTGGTACAGTGCCGCATTAATTAAAATTATACGTGAAAAATTTAAATTTCGTGAAAAATGGAAGATAACTAAAAATCCAAGAGACCGGGACACATTTTCACTACTAAGAGCTCGACAGCACCGTGTGCAGGATCAATGTTTTGAGAAATTTACCAGTAACACCGAAAAACTAATTAGATACACTCCTAAATTTTTTTTGAAATACGCCAAATCTAAAAGAGGCGGTTCTGTCTATCCTCAATATTTTACTTTTCGTAATTTCAAATATACTAAGGCAGATGACATATGTACAGCATTTAATGAGTTTTTCGAAAGTGTTTTTGTCCAACCCACGTCGAGTTCGGGTAGCAACAGCTTTGATAACTCTCATTACTCCGGAAATGATACTTTGTCGCATATTACTGTTAGCGAGGTCGTTGTTGCTAGGATGCTGCGGGGCTTGGATAAGTCGAAGGGTTCAGGGTGCGATCGTGTACCTCCGGCTTTCCTTGCACAATGTGTCTTGCTGTTCCTGTCTGCCTACTTTTTCGTCGCTCTCTGAAAGAATGTGTTTTCCCCACTATCTGGAAGCAAGCTCACATAATCCCTATACATAAGAAGGGTCCCAAGACTAATGTCGAAAATTATCGCCCCATTTCAATTCTTAATACTGTGGCAAAGCTGTTTGAAAAAATTGTGTATAATGGCATGTACCCACTCCTACAAAAGGGGATATCGGATACGCAGCACGGATTTTTAAGAGGCCGTTCCACTGTATCGAATCTCGCCTGCTTTACAGATTTCGTCATTACACATATGGAAAACGGCGGACAAGTTGATGTGGTCTACACGGATTTCGAAAAAGCATTCGACCGTGTAGACCACAACATACTTTTAAACAAGTTATACTCTCTGGGTATACATGGTGATTTGCTTAGATGGGTGTCATCTTATCTTTCCAACCGTTCTCAAGCAGTTGTTCTTGGTGGCTGCAAGTCCGACTTCATATCCATTGCGTCTGGGGTCCCGCAGGGTTCCCATCTCGGTCCTCTCTTCTACAACGCCTACATTTATGATATCAATACTTGCTTTGAACACTCACACCATTTGCTTTATGCTGACGATAAAAAGGTTTACATGCCCATAAAAACTCAAAGTGACTGTTGTCTTCTGCAAAAAGATCTAAACAACTTATACAACTATTATCTAAACAATAATATAACACTTAGTATCGGAAAATGTCAATGTATAAGTTTTACGCGAAAACGTAGGCCTATTTTAAATCAATATAATTTCAATGGTGTTGCAGTCGAGAGGACCGAGACGGTTCGTGATCTGGGTGTATTACTCGATTCAAAACTTACCATGAACGACCACATTGACAATATTGTAAGTCGGGCAAATCGTAACCTAGGATTTGTAATGCGAACTTGTCAACCATTCAGGCAAATATTGAGTTTCAAAGTAGTATATTATGCCTATGTAAGGTGTATTTTGGAATACGCGAGCTCTATTTGGTCTCCCTGCTATGCTATTCACATAAAACGTATAGAACGAATCCAAAAGAAGTTTATTTCGCATTTAAATTATAAATTCCAAAATAAGAATACTTCATACGTTTCGAATTGCCGTGCATTTAAATTACTGAGTCTCGAGGAAAGACGTAAATTATTGGATATGGGCTTTTTATTTGATATTTTACGTGGTCGTCTAGATTGCCCCGACCTCCTCTGTGGCATTTCATTTAGCGCGCCGGTGCGCCGAACTAGACATACTCGCTTGTTCAAACCACCTTTCCATAGTACTAATTATGGTCAAAATGCCGTACTTTCTCGTATAGTTCGCACCTACAACGATATATTTCATAACATTGATCTCTTTATAGATTCAAAGCAAACATTTAAAAATAAAATTTCTGCACACATAATAGAACATACCACATGTTGAGATTAATGATTGTTTACGTCCCGGCTAGTAATACCATAGGTAGGATAGATGCATGACCTACTCAGATCGGATTTGTATTTTCTTATCCCGCTTTAGTGGGGACAGTAGCCACATACCTACCTGATTTTTAAATAACACTTAAGATTTTAAAATGGCCACCGTTGGGTTTTGATCCTTTTGCTTCTTCTTCCTTTATTAATAGGTACCAATATACCTACCTAGTAGTAAATATATTAAGTACCAGTTAAAAGTTGCAGGTACCTATGTATAGTTAAACTGGACGCGGTAATGCTTGGATTAGGTGTTAAATTATGTTTTTGTTATATATTTATGTAATTTATTAATATTTCATATTATTATACCTACCAATTATATGTTGTTATGCGTATATATTTAGTACTTATTAATATCTATTATAATTATATTTTTTATGTATTTTATACCTACAAAGATGTAGGTATGGCATCTTTAATTCTGGTACCGACTGATTGTTGTTATACCTCCTACTGTTTGCTCTCAACACGGATTTATAAGTAAATTTAAAGTGGATAACTGTTATTGGCTTTGAGTTAATTATACAAATGAACTTTCTTAAGGAATAAGATGCTGTTGTTATCCTGAATAAATAAAAAATAAAAAAAATAAAATATAAAAATAAATAAAATTATATTAAATAATAAACTCTGAGCGTAGTGTGAGATGTTGCATTCACAGGGAAATCTGCTGCCCAATCCCTGGACGACTATCCCTTAGTCAATTGAAAACAACATTTTAAAACACTTCCCGTGTGAAAATTTTGCAAGTTTTTAAAAATCTCTTAGTCATTTTTTACGACACCCATTGTTAAAATCGGGGTGATGCTATTCTGAGCCGGTACCACACAGCAATCTACCGATGCGCCCTATCAGTATTCGGAGGGCTGTCCCTTACACCCCGTACACACCTACCTACCTACGACAAAGTAATAAACCTACCTTTTCCAATGGCTTCTCAACGGAACTCATCTCTCAAGGGCTGCATAGTAATTAATACACTCAACGCCCGCCCGTGAACCTTAAAAGGGTCCGCAAGAATATAAAATTAACCCTTTCAAGGGAGATAAAAATTTAACGCGATGCGCAATCACGCTGCCCTGAGAGGCCATTTCCATGTAAATCTAATCTGACGTTGTCAAGACTGCTTTTCACAAAGTCATGTCAATAAAATTATGAGAAGGTAAAGAAATTTCGACGCGTGGAATTGTGTCACTTAAGACTGCGATAGTTCTTGCGGAATTATTGTATTAGATAGATACTTATGACAACTAGCGCGTAAAATCAAAGGAAGAATAAAATCTTTGATGTCGTAAGACAAGCATTCGTGAGATAAAACTTCTCTACATCATCATAATATAAGGCCCTGTTCTCCTGTAAAGTTTGGCACCTTTAATTCGGGCTATGCCAGAAAGAAAATGAAAATGAAATAACTTTATTCAATGTAGGATAGCATTATCACTTATTGACGTCATGATCGGTCATTGTAAAAAAAAGAAATTTGCATAACGCAATTTTCTTCTATTTATAACAATTTTGTATTGTCCTAATAGAAAACCGGCTCGGGCGGGATAAAAGAATAAAAATAAAAATAAAGGCAGTGCCTCGGGGCTGGCCAGGTTAATTAATTACATAGCCCGTAACATTACGCCACCACCATTTGTAAACGACATTTGTTTTAAATTTTAGTCAAGATTTCCAAAGCGTGTTATTTACATGCGTATAATTAGAGAAACAGCTTATCATTACGCGCTCAAATTATTGCAAGTTTTACGGTTTTTTCGACTTCAAGACTAGAGATATACCGTTATAATGTCTAATTCAGAAACTATTACCGCAAACTTATTGGATCTAAATTAAAACATAAAAAATTGTTTTAATTTGAAATCTTTCTCCATAATAATGAAAAACTGTTTTAAATAGATTTTTTTTCTTTCTATCAAGCAAAATCTGTCAAAGTGTGTAACTGCAAGCTTTTTATTTTATTTTTAGATACCTACATATTTTTATTTTTTTTGCTATTATATAGCTGTAAATATTTATTCGCGCGCTATCATCGCCTGAATGTACGAATGTATACACACACACACATATCACGCCTTAAATCCCTTGCGGGGTAGGCCGAGCGTAAACAGCCGCAAAAAAGGGCCATTTACACCACGTCTGACAAATGTTTGAGGGTTATTCGGAATATTGAAATATTGTGTATCGCTATAGCGACAGGTTGTCAGCCTATCGCCTAAAATTGCAATACACACCCTCGAGTCCCTAAGTCGCCTCTTACGACTCCCACGGGAAAGATATGGGGGTGATGCTATTCTAAGCCGGCATCACACGGCAAACGAATGTACACAATTCAATTAAACTGGTTGTATTTGTTAACTGTATGTTAAACCAGATCAAGTAAACTCTATAAGTCGTAATGCTGCTAAAATAACCTAAATTTTATTCACAACTAAACAAATTACACATTCGTAAAGCTTATATGACAATACAGCGAAAGTTTACAAAACAAAGCTTCACTGCACTTCAAACGCTACAAGCGTAACGTCGTTTAGACGCTGGATTAGCTTCATTTACAAAGCTAGCGCTGGAAATGCTAAATTCCATCTAATTTTCCTCTGGAGAGTGAAACAGTGAGCGCGCGGGTTAAAATTGTAATTTGTAGGTGAAACGCAAGACCGCGGTTACTTCAGGACGTGTTCTTGTAGTCATTATTATTGCAATCAAAATGGCTGCTTTGAATTTTAAGCCTCTATATTCTTCATACTTCAATTTCAATTTCAATTTTCTTTATCTCAGGATTACCAGGGAGTGTTGAAATTTACATTGTAAATTTCATTGACAAATTTGCTTTTAGGTTTTATGCTAAATGTACATTCTATTAAAGGTAACCACAACATGCAAAAATATTCTAGAGATAGACAAAAGTACTATAAAGTTATACAATAAAACTAGTCTCTGAAAGGATTTAACAATAAATATCAATAAAATTCTACTATCTAATTTACCTACTTTTGCAAGTTTAAAAATATATAAATACAAAGCAAAATACAAACTAAATGAAATAATTAACAATTCAATAATACTAATATACTTGTGCTGTTATGCTTTTTTTAAATCTTGTTTGTTTGGACAGGCGAAGGTCAGAGACCATACTGCCTAGTCTTGTGCTGTATGATCAGGTAGATAATTAAGTAGAGCTACATAGTTCGATTTTGTAATACGAGTAATTTGTAAATCACGTTTCTACACAATCAGCTCTAATATTTGATTATTTTGTACAGAGTATACAAAGAGGTTAGTACTTATTCATCATTATCAACAGACCACATGAGCCCACTGCTGGACATAAACCTTTTGTTCATCATTTTCTCTCATATCCAACATTTGCGAAAATTTATATAAAAAATATAAATTAAGAAAAAATTTGTTTATAAAAATGCCATCGCAACCCAATGCCAACCTCATTAAATCACCGCTGAGATACAAAACGAAAAGCTACTCAAAATCGAATTTAATTTATTATCGAAGTATTTTCTTTCGGTCCTATTTACACCCCTATAAACGTCTATGCGATTTGGTAATTATATTTGGGTAAACTTTAACCTTAAAAATGACATCGCATTTCTACGAAATACCCCATTACATCACGGCTGAACCCTAATGCGAAAAGCTACTCAAAATCAAATCAAAGCCATTTAATACAAAATCAAAGTATGTTCGGTCCCATGCTGGGCGCCATTTACACCCCATAAACACATAACCATTCGACGAGACAGAGGGCGCCCCTGAAAGGACAATCGAATTTATACCGCGCCATAACAATATATTATTTTTATGACAATTTCAACCCATCCTGCGACCCTTAGTGACATTACATGGTCATATTTTGCTGTGACGAAAATTGCACGTCTTTACCTAAGCTCTTTGAAAGTAAATTAGGTAGTTGTTTTCTTGGACCCAAAATGTAAGCAAAAAAATGCATTATGTAAGACGCCATGCCTCGTCTTGTTGTCATATTGTCCTTTTTGAGTGAAATACAGAAAAATAAATCTTAAAAAAAAAACTATTTCGTGTTTAACATTTAGTAAAAAGGTTCTCCTTCAGAAGTTTCTTCACATTTGTAGGACGTCAGCTTAGAATAGCATCGCCCCATTTCTTGCCCGTGGGTGTCATCAGAAGCAACTAAAGGACTCGAGGGTGTGTATTGCAATTTTAGGAGACAAGCTGTCACTATGCTGATACACAATTTTCCGAATGACCCTCAAATGTTTGTCAGACGTGGCGTAAATGTCCGCTTTTTACGACCGTTTACGCTCTGTCCAACCTGCAAGGGATCAAAGGCGTGATAAATGTATATATGTAAGTGATCTGCTGCAATAAGCCTCCTAGTTTTTGGGAGGTTTAGGAGGTTGGCTTAGGACGTTTGCAATCTTCTTATTAGTAGCGACGGGACGGATAAAAAATAACCTCATTGACTCACGTATTTTTTTAAATCCGTTTACTTGTTTCGGAGCCTATTCAATACAAACAAAATAAAACAATTAAATCTTTCCTCTTTATAATATTAGTGTAGAGATGATCATAGCCAGTAATCCAGACAACAGGTTTACTTACTGAATTTCGAAAGGCATTAAATAAGGGATTCCTAAAGATGTGTAATTGTGTACTTCTACAGCTACGCGTACCTGAGCTTTTGAACAGCTTTCCGCCTAGGCTATGGTAATGTGTAAAATTAAAATTAATGTAAGTTAATAACGAAGGTAAAATTTATTTTGTACAACAAGAGGGCAAAGGTCATTTTTGCTTCGAGTGCTAATTTTAAATCCCGAGGTAGCGAAGGATACTAAATCACGAGCGTAGCGAGCGTAGCAATAGCGTAGCAATAGTTGACTCCTGAGCTCAGTGAGGGAATGCAAATTAATTTGCTCTCGTGTGGTACACCCAACTTTTCACTTCTACCAGTGAGAAAATGTTGCCAAAAAAGATTGGAAAATTGGCTGTACAGCTCGAATGCCTTAGAAAAAATCAAAATTCCCGTCAAATTATCTTTTTCAAGATTCATTCAGAAATATTATATAATATGTACCAATATTCAGATATTACAGAAATGTTTAATATAACAAAACGCTTACAAAAAGAAATAAATAACTGGCTGAAATAGTTTTCAGAACGTACTGCTGCCATTGTCACATTAGTTCTGATAAAATGAGACGTTCGAAATTCAAAGCACTTTTCTCCATCGAGTGGATAAAACCACAAAGTAAGTATTGGCGGCTGCGCGCCCAATACAGAGAGCTCACTTCAAGCAAACGTCACGAAACTCTCCACAATTTGACACGCCGCCGTTTACAAGAAAATCCAAACCAATCCAAACACACTTGTAGTCGAGTGTCAACCGCGTTTGGTGAGGACATGCAAAATGGCTTCACACAAATTTAAATAGGTTTATTAGTATACGATGTGATTTGTACAATGCCAATGTTCCTATAATATTTTGTACCAACTTAATTATAAACTTGCTTTCATAAAAGAACAAACAAGATTTAACTATAATCAGTATATTTTTTTATAATGTGATTTGAGTTTCTACATAAATAAAGGAAACTTTTCATTTTTGATGTACATACATACATACACATATCACATCTATTATCCCTTGCGGGGTAGGCAGAGCGTAAACGGCTGCAAAAACGGATACTTACGCACTTTCTGACAAAAATTTGAAGGTCATTCGGAAAATTGTGTATCGCCATAGAGACAGGTTACCAGCCCATCGCCTAAAACTGCAATACACACCCTCAAGTCCCTTAGGTGCCTTTTACGACTCCCACGGGAAAGAAATGGGGTGATGCTCAGTCTCAACAGCCCCAGAGCAGATATCTACCTACTCGTCATTCCTCATTTCATAATAATTGTGCCATGTAGGTAGTATACGAAATGTACAGGGAGTAACAGAAAGGGTAGAGCCAACAGGAGGTCAAAGTGGGGAAATGGGGAAAGTTATTCAGTTTCATGAGCACCTTTTTGCTTGATATAGCCTTTCTGTTACTCCCTGTATGTTTAGGTACCTACTCCATTGAATAAAATCGGTAAGAAAACTGAGGCAGCCCTTGCCGAAAGCGGAAATAATCGAAAAAAGGGATAAGTGATCCTTCTGTACATTTTCTATTTTGTGATAAAACCGACTTTTGCCCACTGGATTTACGCGGCAAAACTTTTCTTTTCAAGCTGGAGAGGTGAAAACGTTTTTTTCGTCAGTGCCTGGCTAGCTAGTATTCATATGTTATGGATTGAGAATTTGATCTTTACCTATTGGAATGAAATATTGTTTGTTTTTTTTAGAAGATTTTTGTGTAATTAGATAACATGCCTATATCTTTTTGCAAAAAATATACAATTTTGTTATAAATTTTTTTTTCGCCAAACTGATGTCAGATCTGAGAGTTAATTTAGCAGAGAAATTGAAACAAAAATACTGCGTCAAAAAGTGCAAACTTTTAAGCGGGTAGTTTAATTAAAACGAGCTGCGTTCACAATGTACATTGCATCCATTTAAGCCGTACCTCAACCGTACACACCATTTCACTCATGTCGGGCTTTGCATTTTCCAGCTCTTTTTGTGTGGGACGCCGAGTCGTCCAGCGACCCGATGAACCCTGGTGTCAGAGTTATTAAACCAATCAAATCAAAGCAATCATAGATAGCAACCGGGACCGACGGCTTAACGTGCCCTCCGAAACACGGAACCATCTTCCTTTCGGATAATCAGGTGGTTCACCCTGCAATGTCCTAACCAGACCGGGAACAAATTAACAACACACACAAATACATACACATATACACATATCACGCCTATTATCCCTCACGGGGTAGGCCGAGCGTAAACGGCCGCAAAAAACGGACATTTATGCCACATTTGACAAAAAATTGAGGGTTATTCGGAAAATTGTGTATCATAGTGACAGGTTGTCAGCCCATCGCCAAAAATTGCAATACACACCCTCTGTTACTTTGTTAATACAAATTAACAAAAGTAATAAATCTTAACTTAGTGAGTGTCCCACCGAGAATCGAACCCGGAACCTTTGAGTCGCAGGCAGTCGCACTACCACTACGCTGGCCGTCGATTAGAGTACTGCCACGGTTTATAACGGGTTCATGTTTAAAGATATTCCACTGCGAATCATAGTATTGGCTTAGCAATGACGCCTGTAAGTAAACAGTCGAGTATGTTATGTATGTAGAGGTATATCATTGCATGGAAGCGGTAGCAGTAGCAGGTCAAGTTATCGCCTAAAACAGCTATTACACTAGTATGAATACTGTGCACGGTCCAGCATACATTGCTGGTTATTATCTGGGTGTCATTTCAATAAACTAAAGATAATCAGCAATGTATGCCGTGTAAAGTTTTCAAGAACAGTGTAATAGGGGTCTAAGATGTCTACATACCTACTACTGCTGGCTACATTCAAACAACAGCTGTGGCGTAGGTCTGCAGGTCATTAAAGGGCAATGTCTGAACCATTAACGAGCTTCAGAGCTTTTTGCAGGTCTAGCAGTTTTTCAGGATCACCTTTCGTCAGATAATGATATAAGTTTTTGCTACTTCATTACTTGTAAATGTAGTTTATTGTGTACCACCCTGTTCGGGTACTTGTTGTGATTAATGGACCCTTGAGTTTTTTGCACAATTTGTAAGAAGAAATTTTAATATAGCCTAACATTGTGGAGAGACGTTTGTTAGACGTGGCGTAAATGCCTGTTTTTATTTATTTAAACATTAATTTCAGAACATAATTCCATAATTGGGTTAGTAAAATAAACTTGTAACTTAGGTAACTAAACTTATACTATGTTAGTGAAATTATTTAATGATGCCAGTAGAGATGGGCACCCAGTGGTTCTGAAATGGTCCATCAAAACGACTTGCAATCGTTTTCAGAATGCTGTTTTCACTGTTCCATAGGCGCTGCATTAGCGATGCTGCTTTTTTGCGAATTATTTATTATTTTGTTATCAATAATTTCGAATTTTATATTATTTTTTTTTGTTTTACCGTCACTTCACACTCTGCCTGCCCCGCAAGGGATACAGGCGTGATGAAGATAGATAGATAGATTTGGCTTGTCGATGGCAAGGTTTATTTCCTGTGTTCAACCCGTATATGTTTTCCAATATCCCATTGGCGTGATATTTATGTATGCTTGAATTATACCTTACTCTTGACACTGATTTAAAATTTCATTTTTATTTCTTGTGTTCCGAACATGAAGTTTATTTCCACCATGACGGATGTAAATTAGATTTTATGAAGCTTTTGAAGTTGCAAGTTCCGTGAAGGAAGCTGGGAAAATGTTCGCTTCTAAAAAGTTTTAATTAGAACCAAAACGGCTGTGAACAAGTTCCCGTGAAGTTTTGACGGCTCTTGACTCAAAACAAAACGACTCATTGCAAAAATAAACTCATTTATGAAGTCACCTGCTGAGAATTATTAGTTTCTTAACAAATAATAAGCGTTTATTCGCCGTGTGATTCCGGCTTTGACAAGCATCACCCTATTTCTTTCCCCTGAGTTTTGTCAGAGTTATGAATTGCAATTTTAGGTGATATACTGTTAACCTGTCACTTCAGTGATACAAAATTTTCTGAATGACCTCAATTGTTTGTCAGACGTTTTTATTGTACCATTTTATACGGCTGTTTAAGCTCTGCCTACTCCGTAAAGTATAGATATGTCGCAGTATTATGGCAGAATTAGGATTTCGACCGAAATCCTAGGATTTTGGCCAAAAACCGGCTTATGGTAAAATCGTAGACTTCATTCGACCATCGTCCTAAGTAGATCTAGGATTTCGGCCATAATCCTAGGATTTTGACCGAAATCCTGGATCTACGTAGTAAAATGGTAAAACGAAGGTTTCAGAACACTTTTTATAAATTTTGTAGTGACTATACACATACATACATAAATACTTGCGGAGTATGCAGAGTTTTAATGGCCATAAACAATTTTGAGGGCTATTTTAGATAAAACGTGAATGACTACAGAAAAATAAAATGGTATAATACACATGAAAACTTCCATCCGTTAGTCGCTTCTGGGTGTCGTACCCGCGGAAAAGAATAGGGGTGATGCTATTTTAAGCCGTCATTACACGGAATAGTGACTATCGCCATGCATTACTATTTGTCTTTACTTTAATTTATATTCTTATTATGCTTTTGGAGAGAAAAATAAGAACTTAAGCAAATTTGATGAAACAAAATAAATGACACAAAAATATTGAGAATAATCAAATCAGTCTTTAATTTTTACTGATTCCAGATAGAATGTACTAATCACTATTATTATTAGGTATCTAGTCTCGATATAAAAATTAACCATTTTTCATAAACATTTAAGTGCTAACCTCTTCATGTATGTATCAATTATTTAATGTTTGTTATATTCATCATAGTTAGAAAACTATGATGAATATAACAAACATTAAATAATTCGTTTTTCTGTCATTAACATAAACTTTTGAGTATAATTTCTATATTTAAAGATTTATCAAGTAGTAAAAACAATATTTTTTAGAAAATCACATAAGTAACTGTTTATAATATTATTAGATGAGTAATAAAATAATCATTTGGGTGTCTTCTCTTTTACAAAATATAACAAGGTAAACAGAACCTCCTGTTATCATTTGCATCACCTAGTCTAGTATCTAATTTCCCCGAATTGCGATTAATGCCATAATACTAAGCAGATCCAGGATTTCGACCAAAATCCTAGGATTATGACCGAAATCCTGGATCTGCTTAGGACGATGGTCGAATGTAGTCCACAATTTTGCCATAATCCGGCTTTTGGCCGAAATCCTAGGATTTCGGCCGAAATCCTAATTCTGCCATAATACTGCGACAACTATACAAATACATACATAAATACTTGCGGAGTATGCAGAGTTTTAATGGCCATAAACAATTTGAGAGCTATTTTAGATTAAACGTGAATGCCTATAGAAAAATAAAATGGTAATACACATGAAAACTTCCATCCGTTATTCGCTTCTGGGTGTCGTACCCGCGGGAAAGAATAGGGGTGATGGTACTTTAAGCCGTCATTACACGGAATAGTGACTATCGCCATGCAATACTATTTGTCTTTACTTTAATTTGTATTCTTATTATACTTTTGGAGAGAAAAATTAGAACTTAAGAAAATTTGATGAAACAAAATAAATGACACAAAAAATATTTATAATATCAAATCAGTCTTCAATCGCGCGCGGGGGAGGAGCGTATTGGTCCCTGCCCGCTCATAGATTCCCCCGAATCGCGATTAATGCCATAATACTAAGCAGATCCAGGATTTCGACCAAAATCCTAGGATTATGACCGAAATCCTGGATCTGCTTAGGATGATGGTCGAATGTAGTCTACAATTTTGCCATAATCCGGCTTTTGGCCGAAATTCTAGGATTTCGGCCGAAATCCTAATTCTGCCATAATACTGCGACAGATATATTTATGTTACTCCCCAAAAATACCAAAAATGTATCAACGGCCCCGGAGCAGACAAATTTTATATCATAGATAAATAAAAATATTGTATCAATTATAGTTTTAAGTTACCTTTGGCAGGGTCGCCAATAATAGTTTTCAAGGACTTAAAAATTCAATGGGATATGTTTCTTTTATATTTGTGAATAAAACCGCTGTAAAATCGGTATTCTAACTGAGGTTACACACATAATTCCAATTTTGTTTAAACCAGATCTCCCGAAAGAGCCTCCAGGAGGTACATGCTGAATGCAAATGTCTTTCACTCAGTGAAGAGTAATAGTGCAGATAAGTAGCCCCTGACTTAGCACATTTGCCGGTTTGATAGTACCTCTAACCGATGTTTCCGGGACAACCAATTTCTACTGACCCCTTCCAAGCGGCACATCTTTAAGAGAATTTCTAGCTGCAAACAATTCATCTCTTGTTGGTCTTAGTTCGTTCATAGCAATCTGTAGCTGTAAGTGGCAATGTAAGTCAAACCGCGCTAAAACAGAACCTTCTTGCTTAGTCCTAAGACGGGACTAAATGTCGGGGGTCGAAAGAAATTGGTGGGACAGGAAGAGATGGTAGGAATTATGGGAGAGCATTTGTCAAAGTCCTGCTTGCAACGATCGTAACGTACAGAAGTTATTGGTGGTGCAAAGCTTTTGAATAGAGGATTCTATAGGTGTTGAGGATCGTTCGGTAGCGTTAATGGTAATTTTTAATGCCTTGGCGAATATTGCTGAAATTTATAGCATACGGAACGATGGGTAAATACGGTAGTGTACGTCCTTTATTTTTAAATACTTGTCTGTTAACTTGAGTGAAAACTAGTTAATATTTTTTTGCCTATCATCGCAGTGAATTTGGATCATAATAAGATGGATAAAGGCTGACGCAAGTTTTGTAAAATTTGAGGCGTAATACGGCTGGACGTTGAAGCCGACCGTCGCTGTTTGCACATTCCAGCCAACATTAATTTTTTTAACTATGGTAGAATTAATAGCATACGAAAAGAAGAAGAAGAAGAATACTTTATTTGGTACTTCAACCAGTTTGTATCAAAAGCCCTTAGAATGCAATAAAGAAAGCTTAAAAAAATCATAATTTTAGCAGACAAAAAAGGTCGTAATCTACTGCGGTCCTATTTGCGCTCCAGTAAACGTGAAAGTTATAAAATTTATCTTTACACACAACATAGTAATAAACAAATGTAATACGACCTCGTCTTTGCTCACGCGCTTCTTAATTTCATGATGCTACTTACATAGCTGCATTACTATTAAACCCAAGGTACACATGCCAAACAAAAGGAGCAATGTATTTTACACTGAATTGAAAGCACATGTTGAAAGTGCATGAGTGGGAGAAGCAACGAGCTAGCAACGTTCAAACATTGTTGCAACTTTTACTGGTGTAAGCTATTGTAGACAATTTGGGAAATGTGCGTCGTATTCCGTACATAGCATGAAAGCATCAATGTTGTACGTAATGACTTGCATCTACAATCACTTTACTTGGGTTTCTGGGTGAAATTGTTTTATTTTCGATTCTGTGTCAGCCTTATTTGACCCTTAAATATTACACTTTAGGATAGCCGACAGTAAACCAATCTTTAAAAAATACATCTTCTTTCTGTTCTATGGTTAATTATGCACTCACAGTGCTATAAATGAAAATAATATTAAAGATGTTAGCTCCCGGCGGGACTTGAACCCCAACCCCCTGACCGTGTGGTACCGTCCCACTGCTCTGCAAATTGAGCTAACGGCGGCGCCTCGACTGACACTTCCAAATTTTCAATCTCTTTGTACTCGCCTCTAAACGACGTACAAGTGACATCTAGTATATGTTATTGTAACAAATACCTTACTTTTGTATTGTCGGGTAATAATAAATAAGTTAAAATAAAATATTATGCGGGATGTAAAATAATTAGCTGCAAATATATGCAGGGGTGACCTAGACTATGAAACTGAACAGCCTTTCCTCTTGGAACATTGACCGAAATATGAATAAAAACTTGGAACAAAACAACTTTTTTAAATATTTTCACCTCTGTCCCTTGAGAAAAGTTATTCAGTTCTAATGGGCTGGTTCACCCCTGAAAATATTTGCAGTTACACCTTAAATAAGTGTCTTAGCAATAAAATAGTAAGTAAAGCAGGGGGAAGTAGTAAGCCTTCTCGAAGAGCGACACCTGTGCTCGGGCCCTCCCCGTGAGTAGCGGCAGATGCCGTGAAACTAGTTACTACACCACGATGGCAAACACCAATGCATCCTCTAGTCCAGCCCTAAAGCCGGCTTTGTGCGTAGTCTCGATTAATATCGAAGGTTTCTCACAGGCCAAGTCAGAAATCCTTTCTGAACTCAGCCGGACTACACACTGTGACATCATGTGTGTACAAGAAACCCATCGAGACGAAACCCAAAGCCGGCCACACATTACTGGACTCACGCTCATTGCCGAGACCTACCATCCGAAACACGGTAACGCAGTGTTTGCTGCTCCCGGCGTGAGCATAACATCTGCCGAATGTACGACACAGAACGGCATTGAGATCATAACCGTAACTCTTGGTTACTGCACTGTCACCTCTGTTTACAAACCTCCTGGAACCCCTTTTCAATTTCAAGCTCCTGGAAATTTTGACGATCATCCAGTCAAAATAGTGATCGGCGACTTCAACAGTCACAGTACAAGTTGGGGATATAGCAACACGGATCCATGTGGTCAGGCTGTTGAGGTATGGGCTGAGACGAACGATTTAGGTCTGATCCATGATGCCAAACTACCGGCTTCTTTCAATAGTGGCCGGTGGAAACGCGGCTACAATCCAGACCTTATCTTCGTCAGTGAATCTATTAGTCCCCAGAGCATTAAAACTGTGTGTGCTCCTATACCTCGCACCCAACATAGACCGATCATGTGCACAATCCAACCTGTAGTCCGCCCCGTAAATGTCCCATTGAAGCGCCGTTTCCACTACGATAAGGCAAACTGGGAGCTGTTCTCGCAGTCAATAGACCAAGCCCTTTTGAATGTTTCGCCAGTACCCGTAAACTATGAACAGTTTGTTGACATAGTTGCAACAATTTCATGTAAATTCATACCAAGGGGCTGCCGGACTTCCTACATCCCAGGGCTGTCAAAAGAGTCTGCAGAGCTGCTGAAAGAGTACGAGTCCCAATACAGCCAAGACCCTTTTTCTGAGGACACCACATTAGTTGGCGAGGAACTGCTATCACAGATTGGCAAAACTCGACAGGAAAGGTGGATCAGCACTGTTACCAACATAGACATGACGCATAACAGTAAAAAGGCGTGGAACACCATTCGCAAACTAACTTCTGATCCACCTCCTCCTTCATCTCCCAGTAGAGTTACAGCTAATCAGATAGCCCACCAACTACTTCTAAATGGCAAGTCAGTAGGTCGCCTTGCGAATGTTCCTAAACCAGACCGTGCTGGGAGCACCAACCATCTTATTAGCCAGCCATTCAACCTACTTGACATCATCACTGCTATCAAGCAACTCAAATGTGGTAAAGCCTCAGGGGTGGACAACATTGCTGTTGAACAGCTTAAACAACTTGGCCCTGTTGCCGTGTCCTGGTTGCTGCAAATGTTTAACCATTGCCTGGAATCCGCTTCGATCCCCCGTCTCTGGCGGAAATCAAAGGTCATAGCAATTCCAAAGCCTGGAAAACCAACAGACAGTCCCAAAAACTTCAGGCCTATTTCACTCTTGTGCCACACATATAAATTATTTGAGAGACTGCTGTTGTCCCGCTTAACATGCTTCATTGACCCAAAATTGATCCCAGAGCAAGCGGGTTTCAGACCGGCTAAGTCTTGCAGCAACCAGACACTGACACTGACGCAACACATCGAGGATGGTTTTGAACTGGGGAAGATAACCGGTACTGTATTCGTAGATCTGTCTGCAGCCTACGACACAGTTAACCTTAGGCGACTGTTATGGAAAGTAGAGATCATGACAGGGGACCTCAAATTCGTCACAATACTCCGAGAGCTTCTTCATAACCGTCGTTTTCAGGTACATCTTCTTCAGGACAAAAGTCGTTGGAGGTCGCAAAAGAACGGGCTGCCCCAAGGCAGCGTTCTTGCCCCGTTGCTCTTCAACATATACACCAACGACCAACCATCCTGCCCCAACACCCGCCGCTTTTTATACGCCGACGACCTTGCGCTGACTTCCCAGGCGTCCAGTTTTGAGGAGGTTGAGATGAATCTGTCGGATGCTTTGAATGACTTAAGCAAATATTATAGAGAAAATTCACTCAAACCCAGCCCATCAAAAACTGAGTCTTGCGCATTCCATCTCCGCAACAGCCAAGCAGGTCGTAGGCTTAATATTGAGTGGCAAGGTGTGCCTGTAGCTCACACTAGTTTTCCAAAATATCTGGGCATTACTCTGGATAGGTCACTTACCTTTAGTAAGAATTGCCAAAACATAAAAAAGAAGGTGCACACTCGGAACAATCTATTAAAGCGCCTTACTTCTACTGGATGGGGAGCAACACCTCATGTTCTGCGGACTACTGGGCTGGCGTTATCCTTTTCTGCAGGCGAGTATGCATGTCCTGTATGGAGCCGTTCAGCTCATGCAAAGCTGGTGGATACAGCCTTAAATGAGACTTGCCGGATCATAACTGGTTGCCTGAAACCGACCCCGGTTAGCCAACTGTACCCACTAGCCGGAATAGCGCCTCCAGTTGTTCGTAGATCTGTGGCTAGCTCCTTTGAAAGAGCAAAGATGGAGTCAGATGCACGGCATCCTTTGCACGACCACATCCCAGTGACACAACGGCTGAAAAGCCGTAATGGCTTTGTTAAGTGCGTCACTCCTCTTTGCACAGACCCCGAACAAGCGAGGTGCAACCTTTGGCAGGAGGGGGTGACCCTACCAGATCCTTTCGTCCCGATTGCTGAGAGCTTGCCGCCTGGCCATAATTTGCCATGGTCGGTTTGGAAATCTTTAAATAGACTTCGGACTCAGACCGGCCGGAGTAAGGAAAACATGACCAAGTGGGGCTTCTTGGAGGGTTCCGATGTAGGTTGTTTGTGTGGTGCAGTTCAAACAATGAACCACCTAACATCGTGTCCTGCGTGCCCTAGCACCTGCACGCAGGACGATCTTATGACAGCGTCTGTCAGCGCTGTCAACGTAGCCAAGTTCTGGGCCGCGACGGTGTAGTGTCTGCCATCGACACGCTAAGAAGAAGAAGAAGCAATAAAATATAGGTAGGTACATAGGTATTGTACATGACATACTTAAATAGAACTCTACTTTTTCATTTTGCATATTTTCGCATTAATGAAATGCTTTGTTTCTCATTTTCTACGTTTTCAATACAAATAATATCAAAACATTCATATACTTTTATAATATGTACCCTTATATGATTTCCAGTAAAATAGTCTTATTTTTTTCAAATTGAACATCACAAAAGGGCATTTCTCTCCATGGCAGATAATATCTCTAGCTGGAGAATGTGAGATGCGGGCTGTTTCCGGACCCTCTTAGCTCTTATTTCCTGCACTTAATCGCGAGGTAAACTCACTGGTTTTTTTATTACTATTTCTTAGATGTAAGTAAGTTACATACATCCATACTAATATTATAAATGCGAAAGTGTGTTTGTTTGTTTGTTTGTTTGTCTTTCTTTCACGTTACAACAGAGCGATATCATGCAGTGTTTTTTAGGTGTGCAGTTAGGTGAGAGGCTGGAGAGTGACATAGGCTACTTTTTATCCCGGAAAAACATATTTTTCCCATCGGAAAAGCGATTAATGTTTAGCAATAGAATACACCCATACTACGAACATAGATGAGTATCATGCAGCGATGTAAAGCATTTTTTTTTTGAGAGCAGCTAAATGAAAAGCTGGTGAGTGACATAGGTTATTTTTTATCCCGGAAAAACATATTTTTCCCTTCGGAAAACCGATTAATGTTTAGCAATAGAATACATCCATACTACATACATAAATGAGTATCATGCAGCGATGTAAAGCATTTTTTTTTGGAAAGCAGTTAGATGAAAAGCTGGTGAGTGTCATAGGTTACTTTTTATCTCGGAAAAACATATTTTTCCCATCGGAAAACTGATTATTGTGTAGCATAGAATACATCCATACCACATAAAAAAGATGTATATACAGGATGTAAGGGACAGCCCTCCGAATACTGATATTCCCATAGTAAATGCAGTGAGCTGATTGTGATTTTGTATGGGATATAGAAAAAAAGAATTTAATCTATGGCAGGTTGTTCAGTTTCATGGTTTGAATACACCCAATCAGTATTCGAAGGGCTGTCACTTACACCCTGTATAGCACTACTATGAGAATGTCTCTTGAATATGAGTTTTGGGATATGAATGTGGCTTTAAGGGTGATGTGGGTATGTACTTGAGATACTTCTTACCACAGTAGTAAAGTTAATTTCTACAGTTAAACATGATTTGAAAGTCCATTTCTATAATAATAACCATTTTTAGCACAGTAAGTTTGCCCTGCGTATACTTGCGAAGACACATAATAAACTTAAATTTTTTGGTACCATAGTCCTGAAAATTGAAGACTAGGCAAAATCATTATACTGCGTATTCATATTATTATAATTCCAATCCAAGAACATCCATCCCCAAGTTAATTTGGTTTGGAGCTAATATAGGTTTTCAAATCCTTGATTACATACCCACTCCTTTCTTTCATGTCTTCTTGGAGCATGTTTGTATGTAATAAAAATTTCAAAATAGCAGGAATATTAAAAAAAAATTAAAGCTATATAGCAATCTATACTTTCTTATTATTTATTAACCACCAATATAACACTAGGCAATATTCACAATATTCATAAGGTAGCTATACTCTATGGCGACATAGAGCGCTGAGTGTAATAGCTAGGCATAAATATAGGTGTATTGGTAGTTTGGTAGTATTGCTAGATGTAGCGCTGCATTGTGTAATAATGCAGGTTATGCCAAATTATATCGCTGATATAATTTGGCATAACCATTACTACTATATTTGTATTATAATATTCGCGTAGGAGTTAAATAAGTGACCCATAAACGTAATTTTAATAGAGACGCAGTCACTAAACCGGAAAGTAATGACCTGTGTTGTGTGTGCTGTCGCCCTGTTTAGAATACACAACTAATTAATAAAACTCTATGAGTACGCGGGCGAAGCCGCGGGTAACAGCTAGTACATACATACATAGATCACGCCTATATCCCTTACGGGGTAGGCAGAGCGCTAAAGTCCGTAAAACGGATATTAACACCACGTCTGACAAAAGTTTGAGGGTCATTCAGAAAATTGTGTATCGCCATAGTTACAGGCTGTCAGCCCATCGCCTTAAATTGCAATACACACCTACGAGTCTCTTAGTCGCTTCTTACGACACCACCGGTAAAGAAATGGGGTGATGCTTTTCTAAGCAGGCATCACACGGGATGAAATACCTAGATCAATTTCGGTACTAGTATTTTGAGTACCTATTTAACCCCAAACTGCCTTTTTGCTGAAAGTGATCAAAAAGTCTTGATTGCCTTAAACAATTAATATCCTCTACTTTGAATCAGCCTGAGAACTTTCAAGTTTACAACGAGCTATTAACTTTGGACCTCGGGTTTGAATTATTGTTTAGGGCTCATTGTAAATCAGGGCATTTCATTACGTACAGTCGATTTCAGTAAATTTTGTTAGTAGGCGATAACACTTTTTAACTTAGCAAATTTATAGACTCAAAATTCAGAAAAAGGCACCATTCTTGAGTATTCCACTTTTAAACTCAGCAAATTTAAGGCCTAACATTCGGAAAAAGGTTCTATTCTTGAGTATTCCACTTTTAAACTCAGCAAATTTAAGGCCTAACATTCGGAAAAAGGTTCTATTCTTGAGTATTCCACTTTTAAACTCTCCATACTGAAAAATATACTATTTTTGAGTATTCCTAAATTATGCTCAAACGTTAGATGCAAATAATAATAATAATAACCGCAGGGCAGCTCTGGCAAGCTGTTGGTGAGTAGCGCCACCACGGACCCGAAGTACTTCTGGGTAACCCCCGAGGGGGGAGCCCGCCTCTGTCTTGCCTTAACCGGCCGGGCAGAGTGAAGTCGCAAGAGTTTTATAACTCGAAGGGTGGAAGTGTTAAAGGCATAAAGCCGCGAGTAATGCTGACGGGAGAAATCCCAGAACTTGAAAGTGCAGCACACCTCTCTACACCCTTAGCTACCCGTAGGGCAGCTTGTGACGAGCTGTTGGGGAGTAGCGACCCCACGGACCCGAGTACCCCCGAGAGTGTAGACTGGCCGTCTCCGGCTCGCCGGAGTGGACCCCAAGGCCAGGACTCTCACCTCTGGCTTGCCTTAGTTGGCCGACCAGAGTGGAGCCGCTAGAGTTCGAGCCTGTGCCCGGACTCGAGGGGTGGAAGTGAAACATGCGTAAGTCGCGAGTTGGTGTATGTTCTGGCCCTTGCCCAGGACCTCTGCGCAGAAAGCGGTGTACACCTCTCGACACCCCTTCAGTCGCCCGCGCCAGTGTTGCGTCCCGGCACCACGCTCTACGCGTACCGCCAATAATGGAGGCCCACCTAGCGGGCGGCGAGTCGCCGTCTGCCGATATTATCAAGATTGGGACATTTGATTTGGCAGGCGTCCCGTAGTCTCAATCAATAACACAGCAACCAGTTCAGCAAGTTCCTCCCCATAGTCCTAGTAATCCGACCCTATCCTGCAATAGTCCTTGCATCAGGCGGGTGCTGGCTCTGGGTGTACTTCTATAGTGCAGACAGAGCGAGTATCCGCTTGTTGTACACATCACAACACATTATTTGGTGCAAAAAGGCCTCTGTGCTGTTGGCTTCGGCCCCACGCATGCCTCAAAGGACCGGGTCCCTGTGGGCCCGAGATTCGAAAGAGTACCAACATAATAATAATAATAAACGCCGCTTTTAGTGGTCTTAATCCGTAACGGAAATAAACTTGAATGTAACTTGAATATAGGGAGTAACTAAAAGGGTATTACAAGCATATAAAAAAAGTTGGACCTCCAATATACAGTATGAAAAATAATTACCTGCAAATATTTTAAGAGGTGAACCAGTCCATGAAATTACATACGACATAATGATTAAAATTGTACCTCCCATACAATTTGACCCGGTCGGCTGGATAATTTTGTATGGGGGGTCCAATATTATTTTATATTTCGCTCTATGTTTCGTGGGGAAAGTTGCTCAGTTTAATGGACTGGTTCACTCCTTTAAATATTTCCATCTAATTTTGGTACATCATGTATAATTGGCAATCAGCTGGTTTATTTACGGAAGGTATATATTTTAATATTACGATCTATGTTCCACGGGTAAGATTATTCAGTTGTAGGAGTACCTTGACATCCTTTCGGCTTGTTATACCATTTTTATTACTTCTTGTATGCGATTTCATTACTTTATAAAAATAATTGTTGTTTTTACGATAAGTAAGCAACAAATAACAGCCTAATTAGCAAAACAAACTTATTAACGGAAGTTTCTTATGAGACAGGAAAACAAAATAAATGTAATTTGGAAAATCGCGAGTTTGTTATTCTTGTTTTGTACGTGTCACTTGAATAAATAGAACATTAATTAATTAAAAGTCAAAAGCAAACATTTTTAGGGTTTCGTGCTCAAAGGATGCAAACGGGAGCCTATTACTGAGACTTCGTTGTCTATGGGTATGTCACCAGGCTGTTTCTCATAAACTGTGACAGCGAGTTGAAATTTTACAGATGCCGTATTTCTGTTGCCGCTATAACATAAAAATAACTATAAATATAATACTGAAGGGGGCTGCCATACAAAAAGCGTGGTTTTTATGCCGTTTTTATAAATAATGGTACAGAACTCGCACTTGGCCGATTTGTATATATCATGTATAGTACTATTTTACTTTTAAAAATGTAACCTACAAAGGTACAAGTCTCCTTTTTCTCATGTGAACCTCTGAGACGACAAACGACTCAATAAATCCTGGTTGGCTTTTTACGTAGAAGTGTCACAACTGTCATCTAAGTATATGTACAGTTTATCGTAGGTACCCTTCAAAGCACGCAACAATTTTTTTTTAATTTGAAGCTACAAGAAACTACCCCAAGCCTGTGATTTCTTTTCAAGGGTAGAGTTCAAAACTGAAGTTAGTAAATTCTAAAAAAAAAAACAATTTGGAAGGAAGTTTGAATGCATTGCCTACTGAAGTGTTGAATAATGCAGCCTGGGACCGCCGCGTCGACGAACGCTAGACTGCAGCGTATCGACTGTAGGTACTCTTGAGAATTCTTTCAAACCAAATGCAGGTGCCACAAACAACGTTTATTCATTTATTTTATTTATTTATCGAACTTTACGCACAGAAAATTGTATATTTACGAGCGACATTACCTACTAGTCTACCTTAGGGCATGTGGAAAGTACAGACAGGTGCAAAAATTGTAACAATAGTAATACAATAAGTCCGGTAACTTTATTATACCTAAATATACATACATACATACATACACATATCACGCCTATAATCCCTTGCACGCCTATAAACGGCCGCAATAAACGGACATTTACGCCACGCCTGACATATATTTGAGGGTCATTCAGAAAATTGAGTATCGCCATAGTGACAGGTTGTCAGCCCATCGCCTAAAATTGCAATACACACCCTCGAGTCCCTTAGTCGCCTCTTACGACTCCCATGGGAAAGAAATGGGGTAATGCTATTCTGAGCCGGTATCACACGGCAAATATATTTAAGCTAAATAAATACTATGATCTACATCTACACTAATATTATAAAGAGGAAAGATTTGATTGTTTGTTTGTTTGTTTGTTTGTTTGTTTGCATCGAATAGGCTCCGAAACTACTGGCCCGATTTTAAAAATTCTTTCACCATTAGAATCCTACATTATTCCTGATGAACATAGGCTATATTTTATACGAGAAAAAAGTAGGGATCCGCGTGAAAATTTCGATAATGTAACCCAACGTGAGAAAAATGTACCAAAAAAATATCTTATATCGCGTACGCTGTGGAAATTATTGACAATAGACCAAAGTAATGTACTACAGTTTTATAGAGGACATCAATATCTATAATAATGTCCGCGATACCATATGTCTAACTATTACAGTTATGCCACAATAACTACTTTTTCATTTAAAAATGTACCAACTACGCCACATTATTCGTACCCGTGTAATGATTACATTTAATCATTACTGTATTAAAGGATGTCAGGGATAGCCCTCCGAATACTGATAGGGTACATGCAGACCATGAAACTGAACAACTTTCCCCTAGGAACATATTTCAGGAAACGTAAAAAAACTGACTTCCCATAGTGAATGCAGTCAGCTGATTGTGATTTTGTATGGAAGGTAATTTTATTGGCGTTTCCTGACATATGTTTTGAGGGGAAAGTTGTCCAGTTTTATGTTTCATGCACCCCCTATCAGTATTCGAAAGGCTGTCTCTTACTCGGAATAAAAAGACGACAAAAAACATTAAATAATGCATTTTAAAAAATCTACACTAAAATAATACATATATACACATATCACGCCTATTATCCCTTGCGGGGTAGGCAAAGCGGAAACGGCCGCAAGAACGGACATTTACGCCACGTCTGACAAACATTTGAGGGTCATCCGGAAAATTGTGTATCGCCATAGTGACAGGTTGTCAGCCCATCGCCTTAAATTGCAATACACACCCTCGAGTCCCTTAGACGCTTCTTACGACTCCCACGGGCAAGAAATGGGGTAATGGGGAAGCCGGCATCACACGGCACATAATTATATAATCTACACTTATATTAGAAACAGTATTTTATTTATTGTTTGTTTGAATTGAATAGGCTCCGAAACTACTGTACCGATTAAAAAAAATCTTTTACCGTTAATTGCAATTGAAATTCTTTATTCAATGTAGGATAGTATTATCATTATCACTTATTGACGTCATGAACCGTCATTCTAAAAAAAGAAATTTGTATCACACAATTCTTTTTTTTATTATAATTTTGTTATCACCTAATAGAAAACCGGCTCGGGCGGATAAAAAAAATAAAAATATAGGCACTGCCATAGGGCTGGCCAGGTTAATCACACGGCATGTAACTTTACGCCACCACCATCTGAAAACGATATTTGTTTCAAATTGAAGTCAAGATTTTTAGAATCCTACATTATCCCTGATGAACATAGGCTATATTAAACTGTGTTATTCCCGGGGGGAAATTGTTAGCGGCGGGTGAAACCGCTGGGCGGGCTGCTAGTATTATTTATCTTATATAAATACATATTATTATAACCTAATTCATTAACAGCCACAACAGTTCATTGCTGAACATGAGCCTCTATTGGGGGGCGAGCGCAGTACAAGATTTTGCTTTCACAGGGAACGCTGCTGCCCATTCCATTGATAAATGATCAGTCGTTTTTTATGAAACGGGTTGTATTGGGGTGACACTGTACGGATAGTGTAGGTACTAACTAGTAAATACGTTTTCACAAGAGTACTTAACAGCAAGCTTGCACTCACTAAAGGAAGTTGTTTTCTTTGCAGCTCTCTGCTTGCGTCGTGACGTGACACATTCAATTTGGTGCACATTTCTCGAATCAGCAATCACAGGAAAACGTATGAGAAAAAGCAAGCGCTCGTGTTTTTTTTTCACTGTGTTCTAAATCGTGAATTTGAAATTGCAATCTCACGAACAAAAGGACAAGCTACTTACTGTTTATTTAGTGAACGAATCTTAAAAAGAAATTGGTTTACGGAAATCGCCGTGTGACGCTGGCTTAGAATAGCATCACCCCATTTCTTTCCTTCGGGTGTCAAAAGAGGCAACTAAGGGACTCGAGGGTTACATTTGTATTGCAATTTTAGGCGATAGGTAAGCTGACAAGGTGATACACAATTTTCAGAATGACTCCCAATGTTTGTCGGACGTTCACACTCTGCCTTTCCCGAAAGGGTGTAGGTTCTTCTGTATGATCAGCTGACTGTGCGTATATGTGTAGCAGGGCGAGCAGGTAAGCAGAGCAGTAGAAACACGAAGACTTCAATTTTACATAACTTTTAATGTAGGAATTTATTTGATACAGGAAGCAGCAAGCGACAGAATATAAAAGTTAAGATCGCGCGAGCGAAGCGGTTAAGATTTTGCATTAAGCGGCAGGCGTCTAGTGTGCGATAGGTGCGAACGTAGACTGCCGGCTGGGTAGCTAGGCGCCGGCGGGGACTGCGCGGGCGCGGGCGCAGGCACGACAGGTTGCAAAACTGGATCTCCGCATGTGTCCATATGCTCGAACAGATGTCGGAAGGATATCGGATTGTGCGACGATATTTATCGCGCCACACCACCCCCCTGCTGAGACCGTTTCTACGGGCGGTAATAATCCGGGAACCTCACTCGGCGACCACTTCGTGTTGTCGGTGGTAGTGCAACTGGTACGGTAGCTGGTTGTAGTGGAGCATCTGAGGAATGTTCACCTGCGTCATCATCACCATCTTTCGCAGCGAACGCGGGCTTAAGTCGGTCCACAGAAACGGTAATGATTTTGCCTTTGATGTCCACATCGAAAGTTTTATCACCGCGCTGGATGACCTTGAATGGACCTTGATATGGGGCTTCAAGGGCTTTAAGTGGCTGTCCCTGACGGATGAATACATGAGTAGCTGTGCTGAGAACCCTGGGAACATAGAAAATTTTGTTATGCTTATGGTGCCATCTGGTGGGTTGTGGTGACAGCTTAATAACATAGCTGCGCAGCCTTTGGGCGAAATCTGTTATATCGACGCTAGAGTAGTCATGTTTAGGACAGAGGAACTCTCCTGGTAACGTCAGTGACTCGCCATAAACTAGCTCCGCTGCAGTTGACTGTATGTCCTGTTTCCAAGCGGTACGTATGCCTAGGAGTACAAGTGGTAAAACCTCTGACCAGCTGGGATTATTATGGCATATGATAGCAGCTTTCAACTGCCTATGAAGCCTCTCGACCATTCCGTTTGCAGCTGGATGATACGCAGTGGTAGCGTGCCGCGTAGTTCCCAGCAGACAAGTCATTGCCTTGAACAGGTTTGCTTCAAATTGTCGGCCTCTATCTGTAGTAATGCGACTTGGGCAACCAAACCTTGCAACCCAGCCGGAAATGAATGCAATGGCGCAGGATTCAGCGGTGATATCAGCTAAAGGGTATGCCTCAGGCCATCTCGTAAAACGGTCGATTGCAGTCAGGCAGTACCTGTAGCCGTGTGAGTATGGCATGGGTCCGATCAGGTCTATATGTACGTGCTGAAATCGAGCTGATGGAGTCTCAAAAGTTGATAAGGGAGCAGATGTGTGCCTTCCAACTTTACTACCTTGACACTGAAGGCATTCACGGGCCCACTGACGGCAGTCCTTCCGTACTCCTGGCCAAACAAAACGTTCAGTGACCAACCTGATTGATGCTGATGCTCCAGGATGACTTAGGCTGTGTAATGATTCAAACACTTGTCTGCGAAACTCCTGTGTTACAAATGGTCTTGGCTTATTTGTTGATAGATCGCAGATCAGCCTTTCACTACTACCTGGTAGGCTGACTTTTTCTAGTCTCAGGGTTGTTCCATTTTTAAGTAAATTTTGAAGTTCGGCGTCGTTGACCTGGGCTGCTGCGAGGCGCTGATAATCGATTGGTGCAATGACTTCGTCGATGCGAGACATAGAGTCTGCCACGCTGTTGTCCTTGCCCGGTATGTATTGTAAATCCGTGGTGAATTGTGCAATATAATCAAAGTAACGATACTGGCGCGGTGTGCAATTCTCTCGCTGATAATCAAAGGCATAAGTGATCGGTTTGTGGTCTGTATATATTGTGAAGTGCCGTGCCTCAACCATATAACGGAAGTGTTTGATGGATTCATAAATTGCCAATAATTCCCGGTCGTACGGACTGTACTTTTTTTGAGACGGGCTAAGCTTACGTGAGAAGAACGCTAAGGGCTGCCAAGTACCGTTCTTTTTCTGTTGTAGGACCGCGCCTATTCCAGTGTCTGATGCGTCCGTATTAATGGCAAGATGTGCATTCATATCGGGATGAACTAGAAGCGTGGCCTTTGAGAGACTAACCTTGCAAGCTTCGAAGGCGTCCAACTGCTCCGGTGACAACGTGATCGATTTTGATCCTTTCATGCCAGGTCCGGTGAGAAGTTCGTTTAAGGGGGCTTGCAAAATAGCCGCAGATGGGACAAACCGCCGATAAAAGTTAATCATTCCTAAAAAACGTCTTAGCTCCTTAACTGTCTTCGGAACTGGATATTCGGATATTGATTGCACTTTCTCTGGTAGTGGCCTGATCCCAGCAGAGGAAACGTTGTGCCCGAGGAATGTGACCTCTTTCTGACCAAAATTACATTTTGAAGAGTTTACTAGGATGCCGTACTCACGTAGACGTGAAAAAAGTTGTTGCAAGTGATCCAGGTGTTCGCGTTCAGTGGCCGAAAATACTAATATGTCGTCGAGATACCCGTAACAAAAGTCCAGTCCCTTGAGTACTTCATCGATGAACCTCTGGAATGTTTGAGCCGCGTTCCTTAGGCCGAAAGTCATAAATGGGAACTCAAACAATCCAAAGGGTGTCGTGATAGCTGTCTTTGGTATGTCTGCTGGGTTGACTGGTATTTGATTGTATGCTTTGACCAAGTCTATTTTAGAGTATATAGATGTTCCAGCTAACCTGTAGGCAAAATCCTGAATGTGCCTGATGGGGTAACGATCTGGAACCGTGCGGGCATTCAGTGCTCGATAGTCACCACATGGCCTCCAACCATCATTCTTCTTAGGGACTAGATGTAAAGGTGAGGACCATGGACTTTCAGAACGACGTGCAGTTCCATTTTGCAGCATAACATCAAATTCCTGTTTAGCTATATCCAGACGATCGGGAGCGAGTCGACGAGGGCGAGAATTTATTGGTGGTCCAGGCGTAGTGCGAATGAAGTGTACAGTATTATGACGAGGCTGATCAAATTTACCTGCAGGACGTGTTACCTCAGGAAAATCCTTCAGAATGTCGTGAAAGGGGCTGTCTCCAGCGACTGCTTTCACAGAAGAAATGGAATCAGCTGATTTTTGGTGTGGTACCTGGACATAAAGTTGAGTAAGATTATCAACAAGGCGCTTATTGCGGCAATCGACAAGAAGATTATAGTAACCGAGGAAATCAACACCAATGATGGCTTTGCCAACATCTGCCACTGTGAAATTCCAGATGAATGCTCGTCGTAGTCCGAGATTAAGCTCTAGCTGTATGGTTCCATAAGTAGATATAGTTGACCCGTTGGCAGCGAAAAGTTCATATTTTGTTTTTTTACGTCGCTCTCTGATAGCCGATCTTGGAAACACGCACAAGTCTGAGCCTGTATCGACCAGAAATTGTAGTTTTGAGATGCGATCGGTGATGAAGAGGCGGCCTATAGAAGGTTGACAGCCGGCTACCGCCATTAACGACTGTCGTTGGTGTTTACCTTGAAGTATGTGCAGCCCGGTGAACATCTAATAGCTTTTTCTCCGAAGGTGTTATGGAACCAGCAGAATTGAGGGTTCTCCCAGTTCCTGGATCTAGAACGGGACTGGGAGCGACTGTTACCACGAAAACTCCCACGAAATCTGCTACGGCTCCTTTGCTCTTGACGGAATCCTGACGTTAACGCAGCTACTTGCCTGGTCAGTTCAGCTACTTGCATTTCCAGGGTGCTATTGCTGGTGCCGGGTAATGGATAGCCAGTAGACGCCATTGTGCCATACAACGGTGGCATACCGTGTGACGATGTCGGACCGACAGCGGCGACGTGTTGTGGAAACGCGCTCTGTGGAGCGTACTCGTGAATTCGGTCGGCGATAACGGCCAGTTCTGCCGTTGTCTTATCCATCTGTGAAATAACTACAGTTTGGATGTTAGGTGGTAATCTGTCACACCAAATAGTCTTGATGAAATCGTCGCCTGCACTTTTCCCAGCTAGAGTTTCTAAATATCTTAAAAATTGGGATGGTTTCCTATCACCTAGCTCTTCGTGACTCAGCATTTGTTTTAGCTTGCGTTCCTTAGAAATGGACATGCGACTAATCAGCTCATCTTTTAGCTTTTGATACTTGTCGGTAGCGGGTGGACTGCGAATTATGTCTCTCACTTCATTTGCAATGTTGTACTCAAGATGCGAAATAGCATGATAGAATTTAGTTTCGTCTTTAGTAACACCAGCAATGACAAACTGACCTTCAAGCTGCGCAAACCACAAATCCGGGTCTTCGGTCCAAAACGGGGGTACTTTTATGCCAACTCGAAAAACTTCGCCTGCTTCGCCACCTTTACCGGCCTCAGACATCTTGAATTTCTTGGATCCGTGTCCTTCTCGGGGTCACCAGTGTAGGTTCTTCTGTATGATCAGCTGACTGTGCGTATATGTGTAGCAGGGCGAGCAGGTAAGCAGAGCAGTAGAAACACGAAGACTTCAATTTTACATAACTTTTAATGTAGGAATTTATTTGATACAGGAAGCAGCAAGCGACAGAATATAAAAGTTAAGATCGCGCGAGCGAAGCGGTTAAGATTTTGCATTAAGCGGCAGGCGTCTAGTGTGCGATAGGTGCGAACGTAGACTGCCGGCTGGGTAGCTAGGCGCCGGCGGGGACTGCGCGGGCGCGGGCGCAGGCACGACAGGTTGCAAAACTGGATCTCCGCATGTGTCCATATGCTCGAACAGATGTCGGAAGGATATCGGATTGTGCGACGATATTTATCGCGCCACATGCGCGATATAAGTATGTATGTATGTATACGGAAACCTAGTAAAATTCTTTACTTCTGGTATGCATATTGAAAAAACAATCAAGATCAAATCAGTCGTTTAAAAGCCAAATATTACGCCTAATTAGTTTAGGCATAATAATAAACACTTTAATGTTACATCAAGTTTCACAAGACTCAATCTTTTTTTTTTTTCAGAAGAAGAATGTTACATCACGTTTCACAAGACTCAATCTTTTTTCTTCTTCAGAAAAAGAATGTGACATCACGTTTCACAAGACTCAATTTACATCAAGTTTCACAAGACTCAATGATTCCGCGACACACACCTCGAACTTAACTTATTTACCAGCGAAACTTAAAACAACGACAAAGTTCGCTTCGTACCGTGAGCCATCTCCCTCGTCTTCAAATTGAGCTCACTCGACTTTCGATGCAGGGTAGTAAACTGCCAAATAGAGATGGGTACTTTAAACTCTGACACCAGGGTTCATCGGGTCGTGGGACGACTCGGTGTCCCACATGAAAAGAAGAATAAGAAAACATGTTCGATGAATAATGGAGCAAAAGCAAATTGCGATACTGGTTTCGAATAACATCACCCTATATCTGAATCTAGGTCTAGTTACTAGTTATTATTCTGTGTCTAGGTTTAGTTGAAGGCAACTAAAGGATAAAAATCTTCCTAGACATGAATGCATTAAGCTCAAAATAGAAGTCTTTTTTATACATACATACATATATCACGTCTTTATCGCAAAGGGTAAGCAGAACGTAAACTTTCTGACTAACCGAGTGGTCAAATCGTGGAATAACCTGCCTAACAGCGTAGTTTCGGCAACTAGCAAACTAAACGAACATCATAAACAGCGTCGTGGCAAATCAAAAAACTCAACATAAATAACTAAAGTGAACTATAAGTGCTATATAGTGACGAACTAGAACAGTGAATAGGATGCAGGCATTATTAGTTGCTTCAACTGCCTGCTTGTTCAAATAAATAATAATAATAAACGGCCCAAAAACTGACATTTACGCCGTTTCATTCAGAAAATTGTATAAGAGAATTGTGACGCCGTGTGGCATTACCTCATTTCTTTCCCTTATGTGTCATAAGAGGCGACTTAAGGACTCTAGGTTGACATGTCAAGTGCAGCTGATTTAGTAATGAAAATAATTTTAGAGGATAACCATTCACCAAAAATATAAATACTGTAAAGTATGGTAAGCCCGTACTTGCAGATCGCATTTCTTCACCAACTTGACTGCGATCAACTCTAGCATTGATTCAAGAGCAATCGCACCTAATTCAAAAGATATCACTTCCTTTCTCATCTCTACAGACTCCCAAAACTAAATTTCCAGTTTGCACCAGATAAAACTAGTTGCCAGTTCTCGCGAATTTGTTCTCGAACTTTCGACAGTGTTAATTTGCTTGTTATGTTCTGTAAACTGGGATTGCGTGGACTAACCGGTGGCCATGTTGTATTCGTATTGTTTGCTTTATTTTATATTGTTTGCTGAGTGGAAATACCTTCGGGATTCACGGTTGTAATTAATGGATTATCTGGTTTCTGGTCACAAGTTTCTATGTGCGGTTAAATTCAAAATTTGGAATTTGCGTGGAACAAGCAAGGCCATTTTATTTGCGGAAGTATTTATATTCCTCCTTTTTCTCTTAAAATTAATAATAATAATTTTAACTTCTTTGAATTGTAATGAAGAAGATTTTATAGAGGAATTGTAATTTAAGCTGATTATTTTGAATACAACAACACAAAAATGTTTTATAATGCTAAGAAGAAGATGTCGGGATGATTTTATGACGCTTTTATTTCTAAAAATAAAATTATGTAAAAAAACTTTTTAAACAAGCTTTTATTTAAGTGCTCTGAAAAGATGAATCTTTTCATTTCATTCATGGCTTCATTATTACATGGCCGAGTCCCAGTTAATTTCGAACAGTCTAATTCTTCTATCAGGAGGCCTTATATTGACGTGACCCTAATTCATGGTGGGCCTACCAACTGCCTATCATGAACGAATTCGTATACAAAATTGCAAGTCCTAGCAGTTGAATATTGAGGAGTTCCATAGTTTGAAGACAACCCTGGATGTAGCGTCTAATTCATGGTGGGCCTACCAACTGCCTATAATAAACGAATTCGTATACAAAATTGCAAGTCCCAGCAGTTGAATATTGAGGAGTTCCATAGTTTGAAGACAACCCTGGATGTAGCGTCTAATTCATGGTGGGCCTACCAACTGCCTATAATAAACGAATTCGTATACAAAATTTTGTGTCCCAGCTATAAACCGCTGAGGAGATCTCTCGTACGGAGCCGATCCTGGCAGCAGCATCAGGTCAAATTTATGATTAACATGCATTGTCATCGGTTCTGGACCAACATGCAAAATTTCAACTCAATCGGATACCGAGAAGTGGTTCAAATTAAACTTGCAAGATTTGCACCGAACAAACATTGTTACTTACTTACTTACATACACTGCAAGTTAAATAAAAGCTTTTAATAAAATTATGTAAAAAAAACTTTTAAAACAAGCTTTTATTTAAGTGCTCTAAAAAGCTGAAAATAAAATTTTGAATGACATTAACCACATTCATTTATGACTTTACAGAAATGAAAATATAATAAAAGCTTGTCGCGATGCCTAGAAGAAAATACCTAATTACAGTTAGGTGCGTACCTTATTACAAAATTTCAATCACAAATTGAAAGTTTCGCGACAAGCTTTTATTATATTTTCATTTCTGTAAAGTCATAAATGAATGTGGTTAATGTCATTCAAAATTTTATTTTCAGCTTTTTGGAGCACTTAAATAAAAGCTTGTTTTAAAAGTTTTTTTTACATAATTTTATTTTATATTTTTTAGTTTATGTTACGATAGTTATTGATCAATACGAAAGTCTTTCTATAAAACGGAGAGACCTTCAATAGAAAAACTTAAGGTACGTGGAAAACTAACATTAGGATAAAGTATAATTATCTCTTTTATATTCTATAGAAGTAGGTTGGTACCTACTCCTCCGGCATCCCTAATAGAAGAATTAGCTTGTTATATGTCTTAGTCTTTTCATTTCATTGATGGCGTCATTATTACATGGCCGAGTCCCACTTAATTTTGAACAGTCTAATTCTTCTATCAGGAGGCCTTCTATTGACGTGACCCTAATTCATGGTGGGCCTACCAACTGCCTATCATGAACGAATTCGTAAACAAAATTGCAAGTCCCAGCAGTTGAATATTGAGGAGTTCCATAATTCGAAGACAACCCTGGATGTAGCGTCTAATTCATGGTAGGCCTACCAACTGCCTTTAATAAACGAATTCGTATACAAAATTGCAAGTCCCAGCAGTTGAATATTGAGGAGTTCCATAGTTCGAAGACAACCCTGGATGTAGCGTCTAATTCATTCTACCAACTGCCTGTAATAAACGAATTCGTATACAAAATTTCAAGTCCCAGCAGTTGAATATTGAGGAGTTCCATAGTTCGAAGACAACCCTGGATGTAGCGTCTAATTCATGGTAGGCCTACCAACTGCCTATAATAAACGAATTCGTACACAAAATTGCAAGTCCCAGCAGGTGAATATTGAGGAGTTTCATAGTTCGAAGACAACCCTGGATGTAGCGTCTAATTCATGGTGGGCCTACCAACTGCCTATAATAAACGAATTCGTATACAAAATTGCAAGTCCCAGCAGTTGAATATTGAGGAGTTCCATAGTTCGAAGACAACCCTGGATGTAGCGTCTAATTCATGGTGGGCCTACCAACTGCCTATAATTAACGAATTCGTATACAAAATGTTGTGTCCCAGCTATAAACCGCTGAGGAGATCTATTGTACGGAGCCGATCCTGGCAGCAGCATCAGGTCAAATTTATGATTAACATGCATTGTCATCGGTTCTGGACCAACATGCAAAATTTCAACTCAATCGGATACCGAGAAGTGGTTCAAATTAAACTTGCAAGATTTGCACCGAACAAACATTGTTACTTACTTACATACACTGCAAGTTAAATAAAAGCTTTTAATAAAAAGGAAAACTTTACCTAAAAAAGAAGACTCCCTAAAAGGCATGAGTATTTTTAGAACTCTTGACTCTTGATTATGAGTTATCGAAGCCTCACATGTGAGCCTTTGAAGCCGATCCTTCACTGTCAATATTCGCTTCAGGAAAATTGTATTTGAGAATATATTCCGCGTACACTTCGTCGACGCAAGCGACCGTGGCGATTCTGCAATCTCTATACATCAAATATCTCATAAATATGCGAAGTCACCGGCGGCAGGTTCCGGGACCAGAAATATATACTACTGGATATTATGCAAATTTACATACATATATCACTAATGAAAATAAGAAATTGAAAAAAGTCCCGGCGGGCGCTGACATTTTTTCAATTTCTTATTTTCATTTATGAAAGTAATATAGCACTGTGAGTGCAAAATAATATCATAGTACATATATCATGCCTATATCCTTTGCGGGGTAGGCAGAGCGTGAACGGCCGTAATGATCGGCCATTTACGCCACGTCTGACAAGCATTTGAGGGGCATTCAGAAGATTGTGTATCACCATAGTGATGCTGTGTGAGGCCGGCTTAGAATAGCATCACCCCATTTCTTTCCCGTGGGTGTCTTAAGAAGCGACTAAGGGACTCGAGGGTGTGTATTGCAATTTTAGGCGATGGGCTGACAACCTGTCACTATGGCGATACACAATTTTCCGAATGACCCTCAAATGTTTGTCAGACGTGGCGTAAATGTCCGTTTTTTACGGTTATCTACGCTCTGCCTACCCCGCAAGAGATTATAGGCGTGATATATGTATGTATGCATAGTGACAGTTTGTTGCTATAATATCGCTGAAAATTGCAATACACATGTTACAGTGTAGTCTCTTACGACACCCACGGCAAAGAAATAGAGTGAAGCTATTATATTCCGACATCACAATGACATGCCATTGCAACCTAGTCTATTAATAAAATTAATAACTTAGCAATGACTCATTTTAGTTTTGAAATAAAGTCATCAATGCTTGACGAGTTAAAAGCAAAGCTGATGGGTTAAAAACAAAAGCAGAAGAGAAACCAGTTTAAACAGGGAGTAACATAAAGGGTATAACAAGCCGAAGGAGGTTAAGGTACTCATGAAACTGAACTTACCTTATGGAATATTCTTTTCTTTTAATTAATGATAGGTTTGCTCTTGACTCTAGTCTAGGTCGTAGGACAGAGACAGAGTCTAAGATGGAGCGAGCTCACCCAGAAGAAGCCTGTTAAGGCACTGGCACTCCCACACAACTGCCGGAACGCAGCAAGCTACTTGGCGCCAGACTTGGGTGGGATGGTGGTCGCGAGCCAGGCGGCCCCTTACGGAGCCTTCCACCGCTTAGTGGGATCGTTCAGCCGGACTTATCCACAGGCAAGCCTGTGTTGCCGTTGCCCGGGGTGGACCGCTAGGAGGTAGATCCCAATATTAAGAAAAATTTTGACCTCTTATACCAAATAGCCGATCAGCTGGTTAATTTTCCATGAAAGGTCCATTTCTTTTTATTATATGAAGTTGTTCAGTACCTTGACCCTTTCGGCTCCCTTTCTGTTACTCCTTGTATGTGTTTTCACAGTTTATTTTTTATTCATACAAGAAGGCACAACGTTCATTATAATGTTTGTTTTACTCTCCAAAGGGATCGTGAGTCTAAGTCCTCGTAATAATATTCAGGAGAAGAATACCAACGCTGTGTGCAAATCGAGCTTACTCGATGGCGTGATAGAAGAAAGAGAGCCTGCTAGAATGGAAATTGTAAAAGAAGTTAGACACAACAAAGTCCAATTCAAACTAATGGATCTTGGATCATTGGAATCTGTGCGGCAAGTTGCAGCAGGTATCTCAAAAGACGAAGACAGATTGGATATTTTATTAATAACACAGTGGTTGGTATGCCGTAGGGTTTTATTACAAAAGACTAGCTGTTGCCCGCGACTTCGTACGCATGGTGTAGTGACTTGTGAGTTAGTGAAGTTGATGTATGCATATTGTTTAATATTAATATCATGTTTGTATAAAGTTTTTTCTCTTTAAGATGTGCAATGAATAGGTACTGGTTAACTTGTTTTTCGGTTAGGTACTTGGTTTTGATACTATGGACATCAGCTACAAAACATCATTATAAACTACTTTGTTAGTTTTACCATCGGGTGCTAAAACGTACAAATTTTCAGGAGAACTGACTCGAGAGCAAGCGACATATAGCTGCCCGTGTGATAAACAGGGAATCGTAAGACCTACGCGCCTGCGGCTTTCAGCGTCTGTCCTTGCGATTTGTTTACAGTCATTGCAAAGAAAACGCTGACGGGAAACTGAATGCCCTGAAATTGGAATAAAAAGTTGTTGGGAATGAGTGGTATACGCGCCACAACCAGTGAAAATATCCGCCTCGAATACATTCATCTTTAAGCTTAAGATCTTCAGTCTGGTTTCATTGCACAGCTTTGGCGGAGTGAGATTGCAAAGAAGCATGAGAGGAACACCAAGTTTAAGTAATATTTGGTGTGCAGAAAGACCATTCGCACTCAAGGAGTTTAGGAATTCTATTAGGTAGTTAGTGGCTTTGTCTTGATTCATAACAGTGGTAATTGACGCGTATACCACCATATCCCCAGTGATTTGTGACATAATGGTATGGTTTATTGAAGCAGTCTGATCATTTTTGGGTGCAAAAATAGCTCTTCCACGTAGCTACGAATCTTTCTTTTGAAGGAAGGAAGGCTCGCCATACACAGAAGAAATGATTCTCTTTAGACCAGAAACTATTTGGCAAAGCGTTTCAGGCAGACTTACTTGACCGTTATCCTCTGGTAAAGTACCTCTGCCGAGTTTTAATAAAGCTTGTGAAAACTCTTCAGCCCGTGGATTACCTCCGAGACGGGTTCGCATGATCACCGTCATGGTCAGCTTGTGAATTTGTGGCCAAAGAGCCGATGATTTTAGTGAGGCATTCACCTCATCAGCCCTGGTACCTCGAGTAACAACTGGAAGTGTTTGGCGAAAGTCACTGGAAAAAAGAACAGTGATATGGCCCATGGCCCTATTATCTCTGCGTATGTCTTTCAAAGTCCTATCCATAGCTTCTACCGTTTTTTTGTTGGCCATCGTACACTCGTCACATAACTACCAGACAACAATATCAGAAAACCTTTGCCTTGTAACTATTACGTGATACAGCACATATTGGAGTATCGTTTGTGTCCAAATCGATTGGTATTTTGAAAGTTGTATGCGCCGTTTTTTCTCCTGGAAGCAGTGTGGCAGCGATACTTGAAGATACTACAGCAAGTGCAATCCTTCCTTGCCTTCTGATCTCTGCAAAAATGTTTAAGGCGAGTGTAACCGTGAACGACCTCGATAGTGGCGCCACTTCACAAAAAAAGATTTATCTTTGAAGAAAATCTTTCAGAATATCCGTTGCCCAAGTTTATACTTACATACGTATATCACGCCTATTATCTCTTGCAGGGTAGGCAGAGCGTAAATGTCCGTTTTTTCGGCCGTCTGACATATATTTGACTAGCTGTTACCCGCGGCTTCGCCCGCGTACTCATAGAGTTTTATTAATTAGTTGTGTATTCTAAACGACACATCGTAAGGCGAACAACTGTGTAAACTGGGAGGGCACTAAAATCACTATTCACCGATACACAGACGACACTACACTGGAATGGTTCACTTCCTTGAAAAATCAAGGATTATGTAATCAAGGATTTGAAAACCTATATTAGCTCCAAACCAAATTAACTTGGGGATGGATGTTCTTGGATTGGAATTATAATAATATGAATACGCAGTATAATGATTTTGCCTAGTCTTCAATTTTCAGGACAATGGTACCAAAAAATTTAAGTTTATTATGTGTCTTCGCAAGTATACGCAGGGCAAACTTACTGTGCTAAAAATGGTTATTATTATAGAAATGGACTTTCAAATCATGTTTAACTGTAGAAATTAACTTTACTACTGTGGTAAGAAGTATCTCAAGTACATACCCACATCACCCTTAAAGCCACATTCATATCCCAAAACTCATATTCAAGAGACATTCTCATAGTAGTGCTATACAGGGTGTAAGTGACAGCCCTTCGAATACTGATTGGGTGTATTCAAACCATGAAACTGAACAACCTGCCATAGATTAAATTCTTTTTTTCTATATCCCATACAAAATCACAATCAGCTCACTGCATTTACTATGGGAATATCAGTATTCGGAGGGCTGTCCCTTACATCCTGTATATACATCTTTTTTATGTGGTATGGATGTATTCTATGCTACACAATAATCAGTTTTCCGATGGGAAAAATATGTTTTTCCGAGATAAAAAGTAACCTATGACACTCACCAGCTTTTCATCTAACTGCTTTCCAAAAAAAAAATGCTTTACATCGCTGCATGATACTCATTTATGTATGTAGTATGGATGTATTCTATTGCTAAACATTAATCGGTTTTCCGAAGGGAAAAATATGTTTTTCCGGGATAAAAAATAACCTATGTCACTCACCAGCTTTTCATTTAGCTGCTCTCAAAAAAAAAAATGCTTTACATCGCTGCATGATACTCATCTATGTTCGTAGTATGGGTGTATTCTATTGCTAAACATTAATCGCTTTTCCGATGGGAAAAATATGTTTTTCCGGGATAAAAAGTAGCCTATGTCACTCTCCAGCCTCTCACCTAACTGCACACCTAAAAAACACTGCATGATATCGCTCTGTTGTAACGTGAAAGAAAGACAAACAAACAAACAAACAAACAAACAAACACACTTTCGCATTTATAATATTAGTATGGATGGTCATTCGGAAAATTGTGTATCCCCATGGTGACAGGTTGTCAGCCCATCGCCCATGTGAAAGTCCCTTAGTCGCCACTTACGACTCCCACGGAAAAGAAATGGGGTGATGCTATTGCAAGCCGGCATCACACGGCATAGTTTACAATACTATATTATTTTTTTTTTTAGAAAACCTGCCGCCTGTCAGTGGCTTTGTTATATAATTTTGGAGAAAACATTTCATTAGCGGGTTTCACAAAACTAACAGCGACATCTATGAAGTAATTTTAAACAAATTTTACTTTAACATTTTTGATTCTAACTAATGAAGGTATTTATATTTTTTTAGGTTCCGTACATCAAAAAGAAACGTACAAAAAAACGGAACCCTTATACGATCAGTTTGTTGTCCGTCCGTCCGTCCATCCGTCTCGTAAGACGCTTTATCTCGGGAATGCGCAGAGATATCGAGTTAAAATAAAAACTTTATTGGTAAATAGGTTTTAGGCTGCAATATGGAACCCTTATAGGTTCACTCACTTTGTTGTCCATTTGTCTGTCTTTCAAGACTCACTATCTCGGTTACACGTAGAGATGTCGAGTTAAAATTAAAAGTATTATAACCTTTAACTCAGGCCCACGGCCTCTTGTAGTAGTAAAAAAAATTAACTAATTTTACCCAAATCATAATTTGTCTTCGCAATAAAACAATTTTCAACGGATTTAAGTTGTGTTTATTTTGGATTTCACAATTCCTACGTTTCCACAATAAACACAACTTAAATCCGTTTAAAGTTGTTTTATTGTGATGAGTAATAGTTGTGCAAACTCAAGAAAATATCACAATTCATCTGTCTTCCATCACATACCTTGACCATGACCAAAGGTCAAAGTAAAAGTCCGAAACATTTCTGTAATAGTTAGAACGACCCGCATATATGTCAGACGTGGCGATAGCGATAAAATACTTACGGCCGTTGACGCTCAACCTACCCCGCAAGGATTATATGTGTGATTGTTTGTTTTTTGTTTGGTTAGGTCGTTTCACGGGGTCGTTTAGATGGTCAGATCGTATGTCAGTCAATACGTGGTCAATACCGCGTTTTACAAAACTAACAGCGACATCTATATTATTTTTTAGGAAAAAAAAATCGGTACTCGCTTTGCGGAACCAGTTACTGTGTTTTACCATGGGAATGAAAGATTTTTCCGAGGTAAAAAGTATCCTAGATGTTGACCCGGGTAATAAGCTACCACAGTATAAAATTTTGTAGAAATCTGTGCAGTAGTTTTTACGTGAAAGAATAACAAACATACCGACAGACAAACAGACAAACAGACAAACAGACAAAAATCAATTTTACTTCTGTTTTGATGTCTGTATCTTGAACACAATTAGAAGCAAAAACCCTTTTTTGAATCTATTTCATGTACAGAATTGGTTTCGTTTCTGTTTTATTATATGTATATAGATTACATACACACATACATCAGCCTATTAGAGTCCACTGCTGGACGTAGGCCTCCCCCAGGGTACGCCATAGGGCACGATCTCTCGTTTTCGCCATCCAGGCGCTACAAAATATTAACTAAGTTTTATTATGCAAGTGAACTATTTCTTACTTATTCTTCTACTATTTATGCCATAAAAATAAATAATAACACTACCTATGCTGTAAATATTCGATACCAAAGACGTTATACGGTAAGAGTCAATTGTGTTTGGTATGTTTGCTAGAAAATTTGGACCCGCAGTCAAGACTGGTCTACTTTTAGCTTTGTTGCTATCAACTCTCAGGAAGTGTTTTTAAAAATACTAAAACAGGTATGCAGACTACTCCTGTTTGGCTTGTGGTTTTAGACAAGAAATGAGTGGAGTATGCCGTGTGGTGCCCGCTTACAATAGCATCACCCCATTTCTTTCCCGTGGCTATCGTAAAAGACGACGAAGGGACTCGTGGGTGTGTAATGCAATTTTAGGCAATGGGCTGACAACCTATCACTATGGCGATACGCAATTTTCTGAATGACCCTCAAATGTTTGTCAGACGTTGTGTAAATGCCCGTCTTTTTGCGGCCGTTTACGCTCTGCCTACCCCGCAAGGGATAAAGGCGTGATATATGTATTAAATTTATATAGCTATTTATCTATTTATCTTACTTTTAGTACATTCCGATCTCATTTAGGTATATTTACTCTGTAGTTATTATATTCGCCTGTAATTTATCTGATTTTATATTACTATTATTATATTTAGGTTAAGTATTGATAGTAATTTTATTATAAATTTAGGAATAAGATGCTATGGTCTAGGTTTAAGAAATTGTTATCACAGATCTCGTATATATTTGTCCGTATGTTGCAATAAAATCTGGTTCCGCGGAAGACCAGCGCTTTGGGAGTGCTGCTCAAGTACACTCTTAAAGCATTTTGCTGAGCGGATACCTTTTTGTTACCGTGTTTTAGTATTAATAATTAGTTATTAATTTATGTACCTTTAATATTTGGTAACAAATAAACATTTTTCTTTCTTTCTTTCTTTCTTTATGTATGTATGTATGAGTGGAGAATCTTTAAACACTGTGAACAAACCAGGGCTATTTCAATTGTTTACGATTACAGGTTTGCAAATTATAAAGAAAAAATAAATGTGATTGGTATATAGAATGTAATGAGATGAGAAAGATGGTGTTGTTAAAATTTTACCAGTGACCAATTTTTGGTATATCTGAGGACAGGTTGGTCAAAAAATAATAAATTTATGACAAGACCGTTAAGACGCCATTTTAGAAATCCTCAAGCCAGACGGATTAAATAATAAAATATTCAAATTAATTCAATGTATCAGAATAAAACATTTATATCCCAAACAAAAATGTAGAAATCTTGTTAATATGCAACTTCTCACACAACTCCACGGACATAACACGTTCCAAACGGATCATAAAGTTCTTGACATTACATAGCGTATCCGTCAAGAATTTGCTATCCAAACATTCTCATTTTTCCATGATATTGCTAAGAATATAAAATTGTATACAATATAGAATTTTCATAGCAAAAATGCATATTTACAAGATACGTAAATGAAGAGCATTTTCTAATATTTTGTTACATTTAAGGAAAAGTACACATACAAGTTTTTAAACAATTAAATGTCCATATTTTCATAATGTGTCCAATATCTGTCTCTTATGTTCCTTCTAAAATTTACAAGTGTATCAGTAAAATAAATTCTTGAAATTTTTGAACAATGTAATATAATTTGGCTTTATCTGCTGTCTGGCGAAAACAGGAGATCGTGCCCTATGGCGTACCCTGGGCGAGGCCTACGTCCATCAGTGGACTGCAATAGGCTGATGTAGATGTAGATGTGCTGTCTGAGCTGGTGATACTTATGGTTGTACTGGTGGTAACACAACATATTTTTTGCATTTTCTAAGGCATCGATCAGAAACTCCAATTTCGATTCATGGTATTCAATCCTGCAGTCTCATTGCTACCCTGTATTCTTACTACTCGTACCTACATGTTTATTCAACTGTCGATCTTAGAGGCTGCAGATATATTTCGCGTCGTGGCGCGGTGCCAAGTCTCGTGCACTGCACAAATGCTGCCACGATTTCTGAAATAGGGAAACAAAAGAAAACGTGGAACTATGACATATGGGTCAGTTTTGCATAGTATTTCGTTGTTTAAATTAAACTGCGTACCGTTCGAGGTCTTGTGGCCTGCATCTTGGCCCACATCCTGTGTTTTGCCAAAATACGAATTTGCCGTTTGGTGCGCATTAAGAGCTTCACTAATTGTACCCAAGGGTGTCGCCACAAAGCACCTAAACGTCACGCGGCGTACGGAAGTTTTTTGTCTGTGGGTGTCGAAAACGACCAAGGGATAATCATCCAGGGAATTGGCAGCAGCGGTCCCTGTGACTGCAACATCTTGTACTGCGCTCGCCAATTTGACTGCCAAGCAGGGGCAGTATGGAAATACTGTTAATGTACGAAATTTTATTGTGAATTTACGAAATCCCATACACAAAACGCAAACCATGACACACATGACCCCGAATATCTTATGGTAGATAAATGATTTCCTAATTGTCAATTCTCTATTTTGCGAGATTTTTACCAGTAGAGCTTAGCGATATGTAATTTGGAGCATGCGTGCTTTTGAAAATCAGTAAAATATCAGGTTACATTTTAATTACGTACAATTATTTTGAGGATGAATTCTACTCATAAAACTGAACAATTTCTGTCAGTAACAAAGTTTTCGTTTTTTTTTTTCATAATAACTCAAAACACTAAAACGGGGTTTTTACCTCGATAATTCGATTTTGATGCATTGCCTGATATTTCATCCACGTTGCACGAAGCAACTGATGTTTTGTAGGTGGGTCTTCATTTTATTAGTATGAACAAGGTATGAATTAAGAACTGAATTATTTAGTGTTTTGAGTCATTATGTGGGACACAAGTTTGAAACATTTTGTTTTTATCCGTACTAGTATTATAAATCTGAGAGTTTGTGTGTGTTTGTGTTTGTTACCTCTTCACGCTCAAACAGCTTGACCGATTTGGATGAATTTTAAAACACAGGTAGAGTATAACCTGGAATAACACATAGACTACTTTTTACTGCAGGAAAACAACTTTTATCACGGGAAAATGAGTGGCAACGGGTGAAACCGCTGGGTGAAAATCTAGTATTTCATAAATGCTACTTAGAAATGTTATTATTTACTTTCACGAGCAGAACTGACCCTGAAATATTTGTACTTATTTAAACATAACGTTATATAATTTTATTTTAAAATCGATAATTTTTTTTGCCGGGTATTAGTTGCAAAACTAACCCGGTAGATGAAGCCGTGCCACGCGTTACTGGCATTAAAATACACTTGCAAAATTGACGGGCAAGGAATGAGCTGCGGTAGCCCAGATGGAAGAGGCGTCGCCACTAGTAATGCGACAGTCGCAGGTTCAAATCCTGCCCGCGCTTGAAAATTTTGCAAGTTTTCGTAAATTGTATACCTAACACGGGAAGTGTTTTAAAAATTTGGTATTCAATCGATAATTATCTTATCTAGGTCATTGGAAGGCGCAATATTAGCGACATTAATCATTCGGAGCGACGCGGCTGATTTCAACCTAATAAGCCCAAATTATTGCCGCTAACTGAGAGATATCTCTCCCGTATTCATTAGTGGTAAATTACATAATTATCTAATGTATATGGTAATGTGTGGAGAATCAAAGAATATTCTAGCGAAGATTATAATGCTGACAACTATGGAAACAGTAGGCAGGAAACAATAACAAGTTAGTAAGTAAAAACACTTTATTGCACAAAATAACAAACAAAAATATCAGGAGAATCCATTGCTAAAATGCACAAAGGCGGCCTTATCGCTGCAAGTAATCTCTTCCAGACAACCTTTGGGTGGAGAAGAGAGTGTTGAGAAACAGAGCAGTGCGAGAGTAACCACAAAACAAAAGGTAACTTGAATAAACGCAATAAATACAGAATACAAAAGTATAATAACAACCTACAGTCTTTCTTTTTATTAGAGTTGTGGTGCACGATCAACCAGTGTTCAAGAATAGGACTGTTAATATCCTGACATGCTCCTTGAAGAATGGCGTTGGAAGAAATACGCAACCTCTTCCAAAGAGAAGAGATACGATTTCGGGTGACTGAGAAAAAGTCGGGCGTATAAGCGCAGCGGGTATACTTTTTTTGCTGGGGCGAAACGGACATGTATTAAAAGTATTTTGTCTAGAGGGAATAGATTTATATGCCATGTGATGCTGGCTTAGAATAGCATCAACCCATTTCTTTCCAGTGGGAGTCGTAAGACTAAGGGACATGAGGGTGCGTATTGTAATAATAGCGTCTGTGTTTCCAAACGCATACAATCCCAATCTCTTCAAAGTAAGAGTGAACAGGCTTCTTCTGGGTGAGCTCGCTCCATCTTAGACTCTGTCTCTATCCTATGATCTAGACTAAAGTCAAAAGCAAACCCATCCTTAATAAAAAAAGGCGATGGGCTGACAACTAATTTTCCGAATGACCCTCAAATTTTTGTCGGACGTGGCATAAATGTCCGTGTTTTGGTGGCTGTTTACGCTCTGTGATATGTGTGTGTGTGTGTGGAGTAGATTTGGTCAAATACCTGGCACAGGCGGTATAAAGTCTTCATAGTTACAAACTATTTGCAAATTGTCACGTAAAGGGGGGGAAACTAGTTCACCCATGAAACTTAATTACATACCCTAATGTTCAGTCGAAATTGGAGTATAACTTTCATGAATTTCCAATCAGTTGTTTTATTCCAGGTTTACGTCATAAATTTGACTGGGCCGATGGCGTAGCGGATAGTACCCCTGGTTGCTACGCCGAGGGTCCTTGGTTCAATCCCCACAAGATACAAATATTTGTTAAATCATTTTCTGATATTTGTATTTAGTCTGGGTGTTTCTACGTTTTCAAAAAAGTAGAAAGTATTAATATCAGCTATCTAGCTAGTGTGGTTTAAAATGGCGCTGTGTGAAAGGTCCAGGATAAAAAATAAAAATAAAAGAAATCTCCTTGATGCTTTTATAAAACCGGGAGACTTTAAAGAAAAAAAGAGAGGCCTTAGCCTGGGAGTAGGCAAACTGCGGGCTTAGTATAAAGATTAAAAAGTTTCATATCTTTTTAGGCTATTTACTTCGAAAGAATTTACAAGTCCTCTTTCAGAATACCACATCCTAATAAATTTTGTTAATAATTAAGTCAAGGTTGGTATATGTCAAATTTATGTTTAGTAATTAGAAAATTTATACCGGGTGGCCCGAACAGTGACGTCCAAAGAAAAACTTAAATACTTTACACTGAAGGGTATCCGAATCACCCCACATCATATAATGTACTGCGATTTTCTGTAGTGTCTGAGTTATTCCACTTTAAGAGTAGTATGGCAAAAACTCAACTGGAAGGATATTTTCTTTTTTTTTGTACGCTGGAAGATTTGAAGATTATTCTAAAAAAACAACTGCTTAAAAAACCTTATTACCGAAATATGGAAAAGAAGGAAAAAACCAGGCTGTCGAAATATAGCCCTTACAACTTTAAAAGTTTATTAACTCGGAAAGTACGGAAAATCGTGGAACATACATGCGAGTTATATATACCTCTTTGTTTAAGCTATTAAAATTTTGTTTTTGGACGTCAAAAAGGTATCCTGTATTTATATTTAGTATCTATCTATCTATTCGTCTTACTGTTTTACTGGTCTATTTTTATACTGTGTTCGGGGCTCGGTTCATCTAATTCTTCAACTGAATCGGGTATAACTTCGCAACCACAAAACCAATTTCGATAGAAGTTTGATTGGAATTGGATTAAAAGTTCATTTATCATCGATCATCTATGAAGCAAAGTCTTGAGATATTTATAAATGTACGTAAAAGTAATATATAAAATTTGCGTCTTTTTTAGCTTATTCTTTCATAATAAAATAGAAGCTGGTTATGCACTTAATATTACTAATATAAACAGTTTTTTTTTTTTTGATATTTTATTATTTCTACATCAAATAAGAATCTACATAAATGGCCGATAAAATTGAACAACAGTTATACCGTCAATAAGCGTTATTTTGAGCAACTTTTTACATTCTGTACCTAAACTGATACTGATACTACAATAAAAACCCAGTTATACTTAGAGAATTAAAAATTAGAGGTCGTGTGATGCTGGTTTACAATAGCATCACCCCATTTCTTTCCCGCGGGTGTCGTAAAAAGGGACTCGAGGTTGTGTATTACAAATTTAGGCGATGGGCTGACCACCTGTCACTGTGGTGATACACAATATTCCAAATGACTCTCAAATGTTTGTCAGACGTAGCGTAAATGTCTGTTTTTTACAGCCGTTCACGCTGTTCCTACCCCGTAAGGGATTATAGGCGTGATATATGTATGTATGTATACTAAGAAAATATAAAATATTTCTAATGTCAGTTTATTATAGCAGGAAGGGGTCTACTAAGACGAAAATCCTTTGTGAAACAGGCCTTGGGATATTGAATTTTGGTTACGAAGTTTTGAATAGATTCCACAATCTATTGTGTGCTTACGTATAAATTATTCATGTGGCTATTAAAATAGTTATTTTGGACTTTAGGGAAAGGTCAATAATTTAAAATTTAGAATGGAGGCAGTTTATAATGAACTTATAGGTAATGTAGGTTAGCACGACTTGTATTATTTTCGCCTGCTTAAGACAGCCTTCTTCACGGAGATTGACAGATCAGTGATCACATACGACCGCGCGTCAGCTGTGATTGCCGTACATAGAAAAAACAAACAAACTTATAGTTGAAGTATGGTGTGGTAGTGGGTTAAATCTTGTTAATTTGTAATTCACAATAATTTCTTCATTGTTACACCTATTTGCTAGTTAATATAAGAAACTACTCTCAAAAAACAACATTGCCTAGGATATACAAACGCTACAAAATACGGCAAACAGTCGTAACTGTTAAAGAAGATTATAAAAACATGTCATAAAAACTCATCCAGCGATCAAAACAAAACCAACCTAAACTATCAACATGAATATCACGCTGAATCTTACGGCTTACACTTAAGGTTCAAATTTAAACATATAGGAAAAAATTGACGGTAAATAATAGTTGGTAATTTTGTCAGCTTATGCGTCTGAGTAATGGAGTGTGCATAAAGTTTTCACGAATATAACCTTTAAATTTAGACGCCGTTGGCTTGATAAGGAAGCTGTGTTAAATGTACGGTGCTGTTTCAGAGCATAAAGAGATAAAAGGATAGCAACAGTACGTAAGCAAAATGTTGAAGAGACTTTTATGTTATTAAAATGTTATACTTCAATATATTATATTGTCGTTCTTTATTGGAATATTTGTATACTTTTAAAGTTTATTTTGTTAAATCCATAGTATGTATAACTATTTTTAAAATTGCCTCGTTTGCATGCGAGCTGAAAATTATTCGTGTTTTTAGACGAACTTTTTACCTAAAAGTCAAAAAGCTTAAACCACGTCTTACCTTTATTGTGCTTACTATCAATAAGGTCGTTTGTAAGTTTGTTCTTGCAAATACACTTCCTTGATTCTTGATACTTTAACCGAGAGTGTCAAAGCGGAAACATTCGTATTACGAGCGGCTCATTAAGATTTAGCAGGTTATTAGTGGCCACACACCATTGCATTGTTAGGCCGCGTTCCGCGCAATTAGACTGACTGTTTGTGCGATAACCCGTCCAAATAGTGATGTTAATTTGATGTTGGTCTATCGATATCAAGTCGATTGTCGATTTTATAGCCAAAATATAGAATCACAATTTTAGTGACAGATGCGTTTTTCTTAACACAGTGATTTAAGGTTTAATGAGAGTAATTTATACGTGTTTGCCGTAAAAAATCAAGTGCATAGAAAAAATAAACAGTTTTGTCATGATTTTTGTTTATGAATGACCTATCAGTAATTGTGATTTTCTAAGTAAGTAATTGTATCAGGCGTTACTTTGCGGAAGTCCATCTTGATTGAATTAGATAGAAAGGTATTTAGCTTCTTCCGCACTTATGATGGCTAGTAATGCAGCTAGTTGAATGCACCACGCGTACGACCGCAAGTTAATGCAAATGCACAAGCGATGCACTTTACTCGCACTACTTCCACCGTTTTACACTCTACACGTGTTTCGCCCCTCCACGGAGCATCATCAGGAGATCTTCGACAGTCGAGTTCCGAGCACTGACTGAGTAACCGTCGTTGTCGGCTCGAGCTTATAAATGCTTTCTCCCCGCCATTGGGTGACGCAATGTACGGGAACCAATCAGAGTGCAGATTGGTCAGGTCAGGGTCAAACTGGTCGTAACTTTAATACACGTTATAAAGAACACACTTCTGCGTATAGGAATGGACGTCCAGAAAGATCGCATTTCGCAAAACATTGCTAGATTCTGGGCATAGTTTAACAGACAGCCATTCCTATAAAGTTCTACATACTTGTAATAAAGGCCAAAGGCTGAACGTGTTGGAACAATTAGTGTCTAATTCCAAGCTAAACTCCCGCAGTGGAAGCGATTTGCACAGGTAAATTTCTAGTAAAATACCAGGAGTTCAACTGAAGGCAGACAATGGCCGCGTTACGCAGCGCTAAATAGCATACGCTGCACAATATAGCAGCGCATACTATGAATTAAACGTGAACCTAAATCTATTTAACTTAATTAACTAAGTTGAGTGAAATTGGCAAATGATGTGTTCTGACCTTTACATAACTCAATTCTGTAGTAAATACCGTCTGCCGATCTGGCGTTACGTCACACGTATTAGCACTAGATTATAAGTAAGTACCTCCAAATTATATCACCCCACGAATTCCGCAATTCGTACTAAGGAGTCACAATGATATGGTACAACAAATATGACTAAAGGGAACACACCATTCACACGAAGAAACAGTTTTATACTAAAGCAACTAGGTTTACCACTTACAGTCAACGCCGCCGGTCCAAATGCATAAAATACCCAACGGAGAAAGGAAGTTCAGGGAATGGATCAATTAGGGATTCCGTGGGTACTTACAGGGCTGGGTGGAAAAGATATCGACACCCAGCACTCCACTACAGCCTTGGCGCGTTATTCACTTCAAACTATTCACAGCTTCTGTTTGTATTCCACTTTGATATTAGTCATTACGCGTGACCCAACACGAACTAGGGCCGTACAAAACGCCAGCCGATATGGCCACTTGATGCCTATTCAACGCGACGCTCACGTGGAAGACGTCGAGACATCCAACAATCACTAAGCCTGGTATTCTAGTATAACCCAGGAGAACCGCAATAATACGATGCATCAACACGCGCGATCTCAAATTGAATCGTCCATTACACGCGGCATCACAAAACGCGTGGCGGGAAATCCGTACAAAACACAATACGTTCTCGTCCGAACGGTTTTGAGTGACTGATAGTGCGGTGCAGAAATCACCGCTTGGCGCCTACCAGGCGGCCCGCGCGCACGCCGCCACCCTCGCCCCGCGAGCGAGAAAGGGACAACATATGCCCAGAGCGATGCGTGCGGACGAGTATCGCGGCGCATTCATAGACCGTCATTAATACCTAACTTACCCCAGCATAGCAACGCTAAATTAAACAATTAGAAATCATACGTCACGGGTGTACTGGAACTATCTTCAACGAGCAGGTAAATGTTTCCTCTTCTCCATTACTGCGTATTTTTCAAAATAACCAATCGCAGAGAGTCACCTGACCAATCTGCACTCTGATTGGTTCTCGTACATTGCGTCACCCAATGGCGGGGAGAAAGCATTTATAAGCTCGAGCCGACAACGACGGTTACTCAGTCAGTGCTCGGAACTCGACTGTCGAAGATCTCCTGATAATGCTCCGTGGAGGGGCGAAACACGTGTAGAGTGTAAAACGGTGGAAGTAGTGCGAGTAAAGTGCATCGCTTGTGCATTTGCATTAACTTGCGGTCGTACGCGTGGTGCATTCAACTAGCTGCATTACTAGCCATCATAAGTGCGGAAGAAGCTAAATACCTTTCTATCTAATTCAATATGATTTTCTACTCATAGTGCTCTCTCTATACGGTTTTACGTCGCTTCAAGACGGTAGCTCAGCGGCAGACCGATGGGACAGTACTCCGCAGGTCCCGGGTTCAATCCCCAGCCAAGGCTATTATTCTTTCAATTTCAATTTTTATTTATGTTAATTATGATTACCATACGGCTGTTTACGCTCTGCCTACCCCGCAAGGGATTATAGGCGTGATATGTGTATGTATGTATGTGTATGATTATATTCAAGGTCGACGTTCATTAGTGAAAAGAATAGATATTTTTAACAGCACTAGTCTGAATTCAACAGCTAGTTACTAATTGAATGCCGTTCGCATTTTGATGCCGCTTCGCTTCCTGGTTTCCACGTCGAGTTTGATTGAGTTGTCCGTCTAAATGGGTTTGAAGTTGAAAAGTATTTTGTAGCCCCGCTGAAGTTATATTCGGTTGTTGAAATAAATTTCTTCATACATTGTGTGCAAACCAGCGGCACACGCTACGGATTCACTGGATTTTTCGGATGTTGAAATGTTTTTTGAAGCCCAGCTGAAGTTATATTCAGTTGTGAATTTGAAAATTTCGTAATTGATTTAAGTGAGGTTATCACCAGGGGCACTCATCCACTGCAACGCATTTTCTTGTCTGTATAAGACGTTTTTCTTAGAGAAAAAGTAGGCTATGATACTCAGAGATAATGTAAGGGTTGAATCGGTCCAATAGGTATTATTTGCTAATTTAAGCTTGGATCTCAGTTTCTCTATCTATCTATTTAGTTAGCCTATATAAGCCTTCTTCTGGATTTAAACCTTTTTTTTGCGCTATTCTCTTCGGTCCTGTGCCACACGCATCCAACCTTTTCCTATAGCCGATATTATAATCATGTGACTATCGGGCCGATGGTCTGCCGACTGGTCGCTTTCTGTCCCTCTTCCACCACTCCATCACTGCTTTGGTACGCCTTACATCTTCTCGCTTTGCCAAGTATAAGTCGCTACAACAACAAAATAAATAAGCAGACCGTTTGGCCTAAGAAAAACTACTTTATCCTCAAAACATATTTCTCAAATGTATTGAAACCTTCACGTACCACTTAGCAGGTTGTGTTCGCTCGCTCGGAGCAAAGGTTCAACTATGTAATTCAACTGAACGCCTGAGGTTGATAGTTCTCGGGTTGATATTGATTAATCGTGTACAGCACGAGTTGAACTGGAAACTCTAAAGTGATTATAGCTTTTGAATGGTAAGCCCGATGATCAATTTCTGTGTATTGAATGTTACAACTAAATTTAATAGTAGAAACTAAGGTTTAGGAATCGTTCAGGTAAACGTTTTGTAGGAAATATATTTGTCTCTTAATCTTAACCAATACCAAAACTTGGTTGGAAAATATATATTTTGAAAATATATAGTTCTGAATTTTACTGGAAAAAGTTTTTTTTACATTATTTTTGATAATAATAACATGGAATGCTAAATACAGAGACTTCCAAGGTTACTACAAATTGATAATCAGCTATCTAAGTCTAAGTCTTACATGCAGCTTACAGTATCTACGTGAAGGATGAAATTTTACTAGAGACCGTTACCGAAAACTCAGAACGGGCTGCTCGGATAAGGAACAACTTTCCCCAAGGACCATAGGCTGAAATATGAAAATAACAATGGTTTTTCCATACAAATTGACTTGGTCAGCTGGTTCTTTTGTATAGTTCTTTATCACCAGCCCGAACTGAGTTTTCTGTATCAGTGAAATTTCACCCAAAATTTAGTCTACACCGTCCCAGAAATCCTGTATCAAATAGAACCTTGTGTCAATAAAAGCCACCTCGCTTATTGCTTTAATGCAGTTTGAATTGCTACAACGAAGAGACGGCAAGTGCAGGGTCCATGTGGGATTCAGTGGGATTCCATCTAAGTCAGTGGCTCCCAAACTGTGTGTCAAGAACAAGAAAGACTAATAAAATGCATTACATTCATATACAGCCACAACAGTCCAGTGCCTTCCTATATTAATTGCAGTCAGCTGATCTTGATTCTGTATGTCATGTAAGTTTTTTGTCGTTTCCTGCCATGAATGATTCTAGGGTGAAGTTTTTCAGTTTCATTGTCTGCATGCATCTTATCAGTATTCTGAGGGCTGTCCCTTATATTCCATATATTTTTGTATAATTATAGCGGCAACATTGTTTTTTGAAAATTGTTCATGACATACAATGCAGCCTCCGAACCATTTAAAAAAAACCCTTTCTTTGTATGTGACCCCCTTTTTATTTTATCTTCACTTGTCTCATAATGTTCGGATTATAAACTCGCTAAGGTTGTAAAAAGACCGGCTTTATGCAATCTGCCTACAGAAATTACAGTTTCTTTTCAAATGATGAAGCGTCTAATGTTTACTGAGAAGGCTCTCCTTTCGATAAAATGGAGAAATAAAACGTTTTTTTGCCAATACTCAAATCGCAATCTTCCGCCGCACCTGTCTGATGTTGATGTACGGTAACTGTTCGGTTGTTGTTCAGATGTTGGTCAGATGTTGTTGTTCAGTTGTTGCCTCGTTGAAGTATTACATTTTTAAAATATCATATCAAGCCATATTACGTTCTCATATTGAATTTCACCTTTTATTAGACCTTGCAATAGCCGGTGCGGACGTGTACAAAAGTGTATTACTTAGTGTTTTTTGTAGAGTGCAGCTAAAATCGTGTATGCAACTGCAAATATGGAATTATTAACAGTTGCATAAACTACTAATATATATAATTTTTTTGGATTTTTTGTTAGAACAGCATCTGAAATAAGTCATCTGTAAAAAAAAACATCTATCTAACTTTCACGGTTTACGAAACCACCTGATGACAGACGGATGGACTGATGGACAGAAGCAAAGAGAGCGAAGTTTCAGTAGGGGGTCCCGTATTGACCCTTTGGAGACGGGACCCCGAAAACATGTGAGCCAAGGTTGAGAACCACTGGTCTAAGTCCAAATTTTGGTAGTGCTGCCTGTGAACGTTGTGGCTAACCAAATGGCCGGCGATTAGTAGGTAAAGCTCTTTGCCGAGTCTGGTCTAATTCTGTAGTCGCAGTATCAACGACCCTAAAGCCCTGAGAGACTGCACAGCGGACGGACGGTGAAACAAGCGGGTTCTCAAGTGGAGGCCATGCCTCGGCAAGCGTAGTGTTGGACGACCTCCGGCCAGATGGACCGATGAAATAAAAAGGCAGCTGGTAGCGAAAACGAGAGCTTGTGCCTTATGGGGTACCCTGGGGGAGGCCTACGTCCAGCAGTGTAAGGCAATAGGCTGATGTATGTAGGTATGTATGTGGACGGCACAGTAAGGGCGAATTACTTATCAGACTTATAAGTCTGATGTAAATTGCGCATTGATTTGTTAGTAGTCATTATGAGATGACGCCACCTTTGACCAATCAGCATGCTCGCCTTTCCCCGCTCCCAATCCGCGCAGCTCAGCTAGTGCACTATTCTATGTCGTAGTTGTGTAGGTATAGGTCGGTCGGGCGTGTGTATGTGTGACTGCGCAAACCGGGCGTTAGTATGAAGTTAAACTTCCTGCTCCTTGGTATATTGCGGCTTTGTGGTCGTTGCGCAGTATGCAGCTGCCGGCATGTCGTAGTGGCTTCAAATTTTAAACTTAGTGCCTGTAAAGTGCTTTAGGACGTTGTGGTGTATACACTTGTCACCTCCATCTTGCTTCTACTGTGATGTTTACACCATTTTAAAGTAAATAACGACTGTTTCTCGGTGAAATCTACTATCCTGAGCAAAATTTTGTTTCAAAGTGCAACAGCGAAAAGGCGCTAAGTAGGGTAAACCAAGTCCTTGTCATTGCCGCTGCGTCAGACAGAAACACTCAATTAGATTTGATGGAAGTATTTTAGGGATTTTAATACTTTTCACGTGTAAGTAAAAATAACCTCTCAACATAAAATATTAAAATTGTTAATTTAAGCGTCACTTAAATTCGGGTTCGAAAAATTTGTTGCTGCTTATGTAGGTAGTTCAGGAGGATAGGTGCTTGAGTTAAACTTCTGCTTCTTGGTATATTGTGACGTCACTATCCTGAGGTTCTGTTTACTTATATTCGATCCGTCCAGCAATTTGTTGGGTCAACGAAAGTATCCGTTTCTGTACAGAACCGTATCAACTACGACCGGGTCAAAAGTGAACCGGAACCACACGGGGCCTGTTTGTTATGTAAATATTATTGCGAGGGTTGGACACAATAGCCTCAGCCTAACTCTGAGTGAACTTGACAGGTTTTGAATGGCGGGTTTTGGGTTGAAACTTGATACCGAGTTGTTGTTAGTTTCACGCATGAAAAAGTTATAAATACTGATGATCCAAGTGTTTTTTTCATCCAATTTATTAAAATTTGTTCTGAGATAGGTGAACGTCGGTCTTTTTTCCGTGTGGGACAACGAGTCTTGGTGTCAGAGTTTTTCAACTGCCTACTACTTACTTACTTGTAGTAACAAGGCCTCTACATGGTCAGTCTTACTAATCATAGACAGTAACCGGGACTTCCGCCTTAACGTGCTAGGCCTTCGACATGGTTGTGTATTGATTGCCGGCCGACTAAGGAATCATAGACAGCAACCGTGACCGCCGCCTTAACATGCCCTCCAAAGCTCGGAATCATATTTCTTACAGACACTCAGATGGTTCGAACTAGACTGGAAACAAATTAACAAAGTGAGAAAATCATCACTGGTAGACTACCAGTGATGATTTCTATGATGGTAGTGCCCCAACGGGCATCGAACCCGGAACTTTTGCGCCGCAGGTAGTCGCAGTTGTTAGGTGAGAAGGAAATAATAGCTAACGTAACGATTGCAGGGCATTGGAAGGCTTCTTCTTCAAAATTGTCTGAAGTTCTATTATTAGGACATATCACTACATAGTATAAAATAAAGTCGCTTGCCGTTTGGTGTCTCCTTATATCTTTAAAATTACCCAACGGATTTTGATGCGTTTTTTTTTATTAGATAGAATAACTTGAGAGGAAGGTTTATAAGTATAATTTATTCCGGGAAATTGTCACACTCCCATGGGAAAACGGGTAGCCCAACTGGTAGTAAACTTTTGACCCCCTTTTGACACCTTTAAGGATTAAAATTTCAAAAATGCTGAAACACGTATTTAATTATTTTAAGTTATGAGTCTCATCAGAAATTTTGAAACAGATCAAATTCATTTTAAAAAACGAACTTTCATACAAACTTTAAACCCCCGTTTGACCCTATTAAAGGTTAAAATTTCAAATATGCTGAAACACGTGTTTAATTATTTTAAGTCACAAGTCTAATAACAAACTTTGAAACTGATGATCACACTTAAGACAACGAACTTTCATACAAACTTTTAACCCTTTTAAAAAATGGAATTTAAAGTAAAGTCGCTTCCCACGTCTGTCCCTGTCTGTTTGTATGCAAATCTTCAAAACCACTTAACAGATCTGGATGAAGTTTTTTGTTTTTGAAGTTTTAGAGTGATTTTAAGAGGAAGGTTTTATGTATGATTTGTGTCGGGAGAAGGTCTGTTTCCCGTGGGAAATTAGTTAGCAGCGGGTGAAACCGCTGGGCGAGCCGCTAGTGAAGTAATAAAAATATTACCGATATAAATGTTATCAAATAGTTTGTCATACTCACCTCGCTTGGCGGATTGGCGAGCGCAGTGCAAGATGTTCCATTCTCAGGGGACGCTGCTGCCCATTTCTTAGATGATTACCTCTTAGACGATTTTTACGACACCCATGAGTGACACAATCAATACCTTTTTCCGTCTACCCTTAAAACGTATACCGATACCGATATTATACCGGTAGCCCTGTACCTCTCACTTGTCGTCGAGTCATTCCGTTTTTTTTGGCAACGTAACTCATGCGTCTGTCAGCTTCCGTTACGCAACATATCGCACCGTAAAACCCACCAAAGCCGTATTTGAATGGGAATAAGATCGGGATTCGCAATTTCCTTTCGTCTGACAGACGCATGCGTTACGTTGCGTTATAAAACGGAACAACACGACGACAAGCGAGAGAACCGCCTTCTTATACCAAAAACGATATTTGCTATCAACTGTAAAAGTATCAACAAAACCGAATTCGAATACCAAATTTTAAAACACTTCTCGTGTTAGGTATACAATTTTTACACACATTCACATATCACGCCTATAATCCCTTGCGGGGTAAGCGTAAACGGCCGCATAGAACGGACATTTACACCACGTCTGACAAACATTTGAGGGTCATCCGGAAAATTGTGTATCGCCATAGTGATAGGTTGAAAACCATTATTTGAAAACTTGCAAAATTTACAAATTGCCACTAGTAATGCGAAACACGCAGGATCAAATCAAATCCTGCCCACGCTTGAAAATTTGGCATGTTTTAAAAAAACGTAATTCGTATGTGTACATCCAGTAGCATCTCAGTAACATTTAGTCTCATGCAGTTACTATTTAAACAAGTATTTAGACATGTAAACACGACTAAATATCCCCATAACACAAATGGCAGCGTTGCCAACACTACCGATTTAACTTGACAATGGATCTATTGTTGCCAATATTGCATTATCACAAGCCGAACAGTTCTAGGTATAATAGTATGGTATATGGTTAGTTATTTCGTGTTAAAATAAACTATGTCAAGTGATACATACATACATACATTAAATCACGCTATAATCCCTTACGGGGAAGGCAGAGCGTAAACAGCCGCAAAAACGGACATTTACGCCACGTCTTACAATCATTTGAGGGTCATTTGAAATATTGTGTATCACCATAGTGACAGGTTGTCAGCCCATCGCCTAAATTTGCAATACACACCCTCAAGTCCCTTAGTCGCTTCTTACGACACCCACGGGCAAGAAATGGGGTGATGCTATTCTAAGCCGGCATCACACGGCCTCTTTGTCATGTGATGCCGGTTTAGAATAGCGTCACCCCATTTCTATTTCACGGTTGTCGTAATATGCGACTAAAGGACTCGAGGGATTTATGTATTACAATTTTAGGCGAAAGACTGACAACCTGTCATTATACAGCTATATGATTTTTCATAAACGGCTTTAATAATGTTGTCCACGGTAGCGATGGTATTTTAAGACCGTTAACGCTCTGCCTACCCCGCACAGGCGTGATATGTGCATGAACATGTAATTAAAGACTTTGTGACGTCCCCCGCATTAGGCAAGATAGTACATTACATAATTATGTGTTTGAGTAATGTCCTCTAATGGCCCGTGAGTGATCTTAATCTCCTATGCAATCTGAATCCAATTACACCATCAAAACATTGTTAGCAGTGAATTCATGTGAAGTAGGGTTAGAAGTTTTGTGTATCACATTTACAGAACCAAAACCATTGATTGCACGATTTATAATTTATAGGTAGGTCCGCAACGAATAAAATATGAATCATGTTTACAGTATATTTTAATAATTATAGACGGCATCACACGACTAATCTGCTCTGAAAATAGGCAGAATAGAGATTGAACTGTGTGCAGAAATGGATAAGATATTTCTCTTAGAATAACATGTTACTTTAATTTTTATATGACTTTTCTTGTTAATTTTATTATTTTCTAAACAGGTTGGCCTATTTACTCTTCGTAGGCTTTGCTTATTGCAATCTGTACTCGTAGCCTTATGACAACAGCTACGTAGCAACCATCTACGAACATCTACAGCTCTCAAATACTACCTTCTACAATTGTATGTAAGTAAGGTAAAGAGAAGATTATTGGATAAGGTAAGTAATCATTGCTGATGAGTCGTGTGATGCCGTCTTAGAATAGCATCACCCCAATTATACACGAGGGTATCGCAAAAAGTGACTATGCGATAAATTTCGGTATCCGGTTACGGACAGCAGTGTTACCTGTGAATGCAACATCTTGCACTGCGCTCGCCAATCCACCTGCCTAGCGTGGTGAGTATATCGCAATACCCCCCAATAGGGGGAGGCCCATGTCCAGCAGTGGACTATTTTAATGTTAATCTTTAAGTTATTAGTTTAAGTGACGGCCGATGTGGCGCAATGGAAGTGCGACTGCCTGCTACGCAAAGGTTCCGGGTTCGATTCTCGGTGGGACAATCAAAAAATTGATATTTATCACTTTGTGAATTTGTTCCCGGTCTGGTTAGGTTAGGTTAGGTTAGGTTACATTGCAGGATGAACCACCTGATTGTCTGAAAAGAAATGGTTCCGTGCTTCGGAGGGCACGCTAAGCCGTCGGTCCCGGTTGCTGTCTATGATTACTTAGACGGCGGTCGTTACACAACCATGTCAGAGGGCTACCACTAGTAGTAGGCTGTTGAAAATCTTTGACACCAGGGTTCATCGGGTCGTCGGATGACTCGGTGTCCCACACGAGAAGAGAGTTACTGCCGGTATTCATTTATGACATTACATAAGTATATTATTATTAGTATTATTAATTAGTAGAAAGCATGACAATGGAATATTTTTAAGTTTGTATAATTAATGTGGTACCTCTGAAATTGCTACACCCTTTAGGGTGTCACAAATGTACCTACTGGCTAACGTATTGTTTATATCTGTAAAGACATGTGACTTGCAATAAATATATGAATATGAATATGAATAATTGTTTTAGGTTCCTACGTATTTAAAGTAATAAAACAAAAGACAAAATTAATTAAATAATTACATTCATTTTGAAAGTAACAAAGAGGATTAGTGTAATTTAGCGTCACAAATTGCCTATTTAGGATTAAGCTAAGACTTAAGATGACAAAAGATAACTTAAAGCTCTGATGACTCTATTTTTCTTCAGAAATTGTTTCTTTATTAAATCCAAAACTTCAGTTATTTTATGAAAATGTGTCAGTAACAAATGCTTAGCTGAATCCTTCACTATGTTGGACCTACGGATGCGTCCGTCAAACAACTTGGTCGAATCGGGTGCGTTACAGTGTTCCATGCTATACGATTTTTGTATGAATGGGACGTTGAAATTTTCATTCATTTGACAGACGGATGCGTCAAAAATACGTCCGTGAGTCCGATAAAGTGGAAAAACCACCTTAACCACTATGCCCAATGCCCATAACATATTGTTTACATTATGACTTTACGGGCCGGATGGCGTAGTGGATAGTAGCCTGCCTGCCTATGCCGATGGTCGGGTATTCGATCCCTACACAGCACAAATTTATAAGTTACTTTTTAAATATTTGTGTTAAGTTAGGGTGTTCTATGTATAACATGTATTTATTTATGAAAACAAAAAAACAATGTATGATATGCTAGCGTAATAGTTTTTCTACTCACCGATAGATGACGTAAAAAATAAAATAGCAATGAAATGTGACCAAGCAGAGCACAGGTTGGTCAAAAGATTTCTACACATGCATATATCACGCCTTTACCTTTTGCTAGGTAGGCAGAGCCTTAACGGCCGTTAAATACGGTCACTATCGCCACGAATGAAAAATATTAGAGGGCCCTTGCAGAAAAATCGTATATCACTTTTTTACACATGAAACCTGTGCATAAAATCCTCGAGTCCCTTAGTAGCCTCTTACGTCACCAGCTACGGAAAGAAATGGGGTAATGCTATTCGAAACTGGGGCGTCACACGGTCATAAGATTAACTATAGATAAAGTGTTTTATATTCCACCATTCTTTCGTTCCATAACATCACGTAATAAAACAAGACCTTGTGAATCACGTGACCTGTGAAGCAGTTTGCACCCCGCTTCGGCCACAAACCACAATCTGTTTAGGGTGCTAGCGGACTGCCGACAATTGAACCAACTTTCAGACTAGTCTAAATAAAACAAAATCTTGTAAATCAATTGACGTGTGAAGCAGTTTGCGCCCCACTTCAGCCAAAAAAGCCATCTTTTTTCAATATAAAAAAAGGTAAGCATTTGTCTGCCATCTCACCTGATGTTAAGGGACGATGCAGACGATGTTGGAACATGCTCACCTAGATAATGCCTATTCACTCTCGCCTTAAAAAGGCCCATTTTGTAATGTACCGGAAACAGATCCGCAGGCAGTCTGTTTAAGGTAAAGGGTAAGCACACGGCAACAGTCGGATCTTCTATCGGACCACTTTAGAATAAATGCATTAGGATTTTTATGCTCACTTTGCTTCGTTATTTTGGATCAAATGAATAAAAGAATTTTCCAGGTTCAAGTCTATGATTTTGTATCGGACAAAGTAGTCTTGCGAACATTTCTTTCCCAACGGGATTGTGTTTTTGTGCGAGCAAATTTTCTTGGTCGTGTGTTGTTTCTTTGAGATCGATGTTCTAGATTTAAATGGCTTCAGTTTATCCTTGGCTTATTTTCGAGTGGGCCACCGAGTCTTCCAAAGTATTTCACTTCAAAGTGGATTTTAATCGACCCCGTTTGTTCCGTTTTTCTTTGTTTATTATACGATCACTTTACCAATTTTGAACGATTTGGATATTACTCAACCATCAAAAAGTCAGACGACAAAAACGGTCGTCTGCGGACACCCTATGGCACACTGTAGCCAAGTTTACGAGGGATCAATAAATCATTAATACGGGCAAGGTCGCGAGGTAATCAGACTTTATGACAGGCGGGTTTACGAACCGAACAGGCACACACTCCTAAACGCCGAGTGGCCTTTATATAGCACAATTGGAAGGGTTCAGACAAAGTGAATACATACATACATACATACACATATCACGCCTATAATCCCTTGCGTGGTAGGCAGAGCGTAAACGGCCGCAAAAAACGGTCATTTTCGCCACGTCCGACAAACATTTGAGGGTCATTCGGAAAACTGTGCATCGCCATAGTGACAGGTTGTCAGCCCATTGCCTAAAATTGCAATATACACCCTCGAGTCCCTTTGTCGCCTCTTACGACTCCCACGGGAAAGAAATGGGGTGATGCTATTCTAAGCCACGCACACGGCATACAAAGCGAATAACACTATACATACTTGGTGTGGAAATGAGCTGAAAATCTTTCAATAGGTGTAATAGCCTCATGAAAACAAAAATAAACCGCAAGGAAATTACGTCAAAACTTGTAAAAGTAATTTAAATCTCCGATAGAGATTATGTATAAGGCAGAGCAGTAGAGAGTTGAGCTAAGATTGGCTCGATAGCGTAGTGGATAGTACCCCGCCTGTTACGCCGAGGGTCATAGGTTCGATTTAAAAAGTAGATTTTCAAATATTTGTGTTGAGTTTGGATGTTTTATTATTATTATTAATATTAACCATTTATTGCACACAAAAACATTGCAAGAGACATAATATACAAAGAATGACGACACAACAGGACTACTTTCTTCCAGCTGACCTACAGAAGGTGAGACTTCTACAAGACAGGCGGATTGGGCATGCACAATCACGTACTTAAATAAATAAATGCCAATGAAAATGAAAATAAAATAACTTTATTCAATGTAGGATAGCATGATCACTTATTGACGTCATGATCGGTCATTGTAAAAAAAAGAAATTTGCATAACGCAATTTTCTTTTTTTATAACAATTTTGTATTGTCCTGATAGAAAACCGGCTCGGGCGAATAAAATGAATCTATATTTATACTATATATATGTTTTCTATGTATTTATTTACAAAAAAGTATTTAAGTAAGAGCCATCTAGTTCCCATTGTACAAACTTTGCATTTGGAGCTAGGTGGCGCTGTGAGAAATGTCCAGGATATTTATCCATACATTTTAATTAGTTCTTTTCTTCTTGTATGATAGTTCGGCATAATTTTAATTTTATTATTAATCTTACTTCGTGGTCTGGGATTATTTTAGTTCACGGAAACTTGTCGCTCTAGTCCAAATCAGTACAAAGGAAATTACCACTTATTGTTTAATTAGTCAGAACTGTTTGAATTTGATATCGCCGGAACCGCTTTAATCCTGTTCCCACCGCTAATTAACAGTTAATATTTGAACAAAACTGTGAATTAATTGCAGTTTTGTCGCGGTAAATACAATCCCATTGTCTCCGTTTCGGTGCCGTTAAATTTAATTTATTGTTCCAAAAATCATTTTCAGGTAATACGGGCGGTTGCTGCTGAAGCGTGTAACGACGTGCGATAAGATATAGATAAATTATATTATGCCGTGTGATGCCGGCTTGGAATAGCATCACCCCGTTTCTTTCCCGTGAGTGTCGTATGAGAAGACTAAGGGACTTGAGGGTGTGTATTGCAATTTTAGGCGATGGGCTGACAACCTGTCACTATGGCGATACACAATTTTCCGAATGACCCTCAAATATAATATGTCAGATGTGGCGTAAATGTCCGTTTTTGTGGCCGGTTACGTTCTGCCTACCCCGCTAGAGATAATAGGCGTGATATGTGTGTGTGTATAATTATACATTGCGTGTTATACTGACTCGGTTATAGTTAGAACCACATTGCGTGTTTACAAATAACTTGTGTATAAATTATCTGGTTTTTAAACAAACAAATCTTATATTTTCAGTCAGTTTTTTATGGTTATTAAAAAGTAAAACATTGTTGTCTGGTTGTCTTATGTCAATTCATGGGGATAGAGTAGGAAACGTTTCTAACTGTAAGCACAGTAAATATAAAGGCTTCTTTTGGCTGTAAGTACTACCTAGGCCGATCGACTCTCACATAAAACGTAATTTTTTCTTATAGGTCTTGTACTTGTCTCCTTCTACCACAAAAAATATTATTGTATACTAGAATTTAATAAAGCGATAATTTATGTCTAATGAGACCACGTGAAACTGTCTGATATAAACATATCGTGCTGATTCATATAAAAATAGCGTATTTTAAGTATTAGACTGACCAGTCAACCCGCGACCACAATACATGAAACTGTATTGAAACGTCGGGACACAGGTAAATTTCTAATATTTACCTTAATACTATCGCGATAGACCCGGTCTAATACTTAAAATGAGTGAAAGTGATCGCGAGTGCTTGAAAAGTTATAAAAATAGCGTAATAAGTAATTTATATTTTCTTTCACAAAAACAGCAATGTATATAACATTTGGGCTCGGTAAATGGCTGTTCAGGTGATGAATGTGACAATGAACACTTCATTGCGCAGACTCGGGAGAGGTTATAATTGTAGTGGTGTTGAAATACGGCTCCACGTAAATGAAACATTGTCCTCTATTTACTTTTTACCTGGCTTTTTTACTCGGCAGCCTTTTCAGGTCTATTTATATGGGGTGAAAATTTACTAGTGACCGATAGCGAAATCTTAAGACGGGCTGGTGATAAGGAACAACTGGCTGAAGAAACATAGGTTGAAAATTGACAAAAATATTTTGTGTTTCCTTGGTACCACAAATAAAAAGTTCGGCAATTTTGTATGAAGGCTCCAATTTTTTTATTAATTTCGACTTACGTTCTTTAGTCCGTGTTGAGTTTTCGCTATCGGTCACTAGTAAAATTGTACCCTTTATAGACAGGAATGTCTTTGTACGAGTATCTTTTTATTCGTACCGATATTTTTAAGTTTATTTTAGAAAATACAAAGGCTGATGTGTACATTTCTCATGTGTACCTACAACTTGTCCTGACTTTAAGCGTTTAGTCACAATTCCGCATTGAAAACCATATTTTAAAATACTTCCCGTGTAAGGTAAATAACATTTGGAAAACTTGCAAAATTTTCATCAAGATATATTTGTATAAAATAAAAAAAAGTATGAAAAGGACAAATGAGTATGATAAGAATCCTCTTGAACCAGATTCTTTTAGCAATCACCGAACAGAGATCGAATGTCACGACAGAGAATGAGTAATCAGAGTCTCCACTGATTTTCTCAAAGGCAATCCTTTCGAAGCACGGAGCGAACTAATTTCCTCTGACAATGGAGGCCGGTAATTTTCCGTAACAATGCCGGAGTTGGTAAAAATAAGATTTCCGGCCAAAGACCAAAAATTGCGGACACTGCTTTCTATACATGGAAAAATATAATATGGTATGGAAATCTGGTAATGGGGATTTACGAACAACAGATGAGCATGTGGGGATACATAACCTATGTATGTCTCACCTGCTTGTCTGAAACTACAGGCTACAAGTCTACAGGTGAAATATGTAGTACATTGCGTAGCCGGTTCATGTTCCTGGTATCATAATGGCTAACCGACTACGCAATGAATATTAAATTTCACCTGTAAAATTGTAGCCTGTAGTTTGATAATATCGGGTACTGGTCCCGCATTTCCTCATTTTATATCCTTGCAATGCCAGTAACACTCGACTGTCAGTTTATTGTAATATTATAGAATATTAAAACTTCAAACTGTTAGCAGAATACGAAACACTCAAAACCATGCCACAGACACGCTATTTACATACAACTGAAAAGATTTTTATTTAGGAGGTTTGGGACATGGGCCCGGATTCTCTTATTTTTTCACCTTTGAAATGCCAGCGACACTCGACCGTCATTTAATTGTCACCGTGATATTCTATAGTTCAAACTGTTAGCAGAATACGAAACGCCAAAAACCATGGCACTGACACGCCTACATACAACTAAAACGATTTTCATGAAGTAAATTCTGGACTTTGAGGACCTCAAAGAGGCCAACTCAAAAACGATAGGTTGCCAAAAATTGGCAATCACTGCTTTAGATTTTGTTAATACAATCTGCATTGGGCGTATTCCATTGATACGATAAGAAGAAGATAATGTTAAATAGCTAACGTCCTGTGAAAATTAAAATACATAAGTTTTCGTCTAAGAAAGTATAAATAGAGGGTTAAATGCTTGAATATATGTATTCGTTTGTATATTTCTTTATTACTCGTTTAACTTCAGAAAAACTATTTTAGATCAAATCTATGTTGGTAGGCAAAACTTTTTATCTGCTACCTAGTTCCCACAGTACAAGTTTTGCTTGGTTTGTATTTTTTTATTACTATTTAATTATTCTTTTTTAATTTATATCAATAATGTATCTTGGAGAAAAACTTTCAGTTTCATGGGCTGCTTCACACCTTGAATCATTTCAGCAATTTTTAACACGATACATTTTAAAATAATGGAAAGCAGTCCAAAGTTTGCAAGTCATTGCTTGCTGTTAGGTAAGTAGTTTGGTAACAGGACTAGTGGAAGAAAATGTTGATCACGCGGGACTGGGGTGGGGGTAATGCCAGCAAATAAGATAGTTTCGTTAAACAACTATTGATTTTTGTCGCTATCATATAAGGGAAATTACTACTCCTACAAGAGCCCACTGCTGGACATGAGCCTTCCCCTTTTGGAAGGTATTGGCCATATTCACCACGCTTGGCCTTCGGAATGGCAAGCGCAGTGAACGTGTTGTACATATTCACAGTGAACACTGCTGCTTGTTCTCTGGATTTATCCCTTTTACGACACCCACGGTAGTTTGCCGTCTGGTGCTTGGTTAGAATAGCATCATCCTATACGGAATATTTCCCCTAGCTAGATAAATTGAAAGCCTAATAGGAATATTAACTTTAGCTACCCCATTATTTATAGTTGTTATTTAAACGGGTTCTCTAACATCAGTCCATTGCAGTTTTTGAAAACTTGCAAAACTTTCTAGCGCGGGCAGGATTTGGTATTCATTCCATTGCAGGGCATGTCTCTCCCCCTATTGGGAGAGTATTGCGGAAACAAACGCGAAAATTTAAAATTTTGTATTTTACCTACCCTATCCCGGACCGACGGTTTAAACTGTCCTTTGAAGCACATTGTATTGTCCAGACATTGTTTGTTAAGTGTTTCAGTAAATAAAAATTTATTATTATTATATTATTACAAAACTATCTCTTTTAAGGAATTCCTGATGGTAGTAAAACTTTACAAAGTGACGAATGTAACAAAAATAATTTTGTCACCCACTTGAGGCGAACTGGGGACTTCTGAATTTTAGCATCCGTACCACTGAATTGAGAGCTTTTGAATGATGTAAATGAAATACAAAATGATATCCGATGAAACCCTTATGTGCGCTTAAATGTTATCAATTTCCTCTTATAGGCAATCAAATAAATAAACAGGAAAATCATACTTATAAGGACCTACTTATGTCGAGCCTCTTTATGTTGAAACTCGACGTTCTTATTTACTGCTTTCGTATTCGTTACTTAGCTTCAAAGTACAGCTTTATATAGACACCTAATAATCTTCAACTAATGATAATTTTCCTTCAAACACTTTGTATTGGAAATAACATTCTATTTGATCAATTCTAGCAAATAATGTAGAGGAATGAAATCAGATAAATTTTCTATTTTGACAACGCATCAATTTTATTAGCCAATTATTCGATTTCATTGTTATTTTCTTAAATTTGCAAAACTAAGCGAACAAGAGACAAGAAAGGATTTTCTTGTCTCTTGTTCGCTTATTCAGTCATTTACGTGCTAAGTTTCTTTGATTTCATAAAACGAGCGTTCGTCTATAGTCTAGAGTGGTAGTTAGCTGTAATTGTATAAGAATAAAACTGGAATTCGCAATTTCCTTTCTCTAATAGACGCGTGAGTTTCGGTGCGTTAAAATAACGGAACGACCGACGACAAGTGACAGAACCGATTATACGTAATAACTGAAATAATTACAAAATAAACAATTAAATCAAATAGGTACCAGTTCAACATCCGTAATGGAAAGCCCGCATGGCAGCCCAAAGCTATAATTGTTAAGTTTAATTGTCAACAAGATCCCAATCAAAAATTTTAATTAAGTGAACAAATGTATTGAGCAGCAATGGTGGCAAGCATTTTACTTCACCGACTTTGAAAAAGGAGGTGACAATTACAACCCGTTTGTTTGTAACATATTCAACATTCTATAATATGTCGACATGTGATTTCCTCAAAATTTGTGAAAAATTTGAAATTTATAATATCATAAATTTTAAAACTAATGGAGTGATTTAAATTTTTTATTCGTTTAGGAATTTTTAAACTAAGGACAGGCGCTGCAATTAATTGAAAAAAAAAAACCTAAGCCTGTAATAGTATTCACATGGTGAAATTAGTTCCAAATGGAGAAAAAGGTATCTGGATACATTTGGTCAGATAATATAACCTCAAAACTGTAGGTCGGATGCATGGAGCCAAATGTAGCAGATCATCTTAGAGAAAGGCGCTTTTTTATATAACTAAAGAGAACAGCTATTGTAACATTTCACACACCAATACCAAAGCCAGAAAACCAATCTCAGCTTTTCAGCACTAAATATTTAAGTAAAGATTTAAAACATTGTTCTTCTTTTTCCACCGCAGTTTTGAATCTCACATCCATATTTTGAAGATAAACGATTTGATTCTATTGTTGTTATGCGCACACAAACTATTACTTCAATGTAAGTTTGTTACTTAACATTTCAATTTTTTTTTAATAAATGTATACGGATTACGAGTTATATCCACATCTTTATGTCTCAGAGAGAAACGTTTATGGTCTTACCTATGTGTTATTTTTTGTAAACGCTAATGTACCGTGTATTCTAAAATAAACAAAATAAAATTAAACATTCACATAAACACTAATACCAAGAAGCACGTCACACACTTACAAAATTACCACAAATAATTTGCAGGTTAAGACAAAATAACAACACAGTGTAATGACGAAAAAACAAGATACAAAATAGACCAAACAATACGATTCATACTTGAAAATGAAAATGAAATAACTTTATTCAATGTAGGATAGCATTATCACTTATTGACGTCATGATCGGTCATTGTAAAAAAAAGAAATTTGCATAACGCAATTTTCTTCTTTTTATAACAATTTTGTATTGTCCTAATAGAAAACCGGCTCGGGCGGGATAAAAAAATAAAAATAAAAATAAAGGCACTGCCTCGGGGCTGGCCAGGTTAATTACACAGCACGTAACTTTACGCCACCACCATTTGTAAACGACATATGTTTCAAATTTTAGTCAAGATTTCCAAAGCGTGTCATTTACATGCGTATAATTAACCGGACCCCCTGAACAGGAAAAACCCCCCAAAAAACCTGCCCAGAAGTGCTCCTACTCTAAATTAACAATCTTTCTAGGCCCTAAACTGCCCTAGCTAATTTTGGAAATAACGAATAATATATATGTATAGCCCAAAAATGGCTACTACTAACTATCATGACAATCACCGCCAAAGAATGACTAATTGATAACTAATCTTAAAAAAGATCGAATAAGATGATTGAAGTTGTTTGAAGCTCTCCAAATAAATGTATTTTGCGATTAAAGCATACGGTAGAGTAAAAAAGACAATTCGAAAGCAGGGACTTACCAGGAGCTAAAGAAGAAGCCTAAGACCAGCACTTATTGGCTTCGTAGATAGAAGTCGGTTTTATATTTGCCAAAAAAGGAAATGTTTTTAATCTGGATTGGCCCTCTGCCAACGAACGGTGTCGAGTGGCTCAATGTAAGCCCGCGTTATTGGTTCACCCAATACAGACCTACTGACACTTTTATTTCATTCTGTATCGACTGTCTGTTTTGTTGTAATGGCTTTGTGTTTACTATTGCGAAAAACTCATTCGGTATTTATAGAGTTTTTGATTTGGCAGGCAGTTTATCCCTCTACGTTTTGGCTGCTTACGGCAGCCTTCTTTTGGAGGTCGCCAGATCACATACGCTTGAACGTCAGCTGTAATTGCTGAAAAAACTCACTCGGATAGGGTGCATTTAAACCATGACCCTGAACAACTTTGCAAACATAAATATTTCAGGAAACATCAAAGAAGTTTGACTTCCTATAGTAAAAGCAGTCAGCTGATCGTGATTTTGTATGATAGGTCGATATTTATCACTTTGTGAATTTGTTCCCGGTCTGGTTAGGACATTGCAGGGTGAACCACTTGATTGTCCGAAAAATAAATGGTTCCGTGCCTCGGAGGGCTCGTTAAGCCGTCGGTACCGTAACTTTTACGGCGGTTTCACAACCATGTCAGAGGTCTACTACTAGTGGTAGGCGATTGAAAAACTCTGACACCAGGGTTCATCGGGTCATTGTCTACTTGGTGTCTGGCACGAAAAGAGAGAGATTTGTTTGTCGTTTCCTCACATATGTTCCTAGAGAAAAGTAGATCAGTTTCATGGTTCATGGTTTGCATGCATCCTTTTAGTATTCGGAGGGCTGTTCCTTACACCCTATATATTTAGTCTTGATAAACACCTTCCTCTTAGCTACTAAGTTTGACTGCTGGGCATATGCCTTCTTCTACCTACCACGTTTGGTGAGCGCAATAAATGGTTTTGGAACGTTTTCCTTCGGTTTATCCCGTAGTAATTTTTACAAAATCACTAGTTAGAACTAAAGTGATGCTATTCTTAGCCGCCACGACACGGTTTATAAATACCTACTTGCATAACGAAAGTGTTGATTTATAGCGAGCATATAAATATCCATTGACCCACGTATTTATAGATATGTCTGTCGTCGAGTGGTATTTTTGCAGCTGCGCTTGTGAGTAGCAATGTGCCGTTCCCATTTTAGTATTTTACGGGGAATATTCCCAAGGGAATAGTCCTATGAAACTGTGTCAATATGGACTACTGGAGCAAATCTGCGAGGCAGTTCAGCGTAAAAAATGAACTAAACTACATAAAGGAATGTTCCTAGAAATTTTTTAAGCATTCCCTTAATTTATTGTTTTTATTTGCAATATTTCGATCTAAGTTTCTTGGGCAAAGTTGTATATAATCACGAGCCAAAGCAAACCCTTGAGTATCTTTTACTTGTCAAAATGCACCACAAATACATGCTTTCGGCATATTATTATTCGGATTGGTAATCCCTTATCCCTAAGTACATTATTACTTTACTAGAATTCTAAAATAATCGAATTTTCTGTCCTATGACCTAGACTAGAGTCAAGAGCAAAAAAAAAAAAAAATTATTTGAGTTTTATAGCATCTTATTTACAGGTTAGGTACAATCCGGTACGGTCAACTGAGCTAGGTATATAAGAGGTATGTATCTTTGGGTAGACCTTCCTTGAGAGGTCTAATTTTTTTTTTCATATTTCGTCCTTTGATCCTTTGGGAACGTTGTTCCTTATCACCAGCCTGACTTGAGGTTTTGCTATCGTTCACAAGTAAAATTTTACCCTTTCTAAGTTTTACATAGATAAGTCAAAACGTTGATAAAATATGACATCGACTGATAGGCAAAAGTACTTTTCAAAGTCGTATCAGTCGTAACTCTACGCAACATAATTATAACTATTCTACAATATTCCGTATTTGCATAATACATAATACCAAATTCACCCAAATACGACAATGTAATATTAATACAACCACTTGCTACTAGACATGATTGAGACGTTTATAATACGCGCGCCGGCTGTGATGAACGTTGTGACAGCTTGATAATATTGCTCAGAACAGGTGACGTAGTTTCACGTAGATACGTCATATGCTACGTGATGCGACACGGTTACGTCAGCGACATAGGTTTCGAATGTGAGTGACGTACATTGAAGGGTACGGATGAGTGGATTGATTCGATTGATTGAGTTCAATGGGTTCACTGTTTTCCTATTTCTGTAAAATAATTCAAATAAATATATATATTGCCGTGTGATGCCGGCTTAGAATAGATTCACCCCATTTCTTTCCCGTAGGTGTCGTAAACTTAGGGACTCGAGGGTGTGTATTGCATAATTAGGCGATAGGCTATCAACCTGTCAAATGATTGTCAGACGTGGCGTAAATGTCCGTTTTTACAGCCGTTTACGCTCTGCCTAGCCCGTAAGGGATTATAGGCGTGATATATGTATGTAATATGTATCCATGTAATTCAAATAATCTTTTGGGTTACCTAATTTTATTTTCAACATGTAGTGGGTAAGTTTAAGTCGGGCTATTAAATAGGTAATTTGATGTGCTGTTGATAAGACCAAATTAGAAATTCGCGGGCAATGGCGAAGAGCTGCGGTAGCCCAGGCGGAAGAGGCATCACTACTAGTGATAGCGAATGTCACAGGTTCAAATTTTTCAAGTTTTTTGGAAACCAATTAAGAATTTTTAGTTTATTTCTCTGTTTTATTAAATTAAGTAAAAATCTCGCAATGCCTTACAAAAAATGGCTGTCTCATTTTTATTCATTTATTTTCAGGTCTCCAACCTATTTGTTTGTGTGTAGGTTGCCGATTGAAGATTATTCAATACTTGATCTTGCCAAGAAATAAGTATTTTTCTCAGTATTTATTTTATGTCACCTTCACACAATGCCAATATGAGCAGGGATATAGTAAGGGAAGTGGGAAGCGTGAGTATGTAAACTAAGTATGTTACAGTCATGCCGCTGCCCGTGCTCCAACTAATGTCGGCTTTTAGCGCGAGAGTCAAAGCAACGCCAAGACGAACGTGAGTGGATTGTATTGCTATCTTGCTCATTCATTTTGATGCGAGAAGAGTATGACGGCAGGTGTGTGAGCACTTACTCGCGTTGATACTTCCGGAAATTATTTCGAGGAATATTCACGGTAGCGAGAGTAACAAGAGCAGGTGCATTGTGTCACAATATACCAAGAAGCAGTCGTTTAACTCGATTTAACCTTTCCGCTTCCATCTACATTTACATAAGCAGGGTAAAAAAATTGGTTGCGAACCCGAATTTGACTGTTTTCACACTTAAGTATTAGGTCCTTACATATGAAATTGTCGTTTTGTCGTACTGGCCACTTTGATCACAAATTTCTCCTATTTGGTTAGGAATTCGAAATTCAAATTTATACAGCTATTTCCACATAAAGTTGTGTTTCGTTAACCGTAATTCATTTGTTTTTTTACTTATCTTTTTTCTGTTTGCATTGCTAAATTTACAAAATGGAAAATTTGAAATATCGCGTTATTTACGAGTACGAGTTCCACCGTGGCACCAGTGCTGCGGAAACGGCTCGAAGGGTTAATGATGTGTATGGCGGTTGTGTCGCAAAAGAAAACACAGTGCGTTTTTGGTTCCAACGTTTTCGTTCTGGAAATTTCGACCTGCAAAACAAGCCCCGTGGACGGCCGGAGGCCCAAGTTGATAATGAAGAATTGAAGGCTATTGTGGAAGCGGATCCATCGCAAACCACGTCCGAATTAGCTGCAGGCTTCGGTGTTAGTGATAAAACTGTTTTAATCCACTTGAAGCAAATTGGAAAGATTAAAAAACTTGAAAGGTGGGTTCTTCACGAATTGAGTGAAGCAAACCGGCAAACGCGCGTCAACTGCTGCGTTACATTACTTGACCGGCACAATAACGAAGGGATTTTAAATCGAATCATTACCTGTGATGAAAAGTGGATTCTCTTCGATAATCAGAAGCGCTCATCGCAATGGCTGGACCCTGGCAAGCCAGCCAAAGCCTGCTCCAAGCGAAAATTTACCAATAAAAAGTTACTTGTAAGCGTTTGGTGGACTAGCGCCGGTGTCGTTCATTACAGTTTTCTCAAATCTGGCCAGACGATTACGGCAGATGTGTACTGTCAGCAATTGCAAACCATGATGGAAAAGCTAGCTGCTAAACAACCGAGGTTGGTCAATCGCTCTACGCCACTGTTGCTTCACGACAACGCTAGACCACACACTGCACAACAGACGGCTAGCAAATTAGAAGAGCTTCAATTGGAATGTCTAAGGCATCCACCGTACTCCCCGGACCTTGCTCCAACAGATTACCATTTTTTTCGAAATTTGAATAACTTCTTGCAAGGGAAACTTCCTGCGTCTGTGTTTCCAAAAGCATACAACCCTAATCTCTTCAAAGTAAGAGTGAACAGGCTTCTTCTGGGTGAGCTCGCTCCATCTTAGACTCTGTCTCTGTCCTATGACCTAGACTAGAGTCAAGAGCAAACCCATCATTAATAAAAAAAAAAAAAAAAAAAAAAATTCAACTCAGATGGGGCAGTCCAAATCGCCTTCAAAGATTTTATTGATTCCCGTCCGAATGGTTTTTTTAGTAAAGGGATCAATGAACTACCTATGAGATGGCAAAAGTGCATAGATTACAATGGCTCATACTTTGATTAAATAAATATACTATATTAAAAAAAATCGACTTTTTGTTCCTCCCATACAAAACGCCAATTTCATATGTAAGGACCTAATACCATTGTGCTAAGCTAAAAATTTAATTACATTATAATTTAATTAATTGTTAGGTTTGTTGGTATTAACAAACCTTGTTGGTATTAATTTTCCCGATTTCCTGATATTTTGACAGAAACGCGTGGCGGCAGTACAGTTCGCTGTGCCACGAGCGGCACGAGATTCTATGTAATAGTCGTGTACGTATAGGTCGGTCAGGCGTGTGAATGTGTGTGTGCGCAAACCGGGCGTGAGTATGAAGTTAAACTACTGCTCCTTCGTATATTGCGAATGTTTGAAAGTAGCATTAGGAACATAATTTGTTTTGTGCTTCAAAGGTCTTTGGAGTTTTTCTAAAAATACCCACATTGTAGATTTAGATCATAAATGAAAAGCAAACTCTTCTAAATCCACAAAACCTTTGCTTGTAGCGATCTCAAACAGCGTACTGACACGTTTTCGTAAATCTGTTTGCTGGTTATTTCTGGATTCTCTTTGATATTATATCAACCGCCTACCAGATAATAGCTTTACTTATTTATTGAGTTATTTATTTGTATTTATCAATATCAATAAAGATCCGTGCCATGTGGTGCCGGCTTAGAATAGCATCACCTCATTTCATTCCCGTGAGTGTCGTAAGAGGCGACGAAAGGACTTGAGGGTGTGTATTGCAATTTTAGGCCATGGGCTGACAACCTGTCACTATGGCGATACAAAATTTTCCGAATGACCCCCAAAAGCTTGTCAGACGTGGCGTAAATGTCCGTGGGGGGGGGATTATATCCGTGATTTGTGTGTGTGTTTGTGTATATAAAAGCCCGGTTGGTGATGCCAGCTTAAAATAGCATCACCCATTTCTTTCCCACGGTTGTCATAAGAAGCGACTAAGCGCCAACCCTGCGTAGAGCGGGCAGCCCGCTCTACGCAGCGTTGGCGTTATGGGATTCGAGAGCTCTATGTGTATTACAATTTTAGGCGACAGGCTGGTGACCTGTCACTATAGTGATACACAATTTTTCTGAAACGGTATAATGGGTATAATGGTGATTTTTTTTTACCATTTAATGTACACAAAAACATTACAAGAAAAACACATACAAAGAATAACGACACAACAGGACAACTTATTTCTAATTACAAATTTCTGCCAGCTGACCTACGTTAAGTGGACTTTATAAGACAGGCGGATTTGGCATGCACAATAGAATATAATAATATAAAATAAACCTACAGACGAATAGATTTAATATACTTAAATAGACTTACAAGCAAAAATCAACCTACATTTAAATAAATTGTACCTTAAAAGAAATACTTATATAATATTTACAAATATACCCACTAACACATACATAATCTAATGTCAATATTGTCAGGCGTGGTGATAGCGACCGTATTTTACGGCCGTTAACGCTCTGCCTACCCCGCTAGGGATAAAAGTGTGATACGTGTAAATATATTTGCGAGTTATTTCTATATCCTCTTTGTTTTATCTCCGGTGGTCCCAGGTTCAATTACCAGGCACTCACAAAGTTGATATATGTATCACCAAGTGATTTTTTTTTCCAAGTGAGCAGGACATTGCAGTCTGAACTGTTTGATTGTCCGAAAATAAATATGGTTTCGTGCTTCGGAAAGCATGTTAAGCCGTCGGTCCCGGTTGCTGTCTAGGCGGTTCATAAACTGTAACACGAGCGTTCATTGGGTCATCCGTTGACTTGAAATCCTACACAAAAAAAGAAGAAGAATATCATTAAAAAAAATACTGGACTAAAACGGCTTGCACGCATCGCATTTTCCGTTTTTTTACTATATCCGGACATTAATGAAATCCTATGCAAAAAACATATACCATGTCGCACTTCGCAACAGTCGCCAACTCATAGATTTTGCTGTGAAATTTCCCCTACATCGGATGTTAGTACGAAGAACCTTGTAAATATTAAAGTTTAAAGGATCCCACTAAGCAGTGGAAGGCTCCGTAAGGGGCCGCCTGGCTCGCGACCACCATCCCACCGAAGTCTGGTGCCAAGTAGTTGCTGCGTTCCGTCAGTGTGTGGGAGTGCCAGTGCCTTAACAGGCTTCTTCTGGGTGAGCTCGCTCCATCTTAGACTCTGTCTCTGTCCTATGACCTAGACTAGAGTCAAGAGCAAACCAGTCATTAAAAAAAAGTGAAGATTTGTCTGAGGAATCCAAAGAACATGCACCATTTCTAGTAGAAAGCATAATACAAGGAAACTTCCTATAAGGTTAGATTAGGTTTGTAGGAAACAAATTCCATTTGTTTCAGGTTTTTTTTTTTTTTTTATTAATGATGGGTTTGCTCTTGACTCTAGTCTAGGTCATAGGACAGAGACAGAGTTTATCACTAGTCGCAGTGACTGGCGAATTCCAAGCTTATTAGGCAAGGCAATCAGCAATTAACCTATTACGATTTCTTGCTACCCTGGTATAAGCAATACTGGCACCATTGCAAGCAGAAAGCCAACAAGGATACTTAGATATATTATTTTCACAAAGTATTTAATAAACTTGCTTCGATTGTTTCAGGTTACAATTCGATTTATTACTTTTTGCAGTGACTTGTGGATTCCAAGCTTATTAGGCAAGGTAATCAGCAATTAACCTCTTACGATTTCTTGCTATCCTGGTACAAGCAATATTGGCACCATTGCAATCAGAAAGCAAACAAAGAAACTATCTCAAGGTGTTTAGTAAACTTGTTTCGATTGTTTTATTGTTCAATGCGATTGATCACCGCAGGTGCAATCAGAAATTAATCTCATACGACTTGTTGCTATCCTGGTATGAACAGAACTGGCATCATTTCGAGCAAAAAGCCAACAAGGAGATTTTATTTTTAGATAGATATATAGAATTTTTCTCAAGGTCTTGTTTCGATTGTTTCAGTGTTCTTAATAATTACTCACTGTTCACAATGACTGGTGAATTCCAAGCTAATTAGGCAAGGCAATCGGCAATTAACCTCTTGCAGTGTGCTGCCCTGGTCTAAAATGCAGACGGAAAGATCCTGCACATACAATATTAGACGATGAATTTGAACATATTCTCTCGGGTTTTGAAGCTTTCCTGGAAATCTATAATGCTTTCATACAGAAATCCTAGTGGGCGCTGAGAGCTAGTAATGTGTTCAAGTGTATTTTTTTATTTGTCATATCAAAAAATTACCTTTACATTGCCTGTATTGCTTACGTTGTCCTATATCACGCCTTTCATCTTTTGCGGATAGGCAGAGCGTAAAAAACTTGCGGAAAGGCAGAGGGTCATTCGGAAAATATGTATCGCCATAGTGACAGGTTGTCAGGCCATCGCCTAAAATTGCGATAAACATTTAACCCTTGAGTCCCTTAGTTGCCGACACAGTAAATTAAATTAATGGATTGATGCTTTTCTAAGCCAAATTTGACAAGATTGCCATTGAATCGACAAGAAGAAGAAGAAGCCAATATCACACGGCAAATCATATTATTTCCTCAATAACAGTAATACCGCTTCAGCTTGTGCATAAACACCGGAACGACCACAAGCACAAGCGCTGGAGTGGAAAGGTGGCTGGTTTCAATTAGTCGCTGCGTCTCTTCATCTACGGGAAATATAGCTTGTTATTCGGCCGGTGGCAATTCCAAGGCTGTATTTGCACCTGTGCGTTTTCAATTTATCACATGCAGAAATAACTTGCTTGACAAAATATTACTAGAGTATGTGAGCAAAGAGATTGGGCGTGGGCAAAAAGTGAACTTATAATTGCGATGATATTTCTCATACTGAGGCCCAGAGGCACCCTCAATTTTCACGCCTATTCTTTTTCCGCATCGACTTTAGCTGTTCAACTGTCAAAAGCTATTTATTAATATCATCTTAACCGTAATCAAAATTAAATTGGCAAGTAGATATTGATAGTATGTTTTAGAATGATTTATTGGGACAAGCTTAACCTACGCTTTCTGTTGCAATGATTGTAGCTTTATAGCATCTACACTTCTTTTTTCTGGGACACCGAGTCGATGTAACCGTAAGAGTTTTCCAATCGCCTACTACTAGTAGTAGGCCTCTGACATGGTTGTGTAATGACTGTTATCTGAGTAACAATCAGGTGGTTCACCCTGCAATATCCTAACCAGTAAACAGCAACCGGGAACAAAGGCTTGACGCATATACTAAAATACATATCTCTATAATCTACCATAAAAATAAGAAGCACATAAATGTGCAAGTCAAAATTGCACTTTTGTAGACAGACCTGCCATGAAGAAGAACGGACCACTGGCGTCAATGGTTGAATTAATTCAAGATATTCAATTGGATTTGAGGTTTATGCGAGACGAAGCGGGATTTATTGGTGATTCAATTCATTCGGTATTTCTATAGAACAAACGGTTTATTGTTTTGTTGAATTATTTTAAACTTTCAACAAGTTTGAATTGATCTGATCAAATATATTTAAAAGGGTGAATTATTTGTTAATATTTTGATAATAGAAGTTATTTTATGGAAACTAATTTATTTATTTATTTGATTAATTATTTAATTATTTATAAACATCAAAAGCATTTGGACTTTTTTGCGGTCATTGTCACATACTTATTGTTTTATTTACAAAATCAAAAGTATTATTAGTGATACTAGCAAAATAAGTTTTACTAAGCAAAAAACTATTTATGTAGAAGCACATTATAACGATTGCTAGAAATGACAGACGTGGTATCCACCAGCACAATTTGATTAATGTATTATTTATTGTACACAGAAACAGTAAAAAGGCAAACACATAAAGAATACAGACACAACAGGCACTGCTTATCTCTAATAAGAAATTTCTAACAGCCGACCCATGGAAGAGTAATGGTATTAAACGAAATGCGGATATAACAATATTATACTAGGGGGAGCCACTCACAAAGTAACGCTGTTAAGATCATCTGTAAAGATGTTTTAGTCCTAATGATACTAGGGGATTTTTTTTCAGTTTAATTTACTCGCCAAGCCTTCAAAATTTATCAGAACCTTAAATATCAATTATATCCCTTACTTTCGGTATATATCTACTTATCTACTGCTATACCTATAGTAGGTGTTGAACTCAAGCTCTTCGCATCGCCTATCGCACGCCGTCATGTACAACTAGATCTGCATTTAATTAACGGGTGGATTTCAATTTCCGTGCCGTCTACTGGGAGAGCACTGGCCTGATGTGTGATCGTATATTCCGCATAGGTAACAACTGTAGCTGCCTACGAGATGTGTTGCTACGGTTCGTAGCTGTTTTGCTACGCCGTAGTATTAAATATATCTATGGAAAATTTAGATTGCATTCTTTTTCTTTTCATGTCATTCAACGACACTGAGTCATTCAACGACCCGATGAACCCTGGAGTCAGAGTTTTTCAACCACCTTCTACTAGTAGAAGGCCTCTGACATGGTTGTGTAACGACCGCCATCTAAGTTATCATAGACAGCAACCGGGACCGACGGCTTAACGTGCCATCCGAAGCACGGAACCAACTTTTTTTCGGACAATCAGGTGCATTAAAAACATGAATAAAATAACACTATTGCAAACATTTCTGGTCTATATTCTCAGACACATTTGTACTCCAGTTCTTGAAATTATTTATTCAGTAGATACGCATTAATAGCTCGACCATAAATTGTCTTCAATAAAACTATTTTTTCTACAAAAGCTTTTTAACATGACTACTTTAAGACCTACCATGACTACAAGCAATTAAAACGTAACCCTTGAAAATTACAATTGCAATGAAATTGTAGTAATGTCCTAACAACCGTGGGATATGCAAATGGGTCGTCTTATCGACGTTATGGTCGTGCTCTACACTTGAATAATAATAGGGTTGTGCCAAGAAAGCGCTGGCCTCTGATCTCTGGATGAGGGTCGATAGTTTGATGTGGTTAGATAGGGGCTCATTATCTGAGAACGGATGGGAGAGGAAGTATGACGTATATTATAACTAGACAACGGATTATATGCATTTGAATATTTTTCCGAATGACCCTCAAATGTGCCGTGTGATGCCGGCTTAGAATAGCATCACCCCATTTCTTACCCATGGGTGTCGTAAGAGGCGACTAAGGGACTCGAGGGTTGGATGTGTATTGCAATTTTAGGCGATGGGCTGACAACCTGTCACTATAGTGATACACAGTTATCTGATTGACCCTCAAACTTTTGTCAGACGTGGTGTTAATATCCGTTTTACGGCCGTTAACGCTCTGCCTACCCCGTAAGGGATATAGGCGTGATTTATGTATGTATGTATGTACCCTCAAATGTTTGTCAGACGTGGCGTAAGAGTCCGTTTTTTTGCGGCCGTTTGCGCTCTGCCTACCCCGCAAGGGATGAAGGCGTGATATATGTATGCATGTAATATTTAAAACATTTTCATTGTTAAATGCATATTTTTTAAAATCTTGTACAAACATACATACATATATCTCAGAGCGTAAACGGCATAACACCTAGTCTGATAAACATTTTGAGTCATTCAGATAATTGTGTATCACCATAGTGACAGGTTGTCAGCCCATCTCCTAAATTGCAATCCACATGCTACCCTTGAGTCCTTAAATCGCCGCTTACGATACCGAGAAAGACACGGGTTGATGCCATTCTAAGCCGGCATCATACGGCATTAATAATACTATTAAATATGTGTGAAAATGACCGCGATTACATAGCTTTAATTATTACTATTATGTATTCAATTAATGTTAGTTAAAGCAAAAGTTTCGAAGCACATTTTACAGTTATTATTACATATTATTTGCCACAGAACAAAAAGTAATCTAGAACCTATCTTTAAAGACACAAATCTTTGATCTGGTAAGCAATTTTCGAAGGCGTCTACAAGACGACAATTACTTACTTTCAGTAAAGATCAGAAGCAGCCTTCATTACTGGTGACAGCAGAAAGAAACCCCAACGACCCTTCGTCACTCATTACAGAGGAAAAAATAACCCCAAATCTGAAAAGATTTTCACGCAAAAAACTCAGCCGTTGAATGTTCAAATTGAACCAATATATATTTTAAGATTATCAAAGGAACGTAGATAAGTCTTTTTGAAATTAATACAAGACAAATTACTAAAAAGTCCAGATTTTTTCGGAGATTGATGCCGGCTTAGAATAGCATCACCCCATTTCTTTCCCATGGGTGTCGTAGGAGGCGACTAAGGGATTCGAGGGTGTGTATTGCAATTTTAGGTGATGGGTTGACAACCTGTCACTATGGCGATACTAAATTTTCCGAATGACCCTCAAATATTTGTCAGACGTGTCGTAAATGCCGTTTTTGCGGCCGTTTACACTCTGCCTACCTCGCAAGGGATATAGGCGTGTTATATGTATGTATGTATTGAATACATCAATGAAAACCACAAAAAGTTAAATACAAGAAAACTTCAATCATATTGAAAGAGTAAGCAAAAATATAAGGTAATATTAGCAGCACCTCGCGGAGCCATTTTTAGGATCTATTTCTATTATAACGTTGCCCAAGGAACATAAGTTGAAATATGATAAAAATATTTTAAGTTTTCATAGTAAGTCAAATCGGCTGATCGGTCATTTGTATAGAGGGACCAATTTCTTTGTTCATATTTCGACCTATGGATCCTTGGGAAAAGTTCTTCCATATGTTAAAAAAGGTGTTTTAAGGTAATATATATTTTTTATATTTAGGTTAATATATAATTGTTTATATTTCTATCCATGTTTTTTAAGTATATTGTTTGTCATCTTATGCTATGTATCCGCATTAATTTACATTCAAACGTAGATCCCTTATAAGATAGGCAAAGCGTTAACGGCTGTAAAACGCGTATTAAAACCACGCCTGGCAAATGTTTGAGTGTCAATCAGAAACTTGGGATCACTATAATGACAAGTTGTCAGCCCATCGCCTTAAATTGCAATACACATCTAACCCAGTTTGGGGTCGGTTTGCATAAAATTTTAAGTCATATTTGTATTACGCATATTTTATACAGTCATAATTATTCAAGGTCATAAAAACAACACGCATAACCCTTGAAGCATAAATTACCAAGTCATAATGTCGACTATGGGCCACAACCGCTGCACCATAACCTATTACTTTAAAAGTGTTTCAAATTATAAAATAGGTCAAAATAAAAGTATGACTCTCAATGCAGTATGACACATAAATATTATGCCAAAAAAATAGTATGACAAAAAAAAATATGCAAACCGAGTTATGCCAAAGTATATCAGGAACTTCAACAATATGCAAAACGATGGTATCCCATCTAACCCTTGTGTCCCTTAGTCACCTCTTACGACCATGGGTAAGAAATGGGGTGATGCTATTCTAAGCCGCATTAATTATGTTAGACAAAGATTCAAACCTACACAGTATTTTTTTGAACGAAACACTTTACCTTCTAGCATTATGATATGATACAATATTCAAATTATTCAAAACACGTGAGCTAATCTATATTTGAGGTGAAATTTTGTGCGTTATAAATCACCCTTCGCTGACGATAAGACTGATTGATATGCTGGGGCTGTAACGACCTCCATAGATCCATCTGACCTCTATAAAACCACCTGTGACTTATAAATAGGTTAAAAGACTTAACTGAGAAATGGAATAAAAATCAAGTCTTTACTATTTTATTTTATTTTATTTATAAATTTAAAAGGGCACATACAGCCATGTAAACAAGAGGAAAAATACAAACATGTGTTAACAAAAAAAAAACGGAAGGTCCATAGAATAACATATAACAATTTGTTTTAAGTGAGCAAACGATAAAGATTTACTATTGTAAGTCTTATACCATTTGCTCACTTACAATAGTAAGTCTTTACCGTTTGCTCACTTAAAACAAATTGTAACAACATGTTATTATTTCTATCAATAAATATATTTAAGAGGTCGTTCGTTGCTATTCCGTAATGGCGGATGTGAATTGGTTATAATTTTGTTTTTCTTGTTTATTTGAGTGTTTGGTGAATAATTCTGATAGTAAGCAACAAACTATTCTTAAACTGGACATTAAATCGGAAATTGTAATTAAAGCATATATTTGACATTGTGGTATAGTGACGAGCGGGTCAGCACGTGGCCCAGAAATTTTACTATCACGTTTCTGGTGCTACATACATAAACTGCACAACACAGCCCCTAGTCGTAAGACTAGGATCTCTGTGTTGTGGACTCTCCCTCGGCGTAATGCCAAATCACCTTACAAACGACATAACATAACCTTACAACGACTTGACTTAACTAACCTGACATAAATGGCGAAATACGTCTCAACTCACGAGATGTGAAGCCAGTGGCTTTGCCACACCAAAAATAATAATAATAATATATTTAACTGAATTGCAATTCGTATTTCAACTATTTAGATGGGCTAGTGGTACTCTTTTCGTGTAGAATAGATACCGAGTTGACGAACAACTTGAGCTACCCAAGTGGTAAGAAATAACATTCGCCAAGAAAGATCGAAATTTGTAAAGTCAAGGTAAGGTAAAGAGTTGTATTAATTGTTTGTTTTGTAGTTTGTAAATAATAGGTTTTCTGTAGCAGTTCAAAATTAGTTTTAAAACTTATTTTGACTTGTTCATTCAGGAAAACACTAGCATAGATATGGGAGATGGTGACTAAAATTTCAATATCAGTCACTTCTACTTTTCATTCAACTTGTGCTTACAATCCATTGTCTCCTTGATAACTTTCGTCCCAAAATTGTAATCTTCTTCTTTGACTTTATTAAATGAAGGATAGTAATATCATCACTTATTGACGTCATGATCCGTCGTTGTAAAAAAAAGAAATAGGTATAACACAATTTTCTTTATTTATAACCTTTTGTATTGTCCTTGTCGGAGATCGATCACACTCTGGTGGGTAATGGCTGAAATTATTTGACAGTTTGCGTTTAGTTAATATTTTCGTCTGGCAACACACAGATAGGTAATGCGCTTTGTTTGCACGCAGCTAGCGGATAAGACTGGAGTGACATTAGAGGCGCTGTTAGACAGTCCTAATAGAAAACTGGCTCGGGCGGTATAATAAAACTAAAAATAAAAATGAAGGCACTGCCTCGGGGCTGGCTAGGTTAATCACACGGCATGTAACTGTACGCCACCAACATCCGAAAACGACACGTGTTTAAAAATTAAGTCAAGATTTCATAGCATGCGTGTAATAAACCGTTTTGCGTGTCGCGGCGAATTATATGTTGCCACACGAACGGCATAATATCCATAGGTCTCCAAGCGTGCAGGTGTCGGGGCACGCGGGGCAGTTTAAAAGATGTGTCATGTTGTGCGGGCAGCACCACACGGGTACTACTCTTAGTCGCTGTAGTTCCACCTACTCAGATTCTTCTTAATCCTGGACAACTGACACAGTGCCATCTAGCCCTAAATTAAGCAAAGCCTGTAAGCTATGTACTATGAGAACTAGATAGCTGATATAAATACTTACATACTTTTTTGCAAATAAATACATATTTTATATAGAAAATACCTAGAATAAACAAATACTTGAAAATAAACTCAACAAATATTTGTGTCTTGTGAGGATCGAACCCACGACTCTCGGCGTAGCAGGCAGGGGTTACTATCTATACTAGAGGCCAGTCAATAATAAGTGATTGTGATATTGAAATTGATCATAATCGTATGAACATTTGATTTAGCTGCTGTCTTTTGAAAACGTAACATCAGAAACACCAAATCCTCATTTAGTACCGCCACAAGAAACTTTCCCGTTACTTTGTCAAAACGAACCAGATGATTTACGAACAATTAAGAATTCTCATAATTATTCAAACAATGGTAACTTTTCCGTTATTTTTTTAATTTTATGTTATCCTGGCAAACCTTACCCATGGATTTTTTGATTACCTATATGAATGTTCGTTTTCCAACAGTGTAGTAACAAACATTTAACCGCCTGTATATCGGGTGAAATTTTACGAGTGACTGATAGCGAAATCTCAAGACGGGCTGGTAATAAGAAACAACTTTTCCTAAGGCACATAGGTAGAAATATTTTGAGTTTCTATAGTAACTCAAATTGGGCCGTGTCGTCGTCGGAAATTTTGTACGTTAGGACCAAAAACTTTTTTTCGTATGTCGACCTATGTTCCTTGGGAAAACTTGTTCCTTATCACCAGCCCGTCTTGAGTATTCGTTATCGATCACAAGTAAAATTTCACCCTATACATGATATGTGATATTATCATACACTTTAAACTCACAGATATGCAATGCAATAGATTTGCTACCGTGACATTGCCTGCTCTGCAGCGCGTATAAGCAGTGATCTGTTAAGGTCCAATTTGGCAGTGGACGACATACAGCTGCATCAGACAAGATGTGGGTAGGTCACGACGTCATGTCGCAACGGTTTGTCGTTGCATCCAGCAGATCTCAGTGCTTGCATAGCGTCGTGATAAGGTTCAATTTATTTTCGCACCCTACGCCTGATTTTAGGTTAGCCGTCATGTGCATGCGTAAGTATCGTCTGCTAGTGCGGTCAAGCCTTATTTGTAAGTCATATAACTATCAATATAAACCAGTTACTAACTGGCCCGATGGCGTAGTGGATAGTACCCCTGTCTGCTACTCCAGGAGTAGTAGCTTGTATGTTAATTTTCAAATATTTGTATTGAGTCAAGGTGTTTTCAAAGTATTAATAAAAAAGTATTTAATGATTATTATCAGCAATGTAGTTTCCATAGCTTAGTTATGGGCTAGATGGCGCTGTATAAAATGTCCAGTATATATATTTTTAATATATATTTTTCAAGTTTTGTCGTCTAAAACTTGCAATTACCTGCGTCGTGTCGTCCACTGTTACTTGGTACCTTACGACCAACTCAACGTCAACGGAAGACAAAGAAACGACGGTGTATTTGGACAGCCATTAGAGCCACAAAAAGCTCAAGAAAGCTTTCACTCACTCCACGGCATTTGCATGTTTTTGTAAGTTACGAGGGGGTAACAAAGAAAAAGCACATTGAATGTGAAAATAGTCAAACACTTTGAGTTATTTCGGAATTTGGGGCGTTTGTTTGTTTTGTGACACTTTGTTTTTTATGTGAATCGATAGAATGGGTTCTTTTTCTGTTGACAGTTCTGTTGATAGTTCTGAATGTCAAACCAGAGGGCCCTGTGCTAAACTGAAATTTTGACGTTTCAATATGGCTGGTGGCAGCCATAGTTTTGTCACAGGTTCCGTTTCACGTTGTGTCCGTTACAAATGAATTATGTTAGTTTGATTTACTACAAAATATTGAGTGTCATTTGTGTAAGTATACAAATAACCAATAATAAATTTAGAACACAAAATAAAAAATAATTTATAAAGTGGTACAGTTTTTGTGTAAAGAAACGTTATTTCAATTAAACTCAGCGCCCTCTACATGACACTCGAATATACCTAGGAAATTTCCCATTTTCAACATCTCACGTTTTGACACTTAATATTTTCAGTTTTGTTTCGAACCTACTGAAAAGTTTTCTGTGAAAGAAAGCTGTTTGTTTGTCTTGAACTGTTTAAAATACTGACGTTGCTTCAACTACACTTTTGTTTCGATATTCAAAAGAACGGTAAACTACGTCATTCAAATTGTAAAATGAAACATGCTATTATTATTTCGAATTGCACGCTTGAGAGAACATTTCGCTTCGAAATGTTACTTTGCATGATTTTCGAATAACGGAAACATTTTTGTTCGAATTCAGCGCAAGCCCAAAGTAACAAAGAGTTGTTGAGTAGGTATTTGGCGCAGTGTTGCGAAAGCTTTATTCAATGCGATTTTGTGTCGATAAAAATCTTCTCAAAGTATACGTTGTGTCTGATGAAAGTAGGAGAAGTTGATAAATATCTGCTATGTTCTTCGATCATTCATTCAATTAAAATCTCTGACACCAAGGTTCATCGGGTCGTAAATTGACTCGTTGTCTCACACAAAAAAGAAGAAGAAAAATTTAAATTAACTAAAATGAAAATAATAAATTTTCTAATAGAATGTGTTTACTTACTTCGTGCTATTAGCAGCACTATAGAAATGAGGACTTGTGAACCAAAAAATTTCAACAGCTGCCCATTGAACAAGATTATATACACGTATCACGCCACTATCCCTCGCAGGGTAAGTAGAGCGTTATGGGCCGTAAAATACGGACGCTATTGCCACGTCTGACAAATATTTTAGGGCCGTTTCAGAAAAATCTAGCATTAGTGACAGGTTGTACATAAAATTGAACTGCACATGTAATCCTCGAGTCCCTTAGTTGTTTCTTACGACACCCACAGGAAATAAATGGGGTGAAGCTATTCTAAGAGATAGCCCAGAAAAATAGCGATGGATAGGGCATATATTGCGGCGGAGTGAGAACAATACAGCAACGCTAGTTCTAGAGTCGCAACCACCTGGCAAAAAAGAGCTGTACCCGATATTATCAAACTACAGGCTACAATTTTACAGGTGACATTCGATGTCCATTTCGTAGTCGGTTAGCCATTATCTCTCTCTTTCTCTTTTCGTGTGGGACACCGAGTCGTCCAATGACACGATGAACCCTGGTGTCAGAGTTCTTCAACCGCCTACTACTAGTAGTTGGCCTCTGACATAGCAGTGTTACGATCGCCGTCTAAGTAATTATAAACAGCACCCGGGACCGATGGCTTATCGTGCCCTCCGAAGCACGGAACCATTTATTTTCGGACAATCAGGTGGTTCACCCTGCAATGTCCTAACCAGACCGGGAGCAAATTCACAAAGTGATAAATATCAACTTTGTGAGAGTCCCACCGAGAATCGAACCCGGAACCTTTGCGTCGCAGGCAGTCGCACTACCACTGCGCCACATTTTATTTATTTTATTTATTTTATTTTATTGTGTTCGGGGAGCTAACAGCATTATTTACACAGTAGAAATCAATTTAGCAAGCATAAGCCAATTAGAAGCTACCACAAATAAAAGTAAAATTATCTGATTATTACACGTCTAACACTAATAATTAATAGGTAAGTATTTGATACAAAACAAGATTAAGAATGTCTTGAACCTACAATCAACAATCAAATATTACTATTCAGAAATAGAGGAGTTGCTACTCATTAGAGTTCGTCGGCCATTATGATACCGGGAATATGAACCGGCTACGCAATATACTAAGAATTTCACCTGTAGACTGGTAGGCTGTAGTTTTATAACATAGGCACCTGGACGTGCATACGTAGCGACACGCTATTGCCAAATTAAAAACAGCTGGCTTAACATGGCGTGAAGTAAAAATTAGTGCTGAAGACCGGGGAAAATTGTGACCCCTTGTGAAGACCCTATGCACCAGTGGGGTGCCTAAAGATATCAACAACAACATTAGCAGCACGAGTTAATAGTTGCATATATACCAGTATAAGCTACAGATAAATATATATATATATATATTTGTTTATCTAATATCCATACTAATATTATAAATGCGAAAGTGTGTTTGTTTGTTTGTTTGTTTGTTTGTTTGTCTTTCTTTCACGTTACAACAGAGCGATATCATGCAGTGTTTTTTAGGTGTGCAGTTAGGTGAGAGGCTGGAGAGTGACATAGGCTACTTTTTATCCCGGAAAAACATATTTTTCCCATCGGAAAAGCGATTAATGTTTAGCAATAGAATACACCCATACTACGAACATAGATGAGTATCATGCAGCGATGTAAAGCATTTTTTTTTTTGAGAGCAGCTAAATGAAAAGCTGGTGAGTGACATAGGTTATTTTTTATCCCGGAAAAACATATTTTTCCCTTCGGAAAACCGATTAATGTTTAGCAATAGAATACATCCATACTAAATACATAAATGAGTATCATGCAGCGATGTAAAGCATTTTTTTTTTGGAAAGCAGTTAGATGAAAAGCTGGTGAGTGTCATAGGTTACTTTTTATCTCGGAAAAACATATTTTTCCCATCGGAAAACTGATTATTGTGTAGCATAGAATACATCCATACCACATAAAAAAGATGTATATACAGGATGTAAGGGACAGCCCTCCGAATACTGATATTCCCATAGTAAATGCAGTGAGCTGATTGTGATTTTGTATGGGATATAGAAAAAAAGAATTTAATCTATGGCAGGTTGTTCAGTTTCATGGTTTGAATACACCCAATCAGTATTCGAAGGGCTGTCACTTACACCCTGTATAGCACTACTATGAGAATGTCTCTTGAATATGAGTTTTGGGATATGAATGTGGCTTTAAGGGTGATGTGGGTATGTACTTGAGATACTTCTTACCACAGTAGTAAAGTTAATTTCTACAGTTAAACATGATTTGAAAGTCCATTTCTATAATAATAACCATTTTTAGCACAGTAAGTTTGCCCTGCGTATACTTGCGAAGACACATAATAAACTTAAATTTTTTGGTACCATAGTCCTGAAAATTGAAGACTAGGCAAAATCATTATACTGCGTATTCATATTATTATAATTCCAATCCAAGAACATCCATCCCCAAGTTAATTTGGTTTGGAGCTAATATAGGTTTTCAAATCCTTGATTACATACCCACTCCTTTCTTTCATGTCTTCTTGGAGCATGTTTGTATGTAATAAAAATTTCAAAATAGCAGGAATATTAAAAAAAAATTAAAGCTATATAGCAATCTATACTTTCTTATTATTTATTAACCACCAATATAACCCATTTTGACACAGGGATATGGTATTATCCCGCCGCGGTGAGATGTTGCATAAGTTACTTAACTCTGAGAGTACTGTTGCATTATCTATTATAACTTTTAATTTTTAGTTATCTTTACTTTTAACATTAAATGCCTGTTTTTCCTTACACTATAAATGTGTCATAATCTTCTTTCTAGCGTCGTAATATCTTCATTATTGAAGGTCGTAATTCCCCTGATGGGAAATATTTTTCTCATTCAGGATTCTTTTCCATCGCTGCGTATCTTTGGCGACATAGAGCGCTGAGTGTATTTAATGAGACCACTTAATTGTACTGAAACCTCTTGGTCGTTTGCCATCGACTTTTCCAGTGATCATGAGTGCAAAGTGGCAAAAGAACTCAAGGATCATTCTTGCGCCTCATTACTTGATTTTACAATAGCCTGTATTAGTGATGGTAGCGCCCAGGTACCACAAATTATATACTTTTTCAAGGAAGTGAACCATTCCAGTGTAGTGTCGTCTGTGTATCGGTGAATAGTGATTTTAGTGCCCTCCCAGTTTACACAGTTGTTCGCCTTACGATGTGTCGTTTAGAATACACAACTAATTAATAAAACTCTATGAGTACGCGGGCGAAGCCGCGGGTAACAGCTAGTACTAAATAAGTTTTTGTCTAAGTTCGTAGGTTTGTCAGTAATGGCGGTTTGACTCACTTGGCTTCTTTGTTTTTAGGTTGGACTTTAAGCCTATACATAAAACTAAATACTTAACTTAAGTCTTTTTTTTTTACTTTTATTTTGAGTTTGAGATCAGTCAAAGTAACTTCGGACGCCATTTTGCTTCGTTAGGAATAGTTAAAATTACAGTAAATCTGTGATTATGAAATAGTATCTACTCCTAAACTATTCTTGACTAAAGTTAGGTACTTCATCAAAATAATTTGCGCACGTTTCCAACCAACTTGCTTGTATAGGTACAGGAGAAAACTCTGTTAATTACATTCCTCATTCAAAATCCAAGGTCACACACTCAATTATTATATGAAAGGGATTCGCACATGTGCCGAGAAATATTGCGGTATTTGCCATTCAGCAAATGACAGCTGTTAGCAAGCGTTAAGCGTAGTGTTGAATGCCTTATCCATTTTTTACAGATTGAATGTAGCCGAGGGAATGCTGATTTCATCAACGGCAATTGAGCCGCGGTAGCCCAATAGTTAGAGTAGAGGCGTCGGGAGTAATGATACCGAAAGTCACGGGTTCAAATCCTGCCTGTGGTGCAATATTGCAGTTCTCAAAATTATGCTTTGGTAGGTATACATTTTTTTAAAGAAGATTTTTAGAAAAAGAACATACATACTTAAATCACGCCTATATTCCTTGCAGGGTAGGCTGAGTGTAAACGGCCGTATAAATCTAACTTTTAAGCCACACCTGAGAAAATATTTAAGGGTCATTAAGAACATTGTATATCGCCATAGTGACAATTTGCCAGCCCATTGCCTTAAATAACAATACACACGAAACCCTCCAGTTCTTTAGTTCGCCTCTTACGACACCAACGGGGAAAAAAATGGGGTGATGCTATTAGAAGCCGACATCATCTGGTAATATTTCGTACTTGTACATACTCGCGTCGTGAATAATGTCAGTGGAACAAAGCAATTTCCGGACATAAATTATGGCTAAACGTATTACATTTCCGAGTTGAATCTCATATAAAAATTGTCAAAACAGCGTTATATGACGGAGATTGCTGCCTGAGGCCCATGATGATTAAAACCCGGATAAACATTTTAATTTAGCCGGCTTATGAGTTTTATCGTATGATGATGATAAATGTGTGAGAGGGTGCTTTTGCCTCAACATTGAGCTCAAAATTCTTAATAATTTGAATTTAAAAATAAAACTGAGGTAATTTTATTAGCAGGAACTGTCAGTTTGTATAAATGCGATAGCTTTTTGTGAAAACTTGCAAAATCTTCTACCGTGGTCTGAAATTGAACCTTCAACATTGGTAAAAGTTGCAAAACTAATCCTTTAGATGGAGCCATGCCACGCGTGATACGCTTGTAAAATTCGCGGGGAAGGGATGAGCCGCGGCAGCTCAAATAGAAGGAATGGCAAAAGTCGCAGGTTCAAATCATGCCCGCGGTAGAAAGTTTTGCAAGTTTTCTAAAAATTGTATATCTATCACAGGAAGTGTATTAAAATTTGGTATTTAATACTAGTACTCACGTGAAAAATCTTCGATGTTTTATTCAAACAACCCACAACTGTGAGACTGGACGCAGGCGTTTTATTTTTATGCATTGAAAATGATAAAAAAATGCTACATTACATTGACATTGAAAAAAAGAAACGCCAAAAAATATATTACATAAATACACTCATCACCTGCGTTAGGCCTATCATGACCTTCGCCAGCGTAACCTTTGCTTACACCTTCGATTCATATCTGAAAAACCAGGTGAACAAAACCGTTTCATGTGTAAAGCTACCGGGGCGCCCTGGTACATGCGAAACGACAACAGTCTCCCTAGCGTTAAAGCCAATGAGAGAAGCGTTTCCAAGGTCGCGATAAGACTAGTAATTTCAACACATAAAATCTCCTCCGGGTGAGCCCTTGTTCTCCAACCAAATGGTCACATGTAGGTTTCAAATCCCCGAGCCCGAGAAAAGTCGTAGAGTCCATCCTTACAAAAAATAGATTATACTGAAACAGATGAACACTACAAATAAAAATGAAACTCACATGTTACGGTTCAAAAGTTTTCTTTATTATTTCACATTTCTATATCAGGAAGTTGTATTTCTGCAATGTTATTCTTGGCATTGCGCCACACGGAGCAAAGTATTATCTGCAACACACAAGATCGACAGCCGAATAAGAATGTGTCCACAGTGAGTGTGGCCTGCAACAGGGCCAAATATTTTATGGGGCGAAACTACCTATTAACTTGAACAATGGAACATAGTTCGAATTTTTTTTTTGAAATAATTGACAACCCATACAAATCAATAAATGAATAAATTTACTCTCTAACCGAGACAATTTGTATAGGAGGTAAGTACGTATGTATTTTAAACTATTTCTACCAATGTTTCTTGGGGAATGTTATTCAGTTGCACAATTTATCCCCGTAAAATATGTACCTATGTAGTGGGCCACTCATTGTAGTAAGCTATTTCAGAGGTACCGGGGAAAATTAAGAGAGAAATCGGCCAATTGCTAGTCAGGCTCGCGTACAGAGGGTAAATAACTTAACACTGGCGAAATCATAATGAAAACGACACAAAGCAAGAAATTTAATTTAGTTCTGTATAACCTGTCAACCTAGGCAAACAATTTTAAACACAATTGTTTTGAAACATTATCTTATTCTATCTGTGGTTTTGAAAATAAAAATGAAAATGAAATAACTTTATTTAATGTAGGATAGCATTATCACTTATTTTCACAGCTAAGATCCTTTTTGAATTCCAAATTTTGAAAACACTTCCCGTGTTAGGTATACACTTTTTGAAAACTTGTAAAGTCCTGCCAGCGCTTGAAAATTTTGCAAGTTTTCAAAAAAAAAGAAAAGCTCCTTTTTACTTTGGTAAGTATGTTTTAAGGTTGTAAAAGGCTATTTGCTTTACTTTCTGCATCGATCATTGTAGAGGCTGTGTCACGTTGGTGAACGTTACTTTGGTGCTCATAAAATGCATATCGTAAGTGAAACTCTATGAAGCGTGAGAAGCTTTGAGATTTTATTCACGAGATCCGATAGCTTCGGGTCGCCAGAGGAAGCATTGAGAAGACAAAGTAAATCTGGAAGAGATTTTGTAAGTTAAAGACTTAAATTTTTGCGTTAATTCTTTTGTATTTTATCAAGTTTTGTTGGCTTATATAGAAATGCGGCACCTATTGCTAAGTAAAAAATCTTAGATGAGATGCCACTGTTTTGTAATACATGGTTTTTTCATAAGCCTTGTGTATGGGTCTTTGTTCATGTAGCCAACAAATTTTCCATTATTCCTTTATGCTTTAGTTTGGCTTTTTTGCTTATGAACGCTTGCATCTATGGCAGCCTAAATGGCGCAGTGGTAGTGGTAGTGGTAGCGCAAAGCTTCTGGGTTTGATTTCCGGTGGGGCACTCACAAAGTTGATATTACCTCTTCGTGAATTTGAATCCAGTCTGGCAAGGTCATTGCCGGATGAACCACCTGATTGTCGATAAAAATAATGGTTTCGTGCTTCGGAGGGCAAGGAATTGGTACCGGTTGCTGTCTATGATTACTTAGACGGCGGTCATTACACAATTTCAAAGACCTACTTGTATCAGTAGGCGGTTAAAATTTCTGACAAGGGGGTTCATAGGGTCATCAACTCGGTGTCTCATACGAAAAGAAGATCCGTTTAGTATTTTACGTGTTCTTATGTTTCTGTTTGTTATTTATTTAGTCAGTGATGAATTATCACATTTTATAGTCTTACCTCATCCAGTAGTCTATATCTGTTGTCTCCGGAACCTGCCGTCGATGACTTCGCATATTTATGAGATGTTTGACGTATCGAGATTGCAGGATCGCCACGGTCGCTTGCGTCGACGAAGTGTACACGGAATATATTCTCGCTATATTTTCTAGTGGCGGCGCTTGTCGTCTCAAAGGTGAGCCTTTTACAGACATTATTGAATCAAATGCACGAGGAAATTTGCCTTTGATGATAATAGTTTCGACCTTAGGATGGATTTTGCCCTACTTATATTTCTTATTTAGAATTATGTTTGCGTCGTAGACATTGATTACATTATATATAATAGTAAACAGTACCATCACATCCATACTTCCATACTAATATTGTAAATTCGAAAGTAACTCTGTCTGTCTGTTACGTTTTTACCCCTTAACCACTGAACCGATTTTTATACAATTCGGCATACAGATAAACAGGAACTTCAGAAAGGACATTGGCTACTCTTTACCGCAGGAAAATCTATTAATCCCACGGGAAACAAAAAAAATCATCACACGAGGATTCCTTGTGTTGATTGCTATGGTTTTTTACAACTAAAAATACGAGATTTGATCTGCTTTTCTTTTACATAGAAATCGAAGTTCTGGAGTATCTACACACACCTCTTTTACTTATGCAACCGCTGCCATTCATAGATATTTTCTTCAAAAACACGCTCGTTGTTATACTATCTAATGCGGATGAAGTCGTGGGTGAAAGCTAGTGTAAAATACATAAGTCAGTTACTTTATGGTACTCTGTCGTAAAAAAAACACTATGGAAAAAGCGAACATACATACACACAAACACATATCAAGTTTTTATCTCTTGTGGGGTGGGTAGGCAGAGCGTTAACGGTTGTTAAATACAGTCGCTATCGTTACTCCTGACAAATGTTTGAGGGCCGTTTCAGAATAGGCGTGTATCACTGTAAAATATGTTATCAGCCTGTCGACTTAAATTGTAATATCACTTAATTGCCACTTTAAGACACGGCGAGAAAGAAATGGGTTAAGTACTAAAATTTGAGTACAATTTTTTTAAACAATTCAATGTGTTGGGTATTCAATTTCTTGATAAATATTTCAATAGAAAAACAACCTTTAAATAGACTACATTACCATGTTTACAACGCACGATAAAAATAGAAAATTCAATTACGTTTGAAAAAATGAAGCAGTGCGTTTTCTTTTCAGAAAACTAGCTTCAACCTCCACAGTTGGAAAGAGAAAATTGTAAAGAGTTGGGAGCTAAAACACCCAATTTGAAAAGAACTTTGAATGCATTACGGAAGCGGTGAATAATGCAGCCTGGCACCGTCGAGAGGCAAAAGCTAGTGTAGATACGCTGCCTATGTTTTGTGGAGAAGGAAACTGTATTTATATCGGTGCCTTTAATAAAATACCGTGTAATGTGGGCTTGGAATAGCATCACCCGATTTTTTTTCGTGAGTGTCGTAAATGGCGCCTAAAGGACTTAAGGGCTACATGTATATTGCAATATCAGGCGCGGTACTGACAACCTGTCACTATGGCGATACACAATTTTCTGAATGTATTTGTCAGACATGGCGTAAATATCCGTTTTTGCGGCCCTTTACGCTCTGCCTACCCCGCAAGGGATTATAGGCGTGATATATGTGTGTGTGTGTGTGTGTGATGTCAGATTAGAATAGCATCCACCCCATTTGTTTCCCGTGGATCCTTGTGTAGCCCCTGAGTTTAGAAATAGTGTTAAATTGGCTTTTTAACAAATCTTGCAAAACGTTTCTACCGCGGGCAGGATTTGAACCTGTGACTTTCGCCATTTAAAAATGGCGATGCCTCTTCCATCTGGACTACCTACCAGGTAGGGAATGCAATCTCGAGCCGAGATTGGCAACTCGAGATCTCGTTCGAGATCTCAGGGTTCGAGATTGATCAACTCAAGATCTCGTTGGATTATTGGTCGAGATTTCGAGATCGAGATCGAGATTTTGTTTGTTTCATATAATTTTGGTAAACATTGTACTTTTTACAAACAGCGTCGCAACTTGCATTTTGCAGTCGAACCATCCACAGACTTTTTGAAATATTTCCAAACCGGCAAATAACTTGTAGTAACGTCCACAAATACTTGGTTCGAATTGTTCTTTGACATATTTATATTTCACATTGAAAACTATCTAATATAGAATAATACTGAATGTAATTGGTGTATATAGATGAATAATAACTTTAACTCGAAAACACAAAATGTACAGTGACGAAAATGCGAGTAAGTAAACAATAAACAAGTTTTTTCGCGTCAATCCCCCGTCCTGTACCCCCCGCAACGCACCCACTCAATAGGTATCGACTGCTAGGTCCTGCCGCCGGCAAACGCCAGACACTGCGCGGACGCACATCAATGAATACGTCAATGCCTTACGTAAGCTCATTCTCGAAATCTCGAAAATCTCGATGGATTTTATCGAGATCTCGAATGATTTTTCTGAGACGAGATCGCCTTTTTCGAGATCTCGATCTCGAAAAATTGCTCGAGATCTTGGGGATTTCGAGATCTCGCGAGATCGAGATTGCATTCCCTACTACCAGGTTCAAAACCTGCTCGCGGTAGAAAAATTTGCAAGTTATAAAAATTGCATACCTAACACGGGAAGGGTTTTAAAGTTTGGTAATCTGTCAAATAAGCTTTGTGTCTTAGCATTTAATTTCTATTCTAGTAACATGTACGCTGAGAAAAGTATCTTTTTACTGCCTCATTCGTTTAACTTACAGTAACTACTCGAATGGAGAATACTTACTTTGGACGACGATAAAAAAGCTAGTCCACTTTGTAACATTTATCTACTAAAGACTAAAGTTGTGTTTTAAAACAGTTTATTCTATTATCAGTAAAAGAAATTCTTATCTGAGTTTTTTCGTTGAATAATCCATAAAGTAGCTTATCTATAACAAGGTTGGAATATTATATTTTTCAGCTCCCTTAAAAAAACTACGCCTGTGCCTGATATTATCAAGATACAGGCTACAACTTTACAGGTAAAATTCGATGTTTATTTCGTTATCGGTTAGCCATTATGATACCAGGAATATTGACTTTCCCGTGGTAGTCGTGAGGGGCGATTTAGGACTTGAGGGTGAAAACCTGTCACTATGGCGATACAAAATTTTCCGAATGACTCTCAATTATTTGTCAGACGTGGCGAAAATGTTGTTTTTGTGCGGCAGTTTACGTTCTACTTACCCCGCAAGGGATTTTAGGCGTGATATGTGCGTATGTAATATTGACCAGCTACGCAATGTACTAAGAATTTCGCCTGTAGACTTGTTACATAAAATAGGTCACTGGTATTATAATCGCAATCTTTTGCAAATGTATTAATCGCGATGATTTATTCAACATCAAAAAGAAATCTGGCAGTACACCTTTCATAGTCGGTGTATTAGCGTGACTAGTGTAGAAGCACGTTTTACATGTCCTTCTTCACCCGCAATGAAGGTAACCTACCTAGGTAGGCAGGTACTGGAGTGGGAACGGTACGTGTACTTGCCCGATACATCTACCGACGCGACTACTATAGAGCCTCAACTTTGCTTATCGAGCTAGGAAGCTGAAAATTTGCATGAAGATACTTCTTGCCAGCTTAGAATAGCATCACCCCATTTCTTACCCGTGGGAGTCGTAAGAGGTGACTAAGGGACTCGAGGGTGTGTATTGCAATTTTAGGCGATGGGCTGACAACCTCTCACTCTGGCGATACACAATTTTCCGAATGATCCTCAAATGTGTCAGACGTGGCGTAAATGTCCGTTTTGTGCGGCCGTTATGCTCTGCCTACCCCGCTAGGGATTATAGGCGTGATGTGTGTATGTATGCATGTAGATACTTCTTAACCTACTGATCAAAACTGAGTCCTTTCATTTGGCACCACTCTTGACCACCTCTAGTTTTGATCAATAGCTACCGGTATAATATCGGTACCGGTATACTGCCTCAAGATAGACAAAGAAAATATTATTATAATGAGTTGTGGTACCGGTGTAAAATAACAGTACTCCTACCGAAATAATTTCGATATCGAAATATATACATTGCTCTCTATCAAGCGATGATGCGCGATCATAGAAGGTATTATTAGAAAACCGTTTGGATAGTAGTTTAGGTACCGTTAAATCAAAGATACCGTAAACGATGCAGCAACAGAAAATTTCGGTACCAAAACGTTATGAAATCACAGTATTTCGGTATGACGTCATACTTTTCACCGTTTTTACCGAAATCTAAGAACCCCACTTCTAGGTAAGGAATTGTCCACGACACATGACTTTTTTATTTGCAAACCATGGAGTGGTTCTCAAACTTGACGTCCGTTGCTGCGTACTTTTACTGCACCCGTAACGCATCCATCTGTCAGACAAAAGGAAATTGCTAATTCCGATATTATTCTGTTCACGGATTCGTATGTTAAACGACGCAAACGATGCATCTGTTTACGCATTGTACCCATATTTATGTGAGAATAAGATAGGAATTTGAAATTTCCTTACGTCATACAGACGCATGCGTTATGGTTGCGCTTAAATACGCAGCAACGGTAGTCAAGTGTGTAAAATTTAGCCTTAGTAAAATCTAGGAATAAAAATTGATGAGTTTTCAATTTGCGAATTACCTTTTAGTAAGTGTTCACGGCTCACGCCTGAAACGATATTGTTTCTACATTAAATCTTTCAGCGATTTCTGCCGTGTGATGCTTAGAATAGCAGCACTCCAATACTACACGTGGGTGTCCCAAAAAGTAACTGAGGGGTGAATTCATCCAGAAAATGGGCAGCAGCGTTCCCTGTGAAAACAATATCTATCACTCCGTCTGCCAATCCGTTTGCCAAACGTGGTGAGTATAGCAATACCCCCCAATAAGGAGAGGTTTCTGTCAAGCAGTAGACTTTTGTATCTGTTTATGTTGAATCTCCCAGCAATTCTCACGTATCTCTACAACCATACGTACATATACCGTTATTTTCTAGCAGCCCCTTTCGCGTACCTCGACGACACATTCAATTTGTCAGGACGGGCCTCGAGGCGAGCAATCGCACGGAGATGTATGGGGGAATGCGCCGCCATCCGCCATCTTGCCGTTTCGTGAGAATTTGTAACGCCACTCGGCGGCCAAACAAGACAGCATCAACTACGAGACAATCTTGTAGCTACTTGCTAACTGAAAAAAGAATAACGGTTTTTTTTTCGGGATTAAAATTGGTATTTCAGATGTGTAAGGACAAACAAAGCCAGAAGCCTTTAGGAACGAACGTGTCTGCAAATTACGGTACGCAGTTTAGAGGGGGTCAACGCCCGAAATCAGTTAAATAAAGATTATTTTAGTACATATAAGTCGATACAGTCTGAATTGGAAGGTTTTTGTCATTTTGTATTCTGTTTAAGGCCAGGCCTGGGGTGAAAATAGGGGTTTTCAATCTAACATATTTCCATTTGCAGATAATATATAGCTTTGAAAATTTTATATATTATTTTTGATAATATTTGCTAAATTCTGGTCGCTAGAAAACACGATTGGATTAAATTTTCTCGATAGAATTAATTCCTAAAGATGACTCCAATTTTTACGTTTTTTGCGTTTCAATCTGGAACGGTAACGAACTAGTTAATCCTTTTTTTTAACAGGAACACATTATACTTATCTAAATATTTGTCGCTCAAATTTTTATTTGAACCCTTACTTTCTGAATAATCATTATTTTAGATTTTCGCCGATCGCTTTGTTTCAAATGTTTTACGGGCGACTAGCTGTGTCCCTCTCTAACGCATACGACTGTATGGCACTCAGGCGCCGCTTTCATTCACTCGTGGCAACTGCCGGGGAGAGGTCATGCGCGCGCGCTAAGCCGAGCCGTGAAATATTTTACGTATTCTCATTTATTCGTTTTTATTAAGAAAGTTGTGTAAATTTTAGGTCGTAAATATTGTAAGGTTATTGTATAGTATTTTTGTATTGTGTTTATTGGTTGATTAAAATGGGTAATAAATAAAAAAAAAACTTATCAAAGAAGAAAAAAATTGATTTTCAGAAAATTGCAAAACTCAATGTAAATAAGTAAGTACATTTTAACATTACATATTTAATTTTTGACATTTTATCATTTACTAGAACCTAATAATAACATATAAATAAAATAGTGTTTTTGCAAATATATCCTGTACGCATTATGTAGACACGTAATGGCTAGGGACAATCGTTCGGAACTTCGGAAGGCTTTGACGGGAGTTTGCCGATACATACCCTACATTTCGACGATTTCATAGTGGTGAAAGTGGCTTGATTGGAAGACTGGTAGAATTTTTTTCATACGAAGTGCCCAGAAACATGAGGTAGTCTTATCAAATCTACGATCATGAAGAATTTTTGGTACTCTGTTTTTGTTTATCTTTTTTTTGTACAAAGTTTTGATAATATTTTTTTACAGTAGGTATTCACAATTGGTGTCGCCAGTACATTTTTAAAATTTGAATGACCAGACTCGGAACCAGACAATGTTCGTATACTTATAGTTGGTAAATTCATATTAGTAATTGCTTAAACAATTCGTTTTTTTTTATGTGTATGTTATTTTATGTACAAATTTATTTATAAGTAGGTACTTATTTCAAAAACTTATTATCAGCAGTAGGTATTTACATTATATATTTTTTTTGAAAACTGACCTGTGAAGGTGAAAAAGAGAATCTAAGTCTACGTCAGTCAAGTAGTACAAATGCAGACTATGATGACGTAAGTTTGTTTATACAAGGTGGCCCGAAAAGGGACGTCTAAAAAATATTTGAAAGCTATATACCGAGTATCCGAATCATCCCCATATATTAAGTCCTTACATATGAAATTGGCGTTTTGTATGGGAGGAACAAAAAGTCGATTTTTTTAAATATACTATATTAATTTAATCAAAGTATGAGCCATTGTAATCTATGCACTTTTGCCATCTCATAGGTAGTTCATTGATCCCTTTACTAAAAAAACCATTCGGACGGGAATCAATAAAATCTTTGAAGGCGATTTGGACTGCCCCATCTGAGTTGAATTTTTACTCTTGCAAGAAGTTATCCAAATTTCGAAAAAAATGGTAATCTGTTGGAGCAAGGTCCGGGGAGTACGGTGGATGCCTTAGACATTCCAATTGAAGCTCTTCTAATTTGCTAGCCGTCTGTTGTGCAGTGTGTAGTCTAGCGTTGTCGTGAAGCAACAGTGGCGTAGAGCGATTGACCAACCTCGGTTGTTTAGCAGCTAGCTTTTCCATCATGGTTTGCAATTACTGACAGTAGACATCTGCCGTAATCGTCTGGCCAGATTTGAGAAAACTGTAATGAACGACACCGGCGCTAGTCCACCAAACGCTTACAAGTAACTTTTTATTGGTCAATTTTCGCTTGGAGCAGGCTTTGGCTGGCTTGCCAGGGTCCAGCCATTGCGATGAGCGCTTCCGATTATCGTAGAGAATCCACTTTTTATCACAGGTAATGATTCGATTTAAAATCCCTTCGTTATTGTGCCGGTCAAGTAATGTAACGCAGCAGTTGACGCGCGTTTGCCGGTTTGCTTCACTCAATTCGTGAGGAACCCACCTTTCAAGTTTTTTAATCTTTCCAATTTGCTTCAAGTGGATTAAAACAGTTTTATCACTAACACCGAAGCCTGCAGCTAATTCGGACGTGGTTTGCGATGGATGGATAAAAGATAATAAAATCCAGTATCTTTTTTGACTTAGCTAACTTACAATAGAAGGTCGGTATGTTAAATTCAGTGCTTTTTGTTTTACTTTGATCAAACTTTTTTTTAAGGTCGTGGGTTCAATTCCTGGAAGCATACAAAACAACATGTCTCAATCACTCGATTCTAAATCAAACTCGACTATCGTTATTAGGAGTAGGAGCATTGTTATTGTACTTTTTTTTGTATTCGTGTAATAAATACGAATGCTGAATTTCTAGTTATGTTTTATTATTTCACCTAAGACTATCTTATTTACTTATGTACTGGGTGGCCCGGACAGTTACGTCTAAAAACAATATTTAAATATCTTGTATGATGCTTGCCGTGCGATGCCGGCTTGGAATAGCATCACCCCATTTCATTCCCGTGGGTGTCATTTGCAGCCGTTTACGCTCTGCCTACCCCGTGAGAGATTATAGGCGTGATATATGTATTATACGGTATCCAAAACATTCCCTTACTCAGCTTATATTTTTTAAAATTTCGATTTATTTAACTAATAAAGTGGTAAAAATCAGATAAATTTGTTTTTCTTAGCATTTTTATTATGCTAGAAAGTACAAAAAACCGAAGGGACTCGAGGGTTAGATGTGTATTGCAATTTTAGGCGATGGACTGACAACCTGTCATTATAGTGAAACTCGGTTATCTGATTGACTCTCAAACTTTTGTCAGACGTGGTGTTAATATCCGTTTTACGGCCTACTCCGTAAGGGATATAGGCGTGATTTATGTATGTCGAAAAAGAGGAAAAGAAAGGAGAAGAGAACACAATTAAAAAGAGAGGCCTGGATGCATACAGGCACACGCGTGCCGTGAACATCAGTATGCCGATAAATCAGGATGACACTTCATCTGGTTCTCTGTAGAAAACAATGAAGAATGGACCCCAAAACTAAACAACCAGCAAGTCTGGATGACGCTTAAATCACAACATAATCAATCTTGCGTCAGGATATGAAATAAAACTGAGGCAGTATAACCTTACGTCAGGATACAGAACAAGACGTCGTGGGCGTATACTCGTCCAACCTTGTAGACTACTGCATCGTCAAATCCTATCTCCAGCCACTGAAATGATAAGCCTCAACGTCGATATCATTACTCAGTCAATTCCCACGGTGAGGCTGTTTCGACCTGGCAGGTTATCGTCAAGCACGGTGTAACCGTACTACAACCGACCTATCTACCAAACCAACCAAAGAACCTTAGACACACGCTGTTCTATGTCAACGTGTCTTCACAACACCAAAGATACCGATTGACACTAACTAACCTTCAACACCGAACACCTTTGAAATCCACTGCACGACTAAAAAGAGACCACAGCAGCAACTAACACCAAACTCGTACAATCTCTGCATTTCACCAACCTCTCAAGAGTAACACAATCAAAACTTATCACACACTTCTTATTTTCCACAAATATTCCACGAGCAATTACGAATCTAGGGTTCTGACAACGTTAGATGACTACAGGTTCTCCAAACACTCCAGGATTCCCAAGATTTTACCGGATTCTAAACCTAACTTCAAAACGACCACATCGAACGACAGACCAGCCGGAACTGTCAAAGTTGTTTACTCCATAGCCCACTTGAGTTCCATTTTTCCATCACGAACGCAGCCAACAATGAATTGTGAGAACGCACTACAACGCCTTTAACGTCACTCCAGTCTATCTTACAGTCGATAGCTAACTGCGCACGAATAAAGCGCATCACCTATTTGAGTGTTGCCAACGATTATGCGTTTCGTTTCTGCAAGAATCAAATAGCAATCAAACGGAAGAAAATAATAAAACGCGAACTGTCAAATAATTTTAGCCAATACCCACCAGAGTTTGATCGATCTCCGACATGTATGTATGTACAAAAAACCATAATTTATATTATTCTATGTCATGTAAAAAAACGGCCGAGCCAGTCGTATTTTTCCAAAATTACTTTAAAAGATGAATAAATCGGAAACACGAAAAAAACGCGGATCAAACGTGGGGGTTTCTTCCTTAGGCGTCACGTCATTGTCCGGGCCACCCTGTATGATGTCACTGAAATTGCACCCAATTCGGGCGAAAATAATTCATAAATTCTTGTTATCTATATAAACCTCTTGTAATTTTTCCTAAAAGTGCTAGGTTTTCAGTAATGGTCACTAGCTACATTTCATCATTAAAAAAAATTCAAATGCACTCCATCATCTAACTTTTATAATGCATGGTTCTTACGGTTTGTTAAAGGTATATTTGTTCAAAGCTTTCCTACTAGATGGCGTTGCGCAGCGCGCATTCGATATAGGTGTACTTTGTTCAACAATTGATAAATAGATGGCGTATCCCCGCAAAGGGAGCACCCCTTGGGGCGTGGCTAATATTGTGCTTTTGGCTTCGAGGCAGCACCTTAAACTTAAAGGCCAGTGGTCTATCAGTGGCAAATCAATGAACTACAATTCATTTACCATTGTAATATTGGGTAGTATATAAAAATACGTTATGTCATTGGCGGATGACCTCATATAAATATGTGAATATACAGATCTCTGAGAATGTTCCCACATACCAACTGGAAAACTCGTTTTTTGAAGTTGATTGGGTATGACTGTTAGCGATTTGATGGCGAAAACGAGAGATAATGACCTATGGCGTACCCTGGAGGAGGTCTACGTCCAGCAGTCGACTGCAATAGGCTGATGTAATTAAGGTGTAAAATGTCCACATTGCTACATAAATAAGTCGGTCAGTCGGAGCCAGACGGAACGTACGGGCCGGCGTCGCTTCCTCTCCCACTTAACTCTTATTTCCTGAGCGCGATCGGGACTCGGCACTCAGGAGGTAAATCACCAGGAGCGCCTTTTATTTTCAGATAAGGAAATTACTAATTATCGCTTTTTACTACACCTACGGGTTGTTTGGGGTGATGCTATTCTAAACTAGCATCACACGGCATGTTATTACATACGAAATGAAAACCTCCGATTAAATAAGAATGACAAACATTCACTCGTTAGATACTATTTCTACAAATATGTGTGAAATGTCTACATTGCTACATAAATTAGTTGGTCAGTCGGAGCCAGACGGAACGTACGGCCGGCGTCGCTTCCTCTCCCACTTAACTCTTATTTCCTGAGCTTGATCGGGACTCGGGACTCAGGTTGTAAATCACCAGGAGCGCTTTTATTTTCAGATGAGGAAATTACCTACTAATAATCGCTTTTCACGATACGCACGGGTTGTTTGGGGTGATGCAATTCTCAGCCGACATCACACGGCATTTTACTACATACGAACTGAGAACCTCCGATTAAGAAAGAATGAGAATATTCCTTTTTTTAATTACTTTTACAACAAATTCAGGTGTAAAATTACTACATTGCTACATAAATAAGTCGGTCATTCTGAGCCAGACGGAACGTATGGCCCGGCGTCGCTTCCTCTCCCACTTAACTCTTATTTCCTGACTCGGCACTCAGGAGGTTTCAGATGAGGAAATTATGTTTTTTTTATTTGTAAGTGGATTTTATTTAGGGAAAAGTTACCTTGTTTTTAGATTTCAAACAATTGATGTAGGAAACATTTTTTGGAAGTGTAACGGTAATTTTTGAAGTAAATCGTGATAAACATTATGATACATTCATTAACAGCCACAACAGCCTACTGCTGGACATAAGCACTATCCCTATATTGGGGTACTGCCACGTTTGGCAGGCGGATTGGCGAGAGCAGTGAAATTTGTTGCATTCACTGGGAACGCTAAGGGACTCGAGGTTTATATATAGGCGATGGGCTGACAACTCACTGTCACTAGGTCGATACACAATTTTCTGAATGCCCTCACATGTTTGTCAGACGAGGCGTAAATGTCCGTTTCTTATAGCCATTTCCCCATGACTGTCTTCCCCGCTTCTCTCTCTTTTCGTGTGGGACATCAAGTCGTCCAATGACCCGATGAACCCTGGTATTAGAGTTTTTCAACCGCCTGCTACCACTAGTTGGCCTCTGACATGGTTGTGTTACGACCCCCGTCTAAGCTAGGGACGCGTTATATATATATATGTATGTATGTATTTTCACTGCACAATTAAAGGTTTTTTTTTACTTGCAAAATTGTATATCTAACACGGGAAGTATTTTTAATTTGGTATTCAAACGACATTATGAAAAATATGATGCAATATACGCTGAATATAGTACGAAAGCCAAGATCTATAATAGTGTACCCTGGTGAGCACTAAGATATCACCCGTCTCGCCCAAGGCGATACTACGAAACGACACCAATATTTCACACGCGATATCCTTACTGTGGCCAGGCAAGGATCGGGTTGGACTAAATTGAGCTTTTTGTGTCAGGATTTCAATCTTTACAACAACCTTACCACGAAACTCAACTAATATAAGTTGTAAAAAAATGAACAGTAAATATTTTTAGGGGTGAACTAGCCCATGGATCTAAACAACTTACCGTACGTCGAAATATGAAAAATTATATTTGGACCACCCAATCTCCCATACAAAATGTTGCAGCCGACCAGGTCAATTTGTATGGGAGGAACTTCGTTCAGTTTCATTGACTTGTTCCCTTAAAATGTTCGGAGCTAATATTTTACATCGTTTATTTATGTTCAATTTCGCGAAACTTGTATTTTTTATAAAGAATTAGAAAAACCACGGTTGGTCAAAAAAAGCACAACACGACGAAGTAAGTGGAAACGCTATTGTTTACTTTAAAAAAAAAATGTCTTCGTTTTTGATTACCTTTTCCTTGTTTGTTTACTTTTTGTTTGTACAGGGTGAACGATACCGGGACGTCAAAATAAAAATTTACATTAAATTTTATTAATTTTTATATACTAACAGTTTGCACCAAAATGTTTATATGTTAAAATAATTTACATAATAAATAATTATTCAATATTAATTCTCAGCGAAATCTTAATAAAGTTATTCAAAAATAAATAGTTATATTTACGAAAGATATTCGTACTGTCGTGAAATATGTCGAATTTATTAAACGCCTTATGAGGTACCTGCTCTTCATAACCTTATAGTAAAAGCCGAAAGAGCAGTAGACAACAAAGAATATGCAATGGGGTGCTTCTTTGACATCGAGGGAGCCTTTGATAAGGCCACCACTGATGCCATAGCGGGATCCCTTGCAAGAGAAGGAATAGAACCTATGATGGGAAAGTGGATCATGAATGCACTAGGACACCGCGCCATTTCCACGGAATTGGGCGGCGTATCCCACACGGTTCGAGCTAAGAGAGGCTTCCCACAAGGTGGTTGCCTGTCACCACTAATGTGGTGCCTTCTGCTAGACGATCTTATTAAGACCGTCAACAGAACAAGAGTATACATGCAAGCATACTCTGACGACGGAGTAATACTAGTCACTGGTAGAGAACTAAACATGATTAGCAGAATAATGAACGACTGTCTGAAGGCCGTTCTAAAATGGTGCAGGGACAGAGGTCTCAATCTAAATCCCTCCAAAACCAAACTAATCATCTTCACCAAGAAAAGAAACAATCAACTAGGAGTACCAGTCCAGATAGATAATACTGACCTGGAAGTGGTAGATGAGATAAGATACCTGGGTGTTGATATAGACAGCAAACTGCTTTTCAACACACATATAAAGAACATTAGCAACAAAGCCAAGATAGCCCTGATGCAATGCAAACGGGCTATTGGGAAGACATGGGGACTAAAACCATTCATAGTAAATTGGATATACAAATCAATTATCCTACCAAGACTAACATAATGGAGCAATAGTGTGGTGGCACAGAGCCGCCATAACCTGTAACAAGAAGGCACTTGATCAAGTACAACGCCTAGCTGGACTCATGATAACAAGCGCTATAAGAACTACACCAACCGCCGCCCTTCAAATGATCCTAGGCCTGCACCCCGTAGACCTACAAGTGATGAAGGTGGCTCTAGAGCAATGGTTTAGAATGAAGTCTTTTTGTCAATGGAAAGGAAACCGTTTTGACAAAGGACACGCAAAAATAAGCTCAAAAATTGAGAAAAACATCTCCATGATTCTAGCAAACAACGATTTGTTACAGAAACAAGAGATGTTTGACAAGAAATACAAGATACACATTGGACCTAGAAACGACTGGAAAGTAACAACGGACAACCCGATATTGGCCTGCTATACAGACGGGTCCAAGAAAGAAAGCACTAAACTATCGGGGGCGGGCATCCAAAACCCACCGAGTCTACATAAAGTCATACCACTGGGGAAATTTGCAAGCGTTTTCCAGGCTGAAATACTGGCCATCCTGGAATGTGCTAGTGAACTGACCTCCAGAGAAGTGGACGCAGAGGTGGTAATTTATAGTGACAGCCAAGCAGCTCTAAAAGCTCTAAATAAGACCAGTACCACATCAGCTTTAGTAAGAGAATGTAAGCTGGCACTCAATAAATTATCAACCAAAGCAAAAACTACAGTTGCATGGGTCCCAGGACACCAAGGCAACTTAGGCAATGAAGCAGCAGACGAACTGGCCAGGCAGGGAGCTGATGAAACCTTCATTGGCCCTGAACCCCGCCTACCTATCCCAGGACAGTCAACAAAAGGTGTCATCAGCATCAAAATCAAAAATGAAAGCAACAAAAGATGGAAAGAGTTGCAAACATGCCGTCAATCCAAACTCTTTATTAAGAGCATGGATCCCAAAAGAACGCGCAACTTTCTGCAACTAAGTAGGAAAAATACAAGACTGATTATAGGTCTATTAACGGGACACTGCGATCTCAACAAACACCTATATACTATGAAACTAAAAGACGACCCATCTTGCCCCGAGTGCGGACAGGAAGAAAGTAGCTTCCACTACTTAGCGGAATGTCCAAGCTACTCGCTGCCAAGATGGGAATATCTAGGTAATGACATACATACATACATACATAAATCACGCCTATATCCCTTACGGGGTAGGCAGAGCGTTAACGGCCGTTCAACGGATATTAACACCACGTCTGACAAAAGTTTGAGGGTCAATAAGATAACTGTGTATCACCATAGTGACAGGTTGTCAGCCCGTCGCCTAAAATTGCAATACACACCCTCGAGTCCCTTAGTCGCCTCTTACGACACCCATGGGCAAGAAATAGGGTGATGCTATTCTAAGCCGGCATCACACGGCAATGAATGGTAATGACAAACTTGAAGAAAGGGATTTAACCAATATATCTCTAAAAGATGTCCTGCATTTCTGCAGGGCAACAAGAAGATTCGAGGAGGTGACGCTGCCGGAGCACCAGTGAACCCAGTGCCCCAAACCTGGGAATTGGGTGAAATGGTTCCCGCCTAGTGGAGCTGATCACCCGTCTGCGAGCTCCGCAGACGTCCCAACCCGAGGAAGAAGAAGAAGGAGGTACCTAGGGGTGATTCCAAAAACGGATATATTCCAAAAATCAACAAAATCTACTAAATCTGAGCGGTAATTTATTATTGGAAACATTAATCTAGCCACCATGTTATTTATCCTGAGCGCAAAATTTCGAACACTTATCGTAAGTCAGTATAAATATATCTATATGTAGTTTCACATTTTAATGCTTGTTGTAGGCAATAAAAAAACGTAAAGGTTTTTGTGTCAGTTTCATTGGTACGCAATAACCTTACAAGTCACTTATTTTTTTCTTTTTACATCAATGGATGGCCCACCCTGTATAAACGTAAATAATTAAATCAGTGTTTTGTTGACAATTCCAAACTTTTTGTACTTAACCAAATACTCCGAGTTTTCCGCTAACAAGACCGAACTTGATATTATTGACTCCAATTTCAAAGGCTTCATAGTATGTTTGTTTGTTACACGTGTTAACTTTGAACTGTTTGTTTTCCTCAGCAATGTCTCGTAATGGCTTACGTTGAAGAGGTGAAGGTACTTTAATATACAGCTAGCAGTCCACATTAACACCTATATACACAATATTTCATTGCATATTTTAAACATAATTTAAAAGTGGTTTCTACCAATTTGTAGCTTGGCAGCTATCAAACCTCATTTGCTCCTGTTGCACATATTCCTACTGGCCTATCCCCCCTAGGAGGGAAAATTGGAGTTTTATTCCTTTTTTCGCTACTAGGGGGATACATCTTCCACATAGTTCAACCGTTTTTATCATTCAGGACATGAGTACAAACACGCTAGAAAATTAATCTTACTTCATGTGTTTTTGTTCCCTATTTTGGCTACTACCGGCACGTGCCGGGTAGATTCAGTCCAATCCGACTGGGCTGGTTGTTTGAACAACCACACCAACTTCTCCGGGTGAGCTCTAGCTCCCCACTAAATAGTCAGTTTTAGATTTCAAAGCCCCGGGGCTAAAATTGCGGTATCCAGCCCTAAAAAAGTCTTTATCAAACCTCAACAATATAACTTTTTAATGCGAGATTGATTAAAATTGACTTACTACTTGCAAAATTTTCAAGCGCAGGCAGGATTTGAACCTGCGACTTTCGCTTTACTAGTGAATCCTGCCCGCACTTGATTTTGCATGTTTTCAAAAATTTTATACCCAACACGGGAAGTGTTTTAAAAATTTGTTATTCAATTTATCGCGGATTTCCATCGCTTAGACTACATTCAATCTGTAAAGATGGAATTAGTCGCCGGTTATTAGTTGCAAAACTAACCCGGTAGATGGAGCCATGCCAAGCGTTACTGGAATTAAAATACACTTGCAAAATTGGCGGGCAGGGAATGAGCTGCGGTAGCCCAGATAGAAGTGGCGTCGCCACTAGTAGTGCGAAAGTCGCAGGTTCAAATCCTGCCCGCGCTTGAAAATTTTGCACATACATACATACATACATAAATCACGCCTATATCCCTTACGGGGTAGGCAGAGTGTTAACGGCCGTAAAACGGATATTAACACCACGTCTGACAAAAGCTTGAGGGTCAATCAGATAACTGTGTATCACTATAGTGACAGGTTGTCAGCCCATCGCCTAAAATTGCAATACACATCCCTCGAGTCCCTTGGTCGGCTCTTACGACACCCATGGGTAAGAAATGGGGTGATGCTATTCTAAGCCGGCAATCACACGGCGACAAGTTGCAAGTTTTCAAAAATTGTATACCCAACACGGAAAGTGTTTTAAAAATTTGGTATTCAATTACGACGTTATTATAATTTGTAGTTCTGATTGAAATTTTAACCAGAATATACAATTACCGCGTGGTGCCGGCTGAGATTAGCACCACCCCATTTCTACCCGTTGGTGTCGTAAAAGACGACTTAAGGAAAGATATGGCGGCAACGCTCCCATTGAATATAACACCTTGCACTGCGTTCGCCAATCCGCCTGCCAAGCGTGGTGAGAACGACAAATACCCTCCAAATGGGGGAGTTCCATGTCCAGCAGTGGACTGCTTTTGAAGTTGAAATTTTATTTTCAAAACAAACAGCTAATTGGCATTTTAGAATTAAACAGAAAACTATACGTAAGGTAGATATCTCATTAGACTGTAGGGTCTTCTTTTATACGTAACAATTCGATTACGAAAACCAATACAGATTTAAATTTTAGATATCTCTGAAAACATTTACGATATACCGATCCGGGAACCTAAACCACGGATTATCCACCCACCATTGTGTATGTAGTACATTCGGTCACAAAATTGGAAATTATCCCAATTTCGATGTTTGGTGTTTCTGTTTGCAGGGGATTGTGTTAGTACAAGTTATTAGTCTTTACAACTCGGCAATAGTTGCGAGAGTTACATAATTTGTTGTATTAGCTATATTTTTGACTGGCCCGATGGTGTAGCGGATAGTACTCCTGCCTGCTACGCCGGGGGTCGTGGGTTCGATCATTTAAGGGGCAATCAGAATGTTCAGTGTAACGCTATAGTGCCAGGTTGTCAGCCTATTGCCTAAAAGTGCAATACACCTGTAACCTTTGAGTCCCTTAGTTGCCTCTTACGACACCCTCATCAAAGGAATAGGTTGGCGCTATTCTAAACCGACATCACACGGCAAAGAAAATTATGATGCGGAAAAAAGGTACAGTCAAAATCAAAAATCAAAAAGCTTTATTGACAATAAATACAATGCAGCATGTGTTTGTCTTCCCAGAAAGTAATAAAACTTCTTGTGTTGGGAATGGCTTGCTTCTTCCTTTAACAAAGCTGTATATAAGTTTATACAAAGGCAGGTAAGTAGGTGCTAGTGGTACTACCTAATTACACACATATCACACCTATTATCCAGAACGTAAACGATCATTTACACCACGTCTGACAAATATTCGAGGGTCATTCGGAAAACTGTGTACCTAACGCTATTGTGCCAGGTTATCAGCCCATCGCCTAAAATTGCAATACACACCCTCGAGTCTCTTAGTCGCCTCTTACGACTCCCACGGGAAATAAATGGGGTAATGCTATTCTAAGCCGGCATCACACGGTAATTTACTTATTTACAGTAACTGTTAGTTAATTGTGTGATTTAAAACTCAAGTTAAATACCTAAATGGTCCGCTTGCCTGACGCTCGTTAGTTGAAATTGCGGAGGGTCAATCGTTTGATGGGATTAAAAGTATTTAATTTTTGTCGAGTGGAAAAATGGTTCATTCGCTTTTTTATTCAGAGAGAGACTATTTAAAAGCGCGATTTACATTTAAATATTTAAAAAAGAAAAACTTTTTGGATTGAATTTATGTTTTCATTAGCTGTGTATATTAAATTGCAATGTGGAAATGTGAATGGCAAAATATTGCGCACGAGAGTTTGCAGAAATAATTGGTTAAAGGTGGTCATCTTCGAGCGCATCAGAAAAGTTCTGACTAGGAGTTTTCTAAAAATGTTCAGTGGTCGCCAGGGCCGAAATCGGTCTGAAGAATTATCATCATTATCATATCTTTATTTTTTTTTTATCCCGCCTGAGCCGGTTTTCTATCAGGATATTACAAAATTGTTATAAAAAAAAGAAAATTGTGTGATACAAATTTCTTTTTTTATAATGACGGTTCATGACGTCAATAAGTGATATGTTAATACTACTGAATAAAGAATTTCAATTTCATATTAAATTGACATGTTTTGAGTAATTTACAACTTAACTAAACGTAAGAGGCGACTAATACTAGTATTACAATTTTAGGATGCAGGCTAACAACTTGTCACTTTAGAGCCACACGTATTTTCTGAAATGGCCCTCAAATAGTTGTCAGGCTTGGCAATATAGCCATATTTTTTTACGGCCGTTACCGATATGGTGTATGTATAAATACCTAAATGAAGTAGTATTATTCTGTAATTAGCTGTGGCACATAATAAACTACTTACCGTATATACTCGCCATAACCTAGAAATAAAAAATCGGTCTGAAACTACTATTTATAGAAAAAAACACGTTATTTTAAACCTCTTAAAAGCTCAAAGCTGTTAATCCATTACATAAATGAAAAAGATAATTAGTATCACAGCAACGGAGCGCTGAAAAACTTAAGAACCAGCCAAAAGACTGGGAAGCAAAAACTGTATTACCAGGAGAGCAAAAAAGGCAAGAGCTCGTTAATCGCTCAGACATAGCGCACAAATGACCTGGCTTCTACAGGGAGCCACAGAATTTGCGTTTGTAGACGTGACTATTGGTAAATGTTGCAAATAGCGGAGCACTGATGTTGCTGATGATGGACAGAAAACCAATTATACCTAACTTTCAGTACAAACTTATAAGTATGTATTTAGTGAAAAAATATAAGTTAGTTAAGTTGAGCATGACTTTACAGTTTGAAAGTTATTTTATAACCTTATTTTATATTTTATTGTAATGACGTAAATATTTAATTTATCAAATTATTCCTGCATCGCATGTTGCTACGCCCTTAAGCAGGGTTATTTAACGATACTTTACTTTTAAATATGGAATGGTGAAACTGACCTCTTTAAGACATCTTTGGCCTCCAACATTAAATCTGAAATACCTTAATGTTTGTGATAATTTAACAAATTTGATATTGAACTCACTTTAATACGAGCGCTACCAATCACTGAACAATCTTGTCGTTACTGCTACATCAATATTTCTTCCACTCTTTCTTTCTTTTCGTGTGGGACACCGAGTTGTCCAACAACACGATGAACCCTGGTGTCAGAGTTTTTCAACCGCCTACTACAAGTAGTAAGCCTCTGACATGGTTGTGTAAAGACCGCCGTCTAAGTAATCATAGACAGAAACCGGGAACGACGGCTTAACGTTCCCCTTGAAGCACGGGCCCATTTCTTTTCGGACAATCAGGTGGTTCACCCTGCAATGTCCTAACGATACCGGAAACAAATTCACAAAGTATCAACTTTCTTCTTCCACTGCCAAAAGAGCTTTACATACAAAAAGTGCATTGTCATCATAGCCATATCTTCTCACTTTCTGCTCTCCTGGTACCTCGCTCATTAGTTTTAATGAGAACAGTTCACTCGCACTCGTCATTAACGCAGTCCGATTGAGCCGCGCACTTAATAAATATAGCTTGCCATCGGTTCAAACTGGTTGGCTTTTATTGTAAGCTTAAGCAGATTATAATGCTCCACATAAGCTACTTAGCTGGACGGCTTTAGAATATCAGTTAGTGCTGATAGGATTTATACAGACTTTTTGCTGTCACATTTCTCTACAAAATACGTGCAAAAACTGGCACTGGTATATTATTGAAAGATAAACCGATACCGACTTCAACTGTGTCTAGTAAATATGTTGACTTTTTTGATTTCTCCGGTATTTCAATATTTGTGTTATGAAACAGAGTAAAAACGCTCAAATGCCAGTGGACAGATTCCACAATTTATATATACTTTGCAGTAAACTGGGCCTCGGTTTTCTTATTTTCTAGACAATGAAATGCCATCCAGACTCAACTGTCATTCTTTCATTGCCACCGGGCGTTTCTTTTTTTCAAACTGTTAGAGTCATAGAAAACTGCTAAAACCATCCAACAGACGTCCAACTGAAACGCAACAGAGATGCTTTTCAAATAGCGGAATACAGTCCCTGTTTGCACTGTGCCCGGTTGATATTCGACTCGAGCAGTGAATCACCTGATTCTTCAAGTCGGGTTAAGATAGAGTTAAGGTGCAAATATCAGTGGACATGTCTCACAGTTCATATGTCGCAGAAAGTTTTTTGCCTTGCATGGCCAACTCCGACTTCTTCTTCTTTTATTTTCCGTATGGGACACCGAGTCTTCCAACAATCCGATGAAGCCTGTTGTCAGAGTTTTTCAACCGCCTGCTACTAGTAGTAGGCCTCTGGTTGTGTAGCGACCGCGTCTAAGTTTTCATAGACAGCAATCGGGACCGACGGCTTAACGTACCCTCCGGAGCACGGAACCATCTTCTTTTTCGGACAATCAGGTGGTTCAGCCTGCGATGTCCTAACCAGACTGGAAACATATTCACAAAGTGAAAAATATCACCTCTGTGAGTGCCCCACCGAGAATCGAAACCGGAACCTTTCCGTTGCAGGCAGTCGCACTACCACTGCGCCACATCAACCCTCCGACTGAAACCTTCCTTATTTGTCAAGTCGGATAAAGATAGAATGAAGCGTCAAATGGCAGAAGACAGGTCATACAATTTATTTATGTTGCAGGGAGCTGTTTGCAACTTTGCAATGTGTCCGACTAGGATCCGATAGGCTGTATGTAACCTTACTCCTTTTTTAAGTAGAGTAAAAATACATTAGACTCTTATATTTGCCGTGTGATACCCTTTGTCGCACAAACAATTAAAGTTCATAACAGCATGATCTTTGTCAAAAATTATGCTTATTTATGATTAGCGAGAAAAGTATTGATAAATACTTAGAACAAATACAATCGAGGTATTCACCGCGTTTCTACAGTTTTAATAAGCGAAATGTTTGAAGATCGCTGGCGTGAAAAATATATCCAAATACTATGTATTACGAATGTATTTATTCATAAATGAAGAATAATATACCCAAGGACAATCAAATTAATAGCTCATTATTTGAAATACAATTCAATTTACTATTTTATTGCAATAACATACTAGATAAATATTTTTGTAGATAAATTGGATGGAGACCATGCCTAAACTTAATAATCTTGGGAGAAAATAGTTATTGTATCAATTTTATTGTATTTTATTGTACCCTAGCGCTGTTTTTTTTAAATTCAGTAAAATAAAATGAAACTAAATTATATAAACTAAGCACAAGCACTTATTCGTCGACAATAATCTCAAATTGTCGCAAAAATGCGACAGTTTTGTCACTTACAGTCGTCAAAGTGTTTGTTCACGATTTCTGACAATTGTAGATATTCTTAAACTCGTTTACAATACCGACAAGTTGTCAAAATGTGCCTGTCGATTTTTTATAGATTTGCATAAGTGACAACATTGTAGGTTTTTGTCAATTATGTCGAATTGACAGCTTAATTAAACAGGGCTATAGACTAAACTTAAGGATACCAACAACGTTTACAATTAGCAGCATCAACAACCACTCTGCCAACAAAACATTGTGGCATCAATTACTCTACACTACTCCAAATACGTCAATAGGTTCAGAAACTAAAATCTCTCTATTCAATAGGCCTGCATTTCACGAGGGATAGAATAAAAAACTGTTTGTGGAAACAAAACTCGGCCGAGCGTATTTGTTTGAATAGCGATCGCGGCGTATCGGTCGCCGGCAGCCTCCGACTGAGGTAGGGAAAACTATGGATAGACCAGATTTTTTTCAACGTAAGCCGCCATATTGGATTATGTGTGACGTCATATAACCTAAACAAAAATACCGTAATTGTATGAAAAGCGATCGTGGCGTATCAATTGGTGGCAGCTTCTACCTAGCACATATACACTGAGGTAGGGAAAACTATGGATAGACCAGACTTTTTTCAACATAAGCCGCCATATTGGATTATGTGTGACGTGACATAACCTAAACAAAAATATCGTAATTGTATGAAAAGCGATCGTGGCGTATCAATTGGTGGCAGCTTCAACCTGGCACTGATACACTGAGGTAGGGAAAACTATGGATAGACCAGTTTTTTTTCAACGTAAGCCGCCATATTGGATTATGTGTGACGTCACATAACCTAAACAAAACTCGGCAGACCGTATTTGTTTGAATAACGATCGTGGCGTATCGGTCGCCGGCAGCTTCTACCAAGCACAGATACACTAATGTAGGGAAAACTATGGATCGACCAGATATTTTTCAACAAAAGCTGGCATTTTGAAATATGTGTGACGTCACATAACCTAAACAATACTCGGCAGTCCGTATTGTTAGAAAAGCGATCGTGGCGTATCGGTCACCGGCAGCCTCCGACTGAGGTAGGGAAAACTATGGATAGACCAGATTTTTTCAACATAAGCCGCCATATTGGATTATGTGTGACGTCACATAACCTAAACAAAACTCGGCAGACTTATTTGTTGGAATAGCGATCGTGGCGTATCGGTCGTCGGCAGCTTCTACCTAGTACAGATACACTAAGGTAGGGAAAACTATGGATAGACCAGATTTTTTTCAACGTAAGCGTAAACGTAACGTCACACATAATCCAATATGGCGCCATATTGGATTATGTGTGACGTCACATAATCTAAACAAAGCTCGGCAGACCGTAAGCCGGCAGCCTCCACAAGCATCTAGCACAGATACACTGAGGTAGGGAAAACTATGGAAAGGCCATTTATTGGGAATTTCTTTCTTGAGTGAAAGTTTTTCAACCTCCCACTACAAATAGGGTACGTCTTTCTTCTTATAGGTAATAATATAACAAGCCACACCTTACGTGCCCCACAAATCTATAAAAACAAATCTTCTTCTTTTTGTGTGGGACAATGAGTCGAAGAACGACCCGATGAACCCTGATGTCAGAGTATTTTTCTAACGTGGTTGTGTAACGACCGCCGTCTAAGTAATCATAGACAGCAACAGGGACCGATATGACTGATGGAGGATGAAATCAGGTGGTACAGTCTGCAATGTCCTTACAGACTTTGTGAATTTGTTACCAGACTGGAAACAAATTCACAAAGTGATAATATCAACTTTGTGAGTGCCCCACCGGGAGTCGAACGCGGAACCTTTGTGCTACAGCTACAGGCAGTTGCACTTCCACTGCGCTAAATCGACCAATCAATTTTATTTACTTATTAGTCCTACTAAGGTATTCCACAAAAACTTGGATAAGTTTTATAGTCGCACCTCACATATTTCAAACGTATTTTACAGTATCGGCAGGAAAATGAAATATTACAGGCTGGGCTATCCTTGCTTGGATTTATCTCTAACGTTTTTGGCACGAATATTCATCTTGTGTTATGGTTTGAATAATTCACATCTTTTTTTGTGATAATAAGTTTGAATTTTGAATTCTCATTATTAGAGTGAACTGAACGAGTACTTATATTAATTCGTTTTTATTTATTTATATACATATAACATAGTCTGGAAGTGTAGCAAACTGAAGTGGCAGTGGGCTGGGCACATTTGTCGTAGAACCGACGGACGGTGGAGTAAACGGGTTCTCGAGTGGAGGCCACGCCTCGGCAAGCGTGGCGTTAGACGACCTCCGGCCAGATGGACCGATGACTTGAAGCTGGCGGCTGGTAGCGACGACTGGATGGCGAAAACGGGAGATCGTGCCCTATGGCGTACCCTGGGGGAGGTCTACGTCCAGCAGTCGACTGCTATAGGCTGATGTATGTATGTATACCTCTATATACGTATTAATGACAAAATATTTGACTTCATGTGCAGAAACAGGGCGTGTTATCAGCAGCTCATCAAGCTAACGATTTGAGGGTTCAACTTAGATTTTTCTTTATAATTGAGAAAAAATAGTACACATTCAACCCTCAAATGGGTTTACTATTTTTAATCAAACTAGATTTCCGGCCAGCGGTTTCACCCGCTGCCATTCATTTGTCCGTGGTAATAGTTGTTTTCCCGCGGTAAAAAGTAGCTTATGTGTTATTCCAGGTCATACTTTACCTGTGTTCTAAATTTCATCTAAATCGGTCAATTAGTTTGAGCGTGAAGACGTAACAAACATACATACATACATAATACACACACAAGCTCTTTATAATATTAGAGGTAGTACGGATTAAAGGTGTAGTCAAATTAACGCGAATGTGTGATTTTGACTTATAATAGCCCTATTTCTTACCCGTGGTGTAGTAAAAGGCATCTAAGGGCCTCGAAAGTTACATGTGTTTTGAAATTTAAGACGATTAGCTTACAACATGTCACTATGGCGATACTGAATTTTCAGAATTCTGTTTGTCAGACGTTGCAAAAATTTCCGTTTTGTACGGTCGTTTAGGCTCTGCCTACCCTGCAAGGGATATATGCTTGATATATGTATGTATGGTTGATTTTTAATTAAAATTGTGTTTTTAATATGATCTAAATAGACTGAAAACTTTATATACAAACTTAAACTTATTCATGATTGTTCACACGAAGACCGAGTCAATCCTATTTCTATATTGAAATAAATTATAACTAAGTAATTAATTCTATCTTTAGAAACATTTAATCAAAAGCAAATTGGTAGAAGGTAGAGTACCTATTTCATAATTACTTTCTTTCCCCACTGATTATAATTACATTCTTATTTAAATTGTAATATAAGATTCCAGAAGTCTCCCTTTTCGTGTGGGTCACCGAGTCGTCCAACGACCCGTAAACCCTGGTGTCAGAGTTTTTCAACCGCCTGCTATTAGTAGTAGGCCTCTGACATGGTTGTGTTACGACCACCGGCTAAGTAAACATTCCAGCAGTGAACTATTGTGACTGTTGAAGAAGAAGAATATAGGATATCTTGCCATGTGATGGCAGCTTAGTATTTTCAGTGTAATGCCGGCTTAGAATAGCATCACCACATTTATATCCCGCGGGTGTCGTAAGAGGCGCCTAAGGGACTTGAAGGTTTCTTGTATATTACAATTTTAGGCGACAGGATGACAATCTTTCGCTATAGTGATACGCGATGTTTATGCAAGTGACCCCAAAAATATTTGTTTGACGTGCTGATAGCGTCCGTTGTTTTAGCCGTTAACGCTCCGCCTACCCCGCAAAGGGTTATAAGTGTGTATGTTTTTACTGTTTATAAATTGGTAGTTTCTCATCTTCATTAACAAAAAAATTATTGCCCCGATGCTTATACATAAAATAAGCAGAAATATCTAAATTCACTCTTAAATTTAATGTTAAAAGCTAGAAATTAGTTTTCTCTTCTTAAGCATGAATGTGAATTCAAAGTGGAAAAACATGCCATTGGAAACATTCACGAATGCATCAAATACACTAAATCTACGTCTTCCCAAATAAGGCTATTATATAAAGAGTAACGAAAAGGCTATGTGACGCCGGATTAGAATAGCATCACCCTATTTGTTTCCCATGGGAGTCGTAAGAGACGACTAAGGTACTTGAGGGTGTTTATTGCAATTTTAGACGATGGGCTGACAACCTGTAACTGAGACCAATACACAATTTTCCGAAAAACCCTCGAATGTGTCATACGTGTCGAATGTGCCGTTTATGCTCTGCCTACCCCGCTTGGGATCATAGGCGTGATATGCATATGTATGTATGTATGTATGTGTAACAAAATGGTATGCATGAAACTCAACAACTTTCCCCATGGAACATAGGTCAATATATAGACAAATTGTACCTCCCTTCACAGAATAAATAATAGTAGCTAGTACTTCCAGTACTAGAAAAGAGGAGAGGGAAGATGATTGGCCACTTGCTACGACACGACAGCTTCATTAAGAACATTATTGAAGGGAAGGTGGAAGGAAAGAGAGGCAGAGGTAGACCTAGACGCACTTACTTTACCCAGATAAAGGAAAAAGTCAATGTCGTGTCGTATCAAGAGGTCAAGTCACTGGCGGAGAGGAGAGAAGATTGGAAGTTACTGCACCGACAAGAGTTTGACTCTTAAATTTGAAGAAGTACTTCCATAATGCATTCAACAGCTGATCGGTGATTTTGTAAAGATGGTACAATTTACCTACTTAATTTTATAAGAATGAATCGAAGAAAATATATTGTCACTTCCGCATTAATGCGGATGCGAAATTCTCATCAGCACTATTCCCAATTAAGGCGACGTCACACCAAATAGGTTATCAGGCTTTCACACGAGCGGAAAAACACGCGACGTTTATTCTCTAAACGCTATCAAGACAGGATTTAAATGAACAGTACACAACGCGTGCAGTTATTAAAATGGTAATTAGGGTGCACACTAGCGTTTGTGGGACTTAGTCCCAATTCGCCACAATTCCTATTCGTCAACAAAAATTTCATCCGAGTCGTAGAAGCCTAATAGATCGAGGCGACACCAATACTAATAGCAAAAAGTCACGGGTTGTAACTATGCCTGCGGTAGAAAATTTTGCTATCATTACTAAAGTTATATACCTAAAATGGAAAGGGTTTTAAAATTCAGTAAAACAAAAAGTTCATCGATACAAAGATTTTCTGGTCGTCACGCAATCATACTGATAATATAATTTTTATGTCCCAATTCTGTACAGAATTAATATCTGATCAATGTGTTACAATGATTTGTTCCACTATACTTTAGAATCTTAAAATATATTGTGTCAAAAAGAGACCAAGATATAAAAATAATAACCCAATACTTATTTTGTACTTAACTTCACCTAAAGTCTATATAAACAGCACTGGAGAAAAGCACTTGATATACTATAAATGATATGTAGATGTTTTTGTGCAATAGCAGACCAAAAAAGCGTAATATTTACTATTTGATAGTAAGGGCTAAGTATTCAACACGACAAGAAGAAAAAACATGATTATTATCCTTGCCAGTCTTCATAAGCTAAGTTGTTGCAATACATCCATATTACAAGCATTTTGTGATAAATCGGGATAAGTTTTTACGTGTGGCAATCCGGTACTGTGGCAAACCGGTTCTTACTCGTTGTGGCGTACGTATGAATCATGAACATGGAAATGAAGTGTAGGATCGCGGTATACATGTGTAATAAGGTTTATTTTTCTAAGAATTTACGGGAACTGCTAAATTCCTTTAGCCCTGTTAAACATTTTTTAATCACACGATTTTTGATCGCGTTTCTAAATATCTACCATTTTATAACAACATACAAGAATTAGAGTCGCTAGGGGGTCAGGACCCGCATTGTACTCGTCCCTACTTGCAATCGAGAAGAGAACGACAAAATCCAGTCTTATACAAGATTCTGTACCTAAAAAACAACACAACGCAGCCGCCAATACTTACTTTGTGAAAACAAGTAATTATTTTTCGGGGAAACTCTACACGAGGCTTAAGTGAGTAGAATGCTTCCCCTAAAAATATTAAAATTACCTTTTTCTTAAAACTGAGACTATTTTGTTTATAAAAACGTAGATACTAATAGGTATACGATTACACTTCTAGAGTTATAATATAAGTAAGGACCAGTTTATTTAGGCAACATAAAAAGCCTGAAAGATTATGCATGAAAAATTATTGAAATATGCACGAGAGTGACGAAAATTATAAATTGCAAATCTTTTATTCACTAATTCGACAATGTAGATGATCCAGGCTAGTCAGGTATCCAGTAAAACAACGTTATTTTCGTAATGAAGGCCCGCTGGAAAAAAATTACAGATCTAAGAGCCAACGGCCTTTTACGACGTGTGATGCCGGCTGAGAATAGCATCACCCCATTTCTTTCCCGAAATTTCCCGGTGTTGTAAGAGGCGAGAATGGGACTCCAGTGTGTGTATATTGCAATTTTAGGCTATACGCTGACGAATGACTCTTTGTCAGACGTGGTGTAAAAGGCCGTTTTTGCGGCCGTTTACGCCCTGCCTACCTCGCAAGGGATAATGGGCGTAATATGTGTATGTATAATGAGCCAATAATGAGTTTTGTTTTTGCAAAACATGCGTAATAGATAGAAATATAAAACGAAACATATTGATAATGTGTCAATCTTTCTTTCTTTTCCTGTGGAACACCGAGTCATCCAACGACCCGATGAACCCTGGTGTCAGAGTTTTTATAGGTACATCACAACAAGATTTTAGAAAAATATGCTAGTTGCATATTAAAAATTGCTTAAATATGCAAATGTATATAATCCGTCGTATACTTATATGTACGTGGCAGATCTCTCAAGGCAGAGCAGAAAAGTAGTCTCCTAGTAAACAGAATCTTGAATGACCAACTAGAGTAGAAAGCAATCGAACAACAAATCTCAAAGAAACATTACCTTGTTTATGCGATAAGAAGTCTAATAAACATGATAATGTATAGAGCCTAGCTTTTCTATACAGAAAACCGACTATTACATTTTGACCAGTAAAGTAACTGGAGCTATTCGCTATTTGAAAAGCGGCTCAGTTGTTTTTTTTTTTTTTTTACTATTTATATCATTTCTCATTTAATTCAATTAATTTGTATATGAACATAAAACTAATACAATTTAATTATTTACAGAAAAAATTTACCTAAAACTAAACTATAAAAAGGTCCTCCAGTGCACCCCCATCAGACATGGTCCCCAGTAAGCAACGTTTCCTTTTTGAATGGCCAAACTTAAATGTTGGCCAAAGAAGCTGCCAGCTCTCCGGTCCCCGGTAGTCTCATTGAGGCGCACTGACACCTCGTAAATAATTTTCTCAGTTGTTTCAATATCGTGTCAGTTGGGTAGTTTTGGCTGTTTTATACTGCGCTTACAACTTGAAGTATAGAAAATCACAATGGCAATAAAATTACAATTTTTGAGTGTCGATGGCATTACAAGAGCAAAAAATAAGAAAGTTAGCCAATTATTTTTATTTAGATATGGCGGGTGACAGGAGGTGATGCCAATAGGCAGAATGGAAGGTTCCAGGTGGTGTCGGGAAAAGGGTAGCTACCCTGCCTGGCCGGGTGTTGTGGCCAGGGGACCGACTGGTCCACCTGGATAGAATTGGAAGTTGTATATATGCGTTGCGCGGTGAAACACTTCGATACCGCGTTTCAGGCTCTTTGTTCTGTCACGTGGCGCCATCTTGCAGCTATGTTGGAATTTCTGTTGCGTCTTGCTTGCTCGTGAACCACTTTGAGTGAGCTTCTTGTCGTAGCTCCCAGAGGTCGCTACATAGAGCGCAATGGTTGTGCGACTGCCTGGGTTCTAGGTAAACTTGTCGGTGGTTCACTCACAAGATATTTATCACTTTTGTGAAATGGTTCCCAGTCTGATTAGGATATGGCAGAATGAACTACCTGATTGCATGGGTCCGTGCTTTGAAGGGCGTTTACGTTAAGTCTTCGGTTTCGGTAGATGTCTATGATTACTTAGACGACGATCGTTACACAACTATGTCAGAGGCCTACTACTAGTAGTAGGCGGTTGAAAAACGTTGACACCTGGGTTTAACGGGTCGTTAAACGAATCGGTGACCCACATGAAAAGAAGAAGAAGATTATTCTGTTTTATTGTGTAAGTACAACAGAGCATCAAAGTATTCGGAAGAATTAAAAATATATATATGAATGAGTTTCGCTACTGCTGTTAAAGTAACTCAATTTTTCTTCTATAAGAGCCTATGGTCTTTATGGCTATTGGCGAACTTTTATAGCTGGTTCGCATTGATTGATGATGTAGGCGGTTCTCGAGATCGACAAAGTTCTTTGATTAGGTCTACGTAGTGAGGTACTAAGTAGAAGATAAATGAATGAAAGACTGCGGCTATTTAAGGTAATGTTCGTTTACTGAAGCACATTGTTAAGGCGAGTGTACTCGTGACGACCTCGGCAGTGACGCCACTTCATAAAAAAAATATCTCTTTATACACACAATCTATCAGAATGTCGATTGCCCAAGATTTAGTATTATCCGAAAGTAAAATTAGAACCTTCAAACTCATATTCGCTGTACTTAAAGTTATTACAATTAATACCAAAATTTGCCCTTATTGCTATAACTGTATTCAGCGAATATTTATGTATACCAAAAGTGGCCGTTTTAAGGCACTTTTTGCCATATAACTTTAATCACAGCGGATAATTTCATTGATTTTGAAGGTTCTAATTTTACTTAAGGATGATACTAAAAACTTGGGCAATGGACATTTTGATACATTGTTGGTATGAAGAGAAAATATTTTTTATGTGATGTGGCGCCCCTGTCGAGGTCGTTTATAAGTACACTCGCCTTAAACTGCTACAACAGCCATGACAGTCCAGTGTTGAACATGTGCCTCACTATGTTGGGGGATATTTGCCATACTCACTACGCTTGGTAGGTGGATTAGCGAGCGCATCGTAAGTTGTTATAGATGTTTACAGAGAACCCTGCTGCCTTTCCCCGGATTCATCCCATTGTCGCCTTGTGGCGTGCATCCTCCTTGGGTTGATTCCTGGCTGGATGCTCCTGCTGTCATGGTGTCGTGATGACGTGTCAAGACACCGTGACAGACTCTATTTTCGAAAGCACTTATTCTCCCGTTTTTAATAACACTGTACAACCAACCTTCAACCTTGTGGGTAAAGTTGAATTTTGATGTGATTTTACAGACAATATAAGTTACTCTATGCAAAGAATTATAAAAATATCTCAAGTTATCCTGTGTTTGTACTGAATCAGCTAGCTCCTTTATCGGAAGCGGTCCTGTCTGCTGCAGGGCCGTTTCAGCCTTTTACGACACCCACGGGTTGGATGGGGTTATCTATACATATAATAAAACAGAAACGAAACCAATTCTGTACATGAAATAGATTCAAAAAAGGGTTTTTGCTTCTAATTGTGTTCAAGATACAGACATCAAAACATAAGTAAAATTGATTTTTGTCTGTTTGTCTGTTTGTCTGTCGGTATGTTTGTTATTCTTTCACGTAAAAACTACTGCACAGATTTCTACAAAATTTTATACTGTGGTAGCTTATTACCCGGGTCAACATCTAGGATACTTTTTACCTCGAAAAAATCTTTCATTCCCATGGTAAAACACAGTAACTGGTTCCGCAAAGCGAGTTCCGAATTTTTTTCCTAAAAAATAATATAGATGTCGCAGAGTCGCTGTTAGTTTTGTAAAACGCGGTATTGACCACGTATTGACTGACATACGATCTGAACTTCTAAACGACCCCGTGAAACGACCTAACCAAACAAAAAACAAACAATGACAATTTAATGCTTGCGGGGTAGGTTGAGCGTCAACGGCCGTAAGTATTTTATCGCTATCGCCACGTCTGTCATATATGCGGGCCGTTCTAACTATTACAGAAATGTTTCGGACTTTTACTTTGACCTTTGGTCATGGTCAAGGTATGTGATGGAAGACAGATGAATTGTGATATTTTCTTGAGTTTGCACAACTATTACTCATCACAATAAAACAATTTTAAACGGATTTAAGTTGTGTTTATTGTGGAAACGTAGGAATTGTGAAATCCAAAATAAACACAACTTAAATCCGTTGAAAATTGTTTTATTGCGAAGACAAATTATGATTTGGGTAAAATTAGTTAATTTTTTTACCACTACAAGAGGCCGTTGGCCTGAGTTAAAGGTTATAATACTTTTAATTTTAACTCGACATCTCTACGTGTAAACGAGATAGTGAGTCTTGAAAGACAGACAAATGGACAACAAAGTGAGTGAACCTATAAGGGTTCCATATTGCAACCTAAAACCTATTTACCAATATAGTTTTTATTTTAACTCGATATCTCTGCGCATTCCCGAGATACGAGACGGATGGACGGACGGACGGACAACAAACTGATCGTATAAGGGTTCCGTTTTTTTGTACGTTTCTTTTTGATGTACGGAACCTAAAAAAATATAAATACCTTCATTAGTTAGAATCAAAAATGTTAGAGTAAAATTTGTTTAAAATTACTTCATAGATGTCGCTGTTAGTTTTGTGAAACCCGCTAATGAAATGTTTTCTCCAAAATTATATAACAAAGCCACTGTCAGACGGCAGGTTTTCTAAAAAAATAATAATATAGTATTGTAAACTATGCCGTGTGATGCCGGCTTGCAATAGCATCACCCCATTTCTTTTCCAAGGGAGTCGTAAGTGGCGACTAAGAGACTTTCACATGGGCGATGGGCTGACAACCTGTCACCATGGCGGTACACAATTTTCCGAATGAATCATCGGCTCTTTGGCCACAAATTCACAAGCTGACCATGACGGTGATCATGCGAACCCGTCTCGGAGGTAATCCACGGGCTGAAGAGTTTTCACAAGCTTTATTAAAACTCGGCAGAGGTACTTTACCAGAGGATAACGGTCAAGTAAATCTGCCTGAAACGCTTTGCCAAATAGTTTCTGGTCTAAAGAGAATCATTTCTTCTGTGTATGGCGAGCCTTCCTTCCTTCAAAAGAAAGATTCGTAGCTACGTGGAAGAGCTATTTTTGAACCCAAAAATGATCAGACTGCTTCAATAAACTATACTATTATGTCACAAATCACTGGGGATATGGTGGTATACGCGTCAATTACCACTGTTATGAATCAAGACAAAGCCACTAACTACCTAATAGAATTCCTAAACTCCTTGAGTGCGAATGGTCTTTCTGCACACCAAATATTACTTAAACTTGGTGTTCCTATCATGCTTCTTTGCAATCTCACTCCGCCAAAGCTGTGCAATGGAACCAGACTGAAGATCTTAAGCTTAAAGATGAATGTATTCGAGGCGGATATTTTCACTGGTTGTGGCGCGTATACCACTCATTCCCAACAACTTTTTATTTCAATTTCAGGGCATTCAGTTTCCCGTCAGCGTTTTCTTTGCAATGACTGTAAACAAATCGCAAGGACAGACGCTGAAAGCCACAGGCGTAGGTCTTACGATTCCCTGTTTATCACACGGGCAGCTATATGTCGCTTGCTCTCGAGTCAGTTCTCCTGAAAATTTGTACGTTTTAGCACCCGATGGTAAAACTACCAAAGTAGTTTAAAATGATGTTTTGTAGCTGATGTCCATAGTATCAAAACCAAGTACCTAACCGAAAAACAAGTTAACCAGTACCTATTCATTGCACATCTTAAAGAGAAAAAAGTTTATACAAACATGATATTAATATTAAACAATATGCATACATCAACTTCACTAACTCACAAGTCACTACACCATGCGTACGAAGTCGCGGGCAACAGCTAGTGTTATTCTAAGCCGGCACTATACGGCTGAGGTACATTATTAATTATGTTATTATTATTATTTAGCGTGTAGCTTATAATAATTAAATATGTTTGCTGACTTTGGTGCGATCGTTTCCCTACTACGTATGTTAGATTTCTGCAAGTAAGGCGTTCTAAGCAAATCTGACGTCAGGATTTATCGAGTCATTTAAGGAATTGGTATCCCACATGCTAAGGTCTGCTTTAGTCATAGGTTAACAAAGTGCACATATCAAAAAACGAATTCGGTACCACAAAAAAACAAAAATTTTTAGTAAAACGAATGATACGCTTATAACACAAAAACATAAATAATGAAAAATAAAATAGCTCTATTTTCCAATACAGATATTCGAATAACCAAAAAGCACTACACTATTTCAATGAACAAAATCCCCACGAGAACTTGTACAAAAGTATTAAAAAGCAAAAAAATAAAGGTTCGCGGGAAAATCCTGGCCGATCGGTCGCGAAAAACTTTTAGTTTATTTTTTAATCTACGGCAAAAGGATCTACACAGAATACATTATTTTGTCTCCGAAGCATGACGCTTGCGAAGGCAAGAAGAATACAGATGAGACGAACGTCCCTTTTTAATATCACTGTACAACCTTCCTTCAACCTTGTAAGTAAAGTTGAATTTTGAATGAAGGATGAAGTCATATATTTGGAAGGAGTCATCATCGTTAAAACCTAATCGTGTACAGAGCTCATTATGCAAAATACGAGGCGTCTCGATTTGGGACTCGTTGCGACTGCTCACAAACTGGCCAAGATTAGTTTAGGGAAAATCAGGTGAAATAAATAGCAAATATTAGGTGAAAGAATAAACAAGGTACTCGGCGACTAAAAGGTCAATACACATAATATATCGGGTCACATTTCACTAGTGACTGACACTGAAAAAAGAGTTCGGGCTGGTGATCACAAACAACTATCCCCAGAAACATGGCCGAAATAAAACAAAAATATTTTGAGATTCCATAGTATTTCGGCCTAGGTTTTTCGGGAAAAGTTGTTCTTTTTCACCAGCCTTACTGAGTTTACAGTATCGGTCATTAGTAAAATTTTACCCGTTTCCAAATATAACCCGTTCATTTAAAGAAAGGAAATCAAAATGGCATTATTATTGTTGGCATGTCGCTCATATTGTTATGTCGGTATTTATTATGCGAAGCAGTTTTTAATTATTATGTTATACTCAGAATGTATTAATACAAAAACATCATTCTAACATTGAATCATTGATTAAACTTGAGCTCAGCGCAAGTATTGAAATGTGATACCTATTCCTCGCAAGTTGACACACTGCAATTAAAATTAAGCCAGGTGACTATTACCACAATGTTTACCCGTGTAAGGGCGGCAAGTAAAATAAGCAAGCAAATTATTGATGAAGTTTTTTTTACAAAAAACATAAATTTTCTAATTCCAACCATCATAAAACGTATAATTATTTCCATCGACTCCTAATCCTTTGACTGTGCCCGCGAGAAGACCTATTGGAACTATCCGCCATCCCTGTTTAATTAACACGTCCGCCGAGCAGGAAAACCTCACAATAGAGGTTCTTTACCGACTCACAGAGCAATTTGATGACATGGGATTAGGCAGATAGAGTACTGCGAAGTGAAGACAAAAGTTGAAACCGGAATTTTGATTAATGTGCTCAGGTTTGACGTACACTCGCGAGCACAATTTGAACATATCAGCTTTCAAAGTATTATGGCGGGTTATAGGAAGTAATGCCATAGGGCAGAATTGAAGGTTGCAGGTGGTGTCGGGAAAGGATAGCTACCATGCCTTGCCGGGTGTTGTGGCCAGGGGTCAAGCTGGTCCACGGTGAACACTTCGATAGCGCGTTTCAGTCCTATTGTTATGTCACGTGGCGCCATCTTGCGGAAATGTTCAGAACTTCTTTTGGGCCTTGCTTGCTTGTGAACCACTCCAATGAGTCGCGTAGCAGCTCCTATAGATCACTGCAGTATTGTCTTTTTGAGGATAAAATCATGTATATCACTTTAAAACAAACTTTGAAGAAGATGAAGATCCTACAGCCTACTCTAAATGTTATTTTGTTATGATGGGTTTTAGTTAGTGCAAAAACATTGCCGGTGAAATTTAACTAATAACGTGAATCAAAATAGGTGAATGCTGTTAACTAGTTGATGGGCATATTAATTTGAATGCTGAATTGATATCCTAGTTGAGAGTTTGACCTGTAGCAAATTGAGTTAACAAGAATACATTCTGTGATTGAACACACACCGTCGCTTCCGACACTTGAGCTTGACTTTGTTTGCAGTGCTCTTTCTACAAATGTTTTGGTCGTTGTTCGACGGGAATTCAATTCCGTACAACCCCATTAGAATGGTAATTTAATGGAGGAAATAGTTTTTAAAGTGGAAGAAACGGTTAGTCGGTTCTTTCATTGAAAATGACTAAATAGGAAGTCCGGGCCTTTCCTCGTTAAATTCCCTCTGTCTTTAGAGTTTAACCATTGACCTCAGTTGTATGGTTGGTGAAACTTCGCGTATTTTATAACTAAATTTAGAAATATTTACTTGTGTGTTCAATCAAATACTTGTGAATGTAATTTTACAAAAATAATGCATCGTTGGACCCGTGAATCATAAATAAAATAAAATTGTTATAATAAGTACCTAATTCACAGTGTAAAATAAACTGAAATAAAGAGCTCAGATCGTACTGAAACATTTACTCCCAGATCGGCAGGAGGTTTTGTTAAACACTAAATTGGTAGCAATAAAACTGCTGACTCATAATGAGTCCCCTCATCTGCCGGGATTCGCTGATCGAATGGTAATTTGATCTCTCATGGGACACACTGTAGGTAGATCTTTGTGGTGAAAAAGTGCGTATATTGAACCGTTACGAGGTTTTGATCATTATTCTTAAACTAAGTCGGTGTTTCGTATTTGGTATCAGATACTTATTATCACAAAAAGAATATTATAGCCTAGTTACAGTAAAAAAGCACACACATCGACTTAGGACAAAAAACTGCCGAAACAACATTTTAAAAAAGCAATTTGATTTGAAACAAGGCTTTTCTTTCATCTAATCTACTCGTGGGTATTATAAAGGCGACTAAAGGATTATCATCCAGGGAATGGGCAGCAGCGTTCCTTGTGATTGAAACAATTTTCACTGCGCTCGCCAATCCACCTGCCAAGCGTGAGTATGACAATACCTCCCAAAAAGGGGTGGCCCGTCTGCAGCAGCAAACTGTTGTAGCTGTGAATGTTTGTCATGTGAATGTTGTACTTCACTACATAGTATAAAATAAAGTCGCTTCCCGTTTGGTGTCTCCTTATATCTTTAGAATTACCCAACGGATTTTGATGCGGTTTTTTTTATTAGATAGAGTAACTTGAGAGGAAGGTTTATAAGTATAATTTATTCCGGGAAATTGTCACATTCCCATGGGAAAACGGGTAGTCCAACTGGTAGTAAACTTTTGACCCCCTTTTGACACCTTTAAGGATTAAAATTTCAAAAACGCTGAAACACGTATTTTATTATTTTAAGTTATGAGTCTAATCAGAAATTTTGGAACAGATCACATTTAAGATAAAAAACATTCATACAAACTTTTAACCCCCTTTTCCCCCATTTTAGGGTTAAAATTTCAAAAATGCTCAAACACGTGTTTATTTATTTTAAATTATTAGTCTAATCATAAATTTTGAAACAGATCACATTCATTTATAAAAACGAACTTTCATACAAACTTTCAACTCCTTTTTGACCCTATTAAGGGTTAAAATTTAAAATATGCTGAAACATGTGTTTAATTATTTTAAGTCATAAGTCTAATCACTAATTTTAAAACGGATCAAACTGAAACAACGAACTTTCATACAAACTTTTAACCCCCTATTCATCCCTACTGCATATTTATGGCGGTTTGTGTGAGTTAGTGGCCGCTGCAAAAAAAATCCTTGCGTCTTTGAGGTTTACAACAATGGAGAGTTGTATGCGAAATTCGGTGAAGATGGAAATCCCGTTCTTAGGCTGATAAAATGCCGGTTATTTTTAATCTTCCAAGGGAAGAAAAGGGGGATAAAAGTTTGTATGAAAGTTCGTTGTCTTAAGTGTGATCCGTTTCAAAATTAGTGATTACAATTATGACTTAAAATAATTAAACACGTGTTTCAGCATTTTTGTAATTTTAATCCTTAAAGGTGTCAAAAGTTTACTACCAGTTGGGCTACCCGTTTTCCCATGGGAATGTGACAATTTCCCGGAATAAATTATACTTATAAACCTTCCTCTCAAGTTACTCAATCTAATAAAAAAAAACGCATCAAAATCCGTTGGGTAATTCTAAACATAGAAGGAGACACCAAACTTAAAGCGACTTTATTTTATACTATGTAGTGATACAATTCTAGCGTCCACCTCCGTCAATGCATCTTGCCAATATAAAGTCTTTAAATTACCTCTTATGTGGGCTTCATACAAAAAGATCAGGGGGCCAATCGCGGTAATTTATAACGTAAATACCAAAACAAAACCAAACCAAAAACGCTACGTTACGCACTTTTCGTATCGCGGTAACCGCTTGAACGGAAACGTTTCGACTTTTGTTTGGAAGTTACGCTGGAGCGGCGAACGTTCGATCTTTTAGTACGCATGAGGTATCGCGGTAATTTTTTGACAGCGTTTGAAACCACTAACGTTACGTTGGGAAGGTCTCAGACGCTGTCAAATGAACGTTTTTGTTGTAGTTCGTCGAGAGAAACTTTTGCTGAGACGTTGGTCGTTTTAAATACGTTTTTAAACAAAAAAAATGCTTGAGCTCTATCTCCACACCCTCGATAGTGCCCATGAGAAGGATGTGTCTGAGGAAAGAGCTTAGAGCCGCAGGAAGAATACCACAAATGCCTTGATCACATGCAGCGAGTGTAGTGGACAGTGAATGCAGAGTCAGTGCACTCTGACATGAGTTTGTTTGTAGCGAGTACATTGGACAATAGAGGAAAAGTCAGTGCGCTCGCCTTCTACTCACCAAAAGCCTTGATCACACATAGCGAGTGCAGTGGACAGAGTGGCAAGTCAGTGCTCTTGCCTGTGTTTGTTTGTATGATTGCCTTGACCACATGTAGCAAGTACATTGGACAATAGAGGAAAAGTCAGTGCGGTCGCCTCCTACTCACCAAAAGCCTTGATCACACATAGCGAGTGTGGTGGACAGAGTGACAAGTCAGTGCTCTTGGCTGTGTTTGTTTGTATGATTGCCTTGACCACATGTAGTGTTTTGGATTGCAAGTGCCTTCAAGAGGACATCGATAAGGTGGTAGCTTGGAGTCAAGCAAACAAACTAAATTTTAACGTTTCGAAATGCAAAATAATGTCATATTCACGAGCGAACTGTATAATTGAACACCAATACCAGATAGAAGGCGATAACTTGATGCGCGTAACGGAAATTCGGGACTTGGGAGTTTTGATGTCTCATCATTGATGTGGTGGCCACAGATCTCTTATATATATGTCCTAAAGGACAGATAAGAAACAAGCCTTAGTACATAAAGTCCTTACTGAATTGACCATAGACTTACAATATACCACTACGTGAATTGACCATGGATTGTGTAATTTTACTGTGATGTACCATGGACTACTCGCTACGTTAGGTTGTTACCTCCTAGTATTTAATAGTGATGTGTAGTAGTCACAGTAATAGGTAGTATTTTTCACAGGTATTTTTATTATACAGGTAATTTAAATAAAATGAATGTTACATAATTTAAAATAATTTTATTACAGCAAACTAAAAACGAATAATTTGATAACAGCAAACTAAACACGAAGTAATCGACTGTCACCTCAAGCCGCCATACGCCGGTTTCTTATTCGTATCTCTCTGGGAGCCTGAAAATAAAGCATAGGAAAACTTTATTAAAAACGATACGATAGATAAATCTCAAAGTACGAGCCTTCTGACCGTCGCAATGGATGTATGCAATTTAACTACAACAGGATAAGACAAATAAAGATCCACATAATAATAATTGAGTGTGTCAAAGAAATTTGAGTTTCTATTTACTTTGCTGATCATGACCAACCAATTTTTTGATAAAATAGATGTGCAAACCTAGATTGTTTATATCAGGTTTATAATTATGTGTTTTCAGAGCTGAATAACGAAAACGCCACCCAGCCCACCGAGCTTGTATGGTACACTTAATTTTTCTCCATGCTAATGTTTAAACTAATATTAAGTTTAATTTGTCTTATATAAAAGATAACAAAACTAGGTTTTGGTCTAAACCTGCGACATTACCAGGTAGGCAAAATAGGCGCGGATACGATTCTTATTTTTTTTCTGTATCAGTTTAGCGCTGATACTGCCCATAGAATTGCACTATTCTGAAACATTAATATAGTGTTACTCTGTAATTGTTCTGTTGTATACAATTTGTGTAGGGAAGTCGTAAGTTCATTTATTATAGGCAAGGTGGTGAAGAATGTGGGACATCATGCTATATTGACGCACACCTTCAGTGATGCAGTAGTCTAGCATCTATTGATACTTAGCCAACTTATCGCTCGGTGTAGCTGTTCTCAATTTCAATTGTACATTGCTTTGGAGAGCATATCAAGCCATCAGGCCGGGATGATGTTTAAGATGATTCTACTTTAATGCTGATCGCTACACTGCCTCGTCGGCCTAGTAGGCAGTTTAAATACGCTGATACTGCGGTTATTCGTGCGGAAAGAGAAAAAGTATAACTCACCATGCATTTAATTCACCAGTTTGGATGCCGACGAAGAATCGAATGTGTGGTTCTTCATTTGTATGGAACTCAACAGATCACCAGTCTACTAAGATCACAACATCTAAGTAGCTCTTATCTTTGGTGTATTCTGAAAGTAGAAAGCATTGGATTGTTTTAAACTGGTCACTACCGTTATGAACGCACCAAAAAAACTAGACACTTAGACACACATCAGCAAAAAAATATTGTGATATCAACATCAAGGGAAGCTGCTTACATTTGCTATAGCAAATAAGTATGAACGTTGAAGTCATATCATTACTTATATTACATACCACAAAAATTGCAGCGAAACTGCGTTCTAAACGATGTTCTAAACAGTTTCAATAAATTCTTGATCGTAAAAACAGCAATACAAATTTTTATCGAATGCCGTCACCTCGTATTCGCCAAGTTCACTTTTCTTCGTCTTTGCCCATAGCACAGGTCAAAATAAAATAAATGGTTATAAAATGGTCAATGTTTACAATAATTATTAAGGATAAATCGTAATTAAAGAAATAGAAATCGCTAGAAGTTAACCCTGAAAAAAATGACAGTTTGAATTTGATAGGCATAGATAAAATTCTTTTGTATTCTATTTATCCATTGGACAGGCAAAGGTCTAAAACCATACAGCCTCGTCTTGATGTAGCTAATCGTAACTCAGAAGATAATCGTGGGACTGGGACAGGTATACGGTCCAGAGCTGTGTTCGGAGATTCCAATGGCTGGTGGTGGCAACACTGAACGGTCAAGTTGTAAACAAAAGAGCTCCGTCTAAATTTATTAAATTTTATATAATATACGGCCCATACCAAGTTCATAATATATTAGTTAGTTGTAATTAGTAATAATTTAAGTTATTTAGTGCTTAAGGTGCGTGAAAACACGTTTTTATCGTAAAAAGTGTAACGGAAAAAATCGTTAGTGACAGTTACTTCAATATTTGAATATCACAACGTAAATAACTAAATTCGAGTATTTTTAGCGATTATTAAAACCTATATATGTGTTAAACTTGTGTTTCTACGCTTGTGCAAAACAATTCTGTGAAATTACGTAATTTTTTTAACGAAACATAACCTCAATCTTGGTAACCGCTCATTTAACATACAAGGTAGTTACTTACCTATTTTCTGCGTTCAAAATGCATACTACAAGGTCCCAAACAATTCGTCAACTAGAAGACAACTTAAAGGCGACTTTATTAGAACTTAAAAAGTGTAAAAACACAAATGAGCAGTTACTCAGAGAACAGGATGAAAGTGAGCAGGAAATGTTAGAAATTAATAATAAAAATCACCAATTAAAGAGTGAGATGGCAGAAATGTACCATCAGCTGGTAGATGTAACAGGTGAGAGGGACCGGCTTCAAGGAATAGTAGATAACTTTGACCGGGACGGAAATGCGTTTGAAGACACCTTGAGGCGTATTACTGTCCTGGAAAGAGAATTGCGCGATGCACACAAAGAAATCTCCTTTTTGAATGAGACTATCCAAGACCTAAAGTCATCACAAAGTGCACTTACCACCCAGTCGCTGTTTGAGGAGCTGGTCGCTCCTACTGTTGCGGTTTCTACCATCTCACTCACCCAACACCAATCGGTCGAGACTACTGAGGAACAAGTAGTCGAGACCATCGATCTCACTACGTGTGACAGTCCATTTAAAAACTCACACATAACTTCAGTCACTTATAGCAAGAAAAAAACAAAGAAAATTATAAAACTTAACAATTTCATAAAGAAAACGCAATCTCTTATTAGGCGTAACATACTGTTTTGCAATAACTCGAATTGTAATATAGAACGTTCTGAATTAATTAAAGAAGTTAAATTTTGCACTTCATCATTAGAACAAACTAGGGAAATTTATGAGCGTGACACACAGCGCCTCCAGTCGGAAATGTCTGCGTTAAAACGGTCATTAGAACACATTTCCATTAAGTATAACTCAGCGCGAAAAGAAATAAAGGAACATGTGCTGGCCATGAATAGTTTGTTGAAGTCATGTAAATATAACGGTGACAATTCTCAATCATTGACAAACAATCAATGCGATTGTGAGAAAACTTCAACAGAGCTATCCGTCCCGGCCGTGTGTCCCGAGCCCGCGTCACCTCGCGTCTGTACACAGCTGACTGGGACGCTGTCGGTGTCGCTCCCGCTCGCCGCCGCCGCCGTCACCGCCGCCGCCGCCGCCGGGTCGGTGTCGCGGCCGGTGCCGGCGGCGTCGACGCAGCCCGCGCTTATGGGTGATGACGATGTCCCTTTACCACCCACACAGGATAAGCGACCGTGTGACATTGTTATGTTTAGTGATGAACTTGGTAAAAATATGGGTTTACAACTTGGCCATTGCATGGGTCAGGCAGTAATTAATCATTGCATGCCTGGCGCCGATTATTCTACACTCATAAATACAGTGTTGGCATCACAATTTTCCAAAAAAACCATTGTTATTATTTTTAGTGGCAGAAGGGGAAATGCAACAAAAAAGGACTTAGCTTTGTATTCAAACAAATTGTATTCAATTGTTAATGTTAAACAAGTCATTTTGTTTGCTTTTCCCTACAGCCAAAAATTTACTAACCTAGAAAATAATACTCGACATTGGTGTAACAAGTACTTACATACATTGACATGTCGCAATCCTGACAAATTTCATTTTATCGACACAAATATTTTTATTGGACAATATTTTAATGTAACGAAAGATAGATATTATCTATCTAAAGTTTATAAACGACAGATAGCAGAGTTACTATCTTATTTTTTTATTAATTCAGCCAATTTGTTGGCTAACCAGACAACTGCTTCTATTGAGCAGAATATACATACAAACCTTATAACGTTGGAATCGGTTCCAAGTTCTTTAAATTAATTTCTAAGACAACAGAGAGTAACTCTGGCAGAACGCCGTCTTTTAGTAACTTGAGTGATTCTATCTTGCCAAAACATAATATAAACAATAAAATTAATATTTGTAATACAACCAAAATTCAAAATAGCCGTGTTTTGAATATTGTACACCAAAATATTCAAGGCATAATTAGCAAAGAGTTAGAAATTGAACTTTTCATGAACTGTAATAATATTGATATTCTATGTATAACTGAACATTGGCTTAGAGATTATCAGTTAATGTTCAGTTTTAGTAATCACCAGGTGGCAAGTTCGTTCAACAGATCAACAGCAATACGCGGTGGATCGTTGATACTACTTAAAAACGAGTTAAAATATAAAGAACGGCCTGATATCGTAAGCCTCTCAGTTGAGCGAACTATTGAAATAGCCTGCGTAGAACTTGAAGATCTTGTTATAATGAGCGTATACAGCCCACCTGATGCTAAATATGAACCCTTTGAAAAAGTTATGGATGTAGCTTTAGATAAAGCAACAAAATCCAATAAAGGGATTATTGTATGTGGAGATTTCAATATAAATATTCTTGAAAATTCTAATATCAGTAATAGGTTTCTATCATTATTTTTATGTTACAACCTAGTGAATCTTATTTCGGTGCCAACGAGAATCACACCTACCTCAGCCAGGTGCATAGATAATATCTTTACCAACATTAAACCTGAAGATGCGGCTGTCATAAATAAATTAAGCTCCGACCATACGGGTCAATTAGCTTCTTTCAAAATTAACATTGAGCAGGCACCTAAACAAGATATTACGTGTGTACCGGTAAATGAAAGTAGGCTAAATCGATATAGAGAAAATATCTTGCAAAAATTACCTGAATTGCCATATAACGAAAATCCAAATAAATTATATAACGCAGTATTTAGTCTTGCCAAAAAAGAATATGACAATGTATTTAAATCTAAGAAAATTAAAGTTAACACAAAATTATCATTTAGTGACTGGGCCACAGTTGGAATTCATAGAAGCAGGCAGAAGTTATACGATCTGTATGAAGAAAGAACATATAATCAATCAAAAACTTTTGCTGATTATGTAAAACGTTACTCTAAAACTTTTAGAAACGTTTGTGCAATAGCTAAATCTAACTTCATCAAAAATAATATAAAGAATAGCACAAACGTAATCAAAACCACTTGGAAATTTGTAAATAATGAAACTGGAAAATCTAAACGTCGTAATGAAAATTATAAACTTATGATAAACGATGAAATTAAAAATACTAATTTGGAAGTAGCTTCCGCTTTTGAACAATTTTTTACTGATATTCCAGTTTCGACTACCAAATCGTTAAACTCATGCCCTATTCTCGCTGAATCTATTCTAAAAGATAATGTAAACCATTGTGACAAATATTTTAAATTTTCTCACGTTAGTAACATTGAAATAATAAAAGTATTTAAAAGTTTACAAATGAAAAATACTTCAGATCTCCACGGCCTCTCTGTTAAAATTATTAGTTCCATAATCGATTGCATTTCTCCATACCTAGCATGTATTTTTAATGACTGTGTAGACAGTGGCGTGTTTCCTGACTTGATGAAGCATAGTAAAGTTATTCCCTTGTTTAAAGCTGGTAGTACTACTGACCCTACTAATTTCAGACCTATATCAATACTACCAACACTAAGTAAAATTTTTGAAAAAGTTATTTTAAATCAATTGCAAGGACATTTTTATCGTAATAACTTAATGCACCTGCAGCAATTTGGTTTCACACGTGGTCGCTCTACTACTGATGCAGGTGTGGATCTCATCAATCATATAATCGAAGCCTGGGAGGAATCTCATGATGCAGTAGGTGTGTTTTGTGATTTGTCCAAGGCGTTTGATTGTGTTCATCATGATACTCTGGTCAGGAAGCTACATCACTACGGCGTAAAAGACCACGCTCTTAGTCTTTTGGAATCATATCTTAACAATAGAATCCAAAAGGTCGATGTCAACGGTGAAAGATCATCTGGATCAAAGATAAGAATGGGCGTTCCGCAGGGTTCGATTCTTGGTCCTTTTTTGTTTCTTGTATATATTAATGATCTACCATATCTAGTTAAAGAAAAACATGATATAGTTTTGTTCGCGGACGATACCTCTCTACTTTTCAGAGTAAAGAGGCAACAACTCAACTATGATGACGTGAACAAAGCTATTACCGATGTAGTGCAATGGTTTACAGTAAATAACCTACTATTGAATGAAAAGAAAACTAAATGTATCAAATTTGTATTACCAAATGTTAAACCAAGCTCTACAATTATTAAGGTAAAGGATGAAAAGTTGGACCTTGCGGACTCAACTGTATTTTTAGGCATAACTTTGGACGCCTCGCTCCAATGGGGGCCACATATTGAGAAATTGTCGAAGAGACTGAGTTCAGCAGCATACGCAGTTAAAAAAATAAGACATCTCACTGATGTAGACACTGCAAGACTAGTTTACTTTAGCTACTTCCATAGCTTAATGTCTTATGGCTTACTATTATGGGGCCATGCTGCGGATGTGAACAATATATTTGTTTTGCAGAAACGGGCTGTTCGTTCAATTTATAAATTGGGACCTCGAGTCTCCTTGAGACAGAAATTTAAAGAAATCAACATATTGACATTTGTGTCACAGTACATATACGAAAATCTAGTGTACGTAAAAATAAATATAGATTCTTTTAAGAAAAATTGTGACAGGCATAATTTTAACACTAGAAATAAGGAGCAACTTGCTGTGCACATGAGCAGGCTTAGTAAAGTAAGCAAAACTTTTAAGGGCAATTGTATACGCTTTTATAACAAACTTCCTAAAGATATTCAAGACTTACCCTTAAATAAATTTAAACCAGTAATTAAACAAAAATTGTACAAGAAAGGCTATTATGAAATATCAGACTATATGCAAGATAAATCTCCATGGGTTTAATTCAAATGTATAAAGTAAATATTTTATTAGACGAAACAAGTAGATTTATCTACTGCAATTTTTTGTTATTATTATATTTATTTTTTTATGTAGCCATTTTTGGGCTATACATATATATTATTCGTTATTTCCAAAATTAGCTAGGGCAGTTTAGGGCCTGGAAAGATTGTTAACTTAGAGTAGGAGCACTTCTGGGCAGGTTTTTTGGGGGGTTTTTCCTGTTCAGGGGGTCCGGTTAATTATACGCATGTTAATAACACGCTTTGGAAGTTTTGACTAAGGTTTGAAACAATTGTCGTTTGCAAGTGGTGGTGGCGTAAAGTTACGTGCTGTGTGATTAACCTGGCCGGCCCCGAGGCAGTGCCTTTATTTTTGTTTTTATTTTTGTATCCCGCCCGAGCCGGTTTTCTATTAGGACAATACAAAGTTGTTGTGAGGGGAAGAAGATTGCGTTATGCAAATTTCTTTTTTTTACAATGACCGATCATGACGTCAATAAGTGATGATGCTATCCTGCATTGAATAAAGTTATTTCATTTTCATTTTCATTTTCATTTTTTTTTTCTAGGGATCTTAATTTTAGAACTCATATTGTAGAGATATGTAAGAGGGCATTTAGGAATTTGGGGTTCGTGTTAAGGCAAACTAAAGACTTTAATTCTTACGCAGTTATAAAAGTTTTGTATAATGCACTTATTAGAAGCAGGTTGGAAAATAGCGCAATAGTATGGAGCCCACATGAAAATAAATACGTCCATATGATTGAAAAAATACAAAATAAATTTTGCAGGTATTTGTACTGGAAATTATATGGAGTGTACCCATACTTTCCCTTAATGTATCCTACCCTTTTCGTCTTAGGAATGGTCGGATACCACAGATTAGAGGTGAGGAGGAAATTAGCTTTGGCTACCTATGCTTTCAAGGTTCTGCGTGGAGTACTTACAAATCCGGATATACTGCAGCAGATGGGTTTGGCTGTACCCAATACACGGCTAAGAATAGCACCTCGGGGCCAAACGTTTGCTATGTCCAGGTGTAGGACCAAGTTGCTCAAGCACTCTCCCATCTCTACAGCTTTACAGATACTAAATGCTGTCTCGAACTCCGTTGATGTGTTCCATTGTTCATTGGCTAAACTTAATGAAATTGTAATTTTATATTTAAGCAATAATTAATGTGTACTTACCTATCTATATTTTGTGACGTCAACATTGTCGGTTTGAGCTTGTGCTTGTGATGATAATGGTTGTAAATAAATAATAAATAAATGTAGCAAGTACATTGGACAAAAGAGGAAAAGTCAGTGCGCTAGCCTCCTACTCACCAAAAACCTTGATCACACATAGCGAGTGTGGTGGACAGAGTGACAAGTCAGTGCTCTTGGCTGTGTTTGTTTGTATGATTGCCTTGACCACATGTAGCAAGTACATTGGACAAAAGAGGAAAAGTCAGTGCGCTAGCCTCCTACTCACCAAAAACCTTGATCACACATAGCGAGTGTGGTGGACAGAGAGTGGCAAGTCAGTGCTCTTGGCTGTGTTTGTTTGTATGATTGCCTTGACCACATGTAGCGAGTACATTGGACAATAGATAGAGGATGAGTCAGTGCACTTGCCTTCTACTCACCAAAAGACTTGATCACATGTAGCAAGTACAGTAGGCAATAGGGGGTGAGTTAGTGCACTCGCTTTCTAAAAGCCTTATTCACACATAGTGAGTGAAGTGGACAGTGAGTGGCGAGACAGAGAAATATTTTTAGCCCAGCTGAGGGGGAGCAAGCGATAGTGGAATAAATTTGTAAATAAAAGAAATATATATTATAATATACTTTGTTTATTTTATTTTTCTTTAGCTAGGTTACATCCATGTTGTGACTCTTGTGGCTGTTTAATTTGTTGGGGATCCCCTGCATCAGACGATGGTAGCTGTAACAATATAATAATAGTGTAAATAGATACCCTGTGTCCCATGCAAATGGGATGTTTTCCTGCTGTAAAAAGTAACAACTTTTTTATTATTGATATCTATATAGTATTTCTATCTTCCCCCAAGACTACATACATACACATATGACACCTTTATCTCAATTCTCAATTCTTTATTTCTGCTTACATCAACAAGATCTTAAAATTTAATTGGACACAAACATGCACCTTGCTAGGGTATCGCAGTTTGGATAAAAAACTTAAATAAAACAGCAATCTTATTATATTAATATTTTTACATATTAATACATGCCGGGTAGGCAAAAAGAAAACAGCTGCAAAAATACAGTTGCTATGGCGCTATGGCCATGTCTGATAAATACGTGTGGGCTGTTTAAGAAAAATCTATATAGTGATAGGTTCTCAGTCTATGGCCTAAAGTGGTAATACACATGAAACCCTCATCTCCCTTAATCGCCTCTGACAAACTACATCCATGGGAAAGAAATGAAGTGATGCTATTCTAAGCAGTCATCACGTGACAAAAATAAATAAATTATGTAATTTTAAATTCAAATGGATATGTAAGTACCTGTAGGAATGGATCTTTGACAACACTTGGCAAAGCCTAATAACATCTAGTCCTATTATATTTGCCACCCCCTATTCCATTGCTGAGGGTGACATTTACTGGAGGTCCACCCCTGGTGCCATGTTGAGACTGGATGAAGCTAGTTAATTTAGACCTCACCCTGTCTTACGTTGTTCCAAACCTGAAAAATAGTAGGTACATCATTGAGACAAACAAATTTAACAAGACCTTGCGGTTGGGAAAAAACAACTTTGAGGCTGAAATCACCCGACAGATATATGGAATCATAAAACCATTGAATCATACGTTGTTTATTTACGTATTATATTATGTACTTACTGAAAAGCCAATAAATACACGGCGGCAATCCATTTTCTTATTTTCCTAGGTATTTCATCATATTTGAAAATAGTACTGCACATTACGCGACATTATGGATGGGGTTTAGAAATCCCATGGATCTTTAAATAAAAGTAGATGGCTATATAATACACTTGTTTTTTTAGTGATAGCTAAATAAAACATAGAAATAAACAAAATATGGGAAACCACAGATCACTTGTACAGTTAATATTCTTAAATCTAAGAAAAGGCGTAGAGCGTGAGGTAATTATTGCTATACAGCCGTTTTACATGCATAATCGATCATCGATTATGAAAGTAACACCTAGTATTTTGCAATACTCATTGCAAGCTCTTAACGTTTCAAGTTTGGTTTTTACATTGGCAACGTTAACGATTAATACGTTCAGAAAAAATACCGCGATAGCATTTTTGACATTTACCATTGCCAAACCATTTCCGAACCGCTAACGTTACGTTGAAATGGTAAAACCTTTGACAAATACCGCGATTGGCCTCCTGTTTCCCGTGGGAAATCAGTTAGCAGCGGGTGAAACCGCTGGGCGGGCCGCTAGTTGTAGATAAATTCATGTATTTATCTGATAAACCTAATAACAACTGTTTATTATTCGTTCACTAAGAAAATATATCACATAACACCACATCCCTTGACAAATATTGGCAAGCCATTTCAGAAAAAAGCGTACATCATTATAGTGACAGGTTGTCAGCCTGTCGCCTAAACTTGTAATACATACGAAACCCTGGACTCACTTAGTCTTATTTTTATGTTATGTGATTATTATAATTTCTATTATCATAACGACAAATCAATTCTAGTTCGTGTGATATCTGCTTAGAATAGCATCACCCCAATTATTTCCCGTGGGTGTCGTAAGAAGCGATTAAGGGATTCGAGGGTTGCATGTGAATTGCAATGTAAGGCAAGAGGCTGACAACCTGTCACTTTAGTAAACACAATTTCTGAGTGAGCCACGTAAGATTGTCAGACGTGGTGTAAATGTCCGTGTATTGTCTACCCCGCAGGGATAAAGGCGTGATATATGTACCAAGGGATACCGTCGTTTTGCATATTGTTGAAGTTCCTAATATACTTTGGCATACCTCGGTTTGCATAAAATTCTTTGTCATACTATTTGTTTGGTATAATGTTTATATGTCAAACTGCATTAAAAGTCATACTATTATTTTGACCTATTTTATTTTAGACTATTTTTGAGTCGCATATATATATTTATATATATTTTTTTTACATGATGTTTTTCTACATAGGTAATAGGTTATGGTGCGGCGGCAGGTGGCCCTCGGGCCACCCCTAAGCCGTTAACATGTTTTTAAAATAATGCCAACAAATAATATGCCTAGTTATATTTCTGCTGATTAATAATATGCCTATTTATCTATATGCTTATAGACATTATGACTTGGTAATTTATGCTACAAGTGTTATGCGTGTTGTTTTTATGACTTTGAATAATTATGACTATATAACATATGCGTAACACAAATATGACTTAACATTTTATGCAAACCGACCCCAAATCATGACCAATGTTAATCAATTCTAAATTAATTTACAAATTCCCAATACAACTCAGCACTCCACTTACTTCAGTTGCTACCCACATAAGTACCTAGTTAGTTATGGTTCGGGTCCGAATTGGCAATATTCGATAAAAGCAATGTATATACCTTGCGGCCTCAGGGTCACTTGTTTATGAGCCACAAACTTTAGGAGGGTGGGATTTATATTTGGCCATAGAATATTTTCCGCTCAGCACCAGCACAACACCAAAAGTGTTGAAGAAAGCTGGGTGGGAAAATATTATACTTTAAGTAATTTATATTAAAGTCCTTCGACATTCTAATGAAAGTTCTAGTATTATATTCTTATATGAGAATAAGAAGTTGAAAATGTGTTTGCGTCGGCCGGGGATTAAACCCAGGACCCGTGGAGGACCGTCCCACCGCTCTGCCACTGAGCTACCGGTGCCGGTGGTGCCCTGACTGACCCCTTCCAAATGTTCAACCTCTTGATACTCGTCTTAAAGGATGTAGTTCTATATTGTTTGTATTTTTGCTAAATAATTTCGATTTCAAAACGAAGATAACGTAATTTTCTACCACGGGAGTAGATTGAACCTGTGACTTTTGCTATCACTAGCAGCGACGGCTCTCGGTAAACTAACCTGCTAGGTAGATGAAGCCATCTTACGCGTTATAGGCATTAAGGTACACTTGCATGTTTTGCGGGCAACGGAAGCGCTGCGGTAGCCCAGATGGAAGAGGCGTTGGCCTAAGTACTATTAATTTAGTGATAGCAAAAACGCGCAGGTTCAAAACTTTAAGGTATTAAAAATGTTTGTTTAAAAAATTTGATATTCAAAACGAAGATAAAAAATTTTATGTACTATGGTTTTATTTTGCACTCACAGTGCTATATTACTTACTAAAAAATTTTATGTTTGCAAAAATTTGGTAGCCCAGTTTGTACTATGAGAGTCAATTAACTTATTTCTCTGTTGTAAATACCTATTCATACATACCCATTGATACATATTCAAAGATTTATAAACCGATACAAATGACCTTATAAAGGTTGTAGTCAAATCTCTATGTACAGATTCAGGAGAGGCTATGAAATCAGTAATGCCAAAGCTGTGTGTAAAAAATATTTTTTCTTTTTATTTACACACACGCACACACACACACACACACATTATATATCACGCCTATAATCGATAACTATAAGCGTAAACGGCCGCAAAAAACTGACATTTACGCATCGTCTGACAAATATTTGAAGGTTATTCGGAAAATTGTGTATCGCCATAGTGACAGGTTGTCAGCCTATCGCCAAAATTTGCTATACACACCCTCGAGACCTCTTACGACTCCCAATCTCCCATGGGGCAGAAATAGGGTGATGCTATTCTAAGCCGGCAACACACAGTTCAAATATATACATAAATTTAATCACGCCTAACATATCTTAAGGCAAAACTTTAACGGCTTTAAAACTACGGTCGCTACAGCCATGTTTGACAAATATTTGAGGTCCGTTTCAGAATAATCGTGTATCATGACAGGTTGACAACCTGCCTTTCATCTCAATGTAGTCATCGCTGTTGTACAGGAAGGTACTAACACAGGGTCTAAAGGGGCAAGACATGAATTATGACATGTGTATTTTCATTTCACTTCCATTAACAAAATAATGATAAAGTTAAATCTTTATTAATAAACTTAATTACAACTAGGTAACACGAAACAAAAAAATTATAAGGCTTCTGTTTTCTAAACTTAGAATACAAATTCCTGTATCTAAGGGAAACAGATAGCCAGGTAAGCAGATATAAATTAAACTGTCATCATCCAACAAATCCCAAGAATAAACGCAATGACAGCAAGTTATGAGTTCCGGGTTCCGGTATAAAGTGGTGAAGTTGGTTTGTTCCGACGTCACTTCGTTGAAACTTCAAGTTTTTTACAGTTCACCACTCGCTTTCCTTAGTTTTTTTTTTATGTGGCAGTGCCACCGGCGTCACATCTCGTGAGTTGGGACGTATTTCGCCATTTATGTCAGGTGAGTTAAGTCAAGTCGTTGTTAGGTTATGTTAAGTCAGTCATTTGTAAGATGATTTGGCATTACGCCGAGGGATGACTAGGGGCTGTGTTGTGCAGTTTAAGTAGCAACAAACACATGATAGTAAAATTTCCGCGCCACATGCTGACTCGCCCGTCACTATTCCACAATGTCAAATGTATACTTTATTTACAACTAGATTTCCACCCAGCGGTTTTACCCGCTGCCACTCATTTTCCCGAGGTAATTGTTGTTTGCCTATGTGTTATTTTAGAGTATACTCTACCTGTGTTCAAAATTTTATCCAAATCGGTCAAGCCTTTTGAGCGTGAAGAGGTAGCAAACATACATACACACACACAAACTCAGATTTATAATATTAGTACGGATTCCTATTTGATGTCCAGTTTAAGAATATTTGTTGCATAAACACTATCAGAATGATACACCAAACACTCCAATTTCTCAGTTCTTTATTGTTTTTGTAAAAAACTGCGATTCACCTAAGAATAATTGAAAAATTCAGTTTTAGTGACGCAGACATGATAAACGCGATTCTTCCACTTGTTCGTCCGTCGTTTCATTATTTTAACGCACCGAAACGCATGCGTCTATCATATGAAAGAAAATTGTGCATTCCGATTTTATTCACATTTAGATACGGGAACGGTTCGAGTGCGGATGCGTCTGTCAATCGACTTGTCAGACGCATTCGTTATAATAAGATCGGAATTCGCGAATTCCTCTCGTCTGACAGACGCTTGCGTTACGCAGCGACGGACAATAAGTGAGAGAACCGCCATAAATAGGACTCTTGTCTTTAGAATACTTTAAGATTGAATAATTGAGTAGATGCGTTCTGGACTGGAGACCCCGGTTAGGGAAAGACAGCGTAGGCCGACCACCCCCCAGATGGACCGACGATATCAAAGATCGTGCCGGAACATTGTGGATCCAAAAAACGGAGTTCCACGCAGAATGGAGAACTTTAGGAGAGGCATACGCCCAACAGTGGGCGAAACCGTGCTCATGAAGAATAGACGAAGAAGAAGAAGAGAGATGAAAGTCTAAAATAACCCAAATAGTGATACGAAAAATTTAGCCTGCTAAATTATCTCGCAAGATAGACCCGGTCTAATACTTGAAATGAGTGAAAGTGATCGCAAGTGCTTAAAAAGTTATATCTCGCAAGAGTTTTTAAGCGGAGAGGAAGGAAGTAACAAGTCGTAGGTACTCGTGCCTCCTTACAGCTCAAAAGGCAAATCGTCAAAATCCAACAAAAAGACGCTATAACAAATAACGAGTTATAAAACATTACAGAACATAAAAGAAGCCCTTATCCTTAAACAATAAAAAGAAATAAAAGATTTGCAATCCAATCGATGTTCTAAAAACAAACTTTGAACTCGATTGGTCCTCTCGGCAAAAATACAAAAATGAATTTAGTAGGCCCGGTTTGCTACAGAACCGAATCGTCACACATGTAAAACGAGTTCCAATTTATCGTAATATTAATAATTTTTGAAATTTAGGCCCAGTTCATCATAATGTACCTAAAGGTTTTAAGGCACAGACAGACAAATCATTAAAAAAAAGTACTAAGCAAATATTTCTGGATTGTCCCGATGGCGTAGTGGATCGTACGCCGTGGGTCGAGCGAGGGTTCGATCACCGTAAGTATATTATTATATAGTAATATAGCATAAGTATTTGATCATTCAATTTTAAAAATATTCGTGTTAAGTCAGCGTGTGTTCTATGTTAATATTAAATAGTGTATTTTTTTCAGAAAAAAGGTAATAATTATTAAAGTAATAAATATATTTATAAGTTATTAAGTTCCCATAGTACCTACAAACCTAAAAGCTTTTGTTTAGTTCGGGGACAGATGGCGTTATGTGAATTGTCCAGAGATATTTATTTTATATTTTAAAGCAGTTATTTAGTTTTTTTTAAATAAATTATTTATTATAAAGTGTGATGAACTAGGACTCTTAGTATTGATGAAAAAATATGTGACGAACCAGAAATGTGGCAGACCGGGACTGAATCGAATATGATGATGAAAAATTAAAAGAGAATTTTCCGTTTAAAGACAAATCCTTAGAGACACAGTTTGAATTATTCAGGTTATTCGATTAAGGTGGTTCCTATTAATTTGGATCGGGACACGAATCTTGAAAGCTGTTGGTGAAAACTCACGGATTGCTCTCATAACTAAAAGCATTAAAAAACAACTTTTACAAGGATTTGTGATTTATACATATCAGGTATTTTTATGGGTCGAGGTCCAGGAATACAATAATAATTTATATACATAAACATGATATACATAAATATGTAAACATTAATGATTTCGGTACTGTTGGATACTGCAGGTAGTATTATATTACTTTACTGTGGGTAGCATAATAAAAACAGTTATATCGCTGATTCGGTCTTGTCATTGTCGCCAGCTCCTGAAATTCCCTTAAATCTCACTGGCGACGAGGAAAAAAATCGTGAATAGTTTGTGTTTTAGTGCATTTATGTGGTTTAGTGCGTAATAAACAAAATGCCAATCGGAAAAGTTGAAGAGTTTGACCTATCCAGTAAGAAATGGTCGGCTTACGTAAGACGCGTGGAACAGTTTATCAAATTGAATGAAATCAAAGCGGATTTACACGTAGCTACCTTAGTTACTCTTGTCGGACAACCAACTTATGACTTGATGTGCGATTTGTGTGCACCTAATAACCCAGAGAGTAAAACTTTCAAAGATTTGATCAAAATAGTTGGCGACCATCTTGAACCACAGCGATCGGAAATAGCGGAACGCCATATTTTTCGTCATAGACCGCAACAAGTAGGCGAATCGCTAAATGACTATCTTCAAGCATTAAAACATTTAGCTAGCACCTGCAATTTTGTCGGTGATCAGCTGGAAACAAATTTGCGAGACCAATTTGTCTCAGGTTTAATAAGTGACGACATGAGGTCACGTTTATTTGCTGAAACAACATTGACCTACAAGCGTGCGGTGGAGTTGGCGTTCGCGCTTGAGGCTGCTGAGCGGCATGCTCAAGCGAGCAGCTCGGGCTCGAATAGCAGGGCTTCTATCAAAAGTGAAGCGGGTGAATCGTTTTATCACGGTACTATGACGGCGCGGCGCGGAGCAGCGGCGGCGCGTGGCACGACTGGTGGCGGCGGCGGCAGGCGCGGCGCGGCAGGCGCAACGCCGCCGGGCCGGGCGGCCTGGCCTACAGCGCGCGCGCCGGCAGCGGCGCCGGGGCCTTGTTGGCGTTGTAATCGCCTACATCGTGCGGATACATGTCGTTTTCGTAATTATACTTGTGACGTTTGTCATGAAAAAGGACATCTGAAAGTGATGTGCGGTAATAAAAGTGCGGAACGTCGTAGTGTAAACAAAAGTCATCATTACATTACGGAGAGTGGTGATGAGTCAGAGTGCGATTTTTATAACCTAAAAGTGTGCGGTAAGGATGATAAACCCTATTGGGTGCAATTATTTCTGAACAGAACGAGCTACACTTTTCAACTGGACACTGGCAGTAAGTTATCCACAGTGAACTTTGATTTTTACGAGAGGTATTTCAAAGACTTGCCAATCGTAAACAATAATGACGTGTGTTTACGTGCGTATACCGGAACAATGATCGAACCTATGGGTTATATTGAAGTCGATGTAGCCTTGGGGGAGCATAAAGCTGGGAACCTCAAACTTTTTGTAATTAAAAACGGGGGACCACCACTTTTGGGTAGGTCTTGGTTAAAATCACTAAAAGTTGATATGATTGAAATATTACATTATTTACAAATAAATAATATTAACGAAATTAGTTTGATTGATCAATTTCGAAGAGAATTCCCGACTGTATTCGCCCCTGGCTTAGGTACATGTACAAAAAAATTAAGTTTGCATTTAGCTGATGTAACTCCTGTGTTTTTAAAAGCGAGGTCATTGCCCCTGGCTTTACGTGGGCCTGTGGAGCGGGAAATTAGGCGGCTCGAAGCAGAGGGTAGTATTTACAAAGTGGACTATTCTGAGTACGGGACTCCGATAGTACCGGTTATTAAAAAAGACGGTAATGTCCGAATTTGTGGCGATTATAAGGTCACGATAAATCCTAAGTTGGTGCGTGAACCGTACCCTCTGCCCCGAATCGAGGAACTGTTTGCCGCATTAAGCGGCGGAGAACACTTTTCAAAAATTGATCTCACAAATGCTTTTCAGCAGTTGTTTTTGGAGGATACCTCGCAATCATGTACCGCGATTACGACACATGTCGGAACGTTTGTTTACAGGCGTACACCTTTTGGATTGACATGCATTCCTGAAAAATTTCAAAAATTTATGGAAGAGACACTTAGAGGCCTTCGTGGCGTAACATGCTTTTTAGATGATATTGCTGTGACTGGTAAAACAAAAAACGAACATATCGAAAACCTGAGAGCATTATTTAACCGATTAAGTGAGGTTGGGTTACGGATTAAGCTAGAAAAATGTTCATTCATGCAGGACAGTATTAAGTACGTTGGTTTTATTATAGATAAAGAAGGACTCCATCCAGACCCAAGCAAAATTAGTGCAATGGTAGATGCCCCCGCACCTAATGACATCACACAGTTAAGGTCATTTCTTGGGCTCGTTAACTATTATGCTAAATTTATACCAAAATTAAGTACAATTTTACATCCTTTACATCAGTTATTGCGTAAAAATAAATCTTGGGACTGGACCACCGACTGCGAGGAGGCTTTTAAAAATGTTAAAAAGTCATTATTGAGTAAAAAAGTGTTGGTTCACTATGATCCAAATTTACCTTTAGTACTTTCTGTGGATAGTAGCTCGTACGGCATCGGTAGTGTTTTATCACATCGTTTTCCGAATGGCGAAGAGAAGCCAATTTGTTTTGCTTCACGAACATTAAATTCAGCGGAGAGGGCGTACAGTCAATTGGATAAAGAGGCGTTAGCTATTTTTGCTGGAGTAGTCAAACACCATCAATATTTGTACGGTCGGCATTTTATTATTAAAACTGACCATAAACCGCTCACCTTTATTTTTGGTCCCAAATTTGGATTGCCACAAACAGCAGCCAGTCGGTTGCAGAGGTATGCAGCTAAGCTAGCTGCCTATGATTACGATATCGAGTTTGTTAAGTCAAATGACAACAGTAATGCTGATGCGTTGTCAAGGCTGCCTTTACCGTACGAACGAAAGATGAGTACAGGGCTGGAAAATATTTGTTATATTAATTACGTCGAAGAATCAATTCCAATAAGTGCCAAAGTGGTCGCGCTGAAGACGCAGCAAGACGATGTTTTAAATAACGTTTGCAAGTACATTCAGAGTGGTTGGGCATTCACCGTCACTGACGATAATGAGAAACCTTATTATAATAGGAAGGATTGTTTAACTTTGGAGAAGGGTTGCATTTTGTATAATCACAGGGTTGTTATTCCCAGTGCTTTACGTAAACAAGTGTTAAGTGAACTACATGAGGGTCATCTCGGGGTAGTAAAAATGAAAAATATAGCTAGGGCCTATGTTTATTGGCCACAATTGGATAAAGAGATTGAAGGACTCTGCCGTGATTGCACGGCCTGTCGCCAGCAGCGGGACGCGCCGGCGCGCACTATGCTGCACCCTTGGGCGTTCCCTACTCGTCCCTGGCAAAGGATTCATGTGGATTTTGCGGAATTTCATGGTAAGCATTATCTTGTTACCGTTGATGCACATAGCAAATGGATTGAAGTCCAAAAGATGAATGGTACGACGGCTGGAGCTACTATACTCAAATTGCGTGAACTCTTTGCAAGGTTTGGTTTGCCTTCACAGGTGGTCAGTGATGGTGGCCCACCTTTTACCTCCAATGAATTCGGTGAATTCATGAGTAAAAATTTTATTACTCACACAGTTACCAGTCCTTACAGGCCCGCAGGCAACGGGGCTGCTGAAAATGCTGTCAAGACCGTAAAGAGAGCAATGAAAAAGGCTCTTCACGATGGCATGGACGTCGACACAGCGGTAGCAAAATTTTTATTCCAGTACCGAAATTGTGAGCACGCCACTACAGGAGTAGCACCAGCAGATGCTATGTTTGGGCGGCGATTACGTGGTAGGTTGGACGTGCTGCGGCCGAGCGCGGAGGCGAGCAGCGAGGCGGTCCAGCAGCGCGCGGGACAGCGCCGCGCCGGCACCGAGCGCAGCGCCGAGCCCGGAGACGAGGTGCTCGCGCGCGACTACCGCCCGCGTGCACCCAAGTGGACTCCAGCCACGGTTACTTGCAGAGACGCACCCTTAACATATAAGGTAAGACTTGATGATGGTCAAGAATGGAAACGCCATATTGATCAACTACTACCAATTAAAAAATCCTCCATGATGCTTTCTTTGATTGAGACCGAACTTGAATCTGTCGACGAAAATGTTGACAATCATTCAGAGAACCATAACGTTGGTGTAGCGCCTGATAGGAATGTCTCGATATCAAGTCCAGATTCAGATGTCATTATCAGTGAAATGAATGAGTCAGTTGTAAACGTCAGTGGCGATGAATCCTCAGACAACGAAGTCGAGTTTTTTAGTGGTAGCGATGATACACTTATTGCAGATAATTTGAACCACGAAAATAATAGTGGTAATGCTCCAGGCTTGGACCAAACTTTAGAGGTAGAACAGGCCAATGAACCTCATAATCGACCTGTACGTGCGTGTGCTTTTAAAGGTAGAAATACAAAATAGCTTAGTTTTATTAAAAAATGTTTACAAAATGTATGTACCTACTTACTAAACTAACTTAGCTTGAGCCTATAAGGCTTTTCATTCGTTCGTTAAATTAATTGTTTTTAGAATTGTTTGTTTTTAAACTTAACATATTCTTCTTCATATGAAACTCTGTATATTAAGTAAAGTTATAACTTACAAGTCTCATATTTAATGTATGGTATTGTGTATATAAAACACACAGGTATATTATATTTGTATTACTTTTCGGTATTAGTTAGTTAAGGTTTCTGTAAGGTAAACTACATACCTACCTACTTGAGGCATTTTTATTATATCATATTTTTCGTATTGGTAAATATTTAGTTCCATAATTTAAGAGGGGAGGTGTTGGATACTGCAGGTAGTATTATATTACTTTACTGTGGGTAGCATAATAAAAACAGTTATATCGCTGATTCGGTCTTGTCATTGTCGCCAGCTCCTGAAATTCCCTTAAATCTCACTATAAATGTTTAGCTAACTTATAGGGATCGTCCATAAATAACGTAACGCAAAATTTTCAAATTGTTGATTCAGCTGTTAAGACTAAGTATATCGTCGGCAAAGCAGAGATGTGCGAGATATTTGCGCTCACGTTGATGTCTAGTCGAGACCACTACAGGGTCTTGAAGACATCCTTCAGCGCGATGGTGAAGAGTTTTGGGGATATAACGTCACCCTGTCTTACACCTTGGAGTTGTTGGATTGATCCTATTTGTGGTTTTGTACCTGAACGGATTTTGTTGCCATTTGCTGGAGGTTCTTCAGCACCTTCAAATTTCAATCTCATCAATCCACTTGGCACTGCTGCAAGGATAATAAGAATGTATACATACATAAATCACGCCTATATCCCTTACGGGGTAGGCAGAGCGTTAACGGGTGTAAAACCGATATTAACTACACATCTGAAAAAAGTTTGAGGGTCAATCAGATAACTGTGTATCACTATAGTGGCAGGTTGTCAGCCCATCGCCTAATTCCAATACACATATAACCCTCGAGTCCCTTAGTCGCCTCATACGACACCCATGGGTAAGAAATCGGGTGGTGCTATTCTAAGCCGGCATCGCAAGAATAACCAACATAAAATTGGTCCTTTAATTGGGTCTACGTTGCCACTTTTGTGCGCAATATGGGTCTGTATGTTTTTGTTGCTATAAGGAAGAGAGTTGCTTTCGTTTAAATTATGCTAAACACTCGCCCTACGGTACCTGTAGACAAATACCTATTCATTAATAATTTAATTTGGTTTTGGAAAGTTCACCAACAATATGTTTGTTTTTAAAAGATCTTTCCATTGAAACAAAACAAATGAGAGTGTGTGTTTAGTATCTAGCGTTTAATTAATTTTAAGAATATTGAAATCAAGCTTCCATATAAAAATTTGGTCCATAGGTTTTTAAAAAGTATACCATTCTTTGGATGCAAATAAACTGCAGACAAACATAAGTATCTATTTTTTAATCGGTCCTTCCTCTTTTTTTGAATTCAGTCAAAAGTCGGTGTTCAATTCAAATCACTTTCTGCAGTTGTAATTGTATGAATATTTAAAAGGCTTTAAAGTGTAAAAGCAACTAAGCTAGACATGATTCGAAGCGAATGGAATAGAAATGAGGCATTATGCAAAGGCCTTTTAGAAAATGTAATTTTATGAAGTGTTTTCTCTATTTAAGCGTCTGAAATTTATATTAAGAATATTCATGAATATCGCTTTAATTCGTTTAGGTCATTTTCATGTTCAAGGTTACTAAAACTGTTGCATAATAATCTTTGAATAGAACCTGCATAGTAATTTTCCCTAGTCTCTTATTTATTTATTCCTTGTTCCACCAGCTCCTTTCTACCATCGGACATCCAGACGCACCGCCGGATACCATCCGTACCTGGTTGCCATTCCACCAATTCGGACTAAGCGCTTCCAGTCATCATTTATAATGCGCACTGCTAAAGAGTGGAACTCACTACCTGCGTCTTGTTTCCAAACGCATACAACCCTAATCTCTTCAAAGTAAGAGTGAACAGGTTTCTTCTGGGTGAGCTCGCTCCATCTTAGACTCTGTCTCTGTCCTATGACCTAGACTAGAGACAAGAGCAAACCCATCATTAATAAAAATAAAATATATATTTTATACTTTATTGCACATGGTACAAAAGGCGGGCCTAATGCCTCGCGGCATTCTCTACCGGCCAACCACTCCTCAACAACTCTTCTTCTTATCGTGTCGTCCAACGATCCGATATACCCTGGTGTCAGATCGTTGGACCTCTTCTAGTAGTTGGCCTCTCACATGGTTGTGTAACGACCGCCGTCTAAGTAATCATAGACAGCAACCGAGACCAACGGCTTAACGTGCCCACAGAAGCACGAAAACATCGTTCTTTTCTACAAACGGGCGGTTCAGCCTGTAATGTCCTAACCAGACTGGGAATAAAGTGATAAATATCAACTTTGTGAGTGTCCCACCGAGAATCGAACCCGGAACCCAAGTAATACCATATGGACTGTATTTCCGTAGGCATTATATGAGAAAATGCCGTGTGATGCCGGCTTAGAATAGCATCACCCCATTTCTTTGGGGCGGGTAATCATAAAAGGCGACAAAGGGTCTCGAGTGTTGCAATTTTATGGGGTGACAACCCGTCACTATGGCGATACACAGTTTTCCGAATGACCCTTGAATGTTTGTCAGACGTGGCGTAAATGTCTGTTTTTGCAGCCGTTTACGCTCTGCCTACCCCGCTAGGGATAAAGGCGTGATATGTGTGTGTATGTGTGAGAAAATGACGAACAATATGGCATAGTGGTCTACTTAAAGGTACCAGGTTTGGTTACAGACCAGGGGGCATATTTTACGATGTGTGAATGCATAAAAGTATGTGTAAATACTATAATGAGTGTAAAGGAACGTGTAAATTCCTAACGTGTACTGGGAGAAGCTTGCTGAGGATAGGGACGAATGGCGTAAGCGTGTGTTTGATGGGCGTAAAACACAAGATAATGCCTGGTTTTCTGGTCTCGCTAACAAAAGGTAAAAACGTCATCTAAACATGCATGTGCCAGTCTCAAATTACACCTTCACTTGTAGAGCGTGCGGAAAATTATGCCGCTCCCGTATCGGCTTATACAGCCATGAAAGGTCTTGCCTCAGACACTGATTAAATCGTCTGTCACAGACGTGTAAGGCCAATGATGATAGAAACGTGTAATACGAACACTATTAGTCGCAGAATTTTGAATGCAATCATTCAAAAATATGCTTCCTGGGCAATTTGAATGATACAGAAATATTTGTTTGGCGTGAGTGTTGTTTGTGCTTAAAACGGTTCCATAATTATTTTCCGTCACTGCGTACTTCTAATTTAATGTAACGCATGCGTTTGTCAGACGAAAGGAAATTGCGAATTTCCAATCTTATTACCATACAAATACGGATACAGTGCGTATACGGACGCATCTGTCAGACAGTATGCCTTAAAAATACGCAGCGACGGATGACAAGTGGAAGGACATTACTGGGTACAAATAATACTTTGCACAGTTGGGGCAATATTATGATTGTGAACGTTAATACGTACAGTACGGCCATTCTAAAAGGTCATTTATGACAGCTGTCAGATTCATGCTAATGCTATGGCAGACGGTCCATTTTCCTTTGTTGACATCTCTTTTAGTATGGCGATGACAGCTGTCAAATATGGCTTATTGGGATGGCCGTACTTTAGTGAAAACAATCGTTCGATAGAATTCTATCATTATTAGTAGAACTAATAACGAAACGAGAGTCTCACAAGATGGCCCCAGACAGGCACTTCAGTTATATACAGGAGTCTTAATAAGTAGCTTATAATTGGGTCAGAGAAGTACTCCAGTGTTAACTTTTCCAATATCTCCACAAAGCACTTCTTGACATAGAGGGCATGCTTAGCACATGTTTGTGGTCTAAGAGAAAACTGTTAAATGTAAACGGCATTAATAATTTTATTATTCAACGAACAAGTATCAATCATGATGTGAGTTTTCTGCGACTTTGTTCGAACTTTTCGGTGACAGACTCTACAAGTCAACCGCAACCACCGCAAGAACCATTAACTATGGCTACTGCAGCGCCACCTACCGTCTCGCACGGCCCGCAGTGTTCGGCAATCACAACTGACTGGCGGTGGGGTGATCTGTCGACCTCAATGAAGAAGGCTGCCGTAACCAGCTGAAACGTAGAGGGATAAACTATCTACCTAATAAAAACAAGTAAGTCGAGTAAACCCACATCATGAGTAACAATCATTACGTATTATTTGTCCATGTGAAACAAAAATATGTTATGTAAACAAGTTTAGACAAGCGCAAGGGACAAAATAAAAAGTCAGCATCAACAGTCAAGGCTTTTATTTGAACAGCCAATGTTAAAATGTGTGCGGAAGAGCTACGACGCAGGGAAACCTAATGCAGAAGTTTACTTACTCAGAGCCGGGTACCTTCTGCTCAAAATGCTATGACATGAGACAACAAATCAATGGTCACTGGGGTGGGTGGGGTGCAATCGCCGTGAACATTCCGATAGCGCATTTCAAAATTCTAGTGGTGCCATCTGTTGAATGACGAGTGTCACAATAATAAATGAACGAGTTCTGAGTATGAACAGAATTTTTTAATATAATGAGAATAATGAGAATTTGTTCTTGTTTTTGCCACTGGTTCCAGGTAGTATTAAATGAATATTAAGACCTGGTAGTTCTAGGAATTGTTGGGCGATTGACTAATAATCTTTTCCTATCCACCGCTCAAATCCGGCCTTTGCTTTATTAATACGCTTATAAATAAGTAAATATGGAAGCCAAACTTCAGCTTCTTTCTTCATCCAACTCACTCAAACTTCACAACAACGGCGAATTATTAAGTGAGCCTTAAAAATTCTCAGAACAAAAGGGTTCGGATTAAAAGATCCCATGATTGTGCTTGGCTTTTGTTTTTGATTACACCGTGCAGGTTAAATCGTTTTTTTACGGCCTCGGAGTTCCGCAAACGGTAGGATAACAAATAACTTTGACTTGACTGTTTACCAGTGAGAAGGTTTTTTTTTTGCAACATAGCAGGCATTTCATTACATCAATAAAATTTGAAATAAGTATTACCGACGTGTGATGTCGGTTAAGAATAGCATCAGCCCAATACAACTTGAGGGTATAGTAAGAAACGACTGAGTGATAAATTAATTCATTGAATGGGCAGCTGCGTTCCCTGCGAATGCGACATCTTGCAATACGTTTTCCAATCTGTTTGCCAAGCGTGGTGAGTATGACAATATACCTCCCAATAGGGGGAGGCCCATGTCTAGCAGTGGACTCATGTGGCCGTTAATGTTTTAATTCAGTTGATTGTAAGTAGCAATTGTGTTATTTAATTTATTTTAAATATATAAATTTATGAACAATAAGAATATTTTGATTAATTTTTGATCCTACTAGACATGTTATAAGATTTAAATGCTTCAAGATTTGCAAACAATCTTTTTGATTTTTGCGGTTAAAGTATCTTATTTTTTTAAATAAAATACTGCATCAAATAGATAATAATTGACCCTTAAACCTACTAAGTACCTAATAACTGAAGCAGGCGCTGATGACAAAAATATACATGCAAATCAAAGCACATAACCCGCCTTAAATTCAAAACCAGCATAATAAAAGTACTTCAAAGCAGCTACATAATAACTTTAAGTCGTAAAAAAATTAATACTGCCCAGAGTCGGGAACTTTTCAAACATTTTTCCAACTCTCGCTTGGCGGGCTCTTTAAATCTGTAAAAATTATGTTCCCGGATAATAGCGGCGGGGAACAATACTCCTCATAAAGTTCTTACATTAAACCACGTAGGTTTGCGAGTGGAACATTCAGCGGGTTTTTATTGCATTTCACGGGAACTAGGGTAGAAATTATACTTCTTTTCAACCGACACAGAAACAGAAGAATGTTTTCAATTCGGCGTTGACTTACATACGGGGTGTAAGAGGCGGTGTACAAAAAAATTTGCAGGCATGATAAGACCATGAAACTGAACAAATTTTTGTATGGAGGCTATGTAAATGATATAAACGATAAAAAATTTGCGACCTCTTATACAAAATTACCGATCAGCTGACTGACTTTTTATGAAAAGTCGAGAAAAACTGCTTACCATCATAGGCTCTCTAAGTTCTTCAGTGTCATAGTCTGATCATGCTTTCAAAGTTTTCGGGTCACCGTCCCTTAAACCCGGTAATTTATTTTTGTGTACTGTGTTTACCAAATACTCAAACTCCCAGAGTTCTTTGGTCTAGCGATTATCCAGACTTAGGTACTTCGGTTCAACAATGATTTGGAATCGGATCCTTCGGTCCAACGACCTTTTAAAATTGGAATCTTGACTTTTATCTTTTAAAATTCAACATCACTCTGGGGAATCTCCTAGTAGTGTTTTCAAACTCATCGGATTTAGATCTGATCATATAATTCTGCACAGTATGAAGTCGGTACCCAACATTTTCGCTTTCTTGTATAGTTCGGTGAGCTGTTAACTATTTTACATAAAGCTTTCTGTATCATTAAGAAACAATGTAACACAAAAAATTCGAGCCTTAATTTTTGTGAAAAAGTAATATCAGCACTATGTAATTAGTACCTCATTACTATTTACTTTTTGTATTGTTACATGCTGTGATAATAATCCCTGAGACAGTGCCTATTTCGGATGATTATTGAATTAGGAATTCCTACTGCTCTAATATAAATTACACATACACAGTTGCTGGTTATAAAGTTTCATTGTAGTTTGAAGTCATAAGAATAGCTGAAATTATGATAGGTGAGTCGCAAGAGCCTAATAAGTGAGCTCAAGAAACTTTCACGTTGGTTTATTTTCAAGTTCCCGACTCCTTAGACTTCCTGACTCGAGAACTACGCTGCACGTTAAGGAAACGGCAAGGAACTAACTTACTAAGATACACCGTTCACGTACCACACACGTACCGCTAGGTATGTGAAGTATTTCCCGGCTTAAGGCGCAGAAGTTAGCTGGGCAAAATGCAGAACTAAGTCCAAAGCTAGGTCGTATGTCGTTCGATTCGAATGTAATTCGGATAAAAGATGACTCAGTGTTCAGTTATTTATTTGTTGAATACCAAATTTTTAAAACACAACGTGGTAGGTATACAATTTAAAAAAAGTAGCAAATCAATTTTTTCTACCGCGGGCAGGATTTGAACCTGCAACTTTCGTCCGCACTAGTTGCTCATTCATTACGGCTCTCAAAACGGAACTATTTATTGATAAAAGCACAGAAGCAGTTATGCTTCAAAAACCCGCCTTGAACTAAATTAATAAATCATCATCATCTACTTCTTCATCCTTAATTAGTTCTTGGTTTCGTTTATTTAAACGTACAACTGTTCACAGCTGGGCGGCGCTGCCAGTTGCGACGACCCAAATTCGAATGCCATCTTTAGATTCAAATTATTGACTAAAAATTACTTGAAATCCTTCTAGACTTCTTTCTGAATCCGCCTGCCACCTGACTGCCTTCAGCGGCGCGGTATTTCACGCTGCATTAGCTGCTCACTAGTGTATTGTGATCAATCGAATAAATCGAAATACATACGATCCAATTCTAATATGAGAGGAAATATCTGCTTAGTACTTACTGTATATAGGAACAAGTGTAATTATATGGCTATAGAGTTGGGGATCTTCCCAAAGAACCTTTACAAACTGAATCAAAACAAGTGGCTTTTAAAACTACATACAAAAAATGAAATGTCTTGAAGGTAAAACCACGCAGTTAACCACCATTAAAAACAGATACGTTTGATAAATATTGAACAAGAATATGCAGGTCCTTTATATGACAAGGCAACATTTTCTCAAATATTGTTGCGTCAACTGTTAAGATTTTTTCCAAAGTCGTGAGAAAGTAACGAAATCGCTGTGCTACCCTCACAGCGACGCCACAGGAACTTTTCCAATAACTGCGGACGGCGGGCGCCGCGCTATGCAATTTTCGACGCTGCTGCCCTTTTGTAAGGCGCGCTTTGTGACTGAAAAGGCGCTTGTGAAGTTATTAAATTATTTGCGAGGCGCGAAGCCGGGACTTGGGCTTAGCGAGCTCGAAGCATTTGCATTATACAAAAATATATACTTGCTCATTTGCTTCTTGCAAGTAAAATGATAATCCCAGACAAGTTTGCCTATAAAAAATTACACGATCGTATCAAACAATGCTTATATTTCTATGTTTACTTTTCAAATCCTACCGGCTGCGCCAGAATAAACGATCAATTTAATCAAACTTTTACGCTGATGCAGTGACTACAATTTCAGACATGAAACTCTATTGACAGCACAAAACACATTGTTTAAAACTTGTTTGCGTGATTTTTATTCAAATTCACGCGCACACTTGCTGCATCACGCCAAGTTTTCCAAAGATTGCATAAAATATCATACATAATGGGCACCAACTCAGTTTTCTACGCTATGTAGATGAGCGCAATAACATATTATGGCATGCTGATCCGACCGTGCGTGCAAAACGTTCCTTAAGGCCTAAACTCCGCCCAATCTTCACCCGAGCATGAACTCCTTTGACGCTTTCTGTTTCGGATGTCTGCATCTTGTTAATTAAATCCCTGAAGGGTCAAGCCGTCGGATCAAAGGACTAGGCAAGGGTTTAGGCGTTTATCGCTCGGCTTCGACTTTCTTGGTATTTAGGGGCTAAAAAGCATGCTAATGAGCATTAAGCATTTTTCGTAATTGTTTTTGGTGCATTGTAAGGTTAACAAACGCAATTGCATGATATATATAACGTCTTTATCACTTGCGGAGTAGACAGAGCGTATACATCCGTAAAAAAGAGCATTGTCGCTACGTTTTAGACATGTATTTTACTTAAGAAAGTGTAGGTATTTAGGTATCACTATTACTGACAGGTTGACGACCCATCGCTTTATATTTGTAATACACATAAAATCCTCAAGCTTTTTATTTGCCTCCATCCGTAGAACAAAGGATGATGCTGTTATTTTTCAACATTAAGTAACTTTCCACTTCCTCACGTGAAAGCATCTAAGCATCGAATACCGATGCCAGCTTTTAAGAAAAAAAAACCCTCAATAATTCAAGCAGAAGCCAAACACTCGGTCGGAGTCGGCGGGATGGCGGCTTGCAATAAATGTATGGTTGAAATGCGCTCAATGACTGCGCTGCAGCTCGCGGCAAATGTACCGTGAACGACGTGTTGAGGTCTCGAGTGTTTTCGCAACTACGAGTATACTTACTGAGACTAAAATAAATTTGTTTTTCGAACTCAAAATTATTATACTGGACTACGACAGCTGGCTATAGAGTAGTAATAAAGGCGTTGCCGTAAGGAGCCGGCTTAGGAAATCATCTCCTCAATTTTACTCGTGGGTAATAATCGTTATTCAGGGAACGTTCAATGTGAATGCAACATTTTGCACTACGCTCGCCATTCCGCCTGCCAAGAGAGGTGAGTATGCCAATGCACTCCAAAGCTAGCGGCCCATGTCCAGCCGTGGACTGATTGATGCTGTAAATGTAGTAATGAAATGTAAATATTAAGTTTACTGTACCACGAAACACATTTAAAAGAAGAGAAGGCGGTATAAAACAAAGCCGGTGGACGAAAAGTAATTTTATTAGTAATGCAACACTTAATGCTAATACTTAAATTTTGTAAACAATAATAATACTAACCAGACATAAACCTTCAATACATTGATTTTAACCTATTTTCTATCTTAAATTATAATATATGCGGTTATTCATTCATAATATATAAACTTTAATAGTTATTATTATTGTATACGATCCTTCTTACAAGATTTCGTGTACAATATGCATTGTTTTAAGACCTATTACATGCTATTACTGTACACGAATAAATAAACGTAGCAAGGAGGTTTGACGAACAGAAAATGAAAACTTGCAAAATTTCCTACCGCGGCGGGGGTAGGATTTGAACCAGTGACTTTTGGAATTCTTTTTCTTTCATCTGGACTGCCGCGGCTTATCCATTGCCTGTGAATTTCACAAGTATATGGCGTCATCCACCATCGTCCTAGCATGTAGTTCCACGAAAACAAATATTTGTTCTAAATAAAACTGCCATACCAATTTAGTAACAACAATTATCGTTGGCATATTAGCTACAATTATCTTACACGTACAAAGCAGTTGTTTGTCTCAATACCGGGTAATGAATCAGTCAGTGTTATGCATTGTCCCTGCGAATGGTCGGAATTGCTTGTAGTTAGTACTATTATAACATCCTGCTTGTAATACATGGACTTAACTCAGTGGGTTGGGTTGGTTGGGTGGGTTGGTGGGTAGGTAACTTGCTTTGTAAAAGTTATGGGTTCGATTTTGGAATCTTCACAGCAGAAAACAAAGAATAATAACATTATAATAAATAACATAATATAACATAATAATAATAATTCAGTCCCAAAGCTCTGCCGGTACCTCCGCACTTACTTCGACCACGACACGTTCAAACCAAAATGACGGCAGAAAAAGTGGTCACCAGAGGAACAATAGGAACTAATTATTTGTTATTACAAATCAAAAACTGAAGGCCCAGGGTTTTTCAAAAGCTTATTTAACACTTTTAAGCAGCGTAATCCAAATAATCCAAAAATGAAACAAGCTGCGATCCACACAATTGTAATTCTGAGTTAAGTATTGGGGAATACATTTTTTCTAGACAGGGATTATACTGAACCTGATCATCCCCTTCCTTGAGGGTCTCGAGGCGGGAGATTGGGTAAAAACCGGCTTAAAAGCCGAGCTGTAAAAAATTTTACTGAACTCATAGTAAGTAACATAATAATAATAACAAACAATAAATATTTATTAAATTTTAAAACACTTCATCGTGTTGGTTATACGATTTCTAAAAACTTGCAAAATTGCTTCGCAGGCAGGTTTCGAACGTGTGGCTTTCAGAATGAGTACCACCGACATACTACCGATGGAGCCATCTCCGTGGGAAGGGTAGAGGCGTCGGTAGTATTAATACTGAAAGTTGCAGGTTCGAAGGTTTGTCAGACTGCCTGCGGTGAAATTTTGAAAGATCTTAAAAAACGAGTATTCCCTGTGATTTCATTATTCCTATATTCTTTAATCTCCATATTTTACATCCAATCCTATCTCATAGTAGCGCAAATCTTACGTTCAATGTAAATGATCTTAAACTTGAAATAAAATGTGAAAAGTAAAAGCGGTGAGACTCGCTCGCTTCGCATATTTTGCAGGTTCTATCACACACTCGAGTGGAGAGGACACGTGTGCCTTGCTTGCAGGAAGACAGCTGAAAAATTGAAGAAAATTCGTTTAACAGTCAACTGCTAGCGACCATTTTGAATATTTATTTTATGAAATATAATACTTACTCGTAAGATTAATTTCTGTTCTATCACACACTTGAGCGAAAAGGACTTGTTTGCCTTGCTTGCAGGAAGACAGCTGTGAATTGAAGAAAAATTAAAAATCTGTAAATTATTATATCTGGTTAAGTTGAAGAAAATTTTAAAGCTGTAAAGCTGTAGCTGTGTGATGTCGGCCTAGAAGAGCATCATCCCATTTCTTACCTATGGGTGTCGTAAGTGCCGACTACACAAGGGACTCAAGGGTTAGATGTGTATTGCAATTTCAGGCGATGTGTTGACAACCTGTCACTATAGTAATACACAGTTATCTTATTGACCCTCAAAGATTTGTTAGACGTGGTGTTAATCCGTTTACGTCCGTTAACGGTCTGCCTAACCCGTAGGGGATATAGGCGTTATTTATGTATGTATGTATGTATCTGGTCGTTCACTGCAACCAGAGATTTCTAAGTTTGTTACTTATTTTTGGAAAAATAATTTTTACTCGTAAGATTCATTGTGATCTTTCACACACTCAAGCAGAGACGACACTTGCAGAAAGAGAAACCGTCGACTGCTAGCGGCAATTTCCTAAAATCTGTTTCATTTGGAAACAAAATACTCTCGTGTATATTTTTTAGATAGTTCTCACATCTACAATAAATTTTACAATTTGCAAAAGTACCTATTTCAGTATCATAATTAACTTTTTTTTACCTAACTGTTATACTAGGTTCGTTTTTAAACGTGTGGTAAGGAGACTGTTAGAATATAAGGCAAGATTAAATTCTCTGTTTACATTAACATTGATAGCCACAACAGTCCACTGCTGGAAATAGGCATCCCCCTATTTGGGGGGGGTGTTACCATAGTCACCACGTTTGGCAGGTGGATTCGCGAACGTAGTGCAATATTTTGCATTCACAGGGAACGTTGCTGCCCATTCCCTGGATGATTACCCCTTAGTCGCTTTTACAACATCTACACGTAGAATTGGGTTGATGTTATTCTGAGCCACCACCCGACAATTATGTGTTTATTTTACGCAAAACATTGGTTTCAGGAAACGCAGGGATCTTGTTTGATAATCTCGAGATCAAGTAGGTTCTCACTAACACCTGTAACTTTCTCACTAATTTACTTGAACGGAGAACTGGGACGGGAATCTAAATTCGGTATTAGTAGCTTTAGAATATTTTCTATGGTTACTTCATTTATCTTTAGTGTGAATAACTATAACTTTATATTATTTTGTGAATAAAATTTACGTCACATGTATTTTTTAGCTTTTTGACTGTGCAAGAAATTTGAAATTACGAACCTATTCGTATATTATAAAAATATAAACAAGTATAAAATTGAAATTGAATAAAATTCGATTAATATTTCGTCAAAGCGCTGCAAATGGTGAAAGTGGAAGCAACCGCATGAAACTTGGCAAATGCTTCTTCATATTTGCTGACATACATATGAACATACACACACAACCTGTAAGCACTCACTCGGACTGTTTGCTGTACAGCTTGCGACCCCGGGCCATGTTAGTTAGTTTATGGGTTTTGCTTACCTTGTCGTGTTATTTTGCTTTTTTCTGTAATTTGAAAGCTTAACTGCTTTAAGTTTATAATTTGTGTTAAAATACGTAGTGGCTTCGTTGCAAGTTTTCTTGTTAATAGTTATTCTGATTGAATTTGAATCAAACATTAAATTAATCGTGTTATGGTTTATTATGCACTCATAGTGCTTTAATATTTTCATTAATGAAAATATGATCCGAAAAACAAAACGATTTTACCAGGGTCCTTTTCGTTATGAATCAATATACTAAAAATGGGTTCTAACCGCGATAGGTACGCGATTTTGTAATGTCAGATATTTTGGCCCAGTTGCATGGGCCATGACATTTTTGTCATTGTGATGGATGACAACGAATGCCAATTGTCATTAAGATTCCTCTGTGATATTTGAGGCCCCTCACACACTGGAAACGCGCCCCGACGCGTAGCGCGGAGCGGCAGATCCCGCCACTGCGCGTTGACGCTTTGTCGGTGTGTAGCACTAAGCGGTTTTTCGATACGTACTGATGTACTTGTATACAACTTTAAAATCTGCGATCCCGATGCGACGGAGTGAGAGTATATTATAATATGTAACGCTTAAGTCCTTTCGTCGCCTACTAATGGGGTGATGCTATAATAAATCGGCATCACATGTCGAAGCATGAAATATGTGAAATGAATGAGACAATTCTAATTTTAATTATCAACCCGCGTAAGTAGCCTGTCTCCTTTTTTACGGTCTTATTAAATATGCTATGAAATAAAATTCAGTTTATTCCATGTAGGATAGTACTATCACTTATTAGTGCTAGCTTATGCAAATCATCAAAATCTGTTCAGTGGTTTAAGAGTGAAAGCGCTGCAGACGGACAGAGTTACTTTTGACTTTATAACATTAACAGATTTCCGTCCAGTGGTTTCACCCGTTGCTCCTCATTTTCCTGTAATAATAGTTGTTTTACTGCGATAAAAAGTAGCCTATAATAAAAATAAATAAAATAAAATAGTTTTATTTCAGACCCATAAAATATAAATTACAAAATATTAAGCATGAGATAAACATACACATTCATATATCACGCATATAGCCCTTGCGAGGGAGGTAGAGCGTAAACGTCCGTAAAAACGGACGGTTTACGCCACGTCTGACAAACATGAGGGTCATTCAGAAAATAGTGTATCACCATAATGACAGTTCGTCAGCTCATCGCATAAACTTGCAATAATATTGTCTCATTCATTTCACATATTTCATGCTTCGACATGTGATGCCGATTTATTATAGCATCACCCCATTAGTAGGCGACGAAAGGACTTAAGCGTTACATATTATATTATAATATGTAACGCTTAAGTCCTTTCGTCGAAAAGACTTAAGCGTTACATATTATATTATAATATGTAACGCTTAAGTCCTTTCGTCGCCTACTAATGGGGTGATGCTATAATAAATCGGCATCACATGTCGAAGCATGAAATATGTGAAATGAATGAGACAATTCTAATTTTAATTATCAACCCGCGTAAGTAGCCTGTCTCCTTTTTTACGGTCTTATTAAATATGCTATGAAATAAAATTCAGTTTATTCCATGTAGGATAGTACTATCACTTATTAGTGCTAGCTTATGCAAATCATCAAAATCTGTTCAGTGGTTTAAGAGTGAAAGCGCTGCAGACGGACAGAGTTACTTTTGACTTTATAACATTAACAGATTTCCGTCCAGTGGTTTCACCCGTTGCTCCTCATTTTCCTGTAATAATAGTTGTTTTACTGCGATAAAAAGTAGCCTATAATAAAAATAAATAAAATAAAATAGTTTTATTTCAGACCCATAAAATATAAATTACAAAATTTTAATATGTCCATATATTATTTTTAAATTTTATAGAAATGTCAATAAAAGATATTTGAAAGATTAACATAGAAAATCTAGATACAGGCTCACCTATGTGTTATTCCAGGTTATACTCTACCTGTGTTTCTAATTTCATCCAAATCGGTCAAGCCGTTTGAGCATGAAAAGGTAGCAAACATATATATACACACACACACACACACACACAAACTCCCAGATTTATAATATTAGTACGGATAAGTGAAGATCGTCAAAGTGCGTCAAAATACCTAGAATTTCGACATTTTAAGTACTTGACCGGGTCGGTCTATTGTAATAATATGTGGGTATCAAATACTATTGTGCCGACGTATCAAAAATATACCCAGAAATCCCAACAACTTTGCCCTTTTTGGTACCAAGAAGTACCAGGAGCTCATAACATTGTAGGTGCTTTCAGGGTCTAGCTTTCCAGGAAAAACAATAAATTAGCACACGTGGCCTTAATGCATGAACTCTCTTACACGGGATTTATGTCAGACGTATTAATTATGCCCCAGATGCACTCACTGTGTGATGCGGCATTACGGAAATAGGTCAAAGCAAATTGGGCGTGTGGTGCTGGATGAGAATAGCATCAGCCCATTTTACCTGTAGGTGTCGTAATCTCGACTTCATACATGAAATGGGCTGCAGCAATCCTTGTGTAAGACTAAGTGGTGGTAGACGTAACTTTGAAGTAATCTTGTTACCAAAATCTATCTATATAAATATAACTGAAGAGGGTCGAAAGTCTGTTCCTACATAGAAGATATTGGAAAAACAATTATTTGGGAATACTTTAAATTGGTAACAAGACACGTTTCAACAATTTTTCGAATTTTTGTCTGTTTATCTGTTTATATGATTATCTGTGTGTTTGAGACAGCATCACGCGAAAAAGACTGAACGGATTTAGATGTGATTAAAAAAAATAGATAGTGTGATTGACATAACACAAAAAGACACATTCCCGTGGGAAAACTGGTTATAAATATTTTCAGAATCTGGGCTTAATAACAACTACTTGGGCCAAAGTCTGGCAGCTGAGAATGGTTGCGTTTAACGCAAACGTTCGCTAAACTTGCATAAACTTAGATAGAAAAAAGTGATTTCGTAAAGGCTAAAATAAGTGCTAGCGGGTAGTTTTTACGTAAGAAAATCTATAGAAATATTTTTCCACTTGTATCTTGTTGCTAAACGATATTGCGACAAAGTTGCAAATTTTCAGTAAAATAATGGTGATAAGAAAGAGCTTTCCCCAAGGAACATCCTGCCCCAGCAGAAGGAGGCCCAAGATCCGGTGGATTGTTGCAGTGAAAGTGCGGTGTGTGGATGATATTGTTTATTCGCAGTAATTCGGCGAGTGTTGCCGTCAATGACCTCGACAGAGGCGCCACTTCACAAAAAACAAGTTTTCTCTTTATACAAACAACCTATCAAAATCAAAAAAAAAAACAAAAAGCTTTATTATCATAATTTGTTACATAATAGTGTTGAGTCTTCCCAGTAAGTAATTAGATACTTGTATTGGGAATAACTCGCCTCATCCCATTCGTCATAACAAAGCTGTAGGTAGGTATGTTAAATACTAATACAAACTTAATTAACAAGAAAGTAACGCTATGTGTGTGTGTTTGTGTATATGTGTGTGTTTGTGCGTGCGTGTGTGTGTGTGTGTGAGAGAGAGAGAGAGTGTGTGTGAGAGAGTGAGTGTGTGTATATGTGTATGTGTACTTTGTAAACATCATAACTTACGTGCACATGGCGTGCACAGAGGGTGAGTAGTATTATTATTATATTATTGTTCTTATTATTTTTGCTTAAAGTGTCTGTGTGTATCAGAATGTCCGATGCCCAAGTTTTTAGTATTATCCTTAAGTAAAATGATGCAAACTCAATGAAATATTCGCTGCAATTTAAGTTATGGGAAAAAGTGTCTAAAAACGGACACTTTTGGTATTAATTGCCATAACTATACAGCTAATATTTAATTGAGTTTGCAGGTTCTAATTTTACTTAAAGATTGTACTAAAAGCTTGAGCAACGGAAATTCTAATAGATTGTTTGTATGAAAAAATAATATTTTTTTGTGGAGTGGCGCCACTGTCGAGGTTGTTCACGGGTACACTCGCCTTAATCAAAGACATCTCGTGCCAGTTGTCATAATCTCTTACTGTACGAATTGGAGCGTTAAATTAAGAGTACGGCCGTGAACAGTCTATCTAGATCTTTAAGTAACGTCTGTGAACAGTGTGTGCGTTATTATGTTGCCTAAATTGTATTTCTCGCTCATTGACTCATTCATGACTTTCAGTCTGGAATCGCTCTCGAACTTCCGATACTTGTGTGCAACTACAATGTATAATTTTCTGTCTAAAATTTTATAAAAAATACTTTGAACCAGTTAGACAATTCAGTTTTCTTTTTGAAATAAGAAACGCTATCTAACTAGTCGAGAATACAAACAGAAATTCTCGACACATACTATACGTGAAAATCGAGAATTACCTGACTAAACTATACCAATGTGTGTTCCGACCTTAAGGTGGTTTTCCTATTTGTCACCCGTCCTGGTAACCTTGTTTCCTTACAAATACAGCTACGGTGCGTTACGGATGCGTCGGACAAACGACTTGACATACTATTACCTTCGTCTGACTTCATAAACGCACTGCATCCTTATTTGTAAGGGAGCGGTGCGTTGACGGATGCGTCTGTCAAACAACTGTACAGACGCACCGTAGCCGTATTTGTATGGAAACAAGATTCGAATTTGCAATTTCTTTTCGCATCGCATACATTACGGTGCGTTGAAAATACGCAGCGTCGGAAAACTAGTGGCAGAACCGCCTAACGTGTCAATGAATAGCATTCTGCAGTCAAGCATTTATTTTTAAAATTCAAATAACTTCCCTCTAAATCTTAACCCGCAAACTACCCTTGCCTGCTGCTGACACTTTGCCCCTTGATATTAAAATTCAAAATACAACTTCTATATTCAAACTTCCGCTATGCAAAAACTTTGACGTCGTCTTCAGGAAATAGTTTGTGGGAAATAGTAAATTGTTTAGTGCACTGTCAGTAGCAAGAAGAGTTATTCACACGGACCAACTTATACTGGTTATTCTTATTAACTAATATGAAAAACCAGTTGCCGTGTGATACCGACTTAGAATAGCATCATCTAAAATTTTCCCGGAGGTGACTAAGGGAAGCGAGGGTCACATTAGTATTGCAATGTAAGGCAAAGGGCTGACTGTCTGCCACCAAGGTGATACGCAATTTTCTGAATAATCCTGAAAATTAAAAATGAAAATGAAATAAGTTTATTCATTGTTGGATAGTATTTTATAACAATTTTGGATTGTCCTAATAGAAAACCGGCTCGGGCGGGATAAAAAAATACCTATATAAAGACACTGCCTCGGGGCTGGCCAGGTTAATTACACAACACGAAACTTTACGCCACCACCATTTGTAAACGATATTTGTTTCAAATGTTTGTCAGACATGGTCTAAATGTTCTCTTTCTACCCACAATCCCTTGAATCGCGCAATTTGGCGCTATCAAGGCGTGTTATTTATAGGTTGAGTTATGTTATGTTACGTTACATTTTGTTATGATATGTTAGGTTAGGTAGGTAATGTTATGTTATATAATACCAGTAAAATTTGACCCCTTAACGAGTTCAATTCCCAGTTGCAAGAAACAGTTTTATTGTGTGAATATACAATTGACGCATTTTTATTTCTTTACGATCGTATAGTACTTGTTCATTTATGAGAAATAGAATCCGAGGACATTCTTTCATTTAAATTATGACGAAAATAATTTACTACTACGTTTGTACTTTGCTAAGTAATAGAGTTAATATTTTATGTTTATCTTTTTTATGACCAGGTACCATTAATCAATCAATAAAGAGAATAGAAATCAATATAATAAGGTTATTAAAGCAAAAAAAAATGTGGTAGAAAACGAATAGATTATTTTCTTTTCGCCATGAAAATATGAAATGAAAATTTCGCCTGCTAGACATAAAAATATCGTTCACTTCATACAATTTTATAACTCATCAAGGCACTGTTTTACCTTCTTTTTTTTACATAAAAAGTTGGTACATTTGATTCGCGCTGCGCCAGAGACAAACAGCTTATAATTTTGCGCTCAAATTTTTCCAAGTTTTTACTTTTTTTTTTCGACATAGAAACTAGAGAATATGTCTCATTCATCCATTTTTACTAGAAAAGGTATGTATCTAAATTATAGCGTATAAAATATTTGTAATAACTGTAGAATTGTGAACAAAATATCGAGAAAAAATGAAAAAGTATTTCTAATGAAAATGAAATAACTTTATTCAATGTAGGATAGCATCATCACTTATTGACGTCATGATCGGTCATTGTAAAAAAAAGAAATTTGCATAACGCAATTTTCTTATTTTATAACAATTTTTTATTGTCCTAATAGAAAACCGGCTCGGTCATAGAGGTCACTTTCATTTTTTCCTATCAAGTAAAGTTTGTCAAATTGTGTAACTAATAGTAACTGTTATCTATAAGATCCTTGAAAATACTATAATATATTATTGTATCAGATATATATCAGAATTATATGGCTGTAATTATCTAAATAAAACCGGTTTAAAAATCATGCCAGCGCGCTATCTCCGCCTAAACTTTGTGTTTATGAGAAATGAAAGCATGCAGTAATTACACAGCTGATTTCAAGCATCATTCTTTACATCTACAAAAGATCAATGGCAGCCCTTGCTCCTCGTCAGACAGATAAATTTTCAAAATGAATGTTATACTGATATCATAATCATAATCATAATCATAAATCATTTATTTGCCAGAATACAGTTACATACAGATGTCATGGTTACAGAAAAATAGCGCAGTGTATTCAGCTTGTGTAAAGCATGCAAATGTCGTTGTAGTTATTATTACAATTAAATTATTACATTGATTTAAAAAAGGTACTAAATATACTTAATTATCATGTCATATTATAAATTACAGTTTTCGTTTATGTTCAATAAATTCCTTAACACTATAAAAGCAATGTATCAGCAGCCATTTTGTCAATCTTATTTTGAATGAATTTCCACGTAATGATTTGAGATCGTTCGGAAGATTATTATACAATGTAATGCACATATGATACACATTTTTAATATATATTTCTTTAAAGGGTGGAGCTTATTATTATCGACTTAATAATAAGCTCCACGCTCTCCAAACGTACGAAGTTAATTTCTTGACAGGAAATATGGTAGGGACATAAAATTCCCCACACATGGGACCTCTAATTTCCATTTGTACTAAATTTTGTAAGGCTTCATAAGGGTATTCTGGTTTTTGACTAAATTGTTTAGGTATTAAGGCGAGTAAATTCGGGTAATAAGGCCTCAACAGTAGTAGCGCCATTAAAAAAACTTTTATACAGAAAAATTATCAGAATGTCCATTCCTTAAGTAAAAATTAGAACCTGCAGACTCAGTGAAATATTTGCTGTAATTAAAATATGGCAACTACTGCCAAAAGTGGCCGTTTTTAGCACATTTTACCATAATTTTAATTACAGCGACTATTTCATTGGGTGTGCAAATTCTAATTTTACTTAAGGATAATACCAAAACCTGAGCATTGGACATACTGATAGATTGTTTGTATAAAGAGAAGATATTGATTTTATACAGTGTCGCCACTGTCGAGCCCGTTCACGACTACATTCACCTTAAGATGGCTTACTTGTCTCTGTAGCGATCCCCTGAAATGTTTGTCATACATACATGTACGAGGCGTAAATTATTGTTTTTACAGCCTTTTTCACTCGTCTACCCTCGTATCCCTCGCGATTTCGCAGGTGACCCCATAATAAAAGTTGTTCAGAATTATGAGTAGAATCACCCTGTAAAATTTCCGGGGTAAATAAAAAATAACTTTGTATCATATATTCGATCAGTTCCTACATAAGCACAAATGGGTACCATAGAATACGAGCGCTGTAATACTTACTAAGTATAATTTTGCTGAGTGACAACTTTTCTCATTGTACACCTAGAGTCAAGAGCAAACCAATCCTTATTAAAAAAAATAAAAAAACGACTTCTTGTAAATAAGCACTAAATGTATTTTATTTTGCTGTGATGTGTACATTGAAATAAACATTTGCTATTCTATTCTATGTATGTATATGTGAAAGTGGTTTATCGTTCTATTCATTGCAAACTAAAAAGATTTTGATTTGTTTTGAAACCCCTAAAGTCAATATAAAAGCAGTTAAAAGTTTATATTTTGCCTCAGGCCGTCAGGTATTACAAGCGGGCCCAAACTTAAATGCAACAAAATTATTGACGTAATTCGATTTCCGCCTATAGACATTTTCACTGAAGTTAAATAGGCGTTTAAATTCGATAAGAAACTTCCGATAACGCAATTGTTTCGCAATGTACGAGTAGATAATTTTATCTCCACTTCAGTTCCTTTCAAAATGGCGGCAAGCGGAAAATTTTACTTATAATTTACCAAAATTTATAAACTGTCAATGTGTGTATTTTGACTGGCCTGATGGTGTAGTGGATAGTACACCTGCCTGCTACGCCATTGGTCGTGGGTTCAATCCCCACACAACACAAATATTTGTGTATTTTCAATGGTATTATAGTCATTCCAAAAAAGTATTTGTGTGTGTGAAATGTCCAGAATATTTATTTATTTATGTATGTAAACGAATTGAATGTTAACTGGACAAGAAAAGATGAGAATTGTACATACACATACACAAATCACGCCCATAATCCCTTGCGGGGTAGGCAGAGCATAAAATTGTCAGCCCATCGCCTAAAACTGCAATACACACCCTCAAGTCCCTTAGTCGCCTCTCACGACTCCCACAGGCAAGAAATGGGGTGATGCTATTCTAAGCCGGCATCACACGGCAAATAAATGGGGTGATGCTATTCTAAGCCGACTTCACACGGCAAAGATGAGAATTGAAATAGAAAATAATGTTTAATGGAGTTCTGTTGCGTGTAAAGTCAGTTGCTTTATTTTTGATTAGGTAAGAAATCTACAACCTTTAATATACCAAACGGATAAGTCTTGTAATATTAGGACGCTTATGAGTTATGATTGAAAACAATGGTACCTAGCTATACCAAGGTACTTAAAACAATATTCAGTTAGGTGGATCTGAATTGAAATTTGTTGCCAATTTAATATTTTGTTATAATGTTAAAGTATACGAGGAGTCAACTTTACCCAAGGACCATACGTCAGGAAATCGACCTCCCGTACAAAATCACAATCAGCTGACTGTATATACTATGGGAATAAAAAAATATTGACGTTTCGTGGAATATTTATTAATCGGAACTTTATATTCTAGGTAATAAAACACTTTTTTACACTTGTTCCACTATATATTAAATTAAAATACTTTAAAGCGACCGGTTCCGTTACTTCATCGTCAGGCAACAAATTTAAAAATCTAAACAAAATGATCGCAAAACAACGATTTAGGTACTGGGTTCAACGTAGGTTGTACTGAATCAACACACAAAAAAGCTGACAGATAAAAAATATGAGCTGAAGTGTGTTGTTGAAATTCAACATTTAACATTTTAATCTCTATATAATACAGTCATAAAAAAGCTGGTATTTACAAACTACATTTCACACAAGCTTATAAGAGCTTGAAGTACCGTGAACATTCAAATGGTAAACATATTTTTCACTTTACAGCTCAATGTTGAATAACTTTATTGCTCTCATGATTTTTATGGAGGCTTTGTTGGCAGGAATGCAGGTCAACGATTTGAATTTGTTTGAATACTGTTGCTTTTTATGTTGCTTTTGCTGTGTGATGCCGGCCTAGAATAGACCCCATTTCTTTCCCGTGGGAGTCGTAAGAGGCGACTAAGGGACTCGAGGGTGTGTATTGCAATTTCAGGCGATGGGATGACAACCTGTCACTATGGTGATACACAATTTTCCGAATGACCCTCAAATATATGTCAGACGTCGCGTAAATATCCGTTTTTGCGGTCGTTTACGCTCTGCCTACCCCGTAAAGGATAATAGGCGTGATATGTGTATGTATGTATGTATGCTTTTTATGCAATTCGGTCCACAATTCTAAAACACAATGACAGTTGGATGACAAATTTAATTACAGTTATTGCACAACACAGTGTTGTAGTTATTATTATTATTAGTTTAGTGGTGGCAGAGCCAGTGGCGTCACAACTCTTTTATTGAGTCGTATTTTACTATTTAATTCACCTGAAAAGTTTGTCCATTTCATTTGCGCTGCGCCAGAGAGAAACAAACACTCATTTTGCGCTCAAATTTTTGCGAGATTTTACTTTTTTTGACACAGAAACAAGAAAAATACCGTTACAATGTCTCATTTAGGTATTCGTACTAGAAAAGTATGTATCTAAATTAAAGCATCATTTATTTTGTTAAAACTGTAGACATAATATTGAAAAAATGATTCAAAGTACAGGTAAGTTTTTGTTTTTTATCGTGTAAAGTTTGTCAAATTGTGCAACTAATAGGTATATGTTATCTGTTAACATATTCTTTTTTCAGTATATTATATCTGTAATTGTTTAAATTAAACTGGTTTAAAAATCTTGGTTGCGCTATCTTCCTGCCATAAGTAAGGTCAGTTTAGAAATCCAAAGTCGTGAGTCAGTAAGTTATGTGGCATCACGCCGAGAGAGAGTCCGCAACAGAGAGAACCTAGTTTTACGACTAGGGGCTGTGGTGTCCAGTTTGTGTGCCAACAGAACGTGATAGTAAATTTTCTGTACCACGTAGTGATCCGCTCGTCACTATAACACATACACATACATACATACACATATCACGCCTATAATCCCTTGCGGGGTAGACAGAGCGCAAACAGTCGTAAAAAACGGTCATTTAAGCCACGTCTGACAAATATTTGAGGATCATTCGGAAAATTGTGTTTTGCCATAGTGACAGGTTGTCAGCCCATCGCCTAGAATTGCCGTGTGATGCCGGATTAGAATAGCATCACCCCATTTCCTTCCCTTGGGAGTCGTAAGAGGCGACTAAGGGACTCGTGGGTGTGTATTGCTATAACTCAATATCAGATATATTTTACAATTTACTATAATGTTCAGTTACAATTTACTTATTTTAATGTTTACTTTAAGAATGGTATAGTTGTTAAAACACTGTGAAATTTATTATTATTGACCCAACACTCAATTAAACAACAATATCAAAATTATAACCAATTCACATCCGCCATTACGGAAAAGCAACGAACGAATCAAGTTATAGTTACAGAACAAAATAAGAGCTGGTTTGTTATAATGACGTTACGGGTTATCACTTATGCGTAAATCTTTATTTTATTTTATTTATTACCGACTTTTAATAATAATGGATCTCCAAAGTACCGTTGAAAAAAATAAATTTACAAGGCATTTGTTCAATAATTATGACGAGATGCAATTATTATGTGTAACATCTCACCACTGCAGCAAAATTGCATTCATGCAGCAAAACAGAACGATTTTGTACTTTCTACTAAGCCAGATCCCAAAAAAAAAGCAACGTTGCTTTAGTCGGATAGGAAAACAGTCGCGACAAAAGCATTACGCAGGCAAACAGGAAGTATAGGTATTTTTAAAGTAGTACGCAATTGATTTCGCTTGGGCGAGTTCGAAATGAGTGATCTCACCGCTCTTATTATGCGTTTATTTAAGATTTGATTTAGATGATACAACACTGTCATGAATGAATTCCAAAATTTAAATAGTAAAATGTGCGATTCGACTGATAAAGCCATTCCTCGCCATCTGACGCATAATAATTAAACTTTCTACAAATTCAAAAACGTTTCTGACGCGTTATTCTCTTGTTGCATGTAAAATATGATTTCTACATACATACTGTTTCTATATTCACATATCATTCGCCTATGCCTCGCGGGGTAGCATAAACGGCCGTAAAAACAAACAAAATTTTTAACATTTAAAGATCATTCTAAAAATGTTGTATCGCCATTGTAACAGGTTGTCAGACAACCGCCTAAAACTGCAATACACATGTTACCCTCAAGTCCCTTAGTTGCCTCTTACGACACCCACGGCAAATAAATGGGTTGATGCTATTCTAAGCCAACATCACACGGCATAAAAAAGACAAGATTACACACGGAGTAAATATAGGATTCGTAGAAAATGTGCTCTGATCAACTTATGCATGAATAGCATTTCTACTGGATGAAAATTACGTCTCCAAAGTCGCCCACGCGCTAAGCCGCGAGGCTGTCACGCTTAATGCACTGTGTAATCCTAGCGTTTGTTGCCTAATGTCACTGCAGCCGCTAAAATACAGAGCTACTTCGTTTGCGGGCTTTATCGCGGGACATTCAGCAAAGAGTATTAGCAGACTATGCGTTGCAGACTTGCGCATGCGAAATAGGATTTCTACTGGTTCAAAATTACGTCTCCAAAGTCGCCCACGCGCTAAGCCGCGAGGCTGTCACGCTAAATGCACTGTGTAATCCTAGCGTTTGTTGCCTAATGTCACTGCAGCCGCTAAAATACAGAGCAACTTCGTTTGCAGGCTTTATCGCGGGACAGTCAGCAAATTGTGTTAGTGGTTTTGGAGGACATGCATAAAGGGGCACAGACAGATTTAGGTTTATGAAACAATTTACTATCTTGATATATTATTAAGGCGAAACACACTATTCGTTTACTGTGTGATGTCAGTTTTGAATTGCATTACCCTATTGCTTTCCCGTGGGTGTCATAAGAGGCGACTAAGGGACTCGGGGGTTACATGAGTATTTTAATTTTAGACGATGGCCTGGCAATCTGTCACCAATATTGATACACAATTTTCTGAATGACCCTCAAATGTTTGTCAGACGAGGCGTAACTGTTAATTTTTTACAGACGTTTACGCTCTGCCTACCCCGCAAGGGATAAAGGTGTGATATATATATGTATGTATGTTTTTACGAATCCCACGCTATGACGGGCTTACGGATGCGTCTATTAAACGCCTAGGTTAAAAAACGTAAATGTGTGCCATGGTATCCATTTTTGTATGAGAATTTGAAATTTACTTTCGTTTGACGGTCGGTCCATTCATTATTTTTCATGTGCTTCACCGAGTAGTCCAACAAACCGATGCATTGTTGGCTTATGTACCCATTCGATGGAAATTAAATGATTTGAAAGCGATCAAAAAGCAGCCAATCTTTCCAAAAAACCAAAGTCAATACACACAATACGTATCACATTGAAACAAATATAACTTTCAAAAGAAAAGAATAATGATAACAATCGCGTCAGTGAAAAATGGATTAACTTTTCGGGAAGCAAAACTACGAACAATCCAGCCTAGAAGCATATTTCAAAACGGATTGTCATAGCTAATAGATCGTTGTGGAAAATCCGCACTACGACAAATGGCGTGACCAAAAAGTAATGGTTGAAGCGTTTCATAAAATCGATTGTCGGGATATGAGCGGCGGATTGTGTGATGTAGTGCGCCGCAAGAATCTCGCTGGCGAGTTGCCAGCACCCGTGCGGACACGGGAGCGTGCTGGTTGAGAGCCGCGGCGTTTTCTCGCCGTATCAAGGTAAAGCGTTGGCGGACTAGTAACTAGTTGCTTTCTCTTTCTCTCTCTCTCTCTCTCACTCACTCTCTTTCTGTCTCTCATTTATTTCTCTCTCACTCCCCCCTCTCTCTATATCTATCTCGCTCACGCTCTCTCTTTCTCTTACTCTGTTACTTTCTCTTTCTCTTTTTGCTTTCTCTTTCTCTTTCTCTTTCTCTTTCTCTTTCTCTTTCTCTTACTCTTACTCTTACTCTTTCTCGCTCTCTTTCTCTTTCTCTTCCTCTTTCTCTTTCTCTTTCTCTTTCTCTTTCTCTTTCTTTTTCTCTGCCTCTTTCTCTTTCTCTTTCTCTTACTCTTTCTCGCTCTCTTTCTCTTTCTCTTTCTCTTTCTCTTTCTCTTTCTCTTCCTCTTCCTCTTTCTCTTTCTCTTTCTCTTTCTTTTTCTCTGCCTCTTTCTCTTTCGCGTTCTCTTTATCTGTATCTTTCTCTGTCTCTGTCTCTGTCTCTGTCTCTGTCTCTGTCTCTGTCTCTGTCTCTGTCTCTGTCTCTTCCCTTCATCAGCCATGAGACGTCTCCAGCTGGACATATGACTTACCGCAGCGCTTAACAACAAGGGCTGCCCGCAACTTTTATGCCATAGGTCGTCAGTTCTTTAAAATACTGCCTATTTAAATAATAAAAAATAAAATAAAATACAATATCTTCATTTCAGGTCATAAACCAATAGACTTTATAGTTTAATTTAGCTCGCTGAAAATAAATGTATATCCGCCTCCTCTTTCAACTCGCAGCAAACGAAACATCCTTAAACTCATAACGAGACGCGATCCGATGCAACGCGGCGTGGTATTTATTGTTTCCCAGTTCCACTGCAAGACTCGTCGTCTAATGTGCTCGGATGCAACTTGCTTGACTAACCATTCCCCCTCGTTTACTCGGTTAGTGACACTCGCTTTGCTTCGTTCCGTGTGCTTTTGGTTTTCTACAAGAATGAAATAGCAGTTGTGGATTTACTTATTTTGGAGCTGTTGTATTCTTGCTATGGCGGTTCTTTTCATCCGTCGCTGATTTTTTTAATGCACCGTAATGTCTGACAGACGAAAGTAATTTGTGAATTCCGATTTCATTTCCATACATCCATACATGGATACGTATGCATCTGTCAAACGCCCTGACTATTCGCGCACGAAATCTACAATTTCCTTTCATCTACCAGACGCATGCGTTACATACATACATAAATCACGACTAAATCCCTTACGGGGTAGGCAAAGCGTTAACGGCCGTAAGACGGATATTAACACCACGTCTGACAAAAGATAATTAATGATAATCATTAAAAGATGTAAAAACCAAATATATAACGTCTCGTTTCGATCTTCAATAAAGTAATGATCCATTAAATGACGTGCTACACTCTCTAGTGTAAAGCTGCAGGAAGTTCAGATTTTCATCAGCAGATAAAGTAACATATGTACTTAATAGAACTCTTTCCATAGCTCAAAATCATGCTGGTATCTGCATCATGAAGTAGGTATGTAGATTCTTTGAAACTTGGCAACTTAACTCCTTAAATGCTTGTCATTGTATACTCTGAGTGACATTGTGAGGTGCATGGGAGATTAAACTTTAAGTAATAGTGACACGCTGTTAGGCAGAAGCCATGTCAGAACACTGAAGATCCTAAATCAGTCTAACTATTGTTTTAATTAAGCAATTTGAGTTGCACACACAAAAAAGTTTGCTCAAAAGCAATGAACATAAATTATGAAGGAGTTTTTTCACAATCACTGTCTCTGTCCTATGACCTAGACTAGAGTCAAGAGCAAACCCATTCTTAACAAAAAAAAAGATGTCAAAGACCTACTTCTAGTAGTAGGCTGTAGAACAACCCTGAACCAGGGTTCATCGGGACGTTGGGCGACTCGGTGTCCCACACAAAAAGAAGAAGACATTTTTTCGTTTCATATGTATTTCTTTATTTGTAGCTATACATACATAATACAGCCACATCAGTCCACTGCTAGACATTGGCCTTCCCTTATCGGAGGTGTTGCCATATTCATTATTCTTAGCAGGTGGATTTGCGACCGCAGTGCCAGATGTTGCATTCACAGGGAATACCGCTGCCCGTTTCGTGGTTGAGTATCCCTAAGTGTCTTTTTACGACACCAACGGGTAAAATCGGGGTGATGTTATTCAAAGCCGGCACTAACAGTATTTAAAGCTTTTTTTTTTTTTTTATTATTAATGATGGGTTTGCTCTTGACTCTAGTCTAGGTCATAGGACAGAGACAGAGTCTAAGATGGAGCGAGCTCACCCAGAAGAAGCCTGTTCACTCTTACTTTGAAGAGATTAGGGTTGTATGCTTTTGGAAACACAGACGCAGGAAGTGAGTTCCACTCTTTAGCAGTGCGCATTATAAATGATGACTGGAAGCGCTTAGTCCGAATTGGTGGAATGGCTACCAGGTACGGATGGTATCCGGCGGTGCGTCTGGATGTCCGATGGTAGAAGGGAGCTGGTGGAACAAGGTCGTGAAGCTCTTGAGCACACTCTCCGAAGTACAATCTATAAAATACCGACAAGCAGGCAACCTTGCGGCGATGTGCCAGGCTATGTAGCTTGGTGTCCACCAGTTTTATGTCGCCTATGAGCCTCTTGGCCCTGCGTTCCACCGAGTCAAGAGCGGCAAGTTGGTATTTGGCTGAGCCATCCCAAAGGTGACTGCAATACTCCATGCAGGATCGGACTTGTGCTTTGTAAAGAGTTAAAAGCTGTCCAGGCGTAAAGTATCGCTTCACTCTATTCAGGACGCCCAGCTTTTTAGCCGCCGTCTGAGCCTTGTACTCGATGGTCGCGCCGAAGTTTAGATTTGATGTCAACTCCATGCCTAGAAGCTCAAGCCTGTCAGTGACTGGGACAGATGTACCCCGAAAAGTAGGTGTCCAGTCGAAAGGACTCCTTTTTGCAGTGAAAAGACACGCCTGTGTTTTGGTGGCATTGAATGAGACCAGATTGTCGTCGCCCCATTGGGAGACAAGACTTTAGGTCAGATCTGTTCGCTCTACCATGGCCTTTCTTAACGAACGTATTTCATCCCCACTGGTCCCTGCACCTGTCAAGTATCTCTTTGAAACGGTACTATCATCTGCGTATCCAACAATACCATGCCGAAGGAGGTCATTGATGTGCAGCAGGAAAAGAGTTGCAGAGAGACCCCTGAGGAACTCCGGCATCAATGGCCATTAGGTCAGAGGAGCAGCCGTCAACGACTACTCTGATGGACCGTTCACTAAGGAAGTCTGAAATCCAAGTACAAAAATCAGCTGGGATACCATAAGCAGGAAGCTTGCTGAGCAGACTTGCATGCCAGACCCTGTCAAAGGCCTTCGAGATATCGAGTGAAACGGCAAGTGCTTCGCCGTTTTTCTCGATGGCTTCGCCCCAGCAGTGCGTGACATACACAAGAAGATCACCAGTAGACCGCCCCCGGCGAAAGCCATATTGACGGTCACTGAGAAGATCATTGTCTTCAAGGTAGGTCAGCAACCCACTGTTAAGTACCCTCTCCATGACCTTGCATAGGATGGAGGTAATGGCAATTGGACGGTAATGGGCAGGGTCGGCACGGTCGCCCTTTTTGGGAACTGGTTGCACATTAGCAAGCTTCCAGGCCCCCGACACCGTTCTTTCTTTAAGAGAGAGGCGGAACAAGCGTGTCAGCACAGGAGACAGTTCAGGCGCACATAGTCTTAATACTCTCGCTGGTATGCCATCAGGTCCGCTGGCCTTGTTCACGTCTAGACTGCACAATACTCTTCGAACCTCTTTAATGTGTACTGCGATCTCCGACATCGAAGAATCGCAACGAGGTACAGTAGGTGGTTGTTTGGAGCCAGCGTCCAGACGTGAGTTGCTTGCAAACAAGGAAGCAAACAAATTTGCTTTCTCACTTGCAGAGTGAGCCAGCGATCCATCAGGTTTCAGCATTGGAGGTAAGGTTGGACGACAGAAATTAGTTTCAACCGCTTTTGACAGGGACCAAAACTTTTTACTACCCGGAGGGTGTGATGCTAGTTTGGCCCCTATTCGTCCGACATGGTCAAAACGTGCCTTACGTAAAACCCGTTTGCAGGAAAAGAAAAGCTACATTAAAACTGTCTTTAAAAAGTAAACACGCAGGACTCACGACAGGATAGTATTTATTCCAAGACCACTGCAAAGATACCGATCTTCAAAAATAATAAACAAAGTCATTCCCTAACTATTTGCTCTACGAGTAAGTATAATGCATTCTTAATCTTTTTGTTTGCTTCAAACACGATAAAGCTATTGAATGTACTTGGTCGATAGCCCAATCCGGTAAACTTCGACCTGCAGGAGTTGCTCCAGACGAAGTAACCGACGCAAACAAATTACCTACTTGCACTTCTCCATTGCACTGTTTGCTTGTTCTTTGCCGCTAAAGTTTTTAGAAAATTTGTGACTTGAATATGTAGTAAACATTTATTTTCACACAACAAGTATTTGTATCTTTTTACCAAATGTATATACTTATAGTTATTTTTCATGTCCAATAATGGGTTACTATAGGATAATTTGATAGATGGATAGAAATGGGTAAACCAGATAGGTAACTCGCTAACTTAGAATAGCATCACCCCATTTATTGTCCGTGGGAGTCTTAAGAGGTGGCTAAGGGACTTGAGGGTGTATATTGCAATTTTAGGCGATGGGCTGACAACCTGTCACTATGGCGATACACATTTTTTTTCTGAAAACCCTCAAATATATGTTAGACGTGGCGTAACTGTCCGTTTTTGCGGCCGTTTGCGCTCTGCCTACCCCGCAAGGGATAAAAGGCGTGATATGTGTGAGATAACTCGCGGGGCAAAAAGTAGGTAGGCTATCGATACACACGTAATTAGTTGTTCCAAAATCCATCTTGAGATATATTACTCCAATGCAAAATAAAATACCTACCAATTCCTCCGCTCCCACCTACTTCTTGCCCCGCGGGTTATATGGTTTTCCTATAGTTCTTTTTTGTCTTATACGATGCACTAGCGGCCCTTTCATCCGCTTTCCCACGGGAAACAGAGCTTCCCGGCATAAATCATACATATAAACCTTCCTCTTGAATCGCCCTATCTTTAAAAAAACTTACTTAGATCCGTTGGGTGGTTTATAGCATTTAAGCATACATACAAACAGACATAGGTACAGATGCGGGAAGCGATTTTATTTCATACTATGTAGTGATTAGTTTGTGTAACCTGCTTGAACAACGTATAGTTCGTTTGCGATATTAGATTAATAATTATGATTTTATCATATTCTATTAATCCAATTATAATGATTATTATTCAATTAATATAACATTCGGCGCAGAGAACTGGAAACCGATAGCGGCGAGGATCTATGGGCATCTTTCTCTTTACGAAATAAGATGATTAATGTTTGTATTTTCTATGTACCCCCTAATTCGCAGGATGAAGTGTACATGCGCTTGTTTACTATGATAGAATCAATTATTAGTACTATTAGTGGTTATGTTCTAATTTGTGGCGATTTAAATTTAAATAGTGCTTCCAAGACCATATGTGCATACTTTGGATATTTTGTCAATGTTTGTGGATTAACTGATGTAAATGAAATAACCAATGCAAAAGGAGGTAAACTGGATGTGGTGTTAGTCTCAGAGCTGGCTAATAAAACTTCTGTATCTAATACTAGTATCGGTGGCCTGGTACCGCACGCTGATGGATACCACCCACCATTAGATATTATAGTACCTCTTGTAAATAGTAGAATAACAGAAAATATCTCCCCCAGTAACATAAATACATCTACTGATTGGAATTTCTCAAAAGCAAACTTTGAATTGTTGTCCCAACTTCTCCGAGATGCGGATTGGGGCCCGGTTTTGGAAACCAGGGATGTCGATTTGGCAGTTGAGAATTTTTATTTTATTATTTACAAAATATTTGATATTTCCGTCCCCAAAAAAGTTCGTCCTAAAGGAATAGTAAAACAATATCCTGTTTGGTTCTCGCGTGATATCATTAAAGATCTGGAATATAAAGCTGTATTACATAGAGAATGGAAAGCTACAGCAAACAAAAACATATATAACACATTTAGTAAACTCAGAGCAGACCTAAAGTTAAGACTACCCGATGCATATAATCTTTATATTAAACACATCCAGCAAAATATTCAAAACAACCCTGAACAATTTTGGAGGCATATTGATAATTTGCGTACAACTGGCGGTTTTTCATCCCGTGTGTCCTATCAAGGAGTTTATTCAGAAGGACAAGAGGCTGCTAATATGATTGCAAAATTCTTCTCTAGCTCATTTTTGCCAAATGTGCCTGATCTTAATACTGATAGCATAAATCTAAATGATAATAGTTGTTCAGCCAATTACATCCATATTGACAATATTACACCAATGGAAATAGAATTAGCCATTAAAAAACTCAAACCCAAATGTGCAGTCGGGCCAGATACTTTGCCAGCTTACATATTGAAAGGATGTAAGGAATATTTCTCAAAAGTATTACTTCATATTTTTAACCTAGCCATATCCACTTGTAAATACCCAGCCAAATGGAAAATATCTCGCGTCTCCCCTATTCCTAAAAATAAAGATAAAACATTAGTTGAAAATTACCGTCCGATTGCAATTTTATCAGCGATTTCCAAAGTCTTCGAATCGATCATACACACTAAAATAGTAAAACAAGTCAGTCCATACCTCAGTAATACGCAACATGGTTTCAGATCAGGGCGCTCAGTTAATTCAAATCTCTTGACTCTCGTAGATCATATATCTCAGAACATGGACAGAAGTAAACAGGTTGATGTGGTTTATTTCGATTTCACAAAGGCTTTTGACCGCGTAGATAATGATATATTGCTACAAAAACTTTGCACTTTAGGATTTACACCTGCCTCCCTAAAATTTGTTGCTGATTACTTGCGAGATCGCAGTCAGTTTGTAAAGCATGGTTGTTTCGTTTCGCAACCATACCACACTCGTTCTGGCGTCAGCCAAGGGTCTATCCTTGGTCCGCTGCTTTTCATTCTAATGGTGAATGATCTTGAGTCAGTCCTTAACTACTCTACTAGTTTATTGTATGCTGATGACTTAAAGTTAATTAGAGTTGTGGAGGATTTAACAGACTGCAGCAAGCTTCAGACCGACATAGATGCTGTGCTTAGATGGAGCCTAAACAATAAGTTACTGTTCAACCCCGAAAAGTGTTGCACTATCTCATTCTCGCGCGCTCTGCGTCCGATTCATAACAATTATCTTTTGGATACGAACATCATTAAGAGAGTAGAGTCAGTCAGAGATTTAGGTGTATTATTCGATGCTAAATTGACTTTTAATGACCACATTGGAGACCTAGCTGTCAAATGTTTTCAAAGACTCGGTTTTGTTAACCGTAACTCAAAAGATTTTAGTGACAAAAAGGTACTAAAGTTACTTTACACAAGCCTAATACGGACAAAAATTGAAAGTGCTGCTATAATTTGGGGACCACATGAGAGTTCATACAAATTGATCCTAGAACAAGTTCAAAAGGCCTTCCTTCGTTCACTATACAGAAAATGTTATGGTTATTACCCCTTTCTGTACCCAACTGCCTTCCTTCAAGGCATATTGGGTTTTAACTCGCTCGAGACCCGGCGGAACTACCAGCTCACCCTCGCGGTATGCCGCATTGTCCGCGGCGAGTATGATTGTCCGGAGCTTGTATCAGAAGCGCTTCAGCTGTATGTCCCGGACAGTTACCTTCGCGGTCGCGGTCACAAGCTGCTCGCGCTGCCGGCTTGTCGCACAGTTGCCCACCAGCAGTCGCCGATACTGCGAGGGCTTCGTTTTATGAGGCAGCTCTTAGACGAATATCCAGATACTGATATTTTTGCAGACACATGGTCAAGATTACGTAATAAGTGTTTAAAGTTATGTGAGAGGGTATAATTTATCGTTAATTCTTTATTCTTTATAACTTTCTAATTTTGTTATTATTTTAGTTGTAAGTTGATCTCAATATGATCTCATTGCTTTATGCTTTACATACATAGATTTAAGGTTAATCCTGTTACTGTGTAATGTTTTTTTTTGAATAAATAAATAAATAAAAATTCCTGCTGCTTGCTGAGGATAGGGACGAATGGCGTAAGAGTGTGTTTGATGGGCGTAAAACACACGATAATGCCTGGTTTTTTGGTCTCGCTAATAAAAGGCAAAAACGTCATATAAACATGCATGTGCCAGTCTCAAATTCCACCTTCACTTGTAGAGCGTGCGGAAAATGATGCCGCTCTCGTATCGGCTTATACAGCCATGAAAAGTCTTGCCTCAGACACTAATTAAATCGTCTATCACAGACGTGTGAGGCCAATGATGTATATAATATGAATCATCAACGATTATTTGTTTTCGCATTGATCTTTTGCAGGTGAGCAGGAAAAGCAATTAACATAATTTATTAAATTTATTTTCTCTTCTTCAGTTCACTACAAATTGACTCATTTTGAATTATTTTGATGAAGGTCCACGTCAAATTGAAAATTAACATTTTGATGTACACTTTAGAAGTGGTAATGAATTTCCTGCCAATTTCGCTGAACGCCGTCCTTTGGAATTGCTAAAGGGGTAGAGTTTTTAACTGTCTTAATTTGTTTAATTAATGAAAATTATCTTGAAATTTCAGATTTTCTGCAAATTTAAGAGCTAGAACATAAATGATGTAAAAAATTCTATAGTACATACTTACTTGAGATCACCACTTAAAAAAAATCCTATTTTAGATAACAATCCTAAGTGTACACAAATATAATCACGCTTATATCCCTTATTTACGCCACGTTGGACAAACCTTTGAGGGCCATTAAGAAAATTGTGTATCGCCCACGGAAATCAAAAGAATTCAGAATTGAGTGCATTTTCCTAAAAACCGAATCGTTTCTAGTCAACTAAAAATGAGTTTTTACCCCAAATTCATGGTAGATAATATTTTTTCCCTATAATCCGTATTATTTCCCTTGATCTCGTTCGAATAACAATTTTCGTGTCACATGAAAGGCAGGTGTGATGGCGGAAACAAAGGGAGCGATTAGTCGAAGCTATTTGTTCCCACAAAGGAATTCGGATCGGCAGCTTTTTAATTAAACCGACAAGGGACATCCACGTGTCGGATGTGTTCACACTGAATACCTTTGCATAGGTACGTATGCGTTCCTGGTTCAAATCGTTTTTTCCTACTCTCTCTCTTTTCGTGTGAGTCATCCAAGGACCCGATGAATCCTGGTGTCAGAGTTTTTCAACCGCCTACTACCACTAAGTAATCTAAGTAATCATAGACAGCAACCGAGACCGACGGCTTAACGTGCCTTTCAAAGCACTGAACCATTTATTTTCGGACAATCAGTTGGTTCACCCTGCAATGTCCTAACCAGACCGGGAACAAATTCACAAAGAGATAAATATCAACTTTTGTGAGTGTCCCGTCGAACCCGGAACCTTTGCGTCGCAGGCAGTCGCACAACCACTACGCCACATCGGTCGTTTTTTTCCTACGATTCGGTTTGATGGTCTAACCAGACGAATGCTAACGTAGAATTGTGATGTACGAGCGATAAAACCAACCAAATACTTGTGTGAAAAATCGCAGACAAATGTGAAAGAGATTTTGTAGAAAAATGTGGTTTTAATGTAACGAAGGAAATCCGTATCCGTCCTAATATTATAAATCTGACAGATTGTGTGTGTATGTATGTGCGTTTGTTACCGACCGATTTGGATGAAATTGGAAATACACAGATTATAACCCGGAATACCATATAAGCCACTTGTTACCGCGGGAAAACAGCTATTACCACAGGAAAATGAGTGGCAGCGGGTAAAATCACCTTGAAATTTCCTGTAATGGTTGTATTAATGTTATTTTTCATAAATAAATAAATGACGCTTTGCAGTCTGATTTTAGAGTTACATGTGTATTAATATATTTGGCGATGGGCTGACAACCTGTCACTCTGGTGATACACAATGTTCCATAGGACCCTCAAATGTTTGTAAGTCGTGGCGTTACTGTAAATTTTAGGGCCATTTGCACTCTGGCTACCTTGCAAGGGATTTAAGCATGATATACGTATGTAAAACAACTGCTGATTTTGTCTTAATTGTCAGTGCATGACAATCATGACCATGACTAAATAAAATAACAGTATTTTTTCATACAATATTTTTCATGCACTTTCTGTACAAATAGCAACAAAATTATTGATAAAGAAAACAGTTAGCACTTGTGACCGCATCTTTCCTATATGAAAATGGATTGATAGGCGGGCCCGCCGATGATCGATCACCTCATAATGCGATGGACGAACCGCGCCGCCCGTTCAGCCGTAAAATGTCCTACATTACCCAATAGCAACCGTTCATACGAAAAAGTCGCAGATTAATTGAGGTCTTGTGTTTGATGATTGTGAATATATCTTTGATTGTGAATACAATTTATTTCGTATTGCCTATTTGCCCCAAAAGTTTAAATTCTCTCACAAGACATGGGTTGGCTGGAAGAGATCTCTTCTTTAGAGATAAGCTCGCCTTTGCGACAAAAATTGTACATTTTTTTTCTGTGTATTGTTTGTGCAATAAAGAATATTATATACAAAAGGCGCTAGTAATAATTGCTGAAGGCCCTCTCTTCTCTCTCTTTTCGTGTGGGACACCGAGTTATCCACGGATCCGATGAACCCTGGCGTCAGAGTTTTTCAACCGCCTACTACCGCTAGTAGGCCTCTGACATGGTTGTGTTACGACCGTTGTCTAAGTAATCATAGACAGCAACCGGGACCGACGGCTTAACGTGCCCTCCGAAACACGGAACCATTTTTTTCGGACAATCAGTTGGTTCACCCTGCAATGTCCTAACCAGACCGGGAACAAATTTACAAAGAGATAAATATCAACTTTTTGTGAGTGTCCCACCGAGAATCGAACCCGGAACCTTTGCGTCGCAGGCAGTCGCATTACCACTGCGCCACATCGGCCGTCGCTTAAGGCCCTGATTCACCTGAAAAGTTTGTTGCATTCATTCGCGCTGCGCCAGAGAAAAACATACAATCATTTTGCGCTCTAATTTTCGCGAGATTTCACGGTTTTTTCGACATAAAAAAAGTCTAATTTAGGTATTTGTTCTAGAAAAAGTATGTATCTACATTGGAATAATTATTTTTTTTTCTTTTTGTAATAATAAAAAAATGATTTAAATAGGGGTTACCTTGTTTTTTTTTCTTTTGAGTAGTTTGTCAAATTGTGTACCTGATAAGTATAGAGGTATGTTATTTATTAGATCCACAACAATAACATATATTTTTTCAGAATTTAATATCTGTAATTGTCTTTTAATTTTAGATATTCAAATACGCACCCATACGTAAAGTATAATAGGAAACTATTTGAACGATACATACATACATACATAAATCACGCCTATATCCCTTACGGGGTAGGCAGAGCGTTAACGGCCGTAAAACGGATATTAACACCACGTCTGACAAAAGCTTGAGGGTCAATCAGATAACTGTGTATCACTATAGTGATAGGTTGTCAGCCCGTCGCCTAAAATTGCAATACACATCCCTCGAGTCCCTTAGTCGGGTCTTACGACACCCATGGGTAAGAAATGGGGTGATGCTATTCTAAGCCGGCATCACACGGCAACGGAACGATAACGTAGGCTTAAGTTCGTAGACTTTCTTCTACGCCGTAGCCGCGTAGCAGACATGGCTACGGATATTCCTTTATCAAAATGTTTTTGTCAGAACTATGTTTTGGTCTTAATCAAGTGATTCTTCTTATTTTCGTGTAGTACACCAAGTCGTCCAACGTTGCGATGAACCCTGCTGTCAGATTTTTTCAACCGCCTACTACCAGTAGCAGGCGTCTGAAATAGTGTTTCAAATCACTAAACTAGATATCTAATAGTATTATGGCAAATATTTGTAAACGGTCTAATATATCGTTTAACATATGCCGCAAATATTTGCTATATTTTGGAATATTGAAACATTTCGAAAACCATTGATAACTTAGTTAAACAAGATTATAATTTACATCTAAATCCTGCAACATTCACGTTTGTGCATATAAAATGAAAAGCGGAAAATTTCATAATGCGGTGGTCACTGCCGCGTAATGTGACTAAACCACTGATTTATTACCAAATGAATGCCGCAAATTGTGTTATAAATCACTAATTATCCGTTCAGGTGCAACATATCTAAAACTAGATCCACACACACACACACACATCAGCCTGTAACTGCCCACTGATGGACAAAAGCGCAGAGTACGCCATAAGGCACGATCGCCCGTTTTCGCCATCCAATCACTACCAGCCACCTTCTTTAAGTCATCGATGCATCTGGAAGGAGGGCATCCTTGCTTGCCAAGGCGTGTTGTCTACTCGAAAAATAGTTCTTTTTGGTGTAATATAATATACGAGACATTAATATATAGAAGAAAATTTAACTAAAAAAGCTGCGCTAGTTTAAATTTTTTGACGACAGATGGGGTTCGATGGTAGTGTGTACTATGAACAGCACGTCAGCCTACCTATTTAAAGGGACTATTTATACTGGTTTTTCATACAATCACTAGGAATAGACAGTATAAGTTGGTACCTTGAACGTTTAGGATGTGCTTCTGATAGTGCCAACTTTGCAGAGGTCCCAGGTTTAATTCTTGGTCAAGGCAAATATTTGAATGATAAATTAAAATTTATGTTCTCAGATCTAGGTGTCGTTTGTGCCTGTGTATTCGTGTATGTTTCTGTGTTTGTCTATAAGGAATAACAACATTAATAACAAGCCAATAAGAGGTTAAGGAATTTATGAAAAAAAAAATTCTTCCCCGTGAAACACAGGTCGAATTAGGAACGGCAATTTTTTATGGGAGGTTCAATATTGAATTTATAATACGATCTATGTTATCCGCGAAAAGTTGTTCAGTTTAATATAATATAACTTTTCTAATGTAGCAATTCTTTATTATTTATGTTTAAAGTTCCAAGTGCCAATGACTGGTGGAGTGCCAAGATTACATAAACATACACATATCACGCCTATTATCTCTTGAGGGGTAGGCAGAGCGCAAACGGCCGCAAAAACGGCCATTTACACCACGTCTGACAAACATTTGAGGGTCATTCAAAAAATTGTGTATCGCCATAGTGACAGGTTGTCAGCTCATTGCCTAAAATTGCAATACACTTGTAATCCTCGAGTCCTTTAGTCGACTCTTACGACCCGTACAGGAAAGAAATGGGGTAATGCTATTCTAAGCCGGCATCACACCGTTGTAGAATATATCGACCACATAAAAAAACACAACCAATCTACAGAAATTGCTGACTTACTTGTGTACAACATTGATAGAGAATCTGGGCCAATGTTTCTGCCATTTGGACACAATCCAATATACATAGTAATTCCGGCGTAAATACTCAAATAAAGATGTTTGTTTTTCCGTACAAGTTTTGAACACTTAACTAACTTGATAAACTTAATACTCAATTTTAATATATTGATTACAAGTGAAATGGGAAAATAAACATTTACTATGTTGGTATTATATAAGTCAAACAACACAAATCCCAATAGTTAAGTCTAAATTATACTAATTAATTATTAAAATCACGTTAAAATACTTAATGTAAAAAATGAAAATATAGATGAAAAATTCAATACTTTGTGATAGCTATTTTAACTTTCCAATTATGTATCAAATAGAAAAACCACAGCTATTTGACCAGAACGTTTTTTTTGTAATATTATTTGAGGATAAAGTTTAGCATCACTAGTGAATAAACTACGTTTACGAATTTCGAAATATTTATAATATGCCGAAGATTTGCACACGTTACTATATTCATGCCGTGTTATGTCAGCTTAGAATAGCATCATACTATTTCTTACCCATGGGTGTCGTAAAAATGACCAAGGGACTCGAGGAGTATATTGCATAATGCAAGTTTAGGCAATGGGCTCTAAACCTGTCGATATGACAATACACAATTTTCTGAATAACCATCAAATATTTGTTACACGTGGCTTAAATTTTTGTTTTTACGGACCTTTACGCTTTGCCTACCCCGCATGGGATATAGGCGTGATATATGCATGTGTATCACATACACGCATACTGTATGTATGTACAATTAAATATATCTTGCCTTTACATACATATATCCGTCCTACAAATATTTAAGGGTCATTTGGAAAATTGTGTATCGTCAAATTGTCATCAGACAGGTTGTCGGCCCATCGCCTAAAATTGCAATACACCCCCTCTAGTCTCTTAGTCGCCTCTTACGACTCCTGCGGGCACGAAATGGGGTGATGCTATTCTAAGCCGGCATCACACGGCATATGGTGTATGTCATATCTCACACAATCCAAAATTTGGCACATTCAAAAAAGAACTATCCGCAGCGTAGGTGAGTTAATTTTTCAGGCGCCCCACGCACCAACTCCCTAGTTTTGTGGTTTATCGGCAATCAACCGATTTGAGATTTTTCGGCTGTCTTTTATATAGCTAAAACATGGTATAGGCGTATTCCGTGTGCCTCTTTAGAACACAAAACTGCCCTTTTTGGTTGCGTTATGTCTGACCAAGATTTTTGATCAGCTAGGGTAACATGCGTCGCATGATAAAATTTTGTCACCGCATTATCTCGTCTGCGGCTCACTTCACTGTGCATAATTTCTGAACTTTATTCTTTATGAAGTTCAGCGCGTATGTGACGACAAATATATCGAGACACGCATGTTAGCCGGGCTGATATTATTTTACCAAATCTTTCCCTGTCTACTCTTAGCAAGCAAGATGCTTTCTACACAGCAGACATAATTAAGGAACAAGTACAATAAACCATAAATAAACAAGAATAGCAGGTGTAAGCGATGTTGGGTAAATAATTGTTATTAATTTATGTCTGCGTTATTTAATTATGTTTCCAGAACAAAAAGGTTCGAAGGCAAAAATACATTTACAAAATAATTCTTTATCATGAAAATTGTACTGCCTTGTTAAAGCGCCAAATACTTGCAAAACGATTTGGATTAAGAAAACAATTCAGAATGATAACTTTTGTGTTTCTTAAAAAACATGTTTCTTTTTTATTCGCGCCCTATCTATACAGGAAAATGTGCCATCAAAATTTGCATACCGTCGTTATTTATACGCCATTTGAGAAAACTGTGATAAAGAAATTGAAATATTACATGGAGAATAATCCTCAGCTAAATTGTTTTTTCCAGAATACAAATAAAAAGATCTGCTTCTAAATACAGCAAGACAGTTTTATTGAAATTTGTATATTTGGCCAAGTTTGATCCGAATATTTTTACTGACCTATTTGATGAATAAGTGAGTAACTAAAAAGTTCTGCTGAATGCATAATATAAGGAAGAAATTTCTTTAGAAATAAGCAGTACCTGTTGTACCATTTTTCCGTATGTTCTATGTTTTTGTATTTTCTTGTGTACACACGAAGTGGTCTAAACCTGCACAGCCAGACAACGCCATCTTTTAACGACAAATTGAATTCATTGAATACCATTATAGACACATTAAAACACACACATTGACTGGCGCGCACACACACTAGAATTTAAGACGCGCAGTTTGATGACTAAGAATAATTTAAACCTTAATTTCGCTACTTGCATCACAGCAGTCGTAGCTCAATGGTTAACTTAGCGGACTTTGAAAACAGGTAGCTAAGGATCGAGTCATGGTTGGTCGCAGGTCTAGGCCTGTTTTTTTTAAAATTTAGGTTATACTTACTATTTTTTAATGATTATTTTGCTGTTGCTGATAAATTTTTATACTTATCTGTGTAGTATAGTGTGTGATATCTAATAAATATAGTAGTTTTGAGGATATAAGGTAAAATGAATAAAACTACCATAATATTTATCAGTTAGGTATTTATTTTGGTTTTTAACTATTCAATGATATTGGGTTGGGTTGCATAATGTTTGTTAATGTGCAACAATAAATAGGTATGTCAAAGTGAATAAACATGTTATAAATGAGATAACGAGGTAGCCTCATTCCTGCATTTATTGTATCAATAACATCACTTAACATATTTTTTATTGGTAACACATTAAGCCTAAACTGAACCAGAGGATCAATTCATTTACATTCTTCGTTAGATTGTGAAAACATAGTTAAATAATTATGCAGAATAATTAGGTATTAAGTGACAGGTTAACTTGGTATTTTTATTGTTTGAGAGCTTGAACGTTGAACAGTTTCAGAAATTAACTAAGCAGTAAGTATCGAATAAAATAAATCCTCTGCAAAATTCCCAACCCAATATATTAATACCTACCTATTTAAATATTTCAATTTAATAATAATTTAATTTTAATACCGAAGAGGTGCACCTTCACCAGACTCGATCTGTTCTAAATGGCTTGGCATGCTAGCTACCATGTTCGAACACATTGGTTTACCACGCATGGACTCCCAGGTGAACATGGCTAAGTCGCGTAAATTTTTCTTGGTCCTGACTTCAGATGGGTCCCAGTTAAAGACCATTTGACCCCATAAATTTTCTATGGGATTTAAATCCGGACTCTTTGACGGCCAGTTAATAACAGTCACGTCATGCTGGGTTCGCAACCAATCCTGGACGATACGGGCTTTATGCACAGAGCAATTATCATGCACAAAATAAATGTACTGATTTGGGTAAGCAATACGCACTGTAGGCATCATTACGTCCTGCAATATTTCCACATAACTCTCGCTATTGAACCTTCCTTCTATTTCAACTAGTTCTCCAGGTCCCATAGAAGACACCACAGTCCCACTCATTCTATTTGGGAGAATGTGAATTGGTCTGTAACGCTTGCCTCTCCAGCGCCATAAAATCTTGCGTCCAATTATTATCCGATTTAAAAGCTTTTTCATCAGTGAATATTACTACATTATTCTCCCAATCAAAGTTTCTATAAATATATGCAAATCGGACTCGTGCTTGTTGATGAGCAGCTGACAGCAAATTTTTTGAGCTGGCCGATAACAACTTATACCAGCTGCGTGTAAATGGGTCCTTACAGTTTGTAAGGTCACTCCGAACTCCGTTGCTGTTGAGCGAGTTGACAGGAATGGGGTATTAGCATGCTTGGCAACTATCCCTCGGTGACGCGCTGATGCATCCGTGAACATCACGGCCTTACGACCTTTCCGGGCAGGCAGGATGTCACCGGTATCGGCGTAACGCTTTACCCACAGCGTAACAGTTATTTTCTGTAAGAAAAATACCTAGTCAATCTACAAGTATTAAATGTAGGTAAATGCCAATAATAATAAATAGGAAACTAAGTAAGTATTGCAATCTAATACCTATTTAAACATTTTAAATAATGAACGTATGGCAGGTAGTATGTAGTAGGTATTTTTATCTAGAAACTTAATGTTTGGATGATATGAATGACTTGACCTGAAGCATTTGCGCTAATTTTGTAAAATAAAAATATTTAACTTACATTTAATTGAAGACGTCGAGAAATTTCATAATACTAAGATTATCTTCATATTATAGCACTATGATCTTTGCTCTAAGCACTGTATGTAGACAAAGGAGCATACTATAGGTAGACATAATTACGATAAAACGATAGCAAACAACAACACAAAGAAACATCGAAAGATAACGGTTAGATACGTAGGCAGTAGTCGATACAGATCAGATGACTGTGCTTATTACTTACCGTCTAATAATAATGTGCAATACCCACAAACATCATTCATTCAAAATAACAAATGGGCCGTTAACTAAAAATTATCTGACATATAAAAAACAAAAATATAAAACAAAACCCATGGGCGGCGGGATCGACCCAGTGTCCCACTATAATCTAAACTCGCTCTAAATCCAGACGCATACTATCTCGGCTATGCCAGTTGTGACGAGGGCATCGAATTTTTAAACCACTTAACTACTTACCTATGACGTCCTACCGACGACCCTTGCTATAATTTGTAAAGTGCGAATATGATGTATGCGGCTGCGAATGATATGCGTGCGCGTAAAACAGGTTCTCTGAGTTCTGCCGGCTCAGAGGTATTTGATTTTTAGTATAGATGGCGTTATTCGTAGTTTTAGTTAGACCTGTGCAGCCTATTCATTTGCGAACTGTACAATAAATTGTTAAATAAATAAATAAAAAATAGGGTGATATTTTTCTACTGATCGATACTGAAAACAAAAGACGGGCTGGTGATAAGGAACAACTTTACCCAAGGATCGACATAGGAAAAATAATAATTTGAGCTAACAGAGTTACTCAAATGGACTGATCAGCAAATTTCTTAGTCGGCTGATGTGGCACAGTGGTAATGCGACTGTCTGCGACGCAAAGGTTCCGGGTTCGATTGATGGTGGGGCACTGTTTAATTTAGCGTTGCTATGCTGGGGAATCAGTTAGGTATTAATGACGGTCTATGAATGCGGCGCGGTGCTCGATCGCACGCGTCGCTCTAGGCGTGTGTTGTCCCTTTCTCACTCGCAGGGCGAGACTGGCGACGTGCGCGCAGAGCGCCTGACGGCGCCGAGCGGTGGTTTCGGCGCCGCGCAGTTAGTCTCTCAAAACCGCTCGGGCAAGCGTATTGTGTTTTGTACGGATTTCCCGCCACGAGTTTTGTGATGCCGTGTGTAATGGACGATTCAATTTGAGATCGCGCGTGTTGATGCATCGTATTATTGCGGTTCTCCTGGGTTATACTAGAATACCAGGCTTAGTGATTGTTGGATGTCTCGACGTCTTCCACGTGAGCGTCGCGTTGAATAGGCATCAAGTGGCCATTTTGGCCCGCGTTTGTACGGCCCAAATTCGGGTTGGGTCACGCGTAATGACTAATATCAAAGTGGAATACGAACAGAATCTGTGAGTGGTTTGAAGTGAATAACGCGCCAAGGCTGTATTGGAATGCTGGGTGTCGATATCTTTTCCACCCAGCCCTGTAAGTACCCACGGAATTCCTCTTTGATCCATTCCCTGTACTTCCTTTCTCCGTTGGGTATTTTATGCATTTGGACCGGCACGTTGACTGTAAGTGTAAACCTGTTTATTCGTGTTAATGGTGTGTTCCCTTAGTCATATTTGTCGTACCATATCATTGTGACTCCTTAGTACGAATTGCGGAATTCGTGGGGTGATATAATTTGGAGGTACTTACTTATAATCTAGTGCTAATACGTGCAACGTAACGCCAAATACCGGTAATAATAGGCGAAATTAGTATTACGGTTTGGTTGCATAACATATAAAGGCCACCACACATCTGATGAACATGGGGTACACGTGAATTAATTTGGGTACAAAATTTTGTTATTGTGAATTTTGGTTTTGATGCCCACAGACATTATTAGTGTTTAGTATTTATTAGCTTTAGGTATTTCTAGCACCGCGATACCGCGGTCGTTGTCACATATCGATTTCAGCTGTAAATTTGTATTTTCCACTGCGCAGGCTGGGGTCGATTGTGATCAATTTTTGGTAGCAGAGCGTGGTTCCGTAAAGGCCACCAGATTTAAGATTTTAGTATTAAGTTTTCAAAATACCCACATAAAAACAAAAATATATATTTTTCGTTTTTATTGTAATTATATTGTGTGCTCTGTGTGTAGTATCCTATCGGTAGGATCGGGGCCAATCAATTAGTGAATTGCTTGTTTATTATTATTGTGTTTATACCCTGTACGGATTATCCTAACGGTAGGATCAGGGCCGATTGATTATTATTGTTTTTTATTATAAGGTTCGGTGTACTTTAGGTTGGTACCATGGCTCCCTCACTTACTACGTGTAAGGTAAAGATTAAGACGCATCTGACATGGTTTGCGTGTACAAAGGCGATGGTCGGTCGCGGTGACCGACAGGATGCGCTCCTTGCTGGTGCGAAACAGGTTGAAGCGCGGATCATTGAGGTGTCAGAGTACTACGCTGCTTGCATGGAGTTCTTTGAGGCAACGCCTGATGAGGCGGCCCAGCGTACGGTCACAGCAAATGTGGAGCAGTGTTTCGAGCTGGCACAGGAGATAGAGCAGGCGGCTGCTACTATCATAAGATGCCGCGCGGGGGAACCGGACCCACATCATGGTCCACGGGGACCAGGGCTACAAGTGCCCTTGCCGCCGGTGGCGGTTCCGGTTTTCAAGGGTGATTACGCTGACTGGACTAGATTCCAGGATTTGTTTGACAGCGTAATCCATAACCGCACTGATTTGGCGCCGGCTTATAAAATGGCCCAATTGATGGCGAAGCTGGAGGGTGAGCCCCACGAGGTAGTAAAGCATCTCCCAGTCGATGATGCCAGCTATGAGACGGCTCGCAGCTTGCTGATCGAGAGATACAGCAACAAACGTCTCATAGTTGACAGACTGCTAGAGCAGTGGCTCACCTTGCCGACCATCACCCGGGCCACGGACCTCCGGGTCAGGATCCTCAACCCTGTCTGCGTTGCAGTGAACGCTCTTGAGAGACAGGGGATGCCGGTGTCCGGTTATGATTACGTCCTAGTTCACACGCTGCTACGCCGACTGCCGAGCGATATGGCCGCTCGTTTTGAGCAGTCACACGGAGGCAAGACATCTGCTTACCTCCCGACCTTCGAGGAACTGAAGTCCTTCCTCGAGGCCGAGTGCAGGCGTATGGATGCCCAATTTGGGGAGACGCCTCATACGGAGTCTGCGGCCGCTCGCCGCCCGGAACGGCCGGGCACACAGGCGCGAGACGGCAAGAGTAGGCCACCCAGGCGATACAATGTCGCTAAATTGGATTTAGGGTGTGCCTACTGCGGAGAGGCGGGGCATCAGGTGGCTGCGTGTGAGGAGTTTGCTGCACAACGGGTGCAGAAACGTCGTGGTGTGGCACAGCAACGGCGTTGGTGCTTCAGATGCCTGGGGCCGCATCTGGTGCGAGAGTGCCCCTCAAGCACCAACTGTAGGTGCTGTCAGGGTGCCCATCATCAGCTCCTCTGCATGAACCGCAGCGGAGACTACAGTGGCAGAGCTGACGCGGGTCAGCGAACGGAGTCTGCCCAGCACGGACGGGAGCAACGCTCCCCACCCCCTCCAAGGAGAAGTCCTCCTCCACCGAGGTTTCAGGGACGAGGTCAGGGACATCAGCAGGTGATGTCCCCTTCGCCACAGGCGTGGAGACCACCACGGCAGCAGGTGCCGGAACGGGGTAGGTGGTCACAGGGCAACGGTCAGGGGCACCCATCACAGGTACGTGATGCTACGGGCGGGTGCCACCATCAGGACGCCAGGCAGCACCAGGGTCAGTACATGCAGTACTCGACGGGCGTGAGCAACATGGCTCACGACCCACGCATGCCTCTGCCCTTGGCTGAGAACCCGCGGTTGCAGGAGCATTCGCGATACGCGCGTCTGCCGCAGGGATATTACAGGTTGCCGGCCATGGCGTACATGACCAGACCTCCCTACCATCAGGAGTGGGACCCACTCACAGGTGTACGGAGAGGAGGGACTCCCCCGCAGGACGCGGACACGCCGCGCTTAGATTCCTGCTAGGTAATTGCCGCCTACACGCCAGCTTCGGCCCCCCGTCCAATCACGGTATTGTTGCCAACGGCTCGGATTTGGGTATGGGGATACGGTGGCCGTAGTATACAGGTAAGAGCCTTACTGGATACAGGGGCTCAGGGCTGTATTTTGTCTAGTGGGCTGGTGAGTAGGCTAGGCTTAAACATGAAGCCCTCAATGGATGGGGCTGTAGGTATAGGAGGTTTAGATGTGCCTGACGTTCGGGGTCAGGTGAACTTCGAGTTCACATTAGGTAGCACATGCACAGGGGTCAGCTATCATGCCCCAGCAGTGGTGCTGGATGAAGTGGTAGGGAAGCTCCCTCAGGTTCGGTTACCGTCAACGGTACGAGGGTTGACCACGGGCTTAGAGTTAGCTGATCCTGACTTTGACACTCCCGGTACGGTGGACGTTCTTCTCGGGTCAGATGTCCTCGGGAGAATTTGGTGTGGCAGAAAACGTGTACTTCAGCAAACTGGTTTGGTGGCCGTGGATACCACAGGGGGGTATGTTATTTTTGGCCCAGTTTGGAGATCTCAGGACCTACCAGAGGGCGATACGGTGCTCTATGGTAGTGTGTTGTCGGAGGTGCTGCAGAGGTTTTGGGAGTCTGAGGAGCCACCCACAGCGGATAGACGGAAGCCAGAGGATGACGAGTGCGAGCTGTTCTATCAATACAACACTGCACGAAGTTCGTCAGGTAGGTTTGTTACCAGGCTGCCATTTCTCCCAAACCGCCCCTCCTTAGGTAGTTCGCGACAGATCGCGGAACGGAGACTACTGGCTATGGAGAGAAAGATGAAGCGAGATGCAGCACTTCGGCAGAAGTATATCGAATTCATGAGGGAGTACCTGGAGTTAGGCCACATGTCGGTGTCCAGCATAGATTGGAGGTGTGTCGAGCATTACTATATACCACACCTGGCTGTTTTGAAGTCACCGGAGGCGAAGATACGGGTAGTGTTTGACGGTTCTGCTCCTACATCGAATGGTGTGTCTGTGAACCAGTGTCTGCACGCGGGTCCCAAGTTGAACCGGGACATTGTGGACATCCTCACAGATTTTCGGTTGCACCAAGTAGCGTTCGTCGCAGACGTCAAAATGATGTTTCGCCAAACAATTATACACCCGGATGACCGTCGGTACCAGCTGATTTTGTGGCGTGAGAGCCCAGACGAGCCGATGGTCACTTATGAGCTCAACACGGTAACGTATGGGTTGAAACCAAGTCCCTATTTGGCAGTACGTACGCTGAGAGAGTTGGCCGCACAGGAAAGGGTAAGATTCCCTCGAGCCGCAGCAGTACTGGATCGCGACGTCTACGTGGATGACATCTGCACGGGTGCAGATAGCGTGCAACAGGCACTACTCCTACGAGACGAGCTGATCGCGATCATGGAGTCCGGAGGTTATGAGTTGCGGAAATGGTTGTCCAGCTGTCCAGAGCTCCTGGCCGGTTTACCAGGTGAGTTTCAGCAGGACCCGCACCTTTTTGAGAACCCGGACAACCCAAATACGTTGAGCATCCTAGGGGTGCAGTATAGGCCAACGCATGATGTCTTCACGTATCAGATTGAGCCAGACCTGTTGCAGAAGACCTGGACGAAGCGGTCGGTATTGTCGACGATCGCCAGAACGTTCGATCCTAACGGGTGGATCGCACCGGTGACGTTCATGGCGAAGTGCTTCCTGCAAAGGTTGTGGCTAGCGAACATGGGTTGGGACGACCAGCTCTCCGGAGAGCTGTTGAATGATTGGTCAAAGTTTGTAACCACCTTACCAGGGATTGTACGCATCGCGATACCTCGCAAGTTACTCCCGTCGGCGGGATGTAAGGCGACCCTACATGGGTTTTGTGACGCCTCGGAGCGAGGGTACGCGGCAGCTGTCTATTTGCGGACAGTCAGTTCAACGGGAACTGTAGATGTGCGTCTGGTTATGGCCAAGAGTAAGGTGGCTCCAGTTAGGACAAGATGGACCATTCCAAAGTTGGAATTGGCGGGAGCAGCGCTTCTCACGCGCTTGCTACATCATGTCGTTAGTAATTTGCGCGGTACCATCAACTTAGATGAAACGGTGTACGCATGGACCGACAGTAGGATAGTTCTGTGTTGGTTACAGACGTCGGTGCATACACTTGAGGTTTTTGTGGCAAATCGGGTGTCACAGATCAAGGGATCGGAAACTCCGTTGGTGTGGAGACATGTACCGGGAGAATGGAACCCAGCGGACTGCGCCTCACGTGGATGTAGGGCCCCTGAATTGGTAGGTCACTCACTGTGGTGGGGACCTCAGTGGCTGACTGGATCGCCTGAGGAATGGCCATTCAATGAGTGCGGAGCGCCACTTGGGCCACCTGATCGAGGTTTGCGAGTGAACGTGGGGCAGATCGTACCAAAGCCAAGTGCGGCTTGCTTGCTGGAACGATACAGCTCCCTCGACAAACTTCTAGGTGTGACGGGTTGGATCAAACGGTTCGTGTCTAACTGTAGGAAACCTCAAGCAGAACGGAACTTAGCACCTGTCCTCTCGCCTGCGGAACGGAATGCGGCTCTAGGTATATTGGTTAGGGTCGTCCAGGCGGAACATTTTGAGGAGGAGGTCAGGCTGCTCAGGGATGGTCGTGGAAAGCTGAAGGGAGGTCTTGTGCGCCTCAACCCGTTCGTGGATGAGCTTGGTATGCTCCGGGTTGGAGGTAGACTTCGGAACGCTAAACTGCCCTTTTCAGCACGCCATCCGCTGTTACTCCCAAAGAAAGGACCTTTGGTAGAGCTTTTAGTTAGGGATCGTCATGAGAAGAACTCGCATGCGGGCTGCAATGCCCTTTTGGCTATTCTGCAGCGCGAGTTTTGGATCTTGTCAGGACGACGTACGGTACGGAGCATTGTGTTTCGGTGCTTGCCTTGCTATCGGTTGAAGGCAGCCACAATGCAACCTCAGATGGGAGACCTCCCACCGGACCGGGTGACGGAAGCCTGGACGTTTGCGGGTGTGGGAACGGACTTTGCGGGGCCTTTTATGGTTAAAGCATCACGCCTTCGCAACGCGAAGTCAATCAAGGCGTATTTGTGCGTGTTTGTGTGCCTAGCAACCAAGGCCGTCCATTTGGAACTCGTGGCCGACCTCACTACGGAGGCTTTCATAGCAGCTTTGGATAGATTTGTGTCGCGAAGAGGGCGACCAGCGCTGATTAGGTCGGACTGTGGTACCAACTTTAGGGGCGCTGATAGGTGTATGAAAGAAATTGTAACGTTTTTAACGGAAAACGAGGAAGCTATCGGCACGAGCCTCTCCCGTCAGGGCATCAACTGGGTGTTCGATCCACCAGGATGCCCCCACTGGGGTGGTATCTTTGAAGCGGTTGTAAAGTCCGCCAAGACGCATTTGATGCGCGTTATAGGTTTAACGATATTAACCTTTGAGGAGCTAGCGACCGTGTTTTGTAAAATTGAGGCTGTACTCAATTCACGTCCTTTGTGTCCGCTTAGCTCAGATCCTAATGATCTTGAGGCCCTGACACCAGGGCATTTTTTGATTGGCCGACCACTTAACGCCTTGCCAGAATACCCCTACACGGAGGTTAATAGCAATCGTTTGTCGCGTTATGAGTTGTTGCAGCAAATGTCTCAGAATTTTTGGAAGCGATGGTCGCTTGAGTATTTGCACATTCTGCAGCAACGCCTTAAGTGGACGGACAGAACCGAACCCCCTCGCATCGGAGATCTCGTTTTGGTTAAGGATGCCAACCTGCCGCCACTGCGTTGGCGCAGAGGGCGCATTCTCAACCTGTTCCCAGGTAGTGATGGCACTCCTCGAGTCGCGACAGTTCAAGTAGGGGACTCGGTTCTTAAGCGAGCAGTAGCAACGCTATCCCGTCTACCAAGTGAATAGGCCTAAGGGATTCGGCCTAGGGCGGGTGAATGTTTAATTTAGCGTTGCTATGCTGGGGAATCAGTTAGGTATTAATGACGGTCTATGAATGCGGCGCGGTGCTCGATCGCACGCGTCGCTCTAGGCGTGTGTTGTCCCTTTCTCACTCGCAGGGCGAGACTGGCGACGTGCGCGCAGAGCGCCTGACGGCGCCGAGCGGTGGTTTCGGCGCCGCGCAGTTAGTCTCTCAAAACCGCTCGGGCAAGCGTATTGTGTTTTGTACGGATTTCCCGCCACGAGTTTTGTGATGCCGTGTGTAATGGACGATTCAATTTGAGATCGCGCGTGTTGATGCATCGTATTATTGCGGTTCTCCTGGGTTATACTAGAATACCAGGCTTAGTGATTGTTGGATGTCTCGACGTCTTCCACGTGAGCGTCGCGTTGAATAGGCATCAAGTGGCCATTTTGGCCCGCGTTTGTACGGCCCAAATTCGGGTTGGGTCACGCGTAATGACTAATATCAAAGTGGAATACGAACAGAATCTGTGAGTGGTTTGAAGTGAATAACGCGCCAAGGCTGTATTGGAATGCTGGGTGTCGATATCTTTTCCACCCAGCCCTGTAAGTACCCACGGAATTCCTCTTTGATCCATTCCCTGTACTTCCTTTCTCCGTTGGGTATTTTATGCATTTGGACCGGCACGTTGACTGTAAGTGTAAACCTGTTTATTCGTGTTAATGGTGTGTTCCCTTAGTCATATTTGTCGTACCATATCATTGTGACTCCTTAGTACGAATTGCGGAATTCGTGGGGTGATATAATTTGGAGGTACTTACTTATAATCTAGTGCTAATACGTGCAACGTAACGCCAAATACCGGTAATAATAGGCGAAATTAGTATTACGTTTTGGTTGCATAACATATAAAGGCCACCACACATCTGATGAACATTGGGTACACGTGAATTAATTTGGGTACAAAATTTTGTTATTGTGAATTTTGGTTTTGATGCCCACAGACATTATTAGTGTTTAGTATTTATTAGCTTTAGGTATTTCTAGCACCGCGATACCGCGGTCGTTGTCACATATCGATTTCAGCTGTAAATTTGTATTTTCCACTGCGCAGGCTGGGGTCGATTGTGATCAGGCACTCACAAAGTTGATATTTATAACTTTTTTAATTTGGTCCCGGTCTGGTTAAGATATTGCAGGCTGAACCACCTGATTGTCCGATAATAAAGATGGTTTCGTGCTTAGAAGGGCACGTTAAGCCGTCGGTCCCGGTTGCTGTCTATGATTACTTTGTTTTGTTACACAACCACGTCAGAGACCTGCTACTAGTATTAGGTGGTTAAAAACTCTGGCACCAGGGTTCATCGGGTCGTTGGGTGACTCGGTGTCCCACACGAAGAGAAAGAGTGCAATTTTGTATGTGATGCTCAATTTTTTATTCTTTTTGCTATCAGTCACTAGTAAAATTTCACGCTATATATGATTATAACTGCACGTAGGTATACAAGTTTGAATTCTCATTTAAACCAGGAGGTCAGAAAGTAATTACCTTGCCTTCAATGTTCTCCGCACCCCTACTTCGACCATTGTGTACCGAAGGGTTCAAAACCTCATTGTTTTTCGTGATTTTGTTAGCGACCTCGGGATTGTTTGTTCTGGTACCATTCGATGTTTTGATATTGAGTTTGGCAAACTCTTTCAAAAAATTCCAGTCAATAAGCTGAAATGAATACAAAGATGAAATAACATATTTTTAAATATTGTTTATTCGTTTTTATGTATTGTTTAGCTACCTTTAGTGCGAACTTTAAGTAGGTACGATTATATTTTTTTTTTGTTCATGGGCACCCGCTTTGAATCTTTCTGTTTATCTTTTGGTTGGCCGGTAGAGAATGCCGCTTGGCATTAGGCCCGCCCTTTGCACTCTCTGTGCAATAAAGTTTAATGAATAAAAGAAATAAAAAGATAATAGTAAAATTTCGTTGGTTGAAAAATCTGCTTGGTCTCTTGTCATTGTTATTAAAACATCTTAGGGTCGAATTATTAGGCGAAAGCTTCCAGATCGTTTTTCGCTATTTTGCTACAAATTATACTGCGTCATCAAACATTAAATTACTCGATTCGTTCGTATAAGTCGTAACGAATATGCTTTTGTAATTTCGCGATAAACGGCCAGTGTCCTATGCTATCATTATACAACTACAATTTTACAGGCGAAAAAGTGGCAACGCCAAAATTAATATTTAAATAGCAACACTGATAAAAAATATAATTATAGGCGTTTTATAAAGCTACAGGTCAAAAATTTTACAAGTCACATGTACACACACAACTACAAGCACCTGTAGATTACCATCAGCAAACTATAGAGTAGATTTTGCTTTTTAAACACAATAAAGAAAGTTTTTACAGGTGTTTACACACGACACTGGCCGCTTTTCCGCCGCAGTGGCTAAACCCCTCACTATAATCCGTCCTTAGGTATCTTTACACTTTTGAAACTTACTATGTTGACGAATATACGAGTATGGATGTCACACTTTATACGACCAACACTTTGTATTAGCCGACATATAAAACTGTCTTTATGCTTTATGTGCGGTGCTATTCCTATATCTCTTTCACATCGCTTTGTCGATGATACAAGACCGAGTTATATTTCTTCCCAGAACTGTGAGGGTACGTTTAAGTGCCTGAGTTTTAGTGCTTTCTTTTGTGTGTCTTATTTATTGGGTACAATGTTTACATGAGAGTCGATGATTTATAAGATTTTACTAAGTAGAATCAGTAAATATTAAGTGCCGGAAATGTTTGCTGAGTGTCAATTTAAGTGGTAAATATGACTAGTTCCTAAAACTGAATAGGTATACCCTCCATTAAATATTGTTTAAAATTTTAAAAACGGTTAAGTGTGAGTCAGACTCAAACACGAAGGGTTATGTTTAAAATTTTACATATAAATGGCAAAAAATATTACGATTTTCATATCTGTACAATATTTGATTGATTCAAACTTTTAGTACTTATTTGTTATTCGGCAATAGCAACACATTATTCGTGAAAATAACAACTGTCTTATTATCACGGTTTATTAAGGACAGCCTGGTGACAAACTGATCGATAGACAGAACTCGTTCTAGAATTATTGTTACTAAAGCGGCAATACCTACACATCATCTGTGAAAATAACAACTGTCTTATTATCACGGTTTATTAAGGACAGTCTGGTGACAAACGGACGGATAGACAGAATAAAAGTTTCAGTAATAGGGTCCCGTTTTGGCCCTATGGATACTAAACCCTAACAAATAAATTAGGACCTACTATACAAAATATCTTAGTTGATTTTCATATGGACTAGACCTCTGTTACGTGAGGAAAGTATATAAATTTGTAGGTTCAACTCTTAATTTTTAATTTTTAGACCATCTAGTTGCTACTCTATATTTTGCACGCTTGCATGCAAGCCGAATATTATGTACTTCCTTTATTGTTAAAACCTAATGTAACTATATTCTGGCAAATAATTTATCTTGATTCTTGATTCTTAAAAGATTCTTACTATTAATATTAAAGATATTATGAAACTGAATGTTTAAACTCTTTATTGTACATTCTTAAAACTAATACAGAAAACACATATTACATTAAAAAGAAGAAATGGCACAAAGGCGGACTTATCCTATTAAGGGATCTCTTTCAGTCAACCCTCGAGAAACTCTGGGGATACAAGGATAGTAAGATAAGTATGACGGATGATTATTGTGTAAAATAATTTTGCACTCTTTCTTAAATGCAAACCGGTTAAGATTATCGTACAAATTCACGAGTATTAGCGATTTACTACCATCAACATTAAAGTTCTAAACAAAAGTTCGCCTATAACCATTAATAAAGACGACCTTTATATCTTTCTTAATCAGCCCGCCAGATTGGGTTTGCTTTACGGCAGTTTTACAATGGGTTAAGCTGTTTGTCCACCAAAACGATGCTGTGAAAATGTATAGTAGGTGTTACCACTAAAGATGTACGAGCAAAATGCCTGTTACGAATATGCATAGCAGAGCTGCAGGCACAAATTTTCCTGCGGAAGTATGTTGTGGAACTGTAAAATGTGTGAACGTGAACCAAGCAACGCAAACCTCGCAACATATCTCTCGCATACATTTCTCATTTGTTTAGTACATAAACAGTTTGTCCTGGTTGCTGTGATAACTTGGCGCCGCCGGTCGTTACACAAATTTCAGAGGCCTTTTGATTGCGTTTTGAATAAACTTTGTCATTGTCATTGATTTGATGTCGCAAACGAAAGAAAATGAAGTGTATTATTGGCGATTCTTACATTCCATACACTTAATTGTCGTTCGTCGTTCTGTTTTTTTACGCAACGTAACACATACGTCTGTCAGACGAAAGTAAATTGTGAATTCCAATCTTATTCCCATACTATTACTTTACGGTGCGTAACGGAGGCACAACAACGCACGGAGGGTCCTTTGGCACACGAGTCTGTTACGCACCGTAAACCCACCGTTGCCGTATTTGTATGGAAATAAGATTGGGATTTGCACTTTCCTTTCGTCTGACAGACGCATGCGTTGCGTTAAAAAAGCGGAACGACGAGTGCGTAAACCGCCTAAGACCTCGCTTCGCTAAGCCGTTTTCCATCACAGTGAAACTGAAAAAATCACGCGATTCTTTTGGTGGATATGCCTCGCACTGGTGGAAATTCAGCCTTACGTTACGGCGCTTTCGCACTGGTTTAACAACGCCTGAAGCGTGTATTTTTACACGTTCCACCACAAAAAACGTGTAAAATGTCGGAATGCATATTTAATGGTCCATCAGGTTTGTCGACGCGAGTAAAAGTGTGGTTTAGGTTTAGAATGGCCACTACCGCTGACTCGGGCGCGGTGGGCAATAGAAGGAAGTTTTTACAGCAAAAATGTTTCCAGTAGTTGTATATTTTGTGTGGTAAACGGGCTCTAGGCAACAGTAAACCAACCGTATTCTGCTATTTGAAGAGTATCTCAGTTATTTTTCAATACAATGACACTTGGATAGTTTTGGCCGTGTCGTATTCCGCTAATAATAGCAGTAGAACGACAGTTGGGTGGGGATGCCATTTCAATGGCAAAAAGAAGGGAATCAGAGCCTTGGCTTAATCCACGATGCATCGATAATACATCGTAGGCTGCGCAACTTGTCAATGTATTTCATGGAATAGATTTTTCTGTAATCAAATAGGTATATAGGGTAAAGTTTTACTAGTGATCAGTAGCGAAAACTCAGGACGGGCTTGTGATAAGAAACAACTTACATCAATATGTTCCTTCTTTAAAAAAAAAGGACAGGACATACGAATTTACTTGGCTGGCTGGTACATTTTCTAGTATGTATCTGTAATATTTAAAAGTTTATTTTAAATGTTATGTTTTAAGCAGTTTTTAGTTTGTTATTTAACTTCTCATTATTGTATTTCTTTGTTCCCGTTGTATCCCTTCTTACATCTTATTAGGTTGGCCGTAAGAGATCTTTTATAAAAATAAGCTCGCTATCTATGTATTTAATTTTAAGTTTAGTACTCAGAATATTCATGAAATAAAGAATTTATATATATTTTGTATGGAAGGCCAAATTATTTTTTTATATGTACCTTGGACAAAATTATTCCTTATAATAAGCCTGTCAAAAATATTCTAAGAAGCTCATAATTTTTAAAGGCACTTTCAATATTAATTTTTAAGTCTTTAGGCAAAAAATATAATCCTATCACAAAAAACTTTCTTCCATTTTAAAAATCATTAAACCCTTGCGACTCTGAAAGACTTACAGAACACAAATAAAAAATAAAGGACCAAAGAACGCAGGTGTATTGTCTAAGTTTGGTCATAAAAATACGAGCTAGAACAAGGATTTGTTTCTAAATCGCTGCTAGCTGCCAAAGTTGGCCTGTGCTTTTAAAAACAAGATTTTATAGTTACATAGTTGGAAAATACACGAATTTTAAGTTTTTGATGGCAACTGGATTATTTTAAACTAAGAAAATACGTTAGTATTTAAAAAATGCTACATGTCACTCAGATATGGAAAGGTCTATGCTCGGTATCTCTATAATGGATAAAATCCGGAATGAGACTATCCGCAAAAAGACCAAAGTAACATACATTGTCTGGAAGTGTAACATACTGAAGTGGCAGTGGGCTAGGCACGTGTGTCGTAGAACCGACGGACGGTGGAGTAAGTATAGTATAAGAGTATTGAAATAATTTGCCTAGTGATGCCGGCTTAGAATAGCATCACCCCATTTCTTACCCTTCGATACCCATGTATCGTAAGAGGCGACTAAGGGACTCGAGGGTGTGTATTGCAATTTTAGGCGACGGGCTGACAACCTGTCTCTATAGTGATACACAGTTATCTGATTGACCCTCAAACTTTTGTCAGACGTGGTGTTAATATCCGTTGAACGGCCGTTAACGCTCTGCCTACCCCGTTAGGGATATAAGCGTGATATATGTATGTATTGAAATAACTGTCTGGCTCACATGAACTAAAAGGTACAAAATTCAATGAGGTAATTATAAATATTGATTGGTTGATTGGCTTATTACGCTATGGAAATTACATTATACAGGGTATAAGGGACAGCCCTCTAAATACTGATAGGGTGCATTTAGACCATGAACATGAATAATTTTCCATAAAAAAATGTTGCAGGAAGCGTTGAAAAAAACATTTTCTCAAGTAAACGCAGTCAGCTGATCTTCGAATTTTTTTTTCGTTTCCTGACGAATGTTTCAAACGAAACGAAAGAGATTTTTTTAAGGTTCATGGTCTGCATGTACCCACCCTATAAGTATTCGGAGGGCTGTCCCTTACACCCCTTATATCATATACATATGAAATCGCCCAGGGAGGTTTTTAATCCAATGCTGTGAAGCATGCAGCGACGCTCATAATTAGTGAAATCCAATTTAGCGACCGTACTAATAACGATTTCACTAGGTCCTACTAAAAATACGCAAAATCTGTTACTTTTAGGTGAATCGGTGCTAAATACACTACTATACGTAATGTATGCACAGGGTACCGAAAACTTTGCAGGCATGATCAGATCCTGAAACTGAACAACATTTTCTTTGGACGATATATTTGGTAACGTCAAAATAAAATCGAGCTCACATACAAATTTCCTGATCAGCTTACTAACTTTCTATCGAAACTCGAAAAATATGATCTTATATATCTCATGGATTTTCAATCAGAGAATAAATTCGTTAATTAAATACAATTTAATAAATATTACTCATACACACACACATATCACGCCTATAATCCCTTGTGGAGTAGGCAGAGCGTAAACGGCCGCAAAAAAGGACATTTACGTCACGTCTGACAAATATTTGAGGGTCATTCGGAAAATTGTGTATCGCCATCGTGACAGGTTGTCAGCCTATCGCCTAAAATTGCAATACGGTGTGTATTGGTAACAGGTTGTCACTTGTAATCCTAATCTTAGTCGCCTCTTACTTCTCATACTGGAAAAAAATGGGGTGATGCTATTCAAAGCAGGCATCACACGGCAGTAAATAAATACATTTATTATTTCTATAGAGTTTTCTAGTCTAGTCATAAAATCCAAAATAAAAATCAACAAAATGCATAGAAACAATAACACAAAGGTTTTGTGAATCCAACAACATTCAAAATTAGTGTTAGTACACGTTGGAGCGTGTTCAAAACAAAGTCATATCTGGGAATTATTTCATTGTTTCCCTATAGAGGATACTAACCACTACCACAAGACTTGTTTTTAGGGAAATAAATCTGATGCAGATACATATATACATACATAAATCACGCTTATATCCCTTACGGGGTAGGCAGTAAAACGTAAAACTGATATTAACACCACGTCTGACAAAAGTTTGAGGGTCAATCAGATAACTGTGTATCACTATTTTATTTTATTTTATTTGGGGAGCTTACAGCTTGAAGAGACATACATAACTTAATATATAAACAAATGTCAATGACAAGCTTCAACATATAGAAAAAATATAGGAAGGTTGTAAAGAGGTTGTCAGCCCATCACCTAAAATTGCAATACACATCTAACCCTCGAACCCTTTGTCGCCTCTTTCGACACCCATGGGTAAGAAATGGGGTGATGCTTTTCGAAGCCGACAATAAAACATACTAAAACATCTGTTACAGATGATAAAACTTATTATAATATTGTAGCAAATGTAATTTTCATTGTAGGACCTCTAGTTACAACTGCTAATGATTGTTGATTTATCACATTGAGTACGTGGGTTGTAAAGTAGTATCATGTACTTTTAGTTTGTCATCATCATTATTCTCAGCACAAATTAAACGGTCAATATGGCGTAGTGGTAGTGCGACTGCCAGCGGCGCAAAGGTCCCGGGTTCGCTTTCCAGTGGGGCAATCCTTAGACTCTGTCTCTGTCCTATGACCCAGACTAGAGTCAAGAGCAAACCCATCATTAATAAAAAAAAAATAATCACAAAGTTGATATTATCACTTTGTGAATTTGTTTTCAGCTAGTTAGGGCATCGCAAGATGAACAACTTGATTTTTTGTAAGAAAGATGGTTTCTTGCTTCGGTGGGCACGTTAAGCCGTCAGTCCCAGTTGCTGTCTATGATTACTAAGACGGCCGTCGTAACACAACTGTAAAAAGTTTATTTGTATTAGTAGGCGGTTGAAAAACTCTGACACCAGGGTTCAATAGTCGGCTAGTCGGCCAGAATCATAGTCAGTGCATCTCTGAAGCTATGCATACATACACATATCACGCCTATTATCCCTTGCGGGGTAGGCAGAGCGTAAACGGCCACAGAAAACGGTCATTTACATCACGTCTGACAAATATTTGAGGGTCATTCGGAAAATTGTGTATCGCCATAGTGACAGGTTGTCAGCCCATCGCCTAAAACTGCAATACACATCCTCGACTCCCTAAGTCGCCTCTTACGACTCCCACGGGAAAGAAATGGGGTGATGCTATTCTAAGCCGGTATCACACGGACGCTGAGGCTATGAACGCGTATTATTGAATGAAAACCGCATTATGCAAACCATGATATTGCACATTTTCGTAACTCTTAACAAAGCAGCACTATGCCACAATGCCGTGCAGTCCACAGAACTTTGACTAAAGCCATAGAACCAACACAATATTTTACTTAGAGACGAACGAAAATAACTATACTAAATATAACTATATTATAGGTTTTATTATTTTGTGAATGTCAATTTTATAGTTTCAATCGGCCAAAATGGAGTCCCTGCCGTTGGAGTCCTATAAACCAAACAATTTCAGAATTAAAGTAAATAACTCGTTGTAGTTCTAGCGCTTTGTTTAAAACTACTGGCGAAATGTTAAAGTATATCGTTTATGACAACTGAATTCTGACGTATCGTAAATGAGACTTGTGAAACCTTCTACTTGGCGATTAGAATAACCTATATGTATCCTTTTTTAGCCCATTGAAAGAGCAGTATGCCGTGTGATACCGGCTTGAATAGCATCACCCCATTTCTTTCCCGTGGGAGTCGTAAAAGGCGACAAAGGGACTCGAGGGTGTGCATTGCAATTTTGGGCGATGGGCTGATAACCTGTCGCTATGGCGATACACAATTTTCCGAATGACCCACAAGTATATGTCAGACGTGACGTAAATGTCCGTTTTGCGGCCGTTTCCGCTCTGCCTACCCCGCAAGGGATAATAGGCGTGATATGTGTGTGTGTGTGTGTGAAAGAGCAGTGAGTAAAAATAGGGTGAAAAGATAAACTGGTTGTTATTTTAGTCTGGTTTCTACATATCTTTTAGTTCTGTGGTTCCATATCAGAACACTCGGCATCACGGGCCTCAAGAGTCGCTCAATAATTGGAGTCGGTGCATTTATCGTTGCAACACAATGCATACAATACATTCAATGCACACTGCTGCCGAGGGAGGAACGATACGGTGTTGGAATAACAAGCCGACGAATGCATAACTGCATTCCAATTGTTTCCGTAATTTATCTTTAAAATTGTAGGTGTATTATGTTATACCCTGAGGAGCCGGCTTAAAATAAATAGTAATACATAATATCAACTTGGCCCGAAGTTCAGTTGTGTGTCAATGGCCTGCCAGTGTGACAGTTTTGGTCATTTTGTATTTTGCAACATTTTGAAGTATAGAAAATCACAGTGGCATTATAATGACAGTGGAGTGTCATAGGCATTGCAAGGGTAAAAAATAAGAGAATACGGGCCCTGGACAATTGATGTGTCAATTGTCCAGGGCCTTTGCCTTCTCGCCCCAAACTAAGCAACGCTTATGCTTACCTTGGCGTGACCATTGTATTTTATTTTGTACTAGCTGTTGCCCGCGACTTCGTACGCATGGTGTAGTGACTTGTGAGTTAGTGAAGTTGATGTATGCATATTGTTTAGTATTAATATCATGTTTGTATAAAGTTTTTTCTCTTTAAGATGTGCAATGAATAGGTACTGGTTAACTTGTTTTTCGGTTAGGTACTTGGTTTTGATACTATGGACATCAGCTACAAAACATCATTATAAACTACTTTGGTAGTTTTACCATCGGGTGCTAAAACGTAAAAATTTTCAGGAGAACTGACTCGAGAGCAAGCGACATATAGCTGCCCGTGTGATAAACAGGGAATCGTAAGACCTACGCCTGCGGCTTTCAGCGTCTGTCCTTGCGATTTGTTTACAGTCATTGCAAAGAAAACGCTGACGGGAAACTGAATGCCCTGAAATTGAAATAAAAAGTTGTTGGGAATGAGTGGTATACGCGCCACAACCAGTGAAAATATCCGCCTCAAATACATTCATCTTTAAGCTTAAGATCTTCAGTCTGGTTCCATTGCACAGCTTTGGCGGAGTGAGATTGCAAAGAAGCATGAAAGGAACACCAAGTTTAAGTAATATTTGGTGTGCAGAAAGACCATTCGCACTCAAGGAGTTTAGGAATTCTATAAAGTAGTTAGTGGCTTTGTCTTGATTCATAACAGTGCTAATTGACGCGTATACCACCATATCCCCAGTGATTTGTGACATAATGGTATGGTTTATTGAAGCAGTCTGATCATTTTTGGGTGCAAAAATAGCTCTTCCACGTAGCTACGAATCTTTCTTTTGAAGGAAAGAAGGCTCGCCATACACAGAAGAAATGATTCTCTTTAGACCAGAAACTATTTGGCAAAGCGTTTCAGGCAGACTTACTTGACCGTTATCCTCTGGTAAAGTACCTCTGCCGAGTTTTAATAAAGCTTGTGAAAACTCTTCAGCCCGTGGATTACCTCCGAGACGGGTTCGCATGATCACCGTCATGGTCAGCTTGTGAATTTGTGGCCAAAGAGCCGATGATTTTAGTGAGGCATTCACCTCATCAGCCCTGGTACCTCGAGTAACAACTGGAAGTGTTTGGCGAAAGTCACTGGAAAAAAGAACAGTGATATGGCCCATGGCCCTATTATCTCTGCGTATGTCTTTCAAAGTCCTATCCATAGCTTCTACCGTTTTTTTGTTGGCCATCGTACACTCGTCACATAACTACCAGAAAACCTTTGCCTTGTAACTATTACGTGATACAGCACATATTGGAGTATCGTTTGTGTCCAAATCGATTGGTATTTTGAAAGTTGTATGCGCCGTTTTCTCTCCTGGAAGCCGTGTGGCAGCGATACTTGAAGATACTACAGCAAGTGCAATCCTACCTTGCCTTCTGATCTCTGCAAAAATGTTTAAGGCGAGTGTAACCGTGAACGACCTCGATAGTGGCGCCACTTCACAAAAAAAGATTTATCTTTAAAGAAACAATCTATCAGAATATCCGTTGCCCAAGTTTATACTTACATACGTATATCACGCCTATTATCTCTTGCAGGGTAGGCAGAGCGTAAATGTCTGACATATATTTGATGGTCATTCGGAAAATTGTGTATCGCCATGGTGACAGGTTGTCAGCCCATCGCCCATGTGAAAGTCACTTAGTCGCCACTTACGACTCCCACGGAAAGGAAATGGGGTGATGCTATTGCAAGCCGGCATCACACGGCATAGTTTACAATACTATATTATTTTTTTTTTAGAAAACCTGCCGCCTGTCAGTGGCTTTGTTATATAATTTTGGAGAAAACATTTCATTAGCGGGTTTCACAAAACTAACAGCGACATCTATGAAGTAATTTTAAACAAATTTTACTCTAACATTTTTGATTCTAACTAATGAAGGTATTTATATTTTTTTAGGTTCCGTACATCAAAAAGAAACGTACAAAAAAACGGAACCCTTATACGATCAGTTTGTTGTCCGTCCGTCCGTCCATCCATCTCGTAGGACGCTTTATCTCGGGAAAGCGCAGAGATATCGAGTTAAAATAAAAACTATATTGGTAAATAGGTTTTAGGCTGCAATATGGAACCCTTATAGGTTCATTCACTTTGTTGTCCATTTGTCTGTCTTTCAAGACTCACTATCTCGGTTACACGTAGAGATGTCGAGTTAAAATTAAAAGTATTATAACCTTTAACTCAGGCCAACGGCCTCTTGTAGTGGTAAAAAAATTAACTAATTTTTACCCAAATCATAATTTGTCTTCGCAATAAAACAATTTTCAACGGATTTAAGTTGTGTTTATTTTGGATTTCACAATTCCTACGTTTCCACAATAAACACAACTTAATTCCGTTTAAAATTGTTTTATTGTGATGAGTAATAGTTGTGCAAACTCAAGAAAATATCACAATTCATCTGTCTTCCATCACATACCTTGACCATGACCAAAGGTCAAAGTAAAAGTCCGAAACATTTCTGTAATAGTTAGAACGGCCCGCATATATGTCAGACGTGGCGATAGCGATAAAATACTTACGGCCGTTGACGCTCAACCTACCCCGCAAGGATTAAATGTGTGATTGTTTGTTTTTTGTTTGGTTAGGTCGTTTCACGGGGTCGTTTAGAAGTTCAGATCGTATGTCAGTCAATACGTGGTCAATACCGCGTTTTACAAAACTAACAGCGACATCTATATTATTTATTAGAAAAAAAATTCGGAACTCGCTTTGCGGAACCAGTTACTGTGTTTTACCATGGGAATGAAAGATTTTTTCGAGGTAAAAAGTATCCTAGATGTTGACCCGGGTTATAAGCTACCACAGTATAAAATTTTGTAGAAATCTGTGCAGTAGTTTTTACGTGAAAGAATAACAAACATACCCACAGACAAACAGACAAACAGACAAAAATCAATTTTACTTCTGTTTTGATGTCTGTATCTTGAACACAATTAGAAGCAAAAACCCTTTTTTGAATCTATTTCATGTACAGAATTGGTTTCGTTTCTGTTTTATTATATGTATAGATTTGTTGATTTAATTTTAATATTTTGTTTTATATTCCTTGACGATCATATTTTCCTTTGACATTTTTATTTTATGTAATATACTTACTTGTAATAATGCATTTGATAATATGAAATAAATAAATCTAAATCTATTGAGGTGATTTTTGGGCTATATATTACGATAGTTTGAGTTCAGTTATGTCACAATTATAGAAGGAGTAGGAGTAACATACTTGTGCGACCAGCAATATGAAAAATTAAACCTCTCATAGTAAATTAACCAGCTGGTCGGCAATTTTGTGTGAGAGGTCCAATTTTTTACACGACTGCCTAAATAAAATAGGAGTATAATGTTTTTAGAGTTCATGTATGTATGTATATATGTGCAATACATTAAAGTGCTGCAACTCGTTAATCACTGAACAGATTCGAATCGGAATTATATTGGAAGAATCCTTACATTATCCCGAGTGTCATAGGCTAGGCTGTGTCGCAGAAAGCAGTCAATGTTTTATTTTTTTTATTTTTTAATGCTTGTTATTTTATTCGAACCATGTCCCATGGGGAAAGTTGTTCAGTTCTATGAGTACTTTGACCTCGATTCGGCTTGTTATACCCATTTTGTTACTCCCTATAGAAAGTTGACCTAGTTGAAATCTTTATTTATTTATTTATTTATTTAACCATTTATTGTACACAAACACATACACAGGAACAATAATTTACAATGAGACAAGGCACAACAGGTTTACTTATTTCTAAAAAAAAAATTCTTACAGCAAACCTACATAAGAGACATTCTATAATTCGAGACGCGGATATGACGTGCACAATAGCAAAAAAAAAATAACGTATATATACGAATTTATTTAAAGTTTTGTGCAGTATTGTGGCATTTTGTCATTTTTGTCCAGTCATAAATGGCGTTGTTTTTCAATTTCTAAACCAGAAATTAAACTGCAATTTCCAGCCTGTGTTTAATCCATGCTTCCACATGCCATCGAGTGATTAGGTAAATATTACTTACAGCTATTAATCTGCGTTCGCGTGACTCTTTGTCACGTCGAGTGACGTCACGTTAACGTTGTGTAACGTAACGTAACGTTGCCAGGCGGACGGCGTATGACAAGTCATTATAGCCCGATACGTCTGGCATTATTTGAGGGCATGACTTACAAAAATTCTAACGTCACTTGTTTTTTGTATCATTGCGTTATGTGTGTCTGAAAGCATATGTTACATTTTGTGTCGTTTTTGTCGCTTGCATAAATTTTCGATTCAATGTATGATAGCTCATATTTACACTTTGTTGCATTTTTGACGCTTGCATAAATTTTTGATTCAATATATTATTATGATAGCTCATTTATTAGATCAAAAATTTAAGTGTCTTTGGTTCAATTAGTATTAAAAAATATACCAGTATTGTCTATGTGACAGTTTACACTATGTAAAAACCCAGACTGTAAAATCCTGAGCCGGTTTTTCATTAGGACAATACAAAAATGTAATATAAATTTATTGTTTTTACAATGACGGATCATGACGTCAATAAGTGATAATACTATCCGACATTGAACAAAGTAATTTAATTTTCATTTTTCCCAGTTTAAGTTATTTTTATTCACTGCTAACGAAAGTATTTTAGCATACACCTTAAATTACACTAAATAATAAATTGGGTTCGGCCAATGTTCCAGAAACTATTAGCTAAAAATAAAATAAATATATTTTATAAATATTTTTGAAATATGAAAAGCTAGCCATACTGGACTATTATTAACATCGATATTGCTTTGTCACTACGTTTTTATTAATACTGTATTTTTGGGTGATGAAGATTCGAGTTTATAAAGTTCAGAAAAAATCTAAGCAAATACTGAAGATGACCTTTTAAACTTGAAGTTGAATTATAGGTACCTACGTGGGTTTAAATTTCTATTACTTTTTACAGATTTCTAACCATGCAGATGTAGAGGTGTGATGCCGGCTTAGAATAGAATCACACTAATTTTACATACTATTTTGAATTGCCGTGTGATGCCGGCTTAGAATAGCATCACTCCATTTCTTACCCGTGGGAGTCGTAAGAGGCGACGAAGGGACTCGAGGGTGTGTATAGCAATTCTAGGCGATGGGCTGACAACCTGTCACTATGGCGATACACAATTTTCCGAATGACCCTCAAACGTTTGTCAGACGTGGCGTTAATGTCCGTTTTTTCGGCCGTTTATGCTCTGCCTACCCCGCAAGGGATAAAGGTGTGATATATGTATGTATGTATTCTGAAAAGCTATTAAAGAACGAATATATCCAGGAAATGTGCAGCTGCGTTCCCTGTGAATGCAAAATCTTGCACTGCACTCGCCAATCCAACTGCCAATCGTGGTATGTATGGTAATACTCCCAAATAGGGGAAGGTCCATGTCCAGGAATGGACTGTTGTGGCTGTTAATGTAATGTTTTTAAGATGTTAAAAAAATTACTGCAAATATTTTAAAGGACCGGCCCAGCCCATTAAACTGAACAACTTTTCCCAAGGATCATAGGTCAAAATATGAAAAATAAATTGGACGTTCTATGCAAAAATGTTCCAGCCGACTGGATCAAATTGTATAGAAAGTCCATTTTTTTCATACCTTGACTTATGCATAGAGTAGAAATCACATAGAGATGACACTCCCGCTCCAGACGCGCTCAAGGTCAATCCGTCTGGATGTCTCTTAGAGAACAATTCAGTCGGGAGTGCGCTTCGCCGCGAAAACGTTCGTCGTGCGGGTCGAATTTTCATTTTTTGTGAAAAATTTAGCAATGCCGAATTATTGTGGTGTGTATGGCTGAAAAGTAAGTTTTTTTAATTTGCCTAAAGATGCGCCAAGGTAAGTGATGATTTTACAGTAAATACCTAGGTACCTACCATTCGTTATTATACGTAATTGTTGTGTGTACTCCTATTTTTACTTACGTAGGTACCTAGTTTCCATTTTCTAATTTAAACTACCTAGGTGCCTAAGTCATTGTTAGCTGATAATGATAAATAAGCACATTCGTATCGTAGGTATGTTTTGCACCTATTTTAAAATTCTGTACCTACCTATTAACAATAAAATGGTAAGGTGAGACTTTAAAACGGGTAAATATTTTGTTCCCACGGGAAAACTGTTAGCAGCGGTCGCAACCGCTTGACTGGCCGCTTGTCTGGAATAAAATTATTGGCACGTGACAGCCCCGACTTAAAGCGCGGGAGAGTGCGGGGCGTTACGGGCTGCGGGGGGAAGTAGGTATTTAAAGCGCGGCTTTTGGGGCCCAGACAAAGGAGTTTCGTTTCTATACGCAGTATTATTATCTATTCTTATGACTTATGCTCCTAAGGGAAAGTTGTTCTGTTTCATGGGCTATCTCACCCCAGCTAATATTTTCAGATCCTGTATAACGCTTGATGTAACTTGCAAAACATACTCTCTACAGTTTGAGTTAACTATTTTAAGGACTCACTTATTACTGGTATCTCACACAGTACATAAAACTTACCAGGAAACGATGATCCCTTAGTACCACTAACTTACATTGTATGCTGGCAAGTTATATATATCGAAGTTGTATCGAAATATAGTTAAGTAGTGCTTGTATCGGCTCTAGGTAACTCTATCTAAGTTAGGTTCGCTGATAGCGTTGCCTGATAGCCTCTATCACTTGCTCATTGCAAATAGTATTTAGAAAAGTGAAGTATAATTAATTTTTCCAATATTAATAAGTATTTAAATTTTTATGAGTATGCCGTGTAATGCCGGTTTAGAATAGCATCACACCATTTCACCCATGGGTGTCGTAAGAGGCGACGAAGGGACTCGACGGCTAACCCTTATCTAAATAGGTATTGCAATTTTAGGCGATGGACTGACAACCTGTCACTGTAGTGATACACAGTTATCTGTTTGACCCTCAAACTTTTGTCAGACGTGGTGTTGATATCCGTTTTACGGCCGTTAACGCTCTGCCTACCCCGCAAGGGGTTATAGGCGTGATATGTGTGTATATCAATGTATTTTTCTAATGATATAATTTGTGTAAATTGTATGTATAGTTATGTGGAATAAATTTAAAATAATATAAGGAAATGGGATATAAGGAAATTCGAAACTTTTTCTGGGAGGGGGAGGCCATTTGCAACATTTATTCTTTCAGGGAATACATCAAATTACCTTTTACCCTGTATAGGGTGATATTTTACTAGTGACAGATACCGAAAACTCAAAACGTACTGGTGATGAGAAACAACTTTCTCAAGAAATATAGTTCGAAATATGAAAAAACTATTCGGATCTGCCATACAGATTGACTTGGTCGTGCTAGTACATTTCGTATGGGAGGTAGGTACATTTTTTTTTTCATATTTTGATCTTTTTCCTTAAGGAAAGTTAAACTTTAGTTTTCACCCTCCCGCTAGTTAGCCCGGCCTTAATTTTGGTTATATATTATTAAGGGTGAAATCTTACTTGGGACTGATACCATAAAGTTTGTCAACATCAAAAAGATATAAGATTTCTTTCTAATTTAGTTTTATTTGGTAGGCGTGTATGGACAAGAAATGATTGAAATGGCAATGGGCAGGACACGTGTATCGTAGAGATGACGACAGTTGGAGCCATAGAGTGCTACATTGGATGCCCCGTGCAGGAAGTCCAAGTGCTAGCAGACCATCAGCAAGATAGTCGGACGACATTCAAAAGACGGCAGGGCCTGGTCCAGAATCGCCGATAATAGATCAGAGTAGAGGAAACATCAAGAGGCATTCGTCCAACAGTGGACATTATTTTGCTGAAAAGAAGAAGAAGTATGGACACGACTACTATAAAAATCAATCTTTCCACGTAACAATAAATAAGTATGATTGCCTTGTTTTCAATACAGCTAATCTTATTTCTCATAAATTTATAATAAGCTGTTTTTCCAAGCCTTCGTCAAATTAGGTGTTCTTTTTCGTACGTGAACGGCATATATAATCTCTTTCGCGTTCGTAGATAAAGAAATGAAGAACAAACAGTGAGGCAAAGCAAAAAGTGATGCCAAAATAAACTCGGCTACTTTCAAGCTTAATAAAAGCACAGCGCTTAAAAATGAATATCCAATTAAGCATAATTTTATTGTGCTTCGGAGGGCACGCTAAGCCGTATGTCCCTGTTACTGTCTATGATTACTTAGAAGGCGGTCGATACACAACCATGTCAAAGGTTCTTTCAGTAGTAGGTGGTTGAAAAACTCTGATACCAGGGTTCATCGGGTCGATGGACGACTCTGTGTCCAACTCGAAAAGAAGAAGCATAGTTGTAACTGTATCGTTGGGTCTTATGTCGGGTAGTCTACTAGTTTAAAAATGGCGCTTGGAACACCCCTTATATATTTAGAACTCTAGCTAATTGCGCTATCTAACGAGCCAAACTATATTTCATGCAAAATACTTAATGCAAAACTGCGAAAGTCTAGAGAAAAATAAAAATTTTTGTCTTCCAAAATAAATATTCGTTAAAATCCAGTTAAATTTACTTTTGTTTTCTTTTGAAACGCGTCTACAATGTTATGTCCACTTGTAATTTAGAAGATTTATCTATTTTTTTCAGACATACATGCATGCACGCACGTTGTGGCTTTATTTTATGTATACATGGTGTAAAAAATTTGCTTCAATATGAAAAAAAAGTGGCCCTTCCATACAAATTAACCCGGCCTGGTAACACATTTAGTATGGGAGGGCCAAAATTTTTTATATGCCGCCCTATATTCCTTGGGGAACGTTGTTCAGTTTCACGAACTTAAAATATTCTCAGCAATTTTTTTTACACCTTATATACAGCATTTTATGTACCTCAAAGTTGGTCTCAGCATACAGTCATTATCTTCCTAACGATTCTCACGCAAGCATTCAAGTACATAGATTGAGAAATTAAAAAACAAAGAAAGCGCACTATGTTTTGCGGCTTCAATGTGTTGATATGCAGCGTACTGTCTACCTTATTTTATTGGTCTCAGCTTACATAATCCCCCTCGCGATACTCAAGCACGCATTCAATTTGCCTAACGACTGTTTTCTCTAATTTGGCTATTACCATTCTTCTTATGATCTTCGCGATTACTGAAGATGGCGCCACTTTTAAAGAATACTTAGCGTTATTAGCCTTTCTGTAGTATTTTAGGACTTACCATATTGATACTGATAAGCTACTACTGTGTTATTTAAGTAATTTTGTATTATAAGTGAAAGTTTTTTCATGTAGGATAAAAATATGATCACATAAAATTTGAAGATCTTTAAATTTAGAGTTATGATATACAATTTTTGTATTTTTAAGAACTCTGCTTTGTATAATCCACTTCACAAACTAAATCCCGCAACCAAAAGCTTGGATAGCATACAAAATACTATTAAAAATATAGGCACTGCCTTGGGGCCAGCCAGATTAATTAGGGTCCAAGGCCAGCCCAAAAGTTTAAAACCCCATTTGTTACAAATTGCCTACAATGCCCAAAGGTGTCACATACGAAGCTGACCCACTGAGAAGAACATACATACATGCATACATACATACACATATCACGCCTATACTCCCTTGCGGGGTAGGCAGAGCGTAAAACGGACATTTACGCCACGTCTGACAAATATTTGAGGGTCATTCGGAAAATTGAGTTTTGTCATAGTGACCGGTTGTCAGCCCATCCATCGCCTAGAATAGCAATACACACCCTCGAGTCCCTTAGTCGCCTCTTACGACTCCCACGGGAAAGAAATGGGTTGATGCTTTTCTAAGCCTGCATCACACGGCAAAGAACACTGGGAAGAACACCACCCGAAAAACTATCCACTTAGTTAGAAATAGGTACTGAGCTTTACCAGAGTACACTAGCAAACTGATTCGGGAATGTGTAGCCGGAATCGAAGTCATTATCTTCTCACCTAAATTCTGTGCGTGCTAAAAGTTATGTAGTTAGCGTCGTAACATTGACGGAACTCGTAACGAACGTGGAATTAACAGCGTTGCGTAATTTAGATTAATGTGACGAGCTCCCGAGCCTACTTACGCATTGAACAATGTCTATCATGCGTGTATAGGTAGTACACATACATACATTACGCTTGTATCCTTTGTAGGGTAAAAAGTACGTATACAAACAAGTCCGTCAGTCCGTCAGTGCCGTGTGATGCCGGCTTAGAATAGCATCACCCAGTTTCTTGCCCGTGGAAGTCGTAAGAAGCGTTTAAGGGACTCGAGGGTGTGTATTGCAATTTTAGGCGATGGGCTGACAACCTGTCACTATGGCGATACACAATTTTCCGGACGACCCTCAAATGTTTGTCAGACGTGGCGTAAATGTCCGTTCTATGCGGCCGTTTACGCTCTGGCTACCCCGCAAGGGATTATAGGCGTGATATGTGTATGTATGTATGTACAAACAAGTCGCTACGTCAGACAAGTATTTTTAGAGTCAGTACCGAAAATGGTCTATCGCTGTATTATTTTGGTCGACAAGCTGACAACCTATCAATGAAGTGATATATGTACTGAAACAGCTCTCAAATAATATTTTCTTGAATTTGAAAAACTATTACTCATCACAATAAAACAATTTTAAACGGATTTAAATTGTTTTATTACAAATATTTGAGGGCTCATCACAATAAAACAATTTAAATCCCTTTAAAATTGTTTTATTGTGATGAGCCCTCAAATATTTGTCACACTATATAAATATTTGTGACGATAAGTCTAAAGATAAGATAAGAATAAAGGCGCGATTTGTGTGTGTGTGTGTGTCTTCGTATGTATTGTCTATAGCTGTTATTGAAAGGTGTAGTAGTCTATCGCTTATGCGGCTTCAATACAAACACAAACAAACACATATCACGCCTATAATCCCTTGCGGGGAAGGCAGAGCGTAAACAGCCGCAAAAAACGGCCATTCACACCACGTCTGACAAATGTTTGAGGGTTATTTGGAATATTGTGTATCGCTTTAGTGACAGGTTGTCAGCCCATCGCCTAAAATTGCAATACACACCCTCGAGTCCCTTAGTCGCCTCTTACGACTCCCACGGGAAAGATATGGTGTGATGCTATTCTAAGCCGGCATCACACGGCGGCTTCAATAACGGTTTTTAACGCTCAGATTCATTTTAATGCTATATGCATTTTGTCAAATCTTGTAATTTATAAAATGAAATTAACAATTAATACCAGAACCTATTCATTTCAAGGTAAATACTTAACTTGAAATAAAATATATCTTTTGTAACGCAGATGGAACGAAAATGAAAACGTTCAATCAAGACGAAAGGATAAGATCTGTCAAAGAAAAGCCAACATTAAAGTGATGCGGTTACTAATGGTTCTTTTATTTCGTGTAATAATGTGTGTAAAAGTAACTCTTTTGTCAAGTCAAGTCAAATGGAACATACAAATGCGGCAAAAATGTCATCTTATTTAAGAAAGAAAGAAAAATCATTTATTCGGCTTAATTGCAGGTATTGACGACCGATGTGGCGTAGTGGTAGTGCGACTGCCTGCGACGCAATGGTTCCGGGTTCGATTCACGGTGGGACACTCACAAAAGTTGATATTTATCTCTTTGTGAATTCGTTCCCGGTCTGGTTAGGTCATTGCTTGGTGAACCAACTGATTGTCCGAAAAGAAATGGTTCCGTGCTTCGGAGGGCACGTTAAGCCGTCGGTCCCGGTTGCTGTCTATGATTACTTAGACGGCGGTAGTAACACAACCATGTCAGAGGCCCACTAGTAGTAGTAGGCGGTTGAAAAACTCTTACACCAGGGTTAATCGGGTCGTTGGATGATTCGGTGTCCCACACGAAAAGAGAAGAGATTGCAGGTAGAAATAAGATACATACATATTTAACCGAACTTTGTGTGTATGATTATAGTAGTATTTCTGATACTGTATCATCATCATCATGGGGTGCCATCTTCAAATTGAAGTTCGGAGGTCAGTATGTAGAAACCCTCGCGGTCTTGCGCCGCACTTTTCAACTGGTAGTACCGAAGTCCGGTCCAATCTCGGATGTCATCTATCCACTTCCTCTTGGGTCGGCCTTGTGCCTTTTTGCCAGGGATCTTACCTTCGAGTAAACATACATACATACACATATCACGCCCATAATCCCTTGCGGGGTAGGTAGAGCGTAAACGGCCGCATAGAACGGACATTTACGACACGTCTGACAAACATTTGAGGGTCATCCGGAAAATTGTGTATCGCTTTAGTGACAGGTTGTCAGCCCATCGCCTAAAATTGCAATACACACCCTCGAGTCCCTTTGACTTAGACGCTTCTTACGCCTCCCTTGGGCAAGGAATGGGGTGATGCTATTCTAAGCCGGCATCACACGGCATTTTCTTACTTCACACATGCACCTTCGAGTCTTCATTCATACTGGGTTCCTCTCTGTATACGGCCAAAGAAGGCAACTTTCCTTCTTAAAAAGTGATACTGTTAGTTAGTGTGATATTGGCTCACAGTGTTTGGCAATCACAGCTGACGGGCGGGGTAATGTGATCTGTCGACTTTCCTGAAGAAGGCTGTGTTAACCAGCCAAAACGTAGAAGGCTGAACTCCCTACCAAAGTATAAACAAGTTAGTCGTTTAAACCTACATCATGAGTGATACTTGTTCGTTTAATAATAAAAATATTAATTGAATAAATTTGGCTCTAGTAGAAAATGAAAGCGTTGGGAAAATCTGCTTACCTTCTCAAATTTTACTTGAAAATATTGACTAGGTAGGTAATTTTAAGGATGATCATCTGATATGTACGACATCTTCTTACTATTCAGCTGCCTTATAAGTACTATCGGCAGCCCATAGCGCATACGCCTATGAGTGATGAACTTATCCTGGTTATTCTTAATAGCTTGGTAGAGAACCAGTATTGCATTGCGTTATGGTATGGCGCTAAAACGAGTTTTTCATAAAAAATACTGCTTGTGATGTTAAAAGTTATAAAAAAGGATAATACATGAAGTAGTATGATTGCTTTCGTATTTTATTCCTGGAAAAAGAGATTATTTTGTGCTTCTGAAGGCACAGTTCAGTTCACGGTTCAGTTTTTTTGAAGTGTCGGTTCAACGGCGAGGTTTAAGGAGGCGAAAACTAATTGGTATACGTAAAAAAAACGTAAACTAATTGGTATGCATGCCTAAAAATATGTTTCTACTTGAGGACTATTTAACTTGGATATCAGTAGGTACAATCTTTTACTTCATACACCAAATGAAGGTTGTTGGAAAAACGACCGGAAATCAGTAGTAACTCCGTAAAACCCCATATAGTCGTGGTTAGCTCGTAAATCCGTACGCAACGTAACTAGGGATTGCAATCCGGGGATCTGCCAGATCCGGCGATATTCGGTTGAATCCGATACCGGATCCAAAAAACGTATAAACTATAGGGAAAATACATTTTTATGTGATATTTAATTGCGTTCAATGTAGCGACATCTACAAACAGTCGTGCTAGCTTGATAAACGATGGTTAAGTAAGACAATAATTATACTTTATCTCCTAGCGCTTAGTGAAATGCCCCTTTTTTGTGAGTCCTGTCGGTTAGTTACAATTTGATATCAGTAATATCATTTACAAAAAATCTGCAAGTTTATGGATTCTGACACTAGAGTTTATTGGGTTGATTCAGGTTTATTCACCAAAAATATATATAATACATTTATGCACACATGCATACATATATCACGCCTTTATCCTTATACATTTAATAAATTCTAATTATTTATATAAAACTTAATTACTCTTAAAAAGGGTTTTTACTTTAGAACTAATCCGGTCTGGTACGGCCAGGTCCGGCCGGATTGGTGACAATCTGAAGAAATCCGGCCGGATAGAGAATAAGTCCTGATTGCAATCCCTAATCGTGACCACTTGACCACCGACATTCAGAGCAGAACGGTTTATGACCAGGTTTAATAAATCGTCGTACCTACTTCTCAGGAAAAGAAGTGGAAACTATAATAGTTGCCAAGAAAATAAATTTTGTTTTTATGCACAAGTAATATTTACCAAAATTTTCACCTACATTGAAGAGGCCAACGTAATGTTAGTATGAAAGCAATAGTCAGCTGGCATGAGAAAAATTGTGTACAAGGGTGCAAAATCACGCCATTAGTTGCCTCAGACGATGGATATCTTTGGACTATCTTATAATCTTTTGACACACACACAAATCACGCCTTTAATCCCCTGCGAGGTTGGCAGATTGCAAACGGCCGCAAAAACGGACATTTACCCCACGTCTGACAAACATTTGAGGGTCATTCGGAAAATTGAGTATCGCCATAGTGACAAGTTGTCTGCCATCGCCTAAAATTTAAAACACCCTCGAGTCCTTTAGCTGCCTCTTACGTCTCCCACGGGAAAGATATAGGGTAGTACTATTCTTTTTTTTTTCTTGTTCCTACAACTACCGAGGGGTTCAACGACCCGATGAACCCTGGTATCAGAGTTTTTCAACCACCTGCTACCACTAGAAGGCCTCTGGCATGGTTGTGTAACGACCGACGTCTAAGTAATCATAGACAGCAATCGGGACCGACGGCTTAACGTGCCCTCCGAAGCACAGAACCATTTTTTTTCGGACATTCAGTTGGTTCACCCTGCAATGTCTTAACCAGACCGGGAACAAATTCACAAAGTGATAAATATCAACTTTGTGAGTGTCCTGCCGAGAATCGAACATCGGCCGAATACAAGCCGGCATCACACAGCCTTTTTTTTTTACAAATTTCTCATATAGGGAAGGAATAAATCTTGGAACAAAAATTTCATAAGCAACAGGCAAAATCACTTATTAAAAAAGATTGAACCATAATCCCAACAAAATTAATCCTTTGCACATGAATTCCGCCACAAAGCTTCGGGATGTCATTTCGGCGGGAAATTAAAACTCTCATACTGGAGCTAAATCCTCGGGATCATGTGACGGTAATTTTTAGGGACTGTTACCTTTGTAGAGAACTTTTCCCAGGCATGTATGGCATTCTAGCACGGGATACCGTCATTTTGCATATTGTTGAAGTTCCTAATATATTAATACTTTGGCATATCTCGGTTTTCATAAAATTCTTTGTCATACTATGTTTGGCATAATGTTTATATTTCATACTGCATTGAAAGTCATACTATCATTTTCACCTATTTTATTTTAGACTAGTTTTGAGTCGCATATTTGTTATTTTTCATAATGTCTTTCGCCATAATAGGTTATGGCTAAGCCGCGAACATGTTTTTAAAATAATGCCAACGAATAATATGCCTAGTTATTTTTATGCTAATGAATAATATGCCTAGTTATATCTATGCTTATAGACATTATGACTTGATAATTTATGCTACAAGGGCTATTCGTGTTGTTTTTATGACTTTTCTCAAACATGCTAGGAAATGTGTTCATTTCTTTCAAAAAAAGAAACCGCGAAGTTTCACATTGTTTGTCACGTCTCAGATCACGCCAGCAAAGTTGTATGGAAATCCTTTGCTGGTGTCCATTAAGATAAATTCGTTATACGCTAAACCCACATAATTTGATTTCAAAATTATCTCGATGACTCTCATAGAAACGGAACGTAATTTTGTATGAAACAGGTAACTAAAGACGAGGCTGTATGATGTGAAGCCCCTTGCCTGTACAGAATTAAAAAAGAAAAGAATGAACTAAACATTTAGTATGGCTGAATATTACGTAATACTGTGCCTTACAGGCGAATTTACTTTAAAAATTACAATTGGTGGGAAAATTGTAAATTTTTATTTGTTTCGTTGTGTTGTGGTCGCTAAAGTAACAAAATAAAATGAGTACAGACAAAAGTGATATAGAAATGGATTGCACGCCGCCAAATATAAGGGCTGACCCATCAACCGACACAGCAAACAAATATTAGCGTGCCTGGAAAAACAATTAATTTTTCTTTTAATAATTGCCCAAATATGACTAATATTACGTTTAACATAAATTAAAAACAACTTTTATAAAAAGTACAATCTTTCATTTCCTAGCCTTTTTTTGAGAAAAGCACTATGTGAGCCTCGGGGAAAATTACTTTGCTTGACTTGTATAATTGAAGTCCTCGCCTGCGGCTCGGACTTCAAACTATACTCGTCCAGCAAAGTCTTATTTTCCATACCTCGACAACAATGTACTATTGACTAGTTATGACAATATAACATATTATGCGTAATACAAATATGACTTAAAATTTTATGCAAACCGACCCCAAACCTTCTAGCACAGGTATTGTAAAAAGCCGTGTGATGCCGGCTTAGAATAGGATCACCCCATTTCTTTCCCGTGGGAGTCGTAAGAGGCGACCAAGGGACTCGAAGGTGTGTATTGCAATTTTAGGCGATGGGCTGACAACCTGTCACTACGGCGATACACAATTTGCCGAATGGCCCTCAAATGTTTGTCAGACGTGGTGTGAATTTCCGTTTTATCCCTTGAGGTTGCAGAACGTAAACGGTCGCAAAAAACGGACATTTACGCCACGTCTGACAAATATTTGAAATATTGTGTATCACCATAGTGACAGGTTGTCATCACACGGCATATTATGCAGTAAAATAATACTGTTACCTACTGTATTTTTCTATTAAAATAGTTTGAATGGATTTAAAAACTAGTTTATATCTCGCTACAATGACGAAAACTGGAGTTAGAACAATAGCAGCCAAAGTTGTAAAAGCGCACGGAAACAGAAATCAAATTGCACAAAATATTTCCTCCAGCAACCTGGTAGGTCGAAGTTGATGAAAATACGGCACGCTACCATAACCGAGTTTCCAGTTTCGAGTTGGGTTACCAGGCCCGGTTTGTCACGATTTCTTTTATCTATAAACTTTCTGTTACCCGATAATAATAGATTAGATTCATTTATTTCACATTATCAAATTCATAATTATATTGCATAAACTAAATAAAAATGTCAGAGGATAATGTGATGTGATGTGAATAAACTATCTTCTGTGTTAATCTATATAACTTCTATATGTGTGCCAAATTTTATTACAATCGATTCAGTAGTTTTTGTGTGAAGAAGTATCAAACAGACAAACATATAAACTTTCGCTTTCATAATATAAGTAGGATAGAGTCTCAGTTCACTACATTCAATAATGATGGTATTTTACAATTTAATGTCCCTCACAGCTGTTTCAATCTTAATATTTAATAATAAAGAATATCTTGTCAATCCACACAGCGCCATCTAGTCCCAAACCAAGGAAACCTATGGGACCTTATATACTTTTTTGTAAATAAATGCAAACTATTCAGAGAAAACACCCGGACAAAACACAATAGTAGAGTAAACACAATTACTTGAAAATTTACTAAACATTTGTGTCTTGTGAGGATCGAATTCACGACCCTCGGCGTAGCAGGCAGGGGTACTATCCGCTACGCCATTAAGCTAGCACTGTCCGGTAAATCATCGAGCCAGTTATTTGTTTCATCAATCAATTTTTTTATTTTTCAATACCCACAAAAGTCTACTGCTGCAAATAGATTTCCTCCAATTGGAAGTCTTTGCCATACTCACCACAATTGGCTGGCGGAATGGCGAGCTCAGTGCAAGGTGTTGTATTCACAAGAAAAGCTGCTGCCCATTCCCTGGACTCTACCCTTATTTACGACACTTACAGACAGAAATGGGGTGATGCTAGTGTAAGATATATATTAGTTGGTAGAGTGTGTTGTACTTAAGATGATTAAGGAGGATTGTGACGACCCGAAGCAATCATTAAAAAAATCTGTGGCAAATCAGGACAAGTTTTTATGTGCGACGAACCGGGCCTGTGGTGAACCGGGCCTAAATTGTTTTGTTTTATGAGTTTGAGTTCCTCAGAATTGGAAACTAGTCTCTGAACAGACAGCCTTGTGAGTTGTAGCCTGCTGGAACTAGTAGATTAAAAATTCGGACTGTGGTCGTAAAACCCGATCCAATCTTGTACCCCTGTAGCCTATCTCATCCTATTATAGGTACTGTGGGAACGCGGCTGGTAAAAGATTATATGAAAATAAACAACGAGAACGTTAAAAATTTACTTTTATATTGAATTTGACATACATACATCAGCCCATTGTAGTCCATTGCTGGACATAGGCCTCCCCCAGGGTACGCCAGAGGGCACGATCTCTTGTTTTCGCCATCCAGTCGCTACCAGCCGCCTTTTTTAAGTCATCGGTCCATCTGGCCGGAGGTCGTCTAACATTACGCCTGCCGAAGCGTGGCCTCCACTCGAGAACCCGCTACTCCACCGTCCATCGGTTCTACGCCAGGTGTGCTCAGCCCACTGCCACTTCAGTTTGTAACACTTCCAGACTATGTTTTTTACTTTGGCTTTTTGACATAATTATGTAAAAATATACAAAAACTAATAAAATTTACAATGACTCATTTGAAACGTTTTGAACCATGCCAGCTGGTTTTTCCAGCCATCTCGCAAAGAGTAGACGATTGCGAGGCGGTAGGCACAATCACCGATCGCTTCAGTATTCATATAGAAGCCGGCCAGTAGCTTTTCTATCCTTGTAACGCCCAGATACTTTTTAAAAGGTACTACATGCTACAAAATTTATAAAGGTACGAGCCCAAGCATATGGATACATTACATTAGAAAGTAACCCCATAGCTATCATCTCGGGCATATTCACACTCGGGTGTAATCTTTATTTACATAAACTTTTATGGTTAATATATGTGCCTATTTATAATTTCTCTTAAACTGCAAGCTGCCAGGACAAATAAGTGCTTTCTAAGGTTTATTTTACTTTGAAGAAGCATGCCCTTTAGAAGGCATCTGGGCTGCTATCTTTGAAAAACTCACAGAAGCTTGGGCGTTACGAGGCTATTCTAGTTCACATTTTCAGGGTTTTAAAAAAAATCTGCGTTCTTTTCAAGTTACTGAAACTGAATAACTTTCATAAAACATAAATAATATATAAAAATAAATTAGAATTGAATCATGCAGAATCATCAGCTGACGCTATTTGCGGGATGTTGAAAAGACTACATAAAAATATATATCTCTCTTTGTTGGGGAAAGTTGTACAGTGTCACTGGTTAGTCCTTGCCTTAAAGGGTACGCAGGTCTTTTTCTAACACCCAGTATCTATATAGGTATGTCTTTGTCTAATATTAGAGTACCTCTACGACGTTTCAAATGAAATAATGAAAATTAGTGTGTTAAAGAAAACCATGAATATTTTATTATACGGCCACAATATACATGATATAAAAATATCAGCTGCAAATATTTTAAAGAGTGAACCAGTCTATGAAACTGAACAACTTTTTCCAAGGAACATATATTATTTCGAAATATTTTAAAAATTCGGACTTCCCATACAAATTGACCCACCCGGTCGGCTGGAACATTTTGTATGCGAGATCCAATTTATCTTGTAATTTTTCGACGTTTGTCCTTGGGTAAAGTTGTTCAGTTTTAAGGGTTGGTTCACCCTTAACATTTTTGCAGCAAATATTTTACCATCCTGTATTTAATATAAAGAAAATAGGAAACAAAAGTTATGGCGACCCGTAAAATAAACAAGTATGTAACCAATAAAATATGAGGAAAACTCCGACAATCTACGGCTTGGAACAAATAAATCAATGCGAAAACTTCCCATGGCAAACTTGTGTGTTGCTGGTGTATTATACTTGTAAATTTCTTCCACGTAGCTCCAATTCGAATATTTGAGAGGTACTTGACCTTTGCAGGAAAGGTGTCGGGTCTTGATTTTGTGAATGTGCGAGGTCGAGTAGAAAGGATTTCGTGAAGTGTAATAAACATAAAGTTGGCAAAAGTACGCCTCGTGTCAAGATACGAGATGATGAATTTTAAGTTATACTTTCTTTTCGTTTAGAACGAATAGATATGTAATTATTGATATTGATAATTTATTTTTATTTTTTATTAATGACGGGTTTGCTCTTGACTCTAGTCTAGGTCATAGGACAGAGACAGAGTCTAAGATGGAGCGAGCTCACCCAGAAGAAGTCTGTTAAGGCACTGGCACTCGCACACACTGACGGAACGCAGCAAGCTACTTGACGCCAGACTTCGGTGGGATGGTGGTCGCGAGCCAGGCGGCCCCTTACGGAGCCTTCCACTGCTTAGTTAATTTTATAACAGTTCCAGGTAACTTTGGAAAATTTGCAAATTGTACCGCAGGCAGGATTTGAAACTGCGTCCTTCACTGTTCTCTAGTAATGATGCCTCTACCGACTGGGCTGCCGCGGCTTAGCTACGCTTAGCAAAATTATGCAAATATATCTTATTTCCAGTAATGCTTGGCATGGTTGAGATATTTTTGCTACTATTAAATTTTTTGCAAATTTAGTTTAATGTAGCCGCAGATAAATAAAAACCAGCGCTGAATCAAGTACCTAAATTTAAAAAACACTCCATGGTTAAGGGATTTTTGAAAACTTGTTCAATTGCACCGCTGGTAGGATTTGAACCTGCGACTTTCGCTATTCTCTAGTAGCAACGCCTCTATCGACTAGGCTGCCGTGGCTCAGCTACCCTCGGCAAAATTATACAAGTGTATGTTAATGCCAATAACGCGTGGCATCAACATTTCGGTAGACAAAGCCATGCCACGCGTAATAACAGTAACAACAGTAATAAGATACTTGAAATAATTACTACTGACTAAACTATAACAACACTCTTACTGCACATTCTTTTGATGCAAAAATATAAACCCCAGAACAAATTCTAAAAAGTTTAACTCTCCACCGCGTATCCTACAAAAACATGCAAATATGCAGAGTGTGAAAGCTTTTTGAGCTTTTGCAACTCGTAATGGTTAACCAAACATTTCTTTTCGACCTGTTGGAATGAGACTCATTTTTCAAACTTTTCAATGGAAGCGTGGCTTGTATTGGCGATTATATTCACCTGACTGAGTTTTGCTGAATAATTTAATTAGTTGACTGTGGGTAAGATCAGTTCGCAAATGGAGATTTATTGAGTAGATTATTAAGTTTATTTGAAGGCCAATGCGGCGCAGTGGTAGTGCGACTGCCTGCGACGCAAAGGTTCCGGGTTCAATTCTTAGTAGAGCACTCACAAAGTTGATATTTATTACTTTGTGAATCTGTCCCCAGTCTGGTTAGGACATTGCAGACTGAATGACCTGATAGTCTGAAAAAGAAAAATGGTTCAGTGCTTCACGTTAAGCCGGTTGGTGTCTTTGATTGCTTAATAGTGGTTGTTAAACAACTATTTCAGAGACCTACTAATAGCAGTAGGTGGTTGAAAAACTGACACCAGGGTTCATCGGATCGTTAGACGACTCAGTTTTCCAAATGAAAAAAAGGAAATGTAGTTTAGACGTAGCAAAAATATTAGGCATATAGCTAAACCTCAGTATAAAATTGCTGAAAATGTGATTTGAGAATGTGCCTATTAGAAGAGAATTTAGTTTTATGTCTTGATCTAGGTATGTTCTTTCGAATGAGTTTACACACACACACACACACATATATCACGCCTATAATCCCTTGCAGGGTAGGCAGAGAGTAAACGGCCGCAAAAAACGAACATTTATGCAACGTCTGATAAATGTTTGAGGGTCCTTCGGAAAATTGTGTATCGCCAAAGTGACAGGTTGTCAGCCCATCGCCTAAAATTGCAATACACACCCTCGAGTCCCTTAATCGACTCTTACGACTCCCACAGGAAAGCAATGGGGTGATGCTTTTCTAAGCCGACATCACACGGATGAATGAGTTTATTATAGATTTTTTCAGTTTTCAACATTGGTATCTAGTTAATTGCTTCTTTGAGTATTCTATAACTAAATATTATTCTTTGTTTCATCTTTAAATTGCTTCTAAAATCTGTTGTAATGAAATGTACATACATATTGTCAATTTATTTTATTGGCAGCTCCGTATCTTCGCCATTAGACCGATGATTGAATTCTACAAGAAAAAATTGATTATTATGCCACAGATTTTTGAGTCACGTACAAAATTATGATAAATCTTTCAAGTTTGGCCTAAAGAGTAAACATACATACATATATCATGCCTTTATTCCTTGTTGGGTAGGCAGAGCGTACACGGCTGCAAAAAACGGACATTTACGCTATGTCTGACAAATATTCGAGGGTCATTCAGAAAAGTAAAATTTTAAGCAAATATGCTTTTGTAAGTTATCTGACTGTTAAGTGGATTTTCCTTCTTTCCTCAAATTAACCTGACATACCAGTGCTCGGAAACTTTTATCTTTTACGTTAATAGTCATTCTATTGCCACTGTGATATTCTAATTCTAATTCTAGCCTGTAATGTCCCACTGCAGGGCAAAGGCCTCCCTCCCTTTCTTCAATTCTTCCCTGTTTTGGGCCTCCTGCATCCAAAAAGGGGCGTGTGCACGTAGTTCATCCTCCCATCTTTTTCGAGGTCTACCGCGCGCCCGCTTTGCATTGGGGGGGACCCAAATTGTACATTTTCTTGCCCAAAGCTCATCCGGCATCCTGGCTACGTGACCAGCCCAATCCCATTTCACACACACACACACACACTGTGATATTATATTTACTTTAATCTGTTAGCACAATACTTAACGACCAAAACCATCCATTTGACACGCTTTCGAAACAACTGAAACGAAGAAGACTTCACGCCCAGGTTTCTATTCACCATAAAATAAAAAGAAACAAAAACAAAACTAAATTACCCACATCGCAAGGTAATGTTAATTTATTATTGCATATTTCTACCAAAAACGTGGCAAAACGACAGCACTAAGCCAGCTTCATAAATCACAATGGAGCGTTATTAAAAAAAAAACGCTTCTCCGGCTTTTTTCCGGCCAGTAACACATTAATGTAAATGCTGCGTCACATGTGTCAATCTTTCTGATAGGCAGCGCGAGAGTTCGGCACACAAAATTAAAAATGTCGCGCATTGGCCTCAATTCGGAAAATAAATTTTATTAAAGTGTGGCTATTTCGATAAGCCATATGTAACAGCTATCATCTCCATACAAAAGAGATGCCAAAAAATATAAATTGACTTTCTACAATAGCATTATTTAGCACGAATTGGACAGCTCTCTGTCAAATGTCATGTCATGTCAAATGGAGCAATGTGTTGTGCAAAAAATTACTTTTATTGGCCATAATATTTTTTTCCAAAGTGGTTGTGCACTGACTCCTAGGATTCCCTGTGTTGAAGAATAAATAACTTATGTTTCTTTACCTTAAATTAGCGCTGTCACTTTCTATCAAATAGGTTATGAAAAGGATAGGAGATATCTTAATCCTGTCATGCTTCAAATTACTTTTTGCCCTCAATTCTGAATATAATTCTTTTAACGTCTATAAATGAGAGCTGTCACTTTTTGTCAAATAGGTCAAGAAAAGGATAGGAGATAACTAAGTAATTTCATGTCTTATAATTTGACGCAAAATACTAACGCGTTATCTATCAAATAAGGCGACAATCAAAACAATAGCGACTAAATGAAATGGCAAAGAACCCATTGATATTTTTTAACGTGACAGGACTAAGATAATTATTTCATATCCTTCTCTAAACCTATTTGAAGGAAAGTGACAGCGCTAATTTAAGATACGTTAAGAGAATTTATTTCTCGAATTGAGACCATTGTGTACGCAAAACAAGTGATTGATTTTGTATCCATAGTTTATTTATAACCTAGCTTGATGCGTAAACATAAAACCCTACGCATCAAAGTAATTGCATATCGTGTGCCAGCAAAAATAATCCATAAATAAAAAACGAACGGGCTCAAACCACACACACACACATTACGCCTATATCCCTTGCAGGGTAGGCAGAGCGTATATATGTAAAATACGGACACCTACGCCACGTCTGACAAAAATTCATTCATTCAGGTAATTGTGTATCACCATAGTGACAGGTTGTCAGCCCATCGCCTAAAGTTGCAATACACATGTAACCTGTAACAAGAAGGCACTTGATCAAGTACAACACCTAGCAGGACTTATGATCACTATCAGACTGAGTACCAACACCCTGACAGCTCAGTTGGCAGAGCAGTAGGGCTGTTCTTCACGGTCCCGGGTTCAAGTCCCGTCATTTTTTCAATGTCTTATTTTCATTAATGACAATAATATAGCCCTATACCCTGGGGGAGGTCTACGTCCACCAGTGGACTGCAATAGGCTGATAAATGTATGTAATAAAATAGCAATGTGAGTGCATAATAAAACCATAGCACACCTTTAGGTAACGTGCTTAACTACTTATACTACGTGTAGAATATAATGTGTCACCCCAACTTACCTACATTGTTACGACATGATAACCCCCACACCTTCCCTACTTTAATTACAACCTGTCAAGTTGAGTTACGACCCAGATCTTGGAAAGTGTTAATAAATTTAATATAAGACGTATTATTTGATACGATGTTCATATTAGCTGCCAAAGTAATGAGCTCCGTGTCTGAGGATAGAAACGTCAAAACTTTACACATACACATATACGCCTATAATCCCTTGCGGGGTAGGCAGAGCGTAAGCAGCCGAAAAAACGGCCATTTACACCACGTCTGACAAATGTTTGAGGGTTATTCGGAATATTGTGTATTGTGTGACAGGTTGTCAGCCCATCGCCTAAAATTGCAATACACACCCTCGAGTCCCTTAGTCGCCTCTTACGACTCCCACGGGAAAGATATGGGGTGATGCTATTCTAAGCCGGCATCACACGGCAAAACTTTGTGTTAAGTAATAAAGGTTTCAAAGTTCAAAAATAATACATTTTTAAATAGTTTTGTATTTAACGGCCGATGTGGCGCAATGGTAGTGCGACTGCCTGTGACGCAAGGGTTCCGGGTTTGATTTTCGATGGGGCACTCACAAAGTAGATTTAATCACGTTGTGAATTTGTTTCCAGTCAGGTTAGGAGAATGCAGGCTGAATCAACTGATTGTCCGAAAAGAAAGATGGAGGCGGTTGAAAAACTCTGACACCAAGGTTCATCGGGTCATTCGTCGACTTGGTGTCCCACACGAAAAGAACAACAAGAGAAATCCGATGTGGCGCAATGGTAGTGCGACTGCCTGTGACGCAAACGTTTGATGCTCGGTGGGGCACTCACAAAGTCTGGTTAGGAGAATGCAGGCCGAACCACCTGATTGTCCGAAAAGAAAGATAGATCCGTGCTTTGGTGGGCACGTTAAGCCGTCGGTCCCGGTTGCTGTATATGATTACTTAGACGGTGGTCATCACAAAATTATGTCAGAGGTCTACATCTAGTAATTGCGCATAAAGTATTTTCTAAATATGATTCGATTTATTTCTGTTCTTTTGATCATATAAGACGACTTTAAATAGCAACGACTACTATTTTACGTCTTCTACATATTTTATAACTTATTGTAAAGAAATGAGTCGATTTATTTGAAATTTTTAAAACTCTGTCGTATGTGGAAACTTGGATACAAAACATCTGCTTTGATTTGTTTACAAAAAGATAGAACCATAATCAAGAACTATAGAGCCACATTTGCAGAGTCTGAAAAATGTGTACCTAATTTCATAATCAATAAATTTTAATTCTCTATTATTACGCTACTTCAATATCCTCCTATCTTATTCTGTCAACATTACATATATGCACGAATTGACACGAATATCTCGTACAAATGTGGAACCAAGCAAACTATCTGCATTTGCATTCCGCCTAACACGACATCTGAATATTAATATAACAGAGACAGAAACGTGCGAGATGATTGAGACGTTTATAATGGGCACAACCACAGATAATGCCTATGTGGGGGAGAATAAGTGTGTGTGAAATTGATTATAACTAAAGCAAAGCAATGGTAATAGATAAGGATTGGATGAATTAAGGTAACGCTTAGTCACCTTTTTGACACTTACTTGTAGAATTGGGGTGATGCTATTCCAAGCTGGCATCATACGGCACTGGAAACAGATACAAGTTGAAAAGATAATTGAGTTGATTTAGTAACTACCTAAGCTACAGCCTTGAAATAGTTATAGATAAGGATAGATATTCAATTAGGTTGATATTTTCTTGAGTTTGCACAACTATTATTCATCATACATACATACATAAATCACGCCTCTTTCCCGGAGGGGTAGGCAGAGACTACTTCCTTCCACTTACTACGATCCTGGCATACTTCTTTCGCCTCCTCCACATTCATCAATCTCTTCATGCATGCTCGTCGGTTTAAGGTACTCTTGACCTGACCTTTCTTTAGCACGTCCCCGATTTGATCAAAGAACGTTCGTCGAAGTCTTCCCCTTCCGACGTTCCCATCCACACTTGCCATATACATCTGTTTCGTTAATCTTCTTCCATTCATCCTCTCTACATGACCAAACCATCTAAGCATACCCTTTTCTACACCAGTCACTACGTCTTCTTTTATACCACAACGTTCCCGTATCACGCTATTCCTTATCCTGTCACTCAATTTTACGTCAATCATACTTCTTAACGCTCTCATTTGTACTGCATTTATTCTACTTTCATGCTTTTTCTGCCATACCCAACTTTCACTCCCATACATAAGTGTCGGAACTAACACCCCTCTATGCACAGCCAGACGAGCCTTATCAGAGACTTTCTGGCTGTTCATAAAAGCGTGCAACGCTCCATTCACCCTGTTGCCGGCATTCACCCTTCTTTCGATGTCACTTTCACACTTTCCATCTGATGTTATTCATCATAACAAAATAATTTGACAAGTAGCTCGTGCATCATCATCATCAGCCCACATCCACCTACTGCAGGGCATATGCCTCTTCTCTATTGCGCCAATCTTCACGGACGGTCATGTGCTAAACTCATCCATAGAGATCCCGTCGATTTCGTGATATCATCGGACCACCCCGGGCTGATGGTCTGCCCGCTGATCTCCCTTGGCTTTGTGACTGCTAGGAAACGAAACGTAGGAATTGCAAAATCAAACACACACATATCACGCTCTTATCCCTCTCGGGGTAGGCAAAACGTCAACGGCCGTAAAATACGGTCGCTACCGCCACGTCTTACAATATTTGAGAACCGTTTCAAAAAAATCGTGTATCACTATAAAAACAGATTGTACAAATGAAAACCAGTGTCCGATAGTATCAAACTACAGGCTACAATTTTACAGGTGAAATTCAATTTTCATGGCAATGTGTCAGCGGCCGTAAAATACGGTCACACAAATATTTGAACACCGTTTCAGGAAAGTCTTGTATGACTTGAAAGGTTGTCAGTCTGTCGCCTAAACTTGTAATACAAATAAAACCTTTAAACCAATCTTACGATACCCGCTGGAAAGAAATAGGGTGATGCTATTTTAAGCTGGCATCACATGGCCAACTCAACTAATAAACACAACTTGAATCCATTTTATATTATTTCATTGGTTATAGAGATAGTATCTCTTGGTGACGTCTATTTGTTCTATCTCTGACCATCCATCTACCGTAGTATTAGCACTGGGAAATTCAATCAAATGGCGTGAAGCTACGCTTTAGCCTTCCAAAGGGTTGAGTGACATCTCTGCCTAATGGCTCGGAATGCTTGTCACAAGGGACGGCTCCTCAGCGGATAATCTTAGAGACGCTTGAGATAGAAAAGGGACAACGGACACTTGAGATATTGATGTTGTTTAGGACTTGATAGATTTCAAATATCTATAGAGCGAAATTTTGTGTGTGTATCTATAGAGCGAAAAGTGACCGATAGCCAAAACTTAAGACGGGCTGGTGATAAAGAACAACTTTCCGTAAGGTAGTTAAGCTACAAAAAAAGTGTGTTCGTGCCATCACAGATGCATGGTTTGATGATAGCTGTGAACCTATTTTTGTGAAACTTAACATACTTCCATTACCTTGCATGTATGTTAGAGACGTATGCGTTTTTGTTTCTCCCACCCTTAGTACTGGCCAAACATGGTGAAGTACAGAAGAGACAAATACAGACAAGCATTATGAATCTGCTAAATCAACCAAGATGTTATAAAAACATATATCATATGAATGTATTTAATAAATTCATGGTTGTTTAATTAAAAGAGAGATAGGAGTCCAAACTAGGTGAACCTGTGCTATAGATCTCCTAGCTCCAACATACTGACATCAGCAGACACTTTAAATTATTAAGACCATTAGTTAAAAATAATTTATAACTAAGTAGAATACAATTTGTATAAACGAAAATTGGTTATAATATTATAGTACTTAGTAAGAGTTTAAAGTTTAAATAAGAAAACTGATTATTATATCTATATAGCTAACTCTAATAATAGTACCCTTGTCGTTCCTGGCGCAAAACCTAGATTTAATAATTTTATGTATACTTGAATAAAAAAGATCAAAAGCATGCAGTTTAAATAAAAGAAAGAACAACTCGAGTCATTTTGTCATATACCTGCATTGTCAAAAAACATCTTTAAGAATCATTTCAAAAAAAAAATGGTACTGCATACGTCACGACCGTCAGAAATTTGATTTGTATCGACAAGCAGAACAAATAACAAGCAGCATTGAAGTATGCATGAGACGAAACAAGCTTACATTGAGCCACTCCACACTCCACACTGCCCAACTGGCACAAATCCAATAGTGATCTGAAACAGAACAGTTTTTTCCGCAAACTGCGCCAAGTTGATTAAAAAAAATTTTTATTTTTATTTTTTTTATTAATTGGGTTTGCTCTTGACTCTAGTCTAGGTCATAGGACAGAGACAGAGTCTAAGATGGAGCGAGCTCACCCAGAAGAAGCCTGTTGAGCTTTAATTAGTATTTCCACCTTCTTCTTCTTCTTAGCGAATCGATCTGGCGCTTTAAAATGATTTCATTATGATTTTACGACGGACATAGGAATGTGTTTTTTTATAATAATTTTGTCTTATCACAGTTTTCATTGAAATAAATCACCAGTACACCTGCACATACACACACACATCACATCACACTTATGATCCCTTGCGGGGTAGGCAGAGCCTAGTACTAGGCTCTGCCTACCCCCATAAGGTACCAAGGGTACTCCAAAAGTACTGAATTATTTTTATTCCGAGTTAGTACGTGATATTAATAATCAACTTATTCTCATAAAAAAGGCATTTTCTACTAATACATATTCATGTCAAGAAAAAATACTATTCGGGACAAAAATAATTAAGTTCCTTTGGAGTAGCCCTGGTACCTTATGTACTAAACCTACTGTACATCTTCAGACAAAGCTAATGAGCCGAATTTCAATAATATGATTACTAAAACGTATCTCAGGGTAGCATTAGACACTGTTGGACTCAAAGATCATCTATTATAAGTATTGTCATCTACGTAAGACACAAATGCTAAGTTAAATGGTTCTACAAGAATCACACGAAGGTTATCCTAGTCCTAGACCTAAATCTGTGAAATTAGAAAGTAGCTTCGTTTTGAAATACAAGTTATGGAAAATAACAAAATATATTTAAATGTTTTCGGGGGGCTAAAAAGATATATATATTTTGGCATTTATTTATTTAAGCAAGTTAATTGTGCACGCCCAATTCGCATGTCTTGTAGAAGACTCACTTTTTGTAGGTCAGCTGGAAGAAATTTCTTAGTAGAAATAAGTTCCAGTTGTGTCGTCATTCTTTGTATATTATGTCTCTTGTAATATTTCTTGTGTGCAATAAATGGTGTAATAATAATAATAAGAAACAAAGTTTATTTTTTTTAGGGTAGTAGTTCAAATGGAGTATCATGTAGAAAAGGGCTTGACTTGATGTTCTTGTTACGGAACCCTCAGTGGGCAAGTGTGACTCGCATTTGGCAGTTTATTTTATTTCATATTAGTAATTTTCCAACCTCCAGACAAAATTCAAGCATGCAATTTTCTCATTCAATACCAAGAAGTCTACATCAGCTATATTTAATAATATTCGAATGATAGCGACTTTAATTGTTTTATGACACTTTTTTAATGAGGTAAAATATTCCATGTGTTTTTCAGTAGATAATGATATTTTAAAAACCTAGTAATAACTAGTCTAGACCAATTTAGTTTGGGCTTTGGATGTAACTTCAAAGCGTAAATAAGGGATTTAAACGCTTATTATATTATATTATATTCTTTATTTGAAATTAGCATGGTCTGTGATTTCTTAGAAAACGTTTATATTTTATCTCATTTGTAGCTTTAAGAAAATTTGAGCCAAGTAATTTAACTTAAATTATTTCAATTTTTTAAAATTATACGCATTACACTAAAATATTATTTGACCGAACCTTGAAGAAGTGTAATGATAATTATTATACAAAAAGCATTAACATTCAGGACTGGTTTGGAATTTTTTATAGTGTCTCAAAATGCTTTTTTTTGAAAACTTGTAATATTTTCAAGTGCGGGCAGAATTTAAACCGGCGACTTTCGTCATTACTAGTGACGACGCCTCTTCCATCTGGGCTACCGCAGCTGGTTCCTTGCCCGCCAATTTTGCAAGTGTATTTAATGTCAGTAACGCGTGGCACGGCTCCATCTAAAGGGATAGTTTTGCAACTAATACCCAGCGACCAGATGCCAGATGGAAGAGGCGTCGTCACTAGTAATGACGAAAGTCGCAGGTTCAAATCCTGCCCGCACTTGGAAATTTTGCAAGTTTTCTAAAATTGTATACCTAACACTGGAAGTGTTTTAAAATTTGGTATTCAATGTCTCAAAATGCACTCACAGTTATGGACCCTATGATTTTAGCCCCGGGGCTAATAAAATCTACACCTGACTGTATGATGGGGAGCAGGAGCTCACCCGGAAAAGTTTTTTGGTTGTTCAAACAACCAGCTCAATCGCGCCCCAAGGTTTCAAAAGTTGTTCTAGGAAGAACGTATTGGACTGAATCTACCCGGCACGTGTAGGTAGTTCTCAAAATGGAGAATAAATGAATGTACAGTCAGTACAGAAGGAACGCGAAAAAGAAAAAAGTTCTTTCATACGCAAAGGCTCGTTAGGTAAATACCGCCATAAATACGTGGCATAAACAGAAATATGTCACAGTCACCAGTAAATATTCCTTACAGGTTGACAAAAGAAATAAATTACATGCATAAACGCAAATTGCCGTTCATTTTGTTTTGTGTGTGGTTTCGTGGAACGAATTGTTTGCAGAAAGGTGTGAAATTCAAACGGATCTTTGTATTATGAGAAATCGTATCATTTTTACGGATTTTGAAAAATGCTGTTATGGTGATACACCACCGACAAGAGCAATGCTCTTTAATATAAGAAGACCGAAGCTGTTATATTCTAAGAACCATAAACAAGTACATTAACATTATTACATACACATACACACACATTAGACCTACTATCCTTTGCAGGGTAGGCAGAGCGTAAACGGCCGCAATAAGGGCATTTACGCTACGTCTGACAAATATTTGAGGGTCATTCGGAAAATTGTGTATCGTCATAATAACAGGTTATCAACCCATCGCCTAAAATTGCAATACACACCCTCGAGTTTCTTAGTCACCTCCGACGAGAAAGAGTGGGGTGATGCTATTCTAAGCCGAAATTACAATTTTTTAAAAATTGGTAGAAGTTATTTACTTTTTGTATAAAATTTCATAATAATGTTAAATTTTAAGAAATAACTTCCACAATTAGTAAAGATTGTAACGCAGTTTATATGAAAAATACACTTTTATTGAAGTAGACGACCTATACTAAGTACCGCTCAATATTATCAACGTACCTACATTCAAAAATGGACTCTAAATCTCCTAACACCGTTTTGATGTTATAATTGAACGTAGATTGCGGAGTAGATTAAGATCAGTACACCGGCCATTGAGAACATTACTCAAACACTGTCCTGGCTAATGAGATACTGCCTGATGACGTCATTTAGTAGACTACTAAATCGCGGCAGTTTGGAAACATATTAATAATTGATTCACCCATCAGGCGAGTTTTGTTTGTAATAAATTATCGACCCACCCAGCGGTTCCAACCACTGATATCCAATTTCTCGTGGGCTAAAGTAAGTAAAAACATAATTAGCAACTAAACACTAAAGTATCTTTATGCCTTAAAAGTTAAGTAGCATTCTAACGGTGAAAGATTAAAAAATACCGTCCAGACACACCGAGCCGTCCAATGACGATGAACCCTTGATAATTATTATGAATATCACTTTGTAGTTTACACACTATTGCACCTTAAAGTTCGCGGGTTATTTAACAACTTCCAACCTGACGAATTTGGGTCAGTTATTCAGTGCAATTGATAGTTTTGATCCCATGAAAACAAAAAGTTGCCTTAACATAAATAGAACTGAAAATAGATCTGGATAACGGTTCGTATGTATAGTTATTTGAACCTCTGAAACAATATGTATGTTATGAAGAAGATCAATGACTGTGTTATTTTCATTTTTTTATTATTTACTGAGGTAATAAAATAAGCAAGAAATATAAAAATAAACTAACGAATTTGATATTATAAAAACAAAGTGTAAACTATAAGTTAAAGTATAAATTATTAGTGTTATTTAACGTTTTAATTTGTAATAATATTTATAATTGTTTCATGAATGAAAGTGTTCTTTACCTATTAATTGCAAAACCCTTACAAGGTTCATGTTTGAGTCCAGCATAATGTTATCTACAATCTTTGTACAACATGAAAAGGAAATTAACATTTGAGACTTTGAGAATCTAAATCATACTTTCATCTTCTGGTAAACTAATACCTTGCAAAAATAAAACATAATATTACTCATATACGTGGCAATTTGAGGACTGAAACATACATACATCTGGCATAATTAAATTAATTTATATGTACTTCTGCAAAATGACGGCAGATCATTTAACAAAATGAATGGTACAGCTCATTTTGTTAATTGCTTTATAAATTGGCTCCTCTCTAAAGCTACTTTTATTATTTAAAATTTTATCATGTTGTTGAAAAAACAGTATGATTAATTGCCCTGAATGACATGTAAATCTTATGAATGGTCAGAGATTTTTATAAATTTTTGACAAGTATAAATACGAGCACATGGCTGGTAATCAGCAATTTGTTCAATTAAACTTATTACCTGTACAATTTTTTACACTTATAGGATCAATAATGACTGAAATAGTGACCAAACATGAGGGTCTAACAACACAGTAACATGTCGTTTATCGTCCCACAAACCATGGACCAAATCGACCCTTCGAGTCTCAAATGTAGTAAAAGCCAAATCGCTACTTTTGGAAAATCGCAAAAAACTAAAATTGAAAATAAAAAATTGTTTGTATTTTTTACATTTCTTGAGCTATATTCGTGCTATTTATATATGTTATTAAGCGCAAAAATCCCTTTAAAAGTGTGTAAGCATCGAAAAGGTATCTTCAATAATTTAAAAGATAGGTGGTTTTTACTACATTTTTTTCTTATAAAATTGGTGTTTACGACAAAATTCGCAGTTTATGGGATAATCAAAATTGTTGTTAATACATTTTTTTTAAATAACAGCCTTACTTTGGGTAGTAAAACACCAAATTACAAATAAAAGAAAGAGATTATTGTAGTAAAAATTAGCATTTATTCAGTCATTTTCTGAATTATTTTCAAATGATTAATGAATTATTCTTAATTTTAGGTCCAAACTACATGTAATCATAAGAACCTGATAAAACATCAATTATAAAGAATATCAGTGTGGTAGTTTTGCACGATACCGCAGTATTATTCCGGTCTGGGTGTTAATTAAGAAAGAAGTTGAATGAAACCGTACCGATTATGCACTGACACATTGATTCGGGTAAATAACTGTTATTAACACCGGTCTGGCAGAATACCACTGCATTAAGCGTAAGACCAACTCACTGATAACCTTCATACATGAACTTTTATCACCTGGAGACCAAAGAATAAATCTATGAATCTTAAAAACTATAAATTAAAGTGACAATGTATTTATATAGTTTGAAACTTTTTCATGTTGAGAATGAACAACTAGGCAACTTTTTAAACATATTAACTGTAGTTTTTAACCTTAACTGAGATTAAACAAGAATATCTTCGTTATAAACTATGTTTCTATATTTTCACAGCTCGTGTCATTTCAGTCTTTAGCAAAGGAACTAGTGAGAGAAATAATGTAAAAACTAAAACATTTACCTTACTTATTATTATAACAAAACAACCATCTTTTAGAACTTTTTCATGTTGAGAATGAACAACTAGGCAACTTTTTAAACATATTAACTGTAGTTTTTAACCTTAACTAAGATTAAACAAGAATATCTTCGTTATAAACTATGTTTCTATATTTTCACAGCTCGTGTCATTTCAGTCTTTAGCAAAGGAACTAGTGAGAGAAATCATGTAAAAACTAAAACATTTACCTTACTTATTATTATAACAAAACAACCATCTTTTAGAAGTTAATTCTAAAAGATGGTTGTTTTTAAAAAGTTGCCTAGTTGTTCATTCTCAACATGAAAAAGTTTCAAACTGTATAAATACATTGTCACTTTAATTTATAGTTTTTAAGATTCATAGATTTATTCTTTGGTCTCCAGGTGATAAAAGTTCATGTATGAAGGTTATCAGTGAGATGGTCTTACGCTTAATGCAGTGGTATTCTGCCAGACCGGTGTTAATAACAGTTATTTACCCGAATCAATGTGTCAGTGCATAATCGGTACGGTTTCATTCAACTTCTTTCCTAATTAACACCCAGACCGGCATAATACTGCGGTATCGTGCAAAACTACCACACTGATATTCTTTATAATTGATGTTTTATCAGGTTCTTATGATTACATGTAGTTTGGACCTAAAATTAAGAATTAACCATCAGCATGATTTTAATTTTGATGAAAATCAATTGTTGTATAAACAATGCTCAGACAAAGATTTATATTACGACATTTTTCCGATTTGAAGAAAAGCAATTTTGAAAATAAATAATTGAAATCAAAATGTTGTTAGTGATAAATCGAAAAATAAAAAATCTTTATCTTTAATTAACCCGTCGTTTACCACGGTACACACGCTGTACCAGTAAATTTGCTACCCTTATCTACCACGGTACAACGTGTGTACCAGCATAACCGCTCGCGAGTTTTCATCTTATTTTTAAATAAATACGGCACATATTGGTATTTATGTACTGTATCTCGATTCATTGTGAAGTTAGCTAATTGAGAAACTAAAAAGTTGGCCATATTGTAAATAAAAAAATAACGAAGTGAAGTTTTTTCGCGTACTCTCGCCCACTTGACGCGCACGTGTTGATAGTTTGCTGCGAAGAAAATTGTGTTTTGGTGCATTTTTGACGACGAATATGTTAGTAATTGTTGTTTTATAGTTTATTTAGGAAACCTAGCGCAATAATACAAGAAAATTAGTACCGTCACCCATGTTTTTGGCGTAATAATACGAAATCGAAACGTGGAGTGCATATTTTTACACAATGTCCTAAAGTAAGCCCTTGTTTTATTACAATAATAAAGAATAGAGTATCATAACACCAACAAGATCATTGTTTATACATTTGACTCTCATAAAAACACAACAAGACCCTGGTGTGCTTGTTTGGAATGTGGTGATAAGAGTTTTTTTACATAAGCGCCCGCCGGCGCGCTAAGTGTCGATTTAAGTGGTAGACGGCGCTTTTTCGCGCGGCAAATCTTGGTAAACGAAAGGTTAAATAACTATAACATTTGCAGCTCGATTCAAGTTCGTTAAACTTTCTACTTCAGTTGGATTTTGAATTAAATTTTAGACATTTAGATAATTAAAGTGTCTTAAAAATGGAAAATAATACATTTTACGACATTAACATTATGTATAGTGTTACTGTCGTAAAAGTGTTTTTTCAGACACATTGGCCATTACGACTAAATAATCTTGAATAATTGCAGGCATCCCAGTAAAAATAATGTCGTAATAGCATCATTGCAAATTTCTTTGTCTTTTACGACTATTTAACCGTTGTCACATTCTTGGATTTCAAAAGTAAAAATGTTGTAAAAGCCCTGTTCATATATAGACGTCTTTTACGACAGTTGTCTATGTTAAAAGTGGTGTTTACGACTATAAATTTAAAAAAAAACTGAATTTTGACGCTCAAAAATCTGTGTAGTAAAAGCCATTTTTCTCACGATATCAAAATTCTAAATATACAGATCGATAGAGCTTGAAAAACTGCATAAGATAGCACTAAAAGTCCATTTTGGCCAAAATGGCTTTTACGACATTTGAGACTCGAAGGGTCGAAATGTCTACACAAACGTCAAATAAGTTTGCGAACATAACGTTACAGTTATGTAACTTCCAGTGGCCTAAATGTAACGTATGACTCAATTTGTCACAAATTTCCCGATCGCAGTTCAGTCAAACACAAGCGGTCCATACATCAACATCCAAACGGAGATAAATATTCATTTCAATCATGAGATGGGCAATGTCGGCTGGTTTTATGTCAGCCATTTTGAATTCGTCCGAACGCGCCAGTAATATAGTGAACAGTCGCAATATTCCGCTTGTTAATTTTAAGTGGCACTGTGTTTTACTAAGCGTTACTTACTGGCTGTCTAAAATTATTTGACACAGTAATTTTGTCCACAGATTGCTTAGTAACGTACGAAATATCTAAATGTAATAAATACTATTTCTATGACGACCATAAAGTGGATAATAATGATTATGTTGTTAGGCGTGACATCAAAAATTGTATTGTTTCAGCGGCTATAGTTTAAATTTTTGACGACTGATTGCATGTCGTAGATAGTAGGCAGTCTCATTGATGTCAAAATTAATATGACCCCACTACTATATAGGTAGTGCCGACCAAAAGTTGTCTTGTTTGACGTCTTGAATCAGTTCTTATTAAGATTGAATTAATTTTGATTTTCGTTCTCACCAAACGATTTATTGTTAAAATTTTTAATTTAAATATCTTCATATATTATATTAAATATATTCATCGTAGAACTTTTTAACGTGCCCCGTTGCGTAGCTACCGTAGCAGCTCGTAGCACACGGCATGTTCATAATTTCATATGCTTCAATTCAAGGGACTTACGATACGTACTGAATTCAAGAACTTCTAAATCTGCTATTGATAGTTTCCAAGTAAGAAGTGATTAATCGCGTAGTGAAATTGGAAACTGCCAAAAGTCATTAGGTTTGGAGCCAGCACTTCGAGTGTTGAATTAAGTTCCCTTATGTAGCACTTCTACGATAACTCTAAAATATATAGAGGCAATCAATAAGGGTGAAATGTATCATAAAAAATGTGAATTAATTCGTGTTAAGCTGGTTCTCACACTGCACATAATTGCAGTATTTGGACTGTCCAGTTTTATTGACGTTAGGTATGAAAGCGTATGGAAACTTAAATCATGGCACACGACGCCGCATCGCCGTGCCGCTTCACAAGCGTGCGGCTTAACTTACTTTATACTGTAATTTTAATTTTGTTTGTCTCTCGCTATACGACAAATTACCTATAGACCATGTGACGAAACATTTCGGCACCGATTGTAGAACCTTTTATAGGAAAAAGCTTTTTACTCTGTTCAAGAGTATTTAAATTGTAAATTATTGTGTTATTGTTCTACTGTATTACTTGACTGGGCCGATGGCGTAGCGGATAGTACCCCTGCCTGCTACGCCGAGGGTCGTGGGTTCGATCCCCACAAGACACAAATATTTGTTAAGTCATTTTCAGATATTTGTGTTTAGCCTGGGTGTTTCTATGTATATTATGTATTTATTTACAAAAAAAAAGTATATATGTATTAATATCAGCTATCTAGTTCACATAGTACAAGCTTTGCTTAGTTTGGGTCTAGATAGCGCTGTGTGAATTTATTGTTCTGGTTATTTATTATTATTATTATGTAGTTATCTTAAGATAATTTCTCCTTTCAGAGGGTTTCTTCCCTATCTCACGGGCCTTAGCCAAGCGAGGAAGGGTCTTATGAGTCTGTAGTAACAGAAGTTGTCAAGAATTTCCTGACTGTTCTGCATGTATTTAAAACTACGGCCTTTTGTAACGTATGACAAACATTCGGGTGTATCTTTAAGGTTTTCAAGCTGTCTTTAAGTCACTTAGGGATGACTCCAGTGGAAGACAAAACTATCGGTACGATGTGAACAGTTTCTATAATTACTTTCTATAACATTATTTCTATCTACTGAATGAGCTGACCTATATATTTTATTTTCTTGACGATCAATTTATAGTGGACTACGATTTTATGAACTACGTATTGAAATTTCAAAACCTGTTATGTAAAATAAATCAACCAAACTAAACTATTGCGAGTTTCTGAGAATATTGCAATGCTGACAGAAAACAAATACACCAGAAATATACCAAATAAGTCTATTTTTATGACATCTTTATCTTCACTTGATTGCCAAAAGCCGTTTTACTGATCCCAGCAACCTTCAAATTGAGATACAATGAGGTCATGATACTTCCATCACCTTTATCATAAAAAAGTCGTTCAGCGGCGGAAATGGCGCTCGATTTAGCTACTCGTAAAGGACTAAAGGCTCTATATGAGCTGAATATTCTCGTCGCTTTCTTAGGTCTAACGCGTTTATGTATGAGAGTTTTTGTAGTTTCAGAATTCAAGGTTCTTGTATTACAACACTACTTGCGTTGTCTGCTAAACAAATCTAGGAAAATTTAAGTAAGCAAATACTGGGCCCGGATTCTTTTAATTTTGTATCCCTTGCAATGCCAGCGACACTCAAGTGTATTTTTATTATCACCGTGATTTTCTATACTTCAAATTGTTGGCAGAATACAAAATGGCAACTGCCCTACTGACAGGCCATTGACACACAACAGGCCCAAGAGGAAGTAAAATGGAAAATAATTATAGAACATATTAATATAGTGAAATTATGAGAGCTAAATAAAATAATGAAAATCCAAACATATTGATTACTTACACGTATAAAATAACTCCACTAGCCACCGGGTAACATTTTTGTCCAATTGTTTTTCATATTAAGACCCATGTTTATTGAGTAACTATGTTCAGATTAATGAACTGATTCATACAATACATTATTTAAGCAATTTTTTGGAGCTCTATGTAAAACTCTTCGTCGAAGCTCATCACATTTAAGCTACTCTTATACAGGGTGTCGGCGCAAACATGGCGACACATTACACTGGCTGAGTATAGGGTGTTCCAAAATATACACGTTTATAAGCTATTAGCAAATCGTGTTAAGTTTAAGGGAGACTTTTCTGCCATGAGCGGAGCGTGTCGCCGTCAAATCTTACTAAACCAATTTTTTAAGCTTGTAAGTAAACGTATTATGCAAAAATATACGTTTACAAGCAACAGTAAAAGTCAGCAAAAAAGAGTGAAACAGATAGCAGAAAGTGGTCATCCGTGTAATGTCGAGTTAGAATAGCATCACCCCATTTCATTTCAGTGGGTGTCGTTAGATGTGACCAAGTGGCTTGAGGGTTACGTGTGTATTGTAGTTTTAGGCGACGGGAAACCTGTCACTACAGTAACATTTTCGTAAATTTTCTGAATAACCCCTTAAATGTTTGCCAAACGTGGCGTCATTATTTGTTTTTTTAATGAGCGTTTACGCTCTACCTACTGCAAAAGGGATATAGGCGTGATGCATGTAAAAACGTTAAGCTATACAAATTTCACAAGCGGGAAGGCGGTTTTCATGACTCTATCCTAGGTCACTTAAATACAGTCACATCATATCAGCCTATAGCAGTTCACTGACTACGTAGGCCTCCCCCAGGGTACGCCATTAGGCACGATCTCTCGTTTTCGCCATCTAGTCGCTACCAGCCGCCTTCTTTAAGTCATCGGTCCATCTGGCCGAAAGTCGTCTTACGCTACGCTTGCCGAGGCACATTTTATACACTCTTTTATGTGGCAAGCAATACCACAATAGTATAAGGTAAAATTTTACTAGTGACCGATAGCAAAAACTCAAGACGATCACAGGTATCTAGTAATAGGAATTAATTTCCCCCAGCAAACATAGGTCGAAATATGAAACAAGAATTTGGACCTCTCATACAAAGTTACCGATGAGCTGATTAAGGTTACTAGGGAAGCTCAAAATATTTTGATCATATTTCAACCTATGTTCACCTATGCCCACTAAGCGGTGGAAGGCTCCGTAAGGGGCCGCCTGGCTTGCGACCACCATCACACCAAAGTCTGGCGCCAAGTAGCTTGCTGCGTTCTGTCAGTGTGTGCCAGTGCCTTAACAGGCTTCTTCTGGGTGAGCTCGCTCCATCTCAGACTCTATCTCTGTCCTATGACCTAGACTAGAGTCAAGAGCAAATCCATCATTAATAATAAAAAATAAAAGAATGTTCATTTGGGGAAAATTGATCTTTATCACTAGGTATATGATGTATGTATGATATAGATAGGATAACCAATGAAAACCTCAATTTTGTTGATACTTACTTTTCCGCTGCGCTAGTAATAATAAACACTGACTTATATAAAGAGTGTGCTTATCGCCTAAGTTATGTACACATTTTGGGTTTGCCTTCGGTCTAGAGTACCTATATAACGTCCTTCGTACAAGGTTGTTGAGAAAAGGTTGGCACCGTTTCGTACAGTTTTCGAAGTAAGTAGGTAAACATAAAACGAATTTCGCATTTTTACGAGTAGGTAGAATTTTAATTTATTGTAATACATGTGTTAAAGGAAATGTATTTTGCGTTATATGAAATTTCTGATTGAATATGACCAAAATGCTAATGAATCTGGCAGACGAAAGGAAATTGTATTTGTATGGAAATAAGATTCTAAATTGCAATTTCCTTTCATCTGACAAACGCATGCGTTACGGTGCGATGAAAATACGCGGCGACGGAAGAAAAATGGGAGAAGCGCCTTAAAGCAAGCACATAACTACCGTTACTTTCAGTTGGTATGTAAGTACACGGTCATTCTTCTACAGTTAATGCTAAGTCTAGAACAATGCTGTAGAAAAGTAAAGTAATTTAAAATGTATCGTTTATCTATAATTTATTGCAGCTTCTCTGAGTTAAGGCCGCTCCGTGATTAAATTAGTAATTTTTTAATGCATGCGATTTCGTTGGTAGATACGATTAACACCTTCTTTTTATGTACTTATAATGATTTTTCACTACATTATCTAAGTTATGTTCACAGAAAAACAAGAGCTCGATAGATTTGTTTTCCAAAGTTCGATCAATATGATCAATTGCATACTGGTGTAAGTATAGCAATCTTAAAATTATTACACATTATTTTGTTGCAAATACATTACGTTTTTTACATTGCTAGATTCTTATTTATTGTTTAATTGGCGATACATTTCCAAAAATTGTCTTAACAGTGCAATTCTGCTCTGTTCTCACACACAAAGATTTGCCGTTTGTAAGAAAGAGACGTTTACTAGTTCACGGCAGGCGCTTAAACATAGCACATTCAAATTAAAATTACCTTCAAACAGTCCCAATAGAAAATCCCTCCTGAATACAAACGATGTCTTTGAGAAGCCTCGATCCACCTATCATGTAATACATCGGCAGTAAAACAGATATAACTGCCTTCAAACATGGCGTCTCTAATTGGCAGTCAACCTTCGTCTTAGAGATAACATCGTGTATCCGAACCCTCCATGAGGATGGAATTTTCAAGTTGCAGAAGAAAAATACATTTGGTGGATACCGCTGTGGTAGTAAGATTCATATATATAAGATTTCAAGTGAATTCCGTGGAAATATCACGAGATTTCGTCTATTATTACTCGTAGATCTGAAACAATTGTTATTGGAGATGTTAGTAAAGTAAACCCAATGGTCTAAGATTGAAAATTTAACTAACAGAAAGTTATTTCTTTCTTTACCGTGTGAGACACCGATTTGACAAACGACTCGATGAACCCTGGTGTCAGAGCTTTGCAACCGGCTACAACCATGAGTAGGCCGCTGACATGGTTATGTATCGTCCATTTTAGAAAGTTATCATAAAGCCCAGTATGGCTAGGTTATCATTATTTCAAAAATAATAAAGTAGTTTTTTTTGTTTATAGTTTCTGGACCATTAGGCAAACCCAAATTATTATTGTGTTGTTGTGTGGTATATGCTAACGTAATAAAACAATTTTAAACGGATTTAAATTGTGTTCATATTGGATTATACAATTCCTACCTTTCAAGCTCTCTACTACGAGTAACTTAAATCCGTTTAAAATTGTTTTTTTTTATGAGTAATAATAGTTGTGCAAATTCAAGAAAATATTATGATAACCTAATTTGGTTTGAAGTGTGTAAATTTTCACATAGACAGTACTGGTATATTTTATAATATTTACGTTAATTACAACCAGCATTATTTTTCATAAAATATGAACTATTATACATTGAATCGAAAACTTTCGCAAGCTTAAAAAGGACATAAAATGTTATATGTGCTTTATAGAAACACATTATGCAATTGTACAAAAATATGCGACCTAATTTAGAATTGTTGTAAATTATTTCCTCAAATGCGTTGTCATCCAATTTGTTGGAATAAGATATGACAACCTGCCCAAAAAATAAAATTATATCCATTGCGTAGAAAATATAGAAGATATTTGAAAAGGAGTATATTACAATAAACCAACATTCTGGTACTAAACTAATATACGCCAGTGTGTTTAGACATTGGTAAGTTTTAATATTGAAATCACAAGAATTTTAATAGAATCTCAATCGTGAACTTCTTGCAAATTTAAATGAAATTCTTTGGTCAATGCAAACTTCTGAATGCAATCATTAAGAAAACCGACAGTTAATTCTCAAAGTGCTGGGAGAGAAGCAAAAAGATTAAAAAAGGGAAGTGGATTTTAAATTAAGTTGGTTCTTAAAACTGTGTAACTTTCGAAATATTTCACTGGGAATGTTTCTATCGCGGAGAACAAAAGTTTCATATGCGAAATTAATACTATTTTGAACTTTAAACTTACGTACTATTCAAAGTTTGTTTTACTAGCTATGCTAACTATGGTCTTAGATAGATAATATACAGGAAGTAATCTTTTTTTGGAAAAACAAAATATAAAGTTAATAATTTCAATTTCATTTCAATTATGAAAAAATGAAATTAGTATTTTTTAACAGGAAAACAAGTCAAATACTCGTATTTCTTCTTTGTCGCTAGAATTGTGACGTATGAATGTCACCAGTTTGAAATATATTATCGTTAGACAAGTGGTGAAGTGCTTAATGAACTAAAATCTAGCTTTCTATTTATATTCCATATTTTTTTCGGACAATCAGGTGGTTCAGCCTGCAATGCCCTAACAAGGCTGGAAACAAATTCAAATAGTAATAAATATCAACTTTGTGAGTGCTCCATCGAGATTTGAACCCGGAACCTTTGCGTCGTAGGCAGTCGCACTACCACTGAGCCATATCGGCTGTCATTTTTAAGTAGATCATAAATACATTACTGTATGTTGCTGGATTAAAAACTTGTCACCCGACACGGAGATTGCCAGTTGCGTTCCTTATGTATGCAACACCTTGCTTACTCGCCAACTCACCTGCAAAGCGTGGTGAATGCCAATACCCGCCAAAATGCCCAGCTGGGGAGGATTGTTACTTTCTTACTCCTGTGTCTTAGGGACCCAAAGTGGGTCTTGGCTTCCGACACGAGTTTCCGCAACTTGTCCCGATCCTGGGCCGCTTCACGAGGATTACATACATACATACACATATCACGCCTTTAATCCCTTGCGGGGTAGGCAGAGCGTAAACAGCCGCAAAAAACGGCCATTTACACCACGTCTGATCAATGTTTGAGGGTTATTCGGAATATTGTGTATCGCTATAGTGACAGGGTGTCAGCCCATCGTCTAAAATTGCAATACACACCCTCGAGTCCCTTAGTCGCTTCTTACGACTGCCACGGGAAAGATATGGGGTGATGCTATTCTAAGCCGGCATCACACGGCAAGCGAGGATTGTTGTCCATAAATGCTACTACATTAATTTTTTCTTTAGCAAAATATCTCTCAATTGTTTTACTTCGCTACAGCAAAAAATCTCTCAATACAAACTGAGGGGTCCATTTGTAAGAATTACATTCAACTTGAGTTCTTAAGACAAACTACTTAATTAGACTAAGTACAGTTTGTACAATTAACTAATTTACTTTAGATACTTGCTCGAATGTAGGAACAAAAGAAACGTTGCCTTCTGCCCGTGCAGAAATAATTAAATGAAAATAACAAAATTGAAAAAGTTTGTAATTGTATTTAGAGAATTGGCCTTAAAAGGTATTTCAGCGTAAGTTATTTCAAAGGTGAATAGATAATTATCTTTTTAATAATGCTTTTCATTTGTCTACAGAAAATCGTTTCACGGAACTGTAATTTACATTTTACAAGAACAATTTGATGTTCATAGCAGATGTAGTAAGCAATTATATTACAAGTTACCTACTTGTAACAACTACTAAAGACCAACCTAATTGGCAATAATTGTACCTACGAGGAATTGTAATGGTATATTGCAAATTGTAATTCCCTGATACGATCTCCTGACTTTTTATTTTATATAAGGGGGTTTCGAAGCGTAACTAGCGCTCTTATCACTTAGAAATTCATGTCTCAATGAAAAAGTATATTTTTTGCGTTATCATCACTTCAAAATTCATTACTCGATGGAAACGTATAATTTATCGAATATCCGTTTCTGTATAATTTATCGAATATCTGCTAGATTGAAGTACAGATAGTTACCTAAGTATATTGACCGAATGTCATATAAGTAAAAAACTTTAAGCACTTTCTCTATCTGCAACTACCTTGAGCTATTGATACTTGAAGCAATTTCTTTTTTTTTACTCTTTTTTATTAATGATGGGTTTGCTCTTGACTCTAGTCTAGGTCATAGGACAGAGATAAAGTCTAAGATGGAGCGAGCTCACCCAGAAGAAGCCTGTTAAGGCACTGGCACTCCCACACACTAACGGAACGCAGCAAGCTACAAGCCTATGTTGCCGTTGCCCTGGGTGGACCGCTAGGAGGTAGATCCCATACCACCCCTAAATTTCTGTAACTACAGCAAAACTACTATTATTAATACAATATTCTGTTATAAAAATTCAGCATCTGTATTTCTGAATCTGAAAGAAATTAATTTTCGTTCAGTAAATTTTTCTTTGAGTTGTTTTTTATGGATGAAGAACAGCCGATGTGGCGCAGTTGTAGTGCGACTGCCATGTTCTATTCCCGTCCCGGTGGGGCACTCACAAAGTTAATATTATCACTTTTTGAATTTGTTCTCAATCTGCTTGGGGTAGTGCAGGCTGAACCACCTGATTGTCCGAAGAGATTGATGATTCCGTGCTTCGGAGGGTATGTTCAGTCGTCGGTACCGGTTGCTGCATATGATTACTTAGACGGTGTTCGTTACACAATTATGGCAGAGGCCTACTACTAGTAGTAGGGGGTTGAAAAACTCTGACACCAGGATTCATTAGGTCGTTGGATGACTCGGTGTCCCAAACCCAAAAAAATGGATAAGGGCCCCAGTTACGCTCCGGAATCCACTTAAGTACCTGTGCTGACTCCCTGGATTACTTTTGTAATAAAGCATTGCAGCAGGTAGCAGCATTTTGTCCTATCTGAGTATCTCATTCCAGTGATGCTGGCTCGGAATAGCATCACCCCATTTCCTTTCTACGAGTGTTGTTAGAGGCGACTAAGGGATTCGAGGATTTCATGTGTATTACAATTTTGGGCAACAGACTGTCAACTTGTCACTCTAGTCTAGTCATACATGATTTTTCTGAAACGGCACTCAAATATTTGTCAGACGTGACAAATATTAAAGCTCTGCCTTCCCCACAAGGGATAATAGGCGTGACATGTGTGTATATAAGTATCTCAATACATCCAAACGATCATTTTATCAATGAGAGAAAGTTGATCGAATGAGTCGGCCTTCTGTACCTTAACTGCTTCTAGACAAATTAATACTAGATAGCAATTTAAAAATCGGCTAACTTCGAGTCGGACTCGCGCACGAAGTGTTCCGTATCATTATCTATAAAAAGGCGCAAAAAAACACGTGGTTTGTTTTGTATTGTTTATAAATATATATTTTTTTGTTTTTTGTATAGCAGCAACAGAAATACAACATCTGTAAAAATTTCAAATGTCTAACTTTCGCAGTTCATGAGATATAGCCTCCATACAAAAAAACTAGTTTTTTGTATGGGAGCCCCCTTAAAAATGTACTATATATTATTTTTTGTATTTGTTGTTATAGCGGCAACAGGAATACATCATCTGTGAAAATTTCATCTTTCTAGGTATAACGGTTCAGGAGATACAGCCTCGTAACTGTAGGACGGACGGACAGACGGACAGCCAAGCCTCAGTAATAGGGTTTCTGTTATTACCTTACCTACCTTTGGGTAAGGAACCCTAAAAACAATTTGTGGAAAACGCTGCCTTGCATGTTATGTGGCGTCGTAAAAAGATGTTACAATCATAACTAACCCGACTTCATTTAGTGAACTGGTTAAAACTATGTCTGTTATTACTGGAATTACTCAAACTTTAGCAATTAAGTGTAAACAAACGTTGGCTATTACAGCTAATGATGTTATTTTCTGTTAGCGTACATAAATCACGCCTATATCCCTTACGGGGTAGGCAGAGCATTAACGGCCGTAAAATGTATATTAACACCACGTCTGACAAAAGTTTGAGGGTCAATCAGATAACTGTGTATCACTATAGTGACAGGTTGTATGCCCATCGTTTAAAATTGCAATACACATCTAACCCTCGAGTTCCTTAGTCGCCTCTTACGACTCCCACGGGAAAGAAATGGGGTGATGCTATTCTAAGCCGACATCACATGGCATAAAGCCGGTATCACACGGTTTGTATCACAAAATACAAAAGCAGCGCTGTGTGACGCGCGTCGCCCGCGTGTCTGTGGACCCACGGCGCGGGAACAGATAGTGCAACCCGTATAAACACGACGATATCTTGCCGTATTACAGCTATTTAGACATGATGCGGGTTCTAAATTCAGACGAGTACTGTCAAGCCGCATAACCTCCTGCTAGGTATCTCGCAGTTGCAGCGTTCACACAGACACATCTAGTGCATGTCTCGGCGCGACCTGTTTTTGGTAGAAAAATAGTATTGAATCGTAATTTAAATGAATTCCATAACAGCGACAGGCATACGTGCGGCCCGTTCAGCGATCTGAGCAGTATCAAATTATATTCTATTGATTATCATGACTTAGATAGTTTCCATAATATACAGCCATGCTAATTTATATGCTTAATTTTTTCAAAAATATTGCAATCGTTTATTGTTTCTGAACCATTGGTCGAAATCAATTTATGATTTTGTGTCTGAATAGGATGTGCTGACGTACTTTCGGTTGCAGTGGATAAAGACATCTCAGATTGCAGGTTTTTTTTTACTGTGTAAACTGTAATGTAGACAATACAGGTATTTTTTTAGATATAATTTTAAAACTTAAGAAATCAATTTTTAAATGAGCTCCCATACATTGTATCGAAAATTAACGCAAGCGTAAAACATGACGCAAACTTTTCGAAGTTCATTCATAAAACTAGTTCTAGGTACAAAAGGGCAACAGATAATTCAGTTTAGTTTTAAAGTTATGAAGGGTAAAGTTGTAAATAATAACAACTGGAACTTTTGATTGTATTTTATTAAAACTTTTAGTCTGTATTTTCAGTAGTAAGTATTTATTACGAAGTCTCTTACAGACTGTACCGATATTTTAGCTATACATACACTAACATGGTAACAAAATTTGTGCATTTTGGATTTAAGTATATTCAACAAATGTCTAAAACAAACAATAAAACAATCTTCAATACGCGGAATAAACAATTTACAAAACTTCCCATTTGGAAATAATTTTATCAAATATTCTTACTTAAAATAAATAATTACATTTAAAATTTATAATAATATTATTTTGTCCACTTTGATGATATTGTTGGACGGTTTACAGGAAAATATTTAAACTTATTAAAACTGGAATGAACATTTAAATAAAATAAAAAACTGAAACTGAAATACATTTCCAGGTATTGCTTCAAAATAATAAAAGATAATTTTGGTTCAGTCATGGTTCAAACAAAAAATAATAAGGTCCCTAACTACGAAACACTAACAGTGTAGGATTTATACAACCTGTTATACCGTTGTCTAACACTATTTACATATTTACATACACTATTGGTCCGTCTATGTTAGAAATTATAAAATATCATAATAAACAATTTTGTATTGTTGTCAAAGGTGTACGGGGTATGAAACCTTATACTATTGCACAACTGTCGATGGTTCATCAATTACTTTTTGGAACTGATTGCCTGATCATGAATGTGCTAATGTGATGTAAACTTATGAACCAATGATACCGTGGGACATTTTGGCAAAGCGTCGGTGCCTTTTATGCTCCAACCGAGGAAGCAAGAAGACGTAGCATTAATGATCAATGGCGATCAATGAAAATAAGTGAATTTAATTAATGAAGAACTTTTACATTAACTTGATCTGTGCTCTGTGTTTCTTAAAAACCCTTTGCCGCCAATGATAAGTTATGTATGTTAGAAAATACGGCGTTATTATAGCTTGTGTTGAAACACAAGTAATTTCTATCGGGTATACGAGACAAGCAAGCCATTATTCTCTGGGGGTTACGAAGTATTTTACTCAATTGAAACGTTGCAATTCAATTAAACACATGAAACATTTTTAGGCTGCATATTAATTAATCTTGAAGACCTTAGCCTCAACTATTTTAATTTTTTTCATTTGTAATTGCTGTTCACCTTTTTCGACAAATTATAAAAAAGACAAATAAATATGATTAGAACTATGATTTCTTTACATTTAACATACCTATTTGAAAACGAACCAATTTGAGGACTTCCTATAAATTAAGAAACAATTTTATTGCTTCACGATAACATTTATGAGGCGACTAATAAATTGGTGTTCTTTAAAGTCTTTTTTTAGTATTTAATTTTAGCCGCCAAAATTTCTGGTTCATAAATAGCGCTTTTCCAGTAAAACGAAATGAAATTAAATTAACTATATTTAATGTAGGATAGTACTGTACTATCACTTATTGAGGTCATGACCGTCATTGTGAAAAAAAATGTGTATAATACAATTTTCGTTTTTTTTTTTTGTAATAATTTTGTATTGGCCTGATAGAAAACCGGCTTCGAAAATAAATTACAAACATAGGTACGTACTTATATCTTTAAAACGTACTCAAAAACAAGAAAAGCTTTTATGAAACAATTAAAATAATATATTCATATTATAATTGTTGAAACCGAAAAGAAATAGTGACTGATTAATGCATTCTGAAAAGAGGAATTGGGTTAAAAATATATAAATTATTTCGACAATTTCATCTAAAGGATGGATATGCGACTGAGCTACAGAATTATTTACAATTTACTTACTAATAAGTTTATGTACAGTCATGTACACTGAAAATTACATAATTTTTATTATATCGTCCGCTAGAATGAAAATTCTTAAACACTTTCACCGTTTTTAAGATATGATTGTCACTGTTTGTCTTAAATTTATCACTTCACTAGAAGTCATTAAAAAACCTTCTCAATTTCAAGTGGCACAGATAATATAAAGTCCTGTCTTTGATAATTACACATAGGCTACTCGAAAATCACTAAAATTTAAAATTGAATCACCTACAACATTAATTTTACTAGAGAATATTGAAATTTCTTTGTTAGATAAAACTTTTACAAGCGCCAGGCTTGCCTCAAGCGAATCTTAGTGTTTGACTTGGGAAATTAACTCCTAGATCTGAAGAAAATTTCTTATTCCTTACAGATAATTGCTAATAGAGGATCAAAATCTAGTGATTTTAGAGTAATCTTCTAAATGTAATTATGGTCTGTGACGCACTTGAGAAGGTCCGGCTCAAGTCACACGATCTCGTCGTGGTGTACCACGTCACTGCAACTGCCGGCCCGTTGCAGTCAGGCCCTCTGACGTCACACCCTCAACTCCTCCATCGTCACGTTCGATTTTGCGTTCAGTTGCGTGTTCTTCTTCGTCAGCGTGCTTGTGTTCATTATCTGCATCTGATGCGTTGATAACAACGGCTGATTCTCTTGCAATTGTCCGCTTGCTAGAGTATTTATATTTGTTTTACCTATTTTTGGTGGCGGGGGCGCTCGAGGCAACGTCGCCATACTGGCCACGTTATTGCTAGGAAGATCCGCAAACTCCGGAGGAGGCAGTTGATGATGGGAATGCGTGTGATGGTGACTTAAAATCGTAGCAGGATCGTTTTTCAAACTAGTCTGATACGTCAAAGCACCTTCTAGATCTCCGCAAATATTATTAGGCATTTGCCCGTTTTCTACTCTTTTCTTCAAATGAGAGCCGTTTGGTCCGTCAGGACCGTTCATTCTAGTCTTGTCTCTTTGATAGTATACTCCAGCAAATATAAGTACGTTAAGTATTAGTAAAGAACATCCTATTGCTATCGTTACACTAAGGGCAGTTGAGTAGGCAGCAAAACCGTCTTCTGGTTGCGATGCTGTTGTTGCTTCGAGTTTATGTAAATCAGTGCTTGCAGTACTCTGCGTAACAACATTCACACTTATACCATTAAAATTCAATGGTGAAGTAATATTTAAAACACTAAGTACTGGTATTTTGGTAGCAAGCGCTGAATCAGTTAGTACTAAGTCTGTAGTTTTCTTTATAGGTGGAATGATTGTTTTGAGCGTTGGTTGTGGTTGTACATCATCATTGTCCAATTGGTGATGTGATGGAGGCACGTCTTCACCGCCGGGTCTGTGCAGATCTGGCACCAAGTTTAGCCAGAATGACAATCTGTTGACAAACAAAAATATTGAATACGTACGTACGTATTAAGTACTAACCACACAATTGTTTTTTTTTTAAGTTTTTATTGCCTTACATCCTATTCTATGAAATCTGGTGTCAAAAATGCTACACTATTTGTTACTTATATTTTGTTACAATTTTTTTTTAATTTTTCACTTGATCGAGTTTAAAAGACAAATTTTGTATTTATGTGTATACCTGTGTGCTCTGTAGTGATTCTTCAACTTGGACTTGATGTCAATGTTCAAATACTTCTTGTGGACCGCCTCATACGCCGTCCACTCAATGTTCTTCATCCTCACCCGTTCTTGTCTGCCGGCTCGAATTGGGTCACTCTCTTGAGCTTCATTGGGATTCCTAAGAGAAAAGTTCTTGTATAATAAATTGACTCAAAAGCGTTCTTACCGAGTCAAAGCGGTTCTCCCACTATGACAAACTGACGGACGTATCTTCCAGCAAAAGATACTATGGCACACTGCAAGGCAAGCGATTTTACCAAGCTGTAGGGAGACGCATCTGTTTGTCTGTTATAATTTAGAATTTACCAAAAACAAAAAAAACTCTTTACAGATTGCGTGGCGTTAAATAAATAAAAAACAGCCATCTGTTTTCTATACAATAAAAAGTCCAGGCTGTGCAACGTAACTATCTTTAAATTATGGCAAATATTTTCTCAAGCAACCTCTAACTTCAAACTTCAACAACAAAACTGGCCATCAGAAATGCTTTTCCCACGTTTAAGACTAAAGACTATTATGATTTATGACTCTAGCAGCACCTAGCAGTGTTTTATAGAGATGCAGGAGCGATCGTAAAACGTGAGACCATAAGGACCTATTAAATTCCATAGCGTATAGTGGTAAAAGTTTTCTACGTTTTGCTTGTCAATTTTACTCTCTGTCAGGCCATAACATAACAGTTTGGGGTGATTTATTTAATACAGAGAATGAATTCTTAATTATTAAGAACTCAAACGCTTGTTTGTAGCTAGCTGGCTTAAGTAATTATTCGTAATGAACGTGTCGGCGAGGAAAAATACCGGCCAGGTAGGCATTTTTATAGTCAGATAAAAATAAGATGAACTTTTCCCAGTGAGCATAGGTCAAAATCTTGTCTTGGAATGCACAAATTTTCCAATAAACTCTTATGAGTAAACCTATTTTAAAGTTGACTAATTCTTTGAATAAACTTACCCAGTCTTGGCGAAGTTCCCCCAGTACAGCATGACGGACTCTGACAGCGCCACTTCAGCCTTGGTGTAGTTCCTGGGGAAGTGTGCAAGACCACCGACAAGGGGAGCCCCAAATATGTACGGCAACTCCTCGCCGTGGATGCAGCCTTGGCGCTACAGGAGAAAAAAAAACAGAATTAATAATTAAAATTGACAACTGATGCCTCTCAAGATGATTATGGGTGAACATAGACATGATAATTATTGCATTTCAAAATTATTAATAATCAGAATCCACTTTTAAACAGAGCCTTTCAGGCTTAATTTAAAATTATAGGTACTTTATTTGATTTTTTTGCATTCTTTTTCCTTTTTTTTTCATTTTAATTAAGTATACAGGAAGTAAAAATGTTAGCTTGTATATTTATTTTAAGGGGTGAACCGGCCAATAAAACTGAACAATTTGCCCTAAAAAACATAGGAAGAACTTTTAAAAATAAAATTTGTACCATGCTTACAAAATATTCCAGCCGACCGGGTCAATCCGTAAGGGAGGTCTCATATCATATTACGACCTAAGTTCCTTGCAGAAAGGAGTTCAATTTCAAAGACTGGTTCACACCTTTAAATATTTTCAGCTAATACTTTTACATAGGTACTATATATTTTTTCAAACGACATTTGTATCATAGTGGCAAAGATTGTATCATACGGACAAGGACAAAATTATGCAGCACCTCAATTGAATCCTATTCAAAACTTTAGCGCAACCCGTATGTAAGCGTGTATGAGATGGAGGAAATAGGCCATGCTCCAAATTTGTGAATGCAACATTTTGAAACGCTCGCAGCGTGTTTAATTTCGGGGCTGGTGCAGAATGCGGGGAGGTATTGCATTGTGCCTTTGCTATATTGCGGCAAGAAGGGGTGAGCTTGGGTAAAATGTCGTCAGGCACTTTGGTGAGCACGTCTTTGTCGTCAGATAATTCTGTTAGCATGTCTTAGAAACATGTTGAACGTAATCCTAAATTAGAACTGAATTCTAAATTATCTTAAAATTTTCAATGAAGCTGTAAATACGAGTACGAGTTTTAGTACTAAAAGAGAGCAAATTTAATTAATGCTAATTTTAAATCACGAGCGTAGCAAATGATTCGAAAGTGGTATCCTCAGCCTAGTAAGAGGTTCAAAAGCATGAGTTGTGAATAAATCTGCTCCCGTGTGGTACATACAAAATAAAAAAACACCTCTACCAGTGAGAAAATTCTGCCAATGTCAAGTGTGGGTAATTGGCTGTATAGCTTGAAAGCTATACACATACATTTTTTGAAGATGCTTTCATAAATAATACATTTGTTTATATTGAGATATTTAATAAAACCAAACGAATTCAAAAATTAATAATTAACTGACTGACATAATTTTCGGAACGCGTCGCCATGATTTTTATGATAAACTAGCTGTTGCCCGCGACTTCGTACGCATGGTGTAGTGACTTGTGAGTTAGTGAAGTTGATGTATGCATATTGTTTAATATTAATATCATGTTTGTATAAAGTTTTTTCTCTTTAAGATGTGCAATGAATAGGTACTGGTTAACTTGTTTTTCGGTTAGGTACTTGGTTTTGATACTATGGACATCAGCTACAAAACATCATTATAAACTACTTTGGTAGTTTTACCATCGGGTGCTAAAACGTACAAATTTTCAGGAGAACTGACTCGAGAGCAAGCGACATATAGCTGCCCGTGTGATAAACAGGGAATCGTAAGACCTACGCGCCTGCGGCTTTCAGCGTCTGTCCTTGCGATTTGTTTACAGTCATTGCAAAGAAAACGCTGACGGGAAACTGAATGCCCTGAAATTGGAATAAAAAGTTGTTGGGAATGAGTGGTATACGCGCCACAACCAGTGAAAATATCCGCCTCGAATACATTCATCTTTAAGCTTAAGATCTTCAGTCTGGTTCCATTGCACAGCTTTGGCGGAGTGAGATTGCAAAGAAGCATGATAGGAACACCAAGTATAAGTAATATTTGGTGTGCAGAAAGACCATTCGCACTCAAGGAGTTTCAAGGAGTTTAGGAATTCTATTAGGTAGTTAGTGGCTTTGTCTTGATTCATAACAGTGTTAATTGACGCGTATACCACCATACCCCTAGTGATTTGTGACATAATGGTATGGTTTATTGAAGCAGTCTGATCATTTTTGGGTGCAAAAATAGCTCTTCCACGTAGCTACGAATCTTTCTTTTGAAGGAAGGAAGGCTCGCCATACACAGAAGAAATGATTCTCTTTAGACCAGAAACTATTTGGCAAAGCGTTTCAGGCAGACTTACTTGACCGTTATCCTCTGGTAAAGTACCTCTGCCGAGTTTTAATAAAGCTTGTGAAAACTCTTCAGCCCGTGGATTACCTCCGAGACGGGTTCGCATGATCACCGTCATGGTCAGCTTGTGAATTTGTGGCCAAAGAGCCGATGATTTTAGTGAGGCATTCACCTCATCAGCCCTGGTACCTCGAGTAACAACTGGAAGTGTTTGGCAAAAGTCACTGGAAAAAAGAACAGTGATATGGCCCATGGCCCTATTATCTCTGCGTATGTCTTTCAAAGTCCTATCCATAGCTTCTATCGTTTTTTTGTTGGCCATCGTACACTCGTCACATAACTACCAGACAACAATATCAGAAAACCTTTGCCTTGTAACTATTACGTGATACAGCACATATTGGAGTATCGTTTGTGTCCAAATCGATTGGTATTTTGAAAGTTGTATGCGCCGTTTTCTCTCCTGGAAGCAGTGTGGCAGCGATACTTGAAGATACTACAGCAAGTGCAATCCTTCCTTGCCTTCTGATATCTGCAAAAATGTTTAAGGCGAGTGTAACCGTGAACGACCTCGATAGTGGCGCCACTTCACAAAAAAAGATTTATCTTTGAAGAAAATCTATCAGAATATCCGTTGCCCAAGTTTATACTTACACATACGTATATCACGCCTATTATCTCTTGCAGGGTAGGCAGAGCGTAAATGTCCGTTTTTTCGGCCGTCTGACATATATTTGATGGTCATTCGGAAAATTGTGTATCGCCATGGTGACAGGTTGTCAGCCCATCGCCCATGTGAAAGTCCCTTAGTCGCCACTTACGACTCCCACGGAAAAGAAATGGGGTGATGCTATTGCAAGCCGGCATCACACGGCATAGTTTACAATAGTATATTTTTATTTTTTTTAGAAAACCTGCCGCCTGTCAGAGGCTTTGTTCTATAATTTTGGAGAAAACATTTCATTAGCGGGTTTCACAAAACTAACAGCGACATCTATGAAGTAATTTTAAACAAATTTTACTCTAACATTTTTGATTCTAACTAATGAAGGTATTTATAATTTTTTAGGTTCCGTACATCAAGAAGAAACGTACAAAAAAACGGAACCCTTATACGATCAGTTTGTTGTCCGTCCGTCCGTCCATCCGTCTCGTAAGACGCTTTATCTCGGGAATGCGCAGATATATCGAGTTAAAATAAAAACTATATTGGTAAATAGGTTTTAGGCTGCAATAATGGAACCCTTATAGGTTCACTCACTTTGTTGTCCATTTGTCTGTCTTTCAAGACTCACTATCTCGGTGACACGTAGAGATGTCGAGTTAAAATTAAAAGTATTATAACCTTTAACTCAGACCAACGGCCTCCTGTAGTGGTAAAAAAATTAACTAATTTTACCGAAATCATAATTTGTCTTCGCAATAAAACAATTTTCAACGGATTTAAGTTGTGTTAATTTTGGATTTCACAATTCCTACGTTTCCACAATAAACACAACTTAAATCCGTTTAAAATTGTTTTATTGTACATACATACATACATATATCTCGCCTATAATCCCTTGCGGGGTAGGCAGAGCGTAAACAGCCGCATAAAACGGACATTTACGCCACGTCTGACAAATATTTGAGGGTTATTCGGAAAATTGTGTATCCCTATAGTGACAGGTTGTCAGCCCATCGTCTAAAATTGCAATACACACCCTCAAGTCCCTAAGTCGCCTCTTACGACTCCCACGGGCAAGAAATGGGGTGATGCTATTCTCAGCCGGCAACACACGGCAATCTCAGCCGGCAACACACGGTTTTATTGTGATGAGTAATAGTTGTGCAAACTCAAGAAAATATCACAATTCATCTGTCTTCCATCACATACCTTGACCATGACCAAAGGTCAAAGTAAAAGTCCGAAACATTTCTGTAATAGTTAGAACGACCCGCATATATGTCAGACGTGGCGATAGCGATAAAATACTTACCGCCGTTGACGCTCAACCTACCCCGCAAGGATTAAATGTGTGATTGTTTGTTTTTTGTTTGGTTAGGTCGTTTCACGGGGTCGTTTAGATGGTCAGATCGTAAGTCAGTCAATACGTGGTCAATACCGCGTTTTACAAAACTAACAGCGACATCTATATTATTTTTTAGGAAAAAAATTCGGAACTCGCTTTGCGGAACCAGTTACTGTGTTTTACCATGGGAATGAAAGATTTTTTCGAGGTAAAAAGTATCCTAGATGTTGACCCGGGTAATAAGCTACCACAGTATAAAATTTTGTAGAAATCTGTGCAGTAGTTTTTACGTGAAAGAATAACAAACATACCGACAGACAAACAGACAAACAGACAAACAGACAAAAATCAATTTTACTTCTGTTTTGATGTCTGTATCTTGAACACAATTAGAAGCAAAAACCCTTTTTTGAATCTATTTCATGTACAGAATTGGTTTCGTTTCTGTTTTATTATATGTATAGATACTGATAAAATGACAGGTTTAAAATTCAAATAACTTTTATGCCAGCCGGTGGATAAAATGACTTTTGTCCACTTGATTAACGACAAAAATGTTCGTTTCAATGAATGTATGATTTTTGCATTTCTGCTCCATTACGTAACTAATTTTAGTTAGTAATAGTAACCAAAACACACATGCGCAATAATTTTCTTTTTCCTTCCCCAGAGAATAATCATCCACCGTATAATTTTAAAAATTTGTGATCCTTGCTCCATTTTCTCATCAAGTATTAATAAAGATTTGATGAAAGAGGTCAGTGAACGGCAGAAACTACCTTTAATGAGAATGCAGCAAAATGTTATAAATTTCCTGACGAACCGTGATTAAATTATACATTATTACCACGATGATCCATACAAGCACACAATCCAAGTATAATCGACGCAGTTTCCTCTCTCACACGCCTTTCGACCCCATCAACCAACTTAATTTCGTTCATGTAATTATAAACCAACAATTTAAACTTAAACTATTCAGACATGCCTTTGTGTCGTAATGGGGGGCCTTGTTAGACCGGTGGGGCAATAGTTTGGAAGGCCTGCCCTGTTATTAATACAGGGAAGTCTCCGGTAGCTAGAAGCTTCGGTTGGATGCTGAGGCTAACAAGATAGTAAGCCAATATCGCGGTCAGGTCGTCGCAACGAGCGAGGAGAAAATCGAACCAAGTCAAGCGAGCTCCTGAATATTGCATTTTACACCCCAGGTTAAGGATCAGATCCCTGAATGAAAGTTATTCAAAATTCAAAGCGTTTATTTCTTAGTAGGAATTTAAAAAATATACATAACATAATATATCTTCTATACATATAATAAAACAGAAACGAAACCAATTCTGTACATGAAATAGATTCAAAAAAGGGTTTTTGCTTCTAATTGTGTTCAAGATACAGACATCAAAACAGAAGTAAAATTGATTTTTGTCTGTTTGTCTGTTTGTCTGTCGGTATGTTTGTTATTCTTTCACGTAAAAACTACTGCACAGATTTCTACAAAATTGTATACTGTGGTAGCTTATTACCCGGGTCAACATCTAGGATACTTTTAACCTCGAAAAAATCTTTCATTCCCATGGTAAAACACAGTAACTGGTTCCGCAAAGCGAGTTCCGAATTTTTTTCCTAAAAATTAATATAGATGTCGCTGTTAGTTTTGTAAAACGCGGTATTGACCACGTATTGACTGACATACGATCTGAACTTCTAAACGACCCCGTGAAACGACCTAACCAAACAAAAAACAAACAATCACACATTTAATCCTTGCGGGGTAGGTTGAGCGTCAACGGCCGTAAGTATTTTATCGCTATCGCCACGTGTGACATATATGCGGGCCGTTCTAACTATTACAGAAATGTTTCGGACTTTTACTTTGACCTTTGGTCATGGTCAAGGTATGTGATGGAAGACAGATGAATTGTGATATTTTCTTGAGTTTGCACAACTATTACTCATCACAATAAAACAATTTTAAACGGAATTAAGTTGTGTTTATTGTGGAAACGTAGGAATTGTGAAATCCAAAATAAACACAACTTAAATCCGTTGAAATTTGTTTTATTGCGAAGACAAATTATGATTTGGGTAAAATTAGTTATTTTTTTACCACTACAAGAGGCCGTTGGCCTGAGTTAAAGGTTATAATACTTTTAATTTTAACTCCCGTTGAAAATTGTTTTATTGCGAAGACAAATTATGATTTGGGTTAAATTAGTTATTTTTTTTACCACTACAAGAGGCCGTTGGCCTGAGTTAAAGGTTATAATACTTTTAATTTTAACTCGACATCTCTACGTGTAACCGAGATAGTGAGTCTTGAAAGACAGACGACATCATGACGTCAATAAGTGATATGATAATACTATCCTACATTGAATAAAGAATTTCAATTTCAATTTCAATTTCAGACAAATGGACATCAAAGTGAGTGAACCTATAAGGGTTCCATATTGCAGCCTAAAACCTATTTACCAATATAGTTTTTATTTTAAATCGATATCTCTGCGCATTCCCGAGATAAAGCGTCTTACGAGATGGATGGACGGACGGACGGACAACAAACTGATCGTATAAGGGTTCCGTTTTTTTGTACGTTTCTTTTTGATGTACGGAACCTAAAAAAATATAAATACCTTCATTAGTTAGAATCAAAAATGTTAGAGTAAAATTTGTTTAAAATTACTTCATAGATGTCGCTGTTAGTTTTGTGAAACCCGCTAATGAAATGTTTTCTCCAAAATTATATAACAAAGCCACTGACAGACGGCAGGTTTTCTAAAAAAATCAAATATATGTCAGACATTTACGCTCTGCCTACCCTGCAAGAGATAATAGGCGTGATATACGTATGTAAGTATAAACTTGGGCAACGGATATTCTGATAGATTGTTTCTTTAAAGATAAATCTTTTTTTGTGAAGTGGCGCCACTATCGAGGTCGTTCACGGTTACACTCGCCTTAAACATTTTTGCAGAGATCAGAAGGCAAGGAAGGATTGCACTTGCTGTAGTACCTTCAAGTATCGCTGCCACACTGCTTCCAGGAGAGAAAACGGCGCATACAACTTTCAAAATACCAATCGATTTGGACACAAACGATACTCCAATATGTGCTGTATCACGTAATAGTTACAAGGCAAAGGTTTTCTGATATTGTTGTCTGGTAGTTATGTGACGAGTGTACGATGGCCAACAAAAAAACGGTAGAAGCTATGGATAGGACTTTGAAAGACATACGCAGAGATAATAGGGCCATGGGCCATATCATGTTCTTTTTTCCAGTGACTTTCGCCAAACACTTCCGGTTGTTACTCAAGGTACCAGGGCTGATGAGGTGAATGCCTCACTAAAATCATCGGCTCTTTGGCCACAAATTCACAAGCTGACCATGACGGTGATCATGCGAACCCGTCTCGGAGGTAATCCACGGGCTGAAGAGTTTTCACAAGCTTTATTAAAACTCGGCAGAGGTACTTTACTAAAGAGAATCATTTCTTCTGTGTATGGCGAGCCTTCCTTCCTTCAAAAGAAAGATTCGTAGCTACGTGGAAGAGCTATTTTTGCACCCAAAAATGATCAGACTGCTTCAATAAACCATACCATTATGTCACAAATCACTGGGGATATGGTGGTAGACGCGTCAATTACCACTGTTATGAATCAAGACAAAGCCACTTACTACCTAATAGAATTCCTAAACTCCTTGAGTGCGAATGGTCTTTCTGCACACCAAATATTACTTAAACTTGGTGTTCCTTTCATGCTTCTTTGCAATCTCACTCCGCCAAAGCTGTGCAAGGGAACCAGACTGAAGATCTTAAGCTTAAAGATGAATGTATTCGAGGCGGATATTTTCACTGGTTGTGGCGCGTATACCACTCATTCCCAACAACTTTTTATTTCAATTTCAGGGCATTCAGTTTCCCGTCAGCGTTTTCTTTGCAATGACTGTAAACAAATTGCAAGGACAGACGCTGAAAGCCGCAGGCGTAGGTCTTACGATTCCCTGTTTATCACACGGGCAGCTATATGTCGCTTGCTCTCGAGTCAGTTCTCCTGAAAATTTGTACGTTTAAGCACCCGATGGTAAAAGTACTAAAGTAGTTTATAATGATGTTTTGTAGCTGATGTCCATAGTATCAAAACCAAGTACCTAACCGAAAAACAAGTTAACCAGTACCTATTCATTGTACATCTTAAAGAGAAAAAACTTTATACAAACATGATATTAATATTAAACAATATGCATACATCAACTTCACTAACTCACAAGTCACTACACCATGCGTACGAAGTCGCGGGCAACAGCTAGTAATACATAAAAAAAGAATTCTTACCCATGGGTGTCGTAAGAGGCGACTAATTGACTCGAGGGTGTGTTTTGTAATTTTAGGCGACGGGCTGACAACCTGTCACTATACTATAGTGATACACAGTTATCTGATTGACCCTCAAACTTTTGTCGGACGTGGTGGTAATGTCCGTTGAACGGCCGTTAACGTTCTGCCTACCCCGTAAGGGATATAGGCGTGATTTATGTATGTATGTATGTATGTAAAAAAAGAATAATAAATATACATGTCAAAGTCAAATTTATGTTATAGTACTTAATGGAGGGCACGTTAAGCCATTGGTCCCGGTTGCTGTCTATAACTTAGACGGCGGTCGTTACACAATCATGTCAGGCGGTGTAATAGGCGGTGGTAAAACTCAGGTTGTTGTAGACACCAGGGTTCATCGGGTCGTTGGACAACTAAGTATCGAAAAAGAAAGAAAGAAAGTGTTTATATACCTACTCGTAAGATCTATTCATCTTTCTCATACCCCATGATTAGAGCCTACCTCAGATCAGAAATCTTGCCTTTGATTAGATTAATAGTAAAACAGAGAGTACTTTGTAGACTTAGCGTTATATTGCCGGTAGTTGGAAACTTGATAACTAATTAAACTTTATTTATCCAGCTGTCACCCTTAAGACCACTTCGCTTGTAAGATAAAATTCAAAATTGGCGCCCATGTATTTAATAAATCAACAAATATCTTGGAAAATCACACAGCGCTATCTAGCCCTAAGCTATGCAAAGCTTGTACTTTGGGAACAAGATAGCTGATATAAATACTTATATCCCTTTTTTTGTAAATAAGTTCATAAAATACATAGAAAACAACCATACTAAACACAAATACTTGAAAATGGACTTAACAAATACTTGTCTTGAGGAAATCGAACCCGACCCTCTTTCGTAGCGGGCAGGAGTACTATTCGCTACGCCATCGGGTCAGGCAATAAGAGTTACAATTTAAGATAACTACTGTTACACAATCGTGTCATGCTATTTAAATACAAGTAGAGGTTTAAGTAATCGGTGCTTATTATTAAGATCATGAATTTGTACAATAACAATAGTTAATTTGAATCATATAAGATGATATAAGTGACATCAAGGTGAATTTGATTCAAACATACTTGTCCCCAAAGTTCGAATAAATTATTAACTAAAATAAAATAGTTTCAGATAATATTACCATTTAGTTTCAACCACGAACAAACATTACAATATAAAGAGTGGACGAAAAGGTAGGGTGAACTTTTAAAAGTTTATGTCTCGTCTAATTATTGTTCATTCAAAACACATTATGGGTTGCTATGCTACGTTGACACTATGCTTCTATTTTTTCTTCTATAGCTGCCACGAAATACTTCTGCGGAGGTATTAACGCGAGTGAGTGTTAAGACACTGCCGTCATACTGTTCTCGCAGCAATACAAGTGAGCGAGATAGCAATACATTTCACTCGCACTCGTACTGCTGGTTATTTGACTTGCGGACAAAATGCCGACACTATCGGGAGCACGGAAAGTGGCAGCGGCATTAGTAACCTGTTAACATGCTCACGCTGCCTACTTCCCTTACTATTTACCTGCCCATAAAAGCATTGTGTGAACGTATAAATAGAATGAACGGTGGAATGAAAATGAAAATGAAAAAATATTTATTTGGTAATATTAACAAAGTATTCATTAAACTAGAGGCCGAGTCTGTCCCAGTAAGTATATAAAGATATACCTGTATCGGGAAGACTCGCTAAGAATAAGCAAATTATTGAGTAGAAGCCAAGCCTCAGCAAGCGTAGCATTGGACGAACTCCGGTCAGATAGACAGATGACTTAAGAAAGGCGGTTGGTAGTGTTTGGATGGCGAAAACGAGAGATCGTGCCCTATGGCGTACCCTGGTAGAGACCTACGTCCAGCGATGGACTAAAATTAGGTTAAAGTACGTATGTTTGTTACATTAGAATTGATAAAACTGTTTTCATTAGCTAAAACTCAAACGAACAAACTTTGCCCATATCCAGGAATGCACGGAGTTAGACACTCGGTATTTAATAAACAACTGTAATACAATAATATATATAAATGAAATTTTGCGTGTTTTTGAGTTTGTTATTTAATATCAGTATGAATATAAAGTATGTTTAAAACCATTATATCATGTAAACAAAAGCATGAGGCGCCTTATGAACTTTGGTGAGTGTGTCCCTCATTTTCAAAAGAAAGACCTCTTCCCTAAAAACTCAAATTTTATACTTTTAAATTATTTTTATATTTATCCATTTATTTTTCACAAAAATATACACACAGGCTTACTGAAAAACAAGTTGAGTATGACTTAATTTGAAGATACTGTGATAATCCCAGGCACCACAAAAAAACATTAACGTGGAGCGAAATTTGTGAATGTTTGATCAAGCAACTTTACTAAAACTGATAATAGTGCTGGTAGACATCCAAAAAACGATTTTTATGGTGAATAAATTTCCGTTTCATCTTAAATCTTCAGCAACAAATAGCATTGTTGATTAATTTATTTTTTTGTAATAAAAGCCCTTACAAACACCCAAACTTTATGTCCATCCTGTAGGTACGTAAGAAAATACTTTCTATCCACGTTTTAAAAAGTTATTACAAATAATATAACTGGCGTTAATAGTTTATTTTTATCATAACTTACTCCAATAATTTCCATTTAGAGTATCTACCAGGAAAGCGACTTACAGTATTAATCAGTTACATACATACATACATAAATCACGCCTATATCCCTTACGGGGTAGGCAGAGCGTTAACGGCCGTTCAACGGATATTAACACCACTTCTGACAAAAGTTTGAGGGTCAATAAGATAACTGTGTATCACCATAGTGACAGGTTGTCAGCCCGTCGCCTAAAATTGCAATACACACCCTCGAGTCCCTTAGTCGCCTCTAACAGTTACATACATACATATATCACGCCTATAGTCCCTTGCGGGATATGCAGAGCATATATGGCCGTGAAAAACGGTAATTTACGCCACGTCCGACAAAAGTTCGAGGGTCAATCAGATAACTGTGTATCACTATAGTGACAGGTTGTCAGCCCATCGCCTAAAATTGCAATACACACGACAATACTTACGACACCCACGGGCAAGAAATGGGGTGATGCTATTCTTAGCCGGCATCACACGGGATTAATCAGTTTTATATAAGTAAGTGAAAATGAAGTAATGCTAACTAACCATGAGCTACAACAATGTTCGAAATCATGTACGAGTAAACGAAGCATACTTTCTGATTAAAAGAACGACTTCAAAAATCTCCAATATGAATATGTTTTCTTATCTGTAGCAAAAAAAGATTACGAACATTCTGGAAAATGTATTCTAATGAACCAGCTGGTGCCAGCCCAAATCACTTCTTGACGTAAAAATAATTTTAAGTTCAAAAGCTACATATTCATCCCTTTGTATTGATTTTTCTTTCCGTTATCCATCTTCCGATCATGACTTATATCTCTAAAGAATTCCGATTTGTCCTCATAAAGTCAAGAATTTGCCGGAACGTCAGATCAATAGATATTCAATTCGAAAGAAATATTTAACCTGTGCCGTTTCAATATTGCTCGGATATTAAAAAACCTGATCTGAACATGCCGGTTCAGTGTAATTGAAATTGGAACCATGAAAAGTAATTCACACGTTACTCAAAATTTGTGCTAAAAAGTTTCCCTTTAAATATTTCAGTATTTTGAACAAAATTCCTCGGAGCTTAGATCATCGCTATGATGTCGTTTCGTTATTCCCCAAGGTATAGCTAATGCAATTTTGATTGTTTAAACGTACCAAGTATCTATCAAAGTGATTGGAGAAGCTTGTTGGCTATATTTTTAGAGAAACACTCAATCTGACGGTGACAATGTATTGATTTGCACTAAGAATAACATACATACATAATATATCACGCTTATATCCCTTGCGGGGTAGGCAGAGCATAAACGTTAAAAAAAAACGGTCACTTGCCACGACTGACCAACATTTGAGAGTCATTCAGATAACTATGTATCACTGTCAGCCCATCGCCTAAAATTGCAAAACACATGTAACCCTCGAGTTCCTTAGTCGCCTCATACGACACCCACGGGAAATAAATGGAGTGCTATTCCAAGCTGGCATCACACGGCACTTAGAATAAACATATGTTTTTCTCGTTTTGTTTATAAAGGCATTTAATTTTTAAAGCCACCTTGAAAAGCTATAATCGTGTATTATAAAAAAGTAGATAGATATCTGCAGTGCACAATTTCACAGTTACTAATAGCAGTTCTAATTAACACAAACGGGGCTCCCTAGGCGAGCCATTCAAAGCTTCCTGATGGACCTTTACAAAATGAAATATATTCATATAGCACAAGAAGCGTGTAACGTTGAATATTTAATTTTAACTTTGAGTATAGAGCGTCAAGTAATTATTTTCTCTAAGTATCCAATTCTCCTACAGGGCATTTACACAACCCAAAAGTAAATATTGATACAAAAAATACGTTCAATACATGTCTTAATATTAGACTAAAGATGGGGACTATCCACAAGTATAATAATTTCCCTGTAAGAACGACTTTTTAAAGAATTCAAGTTTTGCCGGACCTCTGGCATTGTTGAAAGCAGTTTTAAAAATGAATCAAATAATAAATATAAAGTTAAAGAAATAAAATAAAAAACCTTCCAATTTATTAAATGTGAGCTAGAAGTTACGAGTATGTTTATTATTGTAAAGGATATTCAAAATAACATGCATTTATTTTTATCAATTGTAAACTTTAAGTCATTAGAACCTATGGGTACCTACCAAACAATATAAATGCTGGTTATTGCACTATTCAACTGTTATAAACTTAATTATAACAACTCGCCTCGCTTTGGTTCTGAATATAGCAATTTTAGTTCCATAGTAGTGCTAAAGTTTAATGGTTATAGAAACATAAATTTGGTCTTGATTGTGCCCTGAGAAAAGTGCTCATTTTAGTGAAAATGGTTGAAATGTTTGCTTTTATTGTTAGTGTGTAGGTATTTACTTGTGCCAGTGATACATTTTGTAAACTAGGTGAGTAAGTACCGCATGCGTTACGTTGCGGTAAAAATATGTAGCGACAACCATAACTACACCATAAGTGGTAATTTGTTGAATAAATTGAATTGAATTGCGACGGACGAAAAGTGGCAGAACCGCTATCCGATATATTGTCCTAGTTGCATAGCTGTTCATGATCACGAAACAACTGATGTTTTTCAAGTCGGAAGACAGAATTTTCGTTTTTTGATTTTGATAATTTCAGGAACTCGAAAGTCACGACAAAACAGAATCACTCAGTACAATTGTTCTTTTAGCACGTTTTGATTTCAAGGTTCATTATGCAATTCTTGGTCATCTTTAAATCAAGATCTATACGTCATACTTGCATTTGTTGTATGATTTACTTAATATGACTTAAATAATGCATTTTTGTTTTTTCCCCAGTAGCCGTTAATGAACTATGTCCAGACATCGACCTGTTTTGTACCAGCACTTCTTCTCTTAAACAAACAATAGAAACCGAATTTCTCGATGGATAATGTTATCTTTAAGTTGCTGTTACTGTTAAATTCAATACCTTTTTGTTTCAATGTTTCTTAATTTTCCTTTTTATGCCAATAAGCTTATATAAAGGTTTGTTAATACATCGATTTTTAACTGTTTCCCGCTGTCTGTCCATATGTATGCTTAGATTTTCAAAACTACCCAACGGATTTCGATATATTACTTTAAAATAGATAGAGTAATTCAAGAGTAAGGATAACATGTTGTTTTACTGCAGAACAAAGCGTTGCCCCTACAGGAAAATGGGCAGCAGCAAAGGAATTCGACGCTAGGCGGGCCTAAAGTGCAATATACACAATATACCATATCATACCATATCATGGTTAAGGAGGCTATAGTATAAAGTAATAGAAATGCTATAGTGAACTCATTTAAAACCATTTTGTTGCTGGTGAATCTGTTGTCTTTGTCTGTTATTACACTCGGCCGTGTCAATTTGAAATCTTTCCCCCACTGCTTTACAACATTTCCGGATTTCCATCTTTGGTGAATATTATTTATTTTATTTTATTTATTGGTGCAACTAAATAAATAATCCGACACAGAGAGCAAGAAACTGTAAAATAACTCGATTGAACTGATATGTATGAGAAATATAATGAACTATCTTCTGACATCGACCACAATAAAATCCTGACAGATATGAAATCAAAATCCTATTTGAATCTATTAACAAAAAAAAACTGAAGGTTCTTTTAATTTCCAAATTTTATTACTCAATTGACAAACTTTGAAATGACTAACTGTGTTTATTAAAAGTATTCGTATAAAATGTTATGTTTAATTCGTTAAAGCAAAAATTAATTCAATACTCGCGTAACTAAATTTAATTAACTGTTATTTGCGGTGCCCCTGCGGGGTACATGTACTCTGACATAAACTAATTTTAAGATCTTTATTTAATATTATCCTACATGAACCTAAATAAATAAATATGAAATCACTAATTAGCAGTAAGTTCAGAGACCCGATACAAGTTTTGAGATGGAGCCATCTAATGGGTTACAGCTCAAGCATTTTCCTTTTTTATTGCTGGTGTTAAGCCGACTACTTCAGCTCCAGTAGGACAATCCTGATATTGCTGTCGAAATTGATCACGTTTGGGAAAAATATCAGAGATTTTTGACATATTATGACGCTATGAATGAAATAGAATATAATGTATAATGAATTAAACGAGTCTTTGAGAATGTTCCCTCCAATTAGTTTTTTGTCCAGAATATGCGTTGAAGATACAGTTTTACCGGTTGGAAACATAAAAATATCAAGACATCAAAATACTGAAAGGAACCAAGATTTTTACTCCATTGTTAAATATTAATTCTGAGCGGAAGTTTTAATCCGGAACGGTTATGCGAAATAAAAATAAAAAACCATTTTATTTACCAACCGTTTCGAAGAGGAGGCAGAATTTGCATCGGGATGAGGCATGCACGCTTTCAAGCTAATAGTAGTAGTAATAGTATTGTCTATGTTATAAAAGAGTTCAGTCCAGTAACGACAGAATTAAGTTCAGCATGCAACAAATGCAACTTAGACCTATGAATCTTGATGTAAAATTCAAACCAAGGATTGCTTAAATGAACCTCGCAATCGAAATGTGTTAAAAAAGCGATTGTGCTAATAGTGACAAGCAACGCAAATGCATACATTTTTAATTTACGAAGATTTTTTCAAACATCATATCCAGGTTAAATGAAGCTTTTTAAACAATTTTCATTTGAGAGCAACGTTTTTAATTATTCTTCACTACATAGTATAAAATAAAGTCGCTTCCCGTTTGGTGTCTCCTTATATCTCTAGAATTACCCAACGGATTTTGATGCGGTTTTTTTTATTAGATAGAGTAACTTGAGAGAAAGGTTTATAAGTATAATTTATTCCGGGAAATTGTCACATTCCCGTGGGAAAACGGGTAGCCCAATTGGTAGTAAACTTTTGACCCCCTTTTGACACCTTTAAAGATTTAAATTTCAAAAATGCTGAAACACGTATTTTATTATTTTAAGTTATGAGTCTAATCAGATATTTTGAAACAGATCAGATTTAAGATAAAAAACTTTCATACAAACTTTTAACCCCCTTTTCACCCACTTCGGGGTTAAAAATTCAAAAATGCTGAAACACGTGTTTAATTATTTTAAGTTATTAGTCTAATCACAAATTTTGAAACAAATCACAATCATTTAAAAAAACGAACTTTCATACAAACTTTTAACCCCCCTTTTGACCCTATTAAGGGTTAAAATTTCAAATATGCTGAAACACGTGTTTAATCATTTTAAGTCATAAGTCTAATCACTTATTTTGAAACGGATCACACTTAAGACAACGAACTTTCATACAAACCTTTAACCCCCTTTTCATCCCTTGGGGGATTTAAAAAAAAACCGAAATTTTATCTATAATAGTTGCTTTATTACATAAAAAACTCTCCAAGTTTTATCGCTCTAGCTTCAGTAGTTTAGCATTTATACTATCACGAAAACTGAGAAAAAATAATATTTTAGTTCCATAATACATGCTTCCCACGTCTGTCCCTGTCTGTTTGTGTGCTTAAATCTCTAAAACCACGTAACGGATCTGGATAAAGTTTTTTTTAAAAGATAGTGATTCAAGAGGAAGGTTTTTATGTATGATTTATGTAGGGAGAAGGTCTGTATCCCGTGGGAAATCAGTTAGCAGCGGGTGAAACCGCTGGGCGGGCCGCTAGTTTAAGTATACGAATTGTATGAGACAGTGTCAAATTAACGTAATTTTAAAAAAAGTTTCTATAAAGCCACCCTGTGGATGGCCCTTATATTTGGTCTGGTAGTCAAATACGTAGAGATATGACGTATCTCTTTAATCTTCAAGGTCTTTTTTTTAAACACAGATTATAAAGTCGTTTCTTTTATACCATTTGCTTACTTGTCTTTATGATATTTGGTCTGGTAGTCAATCACGTACAAATGAAAGTTTTTACAAGACATCCGGATAATTTAAGTACTTATCTATAAGTAGTCTCTATACTTGGTTTGGTATTCGGACACGTAGTAGATATAAAAGTTTCTATAAGACATTTTCCGATCTTATTTAGGAAGTAGTTTTTTACAAAGCCAACAAATTTACCTGTGGGATAGCCTACATTTCAACTTGTAGTTAAGCTGGTATTTCCTACAAGATACAAATAATTTTAGAAGTAGTATTATAAAAGGATTTCACCTACCTGTAGATATTCTTCATAATGAATCTGTTCTGGAAGTCCAGCACTTAGTGATGGAAGTGCCTTTATGACACTCGGAGCATTTAAGAAGTCGTTTCTACAGTATAATGCACGTACCTGCGGATAGTCTCCGTACTTGGTCTGGTAGTCGAATACGTAGAGGTAGGAGTTTCTGCGTAATGCGGAGTGCGTGTCGGCGGTTAGTACGATCGGGGCCACAACTTGCGCGTCGCTAAGTGCTTCTAGTGTTTCGTCTCTGTGGGAATACATTGCTTTCGTTATTATTTGATAAAGTACATGTAAAGGATTATATAATATGTATTGAACAGCAATATAACAATGTGTAATTTTTTCCAAAGAATGAATCACTGTTACGTTTCACAAAAAAATCTCTAACTTATACGATTCTGCTTTATTTTATTAACTTTATGCATTATGTACATGATATGTGTTAACTTAGTGCCTTTAAGTCATGTGGGAATTGTAGACATAAATGATTATAAATCATAATGCAATATTCTTCTTATTTTGAACACAAACCCCGATCGCCGTATCATCTTCAAACAAAACGAACCCAAAATAATTATAAAAGCCTAAAACACCATAAAGGTACCCATCAGGGACGAAACAATCCCTTCCACCCACATCCTCCCTAATACCAAGGTCATTAAGTTTTACAGGATATCGTACCGTTAAGGTTAAATACCCGGCAGCTGGTTATATGAACATGCTACTTGAATATTACTTGGCAAAGGATCTGAGCCAAAAGAAATTTTATAGGGAACTTTACAAACAATTAGAATGAAGACATCAATCAGACAAGGCTTGTGTTAAAAAGCAAATTAATCCTATAAAACAGACTCAAAAATGCTATATAAAAAGGATGTTTTCGTATTAGCGTGTGTTGAGTCTGATTGCGATGAGTTTTTCGCAGTTCCAATTTTTATATTAAAGCGGAATTATGTCATCGAGACAAACCTTTACGAGGTTTATCAAAGGCGTTTGACGGAAGTGTATGTTTATATATACTTTGTTAAAATAAATAATTAATAATTCTAGTTTTTCGTAAGGTAAGGGTTTTGGAGGGACCAAAATATTTACCCTTCTGAGGACAAAGGGTATTCAATACGAATATTTGATCTCACTTTGGTTTGAAAAACATTTTGTTGGTTTCTGGGAAACAATTAAAAATTTAATTGGAATCAATCCTGTAAACTCCGGAAACAGAGTAATAAAACAAGTAGATGAAATGTACTGTACCTAAGTTTGCTCTATAACAGACGAACAATCATTATTCTCACATGTTATGATTATTTATCTATGATAATTAAAAAATAAACAAAATAGTTCCTGTTTTTGTTTCCTTGTAAATAGCTTTAGGACTCCAGTTTCCAACCGCTTTCACCACTCAGAAAGCTACATTATTATTTAGTAACATAAACTATCAGGAAAATATATAACAGCGGTTTAAGCTAGTACCTATTACAATAGGCTGTAGACAAATCAACTAACCTGATATTAATAGGATGTTGCACAGGCCTCTCCCAGTCCGTGTATTCATTAATAATAGTAGCTAGTATCTCAGACAAATGGTAGCTGTATGTGTTTCTGACAAACGACTTGAGGATTTTGGATCTTCTGTCAGCTTCGATGCCATACTGCACATCGTCGCCGCTGAAAGCGAAGTAGGCTTCCGCTTTTGTTACTCCAAGCATGAGGTCGTACCTAAAAAATAATTTGAAGTAAGAAATCTAGAAGTATAAACTTGATTCACGTGTGTATAGTTCAGTTGCGGAAGTGAAAACTCTTTGAATATGACATCAAAGATCTACAACGTGAGTTGTGGAATATGTGAATCGAAATATTTGCGAGGGAACTTTCCATAAGTCATCTGTTCCTTATATTGTAAGTCCTGCTTCTATTTTAATGTCTTATCCTAATCCTCAGATAGGATTAGTATGGTAGTGAAATTAACTTGCGCCTGTGAAAACATCAGACAAATATTATCGCATGAATTTTTAGAAACAAAAAAAAACGAAAATCATGCTTATTTTATTTAAGGATGAAGAATTTTACATTAAAATAGAACAAAATACCAAATAATGTGCAAATTTATAAAACAATTAAAAATATATTAGCTTCCCCAGCTGTCAATGTCCATGCGTTTGTGATGCGTCCATCGGGGTATGTTTTTGACAAGGCACAGGACACAGCTGACGTCTATAAATTAATGTAATGATTGAACGACAATAGGTTCGGATAAATCATTTGATTTATATGCTGGAATAGTCAGCAATCTAAACCATAAAACTGAAATTGTGGTAAGAATTTATAGCTGAACCAAAACTAATAAAAAAAGGCTATAAAAAGAATTCAACTCTTTATAGATAAACTTGAATGGTATCTCTATTTACAAAGATTCAAAAATTCATAGCTTCTAAATGTCAAAAAATTGAAATAAGTATAAGTCGCATTGTAATAGATATTTTTTATGAGATAACTTAAATATAGTACATATATAAAGCATGACAATTGGGGCAAAAAGTATATGAAGAAATTTTCAAAAATAGCTACTTGTTAAGTATGGAACTCGTTCTTATCCAAACTTGGTTTTGTTTTTGACACTGATGTCGTCTTGGTTTTTGCCATATTTTGACGGTCAACTCACATAGGGACATAACCCCATTCTCCAAGTTTACCAATACGTACTATACAAGCCACTTACTTGGTGAGCTGTGCCACTGAGCTCTTCCTCATGAGCACGTTGTTGATGACGTTGATGGCGTTCTGGTTCTTGCTGTTGATTGGTAGCCTTGCAATGGTCTGACCTCCCCATTCGTACCCATTCTCCGGGTTCACTAGAAGGTCACCGGTGTCTGTTGAAGAAACAACATTACAATAGGATTATAGATCTTACCTAGCTCGTTGTTTTTTTCCTATACATTATTCATTTAAGTTGCGTGTGACAGTTTAAATAATGAAACAAAAAAAAAACACATAAATAAAATATTCACTTAGCGCCATCTAGTCCCAAACTAAGCAAAGCTTGTACTATGGGAACTAGATAACTGATATTAATACATATATATATATTTTTTGTAAATAATAACATACATAGAAACACCCAGACTAAACACAAATATCTGAAAATGAATTAACAAATATTTGTGTCTTGTGGGGATCGAACCCACGACCCTCAGCGTAGCAGGCAGGAGTACTATCCGCTTCGCCATCGGCTCAGTCTATCATACTATAACACAAAAGAACAAAAAGTAGAATGGAGAAATGTTACGATATATTGTTGCGCTGAAATTTTCAAGAATGCTCTTTACATGCTATTCAGAACGTCTTGTTGTCTGTGTCGGTTACATTTTATGAATACACACTTTATTACCTGTATTGTCTGCCAAATAAGCACAAAACACCACGTTTTACGAGCACGTCTCAGATATGAGACAATACACTTCAACTTACATAACCAGTTTTTTAGTAATTCTCATTGTGAGAAACACTGTCGGAGAACAAAATGTTGAATACTGATCATGGAATGATCAAGCAACTTCCATGAAGTAGCTAAATGATTGACACACAAGACAATTTCGGATCATAATTGTTATCTCTCAGAGTAGGCAAGAAACGTTGTCAGGAAATAAGAAAAAATCCTTGTTGTTCGGCAAACTGAGCTAACTGTTCGACGAGACGGCAAGATGAGAAAAGTTCCTTGGGACAATTTAATAACGCAGCTCGGACGCGCCCCGGAAAGAATGCTGCCAAAGCGAAAACAACAACGAGGTTTGGGAGCTGGCACAACTTGGGTGCTACCGTATTACGCCGCGTTATACGAATGTTGGGTTGATAGTTTTTGTCGGTCTTCTCTGTTGTTAAAAGCTAAATTAGAGTTCTTATGAAACTCCCAGCGGCAGTCGTGAAACTAATAAAGAATCTAGTTATTTGAAAATTGTTATCTGATGTGAGATTTGATGGTAGGTATTATTAAAACTGTTTTCATTTCAGAAAGTTTCTAGAAACATCTTCAACTATACAAAAGTTTAAACTATAGATCCCACACAGAACGGTTTTTAAACATGTTGTACAAACTTTGTAGCTTCATCGCGTCCGACGGTAGACTCACAAAGACGGTAAACATTGTCTAACAGTAGAAAAATACGTTATACAACTTTGTATCGGGTTTTTAAGTCCAGACCACGTCTGGAATACAGTCGCTACTCTTCTTCAGAGAAAATTCTTGTAACAAATTCCGATGGCATCAGAACGAAGTTACCAAGAGTTTTGTCGCCGAGACGAGAGCTTATCTCCACCAATCGATGAGTTCCTTTAGTATATTGGAAACTTCAGCCAAAAGAATATCTTTACTACCATATTTCTCCACCAAATTGTGTTTTATTGGCCGTGATAGATGAATCTTAACTTTATATTAGCATAGTCACAGATATGTTGATCAATCTGTAAAAAGTTTTATCAATACGGATGTTCTACAGCCAGAGGGGTTGGGGAATGATTTTTGTCTTCATTTTATGTGTCGCAGTTACATGGCAGAATAAGGAATTAGACCGAAATCGTAGGATTGGGCCAAAGGCCGAAATATGGAAACATTATAAATTTTACACTACTATCCAACTTAACAACTCCAGTAATTCGGCCAGGTTCCTAGGATTTTGTATAGAATTTTTAATTTAGTTTAAGAATATGGAGAAACGAGGTTCCAAAAGTACTTATTCCAATTAAGTGTCATAATGAACATTTCTGTTCTTACAAAAAAAGTAACTTTCTAAGTGAGTATTTGATAAAATTATAGAAAGATCAAATTAAAAAACTTTACGTCTCTTGGTACTAATTTGCAAATTGAAAGAATGTCCAGTAGTTTTTTAAGATATTATTATTGAAAAATATGCCAAATGGAATCAATCCATCTGGAACCTTTCATTACAATTATGCGCGAATATTTTCTACTTACTTCATTTAAAGGATGAATTCGTTTAATGTATAATCACAATAAAATTATATTCAATGATTTATTTCTTTTAAAATTTGATTACATTGTTAAAAAACAAGGAATGACCATAAAAATGAACTCAAAACGAGCCATGATTCGATTTAAAAAAAAAAAAATTTATATCTGTTTATTTCAATCAAAAATGAATTATATTACATTTCACAGGCGCTTAATCTACAAAATATAAAATAAGATTATGTGCGCCTAGTTAGTTCCGCTCGCAGGGTGACAAGGTTGCGACTTGTCTGTAGGTACATCCTTCTCTCTCTGCCGGATAAGATGCCATTTTAATAGAGACTGTGCTTGCTTGGCAGTTTTGCACCTACAAATTTTATTGCCTGTTTCTTTCGGTAGACTATTAATCACAGAGGGAAGGATGCACCTCCAGTGTCTTTGTCCGTATACATTATTATATTTAGGGATGGTATATGCAGGTAGGTGGGGAAGCTGTCGTAAATTGCTCCGTCTACTGTTTTGATTTAAACATTCAATCTTCTCTTTATATTCCGATACAATTGCGACTTTTGCTTTATCAAAGACATTTAGTACTTTGCAATAGCTAAACAGGTTCTCGTATTTGTTTTTATACTTCAGCTTAATTTTCAAAGGGACAATAGTTTTTAACATTCTTAGCTGTATTTTGTATATGCTACTCAAGTAGGTTTTGTAAGTTCTGCCATAACTGGAAATGCCATAATTAATAACTGAATCGGCTAGTGCTAGGTAAAGTAGTCTTAATGTATGATAAGGTAGTTTACATTTCAAGATAGTCAATTTAGCTAGTATTGCTCTCAATTTTTTACATACATGATCGACGTGATCAGCCCAGTTAAATTTATTGTCAATTTTCAGTCCTAGGTAGGTATGACATCGTACAACTTCAAGAGGATCACATACGCAGGTGTTATTGTGTGAGTGCATACAGCTATGTACATGGGCTATGACTTGTGGTGGTTGAGCGTTCGTACACTTTAGGTAAGGTGATCGGATATGCAGTACTTTTGTCTTCTGGTAGTTAAGAGATAGCCCGACGTCATGTGCCCATTTACACAGCTGGTCAAAATCAGCTTGGATCATCCTTTGAGCTATTTCAATGTTTTTGTTTGCTGCGATAAGACAAGTATCGTCAGCAAATTGATATACAGAGCAGTGCTGGAATATATTACACATGTCATTGACGTATAATAAATACTCAGTCGGTCCCAAAATTGAACCTTGTGCCGTCCCGTTTAGGGTTGGTATCGGGTCACTGTATTCCTTATTTATACTAACTATATTATATCTATTGGTGTGATAGTTTTTAAACCAACTCAGCACCGGGCCCTGTATGCCATTCTGCTGAAGTTTTTTGTACAAAGTATTATAATTTAAAGTATCGAATGCTTTGCTAAAGTCTATCATTACTAATATTACATTGTTTTTATTGTTTAAGTAGTCATTTATTTCATCAGTAAACTGTGATAGCAGTTGAGAAGTACTTTTATCTTTTTGGAAACCAAACTGTTTTTCGTGTATGATGCCGTTGCTGGATAAAAAATCGTTTATTGCCCGTCCATAGTATTTCTCTACGATTTTATCTAGACACGAAAGAATTGTTATTGGTCGATAATTGTTAGTGTCTAAATAGCTACCTTTTTTATGGATAGGTCTTACTAGGCCAACTTTAAGTGAGTCCGGGTAAGTTGACGAGGTTATACATGTGTTAATAAGATGGGTTAGTATGGGAGCAATGTCATCAGCGATACATTTTATGTCTTTAGCTCGTATTTTATCAAAACCTGGACTTTTGTTTTCATCTATTTGTCTGAGGATTTTGAGGACTGTTTGATCATTGATTTTATTTAATTTTAGTGTTATTTCAGGCGTGTTTATATACGACTTTTCATCCAACAGCGGGACATCACATGCATGATTGACAAACAGTGTGTTTTAACGTTGTTTTAACTTAGTTTTGACATATTCTTACACCTACAAAAAAATTCAGCCTTAAAAATCGTGATTTTTTTAGTAAGTTGGTAAAATAAAATCTATACTTTTGCAATATTCCGACTTTTCCAAGGATTTCGGCAGAATCCTTAATATTGCCATATTTCTGCGACATAATAATGTCTTTCTACAATATTTTACATTCGTAATGCATTATCATTTATTTGTTTTCTATGTGGTACGAATGCTATATTAATAACTTATATCATCACATTTACCTTCAATTATAGTACGTACATATCAGAATCTGCTTGTAATAGAAAACCTTGTGTTTTTCTTCCCGCCTTTCCTGCATCATTTATGTAATTAACCATCTCCATTAAGTAAAAGCTCCTCTTTCGGGAAAAAAACCTGAAGTTGTATCTTCACCGTCGTTAACAGGAAAATCCTGATTATTCACTCCCAAAGAAAAGTCAGGCAGGAAATTATCTCTTTCGGGCTTTGTATGTGCCTATTCGTCTCACGTTTTGTCTCTATCCGTGTTACTTGTAAATTTGCTTTGGTTGTTATTACTTAATACCAGGAGTTTCTTTTTCTGGAATTTGTTATTTTATTTTCGCTCGCTTACTGACTCTCTTACGTAAGAATAACCTTTCTACATTGTTATCCGTGCTTACACTTTACTGGTTTCTGCGTTATAAAGAAAAACAGAGTGGTTATTACTTACTACCAGGAGTTTCTTTTTTTGGAACTTGTTATTTTATTTCCGCTTGTTCAGTGACTCTCTAACGTAAGAATAACCTTTCTACATTGTTATCCGTGTTTACACTTTACTAGTTTCTGAGTTATTAAAAAAAATCAGAGTAGTTATTACTTACTACCAGGAGTTTCATTTTTTGGAATTTGTTATTTTATTTCCGCTCGTCTAGTGACTCTCTTACGTAAGAATAACCTTTCTACTTTTTTATCCGTGCTTACTCTTTACTGGTTTCTGCGTAATAAAAAAAATCAGGCGCCTGTTTCAGAAGTGTGGTCTCACCTATAACGACACCGTCGACACTGGGACCGAAGGCGTAGGCAAAGTCTGGCGCCTGCACAGGAGCTGACAGCAAAGCCTCTAGAGGCCGCTCTCTGAGACACCGCAGTAGCGCTGGAGGGGTTAGTTCTGCGGAAAAAAAGTATTTTAGTTCTCGTCTAATCAACACTAAAATTATGTATAGGCAGGAGCTAGCAACTTTTCACTAGTGACAGTGACGCCTCTTTCACCTGGGCTACCGCGGATCAATCATGGCCTGCAAAATTATGCCCGTTTATCTTAATGCCTTTAACGAGTGGCTTGACTCCATCTACTGGGATACATCTGCAACTAAATCCCAGCGACTACTTAATTCTTTATCTACACTCGTCTCATAATGTTCGAATTATGAATTCGAAAACAGATGCATAATGACCTACTTTATGCATTCTGCCTATAAAAACTAGGGTTTACTATAAATTACAGAAGCGTAATGACTTAATGAGAATACTCTTAATACGATAAAGTTGAGAAATGAAACGAAGTTTTTTTTTCCAATACTCAAATCACTATCTTCTGTCGCACCTGACAGTTGTTGTTGTACGGTAATTTTTCGGATGTTGTTCAGTTGTTTTAATAGGTTTTTGTTCTGTTGTTGTTGAGATGTTGTTCAAATGTTATTCAGTTGTTGTTCAGATGTTGATTAGTTGTTGTTCAGATGTTATTCCGATGTTGTTCAGTTGTTGTTCAGTGTTGTTCAGTGTTTTTCAGTTGTTGTTCAGTTGCTTAGTTATTTGCTGTTGAGACTCGACATCTAATCAACTGTTAGTAAAGAATCTTCAAAAATTCATATCAAGTCATATTACGTTCTCGTATTGAATTTGACCATGTATCGGGCCTTGCAATCGCCGGTGCGGACGTTTGGAAAAGTGTTCAACTGAGTTAATTTTTTAGAGTGTAGATAAAATAGTGTATGCAACTGCATATAATTAGGCATTAGAATGCTCGTGTCAATCTATTATCACACTCGGCTACGCCTCGTGTGATAAACAGACACTCGCATTCTAATGACCCCCATTATATGACAGTTGCATAAACTACTATTATATAACTCTACATATTGATTGTAAAACCCGCGATAAAATTTATGTCAAATTTTAAAACTCTTCTCGTTTACAAGTTTTCTAAAACAACCAAAATTGTACAACCTTATACAAGACGTGTTTTAATTTATTTTTTAATTTTAAATAGGAAAGTTTTGTTTCTTTTTTGTTTTTGTTTAAATATAAGTAATTAATAAACTCCAAAACTACCGGACCGATAACAATAATTTATTACCATTATAAAGCTAAAACATCTTTCAGTAATATAATAGTGTTTATCATATTATGTGAACTTATTATGGCTATTTTATTCTGCTGACACGTGGACATTGAAAGTATAAGAGTTACGAAAACGGCTCCATAGCAAAAGTTGTTCAGCATGATTAGCTTTGCTGCTAGCACATGGACGTCGTGGGTTTGGAGTACCTCGTTTGGAAGGCATAGTAATTGACTTTTAATATGGACAAAAATTCGATTGTTACGGAGAAATGGGTAAGTAGTGAGTGAAACTACTGGGCGAAACACTAGTACACGCACAATTTAAAAGGCATCTTTCTTTTTCCAAAAAAAATATTATGCCTAATCTGATCCATACCTAACGAAACGACAAAATAACGGTACATGAAGTATACAGAATACAGAATGTTCATCAATTTTGAGAATGTCAGCGAATCATTTGTACCAAACTTATTCAATTAATAAAACCGGTATATCCTCAGCCTATTGATCACAGCCGCTGATAAGTCCCTCAGTCCCTTTTCTAAAACCTTATATTACAAGCTCACGCACGACTTATAAATTGAAATTTAACACACGATCCTAAAGTATAGAAAACAGGCGTCAAACGTTGAACTATTGATCTTATGGGTTGTTCTGCTGATTTCTACAATTCACGAAACTACGTATGTTATAAAAATAAAAATGATTTAATGCCAAAGATTTTCTTACAAACGTTACGTTAGTCAGTTTCTAAGCTGAACTAATGAGTACGTACCAAATTGCCAAAGGCAAAAAGTATTAGGATGTTTCGCGTTTTTCAGTTCAATGGCTTGGTCTAGTATCCTAACCTACGACATGTTTTTACCTAGTATTGATAAATAGCAGTAAGATTATTTTTAGAACCTCTAAGTTATAAACATAAGTCTATGCTATTTTAATTTGATCTTTCTCATCTCTGTCAGGTGGTTTTGATAACTAGTGCAAATCATACGCTAATTCCTCCCTGCCTTCATTCTAAGTCTACATTTATGACACAATTACAAAAGTCATAAATATTAATACTGCCATTATTTCGAGAACGCAGTAGAGTATCCCTATTCAAAGCGTATTATACCAGCCACGTACACGTAATAATGTAGGTACCTACATGAACATAATTAAACACATGCTGGCGATGGAGGATCGGGGCTGCGTACAAAAGGGTACGAATGCCATAGAAATTCTAGATAGATTAATCTAGGTTTCATTGGAAAAAGAACAAAGTATGCTTCTGAATAGTCAGACAATGATTCTGTAGATAACGCTTCTATTCTGCGTTAATGAGGCATTGTAAGCTTCTGTAATTCTGAATGATATGGCAAAATGTTGTGAGCTAAGTAGTGAATTTTTTAAATTAAGAAATCCAATCTGATGGATATATTTTTTTACCAAACCTGACGCCCAGATTGGACACCTTTGTATTAAACTCTTCACCATTCAAAATGAAATTTCAGCTGTTTGCATATTTTGGCTTTATACCTATGCAATTTTCTTGGAAACGGTGTTGAATTATTTCTTAATTAATCAATCTCTGTCATAGTACCAGCTAAAGGAAAAGAGTGACTCAATTGAAACTACAAGATTGATCATAAACAAGAAGAATCTCTTGACCATTCCGATTCAACACATAAAATTGTTTCGATATTTCCCAGTAACTATTGAGGTAAACTTGACGGAGTCAATTTACAAACGTCTAACATACTAAAGGACAAGAAATTGGATTTGTTTATCTTACTCTCCAATTTCCCTTTATAGTAAACTTTTAGTTTTCCCCAAGGAACTCTTGATACCGTATCGGGATGAAGAACTCAGTACCTTTTATATGTTCTTGTACGGAAAAATCATACAAACAACTCAAAATGCTGCGTGTTGCCGGCTTGGAATAGCATCATCTCATTTCTATCCTGCGGGTGTCGTAAGAGGCTAGGCGAGGCGAGGTTTCAAGTGATTTTTAATTTTTGGCGACAGAATGACCTGTCACTATAGTGATTCACGATTTTTTTTAAACTGGCCTAAAATATTTGTCAGACGTAGCGATTGTGGCCGTATTTTTTTACCGTTCACGCTCTGCCTACACCGCAAAAGATTAAGACGTGATATGTGTATGTAGGTATATACAAAGCAAAAGATGAACCGTAAAAATATCTTTCTGCCAAGTTGACGACCAGAATATCTGATCTTTATCAACCCAGCCCATACCTGAGTAAACATACATAGATACATATAATCACGCCTCTTTACCAAAGGGGTAGGCAGAGACTACACCGATCCTGACATAGCTCTTTCGCTTCTTCAACATGAATTAACCTTTTCATACATGCTCGTCGGTACCTGACTACCGACTGACTGACTCCTCAACATACATACACACACATACATACATTAATGACGCCTCCTCAATATCGCATTTATCTAAATTTAGGTAAATATTTTTTTACTGACCTGGCGAGCAGTTTGCATGAGTGGCAACTATGGCTGCGTACTTATTAGGGTCAGCGACCAGCGACCACGGGCTCAGACCAGAACCTGACATCAGCACTGCTCTGTGGAACAGGAGACCTGCAACAAACCACGTTAATGTTAGTATTCATCATCTACAAGATTTGACTAAGTACGGGATCAGACGCTAGCAGCAACCTTTCCAAGATCTTTGATCCACCCGATGTTCTAACCTTTCAGCCGAGGAAAGTCAAAATCAAAAGTACAATTGAATGAATTTTTATCTTTTGTTAGTCAACTTAAGTATATTATAGTGACATATTTGCATGCCTGCGAGCAGGCTGAATGCACTGAACGAATGTGTTATTTTTAAAACCTTGTGTACTGTATTATGGCAAATAAACAATTATCTTATCTTATTGTGTAGATCAGATTAGAATCTAGTATGCTAAGATGATCCATTTCAAGAAAATCTAAAAAAAATCGAGAATATACTTTAGTTACAATATCTACTTATAAGAATAGTAAGAAATTATGTTAATACTCAGATATTAAATAAAGAATTTTTACTCTTGAAGACATTTGTATGACGCCTTGTGACCTGAATACGAATTAATCTTCACAAAGTTATAGAGATATCATATATTCAAAAACTATGAATGGCAGCTACTAAAATTAGCGGCCATTTTAAAATTGCGATTGTTGGCACTCAAATGAAATCCTAATCTATATCTGATCTTCTTCTTTCGATTTTTCTAACCGCTTACTACCACTAGTTAGGCCTTTGGCATTTTTGTGACAACCACCGTCCTAGATATCATAGAAAGCAATCAAGCCCGAGCATATAGTGCCGACTTATTCTGTAATAGTACTATCCTAAATTCAATTTAAATTTAATTTTATTTCAACAGTTTTACTTACCGAATGGTTCCGTGATTCGGAACACGCAACCATACTTCTTTAGTTAGTGTTAACAGTTTAAAAGACCTGGTGCATACACTTTATTGAGGTACCTTTTATGACAATCACTAGGACATTTTCAAAGAAGTCCATTTCTATACCATTCCTTTCTTAAATTTAATCTTAGCTTCGTAATACAAAATGAAAAAGTATGTTGCAGTCGCGCCAGTTTCAGAATTTTCTATTTAAATTATTTTTTTACTTTTGTTTGCTTCAAATATCAAATATTTTGTATACTTAGTATAAAAATTGGAAACAAAACCATCTATATAAATTGTTTTTTAAACCAAGCAAAAACGGTTACAAGTAGAAACTAACACAATTACGTTATTTTAAATCAGTTAACATGTCCTTACGCAGGATGAACCTGCGATTTTCACTATCATTAGTAACGACGCCTTTACCGACTGGGCTACCGCGGTTCAGCTACCCTTGGAGAAGTTATGCAGGTATATCTTAAAAAAAATATATCCTAATGCCAGTAACTCGTTGCATGGCTCCATCTACCGGAATGATTTTGCAAAGAATTCCCAGCGACAAATTTATTCTTTAAGGGATTGCATGCATTTCAGCTCCTCGAGGACAGGCTTTCCACCAACCTAAAGTAGCTCAGAGGCCACTTCGTCTTCTCCGGGAGCATTCCCATTCTTAAGGTGTCTAAGAGCCGCCCCGATTTTGTCTTCATCCACGTCCAGGAGATCGTCTGTAGCCGAAGCCATGAAAACCCATCGTTCATTTTGGTGCTATCCCAATACTATGAGTTGTTAATAACCATGAGTAGAATCACCACGCAAAATTTGCATACTGAGGTATTGTCATTCTCACCACGCTTAGCAAGCGGATTGGCGAACGCAGTGCAAGATGTTGCATTCACAGGGAAAGCTGCTCCCCATTCCCTGGATCAATTTATCCCTCAGTCGCTTTCTACAATACCAACAGGTTGTGTTAGGTTGATGCTATTCTAAGCCGGCATCACACAGCGGATCTTTACATACATACATATATTACGCCTATAATCCCTTGCGGGGTAGGCAGAGCGTAAACTGCCGCTTAAAACGGACATTTACGCCACGTCTGACAAATATTTGAGGGTCATTCGGAAAATTGTGTATCGCTATAGCATATAGTGACAAGTTGTCAGCCCAACGCCTAAAATTACCATACACACCCTCAAGTCCCTAAGTCGCCTCTTACGACTCCCACGGGCAAGAAATGGGGTGATGCTATTCTTAGCCGGCAACACACGGATCATTACTTATGAGATTTTAATAAAAAATCTCAACGACTTTAATAGACTTGACTTTAACTTATTCGTCTGCAAAATAAGGCAAGTTCTCAGGTCCAACCAAGTATTTCCTGGTTATTTAATCTGTGACCTGTTTTAACAAGGTTCTAGTGCAAAAGGCGAAGCTGGTTGCTCTAGTTTTTGGTTTTTGCTGAACTCGTTAGATGGGAGTAATAAAGAATCTTGGTAAAAAGCTTTTTGCTTTGCGCCGGCTTAAGCAAGTTGGTTTCTCAAAATGGTGTATAAAGCCGCTCCTGCAGATAGTTCGTTAGATTCTGTTCGTCTTCACTTTTCTGTTGTTGGATCTCACAAATTTCATTTCTGATATTCATACGTTGGTTGTCATGTGGTGCTGGCTAGGAATACAATCACCCTAATACAAGCCATGGATGTCGTAATAAGAGACTGAGGGATAAGTTCATCCAGGTAATCGGCAGCAGCGTGACCTGTAAAAGCAATATCCTGCACTGCGCTTGCCAATCCCTTTGCCAAGCGTGATGAGTTTTTCAATTCCTCAGAAATAAGGGGAGGCACATGTCTAGCTGTGTAGTGTTGTGGCTTTTAAAGTTAATGTAAAATAAGTGAGTACCAATTCTTTTGTTACCTACAGTTTTATTTTGATTATTATATAATACTGACTTCTTATATTTAAGTAATTTTGCCTTTGGGTCTCGTATTTATTTTAAACTAAGAATAATTGAACCATAGATATTATCTTTGTAGGACCCACTTCTTCTGGTTAAATAGCAAATATAGCTTCCAACCGATTTCTTTGAAAACATTATTTCCATTTGAGATCATCCACAATTGGAGCAACTGTTATATTTACTCTTCCGTTCCTTTGAAATATACTTTCGCTAACAAAAGCAAAAACAAGCCATGAACTCAAGAAATTGCAACTCAGACGGTGCATACAAACAGGTAAATTGAAGTAAGCACCCTATTTTACCTCGCATTCGCTTCTACGAAAGGAGGTCCATTCTTAGAGTTTCTACTAAATGTCTATTTTCATTTAAAGTGCTAGCGGTAGACCAAATGATGCTGGAAGTAAAGGTACTATAAAATTGTTATTGTTAGGCTAAATGAAATCGATTCGACCCGTATTTGGAAGAATATCTATCGCGAAAAAAAAACAACTAAATACATGAAACTGTGTTGAAACGTCGGGACACAGGTAAATAACTAATATTTACCTAAATACTATCGCGATAGACCCGGTCTAATACTTAAGATGAGTGAAAGTGATCGCGAGTGCTTAAAAAGTTATAAAAAACAAGTAAGTCGTGTAAACCCACATCATATGTGTAAAGTAATTACAATTTGAGAACTAGCGCGAGAAATTATTACATTTGATAAAACACACGTAGTAGTTCCATTCGAAACCTAATTGTTCTTAAAAAAGGTTTAGGATCGGTAAACGCTCACAATCAGATAAGCCAAAGAATAAGTTCAATTCAAATTAAAACATTATCAAACTAACAAACCCGTCCAACCAAAACTCTACTGAATATAAGCTGCGCATTAAAAATTCATACTTACTGGATTAGTAGGTTTTTTTGTAGAGTTTACGGAATAAACCTCTATTTTACGCTGCAAACTAGGAAAAATTGAGCGCCGACGCGCCATGCTCACAGTGCTTCTTGCCTCGTTTGCATTTTGTGAGAAAGCCCCGTCTTAAGAGATGTAGGTAGTGAAAACGTGTGCCAGATATTTCGCATTATGCGCTCTTTGTAGTCACACTGTAAATGTTGAAGTAAAACTTGATGGCAGGATAGCACGTTTTAAAATGGTTGAGAGATTTTATTTATTACGGGTAAAATGAAAAGTCAAGCTCAGCGTTTACTGCCGCCGTGGTCTAGTAATCTCAGCTGTCTCGGGATCCAGAAGTTTTTGGTTCATTTACTGTGGATGAAATTATATTTTTTAATCACTCTCTGATATTGTCCCAGTTTATTTATGGCATTTTAGGTTCAAGAATCTGAATGGCGTTTACGAAGACTCGGTGGCTATTTATGGTTGATTAGATAGCGTTCAATACATAACCACGGCCAAGACCTATAGGTTATATTGTAGTAATACATACACATTCACACATATATTAGACCTATATAACGGAGTAGGCACAGCGTAAACAGCCGTAAAAAACTATCATTTACGCCTCGTCTGCAAACATTTGAGGGTCATTCAGAAAATTGTGTATCGCTATTACAAACGTAGTCAAGTAGTAGTAACAAGTCCTTTAGTCGCCTTTTATGACACAAATGCAAAAGAAATGAGGTGATGCTGTTCTAAACCGGCATCACACGACACAACAATATGACAACATGTTAACATTTGTTTGGGGTGGTATGGGATCTACCTCCTTGCGGTCCACCCCGGGCAACGGCAACACAGGCTTGCCTGTGGATAAGTCCGGCTGAACGATCCCACCAAGCGGTGGAAGGCTCCGTAAGGAGCCGCCTGGCTCGCGACCACCATCCCACCGAAGTCTGGCGCCAAGTAGCTTGCTGCGTTCCGTCAGTGTGTGGGAGTGCCAGTGCCTTAACAGGCTTCTTCTGGGTGAGCTCGCTCCATCTTAGACTCTGTCTCTGTCCTATGATCTAGACTAGAGTCAAGAGCAAACCTATCATTAATAAAAAAAAAAAAAAAAACATAACAGCATGTTCTAGTAATTGGTTAACAGCATGTTCTAGTAAATAGTTACTAGAACATGCTGTTATGTTAACATGTTGTCATCTTGTTGTGTCGTGTGATGCCGGTTAGGAACAGAATCACCACATTTCTTTCCCATTTGTGTCGTAAGAGGCGACTAAGGGACTCGTGGGTTGCGTTTGTATTGCCATTTCTGGCGATGGGCTGAAAACCGGTAATAGGGCTAACCCTTTAAACTTAGAAATGTTTAAACTTCGCACGCAATAATAGTAAATATACTTAAAGCGCTCGCCTTGAAGTAGATTGCTTAGGTGTGAAATATTGAAAATGCATACAAAAGGTTGAAGAACGGAATGAAAGCCATTTAACTTTATGGCAGTGTTCGAATGAAGCAATGAAAAAATATTGAATTGAAAATTCTACTCGAGGGACGAGTTTTCCAGTTTAAAGCCAGGGATGTGTTTGTATTTGTACTTATTTACCGAGTTAAAATATCATCTATCATATCACCAAATGACTGTATACATTTATGAACCTTATATACATCTTTTATAACATTAAATCTAATGAAATATGTAAAATCAGTGTGAGCAAAGGCGTGTTTATCTCTAAGAAGAGATCTCTCACAGCCAACCCGTCGGTAGTGCAAAAATCGATATTTTTGAGTGTTGTAAAATACCAGATTTGTAATTTTTAAAGAATGTATGACGTCATTCAACGTCGGGAGCCAAGACAGGGATAACTTACAAATTAAAATGAAACTGTGCCGGTCATGTTCGTCAGATGCACTCAGATCGATGGTCTTGAATTGTCGCTGACAAATGGGTACTCGGCACCGAGGTGGACCCCGGAAACTATGGCATGACGATCTCGATGCCCATGTTAAAGAGTGAACTGTGTTGGTTTTTGACCAAAAGAAGTGAGAGACCACGAGAAAAGCCCATGCCAACCACTATGGGATCTAATAATAATAATGTTAAGCAGCGTTTGCTATAACAGCGCCTTGTATGTTGCACGCCAACTCTCCTAAGAAACGTGTTAAATGGGTATAGAGTGTGAAAAATCCTACCCCATTAAATTGATAGAGGAATTGCGTCTCTAGCAAAAGATGCTGTAATATATTTGTAGATCAGCAATTTGATAAGAAAGTCGAATCCCATATTATGACGGACTGATGGTTGCGTCTGTAATACAGCTTGATCAAATTGCAGCGTTACAGTGTGCAACGGTATCCGTTTTTTGTACGAGAATTCAAAATTTTGTGTCGTCAAAAATACATCTATCAGTCCTTCATGGTGGAAGAACCGCTTGAGTGTTTTTATACTGATGCAATAATTCTGTTCATTTGGCCCATCTAGCTCGTATCACTATCTTCTTCCAAAAGAACTATGAAATAGAAATTTCATAATTCAATATTCAAATCCGCTTCTAAACTGCTCATCTGCCGCAACTTAGCAGCCCTGCCGGCAAATCCTCAGCCCGGCGCATTGAATAAGGGTAGATTGGAAATATTCTCTCTGAATAATAAAACGTCGTGTCATTTCCTCCAATCCTCTTTGCAGTAGGGCTGCTTGTGCTGGTGCAAATGGCTTTTAGAAAATACGCGTGGGAAAATAATAAAATACCTTCTTTTTATTTCTACATTATTAACGTTGTCTGATTTTAATTAATTTTCTAATGTACTTTTAGAGACGATTTATTCGTTTTTTCTTTTCTTGTGTGTGGGACAACGACTCGATGAGCCTTAGTTTTAGAGTTTTAAAACCGCCTACTACTAGAAATAGGCCTCTGACATGGTTTTTGTAACGACTGCCGTCATAAATAATCAAATTCAAAAACCAGGACTGACAACTTACCGACAATCATTCTCTTACGGACAATCAGGTGGTTCAGCCTGCAATTTTCTAACAAAACTGGGAAAAAAATCACAAAGTTATATCAATTTTGTGAGTCCCGGGACTTAAGCCTGGGACCACCGGATCAAACACGATGAGACCACTACGGAGGTAGTTGAATTCAGCAGTGACTACCAATAAATATCATTGCTGGCGGTCAAATTCCGAAGACTGAAACAGGTGCTACAAAGGAGACTTTTGTTCAGATCTTTGCTTTGGGACATAAAAAAATTAAAATTGGATGAGCCGCGGTAGCCCAGATGGAATAGAAGTGGCTACTAGTGATAGCGAAAGTCGCAAGTTTAAATCCTACCCGCAGTAGAAAATTATGCAAGTTTTCTAAAAATTGTTTACCTAACATGGGAAGTGTTTAAACATTTTGGATTCAGAAAAATCATTCAATACGAAGTTCAAGTACACGTGAACACTTTAATTGAAACCACGCAAACACCATTTTAATTAGGTACAAACGCATAAAGGATGAAAGTCGAAGATGTAGAAAAGCAAATCACAAAATGAGGTGGATGTGATCAGGACACGTGGCAAGGAGGCTTGACGGACGGTGGACAAAATCAGTCACAGAGTGGTGGCGAAGGGGATCAAAAAGTACAGAGGGCAGACCATCAGCCCGGTGGTCCGATGATATCGTTTAGAGTTTAGCGCAGGACCATGAAGATTGAAGCAATAGAGAAGAGGCTTATGCCATGCAGTAGGTGGATGCAAGCTGATGGTGAAAATGATTATAAAGCATTCTTCCCGTTGAATCTAGTGTTCGTTTTTAGCGCAAGTTACACAACCAAGTCATAGGCCTACTACTGGTAGTAGGCGATTGAAAATCTCTGACACCAGGGTTCATCGGGTCGTTGGATGACTCGGTGTCCCACAAGAAAAGAGGAAGAAGTGCAAGTTAGCCATACGACATTAAATTGCGCAACCCTACGATAGAACCGTACTCAGGTAACTACTTACGAGGCAGCTTGTTTTCTTACGTTTTATTCCATGTAATGCATAAATTCCAACAACTGACTGAAATGCCCAGCAAATGAACCACATTCGCCCTTGCTTGAAGTCTGTTTCTTATTGGATTTGGTCGAACCTTTTGAATACATTAACGAATAAACATTGAGACCGTGAAAATACATTTTGTAACTATAGGGTGTAAGGGATAGCTCTCCAAATACTGATAGGGTGCATTAAGATCTTGTGTCGAATAAGTTTTCCCTAGGACTATATCTTAAGCAACGTAAAAAAATATTTTACCTCCCAGAGTAAGGCAGCCAGCTGATCGTGATTTTGTATAGGCTTTTTAGTATTGTTTTCTGGCATTTGTCTCTTAGCGAAAGTTGTTTAGTCTCATAGTCTACATGCACTCTATTCGCATTCAGAGGGCTGTCTCTTACACCCTGTATGGAAAAGAGAGAAAGTAACTCGAGTTTCTCATGTAAAGTTAAAATATAATTTACTCAAGGAGTAATTTTAATAATTATAATAAAAAAATAATTATTTTGCAAATTTCACAGAATTTATCCATATACCGGTAAATATAATTGGGAACAAAACAATAATAAAATTAACAGATTTTTAATTAATTATTATTTTATTTTATTTTGGTATCGTGCTTGATACTACCTACACATTTATTTTGTTAAGTTTAGTTAATGGACTGTATCGTAATTAATATTACGTAGTACTCTACGAATAAGTTGGTAGGTAGTTCCAAATGCTGTGACTAAATATTTTCCCTCAAATACAGAATAATTTTATTTTCATTTGGCTGTGACGCAGGTTGCGGCTTAGTAATATTTTTAACGGAAATAAAATGCACGCTTCAATGCTCGTCATATTTTATTCAACCAATGAAATTTTAGTTGTTATTTTGAGATAAATATATACGTTATTGGAAATAGTAAAGTGCTTGCCATATTTAAGGTTTCTCTTGAATTGAAATATTTTTTGTACTCTCTACTCTTCTTGTAAAACTGAACAACATTCTTTGCAACCTCCTTTCCAAAGACGAAAAAACATCGGTCCTCCCGTGGGAGCTAATTTTTTTTTCATATTGAGACATATGTTACTTGGGGAGAGTTTTTATTTCAAGAGTAGAACTTAATTTAAAATATTTGCACAAATTTTAATAGGACCTGCCTAATAATATCTAGTAATTAATCAGTTTGACACAGTACTGTTGATACCCAGAATCTAACCAGGAATTTCAGAACCTTCAAATCCCAAAAATAAAGTCGGACTGCTTGTCCATGGAGTACATTTTATGTCTATCATAAAACATTATTTTATAAGGCCTATGTAATACTAGTAGCAAATTTTTTAAAAGATATAAAAGATGATTAATATAATGAGTACGATACCGGGCAAACCAACTAATTTCAGTCAAGATTATTAATTTGACTTATTTTATTTTTGATTTTGACCATTTTATGACGTGATGAAACCACCATTATCAAAATGTGATACCTAAAAATATTAAATACTTTTTTTACACTCGTTTCGTATTACAAATTTGAAATAGTTTATTTTTGCGTTGTGCTTCTAGACAATGAAAATAGTAGTTTATGCAACTGTCGTATAATGGGGGTCATTAGAATGCGAGTGTCTGTTTATCATAGTAGTTCGACACGAGCATTCTAATGCCTAATTATAGCAGTTGCATACACTATTTTATCTACACTCTCCAAAAAAAACTCAGAAACACTTTTCTAAACGTACGCACCGGCCATTGCAAGGCCCGATACAAGGTCAAGTTCAATACGAGAACGTAATATATGGCTTGATATGAATTTTTGAAAATTCTATACTTTTGCAGTTGTTTAGATGTGGTGTCGTAACAATAACTTAACGAAACAACTGAAAAACATTTGAAAAACATCTGAACAACAACTGAACAACAACTGAACAACATCTGAACAACATCTGACCAACATCGAAACAACATCTGTACAACAACTGAACAACAACTGAACAACACCTGAACAACAACTGAACAATATCTGAACAACATCGGTACAATAACTAAACAACATCTGAACAACAACTAAACAACAGCTGAACATCATCTCGACAACAACCTAATAAAACAAACGCAACATTACCATACAACAACAACTGACAGGTGCGGCGGAAGATGGCAATATGAGTATTGGCAAAAAAAACTTCGTTTCATTTCTCAACTTTATCGTAGTAAGAAAATTCTCATTAAGTCATTACGCTTCTGTTATTTCTATTAAACCGTGATATCTATAGGCAGAATGCATAAAGTAGGTCTTTATGCAACTATTTTCGAATTCATAATTCGAGCATTATGAGACGAGTGTAGATAAAACTAATTATGATGTAGCGAAACATAAAATCAGTTTTATGATTTTTGCAATTAAATTTCATTCAGCCATTATAACTTTCTCGTAATGAATTTTTACTTTTCAAAACACAGCGTAGATGAACCTTGCAATAGCCGCCATTGCAAAACTTTGAAAAAGCGTACCTACATTATATTTGACTACTCTGTTTTTTTTTGAGAGTGTAGATAAAATAGTGTATGCAACTGTCTTAATATAAATACTATTCGGCTTTTTATGACATTTGCATAAACTACTATTCTGTAAGCTTCAGTAAACACCTAACCTCCCTAATGCCTTTTTCAATCTAAACATACCTCCATCACTTATCTGGCAAAAATGAAATACCCGCATCAGCTGCCTTAAAAAAGGAGTTTCGTTTCTCCCTTGTTTTATCCCGACAATCTCCGGAAAGCGCAAAAATAAAGTAAACTGGCGAACAGTAGCGTGTCGAATTCATCGTTTATGGTTCCGTAGTGAATAATTGCTGCATAATACTTATCACTAGTTTTAAAAAGGTTGTAGTTTAAATTGACTTGAATTTTACCCTGTATTGGGCCTTGCAATCTCCGGTGCGGTCGTTTGGAAAAGTGTAAAACTGTCTTTTTTTTAGAGTGTAGATAAAACAGTGTATGCAACTGCATATTATTAGCCATTAGAATGCTCATTTCAATTGTCAAAAAAAACAGACACTCGCATTCTAATGATTATATGACAGTTGCAAAAACTAATATAACTAGTTTCGAAAAAATAAAAACGTACATAAAAATGCTAAGTTACTACTTTTGCATGTTATACATGAATGATTGAATGATTATTACAAATCCTGTCAGTCAGGGCCAGTATTCTTTAATTTTTTTTACCTTTGCAATGCCAGCGACACTGAACCTTTAATTTATTGTCACCGTGATTTTCTATACTTCAAACTGTTAGCAGAACTACGAAACTCCCAAATACATGCCACTGACACGCTACCTACAAACTGAAACGATTTTCCTTTAGCAGACCCTGTGCACTGTGCTATTTATCTATTTATTGATTTAATCGATGAGTTTGCTCTTCATTCTAGATCTAGGAATACAAAATATATGCTATGTTTAAGGCCAACAGATGCATGTGTCGAATTTTAAGTGACCGCCATCTACGGAACCTAAATAAAGACCGGTTACTGAAAATTTCTCTGCCAGCCAATCTCTTCAGCCCACGTTTTGGTAACAGTATGAATATGCAAAATCGTTTATACTCGAAACTCTTCGGTCGACGATGTAATTGTGTGTTCTAGACATTGGAGTGGTACTTCTGGAACTCGATGCAATAACATTACACCTTGATATTTTAGGTAGTAAAAATAACGTTTATTTTAAGCCTGGAAATGTCGCAGATACAGTTACATCCATTAAAATCAAAATGATCATATAAAATTTGTCAATTTAAGTGCATTGTATGAATAACTATAATATTTCATTATTTTAATGCTGTTGTTCGTTATCAAGAATAATATTATTTTATCAATTGACACCCTCGCTTTCAAACTCATAAACAGGGATCGTACCAAAACTTTTAAAGAGAAAAAAGTCTTGACAAACTATCCAACTGCGCTCAAGGACAAAAGCAAACTTTGTATAAGCCAGCAAACCAACAAAAAAGTCGGAATAGAGTTCTAAACTAAGTTCGAAAACGCTCTGAGAACCACTAGTACCACTTGAAGCACTAAAGCACAGACACAGTACAATTTATAGAGTAAAGCAGTAACAAATCTTGACCCGTTTCTGCGTAAAAGATTGCCACTTTCGGTTATCGAAACTTATGAAAAGTATCTCTTTGTATCCACTTTCAAACTTAGAAACACACACACACACAAATATATTTTATAATAAGCAAGCCTATAGGCTATTTTTTGTGTGGAAAAGCACCTTTTTTTCTTATTGTTATTTCTCCAGTTATTTCCTTGGCGTAGCGACCCTGACGCTCATCGAGAAATGGTGAGAAGCAATGTAGAGCGTCGTTCGTCTGTGTGAGTGAGTTTCTTTACAAACGTAAAGAAGTTGCGCTACTGCTTTAGCTTAAATTTATGTACTATGGCACAGTCTTTAGGGGTGCCCCGCATACCTGATGAAAGGGTTTGCACGAAACAATTTAGGTTGGAGAATGTGAGGTATTTGGAACTCTCGTGGCTTTTTACTGTGCTCAAAATTTGGAAGCTGAGGTGTATAAATAGGCCCCATATTTATAAGCATCCTGTTTTCCCCTACAACTTTTATATTAGAAGCTGTTGTTCTATCATGTAAGGTTTATAAAACAAAATATAATAGACTAGGTGTAAATTTCTAGCCGAAGGTTAAAAGTGGAATGCTTTTATGCGACATTTTCATTTCAGTTCCTTTAATGCTTTTTTTAATTTACTGTTATAATAAAGAAGTAAACTTTAGTCTAAACGATACTATATATATCACGCCAATTCGTGATTAATAGAGGTCTTTTCTTTGGTTTAAATGTATTAGTTGGCCCGAGTAGTGAAGACAAAATTTGAATGCCTTATACTGAGGGCTATCTGAATCACCCCCATCCTATGTATGTTCCGCGATTTTTGTAGTTTTCGAGTTATGACCCTTGGAAAGAGTTCGGCTGAGAGGCAGTCTTTAAATTGTTTTATGCAAGAATGTACCAATCATAGAGATAAGGTTATAAAAACAACAGCTCAAAAAGATCTTTTACGAAAGTAAAAAAAGTAGGAAAGGAGCCAGCCAGTCGAGTTTTTCCACACAACTTAAAAAGTTGAATAACTCGAAAACAACAAAAATTGCGGAACATACATGGGGGTGATTCGGATACCCCTGAGTATAAGACATTCTAATTTGGTCTTTAGACGTCACTTTATGGGCCACCCTTTGAAGTATGAATTTCCAAATATACAATAATAACAAATTATATTGCAAGCAAAACTTCGCATAAACACAAATTGCGAAACTAATAACATTTCCGTCATGTTTGCTCTCAGTGGAAAACAAATGTTTATTTTTACCTAGAAATAACAATTTACTCCGTCAAGTGCCTATACCTTCGCCGAAAAGGTATTATTATGTTTATAAATATCAACTACATCCTGAATAAGCTAATATTGTGTGGCTTACATAGGATTGTTTGCGTAGGTATGTGCGGAGGAAACATTTTGATCTTAAATACTAGAGAGAGCTCGCATGAGGCGCAAGATGTAGATGCTTCGAGTTTTTTGTAATTTTTTCGTGTCATGCAAAAACTAAGTTGAACAAGTTATTATATCGCACTCTTAATAAGACAACGACCGAATGCAAATTTGCAAACTTTTGGGAAAAAGCAAAAAAATTTTTGACTTTTTGAGGTTACTAGTAAAATCACTATAAAATCATAACAAATAAAGATATCAAAAATCTATAAAAAGGTGTGTTAGCCCAAGATTACCTTCTATTAGATTCAGTAAATCAAGTAAATGCTTTTAGTCTGTTAAATATTATATACTATGACTTATTTGTCTCTGACTTGTCAACGATCGCTGCGTAATTTTAACGCACCGTAACGCAAGCGTATGTCAGACGAAAGAAAATTGTAACTTCAAAGAAGGCTACGGTGCGTAACGGATGCGTCGGTCAGTCGTTTGACGGGTGCATCCGTAAAAATACCCAACGACGGACGACAAGTAGGAAAACCGTCTTTGAAGTATTAAACACGGTCCAATTGCGATAATATTGGAGCAAATAGGTATTAATAATTTACCTGCTACGTTCAACATAGTGTCGTGTTTTGCAGTTTCATACCTAAAATTTGTGAAAATTATTACGAGTGTCTACAAAGTTAGTATCTCGCATTATCACAAAGACAAGTACTTAGATAGATGGAGCCGTGCCTAGCGTTACTCTAATTAAAATGCACTTGCAAAATTGGCGGGCAAGGAACGAGCTGCGGTAGCCCAGATGGAAGAGGCGTCGTCACTAGTAATGAAACGTTGCAGGTTCAAATCCTGCCCGCGCTTGAAAATTTTGCAAGTTTTTAACGACAAGTACTTACTTAATTCATGTGTTTTATTAGTTTCTCAAATAAATTATCCATCATTATTAAAAAAATATCTGTTCCATCAACCACATTATTTTTAATTCATTTATGGTTTAGCGGCGTGATTTGAGCAACAAAAATATGCAAAAATTTTGGCAATGGGCTGATATCCTGTCACTATAGCAAAACACTACTTTCTGAATTACCCTCAATATGTTTGTCAAATGTGTCGGAAATGTTCGTTTTTACGGCCCTTTTCGCTCTGCTTACCCTGCGAAGGATATAAGCGTTATATAATATAATGTTTGTATTTAAACAATAGATACACTTATATCTACTTGTAGGTACGTATAGCCCAGATATAGGTACCCACTCTCCAATATAATATAAGGTAATACGACTTTAGCCCTTGTGCGAACCTTTCCCTACTCGTATATGCTTACAGCCAGGATGCTGTTACAGCTTAAACGGTAGAGCCAGAACAATTAGAGGGACAAAACTATAATTTCTCGAAGGGACCAAACTTAATTATCCGGTTAATGAGAGGATTTGAATTTTGCGTTTCAGTATTGGCGCTATTTGAGGCTTTTAGATTAGTTTCGAGGACTTAATGAAATTTTGTTGATGTTACCTCGGAAGGAAACGTCCCTTGGGCAGGAATCGTTTCGACCCAAAATTCAAAGAAAAGCAATATTAACTTAAGCAAAACAAAGTTTTCAAGAAAGTTTTTGAGTTGTTCCTCCCTTCCATCCTCAAGGGATATGCGAATGAGATTTTTTTTTATTTATCTCTGCGTATGATCTATCACCTGGATTAAAAGAACAACCTGAGTGGTTTTGCAGATTTTTTTACGTGCTCGTTAATATTTATTCCAGATCACTCCACCGTAGCCTGATTACGAAATGAGGCTCCTAGAAATAGTGTTTTAGTTTTTAATATTCAGGTTGAAGCTTTTGCTGAAAGAAAATCTTTAAGATGAAGCCTAAATCTAAATACTTTTAACTCTTATAAATTTTATCATAGATGACCGCTGCTAAACGTTTTCCCATGACAAAAACACGTTATCCCGACATGAATCACTTTATAGAAATGAACCGCATCAAAATCCGTTTCGAGCTCATTTAAAGTTTTTGCTGTCAATGACAGACAGAGACAAACGAAAAAAGTGACTTCATTTTATACTATGTAAGATGATGATTACGAAAAGAATACTATTGCAATAGGGAACCGTGCACTGGGAAAATATCACCTTGCACTGCGCTTTCCAATTCGCCAGCCAAACGTGGTGAGTATAGTAAATGCCACTCAATTGGAGTAGGCATATGTTCAGCAGTGGACTGTTTTGGCAGAAGTTGAAGGGAACCAAAGGAACAGATATTTTAAAAATTCAACCAACTAAAGAAAAAATACTTTTAGAGTACAATAGGCATTGATGAGATCACCGGCTCTCTTTCTTTACCTATTTACAAATTTTGTAAGATATTATATCACTAGGGTAAAGATAGAGACGTAATTGGCAGAGCCAGAGTAGTGCTATCTGGTCCAATAAATAAGTCAATCTTCTCTCAAAAGAGGGCTCGCATCGAATGCGACTAACCTTGAGGCTCATGGAGTCTTCACTAAAAACTACCACGTTTTCTTTGATCTAGGGCAGTGCAGTGTCCAGTCTATCGGTCCAATCGATACGACAATATTGAAACGATTACAATCGATACGATTTGACAGACGTCAAAGGACGGTTCCAATAAATGCGACTTACCTTCAGGCACTGCTAAGGAAGTGAGCAGGAAATGCACACACGCGGCCCCAGTGCCGTGGCCCATGAGCGTGACATTCGTGGGGTCTCCACCGAAAACAGCCACGTTTTCTTTGATCCAGTGCAGCGCTGCGATCTGATCCATGAGCCCGTAGTTGGCTGGTGATCGGGGATCCTCTTCAGACCGAGGATTGAGGAAGCCTGGGGACAAAGTGGTTTGGTTAGATAAAATAACAATAAGTACACTATATTGCATAATGTTAAGTAACGCAGCAGTAAGTAATGGTGTTATTTCAATTTATAAAGCCAACAAGTGATTAGTTAAAATTATCAAACGACTGAACAGATGCATCCATTACGTACCATAGCCGTATTTGTATAGGGATAAGATTGAAATTCTCAATTTGCTATCGTCTGCAGAAGCATTCGTTACGGTGCGTTAAAAATACGATGGACGATAAGTGGGAAGACCATCTAAATTCAACTGAACTTTATGTAGGTAGGTGTGTTGCGTAGCACGTTTCAAAGAGCAGTGTTTTTCTTTACAACATTTTTGAATTTAAAATCTTGAAAGTTCCACCTTCAACCACTAAAAGGCTTTTCATCATCAAAGAACGTTTCACAGAATAATGCTTTATATCCCAATTTAAATATTTAAGAGCTTCCTTAAGGGGTTCCTGCTGAATTTATGAACACAACTCCAGAGATAAAATATAATATAAAGAATTTAGTAAACAAGCGAGCCCTTTAAATTAACTTAAATATTCTAAAATGAATAAATCACATCGTATTTAAATGTTTGAAACTATGTTCTTGGGTTCAGGTAAGAATAATCCATATTCGTAGTAATGTCTAAAGTTAGTGCTATCGCAATACGGTTAAATTAAACTTTCAAGTAAGTAACAGAGCCGGTTATGCTCTGACATGGTTGTGTAACGGCCTCCGCCTAAGTAATCATAGATGCAAGGAACAATCTGTCTTTTCAGACAATCAGGTGGTTCAGCCTGAAATGTCTTAACCAAAATGTGGAACAAATTCACAAAGTGATAAATATCAACTTTGTGAGTGCCCCACCCAGAATCAAACCCGGAACCTTTGCGTCGCAGGCAGGCATATCAACCGCGTAGGTATATAATAAGAAAACTGAATTGTCAGTTACATGTTTTTTTGATGTGATAATAATTATGTTTACTCAGGCGTAGCAATGTGCTACGAAAACAAAACCACTACGCAGAATATCTTAATAGCTACTAACACCTTGCCTAAGTTTTGTATGCAATTTAATTTAATTTAATGTATTTCATTTCGTAATCCTACTGCAAACGTTTACGTAAAGACTGTTTTCCTCATTGGCCTTATCCCTATCTCCTTTTGTCTTAAAACCATGTTCTCAAAATCATTGTCTCGGAGGATAATTTTCTACTCAGGAGAGACAATTCACGGTTATTTCAGCATTATTCGCATTGTGAGCCATGCTGGGTCTGCAGTGAGAGATAGGTGTCCGCTGTATTGTAACAGTTTACATAATAGTTTTATACGAGTAAATATTTTCGTTGACTATACCCGGATAGTTGCCCAAAACTAATTTTGAGGTCGCGGCACCATAAATAATTTATGGGCAGAATCCCCCATCATGGGGGAGGCCTACGTCCAGCAATTTAAGGTGTGACGTGTTGTGATTGTTTTTGATGACTTCAAGATAATCCAATAATAAACATAATTTAAATACGTTTTATTCTAAACCCTTACATTTTCCCTTTTTATCCTGTAACCTAATTTGTACCTATCTAGTATTGCTTAGCATGACTTATGTTCCAGAAAGATGTTCTACCACTATATTTTATCTAATTTGAACGCTGAGAATCAACATAATTGCTACCACAATGAAATCACTACTATAACAAGTATCGTAACAGTTACAATGATGACATCTCAAATTGCGTACCGTCACAGGCCGTTAGCGACAATAGCCGCCCTTAGATAAGACGTCTACGGACGTGCTTTAGGAAGGGTTTATTTCAATTTATAAATCTGGGGATTGTTACGGAACCCACGTTTGTCAGGTCTATTGAGATCCCTGTCTGGCTGTGAATTTGGGTACGTCGGGTACTGAAGGGTACTGTCGACCACTAGAGTGCCGGTTTTTAAAAATAATTGGATCGTGGATTGGGGCAAATAATATTTTTTTCGGATAAATTCTGGTATATTTTTTGCGATCTACCTCCGTTGTTCAGTGGCGTTTTTGCAAAAAAATCTACAGTTCTTTGATAATAATCTTGTAAAATCCATCACAATTAAAATATCACTTACAAGTTTGATTATTACTTACATGCGTATTTTTTATGGTGCTACATAATTTCTAAATAGTAAATTGATTCATTTTATTTTATCATAGTTGGACTTACCAGAAACATTTGAAATACTCTGAACTCAGTAACAATGTTTTGCTAAAACTATTACTTTTATGCTTGTTTTTGTATCCTTAAACTTATAGCGATTAATATTTCTACCATACCAAACTTTTCACGAAATTCCTCACTAAATTGGATTTGTTTCAAGAAACTGCCAAATTGAATTTAAAGGCAAGTTGCCTTGTTAGTTTCAACATTAACATAAGAAATATTTTTTTTGGCTTCTTTGTATTCAACATGTTTGTACCTGCCCGAATTTATCATATATTTTAAAGTATGTTTGAGGCGTTACTTTAGGTTTATTGACGTAGATACTATCAAAACTGATGTTCCTACATAATTACAGAATAAGTTAATCGTTTTGCTAAAGTACTAAATTGAGCTTAGGACGAAAATAGTTTTAAAGATTGATGAATTTATTGCTGAAAATTCTGAAATGAAAAAAAAAATACTTTGGCTTTTACTAGTAGTAGGCGTTTGAAAAACTCTGACACCAGGGTTCACCGTGACATTAGACGACTCGGTGTCCCACACGAAAGGAAGAAGGATTCAATTAAATTTGATTATTTTTAATTTATTTCATTTTATAAAAAATTAAATTTTTCTTACCATAAAATTATTTATAAAAAACTAAACTTTATTAACAATTTAAATTATAAAAATATTAATTTTTAATTTGTTATTATAATTTTCTTAGATACAAATGGAAAATCAATAACCATTTTTTTATATTTCAACAAAAAGTAAAAACCTAGGTACGCTATAATCGCATAGTTATTATAAAACCAGATTTACGCCCAACGATTTCACCCGCTGCCACTCATTTTCCCGTGGTAATATAAGTTTTTTCGTGGTAATAGTTATTTTCCCGCGGTAAATAGTTGCCTATGTGTTGTTCCAGTTTATACTCTACCTGTATTCCAAATTTCATCCACATCAGTCAAGCCGTTTGAGCGTGAAGAGGTTACAAACATACATACACACACACACAAACTCTCAGATTTACAATATTAGTACGGATACCTTTCTTTGTAACTATAGTTATTTTGTTTAATGTTGTTTTTGAGCGAAATAGACACATTTACAAAGTAATTGTCTGTTTTAATCAAACAGAATGGGTTACAGATAGGCCGAATGAATGCATTACTTAAGATAAAATGATGATATTATAATTTCATTACGAATGGATTTTGGGTTACATAAATTCATTAGAATGTATAAAATATAAAGGTCGCGTTGCCCTTGCTTGATTGGTTTTTCAATTAAAATTGGCATTGTACTCCATAGTGCTGTATTTATTTATAATTGATTTTGAGGCATACCTATTTGAAATATACCTTATATCTTTTTGAGACTTTTTCGGGTAGACTCGATAAAATAATAACTTATAAACTTTTAATATTCTGTCATTATTTTTTTCATAAGAAGGTACATTGTTCCACCGACAAAAAGCTCTTAAATTTCAAGAGAGCGGTATTTATTAGGTTAAAAAGTGTATTAAGCAATATAAGCATTATTCTACTTTTTTGTGTGGAACACCGAGTCGTCCATCGACCCGATCAACCCTAGTGTAGTGTAATATTGCAGCCGCGTACTATTACTTGTAGGCCGTCTAAGTAATCATAGACAGCATTACGTGCCCTTCGTAGAACGGAACCATCTTTCTTTACGGACAATCAGGTGGTTCACACTGCTATATCTTAACCAGACTAGGAACAAGTTAACAAAGTGATAAAATTTAACTAAGTGAGCGCTCCACCGGGAATTGAATCCGGAACGGATGCGCTGCGGGCAATCACACTACCACTACGCTACATCAGTCGTCAGCTCCAGCACATGCGTCCTGAAACTGCATTAAGCTGAAAATGACCCTTTTGCCACAAAACACAATTAAAAATAATAAATGTTAATTAGTATAAAGAAATTCGATGCAATGTGTTTGTGGCAATAAACGATTTATCTATCTATCAATTTAAAGAGTTTTTAAATTAATAGATAGAGATAGATTTGAGTTTGCAGGTTCTTATTTTATTAAAGGATAATACTAAAACTTGGGCAACGGACATTCTGATAGATTGTTTGTATAAAGAGAAAATATGTTTTTGCGAAGAGGCGCCACTATCAAGGTCGTTCACGAGTACACTCGCCTTAACGTAAAACTCTTTAAAATCTTTCCGCAGCAGGTAATAGAATCTATTTACCCCAATAAAGTATTAACTTACAGGTATTTGAGTTACCAAAACCTGGGCTAGTTTCCTCAAAGCGGTGCCTAACTACGTCCACAGAGTTTCTACAAAGCTAGCCAAGTTGCACCGGTTTTGGCTAAGCTAGCGTATTTCGCAAACTATGGCTGCACTAAACGTAGATTGTAGGTAACTAGCCGTATTGGAGTTTATGTTACTGTTTTTAACACTATTATAAGTTAGCAGATTTTATTTTTGTTTATATGTGTTCAAAATTTAAAACTTCTTTCACTCTTGAAAAGCTTTATTATCCGTATTTTTACTGCGAGAAAACGTTGTATGCTACCAAGGAAACGGATACTGTGCAACATCTAGTGTAATCTGATCGGCCGATGTTTCTTTTTTCAAAATGTTATTTTTATTTATAAAAATTATATAGCAATGTGAGTGCAAAATAAACCATAGTAAATTAGGAAGATCTTGCGATACATTCGTGCGGGGTTGCCATCAACATCGCATCGCATTTGTGTCCAGCCTTTTTTGCATGGATTTTCAGAAATGTTTCACCTAAACATAAGTACCGACTTCAATAAACTTAATAGATAGGTACTTGTTTATTTATTTGAGGTAAATGCAATGTCTACGTAAAAGTCCATTTTGTTATACAAAAGTGTTGAAAGAAGCTTATTTTACTTTTAAGTCTTTAGAAAAGCATCTTCAAAATAAAACGAGACAAGCTTAACAAACAATTTTAAATTAAAACTTTCAAGTTGATACTGGACTAAAATTTCATTACAGTAAAATTAAATGCTCTGTCGCTTGTACTTTAAAACTATTTCTGAGAAATCATTGTTCCAAAATTTCAATGATTTCTTTGACTGATGTTAATTCCAAAATAAATTCTCTATGAAGGTGACATTTGTAAATTAAAGTCAACGACCAACAAATTAAAATTATTTCATTTAAATACCTTCTTGTCCCGTTTTTGTAATTGAAATGCTTGATGGGAATCGTAATTAAAGTTGAAGACTTTAAAGATCCCTGACTAAATTGTTGAGCTAGATAGATTATGCTAAATACTTTAGAGCATAAATATAAATATTTCTAATGGAAATTACGAACAGCCACAGTAAAGGCATGTAAAACGCTACAATCAAACTTGGTGCTCTGAGGCACAATTAAAAACAAAATACCAAACTTTTGTTTGCAACTGCATCTTTCGAAAAACAAAACACAATGTAGTCAATTTGCAACTCAAGCAGTTTGCGATTAAAACTATAGTTACTATTAAGTCCAAGAACAATCTGGATTTATTGCGTTTTAGTCTAAAAGCTATTTGGAAAGTCCCTGGTCATTCTGAGATTAAGACTATATAAGGCCGACCCATTTATTCAGATCATACATTATCGTTGAGACATAGGCAAATCGTTTACATATTATTTACCTCAAAACTATCGCGATAGACTTCATTTTCTACAAACAAAAAAGGGACTATTCATTTTGAAAAAAGTAGAATTTTAGCATTTTTATTTTATTCTGTTTTGGTTCACAGCAAGTCAAATCACGCCAGTTTCGAATGTGTAATTTTTGTTGCGTTCTTTTTCTGAATTTTACGTACGCCTTGTAATGACCTTCTTTTATGAAGTCAATGACCTTTCCAAATCTCAAATGACATTAACCCAGTATTTAGCCGTTCATCGCATTGTCGGTGACCTAAAAATCTACAATTGAAATATATTAAAATAAATCACTGACCTAAAATCCCCAGCCTGTAGTTGATGGTGACAACTACCAGGCCTGCATGAGACGCCAAGACGGTTCCATCGTAGGGGTTCCCTGAGCTCCATTCGTAGCTCTCTCCGTGAACGAATACCAGCACTGGGTACCTCGCCACCGCGTCGCGTACGCCTGCTGGTAAAGAAAATTATATGTTATAGTATCAAATTATTACTTGGGAACATTTAGAAACGAACATATAATAGATATCGGGTCTTTAACTCGTAAGTTCTATTACATTTTATGTTGGAAGCAAGCAGCATGTTGCTCACAGAACTATGACTAAAGCTATAGAACCAACACAATATTTTACTTTCAGAAGAACGAAAATAACTATATCTTATAAAATTTTGCTTGATTAGGATATGCAACTATAATTAGGATGCAAAAGACTGACTGTTTTTATATTTTTTGTGCATGTCACCAGGTTTTGTGCGTGTCCCTGCCATTGGAGTCCTATAAACCAAATATTTCAGATGTGAAGTAAAAAAACTCTTAGTTCTAGTACTTTGCTAAAACTACTGGCGATTTGTTAAAGTACACCGTTGTTTATGACGACTGAATTCTGGCGTATATTGGCGATACGAATAATCCAAATGTTCCCTATTTAGCGCATTGAAAGATCAATAAGTAAAAATAGGGTAAAATAATAAATTCTCTTGTTATTTAAGTCTGGTTCCTATCACGTTCCTATAGCTTTAGTCATAATTCTGTGATTATGCCTAAGGTGACTAAGGAAATTCATACATATATCACGCCTATATCTAGCCTTGCTTCCCTTGTAGCCGTCTAAACGGACATTTTATGTCACGTTTGATAAACATTAGAAGGTCACTCAGAAATGTGTGTATCACCATAGTGTCAAGTTTTCAGTCGATCGCCTAACATTACAATACATAAGTATGTAACCCTCGAGTCCCTTAGTCACCTCTTACGTCACTCACGGGAAAAAAATAAAGTGATGCTATTGTAAGCCAGCATCACACGGCGTTGACTAAAGAAGTTAAAGTCGTAATGAAAATTTTCGGGATAATTTCTTCAATCAATTAGCAATCTTCAATTGTGAGTATTGTGACATAAAATGTGGTTGATTTGTTACTTTTTATTATTTCTATACTTTGTCCTTGTTTCATGAAATTAATTGTTTGTTTAAATGGTAAATCAAAACTTGCCCTTACAGAAAAATAATCGTAATTTGCTGAATTTGGTTAGGTATAGAATTTTATCTTTGAAGAAACACCTTATACATGGTGTAAGGAGCGGTGTACCGAAAACTTTGCAGGCATGATCAGACCATAAAACTGAACAACTTATGGAGCCTATGTTGGGAAACGAAACTTTTTTTTCGAGTTTCCATAGTAAGTCAGTCAGCTGATCGGGAATTTTGTATGGGTAGTAAATTTTTTTTTTCCCGATGACCAACATATCTTCCATAGAAAAATTGTTCAGTTTCATGGTCTGATCATGCCTGCAAAGTTTTCGGTACACCGTCCCTTACACCCCGTATAATAGTAAAAAATTTCACTTCTTACTTCCATAGACAATTCTCTGAACTTACCTTATATTAGCGCTGTAATTTTGAATCAGATAGTTTTAGAAAAGGATAGGAAATATCTAAGTTCTGTCACGATTAAAAATGACAATGGGTTCTTCGCTATTTCTAGACAATTTAGTAGCCATTGTTTGCATCGTCGCTTTAAACAGATAACGCGTATTTTTCGTCAATTTAAAATAATCATGATTTAGATATATCCTATTCTTTTCTACGTACATACATACATAAATCACGCCTATATCCCTTACGGGGTAGGCAGAGCGTTAACGGCCGTTCAACTGATACTAACATCACGTCTGTCAAAATTTTGAGGGTCAATCAGATAACTGTGTATCACGATAGTGGCAGATTGTCAGCCCGTCGCCTAAAATTGCAATACACATCCTCAAGTACCTTAGTCGCCTCTTACGAAACCCATGGGTAAGAAATGGGATGATGCTATTCTAAGCTGGCATCACTCGGCAAATTCTTTTCTATTCTAATTATTGTTTTCAAATTTAATTCAAAAGTCAAATAAGGAGAATTTAGTTCCCAAATTGAGGCTATTATCTACTAGCAGCTTATAAAACAATACAATGCCTAATTGTCAAAGTTACTATTCTTTTCGCCTAAAACTCATATTAGAAGAAGTATTAGAAAACTAATAATGTTCGTTAGAAGGACCATACACTTGAATAGGGCGTAATATCGATATATTATTTTTACGACCGCCCAGATACCAATAATATAGGAGTAAAAGACAGACGAGGCGAAAACTGAAAGCACAGTAGGTAATTAAGAAAGACGTGAAGTATCGGTGTGGGCTGGAATATACCATACAGTTCAGTCGCGAAATTGACACTCTGTAAAAAGAACCCACAGGGTTTAAACAATGCGAAATTTCGCAAGTGTCTTTGCAATGTCTTTGTTTGGAGATGACGTTCAAGATTTTCCACGCAAGTATTCATAATTCCATATTATTTGAAATTTCGAGACTGGACTATAAGAGCTGGATTACATTCGCTGCAGCGCGATCACATTCAGGCCGTTTCTCGCGAGATCACAAATAATTCACAACTAATTATACGTATGCACTAAGTAAATTAATATACGATACGCAGTATGATTATTTGCAAAAGTAACATTGTATATTCACGACAAACGGCCAGGGCCGGAAGTCTGCTGTTTCAGTTGTATGTCAATGGCCAGTCAGTGTGACAATTTTGGTCATATCGTATTCTGCTAACAGTATAAAGTATAGAAAATCTCAATGGCATTTAAATGACGGTGGAGTGTCGTTAGCATTATTAAGGGTTAAATTAGAAATCCTGGCTTTGGCCGTTTTAGCATCTATATAATTCGACCCTAAGCGAGTGTATTTTTTCTCTACTCAAATATTAAGCTTTTCGAAGTTCGCAAAAATATTATAAAATATAAAATATCCATGGGGATGACCAAGAAGAAAAGTATAATTTTATAAATATTTCGTAAATTCACAGCTATTTATTTATCTGTGACAAATTGTTTACGCATTTTGTGTAATCTACCTTTCTTCTTCTTCGTGGCAATGGTTCAAAATTATTAAATTATCGTCTGCCAGTACTTGGCGACGGAAATGGCATTTACTTATTTAAAACAGCAAACAAGAATGAATAATTTAAAAGACAAAATATAAAAAATATTCACTCAGAGATTTTACATAATTATTAATTCTTCTAAACAAAATCACGGAAAAAATATTATCTTGCCGAGCAAAGGGGGTCGAAACTCAGACAATCTCTTTCATTCAAATTGTTATCGGATTCAAAAACCTTTCCTGAATCAAAGGAATTATTCAGAATGTTCGAGATATCTTATCAACGCATGATGGATCGCCTTAAACAGGATAAATCAAGTTTTTGTTCAATTTCTTGTTGGCTTCGAAATGATGATTTACTTCTTTCATCTTGTGAGTGTTTTTAGGTAACTCAATTTGCACATGTACTTATATAAACTTTTTTCCCTTAAAATTACATAAGCATATCAATACGGAAGAAGAAATAGGGAATGAAGGATAATAGGGAAATATTTCGCTCGTTGATGAAATGATACTCTTTCCTGTTGATGAAAGAAATTATCTTTATATTTACCAAAGCCAAGTATTTGTCTCATACCTAGTAATTCAAACGCACATTTTTTTATGCATATCGCAATAAATTCAAATAAAATAAAAAACACATAAACTTTGCGATTGTCGGTAACTATTTCAAAGCATGTCAAGAAATGCCGAGTGATACCGGCTTCCGACTACCGTCAGTGTCTTAAAAGACCGAGGCAAAGATTCATCCAGGGAATGGGCAGCAACATTCCCTGTGAAAGCAATATACTGCACTGCTCTCGACAATCCTCCTGCCAAGCTTGGTGAGTATGGCAATACCCCAAAAAGGAGAGGCCTATGTCCGGTTGTGGCTGTTAGTGTCCACTTCACAGGTTTCTCTGAATGTGGTCCATTGTTTCACTTGCTCTTTTCGCTTGGAGCGTCCGTCTCAAGACTTAAGTTTGTCTGTAGGGTTAGAAAGGTCAAATTTATACCGTCATTTCCTTATCCCTTTCACGGGTGAGTACCTCACTTAGTCGGTGATCACACTTGAAGTCCGTTGCTTCACGTTTTAAGCGCATCCGTATGTAATCCATACGTCTGAATGAATTGTGACTTCCCATCTACCATATCCCATACAAAAACGGTGTCGCTGCGTTGACGGTAATTTCCTTTCGTTTGATAGCCGCATGCATTACGGGTACGCTAAAAATAAGCAGCAATGGATGTCTAGTGGGAGAACCGCCTAACATTACACGATGAGGGGCTTTCATAAACACTGCGCGTAGAGTGACCATGAAGAATGTGAAGACAGTTTTATTCCTTTAAGTAATATAATAAAGTAAATAGATATAGATGGAGAGGAGAAGAGGGAGGCCTTTGCACAAAAATGGGATGGTGTGTGTGATGTGGCTAGACAAGACAAGACAAGTAATATAAATGAATAAGCATTATTTTTTCAACCAACCACCACGAAATCTGATACAGGAGTTCATCGAGTCGTTGAGCGACTCAGTGTCCTATTCAACAAAGAAGAAAAGCTTCAAATATATACATTTCGAAACATGCAAAGGGTACAAAATGAAAAGCTTGCCATCAAAATTTCAAAATAGAATTTCATAATTATATAAAGAATAAATCTTTCTATTTTTGATTTTGTAGTTAACATGAAATTAACAGACACAACAGTCCACTGCTGGACATGGGCCTCACTTTAGCGGAAGGTATTGCTATTCTCACTACGCTTGGCAGGCAGATTGGTGGGCCAAGAGCAAGACGTTGCATTCACAGGGAACGCTGCTGCCCATTCCCTGGGTGAATATCCTTTTTTTGTGTTATTAAGACAATCATAGGTATAATTAGGGTAATACTTTTGTAAGCCGGCACCGCTCAGCAGGTTTTTGTAATAATGGAAACCTCCATTTTTTAAGTCGGTTAAGAAATCATTCATGCAAAAAATACAATAATCTGTTAAATGTACTAAATCGTATCATTATTCGTAGTATTCTTTGATTAAAATATACTTAGAAACGAGATTCCTGGCGAAACATCATAAAATACTAGTAAAAGTCGTTTCATTTCACGAGCACATTTGCTCTTACATTTATTGGAAGATAATAAAATTTTACAACGTCGACGAAAGTGCAATTAAAATGTGTCGTTAAATCAAGGTGATTTATTTTTGGTAAGCACTTGTAATTTGACCTTGAGGAGAAATAGCAACGCTCGTAGAACTTCGTTAGGGCTAAAAACTTTGGTGATACGACGGTTCTAAGCGTTTCCAAAAATCCTAAGTTAGTCCAAACCTTTTTTATGAGTTTATAATATTTATAAGTTCATCACAAACGGTCTCTATATTAACGTTCACGTAAATAAGTGAAGTATCTACATCTGTCAAGTAATGCTATGACTATATTACTGCCTAAATTAATGTTGTTTTTATGGGACTGTCGGTGTTGTCACAATATTCATATTGTGTCTACCAACAACGGTTGTCTATTTAGTTAGCTTGTGGGTATCTTCATGTTATGATAAATAATATACCCTCAACTGACTATTAAATGAAGTTCATATTTTGTATAAATAGCGGTGAGAACTTGAATAAATTGGCATTCGACTGCGAAGCCCGAACCAAACCCAAACCCTTCTCTTATTTCGCCTCCTCACTCGTGGTATGCAACTAGCGTTCCACTTGCCTAACTCCCACTCGTGGTACGCAACTAGCGTTTCCACTTCTTCAACCCTCACTCGTGGTTAGCAACTAGCATATCACAGGACTTTGTCTATAACTTCGTGTATAACTCCCCCCTTACGCTTCACCCGCTTATCCTTTTGTAATAGCAAAACATATTTTTAACTTTTACATCGTTTTAATTGATAACATAAATCCTTCATCTTTAAATCTTTTCTTCGTACCACCACAGAAAGTCTTTTAATCCTGTCAGAAATGGTCTTATCCGATGGCGACCCTACAACAACATCTATCTCTCCCCGGATCTCTTGGAAACGAGGGTCAGAGCGAGATGGATATACGTTGCTGTGTACAGGTTTAAACTGAGTTGAAATGGGTCAGGATCGTTGTGAGAAATTCATGAGAAGAAATTCATATCGCCTCGGAATATTTCTGCTTTTCACTTAAATTAATGTTACTTCGCCTTTTAGTGGTCTCTTAAGAACGTTTTGACTGAATATTATATAATATTTCATTCACCGATTCTTTACTAAGTATTGTAAGATTACCTTTAACAAATTATAATAAATATTAGGTCCTTACATATGAATTTGTGATCAAAGTGGCCAGTACGACAAAACGACAATTTCATATGTAAGGACCTAATATTTCATAATACAACTCATGTTGATAGTTTATTTTGTTTGCTATTTGATTTTTACTATCTTATAAAATTTGTCTTACTTTAACATTATTTAGTTCATAGCCCAGTCATGCCAGATAACTATTTCATACATAAATAACATTAACAGCCACAACAGAACACTGCTGGACATGGGACTCCCCCTATATGGGGGTATTGCGATAGTTTTCACGCTTGGCAAGTCAAATGGCGAGCACAGTGTAAGATATATTATAAACATGTGAGTGCTGTTGCGCATGCCCTGGATGGATATATTCCTCATCGCCTACGGGTAATATTGGGGTGATGCTATTTAAGCTAGTATCACACGACAATAATACTGATAATTTATTCATCTCATATAAAAAACAAATGAAAATGAAATGATAGTATCCACATTCATTTGTTTGAAATAACAGCACGTGAAAAGAGGTATTCTTATAATACAGAGAGTAACATATAACATAACAATACTTCTAACAATACTGATAGGGTGCATTCAGACCATTAAACTTAAGAACTTTTCCAAAGAAATTTATTAATTTCAGGAATTATGCACTGCTCCCGCTGCTCCATATACAATTTCCTGTACCTAGGTTGTCTGGAAGAGATTGCCTGTTAGCAATAAGGCCGCCTAATTTTACGCTCATTAAGTTTCACTTTGGCTGTATATATTCACGTTGTTTCCTTTTGTGTTCAAATAAAGTATTCTTATCTTATCTTATTAATTTCAAAAAAAGATTCTGTATGGGATATCGATGTTTTCTTGTCGTTTACTAACATTATTTTTGTAGCGAAAACTTGTTCAGAGACATGGTCTGATTGCATTCTAATAATATTCATAAGGCTGTGTCCTTTTCACCCTGTATAATCTTTTTGAGCACAACAAACCCTGTTCTATTTACCGAAATAGCTGAACTGAAACTTTGTTTGAGTTTTATTAACATTCTGTTTGTTTCGTGCTGTGGAATTGCAACTGATTCTAAAAACAAAACTCTATTTTGCTCGGGTCACGTTTCTCCGAGTACTACAGCTTTACCAACTGAGTTGTAGGGGAAATTCAAACACCGTGATTTAGTTTGTATCTTAAAGAGATTTGACAGACGACACTGTTGTTTCGGTTCAACCATATTTGTTTCGTTCTGTTATTATATTTCTACTCGTATAACAAATTCGTATTTTATTTCCTGTATCTTGTTCCATAATATAAATAAAACTTTATGACATTTAGGACTATGACGAACTATCTAATAAACGCAAATAATCGTTATAATAATTATGAACTTTTTTGTTCACAGTTATCCATAAATAGTAGTAGTTTTGCAACTGTCATATAATGTGGGTATAAGAATACTAGTGTGTGTCTGATAATATTGAAAACAAGCATTATAAAGCATAATTAGTAGTGTAGTTGCATACACTTTTATCAACAATACAAAAAAAGTCAAAAATCAACAAGGTACACTTTTGTAAACCGTTGCACCGGCGATCCGACAACGCCGCGTCCAAGATGTCAATTGGAGCGGAAGACATCATGTCCTCATCACTTTGAATTTCCATAATAAAATGTGGGAAAAGTACTTTTAATTAAGAACATAAATACATACATACATATATATATATCACGCTTATAATCCCTTGCGGGGTAGGCAGAGCATTAATGGCCGTAAAAATGGTCATTTACGCCACGTCTGACAATCATTTGAGGGTCATTCAGAAAATTGTGTATCGCCATAGCGACAGGTTGTCAGCCCAGCGCCTAAAGTTGAAATACAAACCCTCGAGTCCCTTAGTCGCTTCTTACGACACCCACGGGAAAGAAATAGGGAGATGCTATTCTAAGCCGGCATCACACGGGAGCATAATGCAATCAAGAACATAATGCCACGATAAAAGAGAAAAATAATGTTCATGTCCGCATAGTGACCAAAAAGATCAACAAAATTTTTTTATTACAGAAAAAATACAATCAGACCTCTAAACCGCAGCCACCAAACCACTTACATCGACAAGGAATATTGACGGTAGTACAGGAGCTGACACTATCCGTTATCCCGTGATGGATCGGCCAGGGAGCATGAATCAGCCGCTAAACTATAAATCTAGAGGAATTACTATCGGCGCCTGTCACCCACTGTTGTGTGGATAATCTTGTTGAAGTGTTTTTGTCCGGTCAAAAAGTGTGCGCAGATTTACTTTTTCAACTGAATATTTTTGTTTGAAGTTGGACATGTGAATATTAGCTTAAAACCTTATTTGATGTGCTGATTCTGGTATGCAAAAATGCCTAAAAGCTTACGTATAGAGATGCATTGGATAGTTTTTGTGTTCGGCGACAAGTCGGCTGAATAGCTAAATAGTGATAAATAGGTCTATTGTAGATTACAATCATTACTCTTTATCGGTAGACAAGGCTTGACACTAGCGCAATGATTACTCTCAAACGTCACTGAGGGTAACCTAAATAATTGACAACCATTTTTGTAGTCGGCTACTTGTCGGTTAATAGTCGGATGATTTTAAGCTGATTAGTTGCTTATACAGCCATGAAAGGTCTTGCCGCAGACACTGATTAAATCGTCAGTCACAGACGTGTGAGGCCGATGATGATGATGATGAAAGGTACTAACTCACATTTATAAACTTTTGCCGTTAGCAGTTTTTGGGAGCAAATCATATTTAATATTCAGTAAATTTTCGCAGTGCAAATGAAATTGGTCTGCTTTATGCAAATAACTCCCTTCAATTGTTAATTAAATTGACAATTAATATGGTACCCAAATGAGTGACGTGATTTGGGATCCGGTTCACTAAACAGTATAATGAAAATGATCCGAGGGGATTAGGTATTGGTCTGAATGATGTCAGTAATCCTATATCGGTAGTAGAAGTGATACAAAATGTTGTATAATAGGATATACCATTTCATTTCAATCAGATTAGGTCCCTATCTTAGATTATGAAGAGCAAGACCATATTTCATCTACGGATAACCAAATAATGATATATGTATCTTCATTTGTTTAGACTAGAGAGTAACATCCGAAATTATTAGGAGTATGCCGTCTGATATCGGCTTGAATAGCATCACCCCATTTCTTGCCAGTGTCGTAAGAGGTGACTAAGGGACTCGAGAGTTTCATGTGTATTACAATTTGAGACGACGATGCGACAACCTGCCACTGTAGTGAAACACGATTTTTCTAAAACAGTCCTTAAATATTTGTCAAACGTGGTGATAGCGATCGTATTTTTGCACTCTGTCAACCCCGCAAGGGATAAAGGCGTGATATATATGTGTGTCTGGCGTGTGAATGTACGTGGTGTGTGTGTGAGAATAAGATTAGGTTCCTATCTCAGCTTATGTTGAGCATGACCATCTTTTATAACTCTTATACTGGTTAAATAAATATAAATCTTTTATCGGATAACCAAAATGTATATTCTGAAATTATTAAGTACTAGCTTTTACCCGCGACTTCGTCCGCGTTAGATAGTTTTTTGAGGCAGAAGTTCTAAAGTAGGTATGTATGTTCACGGGACAGTGATATTAGAACAGTTCTTACCTCTACTGTTTAAAGATGACTTGCTTGCTTCTGTTGTTAAAGGGACAATTCCAAATTTGCTATCTGGTGCACTGCCCTGAGAGATCAATATTTATAACCATTGAATACAAAAGTCAGTAGATAACAGAGTACTTACTCCAGAGGTGCCGATTTGAGCACACTAAAATGGTCAGCATATGTAGCTAAGACAGATAAAAAGGTAATTTATGTTACTTTAATACATTTTTATATACCTCATTTTTACATACGCCGCATCGGACGTCAAATGTGATCCCCACCTTAACGTGACATGTGGATGATACTTTTTAGTTTAGAACATGGTAACGTATCACCTAAGTCGATATGCCTAAGTACAATGAAGGGAGCGCATACGAAGAATACGGCGGCGGCACAGCGGTATTTTCCATATAATTTCCTCAATTTTCCGAAGTAATGAAAAAAAAATCCTCGGTAAAAAGTAGCCAATGTCCTTTCTCAACTTATTCCTATCATACTGAACAACTTTTGTTTTGGAACCATTTCTGTATCTCTAATAGTTTAGCTGGCTTCCTGATTGTACACCTGGTAGTCTACATAAGGTACTCCAGATCCTCAATGTCCTTGTGAAAAGAAACGGCCCATCATACTGAACAACTTTTGTTTTAGAACCATGCCTGTATCTCTGATAGTTTAGCTGGGCACCTGATGGTACACCAGGTGGTCTACATAAGGTACTCCAGATCCTTAATGTCCTTGTGTAAAGAAGCGGCCCATCATACTGAACAACTTTTGTTTTGGAACCATGCCTTTATCTCTAATAGTTTAGCTGGGCTCCTGATGGTACACCTGGTGGTCTACATGAGGTACTCCAGATCCTCAATATCCTTGTAAAAAGAAGCGGCCCATCATACTGAACTACTTTTGTTTCGGAACCATTTCTGTATCTCTAATAGTTTAGCTGGGCTCCTGAAGGTACACCTGGTGGTCTACATAAGGTACTCCAGATCCCCAATGTCCTTGTGTAAAGAAGCGGCCCGTCATACTGAACAACTTTTGTTTTGGAACCATGCCTGTATCTCTAATAGTTTAGCTGGGCTCCTGGTGGTACACCTGGTGGTCTACATAAAGTACTCCAGATCCTCAATGTCCATGTGAAAAGAAGCGGCCCATTATACTGATTTACTTCTGTTTCGGAACCATTTCTGTATCTCTAATAGTTTAGCTGGGCTCCTGAAGGTACACCTGGTGGTCTACATAAGGTACTCCAAATCCCCAATGTCCTTGTGTAAAGAAGCGGCCCATCATACTGAACAACTTTTGTTTTGGAACCATGCCTGTATCTCTTATAGTTTAGCTGGGCTCCTGGTGGTACACCTGGTGGTCTACATAAGGTACTCCAGATCCTCAATGTCCTTGTGAAAAGAAGCGGCCCATCATACTGAACAACTTATGTTTTGGAACCATGCCTTTATCTCTAATAGTTTAGCTGGGCTCCTGGTAGTACACCTGGTGGTCTACATCTGTACTCCAGACCCTCGAATGGTGATAAAAAGTAGCCTATGTCCGTTCTCGGTATGCTAGCAATCTTTGTGCCAAGTTTCATGAAGATCGGTTCAGCGGTTTGTCCGTGAAAGCGTAGCAGACAGACAGACAGACAGACAGACAGACAGAGTTACTTTCGCATTTATAATATTAGTGTGGATAAATAATGACACAAAGCTTTGAAATACTTTCAGATAATAATTAAACATAACTGTAATTTAAAATTTAGAATTATGCCGTGTGATGCCGGCTTAGAATAGCATCACCCCATTTCTTTCCCTTGGGAGTCGTAAGAGGCGACTCAAGGACTCGAGGGTGAGTATTGCAATTTTAGGCGATGGGCTGACAACTTGTACTATGGTAATGCACAATTTCCGCATGACCCTCAAATATTTGTCAGACGTGGCGTAGATGACAGTTTTTTGCGGCTGTTTGCGCACTGCCTACCCCGCAAGGGATTATAGGCGTGATTTATGTATGGATGTATGTAAGAAAAACATTACCATCATGATAAGGCCAGTGAGGCCTGGAATTACTGGTGCGGGAATTCAGCTGAAATGTTGATATTACCGACCGTGTTTCAGAACATTGCAGTCCTCTCTACATTGGAACGGGAACGCGTGCAATTTGGTACTGCATAAATTGTGTTCTCGACTGATTTGAATCCCCCGATATATTTAGCTCTGCTAGGAACTGGGTTTTCAGTGCATGATCTAATTTCTGTAATCCTGGTAATTTCTTCTGAAAAAGACAGCCAGAATTCCACATGCCCGATGGCGTAGCGGCTATAACCCCTGCCTGCAACGCCGATGGTCGTGGCTGCGATCCCAACCAGACACAAATATTTGTTAAGTAAATTTTTAGTTACTTATGTTAAGTAAACTTTTGTCAGACGTGGTGTTAGAGGTAATATCCGTTTTACGGCCGTTAGCGCTCTGCCTACCCCGTAAGGAATATAGGCGTGGTATATGTATTTATTCTTATCCACACCAGCCTGTTAAACGTAGAATGAATAAGACATTGTTTTTTTTTTTGTTTGTTCTATCATCTTTGTATTGTTAATTTATAGTAGGAGCACTTTTTGGGTTTTTCTTGTTCAGGGGGTCCGGTTAATTATATGCATGTAAATAACACGCTTTGAAAATCTTGACTTTAATTTGAAACAAATGTCGTTTTCAGATGGTGGTGGCGTAAAGTTACATGCCGTGTGATTAACCTGGCCAGCCCCGAGACAGTGCCTTTATAATTTTTTTAAACTACATATTAATTAAAAAATTGTTATAAAAAAATATATTGTGATATGCAAATTTCTTTTTTGACAATGACGGAACATGACGTGAATAAGTGATTATACTATCTTACATTGAATGAAGTATATTTTTATTTCGGCAATTTTACATTTTGTCGCGTAGGGGCCAGCTACTGGCCCAATACTGCAGCAAATAAAAAACAATAAAAGTATTTTAAAAATTTCTGCTTGATCTGCCAGAAGACGTGGATTTTAGATTTTGAATTTCGAAGTTTAAGGATGGACGACGCGACGTGGTCATGCGTGGGCAGGCTGATGCTGGAAGTACGATGCCTCCTTGGCGCATCGTTACAATTTAATACATCTATTCTTAAAAAAAAAAAATTCTACTTACTAAATACCAAATTGAATACTAGTTAACAAACTTCATCACATCATATTAAACTGTTTTGTTCAAACAATCGCCTTCTCAGAAATAAAAAAATATAAACCAAACCCAACCCTAGATTAAGCTGTCGGAACCTCAGTCACAGCGGTGACATGTCGCATAAAGAAACTAAAATGGTCTTTGTTTGGGTTGTTTTAACTTATCCACACTAATATTATAAATGCGAAAGTAACTCTGTCTGTCTGTCTGTCTGTCTGTCTGTCTGCTACGCTTTCACGGCCAAACCGCTGAACCGATCTTCATGAAACTTGGCACAGAGATTGCTAGCATACCGAGAACGGACATAGGCTACTTTTTATCACCATTCGAGGGTCTGGAGTACAGATGTAGACCACCAGGTGTACCACCAGGAGCCCAGCTAAACTATTAGAGATACAGGAATGGTTCCAAAACAAAAGTTGTTCAGTATGATGAGCCGCTTCTTTTCACAAGGACATTGAGGATCTGGAGTACCTTATGTAGACCACCAGGTGAACCATCAGGAGCCCACCTAAACTATTAGAGATACAGGCATGGTTCTAAAACAAAAGTTGTTCAGTATGATGGGTCGCTTCTTTTCACAAGGACATTGAGGATCTGGAGTACCTTATGTAGACCACCAGATGTACCACCAGGAGCCCAGCTAAACTATTAGAGATACAGGCATGGTTCCAAAACAAAAGTGGTTCATAATGATGGGCCGCTTCTTTTCACAAGGACATTGAGGATCTGGAGTACCTTATGTAGACCACTAGGTGTACCATCAGGAGCCCACCTAAACTATTAGAGATACAGAAATGGTTCCAAAACAAAAGTTGTTCAGTATGATGGGCCGCTTCTTTTCACAAGGACATAGAGGATCTGGAGTACATTATGTAGACCACCAGGTGTACCATCAGGAGCCCAGCTAAACTATTAGAGATACAGGCATGGTTCTAAAGCAAAAGTTGTTCAGTATGATGGGCTGCTTCTTTTCACAAGGACATTGAGGATCTGGAGTACCTTATGAAGACCACCAGGTGTACCATCAGGACCCACCTAAACTATTAGAGATACAAAAATGGTTCCAAAACAATAGTTGTTCAGTATGATGGTCCGCTTCTTTTCACAAGGACATTGAGGATCTGGAGTACCTTATGTAGACCACCAGCTGTACCATCAGGAGCCCAGCTAAACTATTAGAGATACAGGCATGGTTCTAAAACAAAAGTTGTTCAGTATGATTGGCTGCTACTTTTTACAAGGACATTGAGGATCTGGAGTACCTTATGTAGACCACCAGGTGTACCATCAGGAGCCCACCTAAACTATAATTAGAGATACAGAAATGGTTCCAAAACAAAAGTTGTTTAGTATGATGGGAATAAGTTGAAAATGGATATTGGCAACTTTTTACCGAGGATTTTTTTGTTATCTACTGACTTCGTATTCAATGGTAATATTGGTTATAAGTATTGATCTCTCAGGGCAGTACACCGGATAGCAAATTTTGAATTGTCCCTTTAACAACAGAAGCAAGCAAGTCATTCTTAAACAGTAGAGATAAGAACTGTTCTAATATCACTGTCATACTTACTATGAATATAAATATCTACTTTAGAACCTGTGCCTTAAAAAACTGTCTAACGCGGACGAAGTCGCGGGTAAAAGCTAGTGTTGAACTAAAAACTGAATGTATAATGTACCTACCGATTTATAAAAATTGTAGACAGCCAAGAAGCAAAACGGGCATTTAAGTGACTGGCACATGCACGTTAAGATGACGTTTTTGCCTTTTGTTAGCGAGACCAGAAAACCAGGCATTATCGTGTGTTTTACGCCCATCATTATTAACTATGGTATGATGGAAAAAGGCATGCCCTATATCAACTGTTTACGTAACTGACGTTTGAAAATACATACAAACATACATACACATTTTATTATTACATTGCAAAACCGCCCTTGCAGGATAGGCAAACCGTTTAAAGCCGTAAAATACAGTCACTATCGCCACGTCTGACAAATATTTGTAGGCCGTTTCAGAAAAATCGTGTAACACAATAGTGACCGGTTGTCAGCCCGTCGTTTGAAATGGTAATAGACATGATATCCACGAGTCCTTTTGCCGCCTCTTACGAAACCCGCGGAAAAGAAATGGGGCAATGCTATTCTATGCTGGCATCACACGCTACAAGTACAAGTGAAAATGTTTGCGTCATTAATTTTAATTTAATTTTGCCGTGTGATGCCGGCTTAGAATAGCGTCACTCCATTTCTTACCCATGGGTGTCGTAAGAGGCGACTGAGGGACTTGAGGGTGTGTATTACAATTTTAGGCGATGGGCTGACAACCTGTCACTAAAGTGATACACAGTTAGCTGATTGACCCTCAAAGTTTTGTCAGAAGTGGTGTTAATGTCCGTTTTGCGGCCGTTAATGCTCTGCCTTACCCGTAAGGGATATAGGCGTGATTTATGTATGTATGTATTAATTTTAAACTGACATTTCTGAGCGGATATCTCTAATCATATTGAGATAGAAAATATTTAGCATCTTCCAGACGTAAAAAAATTTTTTTTAGACATTTTCTGATTTTTCCTGACTAAATTACTACAGTACCAACCAGTCTCTCAAAACATCATTTTTTTTTTTTTTATTTATGATGGGTTTGCTCTTGACTCTAGTCTAGGTCATAGGACAGAGACAGAGTCTAAGATGGAGCGAGCTCACCCAGAAGAAGCCTGTTCACTCTTACTTTGAAGAGATTAGGGTTGTATGCTTTTGGAAACACAGACGCAGGTAGTAAATTCCACTCTTTAGCAGTGCGCATTATAAATGATGACTGGAAGCGCTTAGTCCGAATTGGTGGAATGGCTACCAGGTACGGATGGTATCCGGCGGTGCGTCTGGATGTCCGATGGTAGAAGGGAGCTGGTGGAACAAGGTCGTGAAGCTCTTGAGCACACTCTCCGAAGTACAATCTATAAAATACCGACAAGCAGGCAACCTTGCGGCGATGTGCCAGGCTATGTAGCTTGGTGTCCACCAGTTTTATGTCGCCTATGAGCCTCTTGGCCCTGCGTTCCACCGAGTCAAGAGCGGCAAGTTGGTATTTGGCTGAGCCATCCCAAAGGTGACTGCAATACTCCATGCAGGATCGGACTTGTGCTTTGTAAAGAGTTAAAAGCTGTCCAGGCGTAAAGTATCGCTTCACTCTATTCAGGACGCCCAGCTTTTTAGCCGCCGTCTGAGCCTTGTACTCGATGGTCGCGCCGAAGTTTAGATTTGATGTCAACTCCATGCCTAGAAGCTCAAGCCTGTCAGTGACTGGGACAGATATACCCCGAAAAATAGGTGTCCAGTCGAAAGGACTCCTTTTTGCAGTGAAAAGACACGCCTGTGTTTTGGTGGCATTGAATGAGACCAGATTGTCGTCGCCCCATTGGGAGACAAGACTTAAGGTCAGATCTGTTCGCTCTACCATGGCCTTTCTTAACGAACGTATTTCATCCCCACTGGTCCCTGCACCTGTCAAGTATCTCTCTGAAACGGTAATATCATCTGCGTATCCAACAATACCATGCCGAAGGAGGTCATTAATGTGCAGCAGGAAAAGAGTTGCAGAGAGAACAGACCCCTGAGGAACTCCGGCATCAATGGCCATAAGTTCAGAGGAGCAGCCGTCAACGACTACTCTGATGGACCGTTCACTAAGGAAGTCTGAAATCCAAGTACAAGAATCAGCTGGGATGCCATAAGCAGGAAGTTTGCTGAGCAGACTTGCATGCCAGACCCTGTCAAAGGCCTTCGAGATATCGAGTGAAACGGCAAGTGCTTCGCCGTTTTTCTCGATGGCTTCGCCATTCGCATTTGCAATTTGTTTGAATCTCATTTCCAATAGAGGAGTTAATTAATTATCCACCGATACTTGTAAAATGTATCAGGGTCCAGAATAAATTACGTTAATCCCATATGAACCAACTGTTTCGCCGAATTCGTATCCCAATACCAAATCGATTTTATTCACGGGGATTCTCGCTAAACTCGCTTTTATTAGAGTCTCAGACAAATAAGTAAGGAAGATGGAGCCGTTGAAGCTAGAAAATTTACGTACCAAAACTTTACTTCTGCAATGGTATTTATTTTGAAAAGTAAATATTTCGTATTTACGCGTGCTATTTTAGCTGATAGGCTAAACTGAAAGCTAAGCTAAAAAAGTTTGGTTAAATAACTAACCCAAGAAACTACACAGCCAATTTTAAGTTTGACATAGCTGTGACACGCCTATTGCATTGTGTAAGAAAGAATCAAGGCTGTACTGCGTTCTAGTTAAGCTAATAGGATAAACTGGTAGCTAAGTTAGAAAAAAATTTAGCTCAATAACTAAAACAAAAATGACAACAAATTTAAACTTTAATAAACCTTGGTCTTGCCAATAGCATTGTGTAAGAAAATACCAAGGCTATACTTCGTTCTTATTTAACTGATAGGATAAACTAGAAATTAAACTGGAAAAAGTTTGGTTCTATAGCTAAGTCAAAGATAAACACGACCTATATATTAGCTTAGTCGCACCTATTGCGGTATGTTAGAAAGATCCAGGGCTAATTGTCAAACGTTTAATTTTACTTTTTGATTAACATCTCAGGCCTTGGGCCCTTTAAAGAACTTGACAGAACATCAAGAGTTTGACACTTGTAAATACTTTCTATCACTTTATTTTAGTTTGAAGTGCTCCATCTTCGTATTTTTTTTTTATCTTACGTCAGGGCGAAGAGTGGATTTGATTTAGCCAATTACTTTACCATTTGCGTATGTCTGGATAATGTACAGCAAAAATGTCGGTGAATTCAATTCAGGTTTCGGCATTGAGTTAACTTTAAATACTTTGGATAGAGGTATATTTGATTTTCTCTGATGAACCTTCTTGACTTTAACCAAAAGTTTAAGTTAATAGTGTGTCACTCATAGATTTGTAAACAAGAAAGTTACCTTAGTGATATGTAAGCCTGAAAACTACGTTGGTACCTTAAGAATTATATTAATAACATTAGGTACCATACCAGACTTTAAATGAACTCCTAATCATTAATCTCGACCTCAACACGGCACCCCTTTTGCCAAAAATCTATGCAAGAGCACTCAACTGAAAAGACACTTATGTAAACGAAAAATTTGCTGGTAGGCGTCGCCTGTCGCGTCATTTGCGGTTATTAAAAGCCTGAGGGCTATTTCAGGGGTAGAAACCTCGGAATTCTTGCAGGGTGGTGTCTGTGGTGTAAGCTATATTAGGAATACAATTTAGTTATTTTTGTTGTTGTGGCAAGCTACTAGCTCCACATCTCTTAAATTGAAACGTATTTCGCCATTTATGTCAGGTTAATTGAAGGTGATTTGGCATTACGCCGAGGGAGAATAGACAACACAGAAATCCTATTCTTATGACTAGGACCTGTGTTGTGCAGTTTATGTAGCACCAGAAACCTGATAGTAATACTTCTGCGCCACGTGCTGACCCGCTTGTCTACACAATGTCAAATATATGCATTTATTATGATTTCCCATCAAATGTTCAGTTGAAGAATGGTTTGTTGCCTAAAACGCTATCAAAATTATTCACCTAACACTCAAATAAACAAGAAAAATAAATTTAGAACTAATACACAACCGCAATTCCAGAAAAGCAACGAACGAATCCCAAATACATCAATTTAGTTCTATTTGTATAGTTTTGGTTTGATTGCGGCTATGTTAGAGATATCTATTCCATGTCGACCCAAATTGTACATGATTTTTCCAAAATTTAAAACTCTTTCAGACCACCCTTTTTAATTCTCGGGTCTAAATTACCTATTTGCACAAATATGGGTTACGGTATATTTTTTGGTGTTTTTCGTTTATTTCGGGGTAGAAAAAAGAAATTCGCCCGTTCCGCACCCTTGTACCGCAACCTTAAAAAGGCGTAGGTGAAAGAGTATGACGTACCTACATTGGTTACATACGTTTGCGACAAAGCCACCGCCGGCGACGACGGGAGACGCGCAAAAACATCCAGGATTTCGTGATATGAGCCCCAGGGCCACGCTCCCCGGATTTTCAAGCTCTCATTTTTAATATGACGTTTTTTGGCTCTACGTGGGGATGAAAGTTATGTACCTGCACTGGTTTTAATATCCCGGCTGGGGATGTCGAAAGGCAGTGCCTTTGCGCCGTTGACAGTATGAATACATAAGAAGATAACGTACTTGTAGGTATGTACGGGATTTGATTCTGCAGCGTGAAGGAACGGTGTGAATACTTTTGTAACTGTACATATTACTATATGGTTTGGTTCTGAGCATTCCTGCAAATAGCCACAAAATGAAAATTTACAGAATAATTTGATACTTGTAAAATATTTACTGATCAAGTTGTAATAGTTTGTACGGCAAGTCCAATAATATTTTTCTTTAGAAAGTTACATCAGTCCGTACCAAGTTTTAAGTATCGGTCGGTCGGTCGGTATCGCTCACGAATAAAATTTCACCTGAGATAAATTGGTAAATGAATGAGATGGAACGTTTTACTATCAGTGCCTACATTATCACCTACTTCCACCCATAACACAATAATTTATTTTCAAATTCACCCCTTCTCTCATTCAAATTTCCGCCTCCCAGCTATCAACTGCGTAATGAATGTGATTTTTCTCGCGAAGGACAAAAACTCTTTGGAAGATTTAAAACAGTTGCCGTCGTCCCTAAGTCGAAATTATAAATCAACTTTTTTTTAAATCCCTCCAGCTTTTGGCTGTAAGTCGTGTAAAAAAATGTTTCTGTCCTGTCATATTACGAGGGTTATAAAACGTGTTGAAACAGGTTTTATTTTAATTTTATATTGCCATCTGACTGGTTTGTTTTGCGTGAAATTAATGATTTTAGTCCGCGCAAACAATGGACTGTACAGTTTTAATTCAGTTACTGTAATACTTACCTACCATACGTATCTACGTATCTCACAAGATATATTGTTTGTTATTGCATGATTATAAGAGAAAATACTGAAAAAATATATCAAAATCTTACCTTGAGCAGGTGCGTAGATGTTCAGATACAAGCAATCTTCTGACTGATTGGTCAAGAACGGTAGTATTCTCTTCAAGTACTCCAACCTCCCTTTCGATATCCTCCTTAACACTGCCGTCTCATTCCTTATATCCGGCAGCACTTGAGGACACACCGGGCTGAACTGTTCAGCGATCTTTACGCCTGACCATTGCGCGCCTGATACAGGTGGCATGAATCTTAGAGAACCGACAGGCGGCGATGCATATGGAACTCCTCTGAACACCTCAACTGGCTCAAGGAATCTTGACTCCGGTGTAACTATAAACCCTCTTATGTCTCCATATTTAGTTCTAACTACTCTACTGCTTATTAAAGGTTGTTGTGCTTTCTCGTCTGCCGGTGTGTCTCCACGGACCATCTTGGAAGTGAGTGCTGGCAGTGAAATGAAGTAAGCTATGGTCAGAATGAACATTTTTTCGCTTCCGACGCCACCGTACGAGATGTGAGACCGGTGCTATAAGTCGACCATTTTGTGGAGGTAAGCTATGCCGGCGGACCATTTACTGGGTCATCTGGAACAACATAATTGATTATTTGGCTGTGTACAACTTAATTGTCCTTATTAATTATTAATTACCCTATGGCGTACCCTGGGGGAGGCCTACATCCAGCTGTGCACTGCAATAGGCTGATATGTTTTTTTTTTGTACAACTAAATATTTTTACTGAGAATGGGTTAAACCTCTACAATTAGTTAGAGTAACTTAGGGGCTAGAAAGTTTGTTAATTTATAGTAGGAACACTTTTTGGTAGGTTTTTGGGGCGTTTTACTGTTTAGAGGGTCTGGTTAACTATATGCAAGTAAATAACACCCTTTGAAAATCTTGACTTCAATTTGAAACAAATATCGTATTAGTGGTGCCAGGGGTAGCTTCGAGACAATACCTTTATTTTTTATTTAATTTATCCCGTCCGAGTCGGTTTTCACACACACATATCACGCCTATTATCCCTTGCGGGGTAGGCAGAGCGTAAACGGCCGCAAAACGGACATTTACGTGTCATGATTCTTGTGATTTCTTACTGTTATTTATTTAATTTGACATTTGAAAATTAACAGAACTATATTTGTAAACACATCAACCTGTGACAGTTAATAATTATAACATGATACGTTATCGTTATTTTTATAATTGTTATAAATAACAGTAACGGATATCATTTATAACAGTCGTTGAAATATCTGTTACGCGTTTGACGTTTGATGGTGGCGCCACCACCCGGCGAAATTACGAACTTATGAGGCAAGTCTGTCATTGGTTGATCGGATTTACCTAAACCCCTCCAACGGTTTTCTCACCGGCATGGAATGGGGCGGTGAGGCAGTCTTGTGGAGGAGTTGCTGGAGTGACAACGTGCAAAAGAAGATATTATAATATATCAGAAGTGTTAAAAAAAAAAAACGATTCCGCCCGCATGTTGGACGGACATCCTGATCTGAACAGATAAAAAAGGTAAGAATTTACTTTTGGTTGTTTTCAAATCTTGTGTGAGTAGATTCTATTTTCTATGTGTTTTTCTTATCCTTTTCCTACACTTTTAGTAATTTTTTAATTACGTAACCGTGATAAACTTAAATGGTATGAACTTTACGCAGAAAACGCGTCACTTTAAAAGCTTTGTTGGTTGTGTTTTGACAGTTAAGATGAACCAAATTTTGCATTGATACATATTTATTATTTTGTCGTGGTATTGCTTACGTACCTAAAATACGATATTGATTTATATGTTTGAGGGTACCTTAACAACAACAAAAAAAAATATCGTGATAAAAATATTCTTGCACGTGATAGGCGTGACAACACATTCAAGAGTGATTCAGAATTAGAGAGGGTTGTAGTGATTTTGGTTTTGTTTTGATAATGTTCCTTAGACAAAATTTATAGAAAAACGTGAGAGTGCGTTCATAGGTGTTTTACGTGAGAGTGCGTTTAAAAGTGTTTGACGTGAGAGTGCGTTCAAAATCGTTGACGTGAGAGTGCGTTTAAAAATGTTTGACGTGAGAGTGCGTTCAAAAGTGTTTGACGTGAGAGTGCGTTCAAAGGTGTTTGACGTGAGAGTGCGTTTAAAAATGTCTGACGTGAGAGTGCGTTCAAAAGTGTCTGACGTGAGAGTGCGTTCAAAAGTGTTTGACGTGAGAGTGCGTTCAAAAGTGTTTGACGTGAGAGTGCGTTTAAAAGTATTTGATGTGAGAGTGCGTTCAAGAGTGTGACGTGAATGCGTGAATGGTTTTAGTTTGATTTGATGCAAAATATATATATTAGGAATTGAGAGTGAATTTTAAAATGATTCAGACGTGAGAGTGCGTTATCAAATTATTTAGACGCGAGAGTGCGTCCAAATGCTTTTAGTGTAAGAGGAATGGCACAATAGTGCATCCTCAAATGCATATGTAAGAGAAATGGCGTATAAGATGTAAAGAATGTCTATTGAATTAAAAGTTTAACCAAAGATGAGAGTGGTTGTTAAAGAGATAGTTCATTATTATGATTGATGAAGTAAATTTATAGTAATTGAAGATGATTGATGCCGATTGATGATAATTGAAGTTGATTGACAGCAATTGACCGTGCATGATGTAGATTGACAGCGATTGAAGTTGATTGATGGTGATAAAATTAATATATTGATTGATGTAGATTGATGCAGATAGAAAGTGTTTGAAGGCGTTTTGTGTAGATTGATGGAGATTTAGACTAACGTAGATTTAGTTAGAAATATTTTGTTGATATTGTGTAAAATATAGTTTATTTTTCTCGATAAAAAAAAATACATACTATTAGTCGTCGGAAGACTTCTAATCAGAAATTTTTCTTTTTTAGATTATGACTGAATCAAATGCATCTAGTGGTGGACTCCGTGTTGTCTTAAAGAGAAACCGAATTATGAGTACGTCGAGTACATCAAGCGACAGTTCTACCGATGATGTACCTCCGGTGATTTATCGAAAACGGACTCAGAACCTGCGTGCCAATGAGGAAGTAATTGTGGCTGAAGTTCATCGGGAAGAAACACCGAACTTTAATGAACAACCGACTTCAAGGAAACGACAAGGCACTTTGCAAGAAGATGATGTAATTGGCTCTAAGCGCCAAAAGTCCAGACGTGGATCAAGCCGATCAAGTAATAGTGTGAATGTTAATGATCTAATTGAAGCTCTTAATAGCAAAAACAAGCAGCCGCATTTTAGTTCACATCAAATGCTGAATGCTTTACCAGAATTTGACCCGGAAAATAAGGGTCAGAATGTAGAAATATGGCTACACAAAGTGAACGAATACGCTCGAATTTATAATTGGGACGACAGGCAAACTTCACACTTTGCGACACAAAAGCTGGCTGGTACAGCCAAAAGGTGGTTTTACTCATTGCCAAGCTTGGACTTCGCATGGAGCGACTGGCAGGTGAAGCTTCGTCGTGCGTTCCCAATTGATGATAACTTCGCGCTTATGTTAGAGGAAATGTTTGCAAGAAAAACCAAAGCAGATGAGAGCTTGCGTACATATTTCTATGATAAATTGATGCTATTAAACAGATGTGGAATCACAGGGAAAAAGGCTGTAGATTGCCTTATCCATGGCATAACTGATCAGTCCATGAGAAACAGTGCACAAGCTCTGAAATGTTTGGACCCAGAAGACTTGCTTCAATTTTTCGTCATTCAGCAACCAGAAAACAAGGTGTTTTCTCTTACACAAAAGAAGCGCGGTTATACAGAAGGAATGGAAAGTAAAATGTTCCGGAAGATTCGTTGTTACCATTGTGGTATTGAGGGACATACATCTAACAAGTGTTTCCAGTTGAAGAAGGAAAAGCAAATAAATACATTGATATGTTTTAATTGTAATGAAGAGGGACATCGATTTGTTAACTGTCCAAAGAACTTAAAAAAATGTAATATTTGTAAGAAAGTTGGACATGATGATCAAAACTGTCGATCTTCCTCTTCAGGTAATCGAGATACTTTAAAGAAGGAAAAACATGTGCTAAATATTGATACGTCTGATTCTAATCAAAAATTTATTAAGGATGTTGAAATTAATAATAAATCATTGAATGCTTACATTGATTTTGGTAGTGACTGCTCCCTTATTAAATACACTGAAGCCGAAATATTAGGATTAGATAGAAACTTCTCTGATTTACCTATTATTCGTGGGTTTGGTAACTCTTATGTTTCACCACTTTACAAATCTCAAGTTGATGCTCGCATTGATGAAGTAGAAGCTAAAATTGTTGTCCATGTAGTCCCTGATAAATACTTAAAAGTTGCAATTTTGCTTGGTCAAAATTTAACAGAGCTGCCCCATGTTCAAGTTTTTAAAGACAATACTAAATTACTTTTTTTTAATAAGTCATGCCCCGATACAGACACTGAATTTCATACTATTAAATTGCTCAACAGTGATGACGTCCTTTTGAAAGGAATACATGTCATTACTGTGCACTGCAATGATTCTTATACGGGTGACGTTTATGTGGAAGCACAACGAAGACCAGTTCCTGGGAAAGAGTACAGTATATTACAAGGCGCTTACACTTTCAAAGATGGTAAAGGAAACATATTGGTATCAAATGCATCTGGCGCTCCATTCACTTTAAAGAAAGAAACTACAGTTAGTCGAGCACTTCCGTTTAAGGAAGTCGATATGGTCGATGTCAGACAGATTCAAAAAAGTGTAAATAGAAATTTGCCTCCCTTAAATCGCGATGACATTCAGGTAGGAGCTAATATCAATAAAGAAACTTTTGAAGCGTTATATGAGTTACTACAAAATTATCGCGATTGTTTCGCTACTTCCCTAAATGAAATTGGTTGCGCTCCTAAAGAATTTGAAATGAAGATCGAGTTAAGAGATGAAAAACCTATCGTTTATAGACCATATAGACTTTCTCATTCGGAAAGGGCAAAGGTCAGAGAACTTATTTCTGAACTTTTAGATAATGAAATAATCAGGGAGTCAAGCTCGGACTATGCAAGTCCGATACTGATGGTGAGAAAGAAAACTGGCGAACAGCGCCTTTGTATAGATTTTAGGGCATTGAATGCTAAAACGATAAAAAACAGGTATCCGCTTCCAATTATTGATGATCAGGTGGCTAATCTAAGCGGGAACAAGTTTTTTACAACTTTAGATATGGCGTCAGGCTATTATCAAGTTCCACTTTCTGAGAATAGCAAACACCTTACTGCATTTGTTACTCCGGACGGCCAATACGAGTTCAACCGCATGCCGTTCGGACTAGCAAATGCGCCTGCGGTGTTTCAAAAGTTAGTAAACAAGATGTTAGGTTCCAGTCGATACGAATCGGTATTAGCCTACATGGATGATTTACTTATTCCGACAAAGTCCTTAACTGAGGGTTTTGAAAAACTTGAGCAGGTTCTCAAGTTGATTAGAGATTACGGACTAACCCTAAAACTTACGAAGTGCCATTTTTTTTCCACTTCGATAGACTACCTTGGATATGAAGTTTCCTCTGAAGGTATTAAGCCAAGTAAATGCAAGACAGTTGCTATTGAACAGTTTCCAACACCTAAAAACATTCATGAAACAAGGCAATTTCTCGGACTAGCCAGTTATTTCAGAAAATTTGTGAAGGGATTTGGTGAAATTGCACGACCATTGACAAGTCTTCTGAAAAAAGGTGTGGATTGGAGTTGGACGGATTATCAAGCTAAGGCATTCTCTACATTAAAAGAGGTTCTTTGCAGTCGCCCAGTGTTGGCGCTTTATAATCCAACATATAGGACAGAATTACACACAGATGCTAGTTCACAGGGAATCGGAGGAATACTTATGCAGTGGCAAGAGAATTCTAACGAACTTAAGCCTGTCGCATATTTTAGTCGGCAAACGTCCCCAGAAGAAAAGGTTTACCACTCATATGAATTGGAGACTTTGGCGGTGGTATGTTCTTTGCGGAAATTTAGAACGTATTTACTAGGAACATCATTTAAAATATTTACTGACTGCAAAGCTTTGCGTTTAACGCTTAGTAAAAAAGATCTCATGCCAAGAATAGCTCGGTGGTTACTACAGATGGAGGAGTATGATTACGAAATCGAGTACCGCCCTGGTGATCGCATGGCTCACGTCGATGCTTTAAGCCGTAATCCAACCGAGAGTCCAAATGATGATTGTGCTCCTGAGAATGTCATGTCAGTTTTACATATTCAGCAAAATGATTGGCTTGTGACCTTGCAATTAGGCGATCCCGAAGTAAATCAAATTGTTAAAGTACTTAAACCTGATCTTGATGAAGAACAAAAAGATATTAAAAAACATTATGTTTATAAGAATAACGTGTTGTATCGAAAAATTGAGGGGGACAATAACAATTTACGGCTAGTTATACCAAAGGGGGCAAGATGGCAGATTTGTCGCCTGAACCACGACGAACTGGGACATTTTGGCGTAAAGAAAACACTCGAACGCATACAGAGCCAATACTGGTTCCCAAAAATGACACGTTTCGTGAAGAAATATGTAGGTGCTTGCCTAGAGTGTGCATTCAATAAGGACAGTAATGCCGCAAAGCAAGGACACATTTACCCCATTGAGAAATTAAGCGTGCCTTTCCAAACAATACATATTGACCATCTCGGTCCCTTTGTTCGGACCAAACAACGCAACGCTTATATTTTGACTGTCGTTGATGGCTTTACAAAATATGTTTTTGTAAGACCAGTCAAAGACACTAAAAGCAGTTCAGCTATCAAGGTTTTAGAGAACATATTTCAAGATTTTGGATCACCTGAAAGGATAGTTTCAGATAGAGGTTCTGCTTTTACGTCAGGACAATTTAAACAATTTTGTGCTGATAGAAACATTAAGCATGTGCTTAATGCTGTTTCTTGTCCGAGGGCTAATGGTCAAGTAGAACGCTTCAACCAAACCATTTTAAAAGCTCTGGCAACACAGAATTTTAATAAAAACGAGAAGGCTTGGGATTTAGCTGTTCCAAAAGTTCAGTTTGGCATTAACAATACGGTTAACGCCACAACAGGAAAAACACCTTCAGAATTATTGTTTGGTATAAGATTGAAAGGAGATTCCGATAGCATGTTTAGAGGGCTCTTAGAAGACACGGTTAATGACAAAGACATGAGCGAAGTGAGACAGGAGGTGAAAAATACTATTGATAAGAACCAAAAGAAAATAAAGGAATTGTTTGACTCAAAAACGAAACCTGCAGTTAAATACACAGTTAATGACTTAGTAAAAATCACTAAAGTTTCATTTAGCGAAAATCCAGGGCAAAGCAAGAAACTTTTACCCAAGTTTATCGGTCCTTACAAAGTGACTAAAGTATTAGGTAATGATAGATACCAAATTGCTAATATTCCAGGCTTGAGTAAGACAAAAAAATATTGTACAGTTGTGGCAGCTGACCGCATGAGACCTTGGGTTAACGTGAGCGCACTTAATGTAATGAGTGACGATAGTAGCTCGGAAACTGATTCAGAATGTAATGAATAGATTATCATGGTAATGTAGCAAATATTATTTAAGTAAATATTTATAAAGAATTATAGTTGTAAATATCATCAAGACTCAAATAATGTACAAAATATACAGGCCAAATGTCATGATTATTTTATTTATGTATGATTGATAAATTATAAATTGATAGATTTATAATGAAGATGTAAGATTGATAGTAGATCAATGAGAATAATAATTTAATTATACTTATGTATATTTAAATAAAAATAACAAGACTACAAATCCTTCTTTTATTATTATGAAATAATTTTGCAAAAAAAAAAATATATTCTTGCTTACCTTTCTTGTACCTCTATCTTCTTTGTTTTCGTGCGCCGGAGTCTGCACGATGTCCGATGGCCGAATGTCATGATTCTTGTGATTTCTTACTGTTATTTATTTAATTTGACATTTGAAAATTAACAGAACTATATTTGTAAACACATCAACCTGTGACAGTTAATAATTATAACATGATACGTTATCGTTATTTTTATAATTGTTATAAATAACAGTAACGGATATCATTTATAACAGTCGTTGAAATATCTGTTACGCGTTTGACGTTTGATGGTGGCGCCACCACCCGGCGAAATTACGAACTTATGAGGCAAGTCTGTCATTGGTTGATCGGATTTACCTAAACCCCTCCAACGGTTTTCTCACCGGCATGGAATGGGGCGGTGAGGCAGTCTTGTGGAGGAGTTGCTGGAGTGACAACGTGCAAAAGAAGATATTATAATATACGCAACGTCTGACATATATTTGAGGGTCGTTCAGAAAATTGTGTATGGCTATAGTGGGGCTTATTTCTCGGACGTTGTCCGCTAAAAATTGGCGTGTCCCCTGACTTCAGACATATTTTCTAAGGAACTGTTGCTTCATTACGTATTTCTCTATTATTGAACATTGAAATTAGTAAATATACTACCCATTAAATATAAAATAAAGTTGGGCTTAATATTAAATCTTTGAAAAAAATAGGTAATTATGTTAAAAATCATCAAAATTTCGCGTGTCCTATGCCTACCGTAACGCATTTGTTGTGTATTTTTTACGTTACAGACACCTTTTCCATAAGTGGTATTTGTTTCACTTATAGGCTATATATCCTAGTTTTAAAATATTTATCATATAAGATACGATTTCATATAAAAATAATTAAATAAATTAAAAGTTTTGTTGTCCTTAGAATTACGTTAGGTGGAAATTCCACTACCCGTAACGGAGTATTTTTTCCCAGTTAAGATGTGAAATTCTACCATGCATTACTTTATTTTGATAAATGGCAACAATTTCACACTATGCGCGGCCGCTATATTCTATTTTTCACAACATTCTTGTCAAAAACATGGTTTGAAGTGATGGTGCGCATCGTGGTCCAAATTTTTGTTCCACTACAAACGGTTGTTTTCAAAGGGAAGATCCCTGTTTCTTATTGAGTCTGTTATGTTATCTGTTTCCGTATGTTTTCTTTTGATTGGTAGTACTAGTTAATTGTATTAATTTGCATTAATTTACTCAATATTTGCATTTTATTGCCGATGGATCAAATTACGTTACTTCCATACATGACGTGATGTACAAGGGAACCAAAAGTTGTAACGTATGGAATTCTTAGGCTGGGTTCACGAGGAATAAAATTGGGATTTCTTTTAATGTATTTTCGAGATCTGGTACGATTCGAATTTTCTTTATAGGTATTCTTAAAGAATACTAGTTTTTTTGTGGTTTTTTAATTGGTTATTATGTTCCTTTAAATATTACATAAATACGAAAGTTTAGCTTCTAAAATTGTCCCATTTTTTGTAATGTGACCAGTGCCTTATTTCCTTTACGTCACATCACTTTCCATTCGTGACGTGTCTCATTGTGGTTGTGATTTTAAAAATTAATAATTAAATAAGTATTACTATAATCTTTGCAACGTAAAGACTAATAAAAAGACTATAGAACGTAGTATATATTTTTATAGAAATATTTCACTATATGTCGTTTAAAACAGTATAACTGATATTGTTATAAGGTGTTTTGTACACAAACGTAACGTAATGTCATATTTATGATTCTGTGCCATTTATGTGAAGAAAATATCAGGAATGTGATATTTGTTTTTATTACTATTGTCCTTAGTTATCTAACATACATACTGATTTTGCAATTAAGTGAGTAGTTTAACTTTAATAACACCTCAATTTCGTAACGTAATGGAACTGATAATTGACTGACTACATTTTTCATTTCATTTTATGCGAAATCTAATGAATATTTATATAAATAATTATACTTTTCAAGTACTATATTTAAAAAATAATTAATTTAGACACACATTTTGGGAAAATAAACATGTTCAAAATTGAGGAATTCCATTACGTGACAGACAACGTCCGAGAAATACGCCCAGTGACAGGTTGTCAGTCCATCGCCTAAAATTGCAATACACACCCTCAACTCCCTAAGTCGCCTCTTACGACTCCCACGGGAAAGAAATGGGGTGATGCTATTCTAGGCCGGCATCACACGGCATATTAAGATAATACAAAATTTTCTATTAAGGGTCAAACGGGTTTTCTATTAAGATAATACAAAATTGTGAAAATTGTGTTACACAAGTTAATTTTTTACTATGACGACGGAACATGACGTCAATAAGAAATAATACTACCCTACATTGAATAAAGTTAAGTTCATTTCATTAAATTCCCTCTAAAATAGAATAAAAGAAGCTCTTTGCTTGAAATAACATTGTCATCATTGTGATCTAATAAAACAGCATTGTTGTACAATTTTGGAGTTTATTTGTATGTAATTAATCTGATATGATATAACAATAACACGATTGATTAATACAAATCAGCATTTTGAAACTAATTGTCAATGCAATGAGTCTTTTATATCGTCATAATGAAAATTTACGGAGCAAATAGCGCTTGCCTATTCACCGTAAAATTCAATTTGTTTGGCTCTCTGATTATTGTCCAACGAACCTACTTTGTTTCGTTCATTAATTAACTCAAAAATCAAGTCAATACAGGTACCGAACAAATTTTTTGTGTTTTCTGTTTTCATTACCTACAATTTAGCAGTCAGCGTCAAAAAGTAGGTCTACACTCAGTTTCTGTCAATTAAAAATATGAAAAAGCCTTTTGCCTGCTATCTCGCCTTATTGTAAGTGTAGATACATTTAAATTTTTGGATGTTCTTATTATTATTATTTAAATCATACAAATAATTTGTTCTTGCAACTACGACTTTTGTATTTGCATGAACACTGATTATTCCTGGATGTTTATTCGACGAGGTATATTAGAAACTCATTGGTGTGTACGTGTATATTTTCCAACGGTTTATTAAAAACTCAATATAATGTGTTCGACAACTCTCGACATAATATATACAGCTAACTGTATGAATCTTTTTCAACGGCCACAGGATGAATAGATAAAAGCGATACATGCGTACATTATCATTTGAGGAGACGGTTTTGCCATACTATGCCGCTCCCGTATCGGCTTATACAGCCATGAAAAGTCTTGCCTCAAACACTGATTTAATCGTCTGTCACAGACGTGTGAGGCCAATGATGATGATGATGATTGCCATACTAATTGTGCTTGACAAGTAGATTGGCGAGCGTAGTGCACGATATTGAATCACAGGGAATGCTGCTGCCCATTCCCTGAACGAATTTACCCTTTAGACACTATTAACGAAACCCAAAGATTATATTGGGGTGATGCTACGGCAGTTAATTTATTGTTTGAAAATTTTCTGTTTACGTCCTTGAGACATTTGTGAAATTATGATAACTATAAAATCTTTCAGCAATACCAAATTTTAAAACACTTCCCGTGTTAAGTATACAATACACTTGCAAAATTGGCGGGCCAGGAGTGAGCTGCGGTAGCCCAGATGGAAGAGGCGTCGCCACTAGTAATGCGAAAGTCGCAGGTTCAAATCCTGCCCACACTCGAAAATTTTGCAAGTTAAAAAAAAAATAATTCAGTGTCCCTCAAGCTGTAATCCTCACCTATGAAAACTTAACGAAAAGCAATTTTGGTTTTGTCAAAAAATAGTACTGAAATAGTGACAAATAGTGACATATGCAAGAAAATTAGTGACTTCATATTTCCCAAGATATGGCTATCGTTTGGTGAGGATTACAGATCGAGGCTCACGCTGTAATCCCAACTCTCGTGTGAGCAAACGGTGGGGTATTTTCACATGGTCTACATTCCAAAAAATAGTGCCTAATTAGTGACTAATAGTGACAAAAGATGAGAAATAGTCGCTTTATAATTCCGAAGTTATAAAGGCATCTTTGTGAGGATTATACCTATAGCAATTTTTGCTGTAATCCTCACCTCATTTCTGCTAAACGCTTAGGTCTTTTGACTCAAATTTAGCATCAAAAAATAGTGCTTAAATAGTGTTCTTAAACTGCATTGATATTTATTTAGTTTATGTAGTAGAAGCAATTAAAAAAACCGTAAGAACTTCTTCATACAAAATGGTCAGGTACAGTCGCGAACAATACTTCGTATTGTGAAGCTCAATATAGAAGGTATGTAAACAAACAAATAGCTTTCTTTCAAGTTTTTCGTTTATATCTATCAGTTTAGTACAAAAATAAATAGATAAAAATGTATAGTTTGCTATTCAATTATAACAAGAAACATATTATGTGGTAAAATACATTAAAGCAAGACTAATGCACTAATATATAAATGTATGTACATAGTTACCGACGTACGAGTAGTAATATATTAATGAACATAAGAACCTACCTACAGAAATAAATACTACCGACATAACAAACCAGTATTGAGCTTCAAGTACGACAATACAAAGTATTGTTCGCGACTGTACCTGACCATTTTGTATGAAGAAGTTCTTACGGTTTTTTTAATTGCTTCTACTACATAAACTAAATAAATATCAATGCAGTTTAAGAACACTATTTAAGCACTATTTTTTGATGCTAAATTTGAGTCAAAAGACCTAAGCGTTTAGCAGAAATGAGGTGAGGATTACAGCAAAAATTGCTATAGGTATAATCCTCACAAAGATGCCTTTATAACTTCGGAATTATAAAGCGACTATTTCTCATCTTTTGTCACTATTAGTCACTAATTAGGCACTATTTTTTGGAATGTAGACCAAGTGAAAATACCCCACCGTTTGCTCACACGAGAGTTGGGATTACAGCGTGAGCCTCGATCTGTAATCCTCACCAAACGATAGCCATATCTTGGGAAATATGAAGTCACTAATTTTCTTGCATATGTCACTATTTGTCACTATTTCAGTACTATTTTTTGACAAAATCAAAATTGCTTTTCGGTAAGTTTTCATAGGTGAGGATTACAGCTTGAGGGACACAAAATTCAGCAATTTCTACGTGAGCTACGTTTGAGATAGCGTGCCTATTGGCAGTATTTATTTATATCTATCAGTGCCCTATGTTATGAAACTACGGGCTACATTACGTAGCCGGTAATTTCTTGGTATCATGATGGCTGACCGACTTCCTATCATATTTTACTGAGCCTACATCGTCCCACTGCTGGGCGAAGGCCTCCCTCTTCTCTTTCTTACCTACTAAGCAATGAAAATCTTATTGCACTTGTAAATTTGTTAATATCGAGCACAGTTTATTAATTCCCAAATCACAACACTCAGAATGACAGTCAGAACCGAATAGGTTTCACTGTAATTCTGCACATGCAACAAAGGTGACTCATAGAGGGAAACACGTAGGTATTTTAGATGTGTGAGGTTTCAGTACTGATAATAGTGATGAGTTCAAGTTGGCTTGTTATCTGCTTCTGCAATAGTCTAGAGTTTGATTCCGGTATAGCCTCAGAATAGTATCATCTTTTTTTTATTAAGGATGGGTCTGCTCTTGACTCTAGTCTAGGTCATTTCTTTCCAGAGGGTGTCGTCAGAGGCGACTAAGGGCCTCGGTGGTTACACGTGTATTGCAATTTCAGGCGATGGACTGAAAATCTGTCACTATAAAGATACACAATTTTTTGAATGACCCTCAAATATTAGTCAGACGTGGCGTAATTTTGGTATTAACGGCCGTTTACGCTCTGCCTACCTTGCAATGAATATAAGCGTAATATATATGTATGTAGGGTTTGATTCCAATAGAAGCCGCATAGTAAGGTGTGATTGTATACTCTACGAATGTGCACTTGTACTGTACTTATGGACGGAGCCAGAATTTCAAGATAGTAGGTCAATTTATTTAAAAAACTTAAAGTACATAATGCAATTTAACTAAAAGTCTCTTATTTTTCATGCCTACGTCTAGAATATAACACGGATTGTAATGTCAAAACTTGTATCATCGATTAAATTTAAATCTACCACTTGTAAAAACTCTGACACGAGGGTTTATCCTGTCGTTTGTCGACTCGGTGTCACATACGAAAAGAGAGATCGGTTTATGAGCTTGATAACACTATTTGCAGAAACATATTAGGTAGGCATTTGGCTCATGCGGTACTACTACCCGTATAATGAGTCCTGTTTGGCTAGGCGGCTGACTCTGTGATGAGGCTGACCGCTAGCTTGCGCTTTGCCGAGATTGCACCTATTTCGTTTGATAATGAAATCGGCTTTGGCAGCTACCCTGTTTGCATTACAAAGCAAATGGAACAAGTTTTGTCTGGTAAGATTCTGGTTTTAGATGACAAGATGCCTAACCGATCATGATTTAACGTTTATTTTGGTGTTAGTATTGTTTATTTTTTTATTTAGGTACACCTAGCTGATAGGAAGCTCAGGGATCACCCGGAGAAAAATAAATGAACAAAATATCCTGAATAATTCATACAGCGCCATCTAGCACCAAACTAACCATAGCTTGTGTTTTTGAAACCAAATAGCTGATATTATCACTAATATACTATTTTTGTAAATTATTACATACTATACATAAGAAGAACCGGGCGGGGCAGAAAATGCGCGATTGGGCCTAGGAGTTGTTCTGGGAAGAACAGATTGGACCGAATCTAGGAAGAACGGACCAGACTGAGTTCATTAGCGTGCTATAGGCAACCAGATAACTCGGGGCAAGAAGTAGGTGGGCGTCGATACACACATACTTAGTTATTCCAAAATCCATCTTGAGATACATTACTTCAATGCAAAGCAATGCATAATGTTTAAAACGAACTCTTCATAATATATAACCAACATTATAAAAGTATATTCTAAATTTTATTTTGTAAAAAAATCCATCTAAAAACATACTTAATAAATGATGAAGATTTACACCAACGCAATATCATTGCCGGCGGCTTTTCCGTGAAGTAAAATAGAGCGATCCAATCTATACAATCCAATGCGAGCTAGACACAAAAGATATCTTGTTTATGCCCCAGGGCTTTAAATCGACGGCGCCTAACGCTTCCTCGACTGTAAAACTAACATCCTGTATTTCGTGGAATTGTCTGCGCTGTTTTATAGTTACGTTCAATAACTTTGTTATGAAACTCCCGGAACATTTTACAGCAGAGTGCACTTTGTGATTAGATCATAAAATTGCTAAACTTAATATATAAAGGGTAAAACTTTACAACGGACTGATGATAGGAAGAACCTTACCAAAGTAACATAGTTATCGAGGTTCAAAAATGCCGATCAGCTTATTTGGGTAACTATGAAAGCCTTTCGTATTTTGACCCATGTTCCTCGGGGAAAATTGTTCCTTCTCATCAGCCCTTCCTCTGTTTTTAGTATCGGTCCCAAGTAAAATTTCCCCCCATTTACAGGAAAATGTGGTACTATCGTTTGTATAAGGAAACAAAAGAGCTAAACATATATCATAATATTTCAAAGTACCGTGTGATGCCGGCTTAGATTAAAATTACCCCATTGCTTTCCCGTGTGAGTCGTAAGAGGCGACTAAGGGACTCGATGGTGTGTATTGCAATTTTAGGGGATTGGCTGACAACCTCTAACTATGGCGATCCACATTTATCCAAATGTCCCTCAAATATTTGTCAGACGTGGCGTAAATGTCCGGTTTTGCGGCCGTTTACGCTCTGCATGGGGTTATAGGCGTGATATGTGTCATGTTAATGAAATGAAAATGAAACCCTAAATTCTTAAAACCAGATATTTCATTAACAGATTTTAAATAGATTTGAATTAAGTTTTAATTTTTTAGGTTTAAAATGCCCATGTCTATCCCTTCGGCGGTTCTTTAACTCGTCGTCCGTCTTTTTCAATTTCCTTTCGTCTGACTAAGGCATACGAAGGCGTTATATATGTGTGTGTGTTCAAGCTTCTAAATAATACGATGTGTTCGGCATCAGTGCACTTCTGCGTTCATGTTAGTATTCATGACACCGTTGCATGGCTGAGTGCATCCTACAGCTGTTCCGTTCACAAGTTAAAAATGCATCGTACTTATTGAATGAACGTAACTGTAACAATTGCTCCCACCAGTAACTGTATTGTATTGCATTAGGTTAAGGCAAGTGTAGTCGTGAACGGCCTCGACAGTGGGCCGCTTCCCGAAACAAATATTTTCACTTTATACAAACAATCTATCAGAATGTCCGTTGCTCAAGTTTTTAGAATTATCTTCAAGAAAAATTCTTCAAGAAATTTAAAGCGTTTATTTGTATGTAGGAATTTACAAGATTCTCTTTTAGAAAATCTCAGTATACATAACATAATCTAATACATAAGAAGAATATTTGCTGTTATTAAATTTAAGGCAATGAATACCAAAATTGGCCGTAGTTAGGCACTTTTTATCATAACTTAAATTACAGTGAATATTTCATTGTGTTTGTAACGTAAGAGCTAATAATTGATCTTGTTTGTGGAATAACCGCCATCTTCTCTTTGACCTCCTTATGGGATATGACCATTATTTCTCCTTCACTTTATCTTAACATCTTTTTCTTGTTTCTACTCTCCCGCTCTTTCTTTCTATCTATCTTCTCCCGTGTCACAACATCCTTCCCCTTCTTATTTTGTTCTGCAACTTCCTTTGTCCCTTACTAATTGAAGTCCTTCTTATTGGAAATGTTTACTTCTCTTGAAATACTTTTAATATTTTTCCACCTCATATATATTGGTATGTAACCCAATCTACCTCAATAGCATGTGTGCACAAGAACTGAATTACGTCAACATATTTTCATGTAATATTCAACATGAATTTCATACACATTTTCACCCCTTTTTCAAATATTTCTCTCCGGAATACAGTCGTTTGTTTGATGTACAAGATTCTCTTGTTTGTCTACCATAAATATCAGCTGAACCCATCTCAGGGTTTTATGTCTTAGAAACAGGATATCTTGTCATTTTCTGGTAGGGACACCGCGTTCTATTTTCATTCCCTATTTGAATACAAAATTGTATGGAGCTTTAGCTTTGGAATGTACAGTAGTGTGTTGGAAAAAAAAAATCTCCATTTCGAAGCAAGAAGCTACTATCTATATCACTTCTTTTACTACATATTTTTGTGTATTATAAGAACCCATCACTAACAGTTATCAATAGAGAATGATTTTTCAAAGAATGTCTTTAGTTTCTCGTATTCGTTTACAACATCCATGTTCCCGATAACTTGCGTCGCTAAAACATATTCCGATTCTTTTATCAACTGGAAACCCTGCTCTTTATGTTACGAGAAGTATGTTTGTATGTTTATCTGGATTGAATTTATAGCGTCAATAAGTCGGCTACTCGATAAGGAAATTGTCGAGGGTCGCAACCCCGCTTCCCTTAAAATTTGGACCGATGCCATTCTGTCTGTGCGATTCCGTGTAAAAATTTACTGGGTTTCTTTACCATTATTTTTACTAAGGATCACACATACATACTAAACGTGACGTCTTTGCGCCTTTATTCCTCATAGGCAGGCAGAGTGTAAACGGCCGTTTAAAAACGGTCAACATTTTGCCACTTCTAATAGAAGTTTGATGGTTATATCTGAAACTAATGACTCACACAGCAGAATTGTACTTACTAGATTTATATAGAATAAATAACTCACTTAAGTTATGTTTATTGTGGAAATGGTGCAATATAAACTGAATAATGTTCGGTAGGTAGATAGGTACAAAGAAACTTTTGCCAAGAAACGAACACAATTCTTTGCATGGAGATATCCTATTTTAGAATGTGAAAATTCAATATAAAGCATGCCAAGCCGCAGACAGAATTCCACAATATAGCTCTTCTTCGTCTTATCCTGAAAGTGTTCAGACTTGGTATTAAATTTATTTTACCTACATCTGGAATTCTGGGGAATTCGACATTCAAAGACGGAGCTTTCGAAAATCTATTTGAAATTAGAAATAACTTTGGCTGTACTGCTTCCTACTTTAATATCCTAAAACAAGGAAGTAAATAATGTGCTAAACGCATTTTGTTTTATCTTCAGAAGTTTAGAAACATTTTATTTGTAGTATGCAACAAATTAATAACAATATGATGAAAATACTTATTGTCTTTAGACCAATATTTTATTTTCCTCAGAAGCCGTAGGCCGTTATTTGAAAAGCCTCAGTTGTGTTTTAATAGAGTGTCAGTTGGATGATTTTCACCGTTTCATATTCCGCTAACAGTTTGAAGTATTGAAAGTCACAATGACTAAAGAATGACAATAGAGTGTCGATGGCATTAGAATGGCAAAAAATAAGAAAATTAGAACCTAGCTCAACTCGTAATTTCGATTCGAGACCAAGATTTGAGTTTAGAGAAAAATCACTCAAGGAAAAAGTACTGGAATGGGAATTGGTAGAAAATGCAGCACTTAGGTTCAAAAGAGCAATACGTAATAGTAAATAAAGTAACCGAGACTGGAACAATTTGCTGAAACAATACATTTAGTCGCTAGGGAGCATTCCTATTTACTGAAGACATCGTTTTGTGCCGGCGGCATTGTGTAAGTAACCAAATCAGCATTGAAAAATAAGTAAATGTCATACTATCAGCAGCACTTGAGTTATCCATTCTTCACTGGTTCTCCATACAGTTACTTTGAATAACCAGTACAGATAAATCCTAAATGGGTACGTTTCAGTGTAATCCTTAATTTTTTGTGATATATTAATGCTTAAAAATACTATCTTTCTGGCTTTCAACACTGGCTGTTGAACTATGGCTATAGTATATATGTCGGAGCGTGAGGTATTAAACCTGAGGAATGAAGAAAAGTGCACTTTTTGATGTACTTTATGGAAAGAGCATTAATTGAGTGCCTATGCATTGCGCTTAGTTGAAGCATGTAGTAGACAAATTGTGTCAAGTAGTTTGGCTAAATGCATTTTTGGGAACAGAGAGATTCCGAGTTAGTGTTGTTTGAGCGATCGGGCGTAGCGCAAGGCTCAAATTACCTTTCATCGTTCCTTCGTTTTGGTACTTTGCGTGCATCAAGTCCTGACCTTAATGTTCAAATTTATTATAGCTGCAAGCCTACAATCTGATTATCGGCTTTTACGACACATACACCTCTATTATACCTTTCTCCATACAAAAGAGAATCATCTTTTCATATTTATTGCGCCAGTAGTTTAGTGCTAAGTTGAAATTACATACATACACATCACGTCTTGATCCCTTGCGGGGTACGCAGAACGTTAACATTTGAGGGCCAAGAAAAGTAATTTATATAACACAATTTTCTTCTTGTTATAACAATTTTGTATTGTGCTAATAGAAAACCGGTTCGAGTTCCTTAGTCGCCTCTTACGATACCCGTGGTAAAAAAACGGGGTGATGATATCTAAGCTGGCATCACACGGCAATGCCTTCATCTAACGGCTATGAATTAACATCTTTAACTTATTTAGCCTTTTTTGGTCTATTCTATACATATTTTTTTTACTTCCAGAATTAGCTAGGGTAGCGTAGGGGCTAGTACGATTGTTAATTTAGAGTAAGAGCACTTCTGGGCAGGCTTTTTGGAGGGTTTTTCCTGTTCAGGAGGTCCGATTAATTATACGCATGTAAACTACATGCTTTATAAATATTGACTTCAATTTGAAACAAATATCGTTTTCAGATGGTGGTGGCGTAAAGTTACATGCCGTGTGATTAACCTGGCCAGCCCCGTGGCAGTGCTTTGATTTTTATATTTTTTTATCCCGCCCGAGCCGGTTTTCTATTAGGACATTACAAAATTGATATAAAAAAAAGAAAATTGTGTGATAGAAATTTCTTTTTTTTACAATGACGGTTCATGACGACAATAAGTGATATGATAATACTATCCTTCATTGAATAAAGAAATTCAATTTCAATTTCATCCAAATAATTATTACAATAATAACCTGTGTACGAGATTCGAAAGAGAATATAATAATATTACATTACTTTTTACAATTGCGTACAAACACTAAATTTTACCTGCCAGTTTCTGATATGGAGATCATTATAAAGAAAATGTTAAAATTTTAAGGTAAATGTTAATTATAGATCCATTTGCATCGTATCATGTTCCGAAAAATGAAATTTTAATACAATTCTTGCACGGATACGCAACGCGAATATTATTTCGTTAATATTTTTTATCTTCATGCCAAAAGACAGAAGAACACAAACACTGATTTATAAAAAACTGGTTGGTTCATTACATAAATAATAATTAATATATGTTAAGTGAAGTAATAAGTTATAAATTTATATCCTTTTCAAAATGATGATAGCAGCAGTATTGTTTTTTTTATGTCCTCGGTCCACCTGGCTGGAAGGCGTGTAACGCTACGCTTGCTGAGGCGGGGCCTTCCCTCGAGAACTCGCTTATGCCGGCTTAGAATACCACCACCCCATTTCTTTCCCGTGGGAGTCGTAAGAGGCAACTAAGGGACTTGAGGGTGTGTATTGCAAATTTAGGCGATGTCACTATGGCGATACACAACTTTCCGAATGACCCTCAAATAAATGTCAGACGTGGCGTAAATGTCCGGTTTTTGCCCCTTCTTCCTCATGGCCAAACTATTTCGCCTAACTGATTTGGCTACGAGGAACTCTATATCCTTATGGCCAAACTTGTCATAGTACATACAAGCAAAGTACACTCGCCACCGAAGAGGATAGTTATATAAACAGTAAAATCCGTGTGTCTGTAAATGGAACAAATTTACGAAAAAGTAACTGTAGGTGATGTTAAAATTAGTTTTGAACACATTTCAATTTTTTTTGGCTGTCTATATGTCTGTTTGTCCGGGCTAATCTTCAAAACTACTGGACGGATTTGAATAAAACTTTTTGTTGTATATAGCTGTTAGGACTGTCTGTCGTGGGAAAATCGCTCATTCCCATGGGAAATAAGATTAAACATAGAATATTTAGGCCGCCAGAAGCCCGGCTACTGTGTGAGAGATATAGAAATGTACCTATGCATAACAAAAGTTGTTCAGCATAATAGGCCGCTGCACTCGGCACATTGACACAGAGGGTCTGGAGTACATGATGAGGAATACTAGGAGCCCGGCTTAATTATCCGAGATAAGGAAATGACGCAAAAGAAAAATTTGTTTAGCATGATGTGCCGTATCTGCTGATGCCGAAAAAAAATATCTATAGGGAAGTTGTCGGTCTAAATGCGATCTACATTGTTCTACTCAAAACCCGATATCGAAAACGCTACGCCAGCTAGACAACTAGTTCCTCAAAGGAAGTGGTAGGTCTAGATGCGATATATATTTTTGGCTGTCACACTCAAAACCCGTTTAGATCGAAAAATATGCAAGATGTTCTACTCATTTCTTATTGAATCCGAATCCGTCCGTAGGTCATATTATGATCTACATTTTAATGACAGCTATCGGAGTGTGGATACGGAGTGAATTTTACTTTAAAATTAGGTGCTTCAAGTTAAACGAAAGATACACTTTGATTTTTTGCAATGGTAACATTTTACAACATTAACGTTTTACTTCATTGTCATTTAGAACCGATGGCATATGACATTTTGCTTATTTTGCTACATCGGAATTCTGAACCAATAACATTTTGTGAATTTACAATTTTATTGTCCCTATATCAGTGGCTAAGAACATAAAAGAATTAGTTATGAAACAGTGATTAATGTGGTTATGAATCTTAGTTACGAAAGTGCAAGAAGGGGATCAAAATAAAATATTAAACTTTTTTATTTGTACTTAACTGTACCTACTTTTTCTTAATGTTACACAAGTTTGGCCATGAGGATATTGAGTTCCTCGTAGCCAAATCAGTTAGGCGAAATAGTTTGGCCATGAGGAAGAAGGGGTTTTTGCGGCCGCTTACGCTCTGCCTAGCCCGCAAGGGATAAAAGGCGTGATATGTGTGTGTGTGCATGACCAGCCAACTGCCCACCAATTTTGTTCTTAAATACTTTTCGGGTAATTTTGTGCTCACTAAGGGAATAAGTAGTAGGTAGAGGTTTTCTTGGAAAAAATACCTTACATCAAATAAATAATTATCGTTAATCAAATATGTGTTTACTCAGAACCAGTATATTTTTTATAATTTATTAACAAGGTTTTTAGTTTCGTAATAATATCATTACTTTGGTTATGTAGGCAAAATAGTTTTAAACAAAAATTTTTGTAATTATCAAAAAAAAACTAAATAAACTAAACATTTATCCGTACTAATATATAAAGCCGTGTGATGCCGGCTTAGAATAGCATCACCCCATTTCTTTCCCGTGGGAGTCGTAATAGGCGACTAAGGTATTTATTGCAATTTTAGGCGATAGGCTGACAACCTGTCACTATGGCGATACACAATTTTCCGAATGACCCTCAAATATATGTCAGACGTGGCGCAAATGTCCGTTTGCGCTCTGCCTACCCCGCAAGGGATAATAGGCGTGATATGTGTATGTATGTATATAATATAATAAATCTGAGAGTTTGTGTGTGTGTATGTATCTTTCTTACCTCTTCACGCTCAAACGGCTTGACCAATTGGGATGAAATTTGAAACACAGGAAAAATATAACCTGAAATAACACATAGGCTACTTTTTACCGCAGGAAAACAACTATTAGCACAGGGAAAATAAGTGACAGCTGGTGAAACCGCTAGGCGGAAATCTAGTGTTGACATATAATTCTCCACCTTGTTGAAATAAGTACTATTATTGAACGTAACACGATTTTTTATGCACCTAAAATGTGAATTAAATCATTTGAATGTTTTATATGCATGAACATTTTTGGGACAGGTAGGTATATAAGTGTCACAAAAATTAGTTCGATCTCTCTCTTCTCTTTTCGTGTGGGACACTGAGTCGTCCAATGACCCGATGAACCCTGGTGTCAGAGTTTTTTTCAACCGCCTACTACCACTAAATAGGCCTCTAACATGGTTGTGTTACGACCGCCGTCTAAGTAATCATAGACAGCAACCGAGACCGACGGCTTAACGTGCCCTCCGAAGCACGGAACCATTTATTTTCGGACAATCAGTTGGTTCAGCCTGCAATGTCCTAACCAGACCGGGAACAAATTAACAAAGTGATAAATATCAACTTTGTGAGTGTCCCACCGAGAATCGAACCCGGAACCTTTGCGTCGGCCGCGCCACATCGGCCGTCATCGTTGGTTCGATGATGACGAAAGAATGGACAGTCTATCCACAATCCAACATATTATTCTCGTGACGTGGAAAATATATTTCCATTTGGATAAAACTGTTGAATATGAATCAGGGAGATATGAAAACAAAACGTTGAATACGAATTATGTTTTATCCCCAAACTCTTTGAATTTTGTGAATTTTGTTTTATAAAGTAGGTAGTTACTATAAACAACAAAGAGAGACAAAATTCAGATAGGTGAGAAAATGTTAGGTATATTTGTTCTCTTTTTGATAAAAAATATATAATTACTTTCATCCCGATTTTAATACAATATTTTGTTTGAATAACTCTGCGGTCGAGCTTTTAACAAAAAAGGGAACCTTTTTTGTGTCGCCTGTTGAAAATCCAACTCAATTTAAGGCCTCATCTATCCCGGTACCACATGTGTTCCAGTGTCTTTCAACCATACTATCCTCATTTAGAGATCAAAACTTTTTTTTTAATAAATATGGGTTTGCTCTAGACTCTAGTCTAGGTCATAGGACGGAGACAGAGTCTAAGATGGAGCGAGCTCACCCAGAAGAAGCCTGTTCACTCTTACTTTGAAGAGATTAGGGTTGTATGCGTTTGGAAACACAGACGTAGGTAGTGAGTTCGACTCTTTTGCAGTGCGCATCATGAATGATGACTGGAAGCGCTTAGTCCGAATTGGTGGAACCTTTAAAGAACTTAAGAGAAATGAAATGACGAGCATGTATGAAATTTATACATGTTGAAGAAGCAAAAGAGGTGTGTCAGGATCGTAGCAAGTGGAAAGCTGTAGTCTCTGCCTACCCCTCTGCGAAAGAGGCGTGATTATATGTATTTATATATGAAATGAAATAAACATTATTCAATGTGGGATAGATAATCACTTATTGCCGTCATAATCCGTCATTGTAAAAAAATAAATTTTTCGAACACAATTTTTTCTTTTTATTACAATTATGTATTGTCCTAATAGAAAACCAGCTTTAGGGGAAAATAAGAAGTAAATCCAACAATCTAAGTATAAAAGACGTTAAATCTATTCAATATCAATATCACAAGGTCACAACATGATAGAATATAACCACACTAATTCATGTATCTTCAACTATCATCTTACAACTTACTTACCTAGACGACTTGACTTACCACATTTCACCTATCTCTAAAGCTCTCCACGTAAGTGCACACGTCATTTATCAGCCAGGTGAAGCAAAGTCTAGTCATAGAGTGAAATATAAATACCTACCTACAATAAGGCTACGAGGATAGGTAGGTAGCAGATACGACAGACTGGGAAGGTCGGGAAGGTCGGAGTAAGTGTTGCCTGGCTGAATAAAATACGTAGGAAAACAAATTGGTGTTTTTATCATGTTCCTTGTAAGGTAACTATAATTACTTACTTGCATTCAAATTAGAAGTACCGAGATACCTACTAGCATAGCTTTGAATTTATCAGTAGTAAAAAATTATTCATACATACACATATAACGCCAATTATCCCTTGCGGGGTAGGCAGAGCGTAAACAAACGGCCATTCATGCCACGTCTGACAAATATTTAAGGGTCATTCGGAAAATTATAAAAAGTATAATTTCATATCACATATCACGCCTATAACCCCTTGCGGGGTAAGCAGAGCGCCAACAGCCGCAAAATACGACCATTTACTCCACGTCTGACAAATATTTGAGGGTCATTCGGAAAATTGTGTTACGCCGTAGTGACAGATGGTCAGCCAATCGCCTAAATTGCAATACACACCTTCGAATCCCTTAGTCGCCTTTTATGACTCCCAAGTGAAAGAAATGGGGTATAATTTATCTTCTTTTTTATTAGGCATGGCTAAGGTGCGGGTATAAATATTAGAGGTTGATTGAAATATTTCACGATTGTACAATTTTAAACACAGTTTTTTAGGATGCTGACTATGTGCCTAAATAAATCAATAACTAATTTTATATAGATGGCCGTCGTCTGTCTGGTTTATAACAGGCAACTAGGGGTGACTAGACACCATATGGATGAGAAATAATAATCTTATTATTTCTCATCCTGTTGTTAAGCCGGTGTTAGGTGGACTAGATAGCCTCGCGTGACTGAACTATCATGATCTTTTTAAATATTTGCACTAAAATGGCTCTATGTTGCTTTAAGACAAGCACTTAAAGATCGGTTTTGTTCACGTCTGGAAGCTCATTTGTATTACTCACTTTACTTAATCGCCCTTCAGTCAGATGCACCTACTTAAAAGTGGGCAGCTTGTAGTGACTGGATCACAAAAACGGGAGATCGTGCCTTATGGTGTACCTAGTCGACAACAATAATCTGATGTGTCGACAGCTGTTATGTGGGTTGGTGAGCGCAATGCAAGGTATTATGTTCACAGGAAAAGCGGTTGACCATTTCATGGATGCATCCCTTAGCTGCTTGTCATAAACAAACACTTTTGTTAAAATTGAGTGAAAAAGAATCCGGCACCTAACGGCTAAATAAAGTTTATCAATTGATTAACCTTTCAATATCCAAGCTAGAATCACTATCGGAACTATAAATATTTGGACTTGTGCCATATTAGGTGTCGAATTTGTGGAACTTGTGCAACATAAACTCATAATGAGGGTGCATTGTCGTGCATATCAAAAGCCTTATTAATTTTCATTGACAATATGTATGATATAAATGACTGCACCGCTGCACATAAACAGCCAAAATAGGACATGAGGACTATTAATGGATTAAGTGATTTCTGATAGTTACTCCAACGCTTCGGTTACGATCGATGTGAGTGGCGCAGTGGTAGTGCAACTGCCTGCGGTGCAAAGGTTCGGGGTTCCTGGTGCGGTACTCAAAAGTTGATATTTACCACCAAGTAAAGGAGAAGATTAATGCCGTGTCATATCAAGAGGTCAAGTCTCTGGCAGAAGATAGAAAAAAATGGCAATCACTCCACCGAGCCAAGCTCTTAAATTTGAATGATGATGAGTTTGTTGTCAGTCTGGTAAGGACATTGCGGGCTGAACCATCTGACTGTTCGTAAGAAAGATGGTTCCGTACTTCCGTGCTTCGTCGGTCCCAGTTGCTGTCTATGATTACTTGGACGACAGTCGTAACACTAACATGTCAGAGGACCATCAGTAGTAGTAGACGATTGAAAAATTGAAAAACCAGGAGTCATCGGGTCGACGGATGACTCGGTGTCCCACACGAGAAAGAAGGAAAAGACTGTGCTTATGGTATTGTATTTCATAAGGAGATCATCAGCTTATGAGTGCAAAAGAGATGCTATAGTAAGTCTATCTCTGAAGTGAAATGTTATTTTACCCAATAAAGGACTTCTTACGTGTTTTATTTGTTGCCGATTATGCCTACACACAGCATTTAGGTAGATGCGTGCGGGACTTAACGACAACTTTTGTCGTAGCAAGCCATCGGGCCAGTCGGGCGAGCTAGCCGACTGGCCCGATGACGTAGTGGATAGTACCCCGGCCTGCTACGCTGAGGGTAGGTTGGTAGGTAGGTTCGATTCCCACAAGACACAAAATATTTAAGTAACTTTTTAGATATTTGTGTTTTGTTTGGGTCTTTTCTGTGTTTAAAAATATCTAATAAGCTATTTAGTTCTCATACCACAAGTACCAAGTACCAAGCTTAGGGGCTAGATGGCACTGTGTGTATCGTCCTGAATATATATTTATCTGTCACCCGCCAATATTTTGTTTGTAACTACCATAAAAGCAACCAATCTAAACGCGACTAAAGGTCTACAAATCCTGTGATTGTGACCTCTAGACCGTATAACTAGCAAGCTCTGGGACTGCATCCCCTGCATCTAATGGCGGCTGGGTCGCAGGGGCCGCAATTTCCTGAGTTCAGCTGACGCGCGCTTCCTACCCGCCAAGCAAGCTTTAATTTTAAAACTACTTACGTTTCAGCTCAGATTTAGAAGCTTATATAAGGTGTAAAAAAATCAACTGTCTATATTTAAGGGGTGAACCAGCCTATAAAACTGAACAAGTCTCCTCAAGAAACATAGGTCGAAAAACGAAAAAAATATTTGGTCATCCCCTGTGGGTCATACCATACCGAGTGTGTTCACCGGCCGGGTTAGTTTGTATGGGAGGGCCAATTTTTTTAACCATATTTCGACCTATGATCTTTGGGGAAAGTTGTTCAGTTTCACGAACTGGTTCACCTCTTAAAACATTTGCAGTTATTTTTTTTAGACCATGCATAATGTTAGTGTAAAGAAAATTTATAGGAAATTTCGTGAAATTGAATATAGTTAGTAACTGTTATTTGGGTCACTTTAACCCAAATTTAGTTGATACGTCAATAAACAATATTTAGTAGGTAAGCAGGTAAACAATTCATACAGAAGACTATGATTGCAATTGAGTAGATCGTAAATAAAAGTTAAAGAGGTTATGTGAGCATGAAACTTGTCCTTTGCTCTACAACTTACTCACTTAACTTAGCCAATTGTACAATTTTTATTATTTATTCACCTTTTGTTTTTAATATGTTTCTTTTGTGCAATAAAGTATATTGTATTGTATTAACTTAATGTAGCTATTTATTTAATTTTAAATCTGAACTAGTAAAAAAGTACGCAACACGAAAAGTATTTTTGCAAAATAAGTAGGCAACTGCTTAGCTTTCGATTCAGCTCTTCAGGTAAGGAAATCAGCCTTACCACAGTTGGGATGAAGCGCGTCCATATGGACTACTGGTTCAAATCTTCAACTCATCAGTCTCATGAGTGTCTTACGACTACTCGTGTACGAGTTTCATACACTACGATAAACTTTATGTACCCGAGCGAGGCAATCGCTAAACGATTTTTACGCTCGAGTACTAGAAGCTTATCGTTGAGGTCGAAACTAATTCACTACAGTCGTAAGATCTCATGAGACCGATCTCTTTTCGTGTGGCACGCAAAACCGTCCAACGACACGATGAACCCTGGCGTCAGAGTTTTTCAACCGCCGACTACTAGTAGTAGGCCTCTGACATGGTTGTGTAACAACCCCCATCTAAGTAATCATAGACAGCAATCGGGACCGACGGCTTAACGTGCCCTCCGAAGCACGGACCATCTTTCTTTTCGGACAATCAGGTGGTTCAGCCTGCAATGTCCTAACCAGACCGGGAACAAATTCACAAAGTGATAAATATCAACTTTATGAGGGTGTCGTAAGAGGCGACTAAGGGACTCGAGGGTGTGTATTGCAATTTTAGGCGACGGGCTGACAACCTGTCACTATAGTGATACACAGTTATCTGATTGAACCTCAAACTTTTGTCAGACGTGGTGTTAATATCCGTTTTACGGCCGTTAACGCTCTGCCTACCCCGTAAGGGATATGGGCGTGATTTATGTATGTATGAGTGTCCCACCGAGAATCGAACCCGGAACCGTTGCGTCGCAGTCAGTCGCACTACCACTGCGCCACATGAGACCGATGCCTCGCAGATTCTCACCAGTGGTCTATATGGACGCAGTTTCATCCCAACTGTAGTAAGGCAGATTACCTAACCTGAAGAGCTGAATCGAAAGTGAAACAGCTGCCTACTTATTTTGCAAAAATACTTTTCGTGTTGCGTAATTCTTTAACTAGTTCAGCTTAAAAATAAAATAAATAAACTACATTAAGTTATATGAGTAAGTTGTAGAGCAAAGGACAAGTTTAAATATAGGTAGAAACAGACTATAAAACATTGATTTGGAATGAAAATGCATATAAATGCATATTTCCATTCCAGGCGATTTTTTTCACAACTCAGATTTTTAAAATTCATTGCCTCGTTCAAATGGAATATTTTGCACAACATAGGTAATCGACCAGCATGGTACGAAAAACGTTATACGAGGTGTAAGGGACAGTATATCGAAAACTATGCTGGCACGATTGAACCATGAAACATTTCATCACACACTGAACACATTTTCTTGAGAGGCTATATTGATAAACGAGATTTTATTTCGGCCTCTCTTACTAAAGTCCTGGGCTTCGATTCTCTTATTTTTTGCCATTGTAATGCCATCGACACTCAACTATCATTCTATTGCCATTTGATTTTTCATACCTCATACAAATACGAAACGGCCACAACCATCCAACTGACACTCTATCGAAACACAACTAAGACGACGCTTTTCAAACAAGAAAATACGGTCTCAGATGACTGACTTTATAAGGCAGCTCGAAAAAGTTAAAGTAAGTTCATTTCAATGTCTAACCTCTCTGTTTTCGTGTGGGACACGGAGTCGTCTGACGACTCGATGAACCCTGGTGTCAGAGTTTTTCAACCGTCTACTACCGCCTAATGTTTGATCATACATACATATATGATTCACACCTATATCCCTTACGGGGTAGGCAGAGCGTTAACGGCCGTGAAACGGATATTAACACCACGTCTGACAAAAGTTTGAAGGTCAATCAAATAACTGTGTATCACTATAGTGACAGGTTGTCAGCCCCTCGCCTAAAATTGTAATACACATCTAACTCTTGAATCCCTTAGTCGCCTCTTAGGACACCTATGGGTAAGAAACGGGGTGATGCTATTCTAGGCCGGCATCACACGGCAAATGTTTAATCATGCCTGCAAAAGTTTGGGGACAACGTCTCCCTCACACCCTGTATACCCTGGAAACTGCCACACGAACATTATTTTAAAAACTATATCGCATGCATTATAAATCTAGACCGGAAAGTTAAACTGTGGCCTTTCACATTTCCAATTTAAACCCGTATCGCTAAATAACGAAACGATTTATAGTTTACGTGTAGATATAACTTTTTCTTTAAGGCGGGTATAGTCGTGAACTGCCTCGACAGTGGCGCCACTTCACACAATAAATTCTCTTTATACAAACAATCTAACAGAATGTCCGTTGCTCAAGTTTTTAGTATCATTATGAAATATAAGAACCTACAAACTCAATGAAATATTCACTGTAATTAAAGTTACGGCAATTAATACCAAAAGTGACCGTTCTTACGCACTTTTTGCCATAACTTTAATCACAGCGAATATTTCATAGAGTATGCAGGTTCTCATTTTACTTAGAGATAATATTTATAACTTGAGAAACGGACATTCTGATTGATAGATTAGTTGTATAAAGAGAAAACTTTTTTGTTAAGTGGCTCCAATGACGAGGCCGTTCACGACTACACTACAACTTCACTGTGCGCGTTTTTCAACTTAATTAAGCTCAAAAAATGCAGATTTGAAAATGTTATGCAGCCTTTAACATTTTTCACAACGAGCCAATGACAAGTTTTATTTATTGCGCTCTTTGTGCCTTAATTAAGGGTTAATGAACTGTATTAATTTAATTATGTAAGTAGGTACACCTTTTTAGGTCCGCTGTAGGTATCTAATAGGTACGAAAGTTTTATGAAGTACTATTAAATTCAGTGAAAAGATTTTTAGGGTGAGTACTAGTAAATCTGAACAACTTTTCTCAATAAACATAGGTCGAAATATAAAACAGAAATTGGAATCCCGTAAAAGATAAAAATCCTTAAAATTGATCCAACATTATAGTAATGAGAAACGAAAATAATATTACAAATTTGAAAATTAATTTCATACCTTTACAGAAATTCCATTCTTGAAAAAAGCCAGCATTTTGTTTTAAATTCAGATATCCAATGAAAATTAATCGCAATTCTGGCGTGGATTTTAATAGGGCTTTATAAAGCTGATTTTACACTGTAGATATAGTTGACATAAATAAATCAGGGGGAACATATCGGACGATGTACCGACTATCAATAAATAATACGCGCCGAAGTCCATTACTCAGTATCAAATGGAATCGTTCATTAATCGAGAGCTGTATTCACCACAGACACTATATCAGAAGACTCTGCTTAAAAACTAAGTTATTTTGAGCACATTTCAATAATAAAATGACATCTAAAAAGTGTTTCACTAAAAAAGTGTTTTATTAGTAAATCAACATGGAGTTTCTTCATGACGTAACAGCACAAATTGTAATATAATAATAATAATAATAAATATCATTTATTTTCTCACAAATTAGTACAAAAGTTATGTATGACACAATAGAATAATAATTATACACTATGAATTCTTAACTTGCTAATACAATTTGAACAGACTTAAATTCAAACAGACAAGACTAATATAAATGACATCTAGTTAAATAATAAAAGTACAAACGATGAGACGAGCGAGACGATGCATTCAAAGGTAGTGCTACTGGTTGTTCCCTGAACTACTATCCCTTAATCACATTTTAGGACACCAACGGGTAGAATTGAGATGATACTATTCTAAGCCGGCACCACACGGCAGTCTTTGCATCAATTCATTATAATTACGTGAAAGGTCTACCACTAATAGATCTGAGCATTCTGACACGTTCATTTGGTCTTTGGTTGACACAGATTGCCACGCGAGATTAACCGCTTGTCTGTCACGTACCGGGAGCCGGACAACAATTTTGAACCTTAACTACCCACAATAAAATTCAAAACCAATGAAATTGTTATAGTATGAAGCGACAGACGACTGATTAAGAAATCGGTTGCATATTTTTATAAAATTAACTGCCCTATTAACACGTGCTATATTGTTTGCGACTGATTAAATTATGCGCCATGCGTATGTCGAGTCCTCTCCTGTGTAGTCTATCTGTGGTATCGCTTAACCAGTACCTCGTTAATCACTTTATGTTTCCGATTTTGGTGTCGGACACTGCGGTTGCTTCGTTTTCGATTATCTCAGTTAAACTAGGCCCGATTCGGAATTACAAACACACATAAAACTACTGTACTATCAACAGAATCTCGAGCTATACGTAGGTATGTGGTTTACGGCACAATATACCAAGGAGCACTAGTTTTACTTCATACTATCGGCCGGTTTGCGGACTCAGATAAGCGCAAGCCCGACCAACCTATGCGCACACGACTTTTACAAAGAATCTCGTGCCGCTCGTGTCACAGCAAACTGCTCTGCCACTCCTTATTTTTGTTTAGTATCGGGAAACCGAGCAAATTAATACATGGAAACCTAACTACTCATTATCATTAAATAATAATGTCGTTTATATATTTCCTAAAAAGCTGAATCGAAAGCGAAACAATTGCCGACTTATTTAGCAAATATACTTTTCGTCTTTCGGACTCTATAACCAGTTCAGCGTAAAATCTGAACTTAACTACATAAATTTAGGATTTACTTATACTTTATTAATAGGCCGCATGGTACCGGCCAGCCCGGACCTAAGCAAATCTTGTACTATGCGAACTTGATAGCTGATATTAATACTTGTACACCTTTTTTTTCATAGAAAACACCCAGACTAAATACAAAATATCTGAAAATTACTTCACAAATATTTGTGTCTTCTGGGGATTGAACCTACGGCCTTAAGCGTAGTAAGCAGGGGTACTACCCGCTATACTATCGGACCAGTCTTAAAATAGAACCTAGTTGAAAGCTTGTCAAACAATCAATAGCAGACAAATTGATACACCATCAGCTACCGTTGAATATGCATATTTCATTTCATAATAAATGATTGAGGTTCCAGTCCGTATTTTTTCTCTGTTACTCAAATTAACTATTATGATCAAGGTAAACATTGATAAAACTGCCCCACCGGCTACTTGTCACTTAGAGAGCTATGGAAAGGTATCTCTATAATGGGTACATCCGGAATTAGACTATCCCAAAAATTACCGATGTAACGGACATAGCCTGGAAGTGTAGCTGGGCTGGGCACATCTGTTGTAGAACCCACGGACGGTGGAGTAAGCGGGTTCTCGAGTGAAGGCCACGCCTCGACAGGCGTAGTGTTGGACGACCTGCGACCAGATGGAAAAAAGCCGGCTGGTAGTGACTGGATAGCGAAAACGAGAGATCGTGCCCTATGGCGTACCCTGGGGGAGGCCTACGTCCAGCAGTGGACTGCAATAGGCTGACGAATAAAAGTAATTATAGGTAATTATCTATCAGCTAGTAAATAACTTGAACCAAAATGGTTCTGGAAATGTTTATAATTTCGCACAATGCGGATCATTTGGACACTTCTTAAAAGGTATTCAAGTATTGTATTTGGACGTCACTATACGGGCCATCTCATATATTATTATGTTAAACTTTAGATGAATTTTACAATTTTGACATAAACTTTTATATTATTTTACTTGGATTTCCAAAAGTGAGCTAAAATTGCAGGAACTTGCCACAAAAGGTAACACTGATTATAAGAGGCACTTTGTAAATCCAGAGGAGCAAACACGTGAAAAATTAAATTTTCAGCAGCATCGAGCGCCAAATCCATTATTAATGAACAGACGGAAGACGTAAAAATGTTATTATATTGAGCGAGCTGCCTTTCATGTATTATTACGAGATCTTGGGTCAGTGGGTATCTCGAGGGAAAGATTTGAGCACATTTTGGGCACATGATATGCCAGTAGGATGTGGTTTGCTAAAGTAACGTATATGTTGACGACTTTGTGTTATGTCTTTTTTTCGTTTTGGCGTCTTGTATTCTAGTCAGAAAAAATTTGTAGGGCGATCCTACTTAAAGAACTTTATTGGAGGTAGTGGAAGACATTGAGTTGTGATTGAATATAATAAATTACCTCCTGCGTACCAACGTTGAATTTGGTGTTTCTTTCATGCCATTTTTATCTTAAACTAAAAAAAATTGCTTCGGTAACATGCCAAGAGCCTTTCACTAGAAGCATTAGGAAGAATTTTATTACAATATATAATGTTGTTTGAAAGTAACGTGGTTTCTATGCGGGGGAGTTTTGTCGAGAAAGTAAAAAATAGGTGTTATGACGATTTATTGTGGGATGAAGTATTCAACTTCCAATTATAAAAGCTGAAGATTGCTGGACATGGGCAGAAAGAAAGTGCATACTGTAAACATTGAGCAATCTTTGAGTAATATTTTGCAGAACTACAAAGTAAATAAATGTAGCGTATATCAACAAAAAATTAATAATTATCACCCTCAGTAAGTAAATTTACGGCTAACGCATATCTAGTTATATTTTTCGCCAGCTATTTTCAGTTGTAAACATGCATCAGTAACTATAGCATAAGATTTTCATTATAATATTTTCTCATACTCAGCACGCTTGTTAAGCGAGCACAATGCAAGGTGATGTATTGGATTTACTTGTTCCCAGGATTTACTTCTTATTTGCCTTACCTATGGCAAATACACCCCTAATAGGGGTTGGTCCATGTTCAGCAGTAGACTGCTGTTGCTGCTACGAGTACAGTCGCCTTTAATGAAATCCGTGGATGTAAATTGGGTTTTGCTTTTTTTATCGGTTCCATACGCAAAATAGACAATAAAGTTTATAATGACTGAAACAATGTTTTTCGATATTTGCCAGACACGGGGCTCGGCTGGAGCTTGTGCGTAGGGATTGCAATCCCGCACCTCCGCCAATCCCGCGGGATTGATTCGCGGGATTGACCCAATCCCGCGCGGATCCCGCGGGATCCCGCACCGTTGAAATGATGTTAAAAAAACATATGAGAATGCAGGTTTTTGTTAAAAACTTTTATTTAAAAAACTAAAACATGTCTTTCATGTTGGAACTAAATATATTTGTTTCTTGACAAAAAACAATCATAAATTATTTATTTGTAAGTAAAATCAGTCCTACATTACTTATCTGTTTATTGTAATTTTATCATGAATTAGACTTGCATTGATTTGTTTATTTTGTCCTTAATCTAACAAATCAACAGTCTTATAATATAAAAAATGCTGTTTCTTATATTATAACTATTATCATTAACATATGAGATCACAACTTTTATTGGATTAATCAAATCACATCTTCGTTATGTTACTATTACTAACTTTGGCTACCACTATGCGATCGTTTTTGAAAGTATGCTCGTAGAAAGCAAATAGTATCAATGGTGTCGTCACCCAGCCTGCTTCTCAGTGAACTACAAATATATCCTGACGCCGAAAACGCTCTTTCAGCTTCTACGCTAGTAGGGTGGATGGTCAGCATATATTTGTAGGCAAGTATCAGATAGTCTTAGTGCAACTGACTGAACTGACTGAGACGCGCACGAGCCGACCGAGACCGAACACGAACACAAATTGTGCTAAACGGCAACGTCGCGTGATATTGTACACTCCCGCCGCCGCCGACGCCAACCACTAGTATCCGTTCTGCAAGAAACGGCAACATTGCGCGCGCTTTTACCGCCCCGTGCGGGATCCGCGGATCCGCGCTTTGAACGTGCGGGATCCCGCATTGCGGGATTGCAATCCCTACTTGTGCGACAATCCTTGATAGTATCAACTTTTCTCAGTACAATAAAGTTTATTTACTCATGACGGTTCGCACGCGAAGTGGCACTGTCATGTGCGTCGACCCTTACAAATCGATACTGGCCGTCACTAACACGTGTTGACCCGGATACGTCTTCTCTGACAGTCTCTCACTCAGCCTCTACTTGAAACGGCTGAGCTACAAATATGATGGGGGTTTTAATAAATGTCTGGCTGTCGCGTTTTTATTGGCTTTTCGGTTTGGGCTTAGAAGAGGCAGTGTGTAGAGTAGTGTTCGCTTTATATAGTTAAAATCTGTCGATAGTGTTTTGCAACTGCTTTATTACCTCGTCGTAAACATTGGAAAATAATCAAATAAATTGAGACTAGATCAAAAACAGGTGAAACATTTTCTACTTGGAATGCCAATCAGATAATTAAAAATAAAATCTTCTATTAACAAACTATGTGAAAAAAAAACTTTCGTTCAAAATACTATATAAGAACCATACACAGCAATTTGCATTAACCTTTAACACATCAACTTTAACTATTTTGTTCTATATTAGCCTCAATTCTATGAAACCGACTAATATCTCTAACTATTGTATTGCAATTTTAGGCAATATGCTGACAACCTGTCGCTATGACGATACACTATTTTCCGACTGACCCTCAAATGTTGGTCAGACGTGGCGTCATTGGTCGTTTTTTGCAGCCGTTTACGCTCTGCCTACCCCGCAAGGGATAAAAGCGTGATAAATGTATGTATTTATGTGTGTATCTCTAACTAAAAATAGCGCTGCCACTTTATATAGATTGAAGATGATCGCCTTTTAAAAATTATATGATTTTACAATAGATTGGGCGTACATACAAAATTTCTCGGTCTGCAGGTTTTTTATACCACTAGACAATAAAAGCAACAGCTACTTCTAGTCACAAAAAGCAATTACTTATTCAGTGATTATCAAACTGGATTTTCAGTCAACAAAATAATAAACGGTTTATATTGGGCAGGTGAAGATGTATGATAAGAGGCAGTTCGAGTTTTAATTATTATTTTATTCTTATCAACCTAACTAGCAACTGTCTCACAAAGTGATGAATTGGCCTTTTTTTCTGTGGGACACCGAGTTTTCCAACGACACAATGGACCCTGGTGGATGAACTGGTGAAAATACGATGTGCGACTTGCCAGAGAATCGAACTTAAGCCCTCCGGATCCTGAGGCTGAACTCATTCCACTAGACCATAGACTAGATGGCCGATGTGGTGCAGTGGTAGAACGACTGCCTGCGACACAAAGGTTCCAAGTTCGATTCTCGATGGAACACTCATAAAAGTTGATATTTATCACTTTGTGAATTTGTTCCCGGTCTGGTTAGGATATTGCAGGGTGAACCACCCGATTGTCCGAAAATAAATAGTTCCATGATTCCGAGGGCATGTTAAGGAGTCGGTCCCGGTTGCTATCTATGATTACTTAGCAACAGTCGTTACACAGCCACGTCAGAGGCCTACTACTAGTGATAGGCGGTTGAAAAACTCTCGACACCAGGGTTCATCGTGTCGTTCGACGACTCGGTAAGACTAGACTATAAAAGCACACACACACACACACACACACATATCACGCCTATTATCCCATGCGGGGTAGGCAGAGCGTAAACGGCCGCAAAAACGGACATTTACGCCTCGTCTGACAAATATTTGAGGGTCGTTCGAAAAATTGTGTACCGCCATAGTGACAGGTTGTCAGCCCATCGCCCAAACTTGCAATACACCCTCAAGTCCCTTAGTCGCCTCTTACGATTCCCACAGGAAAGAAATGGGATGATGCTATTCTAAGCCGGCATCACACGGCGATAAAAGCAGCTATTTCTAGATATAACAAACAATGACTTATTCAGTGATTACCGACCCGGATTTTCAGTCACATAACTAATAAACGGGCTTAGTTTCGACAAGCGTAGATATACGGGCACAGGAAGTTCGACTCGACGTTTCCGATTTAACCTTTGTCACGGCCCGGTCAGCCGTAACCTAATTTACTTTGTGTTCCTGTATCGAATTGTTTGAGTAGTAAACTGAAATAGACATAATTAGGAGCTGGATTATATGCGACACAAATAGCTTGAAATATTCCATTAAAATGCTTGAAATATGAACAATAATTAGAGACGGGATTATATGCGACAATAATTGTAATAATTGCATTAAATGCTTGAAATATGCACAAAAAAGGCAGAATATGCAAATTTAGGTACACAAACAAAATAGTAAACATTTAACTCCCAAACTAAACATTGTAGTATATTTTCGTCGTGTTAAAATGATCCAATATAGTCGGGTCCACAAAACCGCAGATTTTTATCTGGAGGCAAAGTACGCAAAAAAAATTGTTAAATAAACTAACGTTCTCGCCAACAATATGAACAATTTATTTATGAAATACGCTGAAAAGACGGAATAAGAGAAAATAAAAAAATAAGGACGTACTGCGCTCGCAAAATATGTCAATAATATGCATTACCTACAGCAATGTTTTGGAGAAAATAATGCCATTATCTTTGGAAAGGGCTTAAATATGCTAATGCATAATATATTCCGATCCCTAGAAATAAGTAATAAAGAGCTTGAGAATAAAGTCTTTTTCTTTGCGTGTCGATGGCATTTTATCTCTTCTATGTCACGTTTACGTCATTACAGTCTTCAACTTGGTCATTTCACAATTTATTCTAGATTTCCCTCAATTCGTCTCTGTCTGTATCTTAATCCTAACTAGAGGCGAGACACCGTCGTGGAAACTGTTACTGATATCTGTTTTTTGTATAGTATTACGTTCATACAATGCACCGCACATATTATTGCTGGTAATACTTCCGCGGAAGTATCAACGCGAGTGAGTATTCTCACTCTTCACACACTGCTGTCATATTCTTCTCGCACCAATAAAAGTGAGTGAGACATCATAATATTCATAATTTACCAAATAACAGTGCTATACATCTTATGACATTGAATTTTTTTTATATTTGGTAAATATAGTTCAACTTAAATTATATTTTCTTAGTAGAAATATGCTGTCCTGTTGTGTCGTTATTCTTTGTATGTGTTTCTTATGTAATGTTTTTGTGTACAATAAATGGTATATAAAAATAATAAATATTAATATATGTGATTTTATTACTATATCGACGCTTGAAAGGCAAAATGATCTAAGCGACATATTTGGCCATATTGAGTTATATACATTGTTGGAATCGCCTGATTTTTCTGCGTCGTTTGGTCCTACTCACGTCTCTCTACGACGACTTTTTTGGCGCTTAGATATTTGAGGATTTGCGAATTTCAACAAAAAAAATTAACTAACCGACACAATTTTCGACCCTTTTTTAAAAATTTGGTGGTTGAGTAATTATGTAATGGTAAATTTGTATTTGGATAACTTTTTCCTTTCTGTTCGTAGAATATTTTTGTATTCAGTAAATTTTTCCAGGATCTGGCAAATAAATGTTAGGAGCTTAGTAAATTTTTTCTTCACAAAGGTTTTATTTTTTTATAACGTAGGTAATTTTTACTTATTTGTTATTTTTTCATTATGGCGTTTGGTTAAAACTGCCTGTTTTTTATTTTTTTTATTTATTTACTTCAGCATATATTACCTGCCTAAAAATACTACTGACTGTCGCTTAGTAAATTTTCGCCTGCCGAAAAATGAAACCGATTGTCGCTTGGTTAAGTTTTACCTGCCGTTTTCAAGTGTGATTTTATTATTGAGACAACATTTACTTCAACGGTCATAATTATCCAATGTTTGTAATAACCTACGGTAGTGTCAAGTCAAGGCGCAAAGAGTATTTTTAGCTACAGTAATTCACATAAAAATGTTGATTAGACCTGCGGGCGACACGCGCGCAGTCGCTAGCGCAAACATTAAAGTTAGTTTCAAAGTCACTAAAGTACTGTCGCCACCCGAATAGGTCGTATTTGACAATTGTGACCCCCTTTAGGGAAAATTGTGATGTACATGAGCACTAAATGTACGTAACACTTACGTTTACATACGTAGTATCACTCTTCTTCCGGTGATGGAGACGAAGGTTCTTCGCTGTCACTGCTCGTGCTGTCTTCAAACAACCTGATGATAATTTCATTGTCTACATACATACATACATAAGCCAATTGCAGTCCACTGCTGGACGTAGGCCTCCCCCAGCGTACGCCATAGGGCACGATCTCCCGTTTTCGCCATCCAGTCGCTACCAACCTTTTTAAAGTCATCGGTCCATCTGACCGGAGGTCGTCCAACACTACACTTGCCGAGGCAAGGCCTCCACTCGAGAACCCGTTTACTCCACCGTACGTCGGTTCTACGACACATATGCCTAGCCCCCTGCCACTTCAGTTTGCTACACTTCCAGACTATGTCCGTTACTTTGGTAATTTTGCGGATAGTTTCATTCCGGATTTTATCTATAATAGAGGTAGAGATACCGAACATAGACCGTTCCATAGCTCTTTAAGTGACATGTAACCAGTGGGCCAGTTTTACTGTCAGGTTCTACGTCTCAGCTCCATAGGTCATGACTGGCAGGTCTTTAGGCATTGTGGTAAGGGTGATTCCAAAATATGACGCAACTTCCCAAATGGTGCCCAGCCTAGCTGCACTCTTCTGGTGATTTCAGCCTCAAAGTTGTCTCAACCCAGCCGGAAAGTTTTCCCCAGGTACACATACTTCTGGACAACTTCAAGGGCTATACCTTCGACGGAGACCGGCTCGGAGATGATGTATTCAACACGTCTCGAGGCGACGTTGAGACTGGTCAGCATGTTTTGCAGATCCTGCAGCTATTCAGCCATTATGACTATATCGTCGGCAAAGCGGGGATGTGGGAGATATTCACCGTTGACGTTGATGCCTAGTCCATCTCACTGCAAAGTCTGAAAGATATCCTCCAGCGAATTGGTGAAGAGTTTCGGGGATATAACGTCACCCTGTCTTACACCTCGGAGTAGTTTGATGGATCCTGTTCTGTGGTTTTGTACTTGGACGGACATCGTTGCCATTTGATAGAGGCTTCTTAGCACCTCCACATATCGCCAATCTACTTGGCACCGCTGCAAGGAGTCCAAAACAGCCCAGAATTCGATGGAGTCGAAGGCTTTTTCGTAGTCCACAAAGCCTTTACACAGCGGTTGGTTATTCTCTTCTGACGTCTGTATAACCTGCCGTAAGGTATGGATGTGGTCCACGGTGAGGAAGCCTTTACGAAACCCGGCCTGTTCTGGTGGCTGGAAGGCATCGAATCTTAATGCCAAATGATTCGTAATGACTCTCGAGAACAGCTTATAGACGTGGCTCAGAAGTGTGATCGGCCTATAGTTTTTTTTTTATTTTTTTTTCTCTGAGACGTACACAACAGTTTACAATCAATGCAGATTCACACATTATACATATCTTAGGTAGTATTCTAGATTGAAAACCACAAACGTGAACGTACAGCTTGGTTAGGCAAATGGCTACTATTAAACTGCTACTGTTTTTGAGGAGCGTATTATCTACTTTCTTGAAAAACAATGCCACAACACCTCTGCTTCACGCCTTCGGGGGTTTTCCATTGGCTATAACAGAGTTGAATAGCCTTTTCAGCTCCTCCAGGACAGGTTTTTCTACCAGCCTTAAGTGGCTCAGAGGCCACTCCGTCTATTTCATTGTCTATACAATTATCAATGCGCACGTCTCTGTCAAAGTCGGCGTCAATATTTTTTTGAGTGTGTTTCACCACGTTAGCCCAGTCATCTTTGGTTACTTTTGAACAAGCTTCCTTCAAAAGCTCCAACATCTTTCCCGTGTTAAATGGCGGTTCAGTGTTGTAAGGACCTACATATCCTAAAAATACAGTCAATAATGTAAAAACACCTATTCGAGTAACATTGATTTAAATCCGAAGCTGAATGCATGACTGCAACACATCATGTCAAGAATTTTTTTTTTATTTACAATCAATACAAATACAATCTAACAAAAGTAGTTTTTTCTACTAGAAACTTACTTATTTAAATAAAAAATATTGCTGGGGACAAAATTAATTCAGTCATTTGTCTACTTTTCGATAATAAAATAACCGACTGAGACCGTACATAGATAGCTTAATAGCAAATAAATTCGATGGCATTGTATTGGCAATGGTATAGCTGCAGTCGAACCACACGATGGCCGTACTCTAATGCCATTTTGTATTTTAACCGTTCTGGCTTGAAAAGTTTCACCAGCCTCACTAATTCTGCTTTTAGCATGCTTTGGTCGGCTTCTTTTCGGTGTGGCTGGAGCCAGTTAACAAAATCGGCTTTTTTATTATTTTGGATTGGTGCTCTGTCAATTTACCTCGAGTGGTAAGGTGCATTGTTCATTAAAATTACAGAGGCTCTTCTACGCTGATGAGTAGTCCACGCAACCATTCTTCAAATCTGTCTGCGTCCATTTCTTCATGTTAGTTTTTTTTCGCAAATGCCATCAGACTACCTTCTATAAAACCCTACGCTCCGAAACCCGGCGTGGCATATAATACTGCGACCCCTTTTTCCCGTTGAGCCTTTGATGTCGATTGCGCTGTGTTATCTTTCCAGGTGCTGGATACGGTGTGGTTGTCATTCAGCCACGTTTCATCTAAGAATAAGAAAACTGTTTCTTAATAAAATTATGTCGGTTCGCTCCAAGAACACTTTTTTTCTCTGGTTGACTTTTTGATATTGAAACCCCAATTCGTTTAAAATTTGTGATAGTGAAGTCTTGCCACCATGAAATAAACCAGCTTCACGTAAGTAATTCAGAAGTTTGGCCCTCGTCGGGTATTTCTTGTTGGTATAATAATTCAAATTCTAATTCTAATTTAAATTCTTTATTTGTTAAACATAATTACTAATAGGTAAAACTATACAAAACAATATTATACGTCTTGTCTTATTGCATCAAAGTTATCAATACCAATGATGGGATGTGTGGTTATTTTCCTTTCTTTTGCTAAATTTATTTTCTTCAATGCCAGAAGCACCATATTTTTCTTTGGTTATGCTGGCAACTGTATTGATGCCTATTCCCAAAGCAGCAGCTACGCGCTTAACTTTAACACCAACTCGCGCGCTTGGCTATTTAAAGTCTTCCCTCCACCACGACTGGTAGACTGGTGTAAACTGCCAGCCATGCCAAACTGTCACCAAAGCCATGAAACAGAACAATATAACTGTGTCCGCATAGAAAACTTAGGTCGTCATGTATAGCAGGAATAGTATCCAGGGTTAATGCCAAGGTTATTCACAAAAGATAAAGTTCACAGAGTCCAAAATGTACGTGGCCAAGTCGTTAAAAACACCAAGAAACCAAAATTATGTGTTGCCTATGCAGCATTCTATTATATGCTGACATTCAATTTCAAGATAAAATCATATGCAAACAAATCAGATAATAAATCATTCGGACTATTGGAAATTGGACTTGGAAAACGCGCCCGGTTAAAACATGTTCTAAGATTATAGTAAATTTCAAAATAGGCATATAGTATGAATATTGCTATAAAATTTATTTCAGATCAGATCAGCCTATTGAAATTCACTGCTGGACATTTTACAAAATAGTTACCAAGAAGCAAAGAAAAATGTAATACCTAGCTAGCTATGCTACTTCTGTGTGCCTCAGTGTTGATTTTATAGTGATTAATAAAACTGAAGACAGTTTTATTTACATTCTTGAAGAAAATAATTGATCCAATTTTAGGTGAAAACATCATTTATGACAAATTTACGGTCAAAATAAAATACGAAATTTAGTTTAGGTTGCTTTGACTCAACTTTTAAACAGTCTCAATTTAAGTTAGATAATTTTTACTCGGCAGCAAAAGAGCATGTATTAAAATTTTACCTTACCTTTCTTAACCAATAAATTTAATTAAGGTTGTTTTGACTCAACTTTTAAACAGTCTCAATTTAAGTTAGATAATTTTTACTCGGCAGAAAATTGTTTAGAAAAGCATGTCTTAAAATTTTACCTTACCTTTCTTAACCAAACCTTGTCGGTTAGTAAATTTTTCCTGTCGCTACTTTTAGGTTAAATTTGACTAAGCGACACTAACTTTCAAACTAAGCATTATTTTTAATAAATTCATTTACCAATACGTACCTCAAAAAATCATGAAAAATATATCTAAGAACTGCGCAATTATCTTAATCACACGAATTTACACGATTTTTTTTCTAAAATTTCAAACTTTAAACTGCTCTACTGTAAAGTTAGTCGGATGTCGCTTAGATCATTTTGCCTTTCAAGCGTCGATATGGTTAGTTTATTATTTTCATTTTATAGCTGTTTTTCATGAATTTGTGCGGAAAAATAGTAATTTCCATGCGTGTATACAAGCGAGTACCTACATGAAACTTAAGTATTGTAACATCTTACAAACAGTATTCTTGCAAATAATTTCATTCCATTATTTTAAACTTCGTAGCTCACGCAAAAATAAAGTAGATAAATGATTGCCAATAATAGGTATGTCAAGTTTAAATGCCAAATGTTTCCATCAAAAACAATAAAATCTTAAGTTCATATCAAGAAAATAACAGATTATATTACATGTGATTTTCGATACCCAGAACTGTTTCGAGTCCCGACTCCCACTCCCATTGCCAATAATTTTGGCGCGAACCCTCGTTTAACGAGTATCCGAGTGGACGCCCGCCCGGTGACGTCACGACCGACATCGATTGATAAACATCGTTCTACCTATATACACTGTTTATTTTCTTAGAAATATGACGTACATAAGGTGAAATTTTTCTAGTGATTAATAATATATAAAACTTAGGACGGGCTGATGATAAGGAACTATGGTAACATGGTAAAAAAATTGGACTTCCCTTTACAAATTTGCCGATCAGCTGATTAGGGTTACTATTTGAAGCTCAAATATTAATGTCATATTTCGACCTATGTACCATGGGGAAAGTTGTTCCTTATCGACAAGCTGTCCTCTGTTTTCGGTATCGGTCAATTGTAAAATTTCTATCAATATACATCTAAACCATCTCTAGTACCGTGTATTGACAGCTTAGTTGCCTTGGATTAGCATCACCCCATTTTTTTCCTGTGGGTGTCGTAAGAGGCTACTAAGGGACTCGAGGATTTCATGTGTGTCACAAGGTTAGGCGATAGGCTGACAACCTGCCACTATATACACGATTTTACTAAAATGGCTCATAAATATTTGTCAATTATTACGATAGCGACCGTATTGTTACGATCGATAAAGGCGTGATATGTATGTACCCAAATATCTAAAAGGATTCAGATTGCATGATTTATCTTCGACTTTTTTGTTTAGGTAGTGAAGCTGTGCGTCTAGAAAATTGTCAATGTAACTAAATTGAGTATACTTAGTATTATATTAATTATGGAGCATTCAAGTATTGATCAACATTACTAAGTTGCCATAATTTCGAAGGACTTGGACACTTGGGATACTTGGGCAAAGTAAGTTATTAGAAAATGCATACAAGCTAGATAAAGGGACAGCATATTACCCTGCAAAAGATAAGGACATAAAATAATCACCATTGTAAGATTTTTTACGTTCTTTTTAGCACCAACTTGGATTATAGTACCTATATAATGTATCTCTGGCCTTAATCCGAAAATAATAGTTTCTAATTTTGTCATAATATTTCTTGATGGTCATTGTTTTATATTTTCTACTGTTATATTTTTTAATTTAAACAGCGACATATACTTTTCATATGCCGTGTGATGCCAGCTTAGAATAACATCACCCCATTTCTCTCCTGTGGGTGTCGTAAGAGACGACGAAGGGACTCGAGGGTGTGTATTGCTATTTTAGGCGATGGGCTGACAACCTGTCACCATGGCGATACACAATTATACGAATAACCCTCAAATATTTGTTTAACGTGGCGTAAATGTCCATTTTTGCGGCCGTTTACGCTCTGCCTACCCCACAAGGGACTATAGGCGTGATATATGTACCTATGTATGTATGTATGTAAAAGATAAGGTCATAAAATAATCACCAAAGTAAGATTGTTTACGTTCTTTTTAGCACCTACTTGGATCTTGGACTTGGCCTTAATCCGAAAATAATAGTTTCTAATTTGTTCATAATGTTTCTTACTGGTCATTGTTTTATATTTTCTACTGTTTTGAGGTCTTAACAGCGTCATATACTTTTCAGGATAAGAAGAATATACCCTTAGAATAAGTATACTCTAAGAGGGATTTTCTGTATGGCGTTGCGTAAGCTGAAGTATGGGTAGGTAATCATGAAATGTTTGAGTTGACACATAAATAGCGAACGTGTCTTGTAGATCTAAATGAAGCGAATCCATTGTACGTGCGTCTCGTCATCGGAAACATTTCTAAACCTAAAATATTTTTCTTTTCTCGGCTGTAATCACTTTCTCACTAACATCTTTTATGACAAAAAATACTACCTACGTTCCCGATTTTCTTATTTTTTTAGCCATTCTAATGCCATCGACCCTTTTCTGTCATTCCCATAGTGATTTATATTATTCATACTGTAATCGGAAAGTCCAAAACTATCCAACGAACGGCCCCAGGACCAAATTGTATACATTAGCTTGGTAAGTAATGAGACAAATACTTATCTACTACGAAATGCCTACGTTTGCTACGGCGTAGCAAAACTACGACCTACGACCGACTAACAAACTACGACTACTTATATCACTGAATTTTGTATTAAAAGTAATATATAACATTCATACCTATAAGTATATAACAGGAAGGTTTGACCTCCATTCATCATGGAAACACCAAATGGGCACTCCTGACAATATCCCACAGTGATATCGATAATTTGTGACACTGAAATATTACAGAGCTGATATATTGTCATCTGATAGATACTTTAAATGGTCATGTCTGGATCACATTGCGCGAATATTGTTTTTTTATTCTTCATTATAAAACATTAAATCTTATTCGAATTTCTTTTAATACCATTATTTTTCTATAGGTTTGCTGTAAGAAATATCTTATTAGAGATAAGCAGTGCCTGTTGAGTCTGTATTCTTTATGTGTTTGTCTCTTTACTGTTCCTGTGTACAATAAATCGTTTATAAATAAATACATTTTAAATTGGTAAAGATTGTGGGAGGTCCCTCATTTTGTTTCCTATTTTGGGAACTACCGGCACGTGCCGGGTAGATTCGGTCCAATCCGTTCTTCCCAGAACAACTCTTAAGCCCAGTCACGCTCCAAGGGCGCGATTAAGCTGGTTGTTTAAAGAACCACACAAACTTCTTCGGGTGAGCCCTAGCTCCTCACAAATAGTCAGGTGTAGATTTCAAAGGCCCGGGGCTAAAATTACAGAGTCCATCCCGAAAAATCTCTACTGGAGTCAGGAAGCTGCGGTACGAGTGGAAGGGAAGCTCTCCGAGTTTAAGCCGATAACAAGAGGAGTCAGACAGGGATGCATACTTTCTCCCCTTCTTTTCAATCTATACTCGGAGGACATTTTAACAGAAGTACTACGCAATAAAAGAGAGGGCATACGCGTCAATTGACAGCTGGTCAATAACATAAGATATGCCGATGACACAGTTCTTATTGCGAGCTCAGAAGCTGGACTACAAGATCTCTTGGATGAGGTGGCAGCTGCTGGCGAAGCCATGGGATTGTCTATCAATGCTAATAAAACCAAAGCCATGGTTATAGCAAAAACTGAGTTACCCACTCCAAACCTAAAACTATGTGGAAAGAGCATCGAAGGCGTCAAAAAGTTCAAATATCTAGGCCGATTCTTCACGTCAGATTTAGACCACCAGCTGGAGATAAGATGCCGAATTGGACAAGCCAAGGCGGCATTCTTTAAAATGTCTAAAGTGCTATGTGACCCAAAGATTTCGTTTCCCTTAAGACACCGCATTATGAAATGTTACGTCTGGTCCACTTTATTGTACGGGTGTGAGACATGGGTCCTAAGAAAAGTCAGCTGCAACAAACTACAAGCTTTCGAAATGTGGCTCCTACGACGAATGTTTAAAATATCTTGGACCAGTTTTACATCAAATGTTAAAGTGTTACAACGTGCAAAATGCAAACGTGAATTGATGTCAGCTATTTTAAAAAGGAAAGTTGCCTTCTTTGGCCATATACAGAGAGGAACCCAGTATGAGTTTTTAAGACTAATACTCGAGGGCAAGATCCCTGGCAAAAGAGCACAAGGCCGACCCAAGAGGAAGTGGATAGATGACATCCGAGATTGGACCGGACTTCGGTACTACCAGTTGAAAAGTGCGGCGCAAGACCGCGCGGGTTACTACATGCTGACCTCCGAACTTCAATTTGAAGATGGCACCCCATGATGATGATGATGATACCGAAAAAAGAAAAATATACAGGGTGTAAGGGGCAGCCCTCCGAATACTGATACGTATGCAACCGGTGAAATTGTACCATGATACTGAACACTTTCCATTAGGAACATCATACGTCAGGGAACGACAAAAAATATTCGACCTCTCATACAAAATCACGATCAGCTGACTGCATTTACTATGGAAAGTTCAAAAAATATTTACGTTTCCTGAAGTATTTTTTAATTCGTAGGGCAATCAAAATTTGTACAGACAGACTTTTCAGGTATACAGTTGCAGGAGGACAAATAAAGTTGAAAAAAATATTGATTTAAAAAGTCAGAGGACATAATCTACCCGGTTATTGTTCTATGGTCATCACCTACCTACTTAAACAATGACTTTTTCGCCTCAGTGATGATACAAAAACAAACAAATAACTTGCGAATCTAAAATTCAGTTTGGACAACCGTGATAATCCATAATTGGAATCTCAGATTGAACCTAGCTGAACGCAGATCCAATACAATAGACTGCAGAGCATTTCATTAATTTCTCTCAGATCGAGAGAATGTATCAGAGAGAACACTACAGTGAAGTTGCAAGCAGACTTCTCAAATACAACTAAATGAACGAATTAGGCTACAACCTTGACAAATATATACCAGAATTAGAAGTAAAAATATACTAAAATTTAAAATAATATACAACATTAATGTGCCACATGACAAAATATGTAATGACTTTTAAGATGTTTTTTAAGGTTGCGTACCCAAAGGGTGAAAATGGGCCCTATTACAGAGACATCGCCGTCTGTCCGTCTGTCACTAGGTTGTCAAAGATTTTCTTATGAACCGAGATAGTAATAAAGTTGAAACTTGTCAAAATTAATTAATGACAAAAAACATTTTTTTTTGTTTAAAATAAATATAACAGGTTTTTGTATGGGACTCCATACAAAAACCTGCTCGTTTTTACCGATAATGGAACGGAAGATTATTTTTCATGGATCGTGATAGTTAGGCAGCAGAAGTTATGACGAATGGTGTCATTTTAATGCCGCTATCACAACAATAAAAAGGTGGTCCCATACAAAAACGAGATATTTTATAAATAATTTAACGGAATCCTTCGTGCGCAAGTCTGACTTGCACTTGGCTAATTTGTATATTTTTAGGTTGAAGATTTCACTAAGCGAATGTTATTTTACACAAATATCATAAGTTCATATCATACAAAGATTGATGACACCATTAGATAACATAATATCATTTACTTTGTATTTTTTAAATTTTGTTATGTTTAAGCGCGCGTAATTCTATTTGAGATGAGTTTTTTTGACTTCATTCAAGTTTGTAGAGTTCTTTTTGGACTTTTCCCTTTCACTAGGCCTCCTCCTTTATTGAAGAAAATATTTTACACCTTCACCTTAAAGGCAGATTAATTCTGTACGGGAAGGGCCCACTTGATTGGAAAACGTCGTTCGCTGAATTATCGCAAAAGATTTTTGGATTACGACTCTCTTGCGGATAATTAATGTCGTGTTGCTTAAAGGAAATCTCTTTATTAATGAGCGATAATGTTGAACGCAACCGATCAGAGGTATATTTTTAACAAATGTTTACATTAACGGTCATTATATAATTTGGTTTACTGATAAAAGCTATCAGAATCAAAATGAATTGTAATTATCATAGGATCTCTCTTTTTGCATATGTTTGTAGTTTAATCAAACTTTTTTATTCTTTCTTTTCGTGTGGGACATCAAGTCGTCCAACGACCCGACGAACCCTGGTTTCAGAGCTTTTTCAACTTTTTTATTTACTTATCTCATAGTAAAAAATATATGTTCTGTAATATAAATACCTACCGTACAATTTAATGCCGTGTGATGCCGGCTTAGAATAGCATCACCCCATTACTTTCCCGTGGAAGTCGTAAGAAGTGACTAAAGGACTTAAGGGTGTGTATTGCAATTTAGGCGATGGGCTGACAACCTGTCACTGTGGCGATATGCAATTTTCCGAATGACCCTCAAATATTTGTCAGACGTGGCGTTAATGTCCGTTTTTGTTGCCTCTAACGCTCTCCCTACCCCGCAAGGGATTATAGGCATGATATTTGTATGTATATATACTGATATTAAATACATAGATACACATGTCACGCCGTTATCCCTTGCAGAGTAGGCAGAGTTTTACCAGCCGTAACATACGGTCGCCCTCGCCACGTCTGACAAATATTTGAGGGCCGTTTAAGAAAAATAGCGTTTCAATACAGTGGCAGGTTGTCAGCCTGTTACCTGAAATTATAATACAAATAAAACACTCTAGTCCCTTAGTCGGCTCTCACGACACCCACGGGATCTCAATGGGGTTATGCTATTCTTATCCGGCATCAGTATAACAAAAGGAAACAAAACAAAATCTGAAGCTTTCAATATCAAATGCCATAAAACTAATAAACGAGAACGCTCAAAGCCATCATTGAGAGCAATTGTAGGCATCTACGTAATGAATTCGCAAATGCCCCGCCTAATCCGAATGGTACACAATTTCGGCCCATTTCAGCCCGTTAGAAATCTGATCGGCCGAAATAATTTTCGCCAAAATACCTATCTTGTTACAGATTAAGGAATTCGTTTGTGGGGAAGTTGGTTGTGTTTGTTTTAGGAGGTATGAGTGAGTGAATTGAGAAACAGCAATGGATTCAATCAAAAATTGATTAGGGCTGAAACATACCTACATATTTTTGAAAATTTGCAAAATTTTCAAGCGCGGGCTGGATTTGAACCTGCGACTTTCACATTACTAGTGGCGACGCCTCTTCCATCTGGGCTACCGCAGCTCATTCCTTGCCCGCCAATTTTGCACTATATTTTAATGCCAATAACGCTTAGCACGGCTTCATCTACCGGGTTAGTTTTGCAACTAATACCCAGCGACTGATTCAATCTATTAAATTTTCAAAAATTGTATACCTAACACGGGAAGTATTTTAAAATTTGGTATTCATACCTACATACATTACGTTAACATTAACAGCCACAACAGTCCACTGCTGGACATGGGTCTCCCCCTTTTAGGGGGTTTTGCCATATTCACCACGCTTGACAGGCGGATTGAAGAGCGCAGTACATTATGTTGCATTCACAGGATGATTTGATTATCCCTGCAAAGCTTTTAGGAGACCCACGAGTAGAATTGGAGTGATGCTATTCTAAGCCGGCACCACACGGCAACACACATGCATGCATATTCCTGTATTAGCACGCCTTTGTGCTTTGCGGGGAAAGCCATAATAATACGCTTGCTATCGCCACGTCTGACAAATATTTAATGGACGTTTTAGAAAAATCGTGTATCTCTATAGTAACGGGTAGTCAGCCTGTCGGCTAAAAAAACTAACTCGCCTAACTCACGAGTCCATTAGTCACTTCTTACGAAACCCACGGAAAATATTTGGGGTGATGCTATTCTAAGCCAGCATCACACGGCATCCTTTTTTGCGCTAGAATAACCGTAAATTTTAACTTTTTTTGCTGGGGACAAAGTGCCAAATCCATTGAAAGCCGATAATTGAATAAACATGGCTGAAAAATCTGAAAACGTACAAAATCCTACACACGCGTAAATCTTTGGACTCGCATTTGCCACAACGGAAACACGCATATAGGCGAAGGAAGCCGCGGGAAACGTTATTATCGATTGGAAAACTTAGGGATGTGACATTTTGTCGCTATTAGGTTTGTTGAAAAATTTCATTAGCCTTTTCCTTTTCGTGTGGGATACCAAGTCGTCAAACAACTTGATGAACCCTGGTGTCAGAGTTTTTCATTCGCCTACTACCAGTAGTAATGATAACTATAAAGTACTACCAAGTACTCAGTCTAAGAAAGTCTCCAAACCCACCAGTAAGATAAAGTATTTCGAAATCTTAATATACTTAAAGAACGTCTTGTCTAAACGGGAGCACTACTTGATATTTCAATCAAATCTATGTTACCATTAAAACAAGTTTTGGTAGCGAAATAATATATTTTTAGGTTGGTGTTCATTACTTATTATAACTAGACACATAATATTGTTACTTTTTCACTTCTAGCGCATTGGTTAGCTAGCCGCAGTCTTACCGCAGATATAAATCTTACAATCGCTTCGATAGTAAAAATAAGAAATTGAAGAAAAACATTTGTGAAAATAATATAGCACTGTAAGTGCATAGTGAAATCATAGTACGCTTAGATATCGATATCGATAGATATTATCGACGGTGACAACACTATTTGAAAGGAAATGTAGGAGTAACGAGCCGTAGCCGTCTATGATTTAGAGGGGGGTTTGCTACTTATATCAAGATTATGAAGACGTGTGTGCGGTTGGGGACTAAATCTAGTTCCTAGGATATAGAAAAGTCTTTATATTGAAACTTAGAAGGAAAACCTTGTAAAGTTGAGAATAACGACATGATATAACATTATTTTAATCAAACATGTTCCTTATGTTTCACAATCGCATCAATTTGGGATAATGATTATCTTTGCCCGAATCAATCAATCAAGCTGTGATAAAGTGTTTATGTAAAACTAATTAGTAAAATTTAATACGTTTTATGCGAGATTCGTTGTTATTTATTTACTTAATTAAATTGATTAGTGTTGTTTTAGAATTTTATTATTTTTGAATTAATTAGTGACAATCTTATTATGTTAATTACTTCCTATATCATTTTTTATTGACATGCCAAATTGTACATGTGTTGTTTGTGATTAATTTAAGGTGTAATATGGCCATTATCGTTTTAGGTAAATACCTGTTGATAAAGTTTGTGATTATTAGAAATAAAATAAATGAAAAAAAAAAACTTATTTTCAGTAAGTCCTTTATTTGTACTGTAGAAGTGTATTGATAACAATTTGTCGGTCACCATGGGTGTACTGCCATGTTGGATATAGAATGACTACGCACAGTTCAACTTGGATTGTCATCTGCTTCAAAATTGAGTTGCAAAATTCCACCGTTACATACTCGTTCATAGATAGGTACATAGGTACATTACAAGTTTAATTTTAAAATATTTTTTAGTCATAACCTAAGCCTTTAATTTTTTTTGTGCGACGATACTAATAAAAAAAACCGCTTGTACCTTTAAGAACATAACCTGAAAATCAAAGATCAATTTATTTTAACAGAACAAAATAATGTAGTAACACGCTTCCGATTTTGTCCGATAAGTCAATTTAACATTGTCAAGTAAAATATAAAACAAAATATATAAGCACAGTTACGTGGCCCAAAAGTAAAGCAAATACAATTTTACAGAGAGCTTCTCCTACTTTCACAATTGAGTAAATAATAACATAAAAGCAAGCGATTTCAGCACCATCCATAATAACTTACGGAGATATTGCGACAACAAAGGGCGAAATAATTTCTTACTCGTATTTCGTTTTTATTTGGTTAGAGAGGAAAACCTACACAACACGATCTAGATGATAACACTCTCTGGGGATGTATTCTTCAAGAAGATGTTATCGCTTAGGAAATTTTAGGATGTAAATTCTTTGCTGAAGACATTGGTTTTTCTCCACGAAAACGGAAAAGTGTTTTATACCGTTATCATGAAAGCCTAGCGACCGAAGTAATTTTTTCTAAAGATTAGTTTAATAATAAAGGTTTAATGAAACATCTTGACCCCTAAATGAAATATCTTGACCCTTGCAGGACAAAAGGTAGACTCTTCTCAAGCAAGAAATAGCTGACTCTGACGATGATAATACAAAACTCCTTTGTTTACATTAGTACTTAAAAACATAGACGATGAGCTCAACATGTGAGACGAGTACTCCATGAAAATAACCTGAAGCCACCCCGTCAACGTCACAGAAACCGTCCAAATCATCCACAGTCGAACGACAACCAGCGTACTTACCATACTTGAAGGGAGTAACTGATAAGATCGGTAAAATTCTGAAGCGAGCTTCAATCAAAACCATTTTCAAGCCGCCGAGGAAGATCAGCCAGTACATCAGATCAGTCAAATGCAACATCCCTCTCCAAGACCCTGGTGTTTATAAACTTGACTGTGACTGTGGACTCTCATACATAGGAGAAACAAAGAGAAATGTATCTACACGTCTAAAAGAACATATTGCTGATGTAAAAAACCGTCGTGACAGACAGTCTGCAGTGTGTGAACATATCATGGATAACCCCACCCATTATGTCAGATTTGATAAGGCTGCAATCCTAGCGAGAGAGAAGACATTCATTCCTAGGAAAGTACGGGAAGCCATAGAAATTCAAAAACATCCGAATTTCAACAGAGATACTGGATGGGGAATCTCACCAACTTGGACTCCGCTGATTACACAGCAGAAGAACCAGATCCAACATACTGTAAGACCTACTACACAAGATACGGTTTCAGCATTTTGTGTGGAACCAGGACGTTACGCTAGGCAATTAAGAAATAGATGGCGGTAGAACAACAAAAATAATTTCAATTCTAAATAATGACGTCTAACACCTTAGTCATCCGTGACCACGGGCTCTGTAAAAAGCTCGAAACGTAGGAATTGTAAAATCCAAAATAAACACAACTTAAATCCGTTTAAAATTGTTTTATTGTGATGAGTAATAGTTGTGCAAACTCAAGAAAATATTATGTCCATTAAAAACATAGAATAAAATAATTCCTAAGTATTTTGTCAAATATAACAGTAAAACTCTTGTCGCTGGTGCAACTTTCAATCACCCTGCCAATGAGTCTGAAATTCATCTTGATAGGGATGATACAATCTAAAACAAAATCTATCGCGAACAACTTTAATATTCTAGAAAGCTCCGCCCAAAACTTGATGGTGATAAAATAAGTGAATTTACCGCTTACAAAACAGTTCGAAAAGTCCGTAGGCCCGAGGGGCGCTATCCGACTTGTTAACCTATAAATTTTAGAGAAAGCAATTTCATGGTACTTGGTCGTTGTCAAGCTGGGTAGTGGACACGGCCTTGTGAAGTAGGAAAGGCAATTTCAACACCAAAACACAATGTATATATTAACTTGACTTACCATCAAAAATGCATAATACTTTTGACAATAGTTGAACTTAAAAGATCGATAAATAAAATTTTATAAAATAGTAAAATACTTATAAAAATTATGCGTTGTATTTTGTATATGAAAATTATTCCAATCTTTGTACAAAAAGGTTCAACAAATGGTTAATAAAGCTTCTAAAATACAATCGGTTTAAGTGAGTTGTCATTTTTTATATCGTGGTTGTTCGTGTCATTGTTGTAGTTTTTTTAACATTTTCATTTTTGTGTGTCACTCACTGTTATAGTTGGTGAAAAAACTGCAAAGTCATGATCCAATGATGGTGTCGGTTTTATAAAAGTTCCGGAAAATAAGCTTTTGTAAATATTTTTGTTCCTTTTAAGTATTATAGCTAGAGTGACCGCTGAGTAATCGTAATTGTGACGATTTTTACGATTCAACGTCATATTGTGGCAATAGGCAAGAAAATCAGTATCCATTGTAAGAAACATTTTAAATTAAAGTGAAAAAAGATGCTTGGCTATTGCTATCGTCAAACGGTTTGATTTTTGTTTTATAATTTGTTATAATATTTATTTATTCATAACTATCCAGAGAGATCCCTCTGCTGGGCAAAGACCTCCACCACAGTCTTCCATTTCAGTGTTAAAGTCGTCCACTTTTTTGAGTATGTATCAAAATCATTGCGCCATCGTTTTCGGGGCCTACCTCTACATCTAGACCCCTTTTTGAGGTATCTACGGTTCGGAAACGATTTTGGCCTAACGATTCTGGTGTATCTGACAAACATGCCTGACCCAATCTCACTACAACTTGACAGTATTGCGTCCTACATCAGCTATTCTGGTTTTTGCTCTAAGAATAGTGTTGCGGACTCTGTCCGTTTGCTTCGATTCGTAACTCTCGAACTCGTAAGTTTATTTTTATAAAATTGTATATGCCTATTGATGCTCTGAGCTATGCTTCTTGGAGGGTGAAACAAACCACACATATATTCTTCAGAGTCTAGTTCTCTGTTTGGTAACATAGTAGGCTGACCCACCGTGCTTTGCAGAACATGTTAGCTGACAGCTCCAGATTAACTAATCTGTGGTTCCAGTTTTAGTTAGAATAAAAATAACTATACTATAGGGGTCCGTGTACAACCACGAAACTTTCTAATTGCCTAGTAAGTCAAGAGAGAGAGAGAGAGAGAGAGAGAGTCAAAACATAAATTCGTTCTCAACTACAAACTCAGCGTTTCTCAAGAAGTGAAACCCCTTAGACTTATTAATTGCAACTCTCTCAAGGTGGCTCTTAACACTAAGTCCCAGTAATATACAAGACGGATGGTGCTCACGCTCAAACAGGTTCTTGGGAGTGGAAAATAATTCTTTATCAAGCCCCTTCTTCACGTGGTAAAGTACTGTGCGTTTTTCTAAATTACTTCTATAGCCTGTTTCATGTAAAAAAAGGTTTTCGAAATAAGATAACAAAACGAAGACGTATCTAAAAATATATAATAAAACCAGTGCTTAAGCTGGCCAGCCCCGAGGCAGTGCCTTTATTATTATTATTTTATCACGCCCAAGGCGGTTTTCTATTAAGACATAAAACATTGTTATAAAAAAAGAAAGTTGTGTTGAATTTTTTTTTCAATGACGGATCATGACGTCAAAAGTGATATAATACTATCCTACATTGAATAAAGAATATCAATAGCAATTGAAAAAAAAAGTCTGTATTGACGACTTTTTTATGTTTTTATTTATTTTTATGCTATTACAATAAACATAATGCTTTCAAGAATTTGATAGTCTTATATTTTCACGATTATTTCAGTCACATCTCTCTCTCTTAAAAGATCTTTTATTACATCATTTGATAGAAAAACGCAGAATTTCGTACACAGCTCAAACAAGTTTTGGTTCATAATATATTTTATCATTTCAAAAAAAAGAAACCTAAATAAATCTATAGGTACAAATATCTAGGTTAACCTGAAATAAAATTGTCATTATTTTTCAAATTCAACAGCACTTCCTCAGATGTAGTGTGGCTAAATAAGTTTATTGTTATTATTTATATTATATACATTTATTTATATAATATAAATAAAAATAACAATTTTATATTGTAATATTAATTTGCAATAAGTACCTGTATAAACGAAATTAACAAGCACAATAAAAAATACGCGACTGTTTTCTGAGATAAAGTCTAGTCTATGACACATGGCATAATTCAAGTATTCTTCTGATATAATTCCTACCTAATCTGTTCAGTGGTTAACGAATTGCTGCACTTTATAGAATTGCACACTGATATACATACATGAACTCATAAAACATAACATTACACTCCTTTTTTGGTTGGCCTATCGTGTAAAAAATGATCAATAATTATTATAATTTAAAGCCTTCATTTTTATGTCAGATAATCTTTTGAGAATTTTTACACACTGCACACTGATATACATACATGAACTCATAAAACATAACATTACACTCCTTTTTTGGTTGGCCTATCGTGTAAAAAATGATCAATAATTATTATAATTTAAAGCCTTTATTTTTATGTCAGATAATCTTTTGAGAATTTTTACTTACACAATAATATTATAAAGTTGTGAGGACTGTCTTTGTAAGCACTTAGGTCATTTTTGTTTATTAGGAATTTTGTCTGCAAGAGTCGGTAGGTGCCTGAATTATTTAATATGTAGCAAATATTATTACAAAATAACGTGAAGATTTATTTATGTCTCCGCACGTTTAGTGGCGCCATCTATTGGCGTTTGAAGGCGTTTTTAATATGTTAAAATACCTCATTAGGTCATTCGTAAGTAACTATTTTACCGCCAAGAGGCATTTTACCGCCAACTAAAATGTCTTTTGCTGGAAAATGAATTTTATGACATTGATGAATTTATTACCTGTAATTTAAATTGACCACAAGTATTTGTAGTGACATTATGTTTTGATTATACTTTTTCGATTGAATTTATTAATTTTATACACCTTTTGACATTGTTATTTCTTATTGTTGTTAGTTGTTATGTTATTTCATTGACATTTTTATTTTTATTTGACCTTGGCTTGACCATTGTATTTTTTGGATATGTTGACATAATTTTAATATTTTGTTTAATATTCCTTGACGATCATATTATCCTTTGACATTTTTATTTTATGTAATATTCTTACTTGTAATAATGAATTTGATAATATGAAATAAATAAATCTAAATCTAAATCTATTATGTGAAACTGTGATTGAACTTAACGCACACGCATTGAGTTGTCTTCTACACCTCATCTCAATACCTCATTCACATTATTTTTCCAGTAACTTGAGACACAGTTACAAAATAAATTTATTTATTGTAAATAAATCTGCTTAATCTGAAATTGGGCACGTTCACGAGTTCAAAGAGTAATTTGAGAGTAGGCGTTTTAGATTTTGTTATAATTAATCTAAGGCAATTCCTACCTTACTCGAATATTTAGTATTGACTTTGAATATTTATACTCAAAAGTACTTAGAGATTTTGTAGGAAAATATAAAACGCTGGAAGCGAATTTCGTTGGCTTTGAAGAAGTTTACAAAAACTTTTGCCGAGTTATATCTTACGCAACTTTTTTGTGCCAATGATGTAACTTTTCTCCCACTTATTTATTTATATAAAAATAAATCTTGAAAGTAATATAATTACGACGATACCTTTCTTAACATTTCGTTTCGTCTACGCTCTTAAAAGTTTTATTTATTAATTGTATTTTATTTTTCATTATGAATGGTGGTCTCCTAAAAATATATTATCATATAGTAAAATAAGTGAAATCTATCATAATGGTTTAAGTGGGTTGGACGTTTGAAACTACACGTTGACGGACAGAAAGGCCATAGCATTCGCTTTTGCACTTGGTCTAGCGACAGAACTGTTATAGCCTACAATAGTGGCGGGCACTTTCTAGCCAGAACTGCCAAAACATGCGCTCGATTCATACAAAAATAAGAAGAGCATTTTTCAATGTCACTGGGCAACTTTTGCCAATATTGTCAGTGTCAATTAGAGCAGTTTTTACATTTGTTAAAAGTTTTAAGTAATCCGTCTCGCCCCCCACCCCCCACAACGACAGAGCGGGTATACCATTCGCGCATCTATGACATATTCCTCCATCGGTCGGTGAGTGTCATTTTTAGCAGACACGTCCATATGACCGTTTTGGCGCCAAATTTTAAGGACTTCTAATTGATGTAAGTAGCCTGTTTGTAGATGTATAATGATGCAATAACATTTAAATATAAGTAAAAACTCAAAGACTGTCTCTCTAATTCCATTTTTATATTCAAAAACACTTCAAATGGTAATAAATTAATGTAAATTTCAGTGATAAAATATTTTTTTTAATTAATGTAGATTTGATTGTGTGTATGATATCAATAATCTTTGAAACTACTGATCGTTTTCAAAAATTCTTTTACTAAGAAAGCTACACTATCCCTGAGTAATATAGTTTACTTATCACCACGGAAAAACATCGTTTTACAGGAAAAAGTGTAACATTGGGGTGACATCTGGGCATCCCGCTAGTAGGTACTAAACGAGAAGTTACAGAAGCTATTTGATTGCGCTGTTTCCCAGGATACTCTTCAAGAAGAGTTCTCTTACGGGTCCTCAAGTCCTATCCATATGAAAGTAAGATCAAACGCCAACCCACGATCCTTACATTGATATTGAAAGACGTTATCTTCCTAGGCTCCTGATCCTGATCGTATCAATCATTTATCTGAGCTTCCTTTAGTCTCGACTAAGGATTCTACTGATCAAAAGCAAGAGTTGTTTATTCAAAACTAGATAGAAGTTAAAATTTCAACGCTAACCCATGATTCTTCAGCTGTTATAGCAGTTCTGTCGCACTTAACAGTGACTACCTCCTATTGTATAAGACAGAGCTGCGGTAACAGTCGAAGGCCTTAGCAGTTAGTATCATTCTTGAATCATACGTATTGTAAAATATGCGACAGAACTGCTATAGCTTTTCATATTATTATTAAACTATCGTTTAAATAAACAAGTGACAAACATGTGTTGTCCTGACACCTCATTTGAGGATATTGTTAAACAAGTAGCTGTAGGGAAATTTGATGAGCACACCACCATTATAATTATGATAGGAAATCATTCTAACATTAGTCGTAGTACATTAGACAATAGTGTAGAGGTGTTGCTCAATTTACACAATCAGACAAAGTGCAAGTTCATTTTGTGCAACTTCCCATACTGTACAAACCTGTCAGATCAACAAAACAACTGTGTGCATAGAATGAACATGCACATATACAATATAACATGTCATCATAGCGATGCTATTTCTTATTTTGACTTGAATAATTTTATTCACACATTTATTTTGACTCAGGATACTATGTACCTGTCTGATTATTATAAAAAACAAGTAGCTACATTGTTAGCATATAATATAAATGACACAAAATCTGTGTCATCTCCTATATTAATTTGTAATGTTACTAACAATAATTTAAACTAGAATTTAAGACAAAGGAAATCCCCTCTTTGACTGATATTAATAACAAACACAAACCGGGGTTTTCTTGCACTCATCCTCAGACAAAGGAAAAGCAAAATCAGTTACAAGTGTTACATCAAAATATTCAGGGTTTTGCTAGCAAAGTATTAGAAATTGAATTATTCTTAGAAAAGCATAATTATGACATAGTTTGTTTAACGGAACATTTTCACAAAGATCCTGACATTTTGATAAATTATGAAAATTATTGTATTGCCAGTTCTTTCAACCGAAAATCCGCGATACATGGAGGTTCCGTAATACTTATTAGAAACAACATTAAATTCAAAGAACGTAAGGATGTTGTCGGATTGTCGGTTGAGTGTTGTACTGAATTATCTTGTGTTGAGCTGGAAAGTCATGTTATAGTATGCGTATACAGACCGCCAAAAGCTAAAAATTTTACCAAATTCCTAGAAATAATGGAAGACGTACTCAAATTAGTCACAAAAACTAATAAACATGTAATTGTTGCAGGTGACTTTAACATAGACATTTTAGAAATCAATGCATTAAGTGATAAATTTTTAGGTCTTTTTAAATCATTCAATTTATTTAATATATTTTTTGAACCTACTCGTGTGACGCCTACTTCTGCCAAATGTATTGATAATGTATTCAGCGATTGTGACCCGGTACAAAAATGCATTATAAATTCTCTTCAATCAGATCACAAGGGTCAAAGTGTAATATTCCCATTCAAAAACCATATTAAAACGATCAAAATAGAAACCAGGCGCATCACTGCAAGCAGGTTGGAAAAATATCAAAATGTGTTAATCGAGAAATTGCCTGTCCATAATTATAATTTTGAAAACCCAAATCATGTATACGAAGACGTTTTCAATTTGTTAAGCAAAGAATTCGAAATCATTTTTAACTTAGAAACGAAAGAAATTAATACGAAATTTAAGTTTAGTGATTGGGCGACCAAAGGTCTTAGGATTAGTAGAGATAGGCTTTTTGAACTTTACGAGCTTAAAAACATGACAAACGATGTAAGTTTTAGTGAGCTAGTAAAAAAATATTCTAAAACCTTCAAAATAGCTTGTGAAATTGCTAAAGCAAACTTTATTAGTAATAAGATAAAGTCTTCAGATAATAAAATAAAAGCTGTCTGGAAAGTTATTAATAGCGAAACAGGTAAAACTAAGCCACGCGAAAATAACTTTTCACTTAAAACCGACAAAGGAGTGATTAGTTTAAATTCAGATGTAGCGCAGGAGTTAGAGACATTTTTCACAAATATACCTCTAAAAACTACTGAGTCATTAAGATCTTCACCTACAATTTCATATTCATTGCTGAAGCAAAATGTAGATGTTTGCAATTCTGAATTTAAATTTACTCATGTAAGTCCCCAGTATATTTTAAAAACTTTTAAAGATATCAAAGTAAAGAGCACCGAAGATTTATGGGGGATGTCAGTTAAAGTTTGTCAATCAGTAATCGAAATATTAGCACCATACTTAGCAGATATCTTCAATGAATGTATTGATCACGGCATTTTTCCTGATTTAATGAAACATAGCAAGGTAGTTCCGCTGTTTAAAGCTGGTGACAAACAAGACCCCAGTAACTATAGGCCTGTATCAATTCTGCCAGTACTCAGCAAAGTGTTTGAGAAGATCATACTAAATCAAATGCTGTCCCATTTTAATCAGAACAATTTGTTACACAACCAGCAATTCGGTTTTACAAAGGGACGTTGTACCACAGATGCTGGTGTTGCTCTAATCAAACATGTATTTAATGCTTGGGAAGAATCAAAAGATGCCATTGGTGTTTTTTGTGATCTTTCCAAGGCATTTGATTGCGTGGATCATGAAACTTTATTGCTAAAATTAGAACACTACGGTATTCGAAACGCAGCTCTGAAATTTTTGAATTCATATTTAGATAATAGAACTCAAAAGGTCCAAATAAACGGCGCCAAATCACTGGGGTCTCGTGTTAAAATTGGTGTGCCTCAAGGCTCTATTTTAGGACCATTTCTATTTCTAATTTACATAAATGATTTGCCTTACATGGTAGAGAATTTGTCCAAGATTGTACTATTTGCTGATGACACATCCCTTATATTTAAGGTCGATAGACATGCACATAACTATGACGAAGTAAACAACACTCTTGGACAAATTCATAGTTGGTTTACTGCAAATGATTTAGTTCTTAATGAGAAAAAAACTAAATGTGTATTATTCACTTTACCTAACGTAGTACATTCTTTGAATAATCATGTCGTACTTAATAATGAAAAATTAGAGTTTACTACCAGTACAGTTTTCTTAGGGATTACTCTCGACTCAAGTCTCCAATGGGGCCCTCATATTACATCTTTGTCGGGAAGATTAAGCTCAGCTGCATATGCGGTACGTAAAATTAGAGAGATCACGGATATTGCAACTGCGCGACTTGTTTACTTTAGTTATTTTCATAGCATTATGTCCTATGGAATTTTGCTGTGGGGGCGCGCCGCTGATATTGAAACAATTTTTATTCTCCAAAAGAGGGCCATTAGAGCAATTTATAAACTTTGCAGTCGTGATTCCCTAAGGGAACTGTTTAAGGAAATTAATATTATGACTGTACCGTGTCAATATATTTATGAAAATATCATGTATGTTAGAAAAAATATAAATACTTTCACTAGAAATTGTGACAGGCATAACCGCAATACAAGGAGTAAAAATAAAATAGATCAACCTAAGCATAGACTCGCTAAAGTTAGGACTTCATTTGAAGGTCTAAGTATAAGATACTATAACAAAATACCGGAAGATATATTGAGTTTATCAGAAAGTAAATTTAAGTCTGTTATCAAGAAAACATTATGTTATAAAGCTTACTATAAGTTAGATGAGTACATTAATGACAAAGAGGCATGGAGCTCTGAAATTCCAGCGCAGCACAAGAAACACGCACTCATTTTTGGGGTGGTATGGGATCTACCTCCTAGCGGTCCACCCCGGGCAACGGCAACACAGGCTTGCCTGTGGATAAGTCCGGCTGAACGATCCCACCAAGCGGTGGAAGGCTCCGTAAGGGGCCGCCTGGCTCGCGACCACCATCCCACCGAAGTCTGGCGCCAAGTAGCTTGCTGCGTTCCGTCAGTGTGTGGGAGTTCCAGTGCCTTTGGGGGAATTGGAGAATGTCAGTTGCGCTATTCAGAACCGGTCTTGGACTCTGGGCGATACTGTACCGGGTAACTCATTCTGGAGGGTAGCGGGATCCGAAGCACGGTGCCAGCCGTTGGCCGACCGCAGTCAGTAGGGGGCCCAAGTAGCACGCCAGCCACGTGCCAAAGGCTGCCCCGCCAACTCGCGAAAAATCCCGATATGCTCCACCGTGCCAGCTGGCGACTGGATGGGAGGACCCGGTGGCCATATTCGGGGGGGTTCGGGCGTCCCCGCAGTCTCCAAATGAGTTTCCCATAGGTCGGTTAAGCTCTAGTGTTCCAGTGGTTAACTGAAATGCGCCTCGACAATTCAACTTTTTCCCCACAAACTCTAAAATTATGAAAAAAGTAAAAAAGAAGAATAGGTTTATACAACGGCTGCACTTCCTCCCAAAAAAAGTGCACCTCACTAACATCCGAGGGTTGCACTCCAATCTCGATCCGGTCCATCACCACCTTGAGACCGAGAAGCCGCACCTGTTCTTCCTAACGGAGACGAAGATAACAACACCGTCGGACGTGGCGTACCTCAACTACCCGGGTTACTCTCTTGAGCATAAGTTCAAGAAGCAAGCTGGGGTCTGTGTGTATGTCCGCGATGACATTTGTTGTCGTCGTCTCCGTTGCTTTGAGAAATCGGGTTTTTCTGCCATTTGGCTACTGGAGGACTCTGGCGTGGAGAAAACTCTATATGTCGGCGTCTACCGATCGCACAGCGGTGACCAGGAGACGACAGCGCTTTTCAATTACCTCGTTGAAACGACAGACGTAGCACAGCAAAGATACCCGACAGCGAAGCTAACTTTTCTGGGGGACTTTAATGCCCACCATAAGGAGTGGTTGTTCCCGTTCCAGAAAACTGACCATGCTGGGCTAGAGGCGCGCAAGTTTGCATTATCGCTAGATCTGACCCAGCTGGTGAATGTAGCTACGCGGATACCGGATATCGACGGCCATACACCCAATTGCTTGGACTTGCTGCTGACAACTGATCCAGACAGTCATTCAGTTTCGGTCTCAGCTCCGCTGGGAACGTCCGACCACTGTCTGGTGAAATCCGTATCGACCTGCTCTCCTCTCGATGACAGCCCCAGGGGCACGAGGCGAGTTTGGAGATACGAGTCAGCAGATTGGGAAGAGATGCGGCACTTCTTTGCATCTTACCCGTGGCGTCAAGTGTGCTTCTCTTCGCGTGACCCCTCATGTTGTGCAGATGCGGTTGCGGACGTGATTCGGCAGGGGATGGAATATTTTATTCCATTCTCCGACATCCCGCTCGGTCACAAAGCCCAGCCTTGGTTTAACGCAGAATGCGCCCAAGCTGAGGCGCGTAAAGAATCGGCATACCAAGCTTGGGTCAAGGCTCGCGACTGCAAATTAAGAGCACGTAGGGTTCGCGCGAAGAAAAGAACCTTCAACTCTGCCACTAAGTCCTGCAAACGGGTTTTACGTAAGGCACGTTTTGACCATGTCGGACGAATAGGGGCCAAACTAGCATCACACCCTCCGGGTAGTAAAAAGTTTTGGTCCCTGTCCAAAGCGGTTGAAACTAATTTCTGTCGTCCAACCTTACCTCCAATGCTGAAACCTGATGGATCGCTGGCTCACTCTGCAAGTGAAAAAGCAAATTTGTTTGCTTCCTTGTTTGCAAGCAACTCACGTCTGGACGCTGGCTCCAAACAACCACCTACTGTACCTCGTTGCGATTCTTCGATGTCGGAGATCGCAGTACACATTAAAGAGGTTCGAAGAGTATTGTGCAGTCTAGACGTGAACAAGGCCAGCGGACCTGATGGCATACCAGCGAGAGTATTAAGACTATGTGCGCCTGAACTGTCTCCTGTGCTGACACGCTTGTTCCGCCTCTCTCTTAAAGAAAGAACGGTGCCGGGGGCCTGGAAGCTTGCTAATGTGCAACCAGTTCCCAAAAAGGGCGACCGTGCCGACCCTGCCCATTACCGTCCAATTGCCATTACCTCCATCCTATGCAAGGTCATGGAGAGGGTACTTAACAGTAAGTTGCTGACCTACCTTGAAGACAATGATCTTCTCAGTGACCGTCAATATGGCTTTCGCCGGGGGCGGTCTACTGGTGATCTTCTTGTGTATGTCACGCACTGCTGGGGCGAAGCCATCGAGAAAAACGGCGAAGCACTTGCCGTTTCACTCGATATCTCGAAGGCCTTTGACAGGGTCTGGCATGCAAGTCTGCTCAGCAAGCTTCCTGCTTATGGCATCCCAGCTGATTTTTGTACTTGGATTTCAGACTTCCTTAGTGAACGGTCCATCAGAGTAGTCGTTGACGGCTGCTCCTCTGACCTAATGGCCATTGATGCCGGAGTTCCTCAGGGGTCTGTTCTCTCTGCAACTCTTTTCCTGCTGCACATCAATGACCTCCTTCGGCATGGTATTGTTGGATACGCAGATGATAGTACCGTTTCAGAGAGATACTTGACAGGTGCAGGGACCAGTGGGGATGAAATACGTTCGTTAAGAAAGGCCATGGTAGAGCGAACAGATCTGACCTTAAGTCTTGTCTCCCAATGGGGCGACGACAATCTGGTCTCATTCAATGCCACCAAAACACAGGCGTGTCTTTTCACTGCAAAAAGGAGTCCTTTCGACTGGACACCTACTTTTCGGGGTACATCTGTCCCAGTCACTGACAGGCTTGAGCTTCTAGGCATGGAGTTGACATCAAATCTAAACTTCGGCGCGACCATCGAGTACAAGGCTCAGACGGCGGCTAAAAAGCTGGGCGTCCTGAATAGAGTGAAGCGATACTTTACGCCTGGACAGCTTTTAACTCTTTACAAAGCACAAGTCCGATCCTGCATGGAGTATTGCAGTCACCTTTGGGATGGCTCAGCCAAATACCAACTTGCCGCTCTTGACTCGGTGGAACGCAGGGCCAAGAGGCTCATAGGCGACATAAAACTGGTGGACACCAAGCTACATAGCCTGGCACATCGCCGCAAGGTTGCCTGCTTGTCGGTATTTTATAGATTGTACTTCGGAGAGTGTGCTCAAGAGCTTCACGACCTTGTTCCACCAGCTCCCTTCTACCATCGGACATCCAGACGCACCGCCGGATACCATCCGTACCTGGTAGCCATTCCACCAATTCGGACTAAGCGCTTCCAGTCATCATTTATAATGCGCACAGCTAAAGAGTGGAACTCACTTCCTGCGTCTGTGTTTCCAAAAGCATACAACCCTAATCTCTTCAAAGTAAGAGTGAACAGGCTTCTTCTGGGTGAGCTCGCTCCATCTTAGACTCTGTCTCTGTCCTATGACCTAGACTAGAGTCAAGAGCAAACCCATCATTAATAAAAAAAAAAAAAAAAAAAAAATTTTTAATACCAAAATGGGGCGTGCGTGGAGTTTACAACTGACATAATTTTACAAATCTGCATGGATGTAATTTCAATTGTTTAAAGTAAATATTTTATAAGTTAAAACTGGTAGATTTATCTACTTCAATTTTTACAAAAAAAAAATATGTAGCCATTTTTGGTCTTAACATATTTTTTTTTTACTTACAGAATTAGCTAGGGTAGCTTAGGGGCTAGTAAGATTGTTAATTTAGAGTAGGAGCACTTCTGGGCAGGTTTTTTGGTGGGTTTTTCCTGTTCAGGAGGTCCGATTAATTATACGCATGTAAACTACACGCTTTAAAAATCTTGACTTCAATTTGAAACAAATATCGTTTTCAGATGGTGGTGGCGTAAAGTTACATGCCGTGTGATTAACCTGGCCAGCCCCGTGGCAGTGCTTTGATTTTTATTTTTTTCTCCCGCCCGAGCCGATTTTCTATTAGGACATTACAAAATTGTTATAAAAAAAAGAAAATTGTGTGATACAAATTTCTTTTTTTTACAATGACGGTTCATGACGTCAATAAGTGATATGATAATACTATCCTACATTGAATAAAGAATTTCAATTTCAATTTCAATTTCATACAAAAAAGTTGTGTCTAAGTCGTATGACTTAGTGTCCGTGAACGTGTTAAAAAATATAATTATTATGAGAAAATGTTTTTCGATCACAATAATGTAGCTTAGGAAGCCATTTTAAAATAATTTACTGCCACAAAACCCTACTCCACTCTCATTTAAATTTCAAGAAGCCAAGGCATCATTTGACAATTACTTTACGCTTTTTTCCACACTGAATAAGGGTCCATTAATTTTGCGTCATTGAAAGATTCCCCTCTAAGGAATTGCAATCTGCCTTCCTGCCATTCCCTTTCATTCCTTGCCCGACTCGTGCGAGGAAGAAATACAGACTATTACTCAAAGAGCTTGTTTCAAACCACCGAACCTACGATTTGTCATAATTATAAGCAGATATACTGACAAATTTTATTTATTTGAGTGTAAAACTAATAAAAATGTTCGTTAAGAAAAAAAAACTCATATGTATAGAAAAAATTAAATCCAAATTTGAAAAACGTAGTTTTGACCGCCATACACTTAAAATACTATAGTATCACTATAGTGATATATGATTTATCTGAATTGGCTCTCAAATATTTGTCATACGTAGCAATAGTGACCGTATTTTTGCATACCATTAACTCTCTGCAAGGGATAAGACATGATAATTATTTGTGTTTAAACCTAAAATTGCTGATCAGCTGATTAAAATAAAAATGGAAGGATTTTTTTCATATAACACTCTATGGTTCTTGGGAAAAGCCAAGCCTCCTCGTTCATATCATTAGTCCTCAGTTTTCAGTAACGGTCACTTTTGGAATGATCTTCTTCATCATCAGGTGCCATTTCTAAACGGAGGTTGGCGATCATCACATCAATTTTCACTTTGTCTACATCCGCTCCAAATAACGACCTGGTACTCCTTCCGTCATACTCATGACGTCAATATGTGATAATATTATCCAACATTGAAAAAAGTTATTTCATTTTTCATTTTCATCCGTACCACTCTCTGAGGTTTTTGAACCAAGATATTTTACGTCTGCCTGGTACTCGGCGGCCTTGAATTTTTCCCTGGATAATAAGTTAAGAGTGAAAGAGCATTATCTATCTCTAGACTGTTAATATTATATATGCGTTGTATACGTATTATATTGATTAGTTTATTATAATTTTTCTGAAAACTTGCAAAATTTTCAAGCGCGGGCAGGATTTTGCAAGTTTAAAAAAAAAAATTTTGGTATTCAATTAGTTTATTAAATTGTGTAAGTATATTTTAACTTATGTATTTTATAGTACCTCTATATGTATTAGATATTATTATTTTATTATAAGTATCTATCGTCAAGTAATTAAATTTAGTTATTAGAATAACAGTGCTGATGTACACGTCTTTTCTGCTTTTCTTTGTCATTACAAAGAACGAGGGTCAGCTGGAAGGAATTTCTGCTTAGAAATAAGCTGTACCTGTTGTGTCATATTTCTTTATGCTTTGTGTCTTTTCTGTAATGTTTTTGTGTTTAATAAACTGTAAATAAATAAGTTGCAGGAGTTTCTACTTCACATTCCTTATTATGTGGCCAAAGTATTCTAATTTTCGCCTCTTGATGGTGTTCAGAACCTCAAGCTTCTTATTCATTCTCTTGAAATGATCAGATCGGCAAATTGTAGCTAAAACTCTTACGTCCGTTCCGAAGCACACTTCCAACAAGGATTCTCTGATGAATGGTCCACATTACTGTTTCCAAATTTAAAAGGCAATTTCGTAAAATTTCCTAATGTAATGAGATGGCCTCAGCTTGTTAGGATTACTGAAATTGTTTTGTTGTTACTGGGGGATTACTTAATGCGGATCAGAGAAGGCGCATTTTTATAAAACAAAACGTATATGCCAACTACGAGTACGGGCCAATTAGAAAAATATAACACGTCCAAAAAGATGGTATATGCCTGACCTAGTAAAATTTAAGAACATGTAAGGGATTAAATTCATTTGTAAATTTACATGTTGTGTGACTAACCTGGCCAGTTACGAGAAATCGCATTAATTTTAACCCGCCTAAGCCGGTTTTCTATCAAAACAATACGAAATTGTAATAAAACGAAGACAATTGTGCTATAAAAATATATATTTTTGGAACAATGACGGATCATGACGTCAATAAGACTAAGTGATGTCACTATCCTAAATTTAGAAAAGTTTACTTTATTTGTACTTTTGGCGAATAAAAACATTCAGGTTTAATTCGTTGGTAAGCAAATACATTTTGAAATTAAAAAATGAGGTGAATTTATTGTCGTAATCCTACGCCACTAATTAAAAATTACTACCGGTCACTATAACGATACACAATTTTCCAAATGTCCCTCAAATGTTTGTCGGACGTGGCGTCAATGTCCGTTTTTACGCTCTGCCTACCGCGCAAAAATGTGTATGTATGTATGTAAATTTTCATATAGTATTTTTGTATCACGACATGAAGTCATCAATGCATAGATACTATAGGCGGCCAGCTCCTAGACATAGCTCCACCTTGATATGTATCCAGTTAGCAATGTACACTTCGATAGGTACCACGAACGTGAACCGTGCCAAGGTACATCTCAAGGGGTATCTGTGTCAAGTAAATTCGATGTTCTAGCCAAACACAGAACAATATTCTACTCAACATAAATATTCTAGTAAGATAGCACTGCATGGATCTAACAGCTATCAATTCGAGCTTGCTAAACCAGCTCAAATCAGGCAATCAAGAAACTAGCAATCTGGAATATGATATGTATGATTTTACCAATAATATTCTCACAATTGACAGTTTTTACAGCTGTTTACGTTTTGTCTACCGATAGGATAAATGATAACCTAAAGATAAAAGCGTGATACGTGTATACATTGTTGTGATAATAATATAATTATTCATCACAATAAAACAAACGGTAGAAAATATTAAAATAATTATTTATTGAACGAAGTTAGTTCTCAAATAAAAAAAATAAAGTAAAACGAAAAAAAAGTACAACAAAGTGGCCTTCTTGCAATGGCAGCAAGCTCTACCAGGAAAATGGGTGATAGGAAAGTGCGTTTAGATAAGCGTGATAGTGCATGAAATATACTTACATAAACTACATAAATTATTGTACAAAAGAACTTCATTCACGAAAGTTTCGAATATCGTCATACCTAACACTTGCGCTCCAATCAATTTGAAAATTGTCTTTCAATATTATAAATTGGGTCGTGTCACATCTCGAACTCTGCCCTTTGGGTGAGGGCCAAATGTCACACCTGCATCGCCCGCATACACCTGCCTGTCCATTAATTATTGGTAGTGATAATCTAGTGGATTATCCTCAGAGAAAATTCAATCATACTACGAACAATATGCCTGCTACAATTTGCAGGTCTTAATTTGGATCCCTAATACAATATAATATTCGTTGAAACACATTTTTTTTACCTACCCAAGAGTCTACGAATATACATACATTTATCATGCCTTGCTGGGTAGGCACAGCGTAAACAGCTGTAAAAAACGGACACTTACGCCACGTCTGACAAACATTTGAGGAGAATTTAGAAAATTGTGTATCACGATAGTTACAGGTAGTCAGCCCATCGCCAAATATTGCAATACACATGTAACCCTTGTAGTCGCCTCTTAAGGTGCTCCCGAACCTAAGTCGGCGACTGTTCCCTACAGTCGGCGACTGTTCCATACATCCAGTGTGGGAGCGATGCCGGCATGTCGGCCGCCGACATTTTTCTACATTCTCCGACTTTTCTCTACATTTCTATACATATGACGTCACAGCTATTCGATTAATTTTATTTGATTAAAAAGGGATGGGATACCTGTAACTTCAATACTTGTTCTTACGTGGCATAAAAACCTGCTAAGAGCGTGTCGGTCACACCTAAATCTAGGGTTTTTGTAATCAAATACGTCGAATCTTATTATAAAAAATATAAAAAAGTGATGAAAATCCGTGAAAGCCTCGAGATGATTCTACATTTGCAGCTACTGTAACCATATTTTAGGATATCCTTTATATTAAATTTTTTTGGCTTTGCTGGCCTGTATCGCATGCGTACAACTTAAGTAGGTAGAGTAAAACTAAAGACAACATTTATATGCGTTATACTGAGGGCTATTTATATCACCCCCATGTATGTTCTGCGACTTTTGGTAATTTCCAAGTTATTCAACTTTTGAAGTTGTATGAGAAAAACATGACTGGCAGGCCTTTTTTTTTTAATCGCGATAAATAAAAATGCTACAAAAACAACAACTCAAATAGCCCTTTTATGGAACTAAAGAACAGAAGGAAGGAATCCTGCCAAAAATGTTGAATAACTCGGAAACTACAATAAATTGCGGGACATACATGTTAGCGATTTGGTTACCCATCAGTATAAGGTATTTGAATTTCGTCTTTGGACGTCACTCATCAGGCCACCCTGTATACAGTGTGTCTTAGAAATGAATGCAAACTTTCAGAGCGTTTCCTGGACGTGAAACTGAAAAACTTGTTTTTACTTTTCTAAGAACGAATATATTTGTCCTTCCAAAAATTTGGAGGATATTTTTTCATAGAGGGGGGGACATGTTAAGTTTAGTGTTGCTGTGGCCCAAAGTAAAAAGACAACAGGCTCGTCTGTTGCCTTTCTAATATAAATTTAGAGCTTGCTTCGCTCTATAATATAAGTTATATTCGTGGAGCGTGGTGTAGGTCCTCGCTTTGCTTTTGTAACGTCAAATGTCGAGCTCGCTTTGCTCGCAATATGTTTATTGTTGCTGTAAGGCGGAACTCTCTTGGCTTTTAAATTTTCAAGCTTGCTTCGCAAGCAACTTTTTAAACGTAAATGTAGAGCTAGATTCGCTCGCAATACGTGTAGTGGTAATGTGGTGCAGTGTGCATACCTTGTCTTTTTTAATGTGATATGTCTAGTCGCTTTTCTTGTGATGAATATTTTCTTTCACCCGACGGTAGTCTTGCTATGGTATGTGTTGTAACCCCCCATGATCAGAAGCTGTATGCACCACTGGACTAGACCAGCATAGCGATTAGGTAAATTATGAGCGTTTTTTGCAGCCTGCAAGAAGTTGACTACGGAACTCTAAAACTCTCATAATTTCGATTTACACCGCATAGTTACCTATTGTGTTAAATTTGTTTATGAATTCATAATAATTTGTGTATTTTTATGGATATCATTCATCATTCTGATAGTAATACTTAAATACGGTGTTTCGGTGCTATAAATAAATATAGAGGTTAGTTTTTCAATTTCTGATCATCTCGGTTTACTTGAATACTCGGTATCTTCAGAACTGGATGATATTGGATCTTTTGCGTAGCAGAATCTCAGCAAGATTTCGAAGTTCGGAGGATAATAAACAACGGACAGCTTATCAAGCTTCTATCTGGTTTTGGAACTTGTGGACGGTCCTGCAGGGAGAACTGCGACCATCTTTCCAAATTAATGTCGATCTTGTTCTTCAATTAGAGCGATGCTTATATCGGTGGACCAATTTATCAGTGAAACCCAATCTAAAACCAGCAGCTGACGACAATTTGCCGACATGAAATTAACACCTTATACCTGTTTTGTAGTCTAAATTCTTCCTGTCTACGTAATAGGTACAAAATGTACTAAGTCAACGAAATACCCGATGAATATCTGATTATTATGCATGTATCTCTTTCTAAATAAAGTACTTATAACAAATATGTATTTTACTTGTATAACGGTTGAGTTACATAGCCGTTACTGATAGATAGAATAATTTATTCTATAAAATAAATAAAACAAGTAGGTAGGTAAGTCATTGTCACAGTATAGTTTTGTTATTACAGATAGGTTAAATATAACACAAACACGGCTACATAAAACACCTGCATAATATTTGTCGTGATGACTCAAATTATTCCAAAAATAAATAAAATATAGGATTGAAATTAATGTAAATAAAATAAATTGTAAAATTGTAAATATAAACAGTCAGAGTCCAAACAATGTATGACAGTGTTTTGCACAGCAAATCATGAACGTCAGAGCTATGCACAACCCAAGCATGCACGACAATGGCAATGAAATCAAAACAGTTTTGCCCAAAACACCCTTGTAGTAACAATTTACACCCCGCGCATGCACGACACGATATCAAAGACATCACGTGACCATTTTGGAAATCTGCTAGTAGTGATGTAACCTAATCGATAGTTTTACATTCTCGTATAACTTAATCGATATTGTTTTTTTCTTATATATTTTTTACGACTCGCTCACTTCGTTCGCTCCAGTGGGTCACAACTCGTACCAGACCTAACCTACTGGGTCGGATTTGTGTCAGAAAATTTTAATGCGGGGGGCTTCGTTTCACCCCCCCTCCACGGCCTTATATGTCATATTCCAATAATTAATCAAGAAGTCGATTATAGCCAACACTATAGTTTATGAGTTCATTTACTCGTCGACGTAATTTTATTTAAATTCGAATTATACCCCGGTACATTAATTGTCCGGGCCACTTACTGAACACGATCCAATGACTGTATCGTACATAGCAATATGTGCCGTTCCTACTTTACTAATTTACTGGGAATATTCCCAAGGCGGAAACATACGTAAAAATTGTAAAGAAACACATAAAAAGTTTACTTCTGGAAGGAAAATCAATCACGAATATAAATAGACGCTTACAGGAATTTTTATTCAGATACAGAAATTCAAAACATACAACGACGGATAAATGTCCGGCGGAGCGCTTATTCGGAAGAAGACCTCGTAATCGGTTTGATATATTGAATGAAGTTGCAGGTAAATCGACGTTACTTCCGTCTGACCATGTACGTAATACCGTAAAGGTAAATCAGTCTTTACAGGCTAAATATTATAAAGGAAACAGAGTGTTAGAATTAGATGTAAGTGACTGGGTGCTCGTGAGACTAAATAACGATAATAAGTGGTTTAAAGGTATTATAAAAAAAGTGATCGGCAATAGTTTGTACGAAATTTTCATACCGGAACTTAAACAAACGACTAAAAAGCACAAAAATCAAATCCATAAATTGAAATCTAATGAAGGAACGTCAGTCATGGTCGATGATGATTTTGGTGAAGATGATTTCGAATGGGCACTTTTTCAACCTGAAAACCAGGCAGCTAATAATTCAGGAGAGCCCCGAGGATCCAGTATTAGTGGGGAGGAAGAGAGTAACGTAGATACACAGCAAGAGCGCGCTAGTGTCTATCACGACACCACAACTATGGAAGATGATTCGGCCAGTAGTCAGACTGAAGTCTCACCTCAGGACCATGGGGATAATCAGCCTCCTCGTAACAGCTCAGAGGTCGAAGCATCCGAAACACCGCCGCCACCGACGACAGGGCCATTGGCGGCAGCAGAAGATACGAGCTTTCGGGTCGGAACTGGTTTACGTTCGTTACTAAGAAATGTGCCAAGAGTCGACTACAGAGACTATTTTTAGTTAAGACTTAGTTAAGAAATAAAGGTGGAGGGATGTTAGGGTAGCATGAGAAATCGGTTGGCAGTGCATTAAACGAGCTAGTACCGTACGCACGTGGTTTCATTCTTAACACTTAGCAAAGGTTGTACTATGAGAACTAGATAGCTGATATCAGTACTTTTTTGTAAATAAATACGTATTATACATAGAAAACATCCTATCTCATTTCTGTTAGCTTGTCGTTGGTATATCTTATTTATTTATGTATGCATGTATTTATTTTATGTATTTTTATTTTTCATGTTCAATTATTAAGTATAGTATTTTAGTTTATTCCTTCTTATGTATTGTAGTTTAGTGCGAAATTTAAGTACGATAATATTTCTTTTTTTTTGTGTATGGGCACCCGCTTTTACTCTTCTGTTTATCTTTTGGTTGGCCGGTAGAGAATGCCGCGTGGCATAAGGCCCGCCCTTTGTACTTTCTGTGCAATAAAGTTTAATAAATAAATAAATAAATAAATAAAACACCCAGACCAAACACAAATACTTGAAAATTGACTTAACAAATATTTGTGTCTTGTGGAGATCGAACCCACGACCCTTGGCGTAGCAGGCAGGGGTACCCGGGTTTCCGGGGAATATTCCCATTGTTACCGGGAACGGCACATTGCTAGTCGTACATAGTCATTTTGTACAAAACATTGTCGGGCGTAATCGTATTGTGCATAATCAATGTCGTGCATTTATGGTTCCAAAAGTCAGCACGCAGTCAGCCTACTTTGACAGCCTATAAGTCAATATCAGTAATCCAGAGAGATATGTCAACTTACAGGTCAATATCATGTCAGACTCAGAGCAAGTAAAAGTGAAACCTACCAATATTATACTTAAAGCTATGAAAAACTCATCTCACCGCAATTAGACTTGGCTTGTCTACACTAATATTATAAAGAGGAAAGATTTGGTTGTTTGTTTGTATGAATTGAATAGACTTCGAAACTACTAAACCAATAAAAAAAATACCATTAGAATTCTTTATTATTTGGTACGAGAAAAAATAGGGACCCGCGTGAAAATTTCGATATTGTAACCAAACGCGTGAAAAAAGTACAAAAAATCTTATATCGCGTACGCTGTGGAAATTATTGACAATAGAGCAAAATGATGTACTACAGTTTTATGAAAGACATCAATATCTAAAAAAAAAGGCGCAATACTATGTGTGGATAGCTATTACAGTTATGCCACAATAACTACTTTTTCATCTTAAAATGTGCAATAGCAACGTCGCGCCGCCACCGGTATAAACTACGCAACAGTATTCGTGCCTGAGTAATAGTTGTATTTAATCATGAGTGTAATAATTATCAAAACCACTAGTTACATTAAATATGTAAATAAGCAACATTATGTTACATGTCATGTGTGGAGTGGCAGAAGCGGGGTTTATCACACTATGATTTGCTGTTTTGGCTAGAAAAAAAAATCCAGTCAGACGAAATTCATAGTGTCATATCGTGTTAACTACCAAAAATACCTAAACCTATTAAAAATATGGTGCGTATATTCTGTGTAAAGATTAAACATGCTCTCATAAGCTTGATTAAATAAGTAGTATTTTGTGTCTTTAAACATTTGTTTTTTTGATTGCAATGAGTATTTCATGGCTTCATTTTACTTGCTTCTAGGGTTCTCTCTGAAATCTTCTCTTGCCCTGAAATACCATAGAGAATGTACTGCGAAAGAAATAGGAGTACATAAAAAGGATTTTCTTTGGTTTTCTTCCTTCTACGAGTAAAGACGTAATTTTTTGTCAAAAGCGTTAAAAAGGGGAGGTTACGTTCGTGATCCAATGTTCTCTCAATCTAATCAATTATAGAGGTAGATTATATCTTTTGTTGTAATGTGGGTAAGTCTAAAATCAGAATAACAATTCTATTCATCTTCTTCTTCTCTTTTAAACCCGTTGCCACCTAATGCTGAGTGTAGGTATCCTCCTTACTTACCTTATATTAGCACTGCCTCTTTCTGTCAAATAGGTATGGAGAAGGATATGAGATATCCAAGTCCTATCATGTTTAAAAACTTCAATGGCTTCTACGCCATTTCTAGTAAATTTAGCCACCATTGTTTTATCGTCGCCTCATTTTGACAGATTACGCGCATTTCATGACAAGACTTACATATATCTCCAATCCGTTCCTAAACCTAAGTATTTGACGAAAAGTGACAGCGCTAATATAAGGCAAGTAAAGAAAATTGTTATCCCGAATAAAGGCCATAACGTTCAGCTTGGCTACTGAGTCCATTTCAATGAATCAAGTTTTAAAACTTAGGCTTGTTTATATTTAAATAAGTTAATATGAAGTCTTCGCTTGCCCTCCTGAACCCTCCTCAGAGGTGCATCATTCTAAGCCAATTTTATTTATAACTAGCTTTTACCCGCGACTTCGTCCGCGTTAGATAGTTTTTTTAGGCAGAAGTTCTAAAGAAGGTATGTGTATTCATTCATAGTAAGTGTGACAGTGATATTAGAACAGTTCTTATCTCTACTGTTTAAAGATGACTTGCTTGCTTCTGTGGTTAAAGGGATAATTCAAAATTTGCTATCTGGACTGAGAGATCAATATTTATAACCATTGAATACAAAAAGCTAATAAATAAAAGATAACAGAGTACTTACTCCAAAAGGTGCCGATTTGAGCACAATAAAATGGTCAGCATAAGTAGATTAAACAGATAAGAAGGTAACTTAAGTTACTGTAATACATTTTTATACTTCTATACCACATTTTTTGTTTTTCTGTCCTCGGTAAAGAAGGCAATGTCCTTTCTCAACTTAATCCCATCAAACTGAACATCTTTTGTTCTGGAACCATTTCTGTATCTCCAATAGTTTAGGTGGGCTCCTGCTGATAGACCTGGTGGTCTACATAAGATACTCCAGATCCCCAATGTCCTTGTGTAAATAAAGCGGCCCATCATACTGAACAACTTTTGTTTTGGAACCATTTCTGTATCTCTAATAGTTTACGTGGGCTCCTGATGGTACACCTGGTGGTCTACATAAGGTACTCCAGATCCCCAATGTCCTTGTATTAATAAAGCGGCCCATCATACTGAACAACTTTTGTTTTAGAACCATTTCTGTATCTCCAATAGTTTAGCTGGGCTCCTGATGGTACACCTGGTGGTCTACATAAGGTGCTTATGAGCCCCAATGTCCTTGTAAAAAGAAGCGGCCCATCATACTGAACAACTTTTGTTTTGGAACCATGCCTGTATCTCTAATAGTTTAGCTGGGCTCCTGGTGGTACACCTGGTGGTCTACATCTATACTCCAGACCCTCAAATGGTAATAAAAAGTAGCCCATGTCCGTTCTCGGTATGCTAGCAATCTCTGTGCCAAGTTTCATGAAGATCGGTTCAGCGGTTTGGCCGTGAAAGCGTAGCAGACAGACAGACAGACAGACAGAGTTACTTTCGCATTTATAATATTAGTGTGGATGGATGTGGATAATATAATATAGTTAAATAGTTAATATAATGAATAAATAAATAATAAAGTTATTAGGTAACTAGAAATAAAATTGGGATAGATATCCCATGAAAATTATTTTCAGTATTTTATGATTTTCGTTTATTGGTGATTTTATTCTTGAAGGTGGTTTAGTTTTTTGTTAAAAAGTACAACTATAATCCCATAGAGAACGAGACAATGATCCATGATGGAACTATTTCCATGAAGATTTCTATGAAGTTTTTGTATCCATCAGTCAGTTAGTTTGTTTAAAGACTGAAGCAGACCAATTGTACGAGCAAAATGCGTGCGTGCGATTATACGTTGCAGCAAAAAAATAACATACTGCACAACATCAGGATTGCGCAATAACATTTATGTTAACAATTATCAGTCACACACTCGCCCTCACACAATATACGCCGAGGCGTTATCAGTCGATAGAAATAAATTACTTTTCCCTGACCTATACTCTTTATCAAGTTTAAGTTAAACATTTGATATGTAAATGATAGAGAATATAATTTGCAACAATGCAAACTTGCAGACTTTAGCATTTCGCGAAATAAAATCTTCGATTGAATGAAATGTTGCAAAAAAATATGTTAAGTATGTAAACAGTGGTTTTAAGGGCATGGGAAAGATGACACGATTGGCTTCACGCGTACCACACGATGTTGCGGTATTGGACAGTTAATATGGCAAACATGTTTGATCTGGTAGTGCGGCAGTGGTCTGGTCACATCTGTCGATGCCGATGGATGGTAGAGTAAGCCGGTTTATGGGTGGATCCCATGCCTCAGCAAGCGTAGCGGCGGGACGTTCTCCAAGCAAATATACCGAAGACTTAAAGACTTCCGACTTGATGGCGGAACCGGGATATCGTGCCTTATGGCATATCCGTATGGCACTTATGTTCAGCAGTGAACTGCTATTAAGCTGATGTGATGCGTGATGTGTCATATATGACATATGCTTACGGCACAGCGATGCGGTGTGTAGTGCGGTTGCATTTAACTATTGTCATCAGTAATTTTGGACCAGAATTATAACCACAAAATTGTGCGGGACGTCAGAGGGGCTAAATGTTTGGTTACGGAAGGACTTCACATTGATAAAGAGATAAATATATATAAATACATGTGCAAATACATTTATCACACTTTCAGTACAACATAGTAGATACTTCCTATACTGTAACGTACACTGTTGCACACGCATCCAGTGTGAGTCGGTCTTTAAATTTAAGATTTCAAATTGATACATTTATCTTGGTGGCCAGTGTTATAGTATCTGTTATATTTTATCTTTTCTTATAATACACATCACTATGTAAACGTCATCAACGTACCGTCAAACGTAGTGTTATCACCACAATTTAATCTGTCTGATACTATATATATTTATAAAGGATTGTTTACAAATTTTATCAAAGATAGCAGCACAAAGAATTGGTTTTAAACACGATTTAAATGATTTATTTATAAAGTCAACATTAAAATCATAAATGAGTAAATGCTCATTGTGTATTATTATCAAAGAAAGCAAAAAATACAAGCTTTACTGAAAAAGTTGATACGTTTAAAGAATATTTTTTTTGGATTTGTGAGTTGATAGTGAAGATTGTAGAGTATGTGTTTAGAAGTTATTTTAATGGTATTTAGTGTCGAATAGTTAAAATGATTTTTTCCCTTTCTTGTTTCTGTGCTGGCAACACGTGTTTTTCAAGAACCGACGACAACCGACAACAACCGACGACATCCGACGACAACCGTATACAACCGACGACATCCGACGACAACCGACGACAAGTTCGGATGTATCTAAATGTCGGACACAGTCGCCGACTTAGGTCCGGGAGGACCTTTACGACAACCACGGGAAAGAAATTGGGTAATGCTATTCGAAGCTGACATCACACGGTGACCTGAAACTCTTCCTATTTATCATTTATTTTTATACTTTCACTTCTTGCCGAAGGTTGCTTGCAACTTCAGATCTACTGTTTAAACACCTGACGTCTGTTAACTGCGGTCGTAACACAACCATATCAGAGGGCTACTAGTTGTAGTAGGTGATTAAAAAACTCTGACACCAGAATTCATCGGGTCGTTGAACAACTCGGTATCCTACACGAAAGAAGAAGATCACCTGACTTTAAACCTGTCTCATTAGTCACACCTCAAACGCTCTAGACACTACAAATCGTCAATCCCAGTTGCAGGATACAAGCGGCTTTGGAACTCTGGCAATCACGAGCCTGACAAAGCTTTGCCAAGTGCTGGGAACAGATGGCAATCGCTGAATGCCATCTCGTCAATTCACTGGGTTGGATAAGCAATGTCTGACACACAGACATAACAAATGCTGCGGGAAAACCCTCCTGAACTAAAAAGCGGAAACGCTTCAGAAATAATTTTGAGACGCTGTAAGACAAAGTAAAGCAACACTTGTTTATTATATTTTGCTCGAAAACATTCAAATTATGGATCCACTGACCGATGGCGTAGCGGATAGTATTCCTGCCTGCTACACCTAGAGTCGTGTGCTCGATCCCCACAAGACAAAAATATTTGTTTAGTAATTTTTTGATATTTGTGTTTAGTCTGGGTGTTTTCTATGAATTTACAAAATACGGGGTGTAAGGGACGGTGTACCGAAAACTTTGCAGGCATGATCAGACCATGAAACTGAACAACTTTTTCTATGGAAGCTATGTTGATAAACGAGAAAAAATTTTTGACCTCCCATACAAAATTCCCGATCAGCTGACTGACTTTCTATGGATACTCGAAAAAAAAAATTCGTTCCCAACATAAGCTCCATAGTAAAAGTTATTCAGTTTCATGGTCTGATCATGCCTGCAAAGTTTTCGGTACACCGTCCCTTACACCCTGTATAGTATATAAGTTTTGATATCAACCATATATCTAGTTACCGTAGTACAAGTTTTGCTTATTTTGGGACTATATGCCGCTGTGTGAATTGTCTATGATATTTATTTGTTTAAAATTTTAAGGGGCATATTAAAATAACTCAATTAAAATACCTACGGCTACCGAAAAATACTTTGTATTCATACAGTACAAAAAATACCCTTAGTTTTTTCTGCCTGACCAGGCAATTCGTGCTTAAAAGAAAGAATGTCAACCGAATTTCCATATTTCAACTTGACCCTAAAGCGACTTAACTAAACGTCCGTTTTGCCCATCCCCGTTTCCATGCGAAAAGGTACGAGTTATACATGATATTGGGTCAACAATATTCGATCATCCGAAAATAAGGGATCAAAAGTTCTAGAGATTCACTAATGTGTGTTTGGGGACAATTCTTACTTATATATAAATAGTTATCATACATTCCCCGATTTAATAAATCATTGATTTTAAATGTTATTTGCAATCTATTTCTAGAATTCATTCCAAACCGTGTAATGCCGGCTTATAACAGCATCACCCCATTTCTTTCCCGTGGGAGTCGTAAAAGGCGACTAAGGGACTCGAGGGTGTGTATTCCAATTTTAAGCGATGGGCTGACATACTGTCACAATAGCGATACACAGTTTTCCGAATCCCCCTTAATTTTTTGTCAGACGTGGCGTAAATGACCGTTTTTTGCGGCAGTTTACGTTCTGCCTACCTCGCAAGGGATTATAAGCGTGATTTGTGTGTGTATGTGTATTTCTTGAAGTTAATATTTCTGTTACCGACTTTGTTGCCACCAAAGTATACTGCCCTTGGTATTGTTTCATCAACATCAAACTAACTCGAAACTATAATTATTGTTTGAAAAATGTTGCAACAATAAGAATATTTCAAACAACTAGCAATTTTAAGTAAATATCTTTATGAACTAATCCTACAGTTTAGTCAGGTAAAAAGACTAACTTGAAATAAGCTACTGTTCCTTGTGCAGATGAAAGTCAGTAAACACTTGGCTTAGCTCTACCTGCTTCAGACAGACAGAATGACAGACGCACTGAGAATTGGAAACTTTCAAGTTGTTCTGTAGTGAACTGAGATTTTGCTGTAGTCTTTTGAAACTTTTATTTATAAGTTTGTTAAATAACGTCCGTCCGTATAACAACTTTAGTATTTTTCCACTTGTCATCTGTCGTTTGAAGAAAATTATATCTGTAGTCCCATACAAATACAGCTACGGTGCGTTTGAGGATGCGTCTGTAAAATGACTTGACAGACGCATCCGTTACGCACCGTAAACTCTCTATTTTCCTTCTCCTTCAATTTTAAACGCAATTTCCTTTATTCTGACACAGGCATGCGTTATATTACGTAAAAAATACGCAGTGACGGACGACTAATTCGCATTTCAGAAAACTTTATTTAAAAAATCATCCTCAACCTACCTCAATGTAGTAAGTGCAAGTTGAAAACCAACAACTTGCCCAAATGACTCGGAAACTTGACACTGTTTGTATGGGAGGTTCAATTCTACAGGTATTATTCAAATTTGTATTCCTTGGGGAACGTTATTCAGATTCACAGGGTGTTAAAAGGAAAGCAGTAACTTGAATAATCAGCCTTTTAGTTTCGTATCGTGTTGCCGTGTGATGCTGGCTAAGAATGGCATCACCCCATTTCTTTCCCGTGGGAGTCGTAAGGGATTCGAGGGTGTGTTTTGCAATTTAAGGCTATGGGATAACCTGTCACTATGGCAATACACAATTTTCCGAATGACCCACTAATATAATATATTAGTGGGTCATTCGGAAAATTGTGTTATGTCAGTTGACATATTATGTCAGACGTGGCGTAAATGTCCGTTTTTTGCGGCCGTTTACCCTGCCTGTATGTATGTATGTGTTTATTTCCATAGAAACGTTTGTAAATACATGAAATGTACTTTTAACTAAAATGACAAATTAGCACAACGCCATCTCAGCCTAACCCGCAAGGGATAATAGGCGTGATATGTGTGTGTGCTTTCATATCACGCATGTCCTTGAAACGTCCTCTAGACGTCGATAAACACAGCTAAGTGTTGTCTTAGAATCCCGCACACTAACATACAATAACATAAATTACCTATAGTGATATCGTAATTACTCCCGTGATTGATCTTGTTATCATTAATAATTATTCTAACTACTAATTGAAATTCAACATGAATATATACCAAATTACAGTCTCAATTGATTTTCCTAATGAACAATTGTCGAACAGTATACTAAGCTTGACCCATATCCAGCTGTGGACTGTTGTGGCTGTTTATGTATAAATTCTAAACTTAACATAAATATACGAGTACTTTATAGCACAAAAACAAGAAATGGATGTACAGAAAGAAAAGAAAGAGTACAATATAGGCGGCTTAGGTAGCTATTTCTACCAGACAACCGTATTACTATACACTTCTATACGTCTTTACGTCTATACTTAGTCATATCGCGTGGGATATTCAGTCAACCAAAGACCCAATTGACCCTGTTATCAGAGTTTTTAAACTTTGTTTTAACACCATATTTTTTTCCAAAATTTAATTTGTTAAAGTGGCTGAGATAAGTAGCTTCTTTCCTCAAGATTCTTCCATCTTATATTCTTCGTGCAAACGGAAGTAAACTCGAAACACAAAAAGCATTTTTCTAAAAGATTAAACAGACAGGTTTTAACTTAAATAACTCTGACGATTTATAGGGCTTGTATTTATATTTAATATATTATTTATTAAACTATGTATGTTTATATATTGATAGGTATTTAAATATTTAAGTAGGATTATATGTACATATACTTATTATTCTTTGACAGCTATATTTAGTGTCGATTTGACTTTTTTTTTTTTTTTGCATCTACCTCGTACCATAGTTTACCTGCGCACACCATGTCCTCTGGATTTCTCAAAGGTTGACTGGGAGAGATCCCTTAATGGGATAAGTCCGCCTTTGTGCCTTACCTTTTCTGTAATTTGTGTTTTTCTATGTTTTATTTTTATTTGGTGCAATAAAGTTATTACATACATACATACATACAGACTTTAAACCTTTTCTTATTCAAATAAAGGAACACCAACCTGGTGGAGTCGAAGGAAGCCGTAATCCGGCAATTTCGCAAAAAGCCGATAAAATCAGGAGATTCAGCAGTTATTTGCGTTAAAAGCGATACATCCGGACCGACAGTCCATTAGCGACGACGCGATAAGTGTCCTCCCTTCGAGGAACAATTCGAGTGTACATGTGACTGGAAACCCTTTTCTGTAGACGATTGAGTGTGATAGAAGGCAGCTTCTTTCAAAAAACTACGAATACCTACTACTACTATAACAGCGATAAAAGTCTAACCATTGTAAACATTGGCGTCCCATAATTGGCGAGCGCAGTGCAAAAATTATGTTGCATTTAGAGGAAACGCTGCTGCAGATTCTTTGAATGTTTTTACCAAAGTCTTTTTTGATTAGTTAAAATATTTTAATAATATATTCAAATAAAAGTTTTGTCTCAAAATTTTGGTAAAATACCGTATTTTGGAGACAAAAGTATGAAAGTTTGTGTGTGGCGCAATAGTAGTGCGACTGCCTGCGGCTCAAAGGTTCGGGTTCGGATGTTGATTTTATCACTTGGTGAATTTGTTCCCAGTCTGGTTAGGACATTGCAGGCTGAACCATCTGATTGTCCGTGTGAAAGATGATTCCGTGCATCGGAGGGCACGTTAAGCCATCGGTCCAGGTTGCTGTCTATGATTACTAAGCTAGCGGTCGATACACCATCAGAGCCTTACTAGTTAGTAGTAGGCGGTTGAAAAACTCTGACACCAGGGTTCATCGAGTTGTTGGTCGACTCGGTGTCCCACACACAAAGAAAAAAAGAAGAATTTTAATGTTTCAAGAAGAACAAAACAAGAGCTTGGAGAATTGACACACATCCCCACAAGGGATATCACGCCTTTATCCCTTGCGTGGTGGGCATGACCTTGGGTAGGTTGGAAATTTCTTACCAGTAAATCTCTGAAAACCTTGTGAACATAGTGTAGGAACATGAAGACACTACGATTAGCAACTACATTATTCAACCCCTCTAAGTGCCTAAAATACGTACCTACTTATAACATTATAATTATTAACATCGATTTAGTACTTAGTACTGAATAATTCAATCATCTAATTATAACCAAACAAAATTATCATTACATTAACAAGGATCAAACTTCAACTTCAACAGCCACAAAAGTCCACTGCTGGACATGGGCCTCCCCCAACCGGGGGTATTTGCCATACTCACTACGCTTGGCAGGCGGATTGGCGAGCGCAGTGCAAGCTGTTGTATTCACAGGGAACGCTGCTGCCCACTCCCTGGATTCATCCTTTAGTCGCTTTTTACTAAAACATACATACATAAATCACGCCTATATCCCTTGCGGGGTAGGCAGAGCGTTAAAGTCCGTAAAACGGATATTAACACCACGTCTGACAAAAGTTTGAGGGTCAATCAGATAACTGTGTTTCACTATAGTGACAGGTTGTCAGACCATCGCCTAAAATTGCAATACACATAACCCTCAAATCCCTTAGTCGCCTCTTACGACACCTATGGGTAAGAAATAGGGTGATGCTATTCTAAGCCGGCACCACACGGCAAAACAAGGATATTTATCACATAACGCTTCGATAATCTGAAGAGCCATCAAAATAATTACATACTTATCTGAACATGTAAGTAACAATAGCTAACACGGCGAACAATCAACAAAGTAACAATAAGTTTGGAACAACCCCCTTAATAATACGTGACAGGTCGTCCAAATATTGCTAAAGAATATTGGCAGAAGCGACCTTGTTACGAAAATAACACGGTATTGTTTTTATTTTTGGAAAATAAAATGTTATAAAAGGAAATATTTTGAGAGGTGAACAGGTCCATAAAACTGAACACCTTTCCTCAACGAACATAGGCCAAATATGAAAAAATTACCTCCCTTACAAATTTGAGCCGACCGGCTGTAACATTTTGTATGTGTGGGTCATCCAATTATTTTTCATATTTCGACCTATGTTCCTAGGGTAAAGTTTTCAGTTTTACGGGCTAGTTCACCCCTTAAAATATTGCACCTAATATTTTTACATCCTGTGGAATTTTCAACAATAATAATTATTATTTTCTTAATAAGTAAGTACAAACAATAATTATTTTCTTAATAAGTAAGTATCTGGCTTGCTTTCTTTCAAGATAAAAAACATACATACATACATACTTAAATCACGCCTATATCTCTTACGGGGTAGGCAGAGCATTTACGGCCGTAAAACTGATATTAACACCAAGTCTGACAAAAGTTTGAGGGTCAATCAGATAACTGTATATCACTATAATGACAGGTTGTCAGCCCATCGTTTAAAATTGAAATACACATCTCAAGTCCCGTAGTTGCCTCTTACGACACCGATGGGTAAGAAATGGGGTGCTACTCCAGGCTGGCATCACACGGCAAATATAATCAAAATAAAATAGTAAGAGCTAATACAATAATTAATCCATTGAATCAACACAGATCCAATGAATCAAGGTACATCTTCATGATTAGGGACAACTTTTTACAAGTGAAGTGGGCTTAAAATATAAAACGGAAACTTCTAAAACTACCATTTAGATGTCCAATACCATAAAAAATTTAATAGAAACTAAGAACCTATATACACACTTTATTACCAATTTTAAATGGGTAGCTTGCTTTCTATAGGGATAAATGCCAGCTTAGAATAGCATCACCTTATTTCATTACCGTGGGTGTCGGAAAGCGCGTTTAAGGGACTCGATGGTTTCATGTGTATATCATTTTTAAGCAACATTCATTTTCATGGGCTAAAAATAACTAAATAGTAACTAATAACTAATATGCCGTGTGTTGCCGGCTTAGTGTAGCATCACCCCATTTCTTTCCCGTGGGTGTCGTAAAAGGCGACGAAAAGACTCGAGGGTGTGTATTGAAATTTTAGGCGATGGGCTGACAACCTGTCACTATGGCGATACACAACTTTTCGAATGACCTTGAGGGTCGATGTTTGTCAGACGTGGCGTGAATGGCCGTTTACGTTCCACCTACCCCGAAAGGGATAAATGCGTGATGTATGTATGTATGTAAAAGTAACTAAGGAAACATGCCACTCTGAGCAATAATTAGGCAATTCACACTAACATTTCCAATACACAATACAAGTTACTTGTAACTTTACGTAACACAGAAGTTTGTAACTTGTTTCTCGTAATAATATAGGAAAGGCCGACGCTACGTATCACTAAACATAAATGTAATTACGAGCGACCCATGTCCCGAATACCTACAGAAATGTTGGGAGTTTATTCAATAGTAATTGTAAATGCGAAATTGAATATTAACAGTATAATATGAATGATGAAGATTTAAAAGGTGTGATGCCGGCTTAGAATAGCACCACCCCATTTCTTTCCCTTGGGAGTCGTAAGAGGCGACTTTGGGACTTAGAGGGTGTGTATTGTAATTTTAGGCAATGGGCTGACAACCTGTCAATATGGCGATACACAATTTTCTGATGGACCCTCAAATATTTGTCAGACGTGGCGTAAATGTCCGTTTTTTGCGGCTGTTTGCGCTCTGCCTACCCCGAAAGGGATTATAGGCGTGATGTGTGTGTGTGTTTGTGTGTGTAAAAGGTAAAACAAATTCAGTGATATCGTATAGGGCAACGGGATCAACATTTTTAAATATACACACATATCACGCCATTTTTCCTTAGGAGGTAGGTAGAGCGTTAACTGCCGCAAAATACGATCACAATCGCCTCGTCTGACAAATATTTAAGGGCCGGTTCAGAAAAATCGAGTATACTATAGTGATAGGTCGTCAGCCTGACGCCCAAAAAATTGTAATACACGTAAAACCCTAGGGTTCCTTGGTCGCCTCTTACGACACCAGCGGGAAAGAAATGGAAGATGCTTTTCTAAGCTGTTATCCGAAATGGTATTTAAACCTCTTAGTAATGGGTAAATTGCTGTTGGTGCTTGCTTAGATGTCAGTTTTACACAGCTTGTCAGAGAGAGTGAATCGCATACGCACGATATTGCGGCTTTAAAACGGGATCAAGTGAAAACTCTTCTCAGTTTTTAACCTCTTTGATACCCAAAGTTTCATTAGGTCGTTCGTTTACTTGGTATCACAGAAGATATTACTTTTTCATTTCCTGTAGTAGGTAGGTTGTAGGGTATTTACGTTTAACATGGACACCATCATCACCATCTTGTTATGTAAACACAGTCAAAGATATGGCCGTGTGATGCCGGCTTAGGATAACATTAACCTATTTCTTTCCTGCGGGTGTCGTAAGAGGCAACTAAGGGACTTAATGTACAACTAAAGCTGACAACCTGTCTCTATATTGTTACACGATTCTTCTGAAACTACCCTCAAATATTTGGCGATAGCGACCGTTCTCTAAGGCTTAAAGCTCTGCTTACCCCGCAAAGGATCAAGGCGTGATGTGTATGTATGAGTCAACGATATTGCTGTAGCGTATGACACTACAAGAGATAGCTAGATCTCTATATGCAATAGCGAAATTCTACCCAATCTTCAAATGTACTCGTACTTCGATGGCGGTGAGCTGACTGAAACCTTGATATAACAAAAAAAGTTGGACATGGTGTAAGCTTAACAGCGTCAAATCGTATGGAAAAATAATTTAAACACTATCTTAATGCGCCTCTTACTTTTTTGTGATAATACCCAAAAAGTTTTATTTCACAGAAACGATTGTAAACAGATGAAATTTTAACTCCAATGTCTACTTAGCACAACCTGCACAACGCTATCTGGTAAGACATTATAAAAAAGGTCGACTGAAACTGTCAGATAGTTCCTACTACATTAGCAAGGTATAGAGATAATAGAAGAAAGACAACACTTTCATTCTTCATCTTCTTCTTTTCGTGTGGGACACCGAGTCGTCCAACGAACCGATGAACCCTGGTGTCAGAGTTTTTCAACCGCCTACTACTACTAGTAGGCCTCTGACATGGTTGTGTAACGACCGCCGTCTAGGTAATCATAGACAGCAACCGAGACCGACGGCTTAACGTGCCCTCCGAAGCACGGAACCATTTCTTTTCGGACAATCAGGTGATTCACCCTGCAATATCCTAACCAGACTGGGAACAAATTCACAAAGTGATAAATATCAACTTTGTGAGTGTCCCACCGAGAATCGAACCCGGAACCTTTGCGTCGCAGGCAGTCGCACTACCACTGCGCCACATCGGCCGTCAACACTTTTATTGATAGTCTGCTTTGACTTGCTTAGTATAGTAAAGTTTTCTGCTCGCCTACAGGAAATGAAATGGGCGAGTTGATGTTTTACTCAAATAAGAAGAAAATGCTTACATGATATCAAGAAATTTGAAAGCTGTTACCTACTTTATAACGCCATGATTCGTAACAAAATTATATGTATATTATTTGCGCGAGTCAGATCACACTATCTGTCCGAAAAGTGATTTCCACTTATACTGTTTTGTTTTTCTCCCCTGTCCATTTAATCTGAATGAACATGCATATTTCTCTATAATAATGTATATGTATTAGTTTATTGTAATATAAGGTATGTAGTAGTTTACTCATATGGTTATTTATGTAAAATATGTAGGTGTTATTGTATATGTATTTTATATAACCGTAAAAGCACTATCCCGCATCTCAAATCTAATCTCCTTTACCCTAGGTTGTCTGGTAGAAATAGCTACCTAGCTATAAGGCCGCCTATATTGTACTCTTTCTTTTCTATATGTATGTCCATTTCTTGTTTTTGTGCAATAAAGTATATTTATGTTATGTTATGCTTAAGTAGGTATAATCTTATTAAATTAGGTAGGTATAACCTTTTCAAATTGAAAACAGTTTTATAAATACAAAGAACGTTTTCAATCTTGAGATTTATTAATGCGACCCCAAATTGAACGTAATGTATGCTGGTACAGCAATTTCAACTGGCAGGCGACCAGGTGATTAGCCTAGACTCGTTGACGTTATACGCGAAAATAGGACAGAAAAAACAGCAAATAACTACACGATTTACATTGAATTTATAGACATTGTGTTGTGAATAGCAAGCTTTCGTGAAAAAGGAAATTTCTTTGCAATTTACATGCCTGAAAACTAGGTTAGATAATAGGGTACCGACCTAAAGAGGTCGGTTCCAATGTACATATAATAAAATTTAGGTGAAATAGATCATTTATAAGCAACTATTCGTATTTTTATTTTTTTACGGTATATGATTAAGTAATTTTGTTTTAGTCACAAGTTTGTGATTCAGCTTCTATTTCTACCCTACCCGTAAAGAGACCGTTAAAACTTAAACGTATAGATATATAGATTGAAAACGTGTTTTTAAATATACTTACCACACAGGAACTCCAATTACAACCACTGTCACAGTTACTATAAGTCTCAACACGTACACTTAAACTGTATACTCCATCCATGGCACTCTTATACTATACACAGTAATTCACTAACTATTTACACGAAATTTCTTATCGTATACACAATCGTGGCTGGTCCACGGGATTATAACTGGTTGGTTTATATTTTTTCGTTCGCGTTTTGAAATTTTATTGATGCGTTCCAATTTCAAATGAAAATTTCGGCGCGGATCGGACGCGGTTACACGTGCGGCGAGGCGCGCCGCTCCACTGACGGACTTCGTCAGGGTTTTCACTGCGCATGCCTGCCCGCGCAGCCTCGGGAAAGAGATGAATGCGTGGGTGACCTAGGCTCGTCTTGATAATGGAACGACAACTTTTACTAAGATAAATTTATGCAAAGCAATAAATTGTCTACTATTATTTATTCAAAGTAGGTGTTACTTATTTCAGTTGAGACTTTTTGTTGTACTACATTTGCTCCACAATAAAACCTGGATAAATTATTTGCCTTAGGCCATAGTCCGGCTGAAGCGCTGCTCACCGTCGCGGGATAGCCGACCATCATCACGACCTGTGCCGAATTGTGACGAGTTCTCAGCTGTGACATGATCTCGTTCACAGTACCTCCGCTTAGTAAATCTGCGTGCAATTTGAACTCTAGACTTTAGTCTCTAGACCAGCTGAAGTGTTGCTTGCCGCCAAACTACCGCTTGTCGTCATGACCGGTGCCAAACCGTGACAAGTTTTCAGCTGTGACATTCCCTTGTTATCAGTATCTCAACTGAGTATACTAAAATTCTGCGTACGACTCAAAAACTGGCCAAAACTGCCAAGACATGGGTCTTGCGGTATACAACAGGATTCTCAATGATATATCCAGTGCACCGAATTCGGTAGTGTTCAAGGAAAAATGACACGTCGGTGGCTTATAAATAAAGCGTTCTTTACTTACGAGGAGTTTCTAAAACGAGAAATCAGATTTTGAATTATTATTATTGAATGACCATTAAATATTTGTCAGACGTGGCGTAAGGGAAATAGGCGTGATGTGTGTATGTATGTATGTATGAATTATTATTACAATAATTGTATTTTTCTACACAACGTCATACTATTTTATACTAAAAAAACATTGTTTTTATTGTATGTAGGTACCTACTGAACGATCTACAATTGACGTTTGAATGAATTACCAATAAAATTACCTATGTCTTGTCTCTAGCCTAGCTAAAGTGCTGTTCACTGGTGGTTTCTCGAATTTAGTTGATGACAGGTGCTGAATTGTGATGTATTATCTACTGTAACATGCTCTTGTTATGAGCATCTTGACTGTAATGTCCGGGTTCAAGTTTGTAAGGTTAAATGTTCCTATAATATAGGGTTAAATTCGTATACCTGAGTGAAATTTTACTTATTACCGATAGTGAAAGCTCAAAACGGGCTGAATTGCTGATCAGCTGATTTGAGCAACTATGGAAACTAAAAATACGTTTGTTATATTTCTACCTTTATTCTTTTGAGAAAATTGTTTCTTATCACCAGCCCGTCTTTTATTTTGCATCGGTCACTAGTAGGTACACTCTAGATTTTACGAGTACTTTCTGCCTTTTAACCACATTTAAATGCTTCCCGCCATTTGGCCCACTGAATGTCGATATGACTGGTTCTGAATCATGATGACGCGCTCTTTTCTCTACTGTGACACTTTAGCTACAATTCAGGAAGTAATTTTGTATCTATAGACCAGCTCAAGCAATCTACTTTACCGTCTAAGCGGCTGAATGTGAACTATACCAAATCTTGACGAATTCTTAACTGTTCTTTAAGAACTTATTGAACGCAAATTGTTTCCAATATGCGGGTAACATCAAATAAAGGTTGTTTAAGACTTTTTTTCTTCCTGATACAAAAGAACCTAAATAAATAAAATACGCAAGAATTCATTATAAATCCCTCTAATATTTTGCTTCTGTCCAAAATAAGTATTCAAGACAAAAGTCTTGATGTACAAAGACAAAATGACAAATTTCATTCTATTCTACGAAAAGCTTACTATTCAAATTGCGGGGGTCTTTGTTTTAGACGCAAACAAAAAAGAAAATGTTCAATTTATAAACAGGAAATTACAATTCTGAATATTTTGCCTTCAACTTAATCTTACCTATTCACACTTTTCCACGCAGCAACTACAACAAATTGTGTTACCGAAATTTTTCGATCAAAGTTATTATTACATCATCCAGATACAAATTTTCCCATAGCGGAATCCACAGGAAACCCTCTCTGCAAAAAAGGCGGTTGACTCGGTACCGTTCGCTCATCTTCGGCAAAATTCGTCAACCGTAAGCACGAAGTAACGGCACTCCTAGTACTTCACATATTCGCTTGAAAGCTACGCATTTACTACTATAGCCAAAGGGTCAAGCTTGTATTTTCAATAAATCTTTTTTTACAGTTTCCTGTATGTCACTGCGATGCGGCTGGCAAAGACTCTAAAGCACCTTTAGAGAGGTTGAGATTTTTTTGTTTGGTCACGCTTTAATGTATGTGAGGCTTGATGGACAATTCCCTCTATTCCAAATTTAAACTCTCTTATCTTACCATAAATTAGTCTTGTCACTTTCTAAAAAGGATAGGAGATATTTTAGTCCTGTCATGTTTAAAAATATAACGAGTTCTTCGCAGTTTCTAGTCAATTTAGTTGCCATTGTTTTCATTTACGCCTTATTTTGACAGATAACACGTATTTCATACATACATACACATATCACGCCTTTAATCGCTTGCGGGGTAGGCAGAGCCCAAACGGCCGCGAAAAACGGACATTTACGCCACGTCTGACAAATATTTGAGGGTCACTCGGAAAAACTGTGTAACGCGATAGTAAAAGGTTGTCAGCCCATCACCTAAAATAGTCCGTTAGTCGCCTTTTACGACTCCCAAGGGAAAGAAATGGGGTGATGCTATTCTAAGCCGGCATCACACGGCATTAACACGTATTTACCCTCAAATTATAAGGCATGACGTGACTAATACTATATCTTATACCCTTTTCTAAACCTATTTGACGGATTGTGACAGCGCTAATTTAAGGCAAGTTAAGAGAATTCATACCTCAAATTGAGGCCATATCTTTCTTCAGTAAAAGTAGTAAATGGATAATAAAGCTTGTGTGCAGTATTATTGTGATATATAAAGATATTGTGAGGCATAAGAACAGTTTGATTAATTCTGGTTGCCGTCACGGTCGTCGTATGTAAGTTGCAGCCAATATTTTGTTTTAGTTTTCATTATATTTTTATAAAAAGTATGTTACCACAATCAAATCAATAAAAAAGAAGAAGAATGCTGTACGTAACATTATGGACGTGGTGAAATACAATAATCGTCCGCTTTTAATAACTTATATAGGTACTTTTTTTAGGTTCTATCAATAAAATAACGTTTTACAAGGGCGATGCAAAATATATATATATATATATATTTTAGTTAATAATTTAGAGCCAATAAATACGTGTAAAGGTTTTGAGTAATTACGATAACATTTTAGGTAGCCTTAACATGTATTTTTTGTTTCGGTACAAAACTGCCATAGTCCTTTCGTATGATATCTACCCCAGAAAAACTTTTTCTGACACCGATCAAGTCAAGCCTAAATTAAATAAAAACTCGATTTTCTTTATATTTTTGAACTATTTGTGAACGGAAATACGGCAAAGAAAGTTTAAATAAAGCCAACTAAAGAATGCTTTTAGAAATGCTCCAAGACTAGAGACTTATTCAAATTAAATACGAAGGTACAGTCAAGTTCACGTGCCGTTATACACTCAAACTTCCCATGCTTAAATTAGTAGTTTAAGAGGCCGTACATATTTTTGAGTAATTTTGTCTTGTTTCTTGAATTCTGTAGGACCTAGTTTAAAAAAACAGAATAACTAACAATGTGTTATGATATGTTTTATTGAAGATTAATTCAATATCTAAAAATTGGCCCAGACAAATTATTGATTTTGATTGTTCAGTTTGTGTTATAGTTAATAACCTGAGACGTGTTTTAAATTGTTTTCGATGCGTGACGTTCGTATCATTATTGTTTACATGAATTTTAAAATATGGAGTGGTTTATAAAGTATACAGCAATAAAGACATTGAAAAGTGCTAAAAATTGGCCAAGGAGTTTTTAGTAATTTTATTCAAAAATTCAAAGAAAAACTACCTTAAAATGGCCCTACTTTGAAGAAATTTTAAACGTATACAGCGTCGGATTTCTCGTACAATACAACACGTTTTAAAAAAAATCGATTTACACATTAAAAATAGATTCATGCTGACACATTTGCTATAAAAAAAAAATGCAAATATGTATTTTATGAAATTCATCGAATATTTTAAAGTTCTTCGGAATTATCAATTATATACGGGAGCGCAAATGCTGTTTCGGCAGACCGCGCGCCGCGCTCTTGGGAGAAGGACGTGTATCCTGCTGCGTCACACTCACGCACACATACAAAATTACGAATGTGTGTCGTTCGCGCGCGTAGAGGACAGTAGATCACGCGTCACAGGCGGAATTATAGTGCGACCATTTAGAAGCTCATAACATAACAATATAAAAATAAAATAAAAGCGCTAAAAAGATGACTAATAAAAATGATAAAGAAGAATGTAAAATAGTCTTGAATAAAAACCACAATTGGTATTACCAAGTAAAGGGTCAGTTACACATAACCAAAAAAAATTACTGCCTGTTTGGTGTCTGGACTGGCCCTGATTATGAAATTAAAACTGCATTAATTGAAAGGGATGATGATTTCTGGAATACCGAAATTAAAGACATATTAGAAATTTTTTATTTCACTTGCTTACTTCCAGAAATCGTCGACTCGCGAAAAAATCGATCAATGGTGCTAAGAGACACAAGTTTTTAAAATAAATATATAATAGTGAATAAATAAGATTTTTTATTTATGCCAAAAAACAAATTTGAGAACTATTATAGTATAATTACAATGGATAACCATTGTGCGTTTTACTTTTATGTCTAATAAATCCACAAAAAAAATACGAGAAAAACTGTGTTTTTACTTTTTCATATCTCAAAAAGTGGCCGAGATATTAAAGTTCAAAGTGTGTAGTTTCGGGCGAAGGTTTTTAAAAACGCTGGCGGGCGCAGACTAGCCGATGACGTCACGGCTCGAGTCATTCGGCAGTCGCGCTTACGCTCGCACGTCGTCGCGCAGTGAAATTAAATATTATAAAATAAAATGCCAGGAAAATACTGTATTGTGCCGCAATGTTTAAACTCCACGGTTAAAACACCAAATAAACTCTTCTTTTATGTGAAAAGAGTTGATTCAATAGGCCCTAAAACTGTAGCGCACTGCTGTGAAGACTACCAAGATTACCAAGCAGAACTTCGACGGCCGCCGGTGGCAGAAACTATGTTATGTTATGTATATGTTAAAGTATACCTACCTACATATGGACGTACTCACGAACTTAGATTACTTGGCCATCCTGATTGCTGAAGTACCTACCTATGTAGGTACCACCTTGTCGTACCTACTATACTTGCAACGGTACAGGCGAGTGTGTGTAGGTGAATAAAAGGGTTACCTTTAGGTAGATGCGCGGAGTAGACATGCGTCTCCTTGACCCACACTGTAGGTATAACAGTTGGCTAGAGTAGGTATGCGTATCCTTGTCAAGGAGGCCGCCGCCATGGTACTGGCAAGTAGGTAGGTACGCGTGGAAACCCATGGGTAGGTAGGTAGGTACGTACTTCAGGATGGACGCTCATGCACTCGCCAGTTCCACGGCGAGTAGGTAAGTACGCGTGGAAACACATAGGTAGGTAGGTACCTACTTCAGGATGGACGCACAAGCACTCGCCAGTTCCACGGCGAGTAGGTAGGTACGCGTGGAAACACATAGGTAGGTAGGTACCTACTTCAGGATGGACGCACATGCACTCGCCAGTTCATAATTCATAATTCATAATTCATAATTCATAATTTCTTTATTTGCTCAGAATGGGGTACATTAAACAAGGTGTAGGGTAATCTTATGTCACATTCAAAAGGTTCTCCACATTCAGCCAAGAGAATATGGCATGCAAATATAGGTTAATGTTTAATCTTTTTATCTAAAAATTCTTGAACTGAGTAAAAATTATGTGCTTGAAGCCATTTATACAGTTTTAATTTGAATTTTTTCAAAGGCAGTTCCCTAAGAGACGGCGGTAAATGATTATAAATAGTCTTACACATAAAATGACAATTGCGTAAGTATTTAGTTGATCTTGGTACAAGTCCTAATGCTAGCTTTTGTGGATTACGAACCTGACGAGAGCGTATTTCTTCGGCTTTTTTAAATAGTTTTAAGTTTTCTCGCACAAATTTGGCTATTTCGAATATATACAAGCACGGTACCGGAAGAATCTTTAGTTTTTTGAATAAGGGGCGACAAGAATCAAGAGGATCAACGCAGCAGATGGATCGTACACACTTTTTTTGGGAAATAAATACCTTATTTATTTCGGAACTGTTTCCCCACAGTATCAGTCCATATTTTATGACCGATTGTACGTAACCAAAGTACGCAGTCAACGCCGTGGCTCGTGAAGCCGTCTTTGTTAGTTTGTACAGTGGATATGCAAATCTATGTTATGTAAATGTTTTACACTCTACACGTGTTTCGCCCCTCCACGGAGCATCATCAGGAGATCTTCGACAGTCGAGTTCCGAGCACTGACTGAGTAACCGTCGTTGTCGGCTCGAGCTTATAAATGCTTCCTCCCCGCCATTAGGTGACGCAATGTACGAGAAAATCTTATTACAACAGATACGTTGATGATATACTGATATGCTGGACAGGTACGAGACAAGAATTAGATATCTTTGTTAGTAGTCTGAATACATTCCATCCTAAAATCAAATTCAAATTAGAACTCGAACAGAACTGCGCAATTAACTTCTTAGATGTGACTATCACACGGGAGCGTTGTCAGCATGCCTTTGAAGTATACAGAAAACCAACTCACACTGATTTAGTTATTCCGGCGACTTCTTGTCACCCTTGGCAACACAAATTAGCGGCTTTTCATTGTTACGTAAATAGGTTATTAACATATCCTCTATCTTCGCAAGCGTATAATAAAGAATTGAATACTATTTACTCAATTGCAGTTGCAAACGGGTACGACCGGCGAATGGTGGACGGGTTAATCAGGAAAAAGATAAATCAGCAGGTTTCTAGCCGTTTATATTCAGCGCCACAGGAACGCGATGTTCATCACTATCGGTCAAGTTTACTGTACGTCGGACCAATATCTGAAAAGATATCAAGAATTTTGAGGAACAACGATGTTCATGTGGCTTTTAGGACTAACAACACCATTCGTCGGGCGGTTTGCAACGGCAAAGAAAAGACTGAGGTTGGTAAGAAGTCGGGCGTATACAAACTTGCATGCGATGTGTGTAATGGGGTTTACGTAGGTCAAACTGGTCGTAGCTTTAATACACGTTATAAAGAACACACTTCTGCGTATAGGAATGGACGTCCAGAAAGATCGCATTTCGCAAAACATTTGCTAGATTCTGGGCATAGTTTAACAGACAGCCATTCCTATAAAGTTCTACATACTTGTAATAAAGGCCAAAGGCTGAACGTGTTGGAACAATTAGAAATCATACGTCACGGGTGTACTGGAACTATCTTCAACGAGCAGGTAAATGTTTCCTCTTCTCCATTACTGCGTATTTTTCAAAATAACCAATCGCAGAGAGTCACCTGACCAATCTGCATTCTGATTGGTTCTCGTACATTGCGTCACCTAATGGCGGGGAGGAAGCATTTATAAGCTCGAGCCGACAACGACGGTTACTCAGTCAGTGCTCGGAACTCGACTGTCGAAGATCTCCTGATGATGTTTTTTACATTACTGTAAGTTTACTATTCTTTTTTTTATGTATTATGTTAAGTACCTAGATATGACTTTCTAAAAGAGAATTTTGTAAATTCCTACTTAGAAATAAATTATTTGATTTTGATTTTGATTTTGATTGATGCTCCGTGGAGGGGCGAAACACGTGTAGAGTGTAAAACGGTGGAGGTAGTGCGAGTAAAGTGCATCGCTTGTGCATTTGCATTAACTTGCGGTCGTACGCGTGGTGCATTCAACTAGCTGCATTACTAGCCGTCATAAGTGCGGAAGAAGCTAAATACCTTTCTATCTAATTCAATCAAGATGGACTTCCGCAAAGTAACGCCTGATACAATTACTTACTTTAATGTTTAATTTTGCTTTAAGATTATTATAGTTTACGTAATTTGTTTTGTCAATATTGATTTGTAAATTATTATTGTTTAGCCATTCTATTATTGATTTTAGTACATTATTTACGTCACGCTCATGTTCAATTATTGATGTATTTTTTCTTGATGTCACAACTATTGATATATCATCAGCAAATAAAATTGTCCTATAACTTGTCACTTCAGGAAGATCGTTAATATATATTAAAAACAACAGTGGTCCTAAGACACTCCCTTGTGGTACACCTAAGTTATTTATCATATATTCAGATTTATATGTTTGGATAACATTGGCTGTGTCTATGCGAGATATTTCAACACATTGTAGTCGCTTTTCTAAATAGCTTGATATCCATTTTAATGCTGGCCCACGTATTCCACAGTGTTCTAGTTTGGTTAAAAGAAGATCATGACGGACATAATCGAAAGCTTTCGACATATCAAAGTATAGGACCGTAGTTAGTAGTTTATCGTTTGTTTTTTGCAAAATTTCACTAGTTAAATGAAATGTTGCTAATGTAGTTGATTTTTGTTTTTGAAATCCGAATTGGTCATCTTTTATTACATTAAATTTTGTAAAGAATTTTACTAATTGCTGATGCATGATTTTTTCAAAGACCTTTGAGATAATAGGTATCAGAGTTATAGGACGATAATTTGACATGTTCGACTTTTCCCCTTTTTTAAACAATGGTTGGACGACTGACATTTTAAGTTTCTCAGGAAAAATACCCTCTTCTAGAGATCTTTTTATTAAATGTGTCAAAACCGGACCTGCCTCATTTTTACATACCTTAATTACTTTTGTGCAGATTTCATCATGTCCAACTAAATTTGAATTGTTTAATGTCATAATTACCTTCTTAACGTCATCTTCATCGATTGGATTAATATAAATAGAATTTGGTATGAAATTTATTGAATGAGTAGTTTTGATGTCATTTTTAGAGCTATTTGTTTGATTTATATAATGGTCATTAAATTTAGAGGCTATGTCATTTGGGTTTGTGATTATAATGTCATTGTCTTTAATTTCGTCAATATTGTTTTTGTGATATGTTTCCTCTGTTTCTGTTTTTATAACGTCCCAAGTGGCCCTACATTTATTTTTGCTGTTATTTACAATTTTCCTATTTTTATTTCTTTTAGCGATTGTTATGCATTTTTTCAAAAGCCTAGTGTAGCGCCTATATAAAGATTTATTTTTTGTAGTTTTTGATTTGTAGTAGCTATGCCGAAGTACGCTTTTCTGTTTACAACTAGTTTTTAGGCCCTTGGAAATCCATTTAGAAGAATTTGTGTTTAGTAATTTTATCTTTATTCGTGGGAAACAGAGTTTGTATAACAGGCAGAATATGTCATGGTATTTTTCAAAAGCAACGTTAAAGTCAGGTTCATTATAGACTTCTTGATATGATAGGCTAGCAAGATAATTTTGAAATTTTTTGATGTTTTCATCACTGTACAATCTTCTGTATATAAAGGATAGCGTTGGAATAGGTGATTTGTGTGTAGTTGGTAATTTAAGCACTTGAGCGGTATTGTGATCCGATAACCCTAATGGTAAGTTCCACGGCGAGTAGGTAGGTACGCGTGGAAACACATAGGTAGGTAGGTACCTACTTCAGGATGGACGCACAAGCACTCGCCAGTTCCACGGCGAGTAGGTAGGTACGCGTGGAAACACATAGGTAGGTAGGTACCTACTTCAGGATGGTCGCACATGCACTCGCCAGTTCCACGGCGAGTAGGTAGGTACGCGTGGAAACACATAGGTAGGTAGGTACCTACTTCAGGATGGACGCACAAGCACTCGCCAGTTCCACGGTGAGTAGGTGGGTACGCGTGGAAACACATAGGTAGGTAGGTACCTACTTCAGGATGGACGCACAAGCACTCGCCAGTTCCACGGCGAGTAGGTAGGTACGCGTGGAAACACATAGGTAGGTAGGTACCTACTTCAGGATGGACGCACATGCACCCGCCAGTTTCACGGCGGGTAGGTAGAAACGCATGGAAACCCATAGGTAGGTTTTAACGAGCGCAAACTGTAGGTACCTAGGTTCCTTATTTAGTATTTTTTATCACACACATTTTGATTGAGTTGAGGGAGTAGGTACAACTAGGAACCTTACATGGTAGGTACTTCAGGCAGGATGGTAATGAACACGCGAGTGAAAGTATTTTTATCACCGCCCATAGTAGGTATGTAGGTACTAAAAAAAAAACACTATGATTCAGTTGAGGTAATGCTTACATATTACATACCTTTTCATTTTTAGTCCACGAATTTCGGCAGCGGTAAAATCTTTATTCATCATGAAATACTGAGCCACCATCAAACTATCAATTTTGGCAGATTGTCCGACTGACCTTTCACAAAGCCTGCTTCCATTTTACAACACCATATAAAGTATTTCTTTGAAAGAACGAAGAAAATCGAAACAAAATCACCGAAACGTGCAGCGCGCTGTGTTGCGGTCGCTTGTCCCGAGCCGTGACGTCACAGTCTTAGCGCTCGTAATCTCGGAAATTCAAAATTGGGGTAAAACTTCTCTTCGTCATAACTTACGAAATACTGCATGTATTGAAGTGAAATAAAAACTTGTGTAATGTTCATGATCTACGCTCCAATTTAATTTAATTTATAGTGTGTATGAAAGTCATATTTTGACCCCTCAGGCTTATCCATTCAAATTGAAAACAATAAAAACATGACTGATAAACGTACATAAAGGTAAGTACAGATTAATCACACCCAAACACCCCTGAATAGTAGTCGGTAATTAATCATTCCACAAATTCCAAAAATTCTTAGTAGGTACGCAATAATTTAAAACTTTTTCATACAATTGCCACAAAAAACTATAAATAGGATCAAAACTGATTGATCGAACTATACGCTGCCGTCCGCCGCTGGGTCTGCATATCGCCGCCGCTCGGCTGCACGATGACGCGTTCTAATACTAATTACCTACTTTCGCCCAGCGCAATTTCATGTACGGCCTCTTAAGGGTCTATGTATACCCGGTGAATATTTTGCTAGTGACCGATAGTGAAAACTAACTACTAATTTGCCGATCAGCTGATTTGAGTTAAGTACAGAATATTTTTATTTTATTTCGACGGGAAAGTTGTTCCGTATCATATAAAAAAGGACTCAGCACTCTGTTTTCGGTATCGGTCACTTGTAAAATTTCACCCTATACGAGTATTATTCTTGAATAGAATTATCTTATGCGCGCGGTATAAGAACGGTCCAAAGTCCAAACTGTCTAACCCAGCCCGATCTTGACTGTACCAGAGTAAACTGAACTGTAGCAAAATTAGCTAAGAATCGTAACCTTTAATACTCTAAAATACTTTTCACCTATTTAAAATTTCAAGTATCGAACAAATCCACTGTTTTCCTTTCATTAAACCAATAATGAAAATTACTCCGGAAATTAAATTCACCTTATCTTAATCCAGAAACGGGACATCTTTACATTGTCTCGGCATCATTAATATTAATACAAAAATAACAAATTTATCCTCACTCACTTCTCTTTCTATGGATTCTGAACAAAGCGTCAAATCCCTTCCTTTGGGTGACAAAGGATAATCTCATTCCGCATTATCTTCCAATGAACATCGTATATAAAATTCATAAGGAAAAAATACATACATACATACATACATAAATCACGCCTCTTTCCCGGAGGGGTAGGCAGAGACTACTTCCTTCCACTTACTACGATCCTGGCATACTTCTTTCGCCTCCTCCACATTCATCAATCTCTTCATGCATGCTCGTCGGTTTAGGGTACTCTTGACCTGACCTTTCTTTAGCACGTCCCCGATTTTTTAGGAAAAAATAATAAAAAATTTAAAAATTACTAATACTTACAGAATGGTTAGTACCAATTAAGTTATTTATTTCATAATTGTCAATATAAATTTATAGTAGGTATAGTACATTTTAGTGAATATCAATGGGTGTGAAAAACAGCGCCCCTAGATAAACGTTTGTAAAGAAAAACATAATTTAACGTAGACAACAATAAGGCTCAACAATAATATTTCAAAATTATTCATGCCAATAATTGTGCTGTGTAGGGATCGAACCCATGACCCTTGGTGTAGCAGACAGGCGTACCTAATTCTATCCAGTACGCTAAAATATATAGGATAAGTCATTGTGGCTATTAATTTAAATATTTACTTTATCATTACAAAACGTGCAAGATTTTTTACCGCGGGCAGGATTTGCACCTGCATCTTTCGTAAACACTAGTGGCGACGCCTCTTTCATTGGCTCATCCCTTGCCCGCGAATTTCAAAAGCGTATCTTAATGCCAATAACACGTGGCAGGGCTCCATCTACCGGGTAAGTTTTCTAAAAAATTGTATACCTACCTAATACAGAAATTGTTTTAAAATTTGGAATTCTATATTTATTTGTACTTTAAGGAAAAAACTGTCTACACTGTTAATAAGAAAAAGTAGAATAAATTGATATCCTAAAGGGATGTAACCTAGGGAATAAAACATTACAATACAAATAAATACAAAATAAGTAATACATAAATAAAACTATACAAAATAATTTATGAAGCTAAACTATTTCCAAAACTAAGTATAGTAATTCCGGTGTCATAGGTAAATAGTTAATCAAAATAAATTACAAAATACGACAATCTTAAATACACTAATTTATAATTTCAATTCTAATGGGGCTGCATTATATATACTCTGAGTCTCTCAAAGCTTGACTGAAACAGATCCATTAATGATATAAGGCCGCCTATTGTCGTGCCTCTTGTTTTTATTCCTTCTCTTACTATTATTATAAATTTGAAGAAGGTGAAGGTAAAAGGAGAATCACGGGACTAATGGTGTTACTTTTTTACATTGATACTTATTTTTGTTGAATTGGCCAATATTTCCGTGGCCGTGCTTCGGAGGGCACGTTAAGCCGTCGGTCCCGGCTGCTGTCTATGATAACTTAGACGGCGGTCGTTACACAACCATGTCAGAGGCCTACTGGGCCTACTAGCCTACTAGTGGTAGTAGGCGGTTGAAAAACTCTGACACCAGGGTTCATCGGGTTGTTGGACGACTCGGTATCCCGCACGAAAAGAAGAAGAAGGCCGATTTTTTGACCCATTTTCATAGGCCATTATCACGGAACTGATATTGTTTTGTTGTTGGCCAATTCAACAAAAATAAGTATCACAGTGAGAATCCTGTTTCAGTATTTTGAGTTATTATAGGTGACCGCGAAAGTTTGGTCCAAACATGGGTCGACATATGTAAAACAAATTAGACCTGCCATAACAGTTTAACTCGTTGATCGGCAATTTTGTATGGGAGGTCCATTAATTTTTGTATTTTTCGACCCATATTAAATTTTAATGGCGAGAGTTGTTTATTTCATGAGTATGTACCTCCTTTTAGCTTGTTATTACTCTCTGTTTACTCTATAAAATACCACTATTTATAAGAATATCATAATTGGCAGCGGATGGTTAAAGACACAGAAAGAAAGTTTTGCGCCCGACATCAGCTCCGGTGTTGGTGCAAAGCAACTATCAGGAGACGATAGAGAGACTAGTAATTGTGTTGGAGTTCAATATGAGAAACAAACTGTAAATTCGAATGTTGAACAAAAATTAAATCAATATATCGGGAGAAAAACAATTAATAACGAAAATAGTCAGTGGCACACCACGGATAAAAACATGTACAAATCAAATCTTAATGTAAGAGTTTGTGCGGAAGAGAATAGGCGGGGAAAATTGATGGCGCCTCTGTGCCTCGGTAAGAGAATTTTTATAGCAACCTATGAAAAAATAAATAGTTCACTATTTGCCCACGCTTATTCTCTTGCCACACAGTCTCTAGCAACTTAAATGAGAAAATGATACCCATTTTTAACGTATAGTAATTATTTTGAATTGTAAATAAAATTCAGAATCAAATTAGGCACATCAAACCGTCCAATGGCTTTTACGGACAGACTTCAAAGGAGCTCACACAATATTTAAAAGCTGAATGTCTTCCTGTAACAGGACTCCGTAGATTTCGATGTAGGGTTGCCAAATATATAAAATAAATTCATTGCAAATATTTTTAGGGTGAGTTTTAGTCAAAAAATTGGTAATTTTTTCCCTAGTAAACATAGATCAGAAAATGAAAAAAAAATCGTCACTTTGTATGGCAGGACTATTTTTTGCATATTTTGACCTTTGTTTATTGGGAAAAGTTGTTCAGTTTTACGAGTAGCACTCACCCTAAAACTATTTGGACTGAATTTAATAGGACCATAAATATACGGAGTGTAAGGTAATTCCGAATACTGATAGGGTGGGTGCATATGGATCATGAAACTAAACAACTTTCCTCAAGCAACATATGTGACGATAAAAAATCACAATCAGCTGATTTACTATGGGAAATCAATAATATTTGACGTATTCTGAAATATTTATATGGGAAGTTGTTCAGTCTTAGTCAAAATGTACCGAATCAGTATTCGAAGGGCTGTCCCTTACTCCCTGTATATACCTCTAGATATTTTTATTACAGTAAAGATATGTATTAACTGAACCAATTATTACTCGAATAGTAGTAAAATATTAAATATTATATTAATTATTAATTTTAGTTATAAATTGTACAATCACAGGGAAAGTGAAGGCAGGATTTGTATTTGTGACTATTGCTGGCAAATCTGGGTTTTTGTCTATGCAATTTTGCCTACCGTTGAAAATTGTTAATAGTTTAAAACCCTTTAAAGGGCATAACGATCTTGTAAAGATAAAAAAAAATGGGTATAAATTTTGGGATACTTTAGTTACGTAAAAATATGCCATACAAAAAAAATATTGGTTGGAAGAATGTTCCCTATGCCTGTGAAAAATGTTTGGAAATAATAAAATAAATAGCATTTGCTTTGGTTTCATCAGAATTTTCTCGCTATAATGGGTTGTGGCTTTATAATATTTTGGTACGGAATTGACCAACAACAAGAATGCTTTTTTCAGAAATATATTTCTAAAATTTTCCTTGATCTACATTATTCCTTTTATGGAAGTTAATAAAATAATATTATTAACAATCCAAAACTATGTCAGCCCTATTAAATTCCATAACGATGGTAGATTTTCTTTTCAGTGTGCTGTCATTCATCCCCGCACAATCCCTTTTCGCGGTTGAGGAAAGCCATAAAAAAAGTCCGACCTAATTCCCCGAATCTTTAAAATTTTGTCTGTTTGCCAATCCACAAGATTAACTTCTCTTTGAATCTTTGTGATAGTTTGTGCTTTATTAAGTTTACTCAAACTTGAATTGTTTACTCAAAATTGAAAACGAGAATATTAAAAGGATTTTGTTCAAAGTTGAATCTGTATTGAATATTGATGATACCTAAAATCACTTTGTGTGATTTAAAAATTATGAATTTATTAGCTTTTTTGAATAGTTTGTTATGAGCACTACTTGATAAAAAGACGAGTATTTAGAAGAATGAATGAATGAAAAAGAAAAAGTGGGGAGTGAGAGAAAGCAAAAGTTTAAGGTATAGGCACTAAGGATTTTACAAGTACCCCTATGTCGACGACGTAGGAGAACATACTAGTTGCATGATAGGCACACACGCCTTAAATATCAGGATGACAATTGATCACATCAAACGTATCTTATGTCAGGATACAAAACAACACGTCGTGGACGTTTAATCGCCAAACCCTGTAGAATACTGCATCTGCAAAAGCTATCTCCAGCCACTGACATGATTAACCAAACTGTTGATACTATGACGCAGTGAAATCCCACGGTGTGGTTGTTTAGGACTGGCAGTACATCTTCAGGCACGGTGTAACCGCACGACAACCAATCCATCTAGCAAAAGAACCTCAGAACCTTAGAAACACGCTGTTCTTCATCAACGTATCTTCACCATGCCTCAGATGCTGATCAACACCAACCTTTGACACTGGAAACCATTGAAACCTACTGCCTGCAGGACCACATCAGTAACTGTCGTCACCTTTGTACAATTTCTAGATTTCATCATCCTCAGCTACTTTCTAGGGGTAATACGAGAATCACCAACGCTCTCTTCATGATCTCCACAAATATTCCATGGGCAATACGAATCTAGGGCTTCGCCAGCGCAACACAACTACAGGTTCCATCGGTGGAGAACAGAAGGTAACAAAAAGGGTATAGCAAGTCCAAAAAGAAGTCAAGGTATTCATGGAACTGAACAACTTTCCACATGGGACATCATGGAACATAGGTCGAACTATAAATATATATATATTGGTCCTCCCATACAAAATTGCAGATCAGATGGTTAATTAACTATGTTAGCACCATAGTTTTTTCCTTTCGGCCTATGAACCATGCGGAGAGTTGGTCAGTTTCACGAGTAAATTTTTTGAGTTTGACGGTCGATGTGGCGCAGTGGTAGTGCGACTGCCTGCGACGCAAAGGTTCCAGGTTCGATTCTCGGTCGGTCACTCACAAGGTAACATTTTATTTTGTTCCCAGTCTGGTTAGGACATTGCAGGCTGAACCACCTGATTGTCCAAAAAAAAGATGGTTCTATGCTTCGGAGACCACGTTAAGCGGTCGGTCCCAGTTGCTGTCAATGATTACTTAGATGGTGATCGTTACACAACCATGTCAGAGGCCTACAACTAGTAGTACATACATACATAAATCACGCCTCTTTCCCGGAGGGGTAGGCAGAGAATACTTCCTTCCACTTACAACTAGTAGTAGTAGTAGGCGTTTGAAAAAATCTGACATCAGGGTTCATCGGGTCGTTGGATGACTCGGTGTCCCACACGAAAAAGAAAAAAAAGGAAGACATGAAGGAAATGAATACCTTGACCGCCTTTTGGCTTGTTATACTCTTTTTGTTACTCATATGTAATGTAATCTATCTGATGGTGTCATGTGACTCAAACATAACTTTACACACAATCAATCTCACATTTTCACCTCAACTAAAGTTGAGAGCTACATACAGAACAAAACCTGTCTCGAATTCCATTCTCTTGTTAAATAAATGATTCCGGGTCTCTGTCCCGAAAATGAATTAAACAATTAATCCCTTTTGAGGGACACTTTTCAGTCCTACAGAAACGGGGTGAGAGGATTTGAGGGTACTTGCGAATAAGAAATGGGAAGTGATAGGTTCTGATTTAACTAGTGGAAAACTGTCCACGTTTAAGTTTTTAGTAATGGTTGTATTGTCGTAAGTCGTAAGAGGCGACTAAGGGACTCGAGGGTGTGTATTGCAATTCTAGGCGATGGGCTGATAACCTATCACTATGGCGATGCACAATTTTCCGAATGACCCTCAAATATTTGTCAGACGGCATAAATGTCCGTTTTGCGGCCATTTGCGCTCTGCCTACCCCGCAAGGGATATAGGTGTGATGTGTGTATGTATGTATTGTCAGCTGGTTTTCACGTTTTCTGTCTTCTTCCAGTTTTATTAACCTGAAAAATTAAGAATGAAATCTCACAGGTAAATGGTGCTGCTATCACTGGCACCCATTGACTTGCGAGCAGTTATACCAAAATTTCGTGTAAGTATTATTGAAATAAAGAAAATCTTACGTAAAGTTCAATTACAGAGTTATAAAAGTTACAAATATTGACAAATATTTTTGGATCAATCAGAAAATTGTATATCACCAGTTATGTCCCTTATATCTTGGAAAATTCTAATTTACCTAATAGCAATAAAAAATATCTAACTATATTTTGTGGAAATGCCGAAACAGTTCCATTTAAATTTCTTCACACAAACCTAAAACCAACTTTGTTTGTTTTTAATTCATTGCCGCAGTTTCACTGCAAAAGTATTTTGGTATGCATAGAAAGACAGCGTTGTAAATCAATGAAACTCCAAATACATTCGTCATGGCCTTTCATGGTAAACGCCCAATAACTGATGTTAGTCAATTTATAACGCTAAGCCCTGACTTAATTGCAAACCGGAAATACTTTCCTCGTCTCCGAAGGTTGGCTGGAGGAAGACGATTAATTGCTTAAGCCCCTCTCAGGGTGTCAAATACTCCATCTTTTGAGAACTGGTAGGCCTGGGGTTATTAAGTTACTAATGTAGATGGCGGCAAATCTGGTCCCTGTGAAATAAATAGTTCATTCACTTCTACAATTTAAATAAATGCCTAATGTCCAGGAAAGCAAACCAAAAGGAACAAAATCATGTACAATGATCTTATTATGCACTCGCTACATACCCATATCACGCCTTTAATACATTGCGGGGTAAGCAGAGCGTAAACGGTCGCAAAAACGGACAATTATGTCACGTCTGATAAATATTTACGCCTGATAAAAACGGACATTTACGCCATGTCTGACATATATTAGACGGTCATTCGGAAAATTGTGTATCGCCATAGTGACAGGTTGTCCACCCATCGCCTAAAATTTCAATACACACCCTCGAGTCCCTTAATCGCCTCTTACGACTCCCACGGGAAAGAAATGGGGTGATGCTATTCTAAGCCGGCATCACACTGTATTGCAAAGTATGAAGGTTGTATCTTTTGAAGATAATTACACTGCAATTAAAATACTAAGGGAGTGAATGTGCGTCAAAAATGACGCAAACTGCACTCCCCAATAAAGGTTGAAATTTTACTTGTCACAGATAGCGAAAACTCGAGACGGTCTGGTGTTAAGCAACAACTTTCCCCAAGGGAAATAAAAAAAATTTGGTCCTCCCATACAAAAAGTGCCTATCTACTGAGTTACTAGGGAAACTTATATTTTAACTTGGGGAAATTATTTTGTTCCTTATCCTTACACCAGCCCTTCTTGAAATTTCACTCTCGGTCAATAGTAAAATTTCTTCCTATAATTATAATATCCGCCAATGGGCATAAGGCCCTGGCATATTTTTCCATGCCGTGTATTATTTCCATGACGGTTTCGAATAGCTTCACCCCGTTTTTTTCCCGTGGGTGTCATAAAAAGCGACTAATTGACTTGAGGGATACATGTATATTTCAATTTTAAGCGATGGGCTGACAACATGTCGCTGTGGCGATACGCAGTTTTCTGAATGACCTTCTAAATGTTTATCAGACAAGTAAAATAATTGTTATCCTGTTTTGTAAAGATCATCCCAAATACACACAAAATAACTTGTTAAAAAAAAAACACTCCTATTTTTTATTTAAAAGTATTCAGAAAAATGCAAATATTATAATTGGTAACTTATAAAGCAATCGCGGACACATTTTTCTATTTCTTCTTTTCGTGTTGAATACTGAGTCAACCAACAACCCGATTTACTTATAACCCTAGTTGAGTACTTTAAATGTGTGGATAGATATTTATGTTGGTAAATGTTAACGCCTGAACAATTCTAGACGCTTCAGATCTTCAGTCTCGGTCTGATGAAACCTTTACTTGCTAATGTTATCGACGATTAGATGTGTGGAAATAATTCAATCTTAAGATCGAACCGTGTTTGGTTTGCTTTAGATCACATTAGGTATGTAATGAAGTAAACTGTTATTCAATGTAGTATTAACACTTATTGACGTTATGATCTGTAGATGTAAAAAAAATAATTATAACACAAATTTCTTCATCTTTAAAAAATTTTGTATTGTCCTAATAGAAAACCAGCTTGGGCGGTATAAACAAAATAAAAATAAAAACACTGCCTCGAGGCTGACCAGGTTACACAACATGTAACTTTATGCCACCACCACCAGAAAAAGTCATTTTTCAATTTAAATCCAAGATTTTCAAATTTTATTAGCATCACCTCTATTTGTCTATGGGTTTGTCATAAACATTCTGTTAAAGATAACCAGTACTTATAGTTTGATTCCTGAAAAAAAAAGTTCACATCAAAGTGATAAAAAGTCCACATTTTTTTTCATAGATTCGTGCTTTTGGCATGAGGTGTTTTAAAAGAATAAACAAACAGTACGTATGATTGATAGAAGTCGCTTTAATTGTGCGGCGGCGTTATAGTATTATAGTTTGTACTTATAATGCCAATTGTGGATACTATTATATCATGATTTTGACAATATATATCATCAAAAACCGTGTGACGCCGGCTTAGAATAGCGTCACCCCATTTCTTACCCGTGGGAGTCGTAAGAGGCGACTAAGGGACTCGAGGGTGTGTATTGCAATTTTAGGCGATGGGCTGACAACCTGTCACTATGGCGATACACAATTTTCCGAATAATCCTCCAAAATTGTCTGACGTGGCGTAAGTGTCCGTTTTTGCGGCCGCCGTTTACGCTCTGCCTACCCCGCAAGGGATTATAGGCGTGATATGTGTGTGTATGTATGTATCATCAAAAATACATTCATTCAACATAGCTGCAAATGCTTTTACAAAATCAAGTGAGAAGTTACTCAGACCTCCTCCGCACAATTGGTGGCGCCATCTATTAGCGTTTTAAATCATTTGGTTTTTTAGTCTGTAGAAAAAGACGTTATTGTAGAAACTAATTAAAACAGAGAATCTTTAAAACCTTAAGTTTCCTTCCTTCCTTCCAACCTTCAAATTTTAAATAACTGGATTTGATTTTAACAACCTGCCTTCTGAATACATTTCAAAACACATTATCAGATCGTACCCCTATAGCATTAAATTGAAAAATTCACTCGCTACAAAAAGTATTATCCGACACCATCTGTTTCATATTTTCGTGCATAAAATTACTAGTTTCGATATTAAATCGGGTTTCAAATAACATCACGCGATCATAAGTGACTTGAGAAACTAAAATTGCCCTTTATGTTTGTTCCTGTCTGTAGGACTCTAGGATGATGTATGGAAATTGCTTTTTATTAGCTCGAACCGCAGTAAAAGAGATTCGAAAAAAGAGTATTGTACTACGTAGGTACGCTCTCTCTTTTCGTGTGGGTCACCGAGTCATCCAACGACCCGGTGAACTCTGGTGTCAGAGTTTTCAACCGCCTACTACCACTGGTAGGCCTCTAATATGGTTGTGTGACGACCACCGTCTAAGTAATCATAGACAGCAACCGGGACCGACGGCTTAACGTGCCCTCCGAAGCACGGAACCATTTCTTGTCGTACAATCAGTTGGTTCACCCTGCAATGTCCTAACCAGACCGGGAACAAATTCACAAAGTGATAAATATGAACTTTGTGAGTGTCCCACCGAGAATCGAACCACAGGCAGTCGCACTACCACTGCGCCACATCGGCACTCGTATGTAGGTACTGTCAGCAGCACGATCGATGTGGCGCAGTCACAGAGCACCAAAATATCACGCGCTGTTATTCCCGAGTTCGTTGGTCAGTGGGCGCAGTGGTAGGGCGACTGCCCGCGGTGCAAGTATCCGGGGGTAATTTATTACTTAGTGAATTTGTTCCGAGTCTGGTTAGGATATTGCAGGCTGAGCCAACTGAATGTTTGGTAAGAAAAATGGTTTCGTGCTTCAGAGGGCACGTTAAAACCTCTGTCCCCGTTGCTCTCTATGATTATTAAGACGGCGGTCGTTACAATTGAAACCTCAGAGAATGTCTCTTGTTTAGAATATGAAGCTTAAAGTAGGTGTTCAGATACTTTTCTCGCATGATGGCGGTTGAGAATACCATCACCTCGTTTTTACCCGTGGGTGTCGTAAGAGGCGAATAAGAGACTCGAGAGTTTCATGTGTATAACAATTTAAGCGAAAGGCGGACAACCAATCATATAGATACACAATTTTTCTGAAACGGACGTCAAATATTTCTCTACGTCTTCGTCTTGACGTCTGACGTGGCGATGATGACCGTATTTTAACGTGATAATTATATAAGTGTGTGTGTGTGTGTTTGTTCTAGTAGGTAAGTGAATAGCGTATATGCTCGTTTTATAGGCAGTTTATGCTCTACCTACCCCGCAAAGGATATCTATTCATCCATCCATCAGCCTATTACTGTCCACTACTGGATGTAGGCCTCTCCCATGGTATAACATAGGGCAAGGGCTATTAGCGTGATATACAGGGTGTAATTACTCTGAATACGTACAGAGTGCATTCAGACCATAAAACTGAAAAACTTCCCATTGCATAATATTTCAGAAAACGCCAAAAGTTTTTTTGGTTTCCCATTGTAATTGCAGGGCTGTGTGATGCCGGCTTAGAATAGTATCACCCCATTACTTATCCATGGGTGTCGTAAAAGGCGACTGAGGGACTCGAGGGTTAGATGTGTTTTGCAACTTTAGGCGATGGGCTGACAACCTGTCACTAAAGTGATACACAGTTTTCTGATTGACCCTCAGGATCTTGATTTTGTATGGCAGTTCAATTTATCTTTGTCGTTACCTGGTTTTATGTTTCTAGGGGAAAGTTGTTCAGTTTCCTGGCCTGCATGCACACTATTAGTATTCGGAGGGCTGTCCCTTACATCCCGTATGTATGCATGTATGTTTGTTAAGGTAGTTTTGTTCGGCAGCATGATGCGTTGTCTAAATCTCTTCACCTGGTTTAGTTACAATGGCATGATGGCAACCAATAAAAGTATTCCGCGCTGCAACGGTGGTGGTTTCATTTGGTGAAAAAGCCAGTGGGGCTTACTTTTTGCTGCTGCTAGATTTATACCTACCACCAGTGAAATTCCATTTAGTTTCTCCCTATTGAAAAACTTCTTATAGCGTGCTTTGAGCACATTATTGAGGCTAATAAAGAAGTAAGGGTAATGGAACGTATTAAAGATAATCAATAATCGATCCTAGCAACTGTTCAGGTTACTGCAAGTAGTTAACAACATCCACACATTTTGAAAACTAAACTACGTCTATCACTGTGATATTAACGTAAATCGGGTCGTTGGTTGATTTGTTGTTCCACACGAAAAGTGTCATTTATGCTGCTTGCATTTTTCTGAAAACTTATGAAATAAATATAGGAGTATTTTTGTAACAATCTCTTAATGTGTATTTGGGATAATCCTCCAAAACTGGGTTCAATAATTCAGTACAAAATTTACAAATATTTTTTATAAAGCTTTTCTACTTAAAGTAAAAATATAGATAGTATGAAATATGAATCAAGAGGAAATTAATTCGTTCGTTATTGATCACTTACATACCTTATCTCTAATCATACTTACATACATATATCGCGCCTTAGTAGTAACGGGGTAGGCAGAGCGAAAACGCCCGTAAAAATTTACGCCACGTCTGACAAGTATTTGAGGGTCATCCAGAAAGTTGCGTATCACCAACTTGGTGTCAACCAACATGGTGTCAGCCCATCACCTAAAATTGCAATAAACATGTAACCTTTGAGTCTCTTACTCGCCTCTTACGACACCCACAGGAAAGAAATGGGGTGATGCTATTCTAAGCCGGCATCACACGGGTTCAAGTCATTCCTGTGGTAAATATTTTGCTAGTTAAATCTGAAACTACTCGTTTTGTTAGTTATGGACAGTTTGTGCAGAATTTAATACTTGTCTCTCTTTAGTGAAATGGATACTTATTAATCAAATTGGTTTAATTAATTATTTAATTAGCATCATTATTTATGCTAATAGTTGGAATATGAAGTAATGATGATAATTTATTATGATTTTCGATTATGAAATAATATTCCGAACTAACTTTGCATTACCTAAATGACTAGGCAGAATATTCATTGAACACTAGAGTTTGGTGCTTAGTAGATTAGTGTCAGTACTTTTATTATTTAGTGTAATGTTTATCTGTACACAAATGTTCATAATAAATTGAATTGAAAAAATGTTAGCGTCCCACCGGGACTGAACCCGGGACCGTGAGGTACCGTTCCACTGCTCTGCCAACTGAGCTACCGGCGCGTCGACTGACAGTTCCAAATTGTCAACCTCCTGGTACTCGTATCGAAGCAACGTACATTTTCATTTATGAAAATAATACACCACTGCGAGTGCATAGTAAACTTTAGTATATCTGTACACAACACCAGCACGTCTTGAGATTTCGCTATCGGTCACTAACAATTTTCAAGCGCACCTTTACTTAATAACAGCTTTTTCTTCAATATCTTCAAAGAACCCGCGATGATGCATCACTTTGTCCAACTAAAGAAACAAATCTTTTGTTATCAGCGAACACCTTACTCATAGTGAGTCTCGAGATTGACCACCAGCTCTCGACAGCAGTAAAAAATGTAACGATTTATACTAAGGTCTGTGCAGGATTTCGAGAACGTCTTGGTGCCTATGTTATGAAACTACAGGCTAAAAGTCTACAAGTGAAATTCTTAGTACATTGCGTAGCCAGTCCATACTCCTGGTATCATAATGGCTAAATGACTACGCAATTAACATCGATTTTCACCTGTGAAATTGTAGCCTGTATTTTGATAATATCGGGTATTGATAGTCCATTTGTTGGACAGTCTTTATGAAATAGACAGTAAAAAATGTGTGTGTTATGTACGTTAAATAGCGCTTACTTGTCTTCCAGAATGTAACGATGAGAAAATGTAGTTGAGTAAAATAGTTGGTAAATATTTTTTTCAGATATTTGTGTTTAGTGTGGCTGTTGTCTATGTATTATGTGAATTTACAAAAAAGCTTAATGATCTTCTTCTTTTTCTTTCCGTGGACATCGAATCTTCCACCGACCCGATGAACCCTGGGTCAGAGATTTTCAACCGCCTACTTCTAGTAGTAGGCCTCTGACAAGTTTGTGTAACGACCGCCATCTAAGTAATCATAAACAGCAACCGGGACCGACGGCTTCGGTGCCCTCCGAAGCACGAAACCATCTTTGTCTTCGGAAAATCAGGTAATGCAGCCTGCCATGTTTTAAACAGACTGGGAACAAACTCACAAAGTTCTTCTTCTTCTTTCGTGTCGATGCGTACCACTTGTTTTATAAATAATTACTGTGTTGAATTTTTTGATCACCCCACACGTAGCTTCCAAGCAGGATTTAAACTCGATGTAAGTGGAAGGGAAGAAGAAAATCCAATAACGTTGAAGAATGTTACCATTTTTCTGGCTTTAGCGCAGCCGATAACGACATCACAAATTCAGCCGACGACAATAAGTTGCCAATATATTTTCGAGTCCATTGCAGTTTATTCAATTATCTCAGATATTATATTATTGGAAGGTACAGCACACGTCAGTCATACTTACATCAGCCTATACCAGCCAACTGCTGAACTTATTCGCACGATCTTCCATTTTCGGCTTCAAGTTACTACTCGGTGCCGGCTCGGATTCTCTTTATTTTTACCATTGTAATGCCAGCGATATTCAAGTGTCGTTCTTTTGCCAATTTGATATTCTATACATCAAAATGTAAGCAGAAGACGAAGGCCTAACCAAACCAAAATCATTCATATGACACATTTAGCGGACTTCAGGCCCTGCTACCCTCTTTAAGCCATCGATCCATCTCGAAGGAAGCCGTCGAACTGGTCCAAAGCTACGTTTATCAAGGTGTGGCTTCCACTTGAGAAACCGCTTACTTCACTGTCTATTATTATTATTACTATTTATTTATTTATCATGTAACTGTGACCATAGAGTAGAAATCACATAGAGATGACACTCCCGCTCCAGACGCGCTCAAGGTCAATCCGTCTGGCTGTCTCTTAGCGAACAATCCAGTCGGGAGTGCGCTTCGCCGCGGAAACGTTCGTCGTGCGGGTCGAATTTTCATTTTTTTTGTAAAATTTAGCAATGCAAGGTGTTGTATTCATAGGGAGAACGCGTTTTACAAAAAGAATGCTATTCTAATCTGGCACCACACGGCGCCATTTTTGCACCTATTTTAAAATTCTGTACCTACCTATTAACAATAAAATGGTAAGGTAAGACTTTAAAACGGGTAAATATTTTGTTCCCACGGGAAAACTGTTAGCAGCGGTCGCAACCGCTTGACTGGCCGCTAGTCTGGAATAAAATTATTGGCACGTGACAGCCCCGAGTTAAAGCGCAGGAGAGAGCGGGGCGTTACGGGCTGCGGGGGGAAGTAGGTATTTAAATCGCGGCTTTTGGGGCCCAGACAAAGGAGTTTCGTTTCTATACGCCAGTATTATTATCTATTCTTATGCTGTGACACATTATGGTTAGTAGAATACTTTAATCTTAGGTGTTAGTATTAATTTCCTATTACATTATAGAACTTAATTTAATTTTGTTTTCGTTCTTTCTTAATTCTTACCCCTGGGGTGTGTAGCCCACAGCAGTGTTATATGTAGGGAGAGTCTACCCTGTCTCTTATCATACATAAAATCTTGTAACTATTACATCTTCCGTATTCTTAATGTTCTGCGGAAGATGTGACCAGCTAGTTTCAATTTGCTTCACATCCAGACTTTGTCTCTTACTTGGAAGATACGGCAATGGATGTGAAATGTAAAGTGTCATATGTTGTCGCCGTATATGTATTAATAGTGGATAGTAACAGTGGCTGGACAATAAAGCTTGCTCCAAAGGAACTGTAGTAAAACGTAGGTGACAGCTCCATTACATCGTTTGCCATGTTTCTGCTTCATTTATTATGTTTTCTCCATTTAAAGTAAGACAATCTTTAACTTGATACGAATACGTTTTTAGTAAAGGTATACAGGTCTTTCAACATACAACATTACTTTACTAAACTAAAGTCAAACAAAAAGTATGTTTTAACAGGGTCTGACAGAAATACCTGTTTGAAACAGCTCTTATACAGAATGAAAAAAATCGCTTTGTATAGGGAGTCCGAATTTTCACAAAGAGCGCGCGTCTTTAGAAACTAATTTAAGATGGACTGCATCCTAATAAAAAAAAACTAGAAAGACTGCTTGAAAATTATTTATTTGCACTAATTTATACAAACGAAGTGAAGGTATTATCAGCAACACTGAAACGCCTATATAACATACATACACACTTCACGCCTATATCCCTTAGGGAATGGCAAAGATACCAAATGTGACTGTTTTTAGGCACGAACTTTATTTAAACGAATATTTCATAGAGTTTGCAGGTTCTAATTTTACTTAGAGATGATACTTGCAACCTGAGCAACGGTCATTCTGATACATTGTTTGTATAAAGTACTTTTTTTTTGTGAAGTGGCGCCACTGTCGAGGCCCTTTACGACTACACTTGCCTTAAGTGTAACTCAGTGTGCTGCTGAAAATACAGATAGTAAACATTAAATTTAGCTTGCAAAAGCACCCTGGGGATTAATAAGTCTATAATGGATGCAACGTTACTTAAACTTGAGATAAGCTTTTAAATGCAAATCGCTCTTTGAATATTTTAGTGACAAATAGCACAGATAATTCACAATAATACTATTATCGTCAGGTTATTTTATCAGATAAAAGAGTTTCTTGGAATCACAATGCTTTATGTACCTACTAATAATTTTCTCTAATGCAATTTCTCAATTTTACGAAATAGTGAAAAAAACGCCGATGTCACATCAGACCCCAAATTCGAATGTAACGTCATTTTTGACTCTCCTCTATGCTCTCCTCTCCTCCTCTTCTCTCTTTTCGTATGGGACACCGAGTCGTCTAACGACCCGATGAACCCTGGTGTCAGAGTTTTTCAACCGCCTGCTACTAGTAGTAGGCCTCTGACATGGTTGTGTAACGACAGCCGTCTAAGTAATCATAGACAGCAACCGGGACCGACGGCTTAACGTGCCCTCCGAAGCACGGAACGAAGTGGTTTACGCTGCAATGTCCTAACCAGACCGGAAACAAATTCACAAAGTGATAAATATCAGTTTTGGGGGTGTCCTACCGAGAATCGAACCCGGAACCTTTGCGTCGCAGGCATTCGCACTACCACTGCGCCACATCGGCTACTCTCCTCCATAGACACAAATGTCTATGCTCACCTCGCCTCCGCACCTCACCACACCCCACCTCTTTGTATTACATCGCTCCACACCACTCCGCTTTACACTGCTCATCTCGCCAGCCAATAGCTCCTCTCCTTACCAGCCGTTACAATACTTTTAAAGTAGCCCGGATGTACAGGTATTCTATTCGTTTTTACAATTAATGAAATTATCAATCTGTAAATAATGAATTTGTTGCTGTGAATCAATTCCTGACTATTCCTGTAGATATAGGCACATTAGGCACTAAGATGCACTAGTCCTATTTCACCAAAGTCAGATGATCTGCGGTAGGCCGGTAGCCCAGTTAGTTAGAAGCGTCTCGTTAGTATTGGTAGTTGAAGTTGCAGGTACAAATGATGTCTACGGCGGTAGACAATTTTGCAAGTTGTCTAAGACTGTATACCCAACACGATAAAGTATTTTTGACATTAGGTATTCACTCAATCTTTTTTGTTATCTGTACTTGCAATTCTAATGTAGGTTTTGTAGACAATGTTTTTATATCACAATATCACCAAAGTTTTGATTATATGGAAAACGATACGAAAATCGGTACAATCCCTGGGCCCTTGTCACGTTACTTCGGCATTGTTTGGGGACCCAGACCGGTTGTTTGCGGATACTTTGAAAGAAACCGTGTTTTAATAACGATATATTGAAAATCGAAAATTCTCAAGTTAAAAGACGTGAGCCTTTCCTGTTATAAGTACAGTCACGTCGTGTGATAAATGTGTCGAATTTTATCAAGTTTTTGCCAACCAACGCAGCGTTTACATAAATTTTAAATAACTTATTTTGAGACGTGACTTGCTAAAAAAAGGTGCCACATGAAATGGTGGAACACAAGAAAAAAAGTATACTGCGTTAGCTTCACTCAAGAACAACACAATTTCGTATGTTTTCATAAGTTATTTATTGGGTAGGTTTAAGTTTATTTAAGTTTGTACATAACAGATTTCAAGAGGAATGTGCAGCACCGACACAAACCTATATAGGTTTAATGGTGTTCAAGTAATTTATTTGTATTTATGCTTTCTAATAAATAAATAAGGAACGTAAGGCGAGACATCTGAGGGACACGTATTCTTATAGCACGTTCACACGATGCCATATAGGCTGGGAAAAAGTAAGAAAAGTGGGCAGCGCGAATATGTAAACAGGTTACTCGCGCTGTTACTCGTCATGCCGCTGCCACTTCCCGTGCTCCCTCGATTGTCGGCGTTTCGTGCGCGAGTCAAAGGAACGGCAGCACTCACTCATATTGGTGCGAGAAGAGTTTAACGACAGTGTGTGAACAGTCACTCGCGTTGATACTTCCGAAGTATTTCGAACAATATTCGCGACAGCGGCATTATAGGAGCAGTAGTAGAGTACTTTTATATTTGTTGTACAGGGTGTAAGGAACTGCCCTCCAAATACTCTTAGGGTGCATTCAGACCATGGAAATTAACAACTTCCCATGAGTAAATTTTTCAGGAAAAGTAAACAGAAATTTGACATCGCATAGTAAAGGCAGTCAGCTGATCGTGATTTTGTATAGGAGGTCAAATATTGTAGTGAAAACTTTACGTATTTTTTTTAATAATGATGGGTTTGCTCTTGACTCTAGTCTAGGTCATAGGACAGAGACAGAGTCTAAGATGGAGCGAGCTCACCCAGGAGAAGCCTGTTCACTCTTACTTTGAAGAGATAAGGGTTGTATGCGTTTGATCTTATTCAGGTTTTTTTTGTATATCTTTCTGTTTATATTTTGGTTGGCCGGTAGACAATTCCGCGTGGCATAAGGCCCGCTTTTTTGTATTTTCTGTGCAAAAAATAATAATAAATTAATTCAAACATTGGCTCTTTGAGCCAAATCAAAACGAGAAGAAAAATGAAAATAAACTGACATAATATCAAAGACTAACATAACGTTTTACCTATTTTGCTTACAAAATATTTAATCGCAACAATAACCACGACACCAACAATTGCAACTTATAAAAATAATATTTTACGCTTGTTATTTTGCAGAGTATTTCATAGTTCAGTTTCATGGTTCAAACCACGTTTGCCATGGCGACGAGTTGAACATAAATTACAGATTTGCTCTGGTTAACTTCATAAGTTCAGGACTAGACCACTTCGAGAACAGCTGTTCCGTTGTTCCTATTATTGTAAATGAGGTTTATATGTTGAACTGGAACCAAAAGACGACATTAACTTTTATGGTTTCATACTCAAAAGGTCAAAACGGAACCCTATTACTGAGGCTTCGGCTGTCTGTCTGTCTGTCACCTGGCTGATTTAAATGAACCATGATATTCATCATATATTTCCACAAATCACACAACTTTTAAATTACATTTTACAGGCCGGTGAAATTCCAGAAGGGATGTGCCATTCTGAGATAATTCTTCTACACAAAAAGGGTGATAGGTCAGATATATCTAATTACAGGCCAATAAGCCTTGTTTCTTATCTTTATAAGGCATTTATAAAAGTCATAGAACGCAGAATATCTGGCATTCTTGACTTACCCCAACCACCGGAGCAAGCCGGTTTTTGACCTGGCCTTTTCACAACGGACCACCTTCACGCCCTCAATCATATGATAGAAAAGCACTACGAATTCCAGTTGACATTGGACCTGGCATTCGTGGATTACTCTAAAGCTTTCGATAGTTTACCACACGTCTTCATGTTTCTAGCTTTAGAAAAACAAAATATCCACCTAACATACATTAGTTTAATTAAAAATATTTATAATAATAGCACGGCGTCAGTTAGATTACAAAATTCCGGACCCTTATTTCTTGAGTGGCGTGAAGCAAGGTGATCCGTTGTCAACAAAACTCTTCATATCCACGCTGGAGGAAGTATTTCAAAACCTGAACCCAAAGTGGAAGGACAAGGGTATTGTCGTCGGCGAAGCGAAGCTCACAAACCTTCGCTTTACTAATGACATAGTCTTGTTTTTTTCTACAGTCTCTGACCTACAAACGATGCTTCAAGATCTAAACAAGGCGAGCCTTGAGGTTGGACTGAAGATGAATATGTCAAAGACCAAGCTTATGACAAACACTGTTGAGCAAATTGTAAAAGTGGATAGGCAGAGAATTGCATATGTCAATGAGTATATCTACCAAATAGTCTCTTTCCAGGCCAGACAAGATAAAGAAATCGAAAGACGAGTTGAATACGCCTGGTTGAGCTATTGGTCCATGAAAAAGCTTATGAAGGGGACCCTTCCATTGACACTCAAGCGCAAACTCATGGACATGTGCATTCTCCCCATTCTTACCTATGTAGCTCAAACTTGGTCTTTGACTGACATCCAAAAGTCCAAACTCAAGGTTTGCCAACGAAGTATGGAGCGCAACATACTCGGAGTCAGGCTAATAGACCGAGTTAGGAACACTACGCTGAGATCCCGCACAGAAGGCAGCATTTTTGAAATAGGATTGGGCTGGTCACGTTGCCAGGATGCCGGATAAGCTTTGGGCAAGAAAGTGTACAATTTGGATCCTTTCCAATGCAAAGCGGGCGCGCGGTAGACCTCGAAAAAGATGGAAGGATGAACTACGTGCACACGCCCCGTTTTGGATGCAGGAGGCCCAAAACAAGGAAGAATGGAAGAAAAGGAGGGAGGCCTTTGCCCTGCAGTGGGACATTACAGGCTAGAATTAGAAATAGATGACTGTTAAAATTTTCACAGGTGAGTATTTTTGTTGCTGCTATAACAACAAAAACCTATTAAAAATTTTATGTAAATAAACATTCTCTCATACCTGTAAAAAATTAATAAAGATCTCGAGGGTTACACGTGTATTGCAATTTTAGGCGATAAACTGACAACCTCACCCTATATCGATACACAAATTTTCAGAATGACTCTCATATGTTTGTCGGACGTGGCGTAAATATTAGTTTACTACGGCCTTTTCCGCTCTGCCTACACCACAAGGTATATAAGCGTGATATTTGTATGTGTGTATAGTACGGAACCGGTGAGTCCGTCTCGACAGCATGGTGAGTGCAAAAGTTATACTACAAATTCCTTCCTTTACAAATTCGCAATACGAAATAAAATCCTGTGTAGGTACACAACTCCGAAACTGTGCCTCCCCAATTCGTTATTTTTGAAAAGCACTCATTGTGTACGTTGACGAAAATTATGCAATTTCACTTCGAAATGCTTGTAACGAGCTCTGTCAAGTATAACTCTGAATTTTCATAAAGGATCTTGAACAAGCGCCGCCATGGCAAGCAATTTGGGCCTGTTTTTGTATACACTGCTGTTACAGCCCTTTCATACTCAATTTATGTAAGGAAATAACTGCAATGTATTTGCCTAAGTTCGTGACTGTTTGGCACTTTAAAACTGCTGTAGTTTTTAACAAGAGATTTCGTTTAGGAGTTCGGTACGTATATACCTAGCTGTTTTGATTTATTTTTAGCTGTTGCCTTTTCTGCAAATCTACAGTGACATGAGTGTAACTACTTGTATATTTTATATTGAGTTTAACTACGTATTTAATAGTCAATTATTATGTTTGTCTCAGGTAAGCATGACGGAATTCAAGTTAGAAATAAACATAAATCAATACTCTTATACTGTGGTTACGATCAAACCTTTTTCAAAATTAGTACAAAAATACAGGGTTATTTTTTATTTACCCCGGAAATTTTACAGGGCTAATCTACCCATCATTCTGAACAACTTTTATTATGGGATCACCTACAAAATCACGAAAAAAAAACAGCTGGTCCATACATTTTGTTTGAGTAAGTATGAATTTTCTATGAAGCAGCTGTTTTTTTTCGCGATTTTGCAGGTGACTTCATAGTAAAAGTTGTTCAGAATCATGACAAGAATCTTCCTGTAATATTTACGGGGTGAATAAAAAATAACCCCGTATACATACATACATATATCACGCCTATTATCCCTTAGGGGGTAGACAGAGCGTAAACGGCCGCAAAAATATTATTCCTGTTTAAACTGTACAGTAATATCGTAAAACTGTCCGCATTGTTTAACAAAATAGAAATTAAATCGATCTACCTTGTTTATTAACGTCGACTTACTTTATTGTAAAGTACAATTTCATTTCACATAGGTAAGTCCTTATCCAATACAACGAGTTGGCTCAACGATTCGTCATTGTCAAGTGAACGGGAAAAACTTCTTAATGACTTCCGAGCTGGTTTTTGTATTCGTGTGTGAACTATTGCTCACGGGTGCTGGCTGAAGAAATAAAAGATTGCTTAGGTTTTTTTAAAGAGTCAGCACTCTGCAGTTTGAATAAAACATTGCTGGACAGCATCTTCTTTTTGTGTTGGAGACCGAGACGACAAACGATCCGATGAACCCTGGTTTTAAAAATGTCAGCCGTCTTCTATTACTAGTTAGCCTCTGACATGATTGTGTAACGACATTACTGACAATCAGGTTGTTCGCCCTGTGATGTCCTAACTAAACCGACAACAAAATAAAAGAGATCATTTCAACTTTGTGAGTGTCCTACCGGGAATCGAACTCGAAACCTTTTGGACGCCAATTGCACTACCCCTGTGCCACATCGGCCCTTAACTAACCTTTTCGAACGTCATTGCCGTTGATGAAACGAAAATCATTTTCTTGACAAAATACTGTTAAGATTTGGCAGGATTGAAAAATCACAAATAAATTCTAAAAACCAGTGAAAACTCATCTCGATAAAATGCCAAATCATAACTTACATGGAATCCTTGAAAAAGAACAAACATGAATAAAAAGGTTTACTTTAAAGTATGGATGGGAGCAGTCATGGGCAAAACTCAACTTATCAGATTTTTCTATTTTTTTTTGTGGTTGGTTCCTTGTTCAGCTTCGGATAGTTTCACAGAATAAAAAGAAGTATCTAACTAGGTGATAATATTTTCACATGTAAGGATTGCATCAAAGCTACTTTAGTATGTATAAGAAAATCTAAGCAGAATATACACGACTCTTCCATTTGAAACACTAGCGTGTGAGTCTATCTTCATTATATTATGTAGTCTCACTTTGAACTTAGTAAGAAAAAACTTTACTTGAATAGAAAAGATGGAAAGTGTCTAATATTTATAAATTAAAATATCGATCGTAAGCAAGACGTTAAATGTTATTTTTTCAACAATATCAATAAAATGAAGACATTTGACCAAACTTTAGTTGTCAACAATGTTACTTTTTATTAATAAAAAACGGTAACATGCAACGTGTACAACTTTACAGTACTACCCCATTCCCATTATCAATTGAAGTATCGTCTATCCGACATTTCTGTGACGGAAAAAAATGTAGAGGAAAATAGGCTAATGCTCGCGGTGGCGATATAAAATATTCATAGGATTGTATCACGTAGTGTTCATTTTGCCAGTGTGCTGGCGGCGTGATTTCATTTTTTACGAGGTTAAGCCAGATGGACGAGTGAAAGTCTTCTTCTTCCTTTCGTGTGGGACACCGAGTCGACGAAAAACCCGATGAACCCTGGTGCAGAGTTTTTTGGCCGCCTTCTGCTACTAGAAGGCCTTTGACATGGTTGAGCATCCGCCGTCTAAGTGATCATTTATAGAAACCGGTGCCTTAACGTTTCCTCAAATTACGGAACCATCTTTCTAACAGCATTAAAGGTGGAACAGCTTGCAATGTCGATTTAAAATTTCTTAATTAAAAGTCAGAAACAACTTCACGAAGTGATAAATATCTTATTTGTGAAGGTGCCTTACTCGAAATCGAAAACGTAACATTTGTGTCGCAGGTAATCGCACTACCATTGCGCCACATCGGCCGTGAATTTAACCAGATGGACGGGTGAAATATGATATTAATTCTTTTGATCGATTCATGCAAAAACGGAAAAACGTAGCACCATTTTCATTTCAAAACAAAATAATAATGCAGAGAAGCCACTAAAACCATAATCACTCGGTATCAAATGAATTTGGTTAAAATAAAAAAACAGACAGAAAAATATTTGGTTCGTTGAAATTCTGACAAGATGAATTGAATACTTTTCTCTTTAAGATCGAAGCATTAAATAGATTTTCCTTGAGCGATAACACAGAAATTATATTTTTCTACTCAGAGAGGTCTGCTATAAAACGAATCAGAGGCACTTTAAGAAATATACTTCAAACCCAGTTAAGCCTTTCTAAACTCCCCTCTTTCTGATTAAAAATTGAAAACAATATCACGAACCTTTATACTAAATGTTACCTATTTAACATTAGAACTAGTCATAAATATGTCACTTTTCAGCCTTACTATCAAACTAGTGCCTACAATATTTCACCCAAAAATAACCCACAGGTAAAAAAGCGTGTGTGGAAAAGCAAATCTAGCGCTTTTGAAACACACTCGGAAGCATTTTCGGGTAAAATGCAGCCGAAGCGTTACTAGTTTCAAACGTGGCTGAAAGCCTTCAAACTGTTTTTTTATTAGCTTGAAATTGTTTCTGTATTTTAAACAAACTTGTATTAAATTTGGTGGCCAGTATACATAATAAATTAAATATAAGTATTGCGTACAAGTTTAATAAATCAATAAAACGGAATCCTTGAACTCAAGATTACATATAATTAAAGTACTTGTACAGGGTGATACTTTACTAGTGATCAATACTTATAACTTAGGACAGGCTAGTGATAAGATACAACAATCTCTAAAGAATATGATATAAGAAATATGATGAAGATATGATATTATTTAAATGATACACGATAAAACAAGAAATATGAACCAAAATGTTATTCCTGCCATAAAAAATTACTTTGACGCCAGGTTCATTTTAAATGGAAGGTTCAATTGTTTTTTCATATTGCCACCTAAGTTCCCTGAGAAAATTTGTTCATTATCACCAGCCCGTCCTAAGTTCTCGGTATCTGTCACTAGTGAAATTTCATCCTTTTAAACAGGGTGTGAGGTACAGCCCTCTGAATACTGATAGGATGTATTCAGACCATGATACCGAACAACTTCCCATGTTTATTATTTTTTACTCCCATTGAAAATGCATTGAAACTGATTGTGATTTTGTATGAAAGGTCGATTTTTAGTTTCTAGGGGAAAGTTCTTTTGTTTCATGGTCTGCATGCACCCTATCAGTATTCGAAGGGCTGTTCCTTTCATCCCGTATATATAACTGATAAATAGTATACATATTATCTTCAAGAACCCTATCTAGAATAGGTTAAAAGGTAACTTAAAGCTTTGTTGATAGTACAACATTTCTTGCAACCTTGAATATTGCGGCTGTTAATGTAGGAGTGTTGTTTGTTCGAATAACTTCTTTGTCTGCGGCCAGAAACTTGAGTCAACTCAACAGTCGAGAAACTACGTGAGCCACATTACTAAAGTTGTCTATGTTCTAAGTATGCTCTAAAATGGTTATTTGAAATATGACTTGGTATTGTAAAGTTTCAACTATTTAGAATAATTGAGTGGGCTCTCAACAGAAATGTTGGTTTAGTTCAGAAGTTAAAATGTTATGATACTAAATTCTAATTAAATGGATATTCTCGGATGATGAACTTCATTTTAATAACAACATGCAATTATGTTTGTACTTTTCTAATAATAACCCTTTATTGCTGAAACTTTCGTTTAATTTACTTGCAAAACTTTGCTTTTGCGCAAATTATTGTAAATTACAATCAGGGTGTTTCAACGCTAAAATAAACTACAATACCATTTTTAGTCATCAAATGTTAGTATCTTACAAGTCATGTTTTTCTTAAAACTTAATTCACCTCATTCATATTATTTTAGAAACAACTTTTGATTCTCAATCAAAAAAGTAAAACAGAAATCTTCCCCGTGTTATGAAGTCTAGACCAAGTTTGTATTGCTTTTACAACTGTTCTCGAAGCGTAAAGACTTTTCTTTGTGCAATTCGCAGAGATTTTACAACACAATAGTGAACAATCCTCAATCCCACCGTTATGGGGACAGAAACGTCTGGTTAACAAGAATTTAATAGACGATCCGGTCGCTCCGTTAGCCAGACGGCGTGACGCCAAATATCATGTCGTTCGGCCATTTTAGCTGTTTTAGTGGTAGCTTGTAGCGTAGCCCGCCCGTAGCGGGTTGCTACGAAGCGAAAATACCTTTTTCAGATGATGTGGCACTTTACGTTTAAAGCTTGTAGTTCATTCACTTATATCGGGTGAAATTTTATAAGTGACCGATAGCGAATACTCAAGGGGCTGGTAATATGAAATAAATTGGACACTCCACATAAAATTGCCAATCAGCTGATTAGGGTTTTTATACTATGGAAGTTGAAACATTTACATATGTCACAACTTATGTTCCTTGGGAAAAGTTGTTCTTTACAACCAGCCTGGCTTCTTCTGTATATAGTATCGGTCATTTGTAAAATTTCATCCGATATTGTGTCAGGCATCGATTCTACAAAAAGCCTACTAGGTAACTAGTAGTAACGACCCCCGTCTAAGTTATCCGCATGCGTTATTCTTCGAAGCAGAAAACCGTCTTTGTAACTGACACTGTGTTTATTCGTGGGAAGAAAAGATATCCTCACATTACAACGTAACAAAATTGTAGTCTTATGTGTATTTATTCTTTCTTACATCGTGGATATAAACTAAGTCCGCAAATTGTCTTCTTATTGCTGCATTATATCCGAGGTCTGTATTGCGTTTAACTCGCTCCTATTTGTGAGACAAAAACAAACCGTCTCATTTGTTTCCAAGCTCGTCTCAGTGATACAATTTTTCTTACTGTATATTCAGATACTTACTTGTATTTCTAGTTATCTTCAATTGTATCCGTGCTCAAGCGGTCTGAGTTTGGTCTAGGGTCTGGACGTGGGGAGGGGATAAAAATTGATATTTGTCCAATTTAATACAAACTGAGTGCGCCGTGGGGGTGCCGGCTTAGAATAGCATCACCCTATTTCTACCCGTGGGTGTCGTAAAATGCGAAGAGATGAATCCAAAAAATGAATATCTACATCACTTTACAAGAGTTGAGTATGGAAAATACCCCTTTATAGGTGAGACCCATGTCTAGCAGTTAATTGTTGGAGTATATAATTTTTTTCCATGTTTTAGAGGACGTATTCAAGCGTTAGTTCCGGTTGTTTTCGCTACAAATACATCACAACACATTTTAGAGTAGCAAAACAATACAATACTCTTTTGATTGTTTGTCTATCAAGTTTCAATAAAACAACTCAAGTACTCATTCAAGATAACTATTTTGTGATGAATAACGTTACTATCGATCATAAGATTTGCAATGACTTACCACAGTCCAAGTTCCTACCTTAAATAATAATTATGAATTGCTTTTCATACATACTTACATCAGCCTATTGCAGTCCATTTACTTTAATTTCCTGAAAAACAAGGCAACTATTGGCAAAATTGACTTTTTCATTAGAAAAAATCAATACTCATTTTGTTTGCCTGCTATCAGCGGACCGGTTTTATAATATCGAAATTGCGTGCGTCTTTGTCACCGTTTGGCCTTTATTACTGTGTTATTAACCCATTCACTGCCAATAGCCAGGTAGACGGTTGTACAGAATGATATTTGTTTATCTGCCACCTTTCCTCAACTTCAAATACACGTCAATTGTTTTAGTCGGTTACCGATACCGCGTTTATCTCTAGGTGATAGCTGAAAATCAGCGATTTGCCGTCAAAGCAAATATTGGCGCTGAGCTATGACCTTTTGCATTGGATCAAAGATGGCGGATTGTAGTTTTATTTTCTAACATTTCGTTTGAGTGTACGGGGTATCATTCGGTAGTACATTAAAACAACACACAAAGCGTTTGATTTGCAATTTTTCCTTTATGTTAAAAACTAAGTTAGTAGTCAAAACATCCAAAATTAGGATCCTCTTGGTACGTAAAAACTGATATATTTTGAAAAAAGTATATCAAAAGATCCGCTTTAGCTATCTTTTAGCACGAGCCATTTTATTTTTACGTTTTAATATGAAAACTACTAAACCAATTTTTTATACTTATACTCTAGGGTCAAATTTTACTACTGTATGCATTTATTTTGAGCACCTTCATTTGGCAAATTTATTGAAATTTTGTGGAGAGTGTAACCGCTCATAGATAGGTAAAAACCTTACGTACATTGTTTTTACATTGAAATCCGTACTAATATTATAAATCTGAGAGTTTGTGTGTGTGTATGTATTTTTGTTACCCCTTCACGCTCAAACGGCTTGACCGATTTGGAACTCAGGTAGAGAATAACCTGGAATTACACATCGTGCACTTTTTACTGCGGGAAAATTACTGTTACCGCAGGAAAATGAGTGATAGCGGGTGAAACCGGTGGGCAAAAATCTAGTTTGTCATAAAAGTAAGGTTTTACAATTAACCAGGACATAAACTTGATGACGCGCATTGTCGTTGTCAGCGCTGCAGATCACGCATTTTGATGATGCAGGTGTGTCGTGACCGGCGGTGAATGTGTTAAGAAAAAAACGGAATAGATTATAAAATTGCAAAATTCCCTTGAATTTTGCAATTTTAGGGCAAAAGGATGAGCCGCGGTAGCCGAGGTGAAAGAGGCGTCACCACTAGTGATGGCCAAAGTCACAAGTTTAAATCCTACCTGCCGTATAAAACTTTGCAGGTATTCAAAAATATTATACCTAACACGGGAAATGTTTTAAAAATTTGGCATTCTAGATAATTATCTAGCTGCTGAATCTTGACCAAGAGGTATTTTTGCTGTTTTAAATTTATCTCATTCAACTTTAGACATACTCATATCATTAATAATTAAAAGTGTATCGATTTTACTTAATTAAATCAGAAATTAAAGGAATTAAGTATCTAAGCCATAATTTATTATTATGCTAAACAAGGCAAAACGAGCAAAATAAGCTAATTAAACAAAACGTGATTGAATGTTTTTATTTGATTTACCAAAAAAAGGGTAAAAAAGGACTTATAACATGTGTCAGACTATAGATTAAGAAATAAAAATATAATCACACGTTCTGCAAGTAACAATTAATTTCAACATCGGTTTTTATTTTTATTTTTTTCATATAGTCTGTAAAAAAAGGTAAAAACCACCGAAAGAATTACTTCGATACGATAAGTTGTTTCCGAGATATAATTTTTTAAAAGTCGGCAAGGCATGCTCGACCGCGCTCGCATGTGTGACGTCACTGAACACTACCGGCCGGCCGCCCGCCACCGACTCGCTTTGTTGCTCGTTGTTCACCAGTCGTAGCACACGTGCGCGACGATCTGCTTTTTATTAATTGTTAAAATAATAATAACTTTACAGTTATCTACACTAATATTATAAAGAGGAAAGATTTGATTGTTTGTTTGTTTGAATTGAATAGACTCCAAAACTACTGGCCCGGTTAAAAAAAATCTTTTACCATTAGAATCCTATACATTATTCCTGATGAACATAGGCTATATTTAATACGAGAAAAAAATAGGGATCCACATGAAAATTTCGATAATGTAACCCAATGTGTGAAAAATGAAGCAAAAATATCTTATATCACGTACGCTGTGGAAATTATTGACAATAGAGCAAAGTGATATACAGTTTTATAGAGGCCATCAATATAAGGAAGAGGAAAGATTTGATGGTTTGTTTGTTTGTTCAAATTGAATAGGCTCCGAAACTTTTGGACCGATTAAAAAATATATTTTACCGTTAGAATCCTACATTATCCCTGTTGAACATAGGCTATATTAAAATGTCTTATTCCCCGGGGAAAATTGTTAGCGGCGGGTGAAACCGCTGGGCAGGCTGTCAAATATATATAGGGTTCTTACTTACTTTTTCATTTTAACTCCTCGCATTTCAGCGGCAACGAAATCACCTTTTTTTGAAAAAATATTGAGCCACCATCAAACCGTCCACCCTCGGCAAGTTATTTGATTGCCCTTTTTGACATCCTTCTTCCATATTTTTATTAAATAACAATAATCTGTCGGGAGAAAAACTCATACAGCGCGCGGTGTAAGTGGGCGGAGCCTGTACAATTACGTCACACGCAAAGCGCGCGCGTTTACAGAGATCTGAATTTTTGTTCAACTTCCAATGTCCATAACTTTAAAACTATTTGGAATTTTCGAATGAAACAAAAACAGTTGTATTTCGTAACACCTAAGCACCATAGCTAAGAAGTTTCAAGTGATTCTGCCCACCTAATAATGTCCTTCATTGTCTCCTAAATAATATTTTTTGAAAATATATTTCAGGCGTACTTATTTAATTTACTAAGGTAACTTCGACAAAACATTCCCAGGTGTGTCACAATTTTTTATTGAATCCGTTTTGCAATACCGTACAAGACCTTTACAATTCAATATTCCTTTACGTAAAACTTGTAAAATCAAATTGTCGTTGGAAAATTGATACAGGTTTTTTCTTGCTTACTTTTATCCACAGCAAATATTTTGTTGCTTAGATAAATAAGTTTGATATTACAGCAACTAAGCTGCTGAAGACCAACTTTGTATGTAATTTTCAAATCTTTTAAGCGATAAGACCACCTTTGCGCACTTTAGATTAAGATTGTCTGTTTTTTAATTATCCTGTATTGGTGTGTAATAAAGAGTTTTTACTTACTTACTTATTTTTCAATTAAGCAAATACACTTTGAAATTAAAACTTATGTTTCTTTTTATATGAGTATTAATAACATTACACTCACTTCAGAACCAAAATGCGTACACGGTTTTTTCATTGCCTAATATATTATTTTCTAATTCCACTGTGCAGGTTGGATGGAAGAGAACTCTTCATAGAGATAAGCTTACCTTTGTGCTTACGTTTAATTGATAAATTTACTGTAAAAATTTTGGGCATGATAAAGAATACGTCATATAAAAAAAGTCAAAATCTCTATCGTTCCTACCAAAAATATCACAGAACCAATTTATATAAGTAGTACTTACGTGCCCTGTTATATCGGCTTAGAATAGCATCACCCCATTACTTTCCCAAGGGAGTCGTAAGAGAGGACTTAGGGATTCGAGGGTGTATATTGCTATTTTAGGTGATGGGCTGACAACCTGTCACTGGCCTGATGTGTTTGGCCATCCAAACACAATTTTCTCAAATATTTGTCAGACGTGGCATAAAAGTTTACGCTCTGCTTATCCCGGAAGGGATTATAGGCGTGATGTATGTAGTACTTACTCAGATTTATAGATCACATTCCATTAACCTAGCGATAAACATCAGTAAATACCGGTAGAGATACGGTATACTGGTTGCACAAATACTAGCAGGAAGCGGGAATCGATAAATTCGAGCGAAGTAAAATAAAAGCTTCGCCGGCCGGTTCCGCTGTCTGCGCTTATGATGGCTAGTGCCAGATATCGACTACTGAGGTTTGTGTTAGCTACAAGCATAAATAAAGTAATCCTCGGGGTACACAATGCTAGTTTTTAGGATTCCATACGCCAAGAGGAAAAAACGGAACACTTATAAAGACAGTTTGACCCATTTCAAAGTAGTTGACAGGATAGTGCTGCACTATCCTGTCAACTACTTTGAACTATTTGCACTATTAGTGCATAATACAGAGCCCTTCTTACCATCTGATTTACTCAAATGACTCGAAGTTTCTGTAATTTTTTTATTTGATTTTATTTAAAGACTATTTTCTATTATAGAATCATCAAATCCAACCCGATGGTTAAGAAGATAGAACACAGTTTTATAGACTGAACCTACATTTTGAAGTATTTGACAGGATTGTGCACTTTAAAGAGACTTTTCAACCCACTGACCTAACTGACTAAAATGACTCGAAACCTCTGACCATGAAGAGCATTTCATACCAAGGTACCATCAAAATCCGACGTGGGGGTCAAAATTTATAACTCCTTTATTATTCACTTCATACATATTTAGGAGTTATTTAATTTGAAATATTTTGACATTCAGTGGCCAGAATTCGATGCGCTCTAGCACAGTACAACCTAGATAAAAAAATCTTTCAAATAAGGGTTGTGTTAAGAAGTCTTCCGGGTTCTTGCCATCTCCTCCAGGTGAGCCCTTGCCAGCTCCTCCAGGTGAGCCCTTGCCAGTTTTTTCAGGCGAGCCCTTGCCAACCACTCCGGATGAGACCTTGGCATCAGGATGGGACCTGAATATAGCGTCCATTTTCATCGGCCCATAATTATTTAAACCATATACTCAAATCTTCGGCCTCTTAAAGTTGATAAAAATCAAGCTACCAACTTAACGTCAAAAAAGAAACTGCTGTTTATGCTGTAAAAACGCTAGTTTTTGGCCATCTTCAGTGACTCATAATTCACTGGGTACTTCCAGCTAACCTAAAACTATGGAATTTGGGAAGTAGCTTCTTCTTTTTAAAGTACAAATTTAGGGAAAATCCAAAAATTTGATATTTTTTTTCATGGGAAGCCGTAATTATAAGTTGGCGCTAGTTAGTAGTTCAAGTGGGGTTCAAGCACCAAGCACAGAACTATATTTAAAGTTAAAGTGAGTCCGAATCTCACTTGTACGCTTGGGATATGTTACAAAATCCTACCCTTATTACCCTTTTTTAAAGCTAGGATAGCAAACTATACATACATACATACATAAATCACACCTTTATCCCTTACGGGGTAGGCAGAGCGTTAACGGCCGTTAAACGAATATTAACACCACGTCTGACAAAAGTTTGAGGGTCGATCAGATCTCTTCTCTTTTCGTGTGGGACACCGAGTCGTTCAATGACCCGAATAACCCTGGTGTCAGAGCTTTCAACCGCCTACTACTAGTACATGGTGGTGTAACGACTGCCGGCCTCTGACATGGTGGTGTAACGACTGCCGTCTAAGTAATCACAGACAGCAACCGGGACCGACGGCTTACTCGTAACATGCCCTCCGAAGCACAGAACCGAATATTTTTCAGACAATCAGATGGTTCACCCTGCAATGTCCTAACCAGACAGGGAACAAAATCACATTGTGATAAATATCAACTTTGTGAGTGTTCCACCCGGAACCTTTGCGTCGCAGGCAGTCGCACTACCACTGCGCCACATCGGTCGTCTAGTATTACTGCGCGAAGAGTATGATGGCATTATATGAACACTCACTTGTGTTACTTTAAAAAAGGTCGATCAGATAACTGTGTATCACTATAGTGACAGGTTGTCAGCCCGCCACCTAAAATTGCAATACACATCTAACCCTTGAGTCCCTTAGTCGCCTCTGACGACACCCATGGGCAAGAAATGGGGTGATGCTATTCTAAGCCGGCATCACATGGCATAGTCGGCATCACACGGCATTCACAAAACTGCTAAACAATATAAATTCATGGTGATGACAAAAATTTTCAACTTTTCGAATAAAAACCTTTCAAGTGCGAGTCAAATTTGCACTGGAAGGGTTCCGTACCATTTTCAATAAATATGGCAACAATAACTACTTAACAACAAATACTTATTTTATTCCAATTTTGAGTATTTGATGCATAACGGTTATATGTCATCTGTGAAAACAACAATCGTCTTACTGTCATTACAAAATTGAGCCTAAAGACAGACAGTCAAACAGACAGCAGACTGAATAATATAATGAACGAAAGTTAAATGCTTAAAGAGTAATATAATTTAGCTGATCATTATTTCATGTTCTTTTAACTATATTGTTTTTATGGCTGACCCGTGAAATAAGGGTTTATTGGAGCGAAATTAGATTAGCTGTAACATTACGACTGAGATGCTCATTTTAAATTAAAAGCAAGGTTAGCGCTCGGAACTTTTAAATTAGATAAAAATTTTGTACAACAAAAAAAAAGCATAATTTATTTGTGTTGAATTCAGTTTAACAAAACTAAGAAAATATTTTTATCAGCGATACTATTATGTTTTGGATTCAAACCGACTTGAAAAAGCAGAATATCAATTAACGCGTTTTACTAACAAGTAACATAATTATGATATCTAAGTCAGCCATGATGACCTGTGTCCAGAAGCAAAGTATGCTACTAAAATGTGAAGCTAAGGAATTAGCAACAGCATTCCCTGTGAATAGAACAGCTTGCACTGCGCTTGCCAAACTACATGACAAGCGCGTTGAGTACGGCAAATACCCGAATAGAGGGAAACCAATATCACGAAGTGGTCTGTTGTGTCCGTAGATGTTGTTATTGTTTGTAAAACACACTTCATTCAAAAGAAGGACCTACAAAGTAACCTATTATCTATTAATAATTCTAAAAGCACGTTCATACTACGCTTATATGAACAGGGAAATAATAAGGGAAGTGGGCAGCGCGAGCACGTAAACAGGTTATTCGGCCCGCTACTCGTCATGCCATTGCCACTTTCCGTGCTCCCGCGAGTGACGGTTTTTCGTGCGCAAGTCAAAGGAACGGCAGCATGAGCGCTAGTGGAATGTATTGCTTTCTTACTCACTGGTGTTGCAGCGCGAAGAGTCTTCTTCTTGTTTTCGTGTGGGACACCGAGTCGTTCAACGACCCGACGAACCCTGGTGTCAGTTTTTCAACCGCCTGCTACTAGTAGTAGACCTCTGACGTGGTTGTTTAACGACTGCCGTCTAAGTAATCACAGACAGCAACCGGGACCGACGGCTTAACGTGCCCTTCGAAGCACGAAACTATCTTTCTTACGGACAATCAGGTAGTTCAGCCTGCAATGTCCTAACCAGACTAGGCACAAATTTGCGAAATGATAAACCCACTTGCATTACTATTTTGGGCTATATTCGTGGCAGCGGCTGGAGCAGAAACATAAAGTAAAAGCATAAAATATAGTAAAACAATTTAAACTCTGTGAAATTCCCAAACCGTTGTGTGACGTCAGCACCAAAGCCGAAGTGTGTTCGGGACATCCTCTGAGCGCACTTTGAGCTGGAAGCTGGTATTAGCTAATTGTAAATTATCACGAACGATGAAAGTACAGTTCGTGGAAAACATTTGCGTTTAGATTTTATATTTACTTTTATTTTCTGTTTTCTTTTGTTATACTAAAATATAAGTATTTTTATTTAAAGTACCTACAAATTCTGTTTAATCTCTAAAATAAACTTAGGATTGGCATGTTTTCAGCAGCAAATTGAAAATTATTAGGTAATTTTTTTTTCGTACAAATTCCAATATGAATCAATTTTATTACACAAAAAATGCACTAAGGGTTTGAAACAAGTTTGGTACCGACTTTAGTTAATGAGTATGAAATGTGGTAGTTTTTCATTATCAACAGCCTTTACAACGCTCGACAAAGCCAGGTTGGCGAGTGCAGTGCAAGGTGTATTGATAAGAAACGCTGCTTTCTATTCTTAGAAACAGATGATGTTATTCTTATTTGGCAGTACACGGGGCTCGGAGATTTTTAGTACCTGCGTTTGTGTTTCCAAACGCATACAACCCTAATCTCTTCAAAGTAAGAGTGAACAGGCTTCTTCTGGGTGAGCTCGCTCCATCTTAGCCTCTGTCTCTGTCCTATGACCTAGACTAGAGTCAAGAGCAAACCCATATATAATAATAAAAAAATATAAAAAACCTGCAACTAAATGTATCTATAGGTTTTTTTTTTGGATGGGACTCCAAGTGGACGAACACCTTGATAAACTCTGGTATCAGAGTCTTTCAACCGCTTACTACAACTAGTAGGCCTCTGACAAGGCTGCATACCGACCGTCGTCTAAGTTATCATAGACCGCAACATAGACCGACGGCTTAACTTGCCCCCCGAAGCACGCACCCAAATTTTTTACGTACAACCATGTGGTTCAACTGCAATGATAGACATCAACCTAACCAGACTGGGAACAAATTCACAAAGTAATTTGCAGTAATAAATGCAGTTATGTAACATCTTACCAACTTAATTAGTAATAACTAACATCTAACATATCTCCTACTCAACATCAGAGAGTAATTAGTCTCCGCTACGAAATCATTGCTTTAGCTAAAGAGTACTTTTGCGGTCTAGATATGATGTCCCTTCTTTGCCGTAGCAACATGCTACGCCGTAGCAAATCTTATTGACTACGCCTTCATATTAGGAAAAGAGTTTTAATGAATGAAAGATGCAAATAAATTTTTATATGAGGTCCTATTGAATTCAGTGCAAATATTTCATATATAGTTATTCATATAGTTCTATAAGAACTATTCTAATAAACATACGTCGAAATATTAGAATAATATTGGACCTCTTATACACAGTGACACATCTTTTGAATATTTTGGTATTTCTATTAAAAAATTATGAGTTAGTAATATTTTCACTTAAAGGTATTGGATATAATGTCTTTTGAGTGTAACATTCATGTTTATTATAATTATCATTATCGATTTTACTGCTTTATTTCTACAATATTCTTTTATTATATACATACGTACATAAAAGACGCCTATATCCCTTAGGGGGTAGGCATAGCGTTAACGGCCGTAAAGCGGATATTAACAACACGTCTGACAAAAGTTTGAGGGTCAATCAGATATCTGTGTATTACTATAGTGACAAGTGGTCAGCCCATCGCCTAAATTTGCAATACACATCTAACCTTCGAGTCCTTTATTCGCCTCTTACGACACCCATGAATAAGAAATGGGGTAATGCTATTATAAGCTGGCATCACACGGTACTCTAAGCCGGCATCACTTGGTATTTATATTTTATAATAACAGATAAAAACGCACTTGGGCAATTTATTTTCATCTGCAGCCACAAATTGCCTGCCTTTAATTTATTCAAAATAGTAATTTATTCTAAATAACCCAATTTGAGTTAATAAGTTTGCAGCAACAGCTTTCAAATGCAGCATGCAAGCTTCGCTTTCTCGTGACTCAAAAAGCATTATTAGAAACAGGAAATGCATATAGAAAGGACGAAAATTCCGTCACGTAGCGCAAATATTTCGGCATTTAGATAGTTTTTGCTTTACTTACAAGCACCAAGTAAATTTCGCTTCAAATGCGACTTCAAAAGACTTTGTAAGCGTTATATCACGTAAAAGCTCAACACACACACATACATACACATATCAAGCCTATAATCCCTTGCGGGGTAGGCAGAGCATTAAGGGCAGCATAAAACGGACATTTACGCCACGTCTGACAAAAATTTGAGGGTCATCCGGAAAGTCGTGTATCGCCATAGTGACAGGTTGGCAGCCCATCGCCTAAAACTGCAATACACACCTTCGAGTTCCTTAGTCGCCTCTTACGACTCCCACGGGCAAGAAATGGGGTGATGCTATACTAAGCCGGCATCACACGACATAAAAGCTCAACAACTCATATGAAAACTGGAAAACGTGGAGAGGAATCCACTACACTATTATTTTGATAGGCCCGATGGCGCAGCGGATAGTAGCCCTGCCTACCTCGCATGGGGTCGTGGGTTTGGTCCCCACAAGACACAAATATTTTGTTAAGTCAAAGGAGATTGACCATCTAAGTATGGATGTTGGACCAAGTGCTGCCCAGCATTGAAACATACTGCATTATGTTCTTAACGCTTATACTAGTCCATAACCCAGAGCGCTTAAAAATCTATCCGAGGAGTATCGTGAAAAAAATATTCCTATTTTTATTTTTATTTATATTTTATTTCCATATATATAATATGACATCATATATATATACTCCTCGGATAGATTTTGAAGCGCTCTGGGTTATGGACTAGTAATATGAACATATGTATATTATTATTATTATTTTTTTAATTTAATTTATTATTATATATGTATTATTATTTTTAACAGCCGTTGACGCTCTGCCTACCCCGTAAGGGATAAAGGCGTGATTTATGTATGTATGTATGTATGTATATTTATTTCATATTATATACATGGAAAAACATAGAAACAAAAATATATATTTTTCTCGATACTCCTCGGATAGATTTATAGATAGGTTATGGACTCATAAGCGTTAAGAACATTATGCAGTATGTTTCAATGCTGGGCAGTGGCATATACATATATTTAATATATATTTTATTTTTATTTCTATTTTATTTCCACTGAAAAAAATATTATAATATGGTTATTTTTAAAATAAAAGACTGCAGATATTATAAACAATTGATTTTATTATTACCAAACAAACATTCTAACGAAAATAATAAATCGTTTATTCGCTATCTATGAACTATGATATGAATCACATATTTACCTATTACATCATTGATTATTTTTTTGATCGATGTCATTATGATATGTATGACATACATATCAATATGTTAGGCCTCATGTAGGCATGAAACTAATCAATCGTCATCCTCATCATCATCGATAATTATAGTATCCAAAAATAGAGCAGGGCGTCTCACAACGTCCTGGTGCCTAGCCCACCCTAAAAACCAAACTAGGCACATAACGTGGGCACAACTGCCAATTGTTCTTCGGCCAGTAAAACATGAGCAGCAATAGTTACAAATGGAATCGAGCCCTTGATTGTTCTCATCAATTAAAATATAGCAACAATACACTTTTGATGATATATGTCTGCTCTTTATGTGTGCTCGAATCAATTGACTTTTTATTTCTAGCAGCTCTCATTGTGATTTTGCTGCGCAGCCGACAACTCCTAATAAAAAAAACTGGTTATCGAGGCTAGCGATGTCGGGACCAGGCTTAGGAGGTAAAATACGTCACATAATTATATTTTTTAACGTAAACGTTAAAAATATATATTAAATATTAACCCTTAAAACACTAAAATGCTATAAAACAAGTGTGTAGGTATTTTGTAACACCAGGGCAGAATATTTTTTTTTCTATTTTTTTTAAATATCTATTCATGTAAGGAAAAATATAGAAGTATACCCATAACTGGGCAGCACTTGGTCCACAACCGGTCAATCTCCTTTCAGATGGTTGGTTTTAGTATGGGTGTTATCTAGGTACCTATTTATTTACAAAAAAGTATATAGATTGGGCGCTTTGTGAAGTGTCCAAGATATTTACTTATTTATTTCATAATACCAAACCCGTTTACGTTACGCGTGTTTATTTTTTTTGGTTTACACGTAAATTGGTAACTAAACTTTATACTTAAAAGTTGATATCATTAAAAATATTATAAAACTTTTGAACAATAGATATAAGAAGCATTAATTTAATATTAATGAAAGGTGTTAATCATTTCAAGGTAACACCAACTCAATCAATTTGGAACACTGGAACAAATTTTTTGTTTTTTTTTATTATTAGTGGGTTTGCTTTTGAACAAAAATACTCTCGTAACTCAGTTTGTATAGTTAAAGGTTGAATCACACGAATACTTCATACATACACATATCACGCCTTTATCTCTTGCGGGGTAGGCAGAGCGTTAATGGCCTTAAAATGCCATGTCTGAAAAATATTTGTGGGCCGTTTCAGTCAACTCTTGTATCACTAAATAGTGAATACACATGAATCCCTCGGGTCACTTAGTCGCCTTTTACGACGCCTTTTTTTATTTTGAACTCTGCTGATCACCCCTTGAAATTATTTCATAACTGTAAATGGACCTTTACCAGGCTTTATCGTAACTTTTTTTTTCATAACTGTTAATGGAAATGTTTCATATTTCCAGATCCACTTGGCTTGAAAAATGTTGGTCAAATACGCACCGTCAGTTTTCACCCAGAACTGTTTTATGTCAATTTGTGACTCATTTTCTGTGTAATACGTGAAAGTGGGTGAACAATCACTTTGAATAAACAATAGTGCTTTGTGAAGCAATTTAAAGCTCGCATTCATAACGAGTGCGCTTTGTGCAATGAAAAATAGATGTGAATGTAAAACGAATCGTAAGTTCTCAGTATGCTATACAGTGGAAGCCTTAGTGCAAACTTCTGCGTGTTTACAGCAAGTCTAGCTTTAAAATATTACGAAAACTCGAAACTCATCAACATCAAAATCAACAGCCACATCAGTCCACAGCTGGATATTGGCTTGATAACGGGTTTTTCCATACTCACCACGCTTGGCACGTAGATTGGCGAGCGCAGTGCAAGATTTAGCATTCACTGAGAACGAAAGACTGAGAAGTGAACTCTTTGTGAATTTAATTCTGGTCTGGTTACGACATCCGCAAGAAGGATGGTTTTAGTTCTTTGGAAATCACGTTAAGCCGTTGGTCCCGGTTGCTGTCTATGATTACTTAGACGGCGGTCGTTACACAACCATGTCAGAGGCCTACTAGTAGTAGTTAAGCAGTTGGAAAACTCTGACACCAAGGTCCATCGGGTTGTACGTCGACTCGGAGTTCCACAAGAAAAGAAAAAACTGGAAACGCTGTGCATAATTGTTCGAAAGAAAAATAAAAAAGGATAAGTTCTTGGAAGAATTTATCCTTTAGTCGCCGGTATCACACGGACACGAGAGATCGCGCCCTATGGCGTACCCTGGGGGTGGCCCCCGTCTAATGGTGAATTAAAATAAGCTGACGTATATATCACACGGAATCCCAAGTTTACCTTTGAGACATACTGCAAATTCAAAATTGTATTTCGAAAAGTGCTCGTTCAGGTTATGCTTAAAGAAAAACTCTATGTACTAAATATTTGATAATCTGAAAACATTGAACAATCATTTTCGATCCCGAAAGTTTTCTAAGTTATGATGTGATAAGTACACTTGGGAACATGGGTACGGACGGACGAAGTTTTTTGCATTGTTTATACATTTTATGAAATATCGATAAAAAGTTCGGTTGACGAAACTTAAGATTATTATGGTAAAATAATGAAATCGAAATTTGTTTACATTTGCAAACATTATATGCTATTTAAGCTCTGCCTATCCTGCAAGGGATATGGGCGTGATATATGTATGTATCATTAATTTATTATGTTACATGTACATTTTACACACACACACATATCACGCCTTAATCCCTTGTGGGGTAGGCAGAGCGTAAACGACCGCCAATACGGACATTTACGCCACGTCTGACAGATATTTGAGGGTCATTAGGAAAATTGTCTATCGCCATTGTGTCAGGTTGTCAGCCCATCGCCTACAATTGTAATACACGCCCTCAAGTCTCTTAGTCGCCTCTTACAACTCCCTCGGGAAAGAGATGGGGTGATGCTATTCTAAGCCGGCATCACACGGCACATGTACATTTTAAATTTTATTTATTGAAACTTCTACACTGTAAAAGAAACTATTCAGAAGGCTGAAAACCTCTTGAAACATGCTTATAACCTGGTCCTTTGGTAACTCTGGCAGGTATGTGACGACAAGGGTCGTTATAAGCAGCTAATGTTATCCACATTTTGCGTCGGCACGCGCCTGCGGCGTGCATCGGAATTATCTTGCAGCTCAACATTATGTTGGCTGCGGGATTTCAGGATGAGTTTACCTTGGCACCTGCTTTATAGTGTGGATAAAAGTGTTTATCTGAAAGTATTATTAGTTATTTGGGCCGTGTGATGCCGGCTTAGAATAGCATTGCCCTATTTCTTACCTATGGGTGTCGTAAGAGGTGACTAGCGGACTCGAGGGTTAGATGTGTTTGCAATTTTAGGCGATGGGCTGACAACTTGTAACTTTAGTGACACACAGTTATCTGATTGACCCTCGAACTTTTGTCAGACGTGGTGTTAATATCCGTTATACGGCCGTAAATTCTCTGCCTACCCCGTAAGGGATAAAGGCGTAATTTATGTATGTTAGTAATATTAGTTGTAGTTGCATAATCATCTTATGAAATGCCGATTTGAAAAGAGATGTGTGGCTTAGAAGAGCATTACGCCATTTATTTCTCGTAGATATCGAAATAGGTGATTTAAGGGCTCGAGAGTTACATGACGTGTAACAATTTTAGGCGATGGTCTGACGACCAGTCATTATGACAATACACAATTATCTGAATGACCCTCATATGTTTGTTTGACGTGGCGTAAATTTCGTTTTTTACGGCAGCTTACGCTCTGCCTACCAAGAGATATAGGCGTGATATATGTAATAGTGTTGATCTGGAAGTAAATTATATTAGTTGTTACAATTTTTGCATCATCATCTTTTAAGAATGAATAGAAGAAGTACTATAAAATAAAGGAGAAGTAAGTAAGCAAAAACACTTTAATGCACATTCAACATGAACACATAACCGGAAATTCCTGAAAACTTAAAATAAAAATGCGCAAAGGTGGCCTTATTGCAGAATGCGATCTCTACCAGACAACCTATATGTGAAGAAGAAATCAAAGAGAAGAAGGGAGCATAAAATAAAGTTAAGATTAGACAGTTCCCATTGATGAACATGAACCATATTATTATTGTAAGGGAATTTTTTCTTAACTGACTGCTAATGTCTATTAAATTTAAAGAATTCCCTCACTATCATTTAATTTTGATACGTAGAAAACACCTCAAAACTACCTTAGGCCTTCAAAATTTGATTGGTTCTAATTAGAAGAAATCACGCCACAAACGTACAAAATAGCCCTCCTATTTTGTCGTAAACAGTTAGAAACATAAAAAGCTCTCACACTCATAAAATATTCTTCCTGCACTACATTTTCCGCCTCTATTGTATTTTTTTTACATCATTAGTCATTCCCATTTGAATTACAGCACGAGAAATAACGCGGTTTATCGCACGAACATGATGAATCAACTCGCGACTAAACATAAATCATGACCGCCGAGTAACAATTTATTTTATTTAACATAAAATGCCCCCAGGACCTGTGTGGAGTACAAGTGTTCTTGAATAAGGGGGCACAAAACAACATAGTTTCTGTGGTTATCACGCCTATAATCCGCTAAGGGGTAGGCTGAGCGTAAACGGCCGCAAAAAACGTAGATTCACGCCACGTCAGACAAATATTTGAGGGTCATTCAGAAAATTATGTATCGCCATAATGACAGGTTATCAGTCCATTGCCTGAAATTGCAATACACACCCTAGCGTCCCTTAGTCGCCTCTTATGACTTCTGTGGGAAAGAAATGATGTGATGCTATTCTAAGTGGTATCACACGACATTCTGTGGTTAAGATTTGTCTAGATGCTTAGGTAGTATTGGGCTTGCCCCGCTCAACCCCCCGTTGTTGGTGTTACATACTAGTCAAACTGACATATGTACACCATGACCACCATGTATGACATAAACTGTATTTGACTTAATGAAAATAAAAAGCTGAAAAAATGTTAGCGTCGGCCAGGGATTGAACTCCTTTGGAGTACCGCCCCACCGCTCTGTCGCCATTTCTTATATTTGAGTATTTTTTGATATTTATTCTATGAGGGACAAGTCTTGTTGTTGGCGTTAAATACTAGTCGCACGGTACAAAACTATACTTGTTTAATTAATTATGATGTACTTTGATTATTTGTCTTTAGTAGAAACCTAACTAATAGAAACCACTCGAATTGCTTACTACACGAATAAATTCACAACTATCTTTCCTATACTGATTTAAAGTAGTCTGGCACATGAAAAATTTAATTGCTTATCCTATTCTACTAATAATTATAAATGCAAAAGTTTCTATGTTTGTTTGTTTGTTTGATACTTCTTTACGCTAAAACTACTAAACAGATTGGAATGAAATTTGGCACACATATAGAAGGTAACATATCATATGATAGTTTTCATGAGTACGCGGGCAAATCCGCGGGTAACAGCTAGTTTCTAAAACATACCAATTAGTATATTTATACACATATCAAGCTTATATCCCTTGTGGGACAGGTAGAGCGCAAATGGTCGTAACCATGGGTGTCACGTTTGACAAACGTTTGAAGGTCATTCAGAAAACTGTGCATCCCCATAGTGATAAGTAGTCGGCCCATCGTATTAAATTGCAATACTCATGTAATCCTCTAGTCCTCTACGTAGTAATAAGATACAATAAAAAATTGTTAAGAAAGAAAATGAAAAGATATAAAATATATTTAAGCAGGCCGTTTTTACGCAGGATTGATGGATGAGTACAATTTCAAATATTGTTGTGAAAAAGGTGGATCTTAAAAAAAGTCTGTCTTCACTATTTTTGTGCCGAGCCATGCTCAGAGTAGAATTAACCGATAATTTGTCTACGTCTCCATTCCTAGGAGAACTTGCTTTTTGCCGAAACTTTCTCACTGAAATAGTATTTGTGACTGAAACCTTGAGTATTTACAGTCTTACATCTACTACATAATTCATTTTCTTTCTTACTGTGTGGGTCATCGAGTCGACGAGCGACCCAAACACTTAATCAAATAATAATGTCAATAAAAAACAAAGCTAAAAAACAGCCACAATATTCCACTGCTGCACATGAGCCTCCAACTGTCGGGGGGTATTGTCATACTCACCACGCTTGGTAGGCGGATTAGCGAGCGCAGTGCAAAATAACACATTCACGAGGAGCGTTCCTGCCGTTTTATTTCCGTATGGTTTTTTATTTTTGGTTTCTTTGGGAAACTCACAGCTTGAATAATAGCAGTAGTTAGATTCAACAAAAAATAAACTTATAGCCAATTAAAAGATTCCACCAGTAGGTATATTAGATTATTTGTATACTTTATCGGACATAATACAAAAGGCGGGCCTAATACCACGCGGCATTCTCTACCGGGTAACACTAACCAGAGGGTAAACAGAGAGAAAAGGACATGATTTTCACGACACCAACGAGTAGAATTGGGTCGATGCTATTCTAAGCCAACACTGCACGGCATTGAAAACTTGGTTAATCACACAAAGAAAATAATTCTTTAAAAAATGATCAAAACGATTTCTAAGTTAATTCTGCATTTGGAAATCTAATCTTCGATTGATTTTGTCACGTAATTCCGATTGAAGTTACAAACTTTGAGCTTGCCAGTTCACGAAACTCACAAATCAACGTAACATTTCCTTTAGCGTAGATTTGGAGCGATCATTCACTTTTAGTACCTTTAATGTAACGTTTCCAAATTATACAGCCAGTGAAATCCGATACTGGGTCGAGCTACTTTGTACAGAAATTCCTTGAATACATTAAAACTTAAGCAATATTAAGTACAAGTTCGGAATCATACCTGCATGGAACTACCAGAGAGGACTTAGTTGCTAAGGCGGTTCTTCTATTTGTCGTTCACCGCTGGGTATTAGAAACGCACCGTAACGTATGCGTCTGTCAGGCAAATTCCGGTTTTATTCCCATACAAATACGGCTAATGTGCGTCTGCCTTCGAGCAACACGGCCTTCCGTCTCGTTCCGGCCGTCGTTGCTCGGAGGCGTCTGCCGTTTGACAGTGAAACTCACCATTGCCATATTTCTGTGGAAATAAGATCGGAATTCGCAATTTCTTTTCACCAGACAGATGCATGTGTTACGATGCGTTAAAAAAACGCAGCGATGGACGACCAATGGGAGAACCGCCAAAAGTACTAGTTCGGAATCATACGTGTATGAAACCACCACCGCCGCCGTCAATACTTACTTTGTGATGGAACTACCAGCGAACACTTACTTGCTAACCAGAGAAAAGTCAAGCTTCTGTTAAAATTTCAGGACTAAAGTTTACATCACCTGCGCTAATACAAAACTTCCACGTCCAACGTCCATAATATACGACGGCGGATGAGGCGCTGTAGTAGTGCTCCTGACTACATTGTTAAGGTTCCGGGTTCGGTTCCAGGTGGGGCACTATTTGATATTATCACTTTGTGAATTTATTTTCAGTCTGGTAAGGACATTTAATACTGAACCACCTGATTGTCCATCAGAAAGATAGTACCGATATGCCGTCGATCCCGGTTGCTTGCTATGATTACTTAGATAGCGGTCGTTACACAACCGTTAGATACCTTGTAGTAGTAGTAGGCGGATGAAAAACTCTGACACCAGGGTTGATCGGGTCGTTCGTTGACTCAGTTCTCATACAATGAAAAATATAAGAAAAAGACTATACACTTCTATAAGACCTAATGCCAAGCCTTAACAATATGCCCAATTTTGTATTTTCTGTGTTTAGGTGTATAAAACAGACGGAAGTCTACTTTCTTTCACTAACGAGTTCCTTTTTTCAACCCTGACAAATTCTAAGCACGAAAAAATGCCTTCATAAGATCTTTCAAGCCTCGTTCACGATTTCAAATAAATAAATGCCTTTGTACACAAATCCGAAATTGTTCCTCTCCAATTCGTTAGTTTTAAGAAGCTCTCATTCTGACGAGAATTGTGCAATTTCGCATCGGTAAGTAGGTATGCTATCGAGTGGAAAGTTTAATATTTGAAAATAGTCAGGGCATGACAAGTTGGATTAAGGATAATGTTCCGAATGGACACATATGCAAGGCATCGGTCTCATTAGCGTTTAGGAGGGATGATGATATACGCCAGTAGGCCGAATGACGACTGCGAGAATAAGGCTAGTTTCCTGGTCGAGTGTTATGACCAGGGAAACGACCGTTCTATTCGGACATGTTTAGAAAATATTTATAGAGTGTAAGGGACAACCCTCCAAATACTGAAAGAGTGCATGTAGACCATAAAACTGAACAACTTTCCCCTAGGAACATATGTCAGGAAACGACAAAAAATATTCGATCTGCCATACAAAATCACGATCAGCTGACTGCGTTTAATTTTACTATGGGAAGTCGTTTTTTTTGTCATTTCTTGAAATATATTTTTATTGAAAGTTGTTCAGTTACATTGTCTTAATGCACCCTATCATTATTCGGAGGGTCGTCTTTTACACTCTGTATATTTGCGATCGGCAGAATAACTTCGATACCGCGTTTCAGGATTTGTATGTGGAGCGCACGCTGCCACAAGTGTATTGCGACAACTCTTATTAGTTTTGCCCTCTACAAACTTTGCGATGAAATGATAGGCAGGCAAAACAACCTGTACTTTTTCGTTAATTGGTAACTATCCTGTATAAATATGTAAAAAAATAAATGAATATTTAACTCTGGATGAGACACACAGCGCCATCTAGCTCTAATCTACCCATTAAGTAAAAAAGGGTATAATTCTTCCAATGTTAATAAGCAATTCTTGTCCATACCACTATAACTTCAACAGCAGCAAAAGTCTACAGTTGGACATGAGCCCCCCCAATCAGGGGGTGTTTGCCATACTCATTACGCTTAGCAAGCGGATTGGCGAGCACAGAGCAAGTTGTTATATTCACAGGAACGCTGTTGCTTATTCCCTAGATTCATCACTTAGTCGCCTTTTACCAACTACTACTGGTAACCTACAACCACTGGTAAAATGGTATGCTATTCTTAGCCCACATCAAACGGCAACTGGTCCCATACTTCTAAAAGTCTTAAATAAGCAAAAGAAAACAAGAAATCATTTTTTTATCAAGTTCTTTAATCACACACGCATATAATTTTTTTCAGAAATATATCCTACATCCGGCTTAAAGATATTGAAATATTTTCCAAAGCTCCATTCTATTTCTTATCAATCACATTTGCTCCTGATATCCATTGTGAATCATCTTCAGCCACTCAACCTTATTTTACAAAGGAGATAGTATTACGAGCACATCTCACGGTTCAAATGAAATTAAATATAGGAAAATCAAAGCACACGGTACAAGACTCTTCCATTTGAAGCGGTATGTGAGTCGTTCTTCATTTGAATAGAACTCTAAGCTTTGAAGGTATATTGCTTTATTCAATATTTCCTAGCTTGTAATAAAAAAAGCATTTAAGTTGAGAAAAATATTTTATCCTGGTTCACCCAGTTAACGTCTGTCGCTGCGTATTTTAAAGCACCGTAACGCAGATGATAAAAAATTGCGAATTCCGATATTATTACCATATAAATATGGCTACGGACTACGGGGCGTTCACGGATGCGTCTGTCAAACAAATTGACAAGTAAGAGGACTTGACTTACTCTTATATAGCTTTTTTCATGAATAAGCTAAAGTGATAAGTGGATAAGTATCTGATAATAAGCTGAGAAAATTTTGCTTTCCAAAATAGGCCATTCTGTCCTGTGGTTAATATATCCATGTTATACAGTACCTTAACTACACGCTCGTATTCCTATTTAATTCAGGCAAATATTTTCAGATGAGTAAAGTTCTACTCGTGAAACCGAACAAATTTCGGTCGAAAGGTCAAAATACAAAGAAAAGTACTTGTAATTGTAATACAAAAGTGTTAAAAACTTTGACACTTGGTATAGAAGGTTGAATTTTTTTCATATTTAGATTCTGTTCCTTGCGGAAAATTGTGTTTTATGAGTTGAAATCACCCTGAAATAATTTGCACAAAATTTTATTGTATTTTTTAAGTTAGTCACTCCCCAGGTCCCGTAATGCCCTGGGCGGGTGTTCTATGCTTAGATCTTTAAAGCTACGTCACTGATTTTGATGTAGATTCTTTTAAAGGATGAATGTTTCAAAGGAAAGGTAAAAACCTTTCAGGTACAGTAAATGCCGAGAATATCTTGTTACCGTGGGAAAACGGTTTTCAGCGGGTAAAACTGCTGAGCAAGCCACTAGTAAATTTTACAAGGATGCTAACTTATGTTACCTTCATATTTTTGAAATCAATTAAGTTTTGAGTGATAACAAGTTATAACCTAAAAATACAACGAAAATTTCACAAAAAACAACTGCTTCGTCAGCTTTTAAGATGAGGGGAGCATCGTCATCAAATATTAACATAATGCGATTTACATATTCTCAAAATCAATATCTACTTACGAGTACATGCATACGAAAAATTTCTATTAGAAAAAGTGTACAAGAAAGTATTATTGAATTGAATTGAATTATAGTAGTTTATGCAACTGTCGTATAATGGGGGTCATTAGAATGCGAGTGTCTGTTTATCACACGAGGCGCAGCCGAGTGTGATAATAGTTTGACACGAGCATTCTCATGCCTAATTATAGCAGTTGCATACACTATTTTATCTACACTCTCCAAAAAAACTCAGAAACACTTTTCTAAACGTACGCACCGGCCATTGCAAGGCCCGATACAAGGACAAATTCAATACGAGAACGTAATATGGCTAAATATGAATTTTTGAAAAATCTATACTTTAGCAGTTGTTTAGATGTGGAGTCTTAACAATAACTTAACTAAACAACTGAACAACATCTGAACAACAACTGAACAACATCTGAACAACATCGTAACAACAACTGAACAACATCTGAACAACATCGGAATAAATTCTGAACAACAACTAATCAACATCTGAACAACAACAGAACAAAAACCTATTAAAACAACTGAACAACATCCGAAAAATTACCGTACAACAACAACTGTCAGGTGCGGCGGAAGATAGCGATTTGAGTATTGGAAAAAAAAACTTCGTTTCATTTCTCAACTTTATCGTATTAAGAGTTTTCTCATTAAGTCATTACGCTTCTGTAATTTATAGTAAGGCCGTACGCTCGCTCACGCGGTTTCACGCGCGGGACGTCCCACGCGGGCCAGATTTGACAAAACACAAGATTGGCGCCCCGTGACGCGGCCTGCGGTCACCCGCGCCGGGGCTTCAACAACCCGCGACATAATATAACGCGTACGAACACGACGACACTTGCCATATTACAACTACCTTGGCACTATGCGCCTTCTAAATTTGGACGGGTAATAATGGCGGCGATGTCAGACCGCCGCGCGGATCCCGCGAGACCGCGCGCGGCCTCACGCGCGGGCTGGTATTCCTGGTTATACTCTACCTGTGTTCTGAATCGATCAAGCCGTTCGAGCGTGAAGAGGTAACAAACATACGTACATTTACACACACACAAACTCTCAGATTTATAATATCAGTCCAAATTGTTCGGCAAGTATAATGTCGTAACCAAACTTGAGGGAAATCTACACAGTGATAAATTATCACCAATTTTGATTCGCCCTTTTTAAATGTAACTAGGGATCTTCAGATGTGGAGAACAAACTCAGGCCAGTGGCCAGAATCTCAGAATAGGCTTATTTTTTCGACAGTATCAGCTGATGAATTTTATAGCTTAGAACCAAATCATTACTGGATGTAAAGAAAACGAGTGTGATTTTGGTAATAAAATCCGTAATAACGATTTAGCGATATGGCCTCCAAAGGAGAAGAAAAACACTGGAAGACGTTATAAACCATAAATCGCTAGTACCTTTTAATGTTTCTTTCTGATCTTTTGTTCTTCTAAATCTTTTCACCACGAAATAAAGATCGCAACCTTTCTTTTTGGAGCTCCTCCTCGCTCGGACTAAACTGGCCAAATTAAGTGGCGGTTAAAAATTAAGGCTAGGGTGTCCCGCCCACCGTTGGTTCCGGGACAAAATGAGAGATAGGCGGGGCCGCTGTCCCGGACAGAAGTTTTATTGCACACAGAGTGGCCAGCAGTGAGAGAAAATCGGTAATTTTTAACGGTGATTAGAGCCATTTTGGGCAGAATTTTTGAAGGGAAAAGACGCGCGGTGTAGTAGAATTTAAAGTGTTGAAAATGTTCGTCTTATTTTGATTTGTTGTTCTATATCTAAACTATCTTAAGGCTGTTGAGTAGGTAATACACAGTTCCTTTTATTTTACATTCTTTTAAATAGATATAAATAATACTCGAAGGGACTCGAGGGTGTGTATAGCAATTTTAGGCGATGGGCTGACAACCTGTCACTATGGCGATACACAATTTTCCGAATGACCCTCAAACGTTTGTCAGACGTGGCGTAAGTGGCCGTTTTTTCGGTCGTTTACGCTCTGCCTACCCCGCAAGGGATAAAGGCGTGATATATGTATGTATGTATAAATAATACTTTTCTTTTGCATTAAGTAAATTCACAAGTACTTAACTACTTAGATCATGAGTCTATCTAATCATGCTTAAATCCTAACTGCGCGATACTTCCTATTAAACTTTTTAGTTTGGCGAGAACTTTAAATGTTTCACCATGTCTTTTGGCAAAAAAAAAGTGTCTTGTAAAGTGACGTGTCTACACTTTGCATCTTTGCGATATGTCAAGTTGCTTCGCGTCCCATCGCGTCGTTTCTCAGAGGTTACTGACCTTAAGTGTATTTTAAAAGCTTTAGCTTTATTGCAACGCTTTTTATTTTAAATAAATTTTATTGAGAACCAATTCCCTAAAACAGTCGTTTAGATTTACGAGTAAAAAGTTGTTGAATTTCCTCTATAACTGGGGTTGGTATTGGTCCGATAAAACTCCCTTATTATAAGGCCCACCCGTTGACTCGATCAGAACTTTGTAAATAAATTATGTAAGTTTCACTGGCGGCTACAAAAATTAATTGGGTTAAAAGCCTGGCGTTATTAAAGCAATAATGTTTTATCCCTTGCTAAAACATTCTGAATTAAATTGAAGTTTACTGAAAGTCAATAAACTTAAATAACTAATCTTTGTGAAGTCCAATAAAGTCTGCGTAGTTTACTACTTGTACTTCTCGTCGAACTTACAAAAAAAAACCGTCTGTTTTTGAGTATTAAGGTGAACCTCAATTTTACACACATACATACTCATATCACGCCTTAATCCCTTGCTGGGTAGGCAGAGCGCTAACAGCCGTAAAAGTACGGTCGCTATCGCCATGTCTGACAAATATTTGAGGGCCGTTTAAGAAAAGTCGTGTATCACTATAGTGACAGGGTGTTAGCCTGTCGCCTAAAATTGTTATACACATGAAACTTTCGAGTCACTCAATCGCCTCTTTCAACACCCACGGGAATGGGGTGATGCTATTCTAAGCCATCATCACACGGCTCACCTCAATTTTAGGACACCTAAATGGTAATGTCTGAGGATTTAATCAATTCAAAAAATAATGATTCATTAATTAGATTATAATATTAACCATCCTTAACCTTAACCGAAATGACCAATTTTTAGCACAGAATTGTATGTTTTCCCGCGATTTAAGTAGACTATGTATTATTTAATGTGAAAATTTATCCGTATATAATTTCATCTAAATCCGTCAACCCGTTTGAGTATGGAGAGGTAGCCAATACACGAACTTTCAGATTAATGATAATAGTATGGATGTGGGCAGTATTTATACATTTGATCGAAGGTATTTTATTCAAGGGGGGAGGCCTACGTCCAGCAATGGATTGCTATAGGCTAATGTATGTATGTATGTATTATGTATTTTATCCAATGTTTGGACACATGCTGTTTAGACTGATCGATTGGAAAAGTGAATTTATGCATCCTATAGGTAGTACACGAAATTTTACGCTCTAAACCACCTGAATCGTATGGTATTTCTTGTATTACCATTACTAACTAGAGTTTATGAGATTTTAGACGCACTATTATATACCTTTACATAGAAGGAAAAACTAATTTGAAGAAGATAAGGACTGATTGCGGGCGACATGCTTCCTAAGGGGAAAAGTTTAGTTTAGTATCGTTCTATAGTGCGTGACGTAGATAACTAAGAATATCTAGCATGTTAAAAAACATGATACTATTGTAAGCAAGTAATATGATCTGAGTAATGTGATGTTGCTAAGCAATGTTATCTAATATTATTGATATCGATTCTCTATGGGTCCAACATGCCGATGATTTATACTTTCAACTATATAAACCCAACTAAAATTATTTAAGATTAAGTCCAGTAATAAAACTACGTTTGTACTAAGGACAAGTGTTTCTCTCGACACCTCCCTTCATTTCAAACAAAACTTTTTGTTTCGCTCTAAAAAAACAAATGGGTCCAAAACTGCGTCGTATTTTCAGCACATAAGTGAATCTTGAATTTATTTCCTGTTGGATACCGTTCGAATTTCTTAGAATCGTAAAACCTTATCCTTGGCTCGTAAAATGTTATCCCTCGCCTTGGGGCAAGTGGGGCTCGTTCGGCTCGTTCCCAAATTTTAAGCTTCGGGATTGGAGAGATGCGGTATTACCCCATAAGCGAAAATGTAGGGGAATGTATGATAGAAAGGATTGTGAATATTTTCTTGGTGTTGATTAAGGTTTTGTATAAAGATATTCAAATATTTGTCAGACGTGGCGTAAAAGGCCGTTTTTTGCGGCCGTCTACGCTCTGCCTACCCCGCAAGGGATCATAAGTGTGATATGTGTGTTTGTATTAAGATATTTAAGAACTACTTGTAGATGAACCTCTTGAAGTTGCTTACTGTGTGATGAGGTGTGTAGATGGTGGTTTGATGGTGCAAAGCAAATTATAAACCAGCACAATCGCGAACAGCTGGTGCAGGTGTTGCTTGTGTGTTTCCTGGTCTTTTGAAAACACCAAGAAGTCGTCCAGGTAGGCGTAGGTGAAGTCCAGACCCCGTAACATTTCATCCACGAAGCGCTGAAACGTCTGTTCGGCATTACGAAGTCCGAACGTCATGTATGGAAATTCGTAAAGACCGAACGGCGTCGTGATAGCGGTCTTCGGGATGTCGTCTTTGAATACTGGGATCTGGTTGTATGCCTTCACCAGGTCGATGGTTGAAAATACCTTGCAACCAGCTAGGCAGTGTGCGAAATCCTGGATGTGTCGGATCGGGTACTTATCTGGGACGGTCCGGGCGTTCAGCATCCTGTAATCGCCACAGGGGCGCCAACCGTCTTTCTTGGGCGCAAGATGGAGAGGGGATGCCCATGATGATTCGGAAGGTCGACAAGTACCGCTCTGTAACATGGCCTCAAATTCGGCCTTAGCAACCTTAAGTTTGTCCGGTGCTAGCCTGCGAGGTGCACTGCATACGGGTGGCCCAGGTGTGGTTCTGATATGGTGTACAGTGTTGTGTTTAGGTGTGCGATGAATGCCATGAGGTCGTGTGATCTCAGGGTAGTGTTCGAGTAGTGTGTAATACTCAGAATTACCTGTAACTACCTTGACTGAAGAAACCTCATTTGAAAATTGTGCGAGTAAAGCCGCGACCGAGAGCGTTGTATTATTATCGACCAGACGCTTGTTTCTTACGTCGGTCATGAGATTATAATAGCATAAAAAATCCACGCCTATTATTGCCCTCGTCACATCTGCAACAATAAATTGCCAAGTAAAGTCACGGCGCAAGCCTAGGTTTAACACAAGATTGTAGTAACCGTAAGTGCATATTTTAGAACCGTTAGCGGCGCACAACTCAAAATTTGTTTTCGCACGTCTCTCTTTAATTAAAGTTTTAGGGATAACACAAACGTCACTGCCAGTGTCCACCAAGAACTGTATTTTTGAGCGTAGGTCGGTGACGAATAAGCGACCGGAACCTGGGCAGCCGATGGCCGCTACTTGCGACTGCCCTGGGAGTTTCCCGCGTAGTCACATGGCGCGACGCATTTTGAAGCGTTGTTACCAAATTTGTTATGGTACCAGCAGATTGGAAACTTCCGGTAGTTCGACTGGGAACGCGTGGTAGAACGCGTACGGGAACGGGAACGCCTGTCGTGGTGAGAGCCGCTCCTGGTACGATGTCTCGATGTTCTGCCCATCCGTGACGTCAACGTCTGCACCTGTCGAGTCAGCGCTGCTATCTGGCCGGCCAACGTACTTGGACCTGCTGCACTCGCCTCTGCTGCTGCTACGTGGGGGTTGAGCGAGACTACGTCATGTATTCGGTCTGCCAGCTCAGCTACCTCGTCCAGGGGCAATTTAGCCTGCGACGCTATGATAGTTTGAGTACCGCTGGGTAGACGGCTGCTCCATATGGACCTCAGAAAGTCGTCAGGTACTTCGGGTCCCGCCAAATCCTTCAGACGCCGCAGGAATTGCGACGGCTTCCTGTCGCCTAGCTCCTCTCGCGTCAGTAGCTGATTTACTTTCTTCTCACGGGATGCAGAGAGTCTCTTCACCAGCTCAGTTTTCAGCTGCTCATACTTGTCAGTGGCACTGGCGAAAGTGGAGCTGGTGACTACATCTTCAACTTCAATAGCGTAGTTGGGGTCCAGCTGTCCAAAGGCATAATGGAATTTTGTCGTATCCGAGGTAATGCCCGATAAGACGAACTGGCTTTCCAGCTGGGCGAACCAGAGCGCCGGTTTCTGAGGGTAAAATGGCGGTACCCTCACGCCTACGCGATGTAGCTCGGATTTATCTCCGCTACCCGTTCCATTCGGATTTTTCTCGGTCATCGTGCACAAAGGAGTCACCAATGAAGTTGCTTACTGTGTGATGAGGTGTGTAGATGGTGGTTTGATGGTGCAAAGCAAATTATAAACCAGCACAATTCTTCTTAACACAAAACAGTTTATTGAAGTAAGAAATGAAGCAAGAATGATAGTCCACAGTATAGCACAACAGTACAGAAGGAGAAAGTTCAAGAGAGCACAGAATGAAAGTAAGCAGAGAGTATTGTTTATAATATTTAGCCAAAAGCAAAAGATCGCGTAACGAGTAGGCACTAAGTGTGGCGTAAGCAAGCGTGCGTTCCGCGTCGTGATAGTTTCTCGACTGGCGGGCGGGCGTCGCCTGCGCAGGCTGCAGCGGTCAGGTGGACGGGCCACTGCGGGGCATGCGCGGGTGCGGACCGGCAGGGTAATCGAACCGGCCTGCCTACGGCGCGCAACGTGTTAACTATATAAAACTAGAAACAGTTTGTCGCGCGGTTAGTTAAACAATATTTTTACTACTGTTATTATTACAATTTAAGTTAGGATGTAAATAGGTTATTAAGTAGTAAGAAGGTTATTGTACATATTATTTGATATTATATAAATCAACGTAAATAATAATATAGATATAAGCCTGTAAATAGTATTCAGTACTTATTAAAGTCAGTGACTAATCTACAAGGTCACCACACTCTCAAACAATTAACATAGGTAACAAAACATAAATATACTTTATTGCACAAAAACAAGAAATGGACATACAGATAGAAAAGAAAGAGTACAATATAGGCGGCCTTATAGCTAGGTAGCTAATTATTAACACAATATTTACACAGAATAAAGATTAAAAACAATCTTTTAATATAACATAATATATATACACGAGATAAAGCTAGGGGTAAAACCATCTTCCAGAGCGTGTCTGAGAGGCACGGTGCCACTGTACGGTTGCAATTGGTTGAATATAATATGATAATTTCATAAACATAAAGTTAATAACAAGTACGTATGAAATTAATTAAAAATATTGTATTTATTTCCACCTACGTAACGTTTTATGTTGAATACCAAATTTTTTAAAACACTTCCCGTGTTACGTTATGTTTTACGTTATATACGATAAGATACTCAGCAACTAGTACGTTTTGTTAATTTTTCTTATTAAATTATAGATAGTTGTCTGTTATGTGAACGGCAAGCTCACCTGCCCGCATTGCGCACGAGACTTCTTAGCAAAAATTGACTATAGTAGCCATCTCCGAGCGCATCAACGCCTCTTTGATTAGGAGTTGAAGTGGTCGCCATGGCCGAAATCGGCCGGAAAGATCATCATCATCATCAGTTGTCTGTTAGATTGCTCTGTGATGTCGGCTTAGAATAGCATCACCCCATTTCATACCCTGGGGAGTCGTTAGAGGCGACTAAGGGACTCGAGGGTGTGTATTGCAATTTTAGGCCATGGGCTGACAACCTACCACTATGGCGATGCACAATTTTCCGAATGACCCTTAAATATTTGTCAGACGTGGCGTAAATGTCCGTTTTTTGTGACCGTTTGCGCTCTGCCTACCCCGCAATGGATATAGGCGTGAAGTGTGTGTGTGTGTGTGTCTATTATAGATCGCTTGGTTTTAGTGATCTGTACAAATTACTGAAAACAAAAAGTCTAGATATTAAGCTCGTTCCTACTTCTTAGACAGATGGCACCAGCATTGAACTAAGTGAAGTATAGGTATTAATTTGTGGTTTACTCCACAATTAAACCCGGAACGGGGTCTCCGTCAGGCGCGTGTGACAGAGATCTACCGCGCGGCAGACGCCTGCAGCCGACCTGGCTCCGCACGTATCGACTAGTCGTTCCTGCGGATCCAGCCAGGAAGGCCGAGAGGGTGGCGCAGATCCTGGGCAGCCCTGCGTTTTCCATAATTGCGTCCCAGGCAACGCAGTGTCTGCCTTAGACACTGTTTAAATCGTCTGTCACAGACTTGTGAGGCCAATGATGATGACTCACTATCATTACATCATCAGCCTATTGCAGTCAAGGGTACGCCATAGGGCACGATCTCTCGTTTTCGCCATCCAGTCGCTACCAGCCGCCTTTTTTAAGTCATCGGTCCATCTGGCCGGACTCAATATTGTTATCTGAAATAAAGTTAAATGAAATTAACTTTATTCTATATAAGATACTTTTATTTACCCATATTTATGGAAGCCGAATAGAGTCGACCTTGTCTACAAAAACACAAAACTGTTATTCCAACAGAGGTTTAATTAAAAAGGGCAAACTTAATACAGAAACATGAAAGCAGACAACACACAATAACTGCATAGCTGCAGGCTGACCGCACCTGAAAATGACGTTCCATTCTTTAGGATATCATTGAGTGTGTGAGTGAATGGGCTCGTCGCTATGTGTCTGCTGGGGTGCGTTCACAATGAACAGTTCAGATTGAAGAAAAGGTATGAATGAATTACATTATTTTATTTTTAAATAAACAAGTAACATACATGGGTTAGGTGTACTCAGTTAAGGTACTTGTTGATTATTTGGAAGAAAGTTTAGCCTTCTACGTTTCGGCTGCTTATGGCAGCCTTCTGCCCGGAGGTCGACAGATCACGTACGCATTGCCGATTTAGCAATCACAGCTGACGGGCTGGCATATAAAAAAATCAAGAGTATTTATTCATAAAATAGAGTTTTGTACACATACAAGTTGTAACGGTAAGATAGGTTAAACATAATCAGATAGAGTTGAACAAATTTTGTTGTTAAACCCTGGTCTCCAAACTAAGCGAGAGCCTGGGTCATGGAAGTATGTCTAATGGATATTGTGATCTGTCAACCTCCAGGATATCACCACGTAACAAGATGTTTTCCCGCAGTACAGGCAAGGTTAGGCTAGGTTTGACAGTTTGGACTTTGAACCGTACTTACGCCGCGCGCATAAGACTTACATTGACAGTTTCAGTGTCTAACCGCGTGTGAGCTTGACTGTAGTATAGTAGAACATAATTCTCCTGACCACCATTTTAAAACCCAGTTGTAATACAATATTGCGACAGATATTTTTCAAAGAACAAGAGATTGAATGGGGGTGGTATGGGATCTACCTCCTAGCGGTCCACCCCGGGCAAAGGCAACACAGGCTTTCCTGTGGATAAGTCCGGCTGAACGATCCCACTAAGCGGTGGAAGGCTCCGCAAGGGGCCGCCTGCCTCGCGACCACTATCTCACCAGTCTGGCGCCAAATAGCTTGCTGCGTTCCGTCAGTGTGTGGGAGAGCCAGTGCCTTAACAGGTTTCTTCTGGGTGAGCTCGCTCCATCTTAGACTCTGTCTCTGTCCTATGACCTAGACTAGAGTCAAGAGCAAACCCATCATAAATAAAAAAATTGCTCAACGAAACACTGTTTCGTTCACATTTATACAAAGCAGTTCATTGAACTAAAGTATTTGTTGCGCAAAAGGATTAGTGGTCCTGAACGTACTCTTGTGCATGCAGACGACTAGCGAATGAGTTGCCCGGGGCATTCGGCGGCGTTGCCGGTGTCCACTGTACACTGCAAGGCCTGTAAAGATACGGGAAGCTTGTCTACGGAGAAGAAGACAGTTCAGTGAACTATTAAGGTTCGCGTTTTTTAAAAGTAAACCTGATCATACCCTCAAAACATCTAGTAAATTTTTTGTTCGTTAAAACTTTCTGTAACAACAATTTTGAATATTTTAAAAAAGATAACTCTGAAAAGAGACAGAGAATTTTATTTGAATTTCAATAAAAATGAAACGATACAGGGTGTAAGGGACGTTGTACCGAAAAGTTTGCAGGCATGATCAGAACATGAAAATGAACAGTTTTAACTATGGAACCCATGTTGGGAAATGAAAATAAAATTTTAATTTCCATTAAAGTCAGTCAGTTAATCAGAAATTTAGTATAAGAAGTAAATTTATTTTTCGTTTAACAACATAGTCTCAATAGCAAATATGTTCACTTTCATGGTCTGATCATGCCTGCAAAGTTTTCGGTACACCGTCCCTTACACCTCGTATAAGTCTTTTAGTTTAACACTCTTATATTTTGTACTTCAAAAATGGTAAAATGGATTCATCTATTTGTATTTTGCCCTAGAAAATGTGAAGTAAAATAATAAAAGAAACAACAACAACATTAATTTTCCAGAAAATGTTCTCAGCATGAAATATTGAATACATATTTGGCTGACATTAATCACGAAATGTAATAACAAAACTTGGTTACAGTTAAGGCTATAGAGAAAGCTGAAACGTGTTAGGCTTCTTGTCAATATTGGGTTCGAATGTAATCATACGTTCCAAAAACGTAATTCAACCTTAGTGTATAATTAAAAGGAGCTTTGAAACTTACCCATTTAAGGTAGAATGGAATTTTGTCTATGAAGTAGACAAGATCTTATAAAAATCTCGATGGAAAGTCCCGTCCCGTCTTTATATAATATTTCCGCAAAACAAAATATATTTGTCGGAGATCGATCAAACTCTGTTGGGTATTGGCTGAAATTAATTGACAGTTCGCAAATGATAACACTCGCATTTTCTTCTGTTCGAACGAAACGCATAGCCCTGGCAATACTTCGACATACTTGGTGCGGTTTATTTGCACAATGTAGGCTTTAGATGATAAAATAGACTGGAGTGACATAAGAAGTGTTGTACTACGTTCTCACAGTTCATTGTTGACTAGAAACGGAACGCAAGTGGTCGATGGAGTAAATAAGTTTGACAGTTCCGGTTAGTCTGTCGTTTTGAAGTGAGATTCAGAATCCGGTAAAATATTGGAATTCCTGTAGTGTTTGTCGGAACTGTGGCGATTGATGGCGAAGCCATAGATTTGTATTGCCAGTGGAATATTTGTGGAGATCATAAAGTGTGTGTTGGTTATCGTCGCATTAGCCCGAGGGTGCTGACATTGGTGACAGCTGCTACTTTGGTTTCCTGATAGAGTACTTCAGGCGGTGGATTGCAAGTATGTGCAATGTTTGAGGTTGCTGTTAATCGGCAACTGTGGTATTGTGAAGACACGTTGACGTTAATCAGCGTGTGTGTAAGTTTCATAGGTTGGTTTGGTAGATAGGTCAGTTGTAGTACGGTTACACCGTGCCTGACGATGACCTGCCTGGTTGAAACAGCCTCACCGTGGAAATTGACTACGTAATGATATCGTTGTTGTGGTTAATCATTTCAGTGGCTAGAGACAGCATTCACCAGTGCAGTATTCTACAGAGTTCGACGAGTATACGCCCACGAGGAGTTGTTTTGTATCCTGATGAAAGAGTGGTTATATTGTGATTTAAATGTCATCCAGAGTTGCTGGTTGATTAGTTTTGGGATCCATTTTTTATTCTTTTCTATAGTGGATCTGATGCAGTGTCATCCTGATAATCACGGCTCACGGCATGTTTTACCTGAATTATCAACTAACATTATATATTTTTAATAACGACTAGAAAAAGTTATTATCTTATATGATCCAAGTTCTTAAGGTCATGCTGATCATAAAGCAAGAAGGAAGGTATTCGATACTCCTATCTTGTGGGACATAGAGTTGACGAACAATCATATATCACGCCTTTATCGCTTGCAGGGTAGATATGTGTATGTATGTGTGAAACTTGACGAACAATCATATATCACACCTTTATCGCTTGCAGGGTAGATATGTATGAAACTTGTTGATAAACTAAATCATGAAACCGACTAATATTCAAGAACGAAGATAAACAAAATCAATCAAACCAGGAACGAAACAAGTGGAATGCGATGTAGCATCTAGATTTTAATTATTGTTGTGTGTAATTAATCTATTCATAGGATATGCATGTTTCGGTCCGGTTCACTGGTTTAATGCTCGGTAGGAAGCATTGTTACTGAGATAATGAATTTCTACCTCTATATTTTCTCTGAATAACAAAGAACATTTTAAAAAAAAGTATAAAATAAAGTAAATAAACTATTTTTATTGAGCTATGGAGGAAAGATAGGGATTGAACCAAAACAAAAGTCATCTCTAATTATGTCCATCAGCTATACTTTGAAATCTTCGAGCAACACGGTCTTCCGTCTCATTTCGAAGGCCGTCGTTGCTCGAAGTTTAAAATTTGATTTGATTTGCATTTTTTTTTCGTTTAGTCACCGACTCGTCTTAAGACCCGATGAACTCTGTTGTCGGCGTTTTTCAACCACCTACTACTAGTATCTGTTGCAATGAAATGGAACTTAGAGGTAAATATTCGCATGTTCACTTACTAACTAATAATTTTGTGCGTGGACCCGTAAAACTATGTTAATATCGTAATGTACCTAAACATGAAATTGAGAAATAAGGCTAATGATTGAAATCAAAGCGAATATGAGAGTTAAAATTTTGATTTTCTTTACTATCAGTCCGGTAACCTCGTTACACACAATTCACTCAATTTTATTTAAAGAAGGTTTATAGCGGTTGGTAGGGAAATAACTACAATCTAGCAGCACGGTCGTGCCCCTGCCAAGACGAGTCAAGCAAAGCGTGAGGACACTACCTACTTTTTCTCAAAGTGTTTCGTCGTCGTTATGGACCCGCTTTATTTTGGTTTAAGATATACCAGATTGTTCATTTTCTCTGAATAAGTTGTTAATAGTAATTATTAAACGTACAAATTTTCATTTGCAAAGTTTTGATGCTTTTATGTTTTTTTTAATATAAAATACGCCTAATTCGTTACTCACTTATCTACTGACACATCAGATGATGATCAAAATGTGAGGGTACCTTTTGAAGCGCTAAAAAAGCTGAAAATGAAATGAAGGGTAAAATTAATTTACAAAAAACAAGAAAAACTCAATATATTTCCTCCCAACCTCCAGTATTGGTGGTGGAAATTTGTACTAAAGTTTCACACCTTTTACGCTAGAAGTCATATATTTGGTACCTATTAGAAGAGATTTTCTTTGTACCTACTTTAAAAAATAAATGGAATCCCACAAAAAAAAACCTCATGTAAAATGTCGCCAAGATGAGTGCACATTATGGTTTAACCTGTGAAAAATATATCAGATCTCAAGTAGTGCCAAGCTTCTGAATTAAAACGCCCTAACTCTACCAAACTAAATTTTACAAACTCTACATCCCAATCAAAATATACGGTTGGGCCGTTTTGATATATACTTCAAAAACATGTTACATAACACGTAACTTCAGAAACAAGATATTAATATGTCAAAAATGCGTTCTATAAGCCTTCGTGATGGTAGCGGAACGGCAGAAACCATACATTTTGACATCTTAGTCAAAATGTATGGTTTCTGCGAGTATATGAAATACGGGTATAGGGCATACTATCTGTTGTATACAAATTCAGTAACTTGTTTCTACTTGAGATCTGAAACCTTTTTTAAAATATAAGCCTGAAAAATATGTTTTTTAATATCAACTAAAAGCTTAATGCAAAAGGAAAAGCAGTGTTAAAATTAAAATATTCTGTATGCTTTAAAATGTGCCAAATGTGATAAGATAAGCCCTTGGCTGTTGCATTTTCCGTAATTATTTTAATAACTTTAGTTTACTATGAACGAAGTTTATTTTATTCTGCACACGGGAATTTGAATTATTTACCTACAATGTGCCTAGAAAAACTAAAAAAGCACAAATTTTAGTTTTTAATAAACACACAAAGCATTATGACTTTTTATATCACAAAAGCTGCAATTGCCGCAGTATTTAAATTTTTGCCCAACATTTGCAGAGGCAAGTTGAAATTGTAACAGTTCTGAAAACGCCTGTTATAATTAGCGCGCATTTAACAGCGCCACCTACCGTGCACGACGGAAATGAGCGAACGGCAGGCGAGTGCGCGTTTCCGTAGCAAATCATCGTTTGAACGAAAATACTTGCGCAATTTTTAAAACAGCTGAGTCGTTTTTGTCCTTGAAGACATTCACCTGTACAATTTTTAGGGACGCCATATTTTCATTTTAGTTAAGCTTTTTATTTATTATCCGCAGGTTACACTATCTAACCTGCGCGAGCTGGTGGTCTGAGCATTGGCTTCAGTAATCGGTATCTAGTTTGATTCTCCGGGGAAACACTAAGTCGATATTTGACAATATAACATACGGGGAGTTTCATGGTCTGAAAAAGGTCAGTAGTAAAAAAAGTGCTATCACCATGAAACCAATGAAACTCTTCTCCTTTGGATGTTTCGCCGACAGAACTTTTCATTATTATCTTTATATTAAAGACAATTCAGATAGCTTTTTGGCGAAAAAGATAATAATGAAAAGTTCTGTCGGCGAAACATCCAAAGAAGAAGAGTTCTATTAGGGAAACGGACATAAATATAATGTCCTGTCGGCGAACAGTACATTGACGAACGAGTCATCGGAGAACGGTTGCGGAATCTCCGAATGCACCCTATCAGTATCCGGAGGGCTGTCCCTTACACCCTGTATACTTACTTTGTTGTCTATCAAAGTTAAGTGAGACAGCGATCTTTACACAACCATGACAGTGGTCCTAGAAGTAGTAAGTAGTTTGAACACGCTAGGTTTATCGGGTCGTTTGTGATCTTGGTACCCGTACACATACACACATCACGCCTTTATCCTTTGCGGGGTAGGCAGAGCGTTAACGGTCGCTATCGCCACATCTGACAAATATATTTGAGGACCGTTTCAGAAAAATTGTGTATCAGCATAATTACAGGTTTAGCTTTTCGCCTAAAATAGTAACACAAATGAAACCCTTAGTCACCTCTTACGGCTCCCGCAGGAAATAAATGGGGTGATGGTATTCTAAGCCGGCATCACACGGCACTCGGTGCCCCTTATGACATTATAATGAAGTTTTGGTATACAGGGTGAAATTTTACTAGTGAACGATAGTGTAAACTCAGCAAAGGCCGGTGATAAGATAAGGAACAACTTTCTCTAAGGAACAAAGGTTGGTATAAATATGAACAAAAATTTTGGACTTCCCTTCCACAAATGCCGATCAGCTTATATACCAACTATGAAAGCTCAAAATATTTTTGACATTTGTCGACTTATGTTCCTAGGGGAAAGTCATTCCTTATCACCAGCCCATCCTCTGCTTTCAGTATCCGTAACTTATAAAATTTCACCCTGTATATCTGAATTTATGAAGATTACTTCAATTCGTCGTCTGTGGCAGACGATTTAATCAGTGTCTGAGGCAAGACTTTTCACTTCCCGTGTTGGTATCCACGTGACGCGGGTGAAGTGTCCTCTCCACAGACACTGCGTTGCCTGCGACGCAATTATGGAAAACGCAGGGCTGCCCAGGATCTGCGCCACCCTCTCGGCCTTCCTGGCTGGATCCGCAGGAACGACTAGTCGATTCGTGCGGAGCCAGGTCGGCTGCAGGAGTCTGCCGCGCGGAAGATCTCTGTCACACGCTCCTGACAGAGACCCCGTTCCGGGTTTAATTGTGGAGTTTGCCTCTCCAGGACCGTTGTGTATAGGTCGGGTTTATCCCTCGGTCGCTTCTTACGACCCCCACGGGAAGAGATGAGGTGGTGCTATTCTACTCTGCCGGCACCACACGGCTAAATTCGTAAATAGAGAGTACGTTAAGCGCCTTTCACTTTGTTAAAATATTTAATGGTGCAATGTTTTACTCTTCCGTGCTCGACTTCTTATCTCAATGTTTCTCGTATAAAGCTTATACAAGCAAGCTATTTTAAAATAATTTCAAATGTTTCATTTTCCTTTCAATAAAGATTTCGTGGGTTTTTTCTGGGCCTATGACACGGCATTTTATTTGAAAAATGCTGTTTTCAAGGCCTTATCGCCCTTGTGCAGTATGTGTACCAGTGATTTTCAACCTTACTACCTTCATTTAAAGTAATGAAAAAAGCAACATAAGTGGGTATATTAGGCTATGGCTTACTAATTCATCATGTAGGACACGCATGGATAATGTAGGTTTCTTCCCTCCTCAGGCTTGACTGATGCCATTTTTATGAGGACGTCGAGACCATCAACGACCCAAAGGATCTGAGAGTCTTGAAACTTGAAACGACAACTCCTAGTAGTAAAGGTTCGGAATATTTTTGTAATAAGGGATATTATACATCACAATGAAACAATTTTAAGTATTTAAGTTGTTTTTATTCTGGATAAATGATGACATGACGTCGTCCGACCACGGGTTCTGTAAAGAACTAAAAACGTAGGAATTGTAAAATCCAAAATAACATACACACACACACACATATCACGCCTATAATCCCTTGCGGGGTAGGCAGAGCATAAACGGCTGCATAAAACGGACATTTACACCACGTCTGACAAATGTTTGAGGGTTATTCGGAAATTGTGTATCGCTTTAGTGACAGGTTGTCAGCCCATTGCCTAAAATTGCAATACACACCCTCGAGTCCCTAAGTCGTCTCTTACGACTCCCAGGGGAAAGAAATGGGGTGATGCTATTCTAAGCCGGCATCACACGGCCGCCAAAATAAATACAACATAAATCCGTTTAAAACTGCTTTATTGTGATGAGTAATAGTTATGCAAACTTGAAAAAATATGATAGGGATATTATAATTCATTTCACTTTCTTTAACATTAATAAATTACACTCCAAAATAACGTTTCCTTTATTCTTCCTATTTTGTTGAGTCTTTCATCTCGAATGGTTTTTAATCAGTAATCTGGATTGTGTTCATCCCGTAATCTTCTACGGAAATAGCTTCAAGTAAAAATAAGACGCTGTTTTTAAATAATACCATATTTTAGTATAAAAATTTTTTGAACGTACCTACTACTTAGGTCATTCTAGATGCCTTTGTACTTCATTTGATGTAAGAATGTTCAAGCATGCTTTGACCAGGAATATATTATTATGGCCGATGTGGCGCAGTGGTGGTGCAACCGCTGCGATGCAAAGGTTCCGGGTTTGATTTCGATGGGGCAATCACAAAGTTGATATTTATCACTTGGTGAATTTGTTTTCAGTCAGTTTAGTCTGAACCACCTGATTATTCGAAAGAAAGATAGTTCCATGCTTTGGAGGGCACGTTAAGCCGTCGGTCCCGGTTTCTGTCTATGATTACTTAGACGGCGGTCGTTAGACAACCATGTCAGAGGCCTACTTGCAGTAGTAGGCGGTTGAAAAACTTTCGACACCAGAGTTCATCGGGTCGTTAGACGACTCGGTGTCTTACACAATAAATAAAACATAAGAATAAAATTAAAGAGATTATCACTCTTAATACACAGGTAGTGGAATAAAAAGTTTTACATAAATTCATACATACCCACATACACATATCACGCCTTTATCCCTTGCATGTTAGGCAGAGCGCTAACGGCCGGGAAAGTACGTTCGCTATCGCAATGTCTGACAAATATTTGAGGGCCGTTTTAGAAAAAGCATGAATACCTTTAATGACAGGTAGTCAGGCCGGTCACCTAAAATTGTAATACACGTGTAACCCTCGAGTCTTTTAGATACCTCGGGAAAGAAATGAGGAGATGTTATCCAAAGCCGGCACCACACGGCACATCACATAAATAAACTCATTCTAAATGGAAAACGCTGGAAGACGTTTCAAACTCTGTATCCTATTATTAGGAGCTGAGACTAATTACTTTGCTGGTGGGAGCTTAAAGCGAATAATTTATGTGGTGTCGCGGGAAGGGCGTATGATTGCAAACGCGGGAATCTTAGATTGAGTTTTGACGGGGAGAATGTTCACCAGACTGTAAAGAGGCTTACCATACATGCCGTAGAGCTGGCGACACCGCGAGTCGTATAATCCTCTCACATTTGCCGAAAAGTTCACGGTCACCAACTGTGGAAGCCAAGATAGTGTAGAACTATTTTGGAGAACTTTCACCGGAGGCAGGGTTTGAACTTATGACTCACTTTCACTAGTTCGCTTCTACCAATAGGAGTTTTTCTGTTGACAGTTCTGTTGACAGTTCTGTTGATAATTCTGAATGTCAAACCAGAGGGCGCTGTGCTAAATTGAAATTTTAACGTCTCAATTATGGCTGGTGGCAGCCATAGTTTTGTAACAGGTTCCGTTTCACGTTGTGTTCGGTACTCATTAATTCTGTTACGTTTGTCAAGCAAAAAAAAAACTTGTCGTCTTGCTATTATATTGAGTGTCGTTAATGTTAAACAAGAACGAAATTTAGAACAATTTAATAAGCATAAAATAAAGAATAATTTATTAAGTGGTACAGTTTTCGTTTAAAGAAACGTTATTTCAATTGAGTCAGTCGAGAATCCCAAGAAAATCTCCTATTGGGTTACCGCTCGGCAAAACTATTCAAATGTATCTTAGGGTAGCACTAGTCAGGGCCATTGAAAATAGGATTTAGAACTGAAATTTTGCGCTGTGCCGAATCCGCTGGTCGTAAATCTACTATAATTTTACCCGAAACAATGAGCAAAGCAAATAGTAATGCAGACTTATCTGCCTGGTTTTTTCACATTCGGTCATTTGGCAATAAACAGAAGAAGGAAATGATTGCGTAAAACATTTTCCATTCAGACTTCATCCTCCAAACCTGACCTAAAACCGATGGCTCGCGTCCTTTAACCGAAAGTGGGATTAACAGGAAAGGTTCGTCTCACTAAAGGAGACAAATTCCCCGTCAAAGTCCTTTTGACTCGTGTGCCGGCACGATACGTGACGACATGGAAAATTCGGGAAGGTTGCGTAATTGATTGAGCACCAAAATATACCTTCGCTCTCTATTTTAGGTGAGAAAAAATATATTTTTAATTTTCTTACCTAAATGGACATAATGTATTGTACACAAAAAGTTAGGCCGCAGTTTTTTATCCTTCCTGCGCTAGGAAAATTTGCAAGTTTTCTAAAAGTCTCGGGAAGTGTTTTAAAATTTTGGTACAAAAGCATATCTGTCATTTTTGACTTTGTAATATTCATATTTGACATGGATTCACCATTTTGGTTTCATAAACAGGGTGTCAGGGACCTACAGACCATGAAACTGAACAACGTCCCATAAAAAAATATTTCAGGTATCGCCAAAACTTTTTTGACTTTCCATTGTAAGTGTCCCTTGAGTGTGTAACTTGAGTGTCGTAGAGCCAATACCAAGTTCCTGTTTAACTCTTTTTCCGTTTGAGCTATACCTTGATATTTACGTATGTATTTGTATATAGTATAGATTGCGCCAAGCGGGACATGGCTGCGTTTAACATTGACCATCTTGGGAGAAGCTTGCTGAGGATAGGGACGAATGGCGTAAGCGTGTGTTTGATGGGCATAAAACACACGATAATGCCTGGTTTTCTGGTCTCGCTAACAAAAGGCAAAAACGTCATCTAAACATGCATGTGCCAGTCTCAAATTCCACCTTCACTTGTAGAGCGTGCGGAATACTATGCTGCTCTCGTATCGGCTTATACAGCCATGAAAAGTCTTGCCTCAGACACTGATTAAATCGTCTGTCACAGACGTGTGAGGCCAATGATGATAATGATGATGATTATTCATGTATGTATTTAAAGTTCTATTAGTTTATGTATGTGTATTTTTTTACTGTTATCAAATTATTATTTTTCATCTTGTATTTTTATTGAACTTTGTGTGCAATCGTGTCCCCTGCACGTATGTAATTGCAGTCAGCTGACCTTAATTTTGTATGGGAGGTCAAATAGTTTTTGTCGTTTCCTGACACATGTTCCTCGGGGAGAGTTGTTCAATTTCATGGTCTGAATGCATTCTATCAGTATTTGGAGGGCTGTCCCTTACATACATACATATATCACGCCTTTATCCCTTGCGGGGTGGGCAGAGCAAAAACGGCCGCAATAAACGAACATTTACGCCACGTCTGACAAACATTTGAGGGTCATTCAGAAAATTGTGCATCGCCATAGTGACACGTTGTCAGCCTATCGCCTAATATTGCAATACACACCCTCTAGTCCCTTAGTCGCCTCTTACGACTCCCATTGAAAATAAATGAGGTAATGCTATTCTAAGCCGGCATCACACGGCACTGTCCCTTACACCCCGTATATAACCAAGTTAGATAGACATAACACCAATCCTATCTATAAACAAATCTATACCAGAACTGGACCAACACAGAGATAGAGGCAGTTCGATCTGAACCGTGTTTATTCAGAGAGTTCAGAGATCTTCGAGCAAACACTGCAAGTTATAGTTGATAGTTGGAATTAGAGTTTATATTGGTAGGTAACCGTTGTAATCTATTTACGGAATGTAAAATTTAAGTTTGATTGATTAGGTAGAAATTCATCGTGAATATTATTGTTCGAAAATCGATCAACAACTACAGTAGTCCACTACTGGTCATAAGTTTCTCTCTATTGGGAAGTTTATTAATTACTTTATTTAATATTTATACTTACCTCAAAATAAATGATTCAATTGAAATGTTTCCTTTAGTCACCAAACATAGCAGGCTGATACTTTGGCAGTCTTATCATAGCATATAAAACATATCAGAGACTTTAGGCATAGTCAGTGCGATACTTAAGGTTAATTACTAATAAAAACGCTTAGAAGGCTATTTTTTTGTGAAATAGCGCCACCGTCAAGGCCGTTCATGACTACACTCGCTTTTGCCCTATTTTTGTTATACATTCATGAATCAGCCTATTGCAGTCCGCTGCTGGACGTGAGTTTCGCCCAGGGTACGCCATAAGGCATGATTTTTCGTTTTCGGCATCCAGTCGCTACCAGCCACCTTTATTAAGTCATCGGTCCGTCTGGCCGGAGGGCGCCCAATGCTGCGCTTGCCAAGGGGTGGCCTCCATGCGATAACCCGCTTACTCCACCATCCGTCAGTTCCATGAAAGATGTGCCAAGCCCACTGCAACTTCAGTTTGCTACACTTTCAGGTATTTTTATTAAAGTGAGCTTCAAATTGCCGTGTGATGCCGGCTTAAAATAGCATCACCCCATTTTTTTCCCGTTTGAGTCGTAAGAGGCGACTTACGGACTTGAGGGTGTGTATTGCAATTTTAGGCGATGTACTGATAACCTGTCGCTATGGCGATACACAATTTTCCGAATGACCCTCAAATATATGTCAGACGTGGCGAAAATGTCCGTTTTTGCAGCTGTTTACGCTCTGCCTACTCCACAAGGGATAATAAGCGTGATATGTGTGTGTGAACTTCAAATAGTACGCTACAAGTACCGCTGGTCAAATTGTCAAAAAAAAAGAATATTGTCTCAATTGAGTATACGGTTCAGACTATTAGCCAACAACAATAACAGATTGACCAGGAATAAACTGTCCACTTACCGGCAGTAGATAGAAATACGATCCGAATCCTTTGTATTCTTAGCTTTACAAATCGCCTAATAGAAGATGAAATAAAGCCTCGGAATAAGAACAAAAATTGTACCTAGCGTTGCAAAGGAACAAAATGAAGCCGTAATTGCGACTCGTATGGGCTACTGTAACAAACAAATGGATATTCTACTCGGCCAGCAAACTTTAAAACCAGGAATTTTTATTCACAGAAATGTGTGAAAGCTTTATTTACAAACCGCAAAAATTCCATACAGAGTCATACAGTTAGGGATTACAATCCGGTGCCTTTTTGTTCGTTAGCAGATCCGGTGGATCATAACACACACACATATCACGACTTTTATCCCTTGCGAGGTAGGCAGAGCGTAAATGGCCGCAACGGACATTTACGCCACGTTTGACATATATTTGAGGGTCAAACGGAATATTGTGTATCGCCATATTGATAGGTAGTTGCCTTAAATTGCAATACACACCCAGCCCGTTGCCTTAAATTGCAATACACACCCTCGAGTCCCTGAGTCGCCCTAACGACTCCCATGAGAAAGAAATGGGGTGATGCTATTCTAAGCCAGCATCACACGACTATCTGATCCGGTGAATCATTCATGAGTAAAATCATTCATGAGTAAAAAAAACTGTGCATTTCCCTATCAGGGTCTTACTACCTACTAGATAATTATAGCTATAACATTTGAAATGTAAATAAATGAAGTATAATGAGGGAAAATAATGGTGATGTAATATATTCATCGGATTGTAATGCCGTCCGTGATGTCTAAAAATAGGCGTTATAGCTTGATGAGTGCTGGTTTAGTCAATAATTACCAACTTTATCCTCTATAAGGTCATTAGCCGAATCGTAATGCTACAATTTGACAACAATAACTTTAGTTAAACAAAAAATATCCTGTTTATTTAATAATTCCTACTAAGCTGAACTTCGACACCAGGGTTCATCGGGTTGTTGGACGACTCGGTGTCCCACACGAAGAGAGAGAGAGAGAGAGAGAGAGCTGAACTTAATAATTCTATAATAAAATATGATAAAATAAAAGAAAATGCGTGTTCCTACTTTAGTGCTAATTCGGACCGATCGGCCGGATTGGTGTTAATCCGACAAAATTCGGCCGGTCTGAGAATCAATCCGGATTGCAAACCTTTCATACATTTCACAGGTTGTTACGATTTGCTAACAAATATGACTTTTGTGTAGTCGCTTATACTTTGAACTGTATAGCCGCTAAGTAGACATGTAGCGCTCTGTCTATCATTATTTGCTAATCTAAGTTTCCAATAAAGACAAACTAAAGGTCAATTCGATTTGTCTGAGGTCTCGGCCTAGCTCCACTGACGGTAATCCTGAAGGATCCCCCGCAACTCTCTTCTATCCTATTGAGCTCACTATTGCCGCTCACCAACTTACGCACGGGTTTCAAACACACGATTATCATTTTTATTGCAAAGCAGTAAGGTACACCGAGGCAGAATGAAAAGGTGGAGGGAATTTCGTATTATCGTCAAAATAACTAACAGTCTAGTAGAGTCCCTTGTGAAGGCCAAAGTGAACTTAAAACTTTGATCTGTTTGAATCGTCTGATCTTATCCGGGTACTCTGATTAGTTTGTGCTGAATGAAAGATGTTCGACAGTTTGTGAATAGTTGATATTTCATTAGGAAGTTTTGCCTTAATCATTTAAGTGACGGGTAAAGGCTTTTATGGGGTATGTACTAGTCTGTTATACATTGTTACCTACTATTACTGTTTATTATATAAATATTTTAGACGGATGATATCAATTCACTCGAGTGTCTTTATTACAGGTTCTTTTGTTTACGTATTTTTTTTTTTTTTTTTTTATTAATGATGGGTTTGCTCTTGACTCTAGTCTGGGTCATAGGACAGAGACAGAGTCTAAGATAGAGCGAGCTCACCCAGAAGAAGCCTGTTAAGGCACTGGCACTCCCACACACCGACGGAACGCAGCAAGCTACTTGGCGCCAGACTTCGGTGGGATGGTGGTCGCGAGCCAGGCGGCCCCTTACGGAGCCTTCCACCGCTTAGTGGGATCGTTCAGCCGGACTTATCCACAGGCTAGCCTGTGTTGCCGTTGCCCGGGGTGGACCGCTAGGAGGTAGATCCCATACCACCCCATACGTATGTTAAGGACGAAATAGAAACTAAAGAAATCTTCAATTAAAATTAATTCTTTCTTCCAGTAATAACAACGTCTTCACCTCATTTTCGTCCATCTTGACCTGAACTTTCTCTCTCTCTCTCTTTCATACCTCATTATCTTTCTCTTTCACACGTACTCTACCACAGATATTATACTTTGAATCTAGTTGGAACATGGCGACCAAACGTATTTTTGTATGTAATCATGATAGTCCTGGATATGACGAGGGCTTTTGATTAGGAAGAGCACCGGATATTACTACAAAAATGTGAAAGGTACGAAGATTGGGCAAAAGATTACTTAAATATTCGTTAGTTAAGTGTAAAAATTTTGGTTTAAATGATCGAAAGGAAACTATTTCACACATCTCTTCATTTTATTTCAACAGAGTCAGCGTTCGACAAGGATCTGTCTTAGGGCCTTTATTATTTTTACTACACGTAAATGAAATTCCTAATATAAATTCGAATAAATTAATCCTATTTGCGTATGACATTTCTATAATTATTACGTTAATATTCCCTATCTATTCTGAAAGATTAATAATTGTTCACGACTACTTTCACTTTTTATATACCTACTGGAAAAAGCCTCATTCGTTCGTAGTTACCCGAGTCTCTTTGAAAACATAACAAAACCCCCGAGTTAAAGAAAAAGATGTAACGTTGTTATAAATGCCACTGTGTAAGAAAAAAGTTGTTCTATAATGTCAATCAAAATTTATAATAAGTTACCAAGGCAGATCAGAGAACTCCCGAATATGTATTTTTTTTCCATAGTCTAAATTCAAACGATGGCTTATCCATAAATCTTATTATGACATAGACGAATTTGTGAATAATACCTCTAGGAACTTACATTAAATAGATTAATTAGGTATAATTTTTTGACATATTGTTATAAGATTCTTGCGTGTTCGTATATTTTAATGACTATTTTTATTTAAAGGCATATTGATAATGATTGTATATTGGTCATTATGATATTCTAAATAAGCAATTGTTTATGTCAAATACTGGCGCAACACGCATAGGCTACTGCAATTTCAGTTATTACTTAATTATAAAAACTTTATTATCCGTGTTTACTTGCGAATCATTTTTCTTTGACGATTTTTGGGAAGAAAAATAATCATTTTTATTAAAGTCTCGTTTCTTAAAGGAAATAAGTTGAAAACCTATACCTCTAGTTCTAATTACCTAAATAATAAATAAATAAATATGTGGTTGAGTAGTTGACCCTAACTCTTAATTAACTGTATAAAAGGAAACATAATATTTCTAGAAAATATCAACAGAAATGTTGAATAAGTCAAAAACGCTTAATTTTTTTTTGTATTACTTATCAGCTCATAAAAAGATTTGTAAGCTAAGAACAGGTCTTTTTTCTTTAGTAAGCTAAGTAAAGCTTTAAACCTCTCCTACTACTTTTATACAACTTCTGACGAAGGTGCTCCCGAACCTAAGTCGGCGACTGTTCCCTACAGTCGGCGACTGTTCCATACATCCAGTGTGGGAGCGATGCCGGCATGTCGGCCGCCGACATTTTTCTACATTCTCCGACTTTTCTCTACATTTCTATACATATGACGTCACAGCTATTCGATTAATTTTATTTGATTAAAAAGGGATGGGATACCTGTTAAACTTCAATACTTGTTCTTACGTGGCATAAAAACCTGCTAAGAGCGTGTCGGTCACACCTAAATCTAGGGTTTTTGTAATCAAATACGTCGAATCTTATTATAAAAAATATTAAAAAGTAATGAAAAACCGTGAAAGCCTCGAGATGATTCTACATTTGCAGCTACTGTAACCATATTTTAGGATATCCTTTATATTACAAATTTTTGGCTTTGCTAGCCTGTGTCGCATGCGTAAAACTTAAGTAGGTAGAGTAAAACCAAAGACAACATTTATATGCGTTATACTGAGGGCTATTTATATCACCCCCATGTATGTTCTGCGACTTGGGTAATTTCCAAGTTATTCAAATTTTGAAGTTGTATGAGAAAAAAATGACTGGCAAGCCTTTTTTTTTTGTTTGCGATAAATAAAAATGCTACAAAAACAACAACTCAAATAGCCCTTTTATGGAACTAAAGAACAGAAGGAAGGAATCCTGCCAGAAATGTTGAATAATTCGGAAACTACAATAAATTGCGGGACATACATGTTAGTGATTTGGTTACCCATCAGTATAAGGCATTTGAATTTCGTCTTTGGACGTCACTTATCAGGCCACCCTGTATACAGTGTGTCTTAGAAATGAATGCAAACTTTCAGAGCGTTTCCGTTTCAGACGTGAAACTGAAAAACTTTTTTTACTTTTCTAAGAACGAAAATATTTGTCCTTCCAAAAATTTGGAGGATATTTTTTCATAGAGGGGGGGGACATGTTAAGTTAAGTGTTGCTGTGGCGCAAAGTAAAAAGACAACAGGCTCCTCTGTTGCCTTTCTAATATGAAATTTAGAGCTTGCTTCGCTCTATATTATAAGTTATATTCGTGGAGCGTGGTGTAGGTCCTCGCTTTGCTTTTTAACGTCAAATGTCGAGCTCGCTTTGCTCGCAATATGTTTATTGTTGCTGTACGGCGGAACTCTCTTGGCTTTTAAATTTTCAAGCTTGCTTCGCAAGCAACTTTTTAAACGTAAATGTAGAGCTAGATTCGCTCACAATACGTGTAGTAGTAATGTGGTGCAGTGTGCATCCCTTGTCTTTTTTAATGTGATATGTCTAGTCGCTTTTCTTGTGATGAATATTTTCTTTCACCCGTCGGTAGTCTTGCTATGGTATGTGTTGTGACCTCCCATGATCAGAAGCTGTATGCGACACTGGACTAGACCAGCATAGCGATTAGGTAAATTATGAGCGTTTTTTGCAGCCTGCAAGAAGTTGACTACGGAACTCTAAAACTCTCATAATTTCGATTTACACCGCATAGTTACCTATTGTGTCAAATTTGTTTATGAATTCATAATAATTTGTGTATTTTTATGGATATCATTCATCATTCTGATAGTAATACTTAAATACGGTGTTTCGGTGCTATAAATGAATAAAGAGGTTAGTTTTTCAATTTCTGATCATCTCGGTTTACTTGAATACTCGGTATCTTCAGAACTGGATGATATTGGATCTTTTGCGTAGCAGAATCTCAGCAAGATTTCAAAGTTCGGAGGATAATAGACAACGGACAGCTTATCAAGCTTCTATCTGGTTTTGGAACTTGTGGACGGTCCTGCAGGGAGAACTGCGACCATCTTTCCAAATTAATGTCGATCTTGTTCTTCAATAAGAGCGATGCTTATGTCGGTGGAATATAACAGTAAAACCCAATCTAAAACCAGCAGCTGACGACAATTTGACGACATGAAATTAACACCTTATACCCGTTTTGTCGTCTAAATTCTTCCTGTCTACGTAATAGGTACAAAATGTACTAAGTCAACGAAATACCCGATGAATATCTGATTATTATGCATGTATCTCTTTCTAAATAAAGTACTTATAACAAATATGTATTTTACTTGTATTACGGTTGAGTTACATAGCCGTTACTGATAGATAGAATAATTTTTTCTATAAAATAAATAAAACAAGTAGGTAGGTAGGTCATTGTCACAGTATAGTTTTGTTATTACAGATAGGTTAAATATAACACAAACACTGCTACATAAAACACCTGCATAATATTTGTCGTGATGACACAAATTATTCCAAAAATAAATATAATATAGGATTGAAATTAATGTAAATAAAATAAATTGTAAAATTGTAAATATAAACAGTCAAAGTCCAAACAATGTATGACAGTATTTTGCACATCAAATCATGAACGTCAGAGCTATGCACAACCCAAGCATGCACGACAATGGCAATGAAATCAAAACAGTTTCGCCTAAAACACCCTTGTAGTAACAATTTACACCCCGCGCATGCACGACACGATATCAAAGACATCACGTGACCATTTTGAAAATCTGCTAGTAGTGATGTAACCTAATCGATAGTCTTACATTCTCGTATAACTTAATCGATATTGTTTTTTTCTTATATATTTTTTATTATATTTTTTACGACTCGCTCACTTCGTTCGCTCCAGTGGGTCACAACTCGTACCAGACCTAACCTACTGGGTCGGATTTGTGTCAGAAAATTTTAATGCGGGGGGGCTTCGTTTCACCCCCCTTCCACGGCCTTATATGTCATATTCCAATAATTAATCAAGAAGTCGATTATAGCCAACCCTATAGTTTATGAGTTCATTTACTCGTCGACGTAATGGGAGTTTTTCTATTGACAGTTATCTTGATAGTTTTGAATGTCAAACCAGAGGGCGCTGTGCTAAACTGAAATTTTGACGTTTCAATATGGCTGGCGCCAGCCATAGTTTTGTCACAAGTTCCATTTCACGTTGTGTTCGTTACCAATTAATTATGTTTGTTTGATTTAATACAAAATAAACTTATCGCCTTGCTATTACATTGAGTGTCATTCGTGTAAGTAAACAAATAACCAATAAAACATCTATAACAATTCAATAAACACAAAATAAAGAATAATTTATAAAGTGGTGCAGATTTTGTGTAAAGAAACGTTATTTCAATTAAGCTTGGCGCCCTCTACATGACACTCGAGAATCCCTAGAAAATTTCCCATTTTATTTAGATTCGAATTATACCCCGGTACATTAATTGTCCGGGCCAGTTACTGAACACGATCCAATGACTGTATCGTACATAGCAATATGTGCCGTTTCTACTTTAGTAATTTACTGGGAATATTCCCAAGGGAATGTTTACGAACTAAAGCAAACCTTTAAGTATTTACTTTTTAAAATGAACCCTACAGAAATACATGCCTACAGCATAATATTCTTCGCATTGGTAATTCCTAATCTCTCACTACAATATTTAACTTTAAAATTCCTAAAATAATCGTATTTTGTCACATTCTGTCTAATATACGATTATGTAATGTTTACTTACTTATCTACACTAATATTATAAAGAGGAAAGATTTGATTGTTTGTTTGTTTGTTTGTTTGTTTGTTTGCATCGAATAGGCTCCGAAACTACTGGCACGATTTTAAAAATTCTTTCACCATTAGAATCCTACATTATTCTTGATGAACATAGGCTATATTTTATACGAGAAAAAAATAGGGATCCGCGTGAAAATTTCGATAATGTAACCCAACGTGTGAAAAATGTACCAAAAAAATATCTTATATCGCGTACGCTGTGGAAATGATTGACAATAGAGCAAAGTGATGTACTACAGTTTTATAGAGGACATCAATATCTATAATAATGTCCGCGATACCATATGTCTAACTATTACAGTTATGCCACAATAACTACTTTTTCATTTAAAAATGTACTAACTACGCCACATTATTCGTACCAGTAGTGTAATGATAACATTTAATCATTACTGTATTAAAGGGGGTCAGGGATAGCCCTCAGAATACTAATACATATTATATAATACATGCAGACCATGAAACTGAACAACTTTCCTCTTGGAATATATTTCAGGAAACGTAAAAAAACTGACTTCCCATAGTGAATGCAGTCAGCTGATGGTGATTTTGTATGGAAGGTCATTTTTTTGGCATTTCCTGACATATGTTTCTAGGGGAAAGTTGTCCAGTTTTATGTTCCATGCACCCTATCAGTATTCGAAAGGGTGTCCCTTACTCGGTATAAAAAGACGACAAAAAACATTAAATAATGCATTAAAAAAATAATACATACATACACATATCACGCCTATTATCCCTTGCGGGATAGGCAGAGCGTAAACGGCCACAAAACGGACATTTACGCCACGTCTGACATATGTTTGAGGGTCATTCGGAAAATTGTGTATCGCCATAGTGACAGGTTGTCAGCCCATCGCCTTAAATTGCAATACACACCCTCAAGTCCCTTGGTCGCCTCCTACGACTCCCACGGGAGAAATCGGGTGATGCTATTCTAAGCCGGCATCACACTAAAATAATAATAATATAATCTACACTAATATTAGAAACAGGATTTTATTTATTGTTTGTTTGAATTGAATAGGCTCCGAAACTACTTGACCGATTAAAATAAATCTTTTACAGTTAATTGAAATTGAAATTTTTTATTCAATGTAGGATAGTATTATCACTTATTGACGTCATGAACCGTCATTCTAAAAAAAGAAATTTGTATCACCCAATTTTCTTTTTTTTGTTACAATTTTGTTATGACCTAATACAAAACCGGCTCGGGCGGGATAAAAAAAATAAAAATATAAGCACTGCCATGGGGCTGGCCAGGTTAATCACACGGCATGTAACTTTACGCCACCACCATCTAAAAACGATATTTGTTTCAAATTAAAGTCAAGATTTTTAGAATCCTACATTATCCCTGATGAACATAGGCTATATTAAACTGTCTTATAAGCGGCGGGTGAAACCGCTGGGCGGGCTGCTAGTTATTTATACTTATGTTACTTCAAAAAACTCTTAAAATGATTTGTCCAGGATATTTATTTATACAAATAAAAAAAAGGTAACATTCGTAATTTTTTTTAATATCCAGAACAATTCACACAGCGCCATCTGGCCCCAAACTAAGTAAAGGTTGTACTATGAGAACTAGATAGCTGATACATACATACATACATATATCACGCCTTTTATCCCTTGCGGGGTAGGCAGGGCGTAAATGGCCGCAAAAACGGCCATTTACGCCACGTCTGATCTATTGAGGGTCATTTGGAAAATTGTGTATTGCCATAGTGACAGGTCGTCAGCCCATCGCCTAAAATTGCTATACACACCCTCGAGTCCCTTCGAGATAGCTGATATCAGTACTTTTTTGTAAATAAATACGTATTATACATAGAAAACACCCAGACCAAACACAAATACTTGAAAATTGACTCAACAAATATTTGTGTCTTGTGGAGATCGAACCCACGACCCTTGGCGTAGCAGGCAGGAGTACCCGGGTTTCTGGGGAATATTTCCACTGTTACCGGGAACGGCACATTGCTAGTCGTACATAGTCATTTTGTACAAAACGTAATCGTATTGTGCATAATCAATGTCGTGCATTTATGGTTCCAAAAGTCAGCACGCAGTCAGCCTACTTTGACAGCCTATAAGTCAATATCAGTGATCCAGAGAGTTATGTCAACTTACAGGTCAATATCATGTCAGACTCAGAACAAGTAAAAGTGAAACCTACCAATATTATACTTGAAGCTATGAAAAACTCATCTCACCGCAATTAGACTTGGCTTGTCTACACTAATATTATAAAGAGGAAAGATTTGGTTGTTTGTTTGTATGAATTGAATAGACTTCGAAACTACTAAACCAATAAAAAAATACCATTAGAATTCTTTATTATTTGGTACGAGAAAAAATAGGGATCCGCGTGAAAATTTCGATATTGTAACCCAACGCGTGAAAAAAGTACAAATAAAATCTTATATCGCGTACGCTGTGGAAATTATTGACAATAGAGCAAAATGATGTACTTTAGTTTTATAAAAGACATCAATATCTAAAAAAAAAGCCGCAATACTATGTGTCTATCTATTACAGTTATGCCACAATAACTACTTTTTCATCTTAAAATGTGCAATAGCAACATCGCGCCGGTACAAACACATTATTCGTGCCTGAGTAATAGTTGTATTTAATCATGAGTGTAATAATTATCAAAACCACCAGTTACATTAAACATGTAATTAAGCAACATTATGTTACATGTCATGTGTGGAGTGGCAGAAGCGGGGTTTATCACACTATGATTTGCTGTTTTGGCTAGAAAAAAAAACCAGTCAGACGAAATTCATAGTGTCATAACGTGTTAACTACCAAAAATACCTATACCTATTAAAAATATGGAGCGTATATTCTGTGTAAAGATTAAACATGCTCTCATTCATAAGCTTGATAAGTAGTATTTTGTGTCTTTAAGCATTTGTTTTTGTTTTATTCTAACGCATGCCTTTGATTGCAATGAGTATTTCATGGCTTCATTTTACTAGAGTCAGTCGCAATGCGCCGAGCGATGCGCACGTATTTGCCGACATAAAAATATTTTATTGTGAAAATAATTCGTCAGCGTAGCAACGACTGCGCTCGGCTTGGTCCAAGATGCCATCTTTCTTGGCCAATGATGTCCTGGCGTTTCTGCAAGATCAACTGACCTACACAAATGAGGCCAGCGCCATCCAGCTGTGTACGACCTACTTCTCGGTGGACGACATATGCAAGGCGAAGGCGTTGCTGTGTGAGTGGCTCAAGCTGAACGCCAAGTGTGTGCCCCATAGAACAGGGGACGAAAATGGGAAGAAAAGCCTTTAGGACATTATCAATATCCTGAATGAGACCGACCAAAACAAAGTGCAAGTGTTCGTGAAGGCTACTCATAAGGCACTTCCCATCGCGCTCGACCAGCAGGATGTTACCCGGCTGCTAAGGGACGTCAAGACCTTGGAGAATAAGCTGGAAGAATTTCAGCGGAAATTCGAACGCTCAGAGAAAACTATTGCTGAACTACGTGCCGAAGTGAATTTGTTACGAAATTCAGCAACTAGGTCAGCTGAGACTTCGAATTCTGCTGACAACGAACAACGCGAAGTGCGTGCCGTCGGTGAATCATATGCATCGGCGACAAGCACATCGTCAGCAAATTCGCCCGCCAAGCGAACCGACCAGAGTGCGCCCGCGACCCCCGCCGCCGCCGCACCGCTCGACCCGCCCCGCCCCGCTGCACCAACGCTGTCAGCTGCGCCCGGCACAGCTGCTGACAAGACTAAACGTCAGCGCCGGAAAGTCGCCAACCGGCAACCAATGCCGCTCGCTGCATCAGCGGCAAACAGAAAGAGTATGGCTCAAGAACCACTCGATGTGCTGACCCTCAACAAGCGTTCTGACCAAGTAGACGCGGATGGGTTTACTTTGGTCCAGAAGAAACGCAGCAGGCAACCTCGCCAGAACAAGTGTGGCACCGCCCCGGTCGAGGCCAATCTACAGCTGCGCGCCTTCACGCCGAGGACATCGCTTTATGTCTCCCGCCTGCACGACTCCACTACCAAGCAAGACGTGCTAGATTACATCTTCGCGAGGCATAAAGCAGGTGCCTTCAAGGATACGCCGAGACTCGGAGTGTACGTGGAGCCGTTGGAGTCGCGCCATCGGGTGGGGTTCAACTCGTTCGTGGTGCGAGTCCCGACAGCTACAGTGAGCGTCTTCACGTCGCCGGAGTTTTGGCCGCAGGGAGTCGTGTTCCGCCGCTTCCGAGGGAAGCTGCCGTTGCCGTCTCCACAATAGTTAGAATAGGTTTAGAATATCATACTGTTGAGTCTATTTAAGTATATTTTTATTGTATAGTATAATTAGTTCATTTAAAATAATAGTTATGTCGGCTATCTGTTTACCTAAGATACAGGAATAATTATTCTTAGTTTAGGAAACAGAAGCCTCATAATTATTTGTATCGTGTTACCTATTTGTAATTAAGTTTATTATTATTACTTAATAAACAATTCAATAAACAAAAAAAAAACTTGCTTCTAGGGTTCTCTCTGAAATCTTTTCTTGCCCTGAAATACCATAGAGAATGTACTGCGAAAGAAGTAGGAGTACATAAATAAGATTTTCTTTGGTTTTCTTCCTTCTACGAGTAAAGACGTAATTTTTTGTCAAAAGCGTTAAAAAGGGGAGGTAACGTTCGTGATTCAATGTTCTCTCAATCTAATCAATTATAGAGGTAGATTATATGGAGAAGGATATGAGATATCCAAGTCCTATCATGTTTAAAAACTTCAATAGCTTCTACGCCATTTCTCATAAATTTAGCCACCATTGTTTTATCGTCGCCTCATTTTGACAGATTACGCGCATTTCATGACAAGACTTACATATCTCCAATCCGTTCCTAAACCTAAGTATTTGACGAAAAGTGACAGCGCTAATATAAGGCAAGTAAAGGAAATTGTTATCCCGAATAAAGGCCATAACGTTCAGCTTGGCTACTGAGTCCATTTTAATGAATCAAGTTTTAAAAATTAGGCTTGTTTATATTTAAATAAATATGAAGTCTTCGCTTGCCCTCCTGAACCCTCCTCAGAGGTGCAATATTCTAGGCCAATTTTATTTATAACTAGCTTTTACCCGCGACTTCGTCCGCGTTAGTAGGTATGTGTATTCATAGTAAGTGTGACAGTGATATTAGAACAGTTCTTATCTCTACTGTTTAAAGATGACTTGCTTGCTTCTGTTGTTAAAGGGATAATTCAAAGTTTGCTATCCGGACTGAGAGATCAATATTTATAACCATTGAATACAAAAGTCAGTAGATAACAGAGTACTTACTCCAAAAGGTGCCGATTTGAGCACTCTAAAATGGTCAGCATAAGTAGATAAAACAGATAAGAAGGTAACTTAAGTTACTGTAATACATTTTTATACTCCTATACCACATTTTTTGTTTTTCTGTCCTCGGTAAAGAAGGCAATTCTACATAAGGAACTCCATCTCCTCAATGTCCTTGTGAAAAGAAGCGGCCCATCATACTAAACAACTTTTGTTTTAGAACCATTTCTGTATCTCCAATAGTTTAGCTGGGCTCCTGGTGGTACACCTGGTGGTCTACATAAGGTACTTATGAGCCCCAATGTCCTTGTGAAAAGAAGCGGCCCATCATACTGAACAACTTTTGTTTTGGAACCATGCCTGTATCTCTAATAGTTTAGCTGGGCTCCTGGTGGTACACCTGGTGGTCTACATCTATACTCCAGACCCTCAAATGGTAATAAAAAGTAGCCCTTGTCCGTTCTCGGTATGCTAGCAATCTCTGTGCCAAGTTTCATGGAGATCGGTTCAGCGGTTTGGCCGTGAAAGCGTAGCAGACAGACAGACAGACAGAGTTACTTTCGCATTTATAATATTAGTGTGGATTAGTGTGGATAGTGTGGATACTATAATGTAGTTAAATAGTGTATATAATGAATAAATAAATAATAAAGTTATTAGGTAACTAGAAAAAAAATTGGGATAGATATCCCATGAAAATTCATTTTCAGTATTTTATGATTTTCGTTTATTGGTGATTTTATTCTTGAAGGTGGTTTAGTTTTTTGTTAAAAAATACAACTATAATCCCATAGAGAACTAGACAATGATCCATGATGGAACTATTTCCATGAAGATTTCTATGAAGTTTTTGTATCCATCAGTCAGTTAGTTTGTTTAAAGACTGAAGCAGACCAATTGTACGAGCAAAACGCGTGCGTGCGATTATACGTTGCAGCAAAAAAATAACATACAGCACAGCATCAGGATTGCACAGTAACATTTATGTTAACAATTATCAGTCACACACTCGCCCTCACACAATATACGCCGAGGCGTTATCAGTCGATAGAAATAAATTACTTTATCAAGTTTAAGTTAAACATTTGATATGTAAATGATAGAGAATATAATTTGCAATAATGCAAACTTGCAGACTTTAACATTTCGCGAAATAAAATCTTCGATTGAATGAAATGTTGCAAAAAATATGTTAAGTATGTAAACAGTGGTTTTAAGGGCATGGGAAAGATGACACGATTGGCTTCACGCGTACCACTCGATGTTGCGGTATTGGACAGTTAATATGGCAAACATGTTTGATCTGGTAGTGCGGCAGTGATCTGGTCACATCTGTCGATGCCGATGTATGGTAGAGTAAGCCGGTTTTTGGGTGGATCCCATGCCTCAGCAAGCGTAGCGGCGGGACGTTCTCCAAGCAAATATACCGAAGACTTAAAGACTTCCGACTTGATGGCGGAAACGGGATATCGTGCCTTATGGCATATCCGTATGGCACTTACGTTCAGCAGTGACCTGCTATTAAGCTGATGTGATGCGTGATGTGTCATATATGACATATGCTTACGGCACAGCGATGCGGTGTGTAGTGCGGTTGCATTTAACTATTGTCATCAGTAATTTTGGACCAGAATTATAACCACAAAATTGTGCGGGACGTCAGAGGGGCTAAATGTTTGGTTACGGAAGGACTTCACATTAATAAAGAGATAAATATATATAAATACATGTGCAAATACATTTATCATACTTTCAGTACATCTTAGTAGATACTTCCTCTACTGTAACGTACACTGTTGCACACGCATCCAGTGTGAGTCGGTCTTTAAATTTAATATTTCAAATTGATACATTTATCTTGGTGGCCAGTGTGATAGTATCTGTTATATTTTATCTTTCCTTATAATACACATCACTATGTACACGTCATCAACGTACCGTCAAACGTAGTGTTATCAGCACAATTTAATCTGTCTGATACTATATATATTTATAAAGGATTGTTTACAAATTTTATCAAAGATAGCAGCACAAAAATTGGTTTTAAACACGATTTAAATGATTTATTTATAAAGTCAACACTAAAATCATAAATGAGTAAATGCTCATTGTGTATTATTGTCAAAGAAAGCAAAAAATATAAGCTTTACTGAAAAAGTTGATACGTTTAAAGAATATTTTTTTGTATTTGTAAGTCGATAGTGAAGATTGTAGAGTATGTGCTTAGAAGTTATTTTAATGGTATTTAGTGTCGAATAGTCAAAATGATTTTTTCCCTTTCTGTGCTGGCAACACGTGTTTTTCAAGAACCGACGACAACCGACAACAACCGACGACATCCGACGACAACCGTATACAACCGACGACATCCGACGACAACCGACGACAAGTTCGGATGTATCTAAATGTCGGATACAGTCGCCGACTTAGGTCCGGGAGGACCTTAAAACTTCCTTACCTTTTTAATTTCATAGTTTAACATAATTCATCCAAATTAATCGTATATTTCAGCAAATCTTCTTTGATCTTTACTATCTGAACATAAAGCTGAAATTCTACCAGCTATGAAACTTCACGGCTGCATTCAAAAGTTTGTTAAGGTTATTTCACTGTTGAGGGCGCTTCTAAATTATTTAATGCGGTAACTTTTTGTGGTGCCCCTAATTTGAATGCCGATGGGCATTCCTCATTTCTCAAATCATAATTAGATAATATTCAAGATTACGCTTAATAATTGAAATACTTTGATGTGTTTGCTTTGAGAAAATTTGCAAGTTTTCTCCGTTTACTTAATCTTGTACTGAGCTCGCCACTCTGACCGCCAAGTGTGGTATGGTTATACCCTCTAATAGGGGGAGACAAATGTCCAGCAGTGGACTGTTGTGGCTGTTAATGTTAATGAACTGCTAGTATCAAATCGTTTTCGATCAGACTATAAAATGTTGCCGTGTGATGCCGGCTTAGAATAGCATCACCCCATTTATTTCCTGTGGGAGTAGTAAGAAGCGACTAAGAGACTCGAGGGTGTGTATTGCAGTTTTAGGCGATGGGTTAACAACCTGTCACTGAAGCGATACACAATTTTCCCAATGACCTTCAAATATTGTGGCGTAAATGGTCGTTTTTTGCGACCGTTTACGCTCTGCCCATCCCGCAAGAGATTATAGGCATGATATGTGTATGTTTGTATGTATAAAGTGTTGCTATATGCCTGTTACCAGCGCCATCATTTTTTTTCATGACTTTCTTTATACACGAACTGTTTGTATTTTCTTCTTTGTAAAATTTTCCATTAAAGTGATGAATTTTTTTTTTTTTATACAACAACAAACATTTTTGCCTTTAATCTTTACGCAGGTGTGTTTCGATTTTAGGTTCTAATCTAACTACTTTTGCTATAACAAAGGATGTCCGGTAAAATAAACATCTCATAAACTCAATTGACAAAATCTAAGGAAAAGCAATCGTCATCGCACTGAACTATTATTTAGTGTTAAAGCTAAACGATACTCGAAAGGATTTGAGGTGATTCACCTTGTTAATAGACGTAGTTTTCAAACATTTAAATTTATTTATTTAATCGTATGGCAGTCGGCTCGTCACATTTGTCGTAGAACTGGTAGACGTTGGGGCAAGTGGGTTCTCGAGTGGAGGCCACGCCTCGGCAAGCATAGCGTTGGACGCCCTCCGGGCAGATGGAGCGGTGACTAAAAGTGGGCGGCTGTAGCGAATAAATTGTGAAAATGGGAAGTCGTGCCTTGTAAAAAACCGTAACTTGGGGGAGGTCTACATCCAGCAGTAGACTGCTTTAGGCTGATGTAATGATGTAGGTAAGTATTATTGATTAAAGATGAAGGTAAGGTAAGTCAAGGAACTAATAGATCAACCTTCTTGAAGCAATAATAAAATTATGTGTCAAAATAAAATCAAAACTCTAATAATGCTTTGACTTATGCTTTATTACCTCTATATAAAAGCGACTTTTTGACTTCTCAAAGTACCTAAGTTAAACCCATATTCTTACAGTAATGCTCAACTCTGGTTAAACACTCGTACCGAAAATGTTAGTATTAATTAAAATATTAGTATAATCTACCGTATATGACTGTACCGCCAAAATTTAGAGCAAAAAGAAGCAACGTAGGTATCTGAAAACTTTCAAGATGATACCGAAAATCAAAGTATGGTCCTAAATTGTAGATGACCTGATTTATCTGCTACTCTATTTTCGCCTATAGCTAACACAAAACCCCAGTAGTCGATAGCTAGCACTAGCCGATACATCATAAGCGCAGACAGCGGAACCGGCCGGCGAAGGTTTTATTTTACTTCGCTCGAATTTATCGCTTCCCGCTTCCTGCTAGTATTTGTGCAACCAGTATTCCGTATCTCTACCGGTATTTACCGATGTTTATCGCTAGGTTAATGGAATGTGAACTATGAATTTGTTGAGAGTAAGTATTGGTAAAAAATATTGGTTAATCCAATACAAGGTAAAAGATGAACAGATATAAAAAAAACAGTAAATAAAAGGACAAATAACAATTAATGCCGTGATAATTATTTGCCGTGTGATGCCGGCTTAGATTGCCGTGTGATGCCGGCTTAGAATAGCATCACCCCATTTCTTTTCCGTGGGTGTCGTAAGAGGCGTCTAAGGGACTCGATTACAATTTTAGGCGATGGGCTGACAACCTGTCACTAAAGTGATACACAATTTTCCGAATGACCCTCAAACATTTGTCAGACGTGGTGTAAATGGCCGTTTTTTACGGCTGTTTACGCTCTGCCTACCCCGCAAGCGATTTTAGACGTAATATGTGTAACAATTAATACTAAACTGTACTACATTTAAATTAAATAAAGTAGTAATAATTACTAATTACTTTGTTAATAACCTCAATATATTTTTTAGTTTAAAACTAAAATTAAAAGAAAATAAATTCGTAAACGATATGATAAACTAATTTCTGGTAGTTTCTAAAATACTTTTCACGGCCATTAAAGAAGTAGCTACACGAGAAGATTCTCGTAGCGGCGTAGTATGTTGCTACACGCCGCTACGCGGTATAAGTTAGGTTAGATGAATTGTTCGTAGCAGCCACTACACAAATGAAAACCTGTGACAGCCGCAATTTTATGCAACAACGTATGCCATAATATTCACATTTGTGATTTGCTTTTAAAACTTTCTACTTCCCCTACCGGATCTGATAAAACACTGGAAATTATGTCAAATACGTGAATAACTAAACTCGATGTCGTAAACGTTGTATTTATAACTAGCGGCTAACCATTTTCCCGTAGGAAATAAAAAAAATTGCAGCTTGAATTATACAAAAACCTTCTTCTTGAATCACTTCATCTATTTAAGAAAACCGCATCAAAATTTGTAGCGTATTTTTAAAGATCCAAGCATATAGAAATATTTTTACTTTATGATTCATACATAACGGGAAGCGACTTCATTTTATACTGTTTAGTGATTCAAACACTTCTTTTAAGTTCAATTCACTGGTTTTTGCATGTTTAAAATTGATGTTTGGTTTACAGTTATAGAAGCTTAATACTCGTATCTCTAAACACAATTTACTGATGCACAATTATCATAAACAAATATCTTTGCTTAGACTGAGCTTAGTCTGTTTGATTTAACTTATACACACACCCACGGTCAACACGGGAGGCATAACTTCCAAGAAATTGTTTATCTATCGATTATCGACGTTAAATTACTCTTTAAGTGGATTTTGTGGAGTGTGTAACTCAAATATTTGCAAAGATTGTTTAATGTGTAAATATTGTTTCAAATGTTTGTTAATTTTAACATAGTCTAATAAATAGCAGTCTCTTTATACTTAGAATGGTACCTTACCGAGTAAGTAATAAACTCGATGAAATAAATAAATTTAATATTAAAAAAACGGTCTCCTAAGGGGTTTGTTTTAGGGGTTTTCTGGTATTTAACTGTAACCTTACCTTATTATCCATTAAAACAGCTTAGATTTGTTAAAATTATGAAATGTGGTATATAGCATTGACGTAATGGATAGACCGAGTAGAAAAATTTGAAATAAAAACAGCCAAGAGAAAAAAGGCAGTAAAGAGAAAATAATTTAGGTCGTTGATTAAACTTCTATTTGTAACGTACAAATACCATCGTTGGATAAAACCTGAGACCTTATCGCTAGTCAATACAAATATGAGAATATCTTGACTATTTCGAGTCGACTATTTCAAAGCTTGTTACCTCAACCGTCACGGGTAATCCATTCCCCGAGCTCCAGATAATGCTTAGCTCTAGATCAGCTCAGTGTGACCGTCTTCAAATTTAAATCCTGCTTAGATACTACTTTTTATTTTACCTTTTTGAATTTTTTTATTCGATCAAACCAATGAACTATGGAATATAAACTATAATAATAGCAGGTTTAATCGAAACAAGATTAAAAAAGTATATTTAAAGGTTTTTTCCTAGTTTTAGGGCAAGACAGGGTAATTAAGAAGATTTAAACCCTATTCCGCATAAACATCAATATCTAAATCAGTCCAAAGAGATGGATAAGTGCTTCTTCCAATAGACATGAACAAACAAAACCTAACCATATTTAAAATGACACACAATTGCTGTTTTTTTAATTACCTACAGATAGTTGAAACACAAATTAGAGAGACGGCGCTTGGGGCAGGAGCAACAAATTTAAGATCTTACTTGTTTCACGTTAACAAGTTCTACTAATATTTTTTTTATACAAGAGGCTAAAACTGCAAAATTAGCACAATTTTTTACTTATGGTCACACTGAAAACGACCCCGGAACATTGAATGGATTCCCAAGGGAGCTTGTTAATGCATCTCTTACTCTGAATATTGATATAGTATCGGAAAAAAAAATGAATATGTATTTAAAGTAAGTAGTTATTTTCTTCCATCAGCTTACAATAATAAATTGATATAAAAGAGACTTAAAAAACCTAAGCCCTATTGGAATAAATCGTTTTATTTTTTTACTTTTTACCACGTTTAAATGAGGCGCAGTAGTAGTGTGACTGCCTGCGACGCAAAGGGTCCGGGTTCGATTATTGGTGTGGCACTAACAAAAAATAATGTTTATCACTTTGTGAATTTGTTCCCAGTCTGGTATTGCAGGCTGAAACACCTAGTTGTCCGAAAAGATAGATGGTTTCGTGCTTTGGAGGGCACGTTAAGTTGTCGGTCCCGGTTGCTGTCTATGATTTCTTAAACGGCGGTCGTTCGACAACCATGTCAGAGGCCTACTACTAGTAGTAGGTAGGCGGTTGAAAAACTCTTAAGACTAGATTTCATTGGGTTGTTGGACGACTCGGTTTCCCACACGAAGAAGAAGAAGAAAACCACATCTTAGGCGATTTGCACACCCACCGGACTATAATTTTGCAAGTTTTTTAAAGTAGTATACCCATGACGACGCTAAGTTTAAAACATTTGGTGTTCAAGGTATTATTAATACTTATAATTATTTTGGCTACTCGCTGCCAAAAATTTATTAATAAATGGGGATTTAGTGAACATTGTGTTAAGTTAGTGTCAGGGGAAATTAACTGTAGATACTCAGTTGGCCTAGTTTAGTTTTTCCTATGTCTATTACGTCTGAACGGTGCCGGGGGCCTGGAAGCTTGCTAATGTGCAGCCAGTTCCCAAAAAGGGCGACCGTGCCGGCCCGGCCCATTACCGTCCAATTGCCATTACCTCCATCCTTTGCAAGGTCATGGAGAGGGTACTTAACAGTAAGTTGCTGACCTACCTTGAAGACAATGATCTTCTCAGTGACCGTCAATATGGCTTTCGCCGGGGGCGGTCTACTGGTGATCTTCTTGTGTATGTCACGCACTGCTGGGGCGAAGCCATCGAGAAAAACGGCGAAGCACTTGCCGTTTCACTCGATATCTGGCTTGCATGCCAGGCCTTTGACATGGTCTGGCATGCAAGTCTGCTCAGCAAGCTTCCTGCTTATGGCATCCCAGCTGATTTTTGTACTTGGATTTCAGACTTCCTTAGTGAACGGTCCATCAGAGTAGTCGTTGACGGCTGCTCCTCTGACCGAATGGCCATTGATGCCGGAGTTCCTCAGGGGTCTGTTCTCTCTGCAACTCTTTTCCTGCTGCACATCAATGACCTCCTTCGGCATGGTATTGTTGGATACGCAGATGATAGTACCGTTTCAGAGAGATACTTGACAGGTGCAGGGACCAGTGGGGATGAAATACGTTCGTTAAGAAAGGCCATGGTAGAGCGAACAGATCTGACCTTAAGTCTTGTCTCCCAATGGGGCGACGACAATCTGGTCTCATTCAATGCCACCTAAACACAGGCGTGTCTTTTCACTGCAAAAAGGAGTCCTTTCGACTGGATACCTACTTTTCGGGGTACATCTGTCCCAGGCTTGAGCTTCTAGGCATGGAGTTGACATCAAATCTAAACTTCGGCGCGACCATCGAGTACAAGGCTCAGACGGCGGCTAAAAAGCTGGGCGTCCTGAATAGAGTGAAGCGATACTTTACGCCTGGACAGCTTTTAACTCTTTACAAAGCACAAGTCCGATCCTGCATGGAGTATTGCAGTCACCTTTGGGATGGCTCAGCCAAATACCAACTTGCCGCTCTTGACTCGGTGGAACGCAGGGCCAAGAGGCTCATAGGCGACATAAAACTGGTGGACACCAAGCTACATAGCCTGGCACATCGCCGCAAGGTTGCCTGCTTGTCGGTATTTTATAGATTGTACTTCGGAGAGTGTGCTCAAGAGCTTCACGACCTTATTCCACCAGCTCCCTTCTACCATCGGACATCCAGACGCACCGCCGGATATCATCCGTACCTGGTAGCCATTCCACCAATTCGGACTAAGCGCTTCCAGTCATCATTTATAATGCGCACTGCTAAAGAGTGGAATTTACTACCTGCGTCTGTGTTTCCAAAAGCATACAACCCTAATCTCTTCAAAGTAAGAGTGAACAGGCTTCTTCTGGGTGAGCTCGCTCCATCTTAGACTCTGTCTCTGTCCTATAACCTAGACTAGAGTCAAGAGCAAACCCATCATTAATAAAAAAAAAAATTACGTCTTCGAAAACCGTGAAGGAAGGATTACCTACTGTAAATACTGTGGGCATGGGGAGGACACTATAATAATTTAAAGAAAATAAATTTTTACTAAAGATTATAATATTATTAACTTACAATATTTTAATTTTTATTTTAAGAATTAATGCTAAATCGCAGCATTCATTCTTGAAGAAAATCACAAAGACAGCCAAAAAACCCCTGTCTTGTAGAAGTCTCGCTTTCGTAGGTCAGTTGGAAGAAATTTCTTAGTAGAAATAAGTTGTCCTATTGTGTCGTCATTCTTTGTATATTATGTCTCTTGTAATGTTTTTCGTGTGCAATAAATGGTTAATAAAAAACAAATTTAAATTGAGAATGATTCAAGGTGCCAGCTACACGAAGGAGGCTGGACCTCACAGTACCTATATGAAACTAGTACATAATGAGACACAGATGCGTAACATCACAATCGATATGACCTCTCCAGGGGCACGTTTGATGTTGACGCAATGATAGGATTTTGACCCCGACCCAATGAAGTTACACACAAGCCAAACTCGAAATAGAATTTCCGTTGAAATTATGAAGCAAATATTCTAGTGAACCGAGTTTTAGGTAAACAAAGCGTTGTAATTTATTTTAGATGAATTCGGAAATTGTTATGAATATGATTTTGGCTAGTTATACTCGGGCTAGTAATCAAATATAGGGGGGAATTTTACTTGTGACCGACAGCAAAAACTTCAAAGCCCGTCTGCTTTGGCTTGGATCCATATTTCACAAGAAACATAGATCACAATATAAAGTAAAAAGATTGGAACTCCTATTCAAAATTGCCAATCAGCTGTGGAAGCAATTGGCAATTTTGTACAGGAATGTTGACCTATGTTCTTTGGAAAAAGTTTTCTGTCACCCTCTTAGCCCGTTCTCTATTTTAAGTATCGGTAACTTGTAAACTTTCACCTTTTTAGAGGCCGTTTCTGCTTTACCTACTCCGCAAGGCACGATGTGTATATGCGTATTTATTTCAAGCATGCATAACTACCGTCCAGCTGAATGTAGGTGAACTTGAGAGGCACCAGCCGGACTTAATCACATTTGCTGCTAATTGGCGAGCAATTTGCCCGAGTGCACCTCCGACGGAGACCAACTTTGGCATTTGACCCTTCATTAAGACATGTTTTTGAACATTGATTCGGTAATAACCTTGGGCATTTTCCTTTATTTGACTGAAGATTTCCAAGAAAACTATTTTGGTTTGAAAGAAAACAAAATAAATTTTAAAACTTTTAAAGCACTCACGATTACTTTCACTCATTTTAAGTATTAGACCGGGTCTATCGCGATAGTATTTCGCGGGTTGACTGACCCCGCGACAGTCAACCCGCGACCACAATACATGAAACTGTATAGAAACGTCGGGACACAGGTAAATTACTAATATTTAAGGTCTAATAGTGAAAATAAATTCTTTCGCGGTACAAAATTCTGCAAGTTTTCTTGTTCGAAGGTGCTGAAAACCAAATCTAGAAAAAAATAGAGTATACGTATACCTAACACGGGAACAGGTTAAACATTTTTGTATCCAATTTATCTCCGGTTTTCATGGACTAAATTTAATTTGTAAAGAATGAATTAGTCAATGGGTAAGTATTGGTTGCAAACTAACTTCGCGAGCAATGGATAAACCGCGGTAGCCCAGATGGAATAGACATCGCCGCTAGTGAATAGCAAAAGTCGCAGATTTTGCAAATTTTCTAAAATATAATAAATTGTATTATTATCGTAAATAAATCTTCCAAAATCAATAAGAACGGTAGGCACTTCCTGGTTATCTAGCTGGTAGTACAACCTGTCTGGTAAATCAAGAATATTGCATTGAACAACAGAAAAAAATACTGAATTTAAATGCCTGTAAAGTTTCATTCTACAAAGAAAAATACTGTACTATCGTATTGCCGGTATCGATCACAGTGGCATTGGCAGTGCATCGAGTCAAAATTTTACAAAAATAATAAAAAGAATAAAAGAGATAAAATTATTTTCTAAAAACTGAAGTTGAAGCTTTTGTATAAAGAATTTCGAAACAAAACCTTTACCAATCGGAAACAGTAGCTGAATTCCTCCAATGGTTGAGTTTCATTGTACAAAATAAACAATACGGGTGTAGCAGTTACTGATTACGGTGGAATTGTCGGTATCGGTACAGCGCAGCCAATCACAGAGCATTCTCAGCAGCCAGCCTAGCAAATAGAGCTTGAAATAGAGCTTGCACCGAGGAACGATGTTCGACTAAATTGTCATTTTATAATGTCGATTCGGAAAAAAATGCGTCTTTTAACTTAATTTAGTAATTTTCGGTAAATAGGTTAACAAAAGGTTAGCCGTGTGATGCCGGCTTAGAATAGCATCACCCCATTTCTTACCCAGTGTCGTAAGAGGCGACTAAGGGACTCGAGGGTGTGTATTGCAATTTTTGGCGACGGGCTGACAACCTGTCACTAATATTGATACACAGTTATCTGATTGACCCTCAAACTTTTGTCAGACGTGGTGTTAATAGTCGTTGAACGGCCGTTAACGCTCTGCCTACCCCGTATGGGATATAGGCGTGATTTATGTATGTATGTATGTAAAGGTTAGGAGATACACCTAGGTCATGTCATATTTCGTAATTTGACGCATTATGAGCGTTAACTGTCAAAATAAGGCGATGATTAAAACAATAACGACCAAATTTACTAGATGTGGCGAGGAACTCATTGTCACTTAAAAACATTATCATACATACATACATATATCACGCCTGTAGTCCCTTGCGGGGTAGGCAGAGCATAAATGACCGTGAATAACGGTAATTTACGCCACGTCTGACAAAAGTTCGAGGGTCAATTAGATAACTGTGTATCACATAAAAACATTATCATGACCTCAATATCCTTCATGGAAAGTGACACCACTAATTTAAGATAAGTTCTGAGATTATTGTCCCTGATTTATTTTAAGGAATGATGATGATATTATAAAGGTTCATTAAAAATTTGGCCGTAAATAACAAAATATTTTAAAAATACAAACAGGTATACATTTTTCAAATCGTCCCGGCTGAATTCAATTGGTAATACAAAATGGCTTCAATTCAATTTTGCATAATAAGCACATCTCTAGAGATGAGACAGATAGAAACGCGCTTCACAGTTCCATTCAGCTGATAGCAAAAGAAAAAATATTGATACTGTACTCAATGCCATTCACAATAGCAACTGAATTTCACTGAACGACGGTAATGTGAGTAGTCTCTGTGCGGTCATGAGATGTTAGCTCATAAAGTTACGTTTTGCGAAGAAAAATTGAATACTTTTTACCGAACTGTTTACTTAACTGCTATTATGATGCCTTGTGAGGCTTAGTATATCATCAACCCAATACAACACGTGAGTGTCGTAAAACGCGACTGAAAAATAAATTAATTCTAGGAACGGTCAGCATCGTTCCCTGTGAAAGCAATATTTGGCACTGTGCTCATCAATCCGCTTGGAAATACGTCCCAATTGAGGGAGGCCTAAGTCCAGTATTAGGCTGTTGTGACTGCTTAAATTAATGTACCAAACTTCGTAATTTTTTTTTAAATATCTTACATACACTTCAGTATGACCCAATTTTATTGTTTCTGATATCTTAATGAGCACCTTTAAGACTTCAAAGGGCTAAAAGCAAAAACTTCTTCAAGACGCTGTTATCATCCCATCTCAGATTTCCACTGAAAAGGTTATTTTAATAATAGCGGGAGAATTTCAAAGGTGATTTTTCAGCTTCTCGCTTTAAGTTGAAATTTTTCCAAAGGCTTTTGTCTCTTTGGAGGCGAACGGGCAGTTTCAGGAATATTTTAATTTCCGGCAAACTGTATCAGAAAATGTAGACTTTCCGAGCGATCGGCTGGTCATTTTTGAGACAAGCACTGTGAAGCTTGCATTTTTCAACCTGTTTTTTTGTTGATACATCGAGCTGTGTGGGCTCTGAGCACGATTTTGTGATACTGTTTTTCTTTGCGAATTCACTTAATATTAAGTAGAAATATTCAGGGTATAGCGCAGGGATTAAATAACCGAAATTATTTAAATTGTTAAAACGGTAAATGTTATGGTATAAAATGTTGCGATATCATAACGTAACGGTGCCGCAATTTTATGTTACTACTTCGTATACGGTACCGTTATTTTTACGGTACCTAAACCGCTATTCAAGCGGTTTTCTAAGTACATCTCCTACGATTCCGTAACTTTGCTTGATAGAGCGCAATCAATATTTCGATGACGGAATTATCACTCGTTCCGTTTACGACAGATTTCGCTTATGGCAGATTCTTCTTACGGAAGAAAAACAGTCATGAACAAAGTGCAAAAATAATAAGTTTCTATTTATTACCATATTTTCAAAATGTTTAAAGGCTAGTTTGCTGAACATGCTAATATTTCAAACTGGTACAGTAGGACGTCAATACATGTCATCTTCATCATACTATTTTGGTAGCGGTACCATACCAAATATAATAACTTCATTCCGTCTACCTTAAAACGTATCCAGGTACCAATATTATACTGGTAGCTTAACACTTTAACCGAAAACGATCCTTGGGTTTACGTTCTAGTTACTCCCATGTGCTAAAATTATCTTTGAAGAATATATGAGTACGCACTTAGGTATGTATGACATATATTTACAATAAGGCGCCTATTTCCACATATACTTTGTAGCTATAGGTACCTAAATGGTTCAACACGCTTACGAAATCCACTCGTTTCTATTTCTTTGTTTCTGTTTGGCACGGCTGCCAGCTCATAGTTGCCAGCATTTAGCGACTCCAAGCAACCGTAAGGTATCGTTTGCCAAATGAGTTCCTTAGGGTCGAAACACACCTGCGTATTAGTTCAGTCGCAATAAATGAATTCTTCTTCTATCGTGTCGATGTAAAAGCCGATCGCCTCAAATTTCGTTCGACCAATATTTTGCCACTCTAACAGCATTATCATTGGCTGTCATCAGCTGCTGCTGCGTACAGGTGGTAGGACACGCAGAGCACGATATAAGGTGGACCGTGGTTTGTGGGTCAACCCCGCATTTGCACCGAAGTTCGGGGTCTTGCGTGAACCCCCACCTGGGACGGTTATCTTTGCTCCGGCCGACATGAGTACGGAGCCTATTTAAAGACTTCCAAGTCGACCTCGGCAGATTGTGTCCAGGCGGAAGGTTTTCCGAAACCGGCACAAAGGGGGTCGGCAGTTTACTTTGTCCCTCCCATAACCGGAGTCTGGCACGTTGGGAGGACACTCTAGAACGTAATGGACTGACACACTTCATGAAACCTTTGCGACTTTTAATAAATGAATTATAGCACGTGCACATGATGCTAATATGGGCAGGGAAATAGTAAGGGAAGTGGGCAGCGTGTATGTGTAAACAGATTACTCGCGCTGCTACTCGTCATGACGCTGCCACTTCCGGTGCTCCCTCGGACACGGACTTTTCTTGCGTGAGTCAAAGAAACGGCAGAACGAACGCTTACGGAATGTATTGCTATCTCATTCACTCATATTGGTGCGATAAGCGTAAGATGGCGGTAGTAATCTGTGCACTCACTTGCATTGATAACGGCGGAAGTATTTCGACCAATATTTGCGACAGCGGCAGGAGCAGGAGCAGGTGCATGGTGTAAACGTGCTATTTGATAATGGGGACATGTCTATTTGAAGTTCTTGACCTTTTTATGATTTCAAACAAGATGGCGTAATGTTGAGCTGAAATTTTTGTATTCGAGTCGGAAACACAATTCATCGTTGATATTTTTTTTAGTTTTTGATCTATCTATGTACGGTTAAGCGCAGGCTGGGTAAAACAGTATGGATTTGTACCATTCTTATTATAAGATTAACATTGGTGGTAACAGTGTCTGACCAGACGGATACGAACAGACGGATTGATTTTAATAATAATTCCCATTCTGACACTTTACACGAAAAATCTTCGATGTCATATTCATATAAATCTGAAAGCCTGCGACTGAACTAGGAGTTCGCAATTAGGTGTTGTTCGACATTTGCGAACAACAATGTCAGAGGCCGACTAGTAGTTAAGGCCATTTAGAACTCTGACACCAGGGTTCCCCGGGTCATTCGTAGAATTAGGTGTCCCATACGAAAAGAAAAAAGATGCGGTCAGTTCCCACCGCTTTGTGACGTGACGACGATGAATTTTCTGCTATTCACTGAAGTGAAAAGGGTCCATCATAAATTCCGTCACGTATTTCAGTAGGTTGCGTCTCATCTCGATGGAAACTGACCCTTACTTATTTTGTTGGTGTCGATTTTAACTAACTGAGATACAAATTCAGCATAGAGCATTCAAGTAACATGAGAAGATACATCAACTACTAAAGTATTGAATAATAGAAGATCCGGTCTCTCCTGAGGACATGATCACCTAGAACAACGAAGTCGCCAGTTGAGATTTGAGTTTGTAACTATGAATGAAACGCCATACCAATAAATAAATTATAATTTGTTTTAAACTTAGGCAAAAGTTCATGGACCCCTCATACAAACTGACCTCATCGTGGTTCGCGTCAGTGTATGAGGGGTCAATAAGCTTTTTTCCGAGTTTAAAACGGACAAGGTATAGTGAGAGGATTTAAACTGTGGCCCGTAAGGTAGAATGTTTTACATACAAACGAAAAACTGAAATTCAATATACTTAAACATGCGATGAAAAGCAATTATTTAACAACTGATTATGCGAAATGGTGAAGGCACGCGTAAATTTGGCCCAAAACTACTTTTAGTTAAAAATGAAGAGTATTTCGTCCACAATAAAATCAAACTCATTTTTTTCAGCAGTAGCGCCATCTGTGTGCCTAAAGTGGCGAAACGGTTTAAAAAAATAATGTCTAACGATTCATTTATATTATTTTGCAAAAATTTTATATCAAAACGGGAATGACTTCTCATCCAGTTTTTAATTACTTATTTGTCTCCCTCAAAGACGTAAGTCCATTTTACTTTTGTATAAGAATCGTCCCATCTTAAACAGTAATGTTTAAGAATCTTAGTAAAAGTAATTCAAATTCAATGACATTGATGATTCAAAATTCAAGCATAGTAATGATTTTGCCATTTTGATACAGACAGTTGTTATGTTGTTTTATATATATCGAGTTTTGTAATCGAGAATCGGAATTGATAGAAAGAAACATAAGTTTGCATCAGAATAATGTCAGTTTCCTGTAGCAGTCGGTTTATCTAGTATAACCACTGGGTGCTAGAGATTATGAAAGTCTCGTTACCAAAAACCAACCGACCACCACCACTCCTATTTGTGAGTGACCTCAACTTCCTTACCAAAATCATAATGCTCTTTTAACGTTAAGCTGTGTGTACTATAAAACACGGTATTAGAGTACACGTAGGTAGTAAAAGCGTTGGGTGGCAATGGGTTGAAGAAGAAGAAGAAGAAGAAAAAAAAAGAAGTAAAAGTAAAATGATATTTCGGCTGAGGCTTATTCTTATACTTGTCGTGAGTACCTACTATTCTAGATTGACATCTTTATTATGGGCTAAAAGTATCTATCCAAAAAAATAGTAAAGAGTAGAGACTCTCTGGATAAGTTCTAGGCAATTATGATAATTACCTAACGCACAATGGGCTTTACTGACTGCAGCAATAATAATCTTCAAAAGTATATCAGAACCATTTAAAGAAATTAAACACAAAGAATCGCCCACTAAGTGCTTCTTTTCTGATTGTAGCGTCAGCAGACAACGCACGATTTACTCCGCTCACGCTAGATAAAACCAATCGCAATTGCAGACGTTACTCCCAGAATTCTTCTGTCTGTGTCTTCACGGTTTCTTTTCGTTTTCAAACTTAACGTTGTTTCAAAATGGGGGTTGCTTGTAATAAAAACCTAGGGTATTTTTCTGCATTGAAAAGGTCTTACCTGGAGTTAAAATTAGTTTTAAAGTTCTACTTTCTTCCTCTCATTATTATCTCACCTGCTGAAAGTGAAAATTTTGATTTCAATAAAATAATGAAATCTGTTTTAGAATGTCTTCGATATAATTAAATTAATTTTGACAAAAATCACTAGTACTTGTGTCACAGATTTATTGGGGGATTTATAATTAGAAACGAGAACAAATTATTATTGGCAAAATTAATTAAATATGGAGTTTCAGCAAGCGCCGACAATCGCAAATATTAACTATATCTTCGATATAGAATATTCGCATCCAGTTTTCTTTATTAATAATGCACGTGGAATCCAACCCTTGTCTTCTCATTGAAAAATACTTGAAACAATATAAAAACACGCTTATTTTTATATTGGCAAAAACTTAAAACAAATTTCATTTATTATATATTATTCCTTGGTAAAAAGGTACAGTTATGAATAAAATAGGACCGTACTACAAAATCTGTTTAATAAGTTGTCTAAATATGTTTTTTTTTATTATTTTTACTAATATTTTGTAGAGGCTCCCAATAAAAACAACAATAGGAAAAAACACAGCGTTTCAATTATATACACTGATCATCTTAAGTAAGTAAAAACACTTTATTGCACATTTAAAACACAAATAAAAGACAGGAAAACTTAAACTAAAAATGCGCAAAGGCGGCCTTATCGCTGAAAGCGATCTCTACCAGACAACCTTTGGGTGGAGGAGAAATCAAAGGGAAGAAGAGAGTAGTGCATAAATAAAGGTAAGATCAGACAGTGTAAGTACATTAATAAATATACTAAATCATACCATATTATAATATACTAAAATATATAATATTATAAATAAATACAGATTATAATACATAAGTATAAATACATATTTATATATATGTATATATATATATATAGTATATATATATAAGTTAGATAGGATTGTAATCTAAGAATGCAATAGGATACAATACTAACTAGCGAACAGACTTTGTCATAAAATGTTGATGTACCTTAATTTTAAAGGTATCCAAAGAAGTACAGTGACGTATTTCTCGTGGCAACGCATTCCAAATGTGAGTGGCTTGTACTGTGAAAGATTCCTTGTAATAACCCGATCGCGTAAATGGAGCCTTCAAAACATTATCGAATTTAGAACGGACATCTTATTCTGTTTTATAAATTCTATTCTGAAAGTCACCAATCAGTCGAAAAAAGAATCGGCGATTTTCTTTTCAATGCGAATGGACAATTAATCAGTGAAGTAAATAAATCCTAACATGATTATCGTATTGCGTGTTCCAGGCCGAGTTGTGCGGATGATAGCATCGGCTTTTTTTGTTATTTGCTACTGGGAAAACAGGCTGTCATTGTTTACCAGTCAATAGATATTGCTGTGAATAGGTTCAACTTGGTGTTGCTTTTGTACCTTGGTCATGAAGGCTGTTTAGATTCAGATTCAAGCCGTTCAACTTGACTGATCTCTCGCTGGCACACCATCACACGGCCACTCTGGGCTACGGTCGGGCATAGACTGGACAGACTCCTTACCCTACCGTAGTGACGTATGTGCTCGAGGCACTGATAGTCAATACACTTACTCAATATACTACGATAGTCAATAGACTTACTCAATACACTACATAACCAAACATGGATTTTGCTTCTTCATCATTATGAAGCATTATAGTCGACATAATATTCTAAACAAAATATTTAAAAGACTAGCAGCCCGCCCAGCGTTTTCACTCGCTGCTTACCGTTTTCCCTCGGGAAGAAGACATTTTATTATATGTTCATCAGGGATAGTGTAAAAATACAATGGTAAAAGAATTGTTGACTTCGGTCCAGTGGTTTCGGAGCCTATTCAATTCAAACAAACAAACAATCAAATCTTTCCTCTTTATAATATTAGTGTAGATTTTGTCATTTTCAATGGCCATGAAACATAGAAACTATTTTTTTTATCAAATCGAAGATCAAAATTGTTCTACTTCTTCTTATATTAAAGAGATCATTGCTTCTAACTTCCCTCTTCTCCTTCACCCTCTTGAACGACATGACTGAAACAAATATAGAAGGAGAGAGAAAGAGGAAAGCCAAGGAGTTATTTAAATCAAGTAAAGGAGAAAATAATGGTCATAACTATTATTCCAACTAAATTTAAGCATCGCTTCCATACCAAGCAGACAGCTGTATAAGTAGTTTAACGAAACTTCTACCGGCCTATCATAACGAAACTTATATTACTGAGTTTGAGACTTTAAACGCCCGGAGCCCTTGAGGGCAAGCCAGTGTTGTTCAAAAAGTGAGCACAAACAAACAAACAGTTTCCAATTTAATCAATCCGAGCTGTTCGGTTCGAACAATGCAAACGAAGATATATGTCGAAGATATTTTATCAGGATATGTCATGGGCATCGAATATATGGTCATTCTAATTGTCCAATTTCGCAGGTTAATTTATTGTAATTTTACAAATCTTACACATTTTTTTAAATATCGATAATTCCGCAAATGATTAACAATCTGAACGATTTCATCGAACCCTTAATTTATTTTACGGTTACGGGTTGAGAATTTCGTTCATTGCATATTTCGATGAAATTTTCTGTTTATTTATAGAAAATAAAATTGTTTCGGTGGTAATGAGATGCAGGGTCAAAAATATTTTGCTGCAGATATTTTAAGGGGTTAACCAGCCAATTAATATAACAAAATGTTTTCAAAACACTCTCGTTATAACAAAAAGTAAAATCAGTGCTAAGTCGCTTGACAACGTCAAATCGTATGAAAAACAATTTAAACAGCATTTAATTGCTCGTCTAACTTTTTTGTCTGGTGGTGGTCTTCTTTTTGGACAGATGATGTAAATACTAAACGCAAATTTAATACAATGATTTTTCAAGTAAACTATTTCGTCTAAAATTTTATTTAACAGAAAATACAAAAGGCGGGTTCAAAAGAAAGAGTCAAGGCGTTCAAAATGTGTATATGTACGATGTTCAAAACTATCTTAAGTACTATATATACTATCAATGTTGGCCAAATTTACATCTTTATATCTTCGTCAGTAACGCAGTTTTCATTTCGTCCACTTTAATATTTTATTACTGTCCTACTTAGCCGCGCAGAAACTTTTATAATGGTTCTGGAGCGACGCCAGCGATGGGGCGCTATATTATATTGTATAACAGTGTAGAGGTATGGGTGGCATGGCGTGTCTACAATCTTTTTTATCATATATGTGAGTTCCATTCCTAAATTGACGTTTGAAAATGAAGAATTCATATTTAAAGGTAGTGCTCACACGGTGCTGCACTAGACTACGATTCATTACAGCCAGCAAGCAGATGACTGTGACAGCCGCAAGGCGGTGTGGCGTTGTGTGTCATAATATCCAGTGTTTCTTTGCATTTTGTATAACTCCTTTCATCAACCAAAATTGTCTGGCTAAATACCGCAAAATCATGCAGTGCGCGGCAGAATCCCCTAAACTATAAACATAGTCACAAAGTGACATTTGTGAATTTATGTAATTTGATGCAAAATTTAATTTAATTGGTATTCAATATAATGTAATTTAATGTTATTTGGATTGTTATATTTAATGTTATTTGAATTTGCTTTAGTCACATAATATATATTATTATTATGAATCAATAATACATTTGTATATGCCTAATGGGCGGAATATAGATTAAAGATTTTACATATAATATAAGACCATTATTGTACCTTTATTAAAACAAACAAATAAAGAACTTTGAACTTTGAAGTCTAAGAAAATTGTCAAGACATCTATCATTGGATTGACAATATTACCTACTAGCCGTCTGCCCAGCGGTTTTAGCGAATTCAGGTACTGTTTTTCTACTTACCCACATTGAAATGAAAACGCTTGTTGCAAATTTTCAAAACATATTTTTTAGAGAACTCTTATTCTTAAAGGTATGAATTGAATACTGCAGTAATTTAAAATATGATTGTAGCTTTTTGGAAACCAAGTAGGTGGGTACTTAGGAACGCAGTGGAATAGTCAGTCTGAACCGGGGACCCCATCTCTCGTGCAAATGGAATGCTGCGAGATTTCTCCAATCCTTGCTAGGAATTTTAAACAAAAGCTTTAGTTTTAACCGAAATCATATTTTGTACGCGCGCGGAAAAACATTTTCTCTCCTACACAAAAAGTTTTTAGTATAACGCTGTCTTTGTACATAAAAATATTTTTAGACAGATGGTGGCAAAAGAATTGAAACGGGAGAAAAATAAATGGAATGTAAATATTTAAGATTTATAAAATATGTTTTTGTGAAATAGATAACGAAATAGAAACACTAGCGTGATAAAATATATTTTTGTACAAAAATTCTATCCATATATTTTTATCATATTTTCAAACACAAAATACTATTTTTGTTTCACACTAATAACTTTCATTCCGCAAAATTTGCAATTCAATCCGAACCCGTAATAATTCATGCATGTAAAGCTAACACACTGAATGTTAAGCGTTTAAAAACACGCCGCGATTGAAACGCGGCGGTCGGCGGTGCTGCCTTCAACTAACACAACTCATTCGTATTCAGAACTAAGCCGGTGAGTTCTGTTACATATTCATTTTTGCAACGCGATAGACGTTTGTGGGCTTCAGAGTAGTCACAGATGAGCGTGCTATAGACACCATATTATAAGAACCGAGCTGGGAAAACATAATATTCCTTAGTCTTTTTTCTTTTTCGTGTGGGAGACCGAGTCGTTAGGTATACTAGGTATCATTTGCTTGTTTCGTCAAACGAAAAAATTCTCGACCTTACGGTTTTTTTTATGTAACAACAGCGTAGTTGGTATTACATACAAGTATAACTAACATTATCTATTACATTACGACCTACGATGCCTAATACCATCGCGGTCGCCAAAAACTGGCAGTCAAAAATACAACTGAATGATCCATTGACATGATGAAGAAGAAGACGACCTAGGATGACCAGGAGGCCTATTTAGCTGTATAACGGCGTCGAGTTTTTGTATGGAATGACACATGTGGGCATTACGGCGTCGGAATTCGGACGGAATTCGGTCGAGTTTCATCTAGGTGTCAAACAGAATGACAAGTAATTTACATACAAAGTTCTTAATGTCATCGGGTTTTTGTCCCTTTCTACGATTATTTTGTCTATGGTGTCGAAAAGCGGTCGAGCTATGACAACCAAGTTTCTGTCATTGTGCTCGACCATGAGCAGTCTCAAGCATAGGTGCCTTGACGATGTCGAGTTTCATTTAATTAAGATAACTTATAAAAAATTACCCATAACTATGAGATTTTTAAGGTTGGTAATGCATCTGTAGGATATTTTAGACCGCATGAGCAGAATAAACTCGTTTAAAAAAGTAGTAAGCTAACTTTACCGACACACTAAAAGTACATATAAAAATTACCACTTGCCATCAGCTACTGTTGATTTTCAATTATAATATGTGCAACTGTTTTTTTTTTGGGTTCAGTTTTAAGCCTCATATATTTACATTATAAATAATTATTTCGATTACTTTTCTGAGTGATGATGATAACATTATGATAGTTGATAATCAATATTATAATGAATATCATTACAATAACAAATGTGTTATAAATGCTTGATCTCGTGATCAAACTTTGTACTTCTTGTGCTTGTCAATAGTTGGAGTTGCTTCGTACTGTATCAACAAACATCACTGTAGGATTGCTAAATATTGAATACAGACTTATCTATAGAAGATATTTTATAAATTTTACGTAACATACATAAATCACGCTTCTTTCCCGCAGGGATAGGCAGCGTCTACTTCCTTCCACTTACGACGATCCTTGCATACTTCTTTTGCCTTCTCTATATTCATTTATCTTTTCATGCAGGCTAGTTGGTTTATTTTTTACTAACTAAAATGTATGCACCAACGAGCGTACATGCGTGTGATGATGATTGCCGTGTGATGACGGCATAGAATAGCATCACCCCATTCTTTTCTCGTGGGTGTTGAAAGAGACGACTAAGTTGAAGGTTGTACTCGTGTACGGTGTGTGCACTATTAGTTTATAACTCGTGCTCTACATACATTCATTAGCCTATTGCAGTCCACTGTTGGACGTAGGCCTCCCCTAGAGTAGGTACAGGGCACGATCTCTCGTTTTTTCCATCCAGTTATCAGTCCATCTGGTCGGTGGTGGTCCAACGCTACGCTTGCCGCGGCAAGGCTTCCATTCGAGAACCCGCTTACTCCACCGTCCGTCCGTTCTATCATAGGATACACACACGTTTTCTACGCGCGCTCTATTCTTGTGAAACGCGTGCTTTACACGTTGGTGACGCGTATTATACTAGTGTACAACACGTGTTCGATACGTGTGTAACGCGTTCTCTACACGTGTATTACGCGAGCTCTACTTGTATACAATGCTTGCTTTACTAGTATGCAACGCGTGCTCTACATGTGTACAACGCGTGGGCTGCGCGGGCGTATAACATGCATAGAGCACGCGTGGTGTCAGCGTACGTGTAAAGCTGCCCAACATCCTAATAGACCAACATCCTAAGTCTTACAGTTTTCGGAATAATCACTTTAAATTACTTGATACTAAGGTACAGATTTTCCATACATTTTAACTGACTATTAAATACTCTTTACATCATACTTAACAATCCTTGATCAATTTTATTTATGTCAGTCACTCAGAATAAAATGTGTTATTCGTCACGTCAGACAATTCATAATCATAAGTCATTTCATTATTGTAGAGGAGCCCACAATGCTCAATGGGGTTTTACTCGAGCGTCAGAGACCTTAACATAAGATCAGCCAAGATTCAAAATTAAGAGCAATACATGACAAAATTTAGTGATAGCTGTCTTAATTAAAACTTGGAAACTATGCATGTATGTTTCTGTGGAAAAGTTGTAGGTCTTGACAAGATCTACATTTGAGATGACAGCTGTCAATTTGTTGTGCCCATCCAGTATCTCTGTTGAAATTTGGATGTTTTTGAATTTCTAAGGCTTCCCGTACTTTCCTAGGAATGAATCTCTTCTCTCTCGCTAGGATTGCTGCCTTATCGAACCTGACATAATGGGTGGGGTTATCCATGATATGTTCGTACATATTGCAAAGCGAGATGAATAAGTTCTTTGTTTGACTACAAAATATACATCTCGGCAAGACCTACAACTTCTTCAAAGAACTAGTAGTTAAGCATGCATAGTTGACGAAATAAATTAGTTCAAAGTTTGACTGATGTCATCTAAAATTTCAAGACCTACAACTTTTACAAAGAAATTAGTTTTGCATGCGCGCTGATTATTGCGCATGACTTGAACAAGACAGCGACATAAATTTGAGAAGGTGGACTACAGGCAATAGAACTTGAGTAAATAGCGGTTAAAAATTTTTGGTGGACCAAGCAACGAAAAAAATGTGGTATGGCCCACCAGGTGGATCTATTTTAAACAATCCCAGCTCAGCTCTATTGGTGAACTGCGCGAAGAAAAAAAAATAACCTATAGGTGGACTACGGGTTAAAAAAAAATTGCCCAACTCATTTCATGGCAGAACTGACCAGCTTAGCTTTTAAAATAGAGACCTAAAGAAGATATAAGACCTAGGCTTGATTCGTTCTTTTGCTGTTGTCTACACTGCACCCACCATTAACCTTGCATTTTCTTCTGTTACAATATATTTAGGAAGTGGGCGAGTTCGGAAATGGACGAAGTCGATCTAAAGGATCCAGCAATCCCCACTTAGGCTCCTCTACTATTAGAACTTGCATCAGTATTCCTATTTACTCCTAATGATTAAAATAAATTATCTGAATTATCATGACTCGTTATGAATAAAACTTTGTTCAGATGACTGAATACTGTAACATACCAAAATTTCATCCAATTTAATTAAAACTACATTTCTCCCACTTGTGTTCCGGGGCACAGATTAACTACAATATGGTCTGGGGTTGGAGTGGGAAATTGCACGATCAAAAACTGTAGTCTGCTATGTACGTCGATCAACTCGGCCTTTTTTTATGTAAGGAACGAGACGAGAGACCGCTTGTCTTGCTGGCTATGTGTTTATATGCGGATGTTAAAGAAAAGCAAAAAGAATTTCAAGTTGGTTGTTTTTATTAATTTTGATCCATTATAGCGTTTCTCCCTAATAAGATGCCTTCTAAAACTCCTCGAGTAAAATCTTAAATGGGTATCTTGAGGTGATGTTAGTAGAACAATCATAAGTTCATAACTATTGAATGCATAAAAATCCTTTCTTGACTTCTCGAGGTTCGAGTCTGTCGCGTCTGAGTGTTCTTTCTGCTCGTCTGCTAAGTTTTTCTCAAGCAAGGTCTTAATTTGTCATAAAATTTGCGCTGGCAAATCGTGTGAAAACTGCAATACTTCACACAAATTATAAGGTTTCCTGGAGACAGCTGAGCTACAATGTAAACAAAGTATATTAATGAATGTTACCATCTACCATCAAACTTAATAAGTGAACTCTGCCAGTATTCGCAAAAACTGAAATATAAGGAAACCATGCAGATTAACTTCTACAGCGGTTCGATTATAGAGTAAGCGACGAGTTTGCTAAGATATCTAGCATAAACATTGTGTAGGAACCATGTAGGAACTAAAATTATATGTGATCATCAGCATAGTAAGAAAAACAAATCTAACCTTCTAGTAACGAGTGGGTAGGTATTTCGCCAGCACGTGGGGAAAAATACTGTAAATCAAAACCAGTTCTTCGCCTTATACAATTCGGTGTTTATTTAATATTTACAAGAAAAAATTAGGAACCAAAAGTAACAACCAAAACGTAAATAACCAAACGAGTCTCCATGACAACCAATCAACAGGAAGAGACCGCGCGCGCCGATGCGAAATAACTATATACAAACAAAAAAATCATGTTGTCGCGCTGTCTATCTGTAAATTAAAAAATCTTTAAATAAACTAAATAAAAAAGCAATGGTGGCGATGCACCAAAAGTATAAATATTTTGTGTAATTATTATTATTTTATTTTATAATTTTATAATGAAACCACCCACACCGAGACGACGCCGCAGAAGACCCCGTCGCAGGTGGCGAGACAAGCTACATGCCTTTAGCAAAGACTGACACACTGACGGAGACCTAGAGTAGAACTGGATGAAAAGAGAAGAGGGAGGCCTTTGCCTAGCAGTGGGACGATGTAGGCTAATTAAGATAAGAAGATAAGATGACATAATGAAACGCGTAATTACGTGTTTTTATGGTGTCCATGACTGCAAAGCTGGAATGTTGTGCATTAAAAAAGTTTCAAGCTTTTAGCTTTGTATCTAATGCCTCAGTTCCTTAGTTTATCCTGTCCTGTTCAGTAGTTATAGTCTTACGTTTTACGATCACTTTTCAGCTGAATTACTGGTAGAGTTTCTGCCGATTTGCTCAATGATAGTGATAAATTTCAGCTACCCGTTCGGACGGCCGTTGTAGCGTAGTGGTAGTACGACTGCCTGCGGCGCAAAGGTTCCGGGTTCGATTACCACTGGGACACTTATAAAGTTGATATTATCACTTTGGTAATTTGTAATTTGTTTACAGTCTAGTTAGAACATTGTGGACCGAACCACCAGATTAAAAAAGATTCTAAAAAAAGAGAAACTCTGCCAGTACTTAAGTTTATTTGTTACGCACCTAGACTACACTTTGAAGAATCACACATCATATATGAACACATTAAAGTTTAAACATTACAATCTTATTTTTGGTTGTGCTCACAGACACACACACACACATATATATATCTCACCTATAATCCCTTGCAGGGTAGACAGAGCGTAAACAGCCGCAAAGAACTTAAATTTGGGCCACTTGTGACAAATATTTAATGGTCATTTGGAAATTTGTGTATCGCCATAGTGACAGGTTGTCACCCCATCGCCTAAAATTGCAATACACACCCTTGAGTCCCTTAGTTGCCTCTTACGACTCCAACGGGAAAGAAACGGGATGATGCTATTCTAAGCCGGCATCACACTGCAAATTGGTTGGGCAGTCGTGTAAAAAGGTATTGTATGATCAACATCAATATATTCCTTTGTTAAAAAAGTACTTTCAGCAGCATAATTATATCTATAACAAAGCACCAATTTAAACTGGCTTTTGTACAGTTTACAAGAAAAACCAGTAAAGGTTGGTACCCAGCTCCACTATTGGCACAAATTGTACATATTAATATTTTATAAAATATTCATAATTTATTATAATAATAATGTAATTAATGTGTATCCCATCTCGCACTTCTCTCAAACGGCCTATACTTGTTTGGCCTATATATGCCCCACGCGAGCCCCGTGATTTCATAACGAGAAATAAAAAGCTATGAAAGCTAATGTGATGACTTCTTACGGGCATCACCTCACATAAGTACGTGGCATCACATAAGCCCAGTGGGTCTGCACCTTTTATTCTTGCTTAATGAATATGTCCCTTCCATTTCGTATAAAATATGAGCACGCAGGCTAGTCCGCGGGTAACAGCTAGTCTACATTTATGCATATACGAATTTCAAATAGAACCTTCAAGCAATTGATACATTGACCTTCAACGTATAATAAAAGAAAAGATTATCTGTGGTTACTATCTTGCCTTCCCTTCTAGCCTCTGCGTCAAACTGATGCAAGCCGCAATAGGTCTAATACCGTCGCGTCGAGTCGTTATTACCTCTATCGGCCCCCAGAAGCCTTATTTAACAGCTGTCAAACGTGAAAAAAAACAAGAAAATCAAATTACATCACTATGGCGTTACTCTAGGATAAATGTTAAACAGAGCTTCATTACTTTACTTGCAAGTCTTAATACTTCGTTTGCTTTACCTTGTGTGCTTAGACGTGGTGTCTAGTCAAGTACTTGTCTGTGTGGCACGAGGCTGAGTAAATACGGATTAGGCACAATTTTCATATACAAATAGAACGAGAAGCGTCGCAAACAAGACTCTTGTTGGGCCTTTTTAAAACACAGTCACGGACTACAGGTACAAGTTGGGAAAGGTTTGATGCGTGGATGAATTTAGTAATGTCTCTGTTAGGCTCTCTAGTCCCTTTGGGCATTTCAGTGCGAGCGTTCTAGGATAGACTGCCATTGGATATTGGTTGGGTAAAAAGCCCTTGTACGGACAAAAGATTTTTGTGAGGTTTGAGTATTGATGAGTTTAGCACAGGACCGTGAAGATTGGTGCAATAGAGAAAAGGCCAATGCCCTGCAGTGGGTGGATCTGGGCTGATGATGAGTTTTATGTAGTGTATTCTTAGTTGGTAAGCACAATTTGGGAAGTGGATAACTGTATTATTGACGCCAGGTTTCAGTTACTCTCATTTATTTATTTTTAACTAGCAAATTTTTCAGTCACGGACGGACAGCATTTGAACCAGCGACTTTCGCTATTACTAGGAGCGACGCCTCTTCCAGCTGAGCTACCACAGCTCATCTCTTGCCCGCCAATTTGGCAAGTGTGTCTTTAAGCCAGTAACGCATGGCACGGCGTTCAAAAGTTGTATACCTAACACGGAAAGTGTTTTAAAATTTGGTATTCTACTTTTATTTCATTGAAAAAGATGAGAATTGAAAAAAGTGGCATTTAAAGCATACTAGTTAGATATCAAATAAAGACCTACAGAAGTGTTTTTCAATCCCACAAACTTAATTGCAAAGTCATCATTTTTAACAGGTAGTGAAATGTGCATTGCTGGATTTAAGGCTCTCAGGCTACATACATATATCACAACTTTAATCCCTTGAGGGTAGGCAGAGCATAAACTTCATTGACCGTTCTTCAATAACAGCATTCAAGGCTGTTTACAAAACAAGAACGTCTTACTCTGCGCTTTCCAATGCGTGTCCGCCACGTCAAACCTTACAACCCCATCTAAAGTTAGTTTGTTAGTCTGTAAAGCCTTCCAAAAATGGTAACAAATATATTAAGCAGAAAATAGGTCTTAAATGATACTGCTAAGTAATGGGAAATTTTCTAGGGATTCTCGAGTGTCATGTAGAGGGCGCCAAGCTTAATTGAAATAACGTTTCTTTACACAAAATCTGTACCACTTTATAAATTATTCTTTATTTTGTGTTTATTGAATTGTTCTAGATGTATTATTGGTTATTTGTTTACTTACAGAAATTACACTCAATATAATAGCAAGGCGATAAGTTTATTTTGTATTAAATCAAACAAACATAATTAATTTGTAACGAACACAACGTGAAACGGAACCTGAGACAAAACTATGGCTGCCGCCAGCCATATTAAAACGTCAAAATTTCAGTTTAGCACAGCGCCCTCTGGTTTGACATTCAGAACTATCAAGAGAACTGTCGATAGAAAAACTCCCATTAGGACTCGAGCGACTCATCTTCCCGTAGTCATAAAGAAAGCATGTATCACATCTCGGCACAATACTACCCTCATTTCATAGACAAAGAACCTTTCGATTAGATGACTCGATGTTTCCTTGCGATACTAATAGCTTTTCTATAGATATACACAACACCATATCGGTCGCTATTAATGAGTATCGGTAGTTTATTACCTTTTATGGTCAGGAGAAAGAAATTTGCCGTGTGGTGCCGGCTTAGAGTAGCATCACCCTATTTCTTTCCTGAGGGTTTCATAAAAGGCTATTGTAATTTAGGCGATAGCCTAACAACCTGTCACAATAAGACACAATTCTACACGATTTTTACGAATGGGCCCTCAACTATTTGTCAGACGTGGCAAAAGCAACCGTAGTTTACGGCCGTTACTGCTCTACCGACCCTGCGAGAGATAAAGGCGTGATGTGTGTAAGTATGTATGTATGTAGAAATAAATTACTAATAGCTAATAATACTAACTATGGCTAACTGCTCCTATAGGTTTGGTCAAAAAGTTATGATATAATTTTATTAAAACTTTCTTGCTTTATAAACATGGAAGATATTTACCTACTAATAATCTCGCGCATATTAAACCATTATAAAATATTATGATATATATTAACTTTCGGTAGGTGTAGTATAATCCGTTAAACAGACAGTTTTTAGTTAGGTGTGATTATCGGAAATAATAAAATCCTTCATCCTCCATCCTTGACGGCCGTAAAAAACGGACGTTTATGCCACGTCCGTCTCAAATTTTTGGTGTATTTAGAAAGTTGTGTATCACAATAGTGACAGTTGTCAGCCTGTCGCCTATAATTGAAATCCACGAGTATCTTAGCCCCCTCTTACAACACCTGTGGGAATGGAATGGGGTGATGCTATTCTAAGCCAACATTACACAGAAACATTTTATATTATAGCTGCAATCTCTAACAAAATAAGTAGTTTACATCTCAGATCACAATAGGCGTAAAATTTGCCCCCAGGAGTTTCAAATTTGTTTTGGCTAAATCTAGCGGCTGCTCTCCAGAAATAGTAACGCAACAAGTTTAAAAACTTGGCAGGTAAACCAGGAGAGAATCAAATAGGGTAGCTAAATATTGTTATACATACGAAAAACATTATTATGGATAAATACTAATCTTTAAAAAAACTAAATAATTTTGGGTATTGCAATTTTAGGCTATAGGCTGACAACCTGTCACTATAGTAATACGCAGTTATCTGATTGACCCTCAAATTTTTGTCAGACGTGGTGTTAATATCTGTTCTGCCTACCCCGTTTGGGATATAGGCGTGATTTATGTATGTATGTTATGTTGTTAATTTTTTACTCAAAAAGAGAAGAGGGAGGCCTTTGCGCAGCAGTGGGACTATGTAGGCTAATTAAGATAAGAAGAAGAAGATAAATATTGTAATGGTAGGTTTAACTATCTTAATATTTGTATGTATGTATGACTCTTTCAAAGTGCGTATGTTATAATACATTTAAAATAATGTATATTGCTACAAGACGATCACTTTTTTATTAACCTCGTAACTTACGATCTCGTTTATTTTAAAAAATTACGACAATGAAGAAACATTCTACTGGCTCTATGGTGTAGCGGGTAGTACTCCTGTCTGCTACGCTAAGGGTTCGATCCCCACAAAGCCCAAATTTTTGTTAAGTCAATCTTGCAAATAAGTATTTGTGTTAGTCTGTGTGTTTTCTATGTATAATATGAATTTATAAATATATATATATATATATATATATATATATATATATATATATGTATATATTAATATCAGCATTAATATCAGCTTATATTATACATATATTAGTATTAATATCAGCTTTCTAGTTCAATACAAGTTTTGCTTAGTTTGTAGTCCAGGATATTTATATTATTAAGTTCCCTAGCTAAAAAAGCAAAGGTTAACAACTTAGCAACCTTCATCTACAATTTTGAATTAAATCGACTTTCAATGTTTTTATAATAAAGTAAGAGCGTACCATTATAGATACATACGTAGGGTCTTGGGTAATACAAAAGCCTCAGTTATCTAGATTCCATCCATCAACAGCCTGTCAATTTCGATTCAAACCTAAATCAATTTTGGTTGTATAAAATCTAGTTAGCGAATATAAAGAACTTATAAATATTTTATTTTGGCAAGTCAGAATATTCGATAGATCGGCGTTAAGGTTGCAGTGAAAAATATATCATAAATGTCATAATTATAAAGAATACTTTATTTTGGCAACTGAATTTTTACACAGTACAGTTCTATTCCGTTCTGACCTTAAAAGTTGTGAGATGCAAGACTGAAAAATTTTACTTGCAGTTCTTTGTTAGATAATATCCAAATGCCTATTTTTGTACCTACCTGACAAATAAAAGTACGGACATAAGGACAAGAAATATGTTATACGTGCCAATTGAATTTGGAAACTGTTCCACGAATGTTTGAAAGCAAGTAACAGCTGTTTCAGACCCTATCTAGAAATTATAAGTTGTGTATTATTTATTACAAGAATAGCTAAATTAGACATTAAAACGGTTGCTCTAGATACTTTGTCGGTAAACCCATAAAACCTCGCAAAATGATTTGCGGTTACTCTTTGACACAGCGTGAATAAAAGAGACCAACTTTTCAGGTGAAACAGTGCCTTAAACGGAACGCAAAGGAAAAGTGCTTCTTCATCGAATTTGAGAACCCCATCAAAGTTCGTAACTTCCAATTACGGAAGCTAAAATCAAGACGCGTACGGCAATCTCACATTACGTCCCCGTGTCACCGGCCCAGGGATAAATCAAGTGGCACTTGTCACAGAAGTCCCATAACTTGTAAGTTATGCCGTCGCGTGCGCTTGAAATTGTAGATTTATGTCGAGCCGCATTTGTATCTCGTCCAGTGCTGGCATTACAGTACCAAAAAACTGGACATATACGCCAGTAATGAAACAGTACTTTCTAAAGTGAACAAAAAATTTGAAAAAAAAATGCAGTACTGGTAAGACATAGTGCAAAATGGGTACTCTTCTGGTCATATTAACCTCTTATCTGTGCTGGTAATAGGTAGGTTGTTCCCGAAGAGTGGATAACTCACATGTAAATATGAAGCAATATCAAATGTATTCATTCGTAGGCTATGATACGATCTAACCGCCGCGTTCCGCATAAATGAGGCCTGGTATTAGACTATTTTATAAACTGGCCAGCACAAAGATTTCAACAAAAGATACCTTTTCCATTACTAACAAAAACTCTTCAGATAATTTTATAAACTGGCCAGCACAAAGATTTCAACAAAAGATACCTTTTCCATTACTAACAAAAACTCTTCAGACCCATAAGAAATCAATGAACGTTCCAACGCGCGAGTAAATAAAACATTATGTAAACGAGCCATGAATAAAGACCAACGTAGTTTGGAGGAAAGGTTAATCAGAATCGTCACAAGATCCGTCTTCGTTTGAAGGTAAATTGCGGTCCTCCTTGTGAGACAGATGTACCTTCATTTGCAAGAACAGCTTTATTGTACTGCAATTGAGGTATTTTACCGAAATATGAATGTTAAGGTATTTATTTAATTATATTTATTTTATACTTTATTGCACATCGTACTTAAGGCGGGCCTAGTGCCATAAGGCATTCTCTACCGGCCAATCAGAGGGTAAACAGAGAGAAAAATAAGCGGGTGCACTAGCAAGTAAGAATAAAAAAACACACGGAAAACAACATGTCGTACTACTATCAAATACATTATAATTATGCATTAAAATGTACTTCCACAAATACTAATACCAAAAAATAATACATGAACTTTCATGGAGGTAATTCTATTTCGAATTTTGTAGTGCGACATGCACTATATCCCTTGCGGGGTAGGCAGATCGTTAACGGCCGTAAAAACTGACATTTACGCCACTTCTAAAAATACATACATACATACATAAATCACGCCTATATCCCTTACGGGGTAGGCAGAGCGTTAACGGCCGTAAAACGGACATTAACACCACGTCTGACAAAATTTTGAGGGTCAATCAGATAAAATCAGACTTCTAAAAATTATGAATTAAAATTGTGTACGTATCGCCATAGTGACAGTTCGTCAGCCCATTACCTTAAATAACAATACACATGTAACCCTCAAAACCCTTAGTCGCTTCTTATAACCACGGGAAAGAAATGAGGTGATGCTATTCTAAGCCGGTATCACACGGCAATAGATCACATGCCACACAAATAGCTTAAAAACCGCTTATTATTGCAAACTTTACAGTAATGTTATAAACAACAGCTAATAAATGTACCTAATATTGTGTTCATTTTGGATTTTACAATTCCTACGTTTCAAGCTCTTTATAGAGTCCGTGATCACGGATGACTAAGGTGTTAGACGTCATTATTTAGAATTTAAATTATTTACGATACATAATTTTCCAAATGTCCCTCAAATATTTGTCAGACGTGGCGTATATGTCCGCTTTTGCGGCCGTTTACGCTCTGCCTTCCCCGTAGGATATCATAGGCGTGATATATGTATATAGAGCATAATATTTTCTTTAGTTTGCACAACTATTACTCATCACAATAAAATAATTTGAAACGGATTTAAGTTGTGTTTATTTTGGATTTTACAATTACTACGTTTCCGTGACCACGTACTCCGTAAAGAGCTCGAAAATTAGTTGTTATATCCAAAATAAACACAACATAAATCCGTTTAAAATTGTTGTATTGTGATGACTTGATGAGCTTATAAATGCTTCATGTAACGTTCAATACTAGCCTTTAGCTTTGCCGTGTGATGCCGGCATCATCGCATTTCCTTGACTCGAGAGTATGAGTTGCAATTTAAGGCGATGGACTGACAACCTATCACTATGGCGATACACAGTTTTCCGAATGACTTTCGAATGTTTGTCAGACGTGGCACAAATGTCTATTATTTGCGGCCTTTTACGCTCTGCCTACCCCGCAAGGGATAAAGTCGTGATATATGTATGTATGTAACTTATACAAACATAATATTTGCCTCAAAATAAAATACGTCGATTTCAAAGTTTCTGAAAACATTTACAATAGAACACCAGAAGCTCCACGCTGCAACGTGCTAAAATTGCTCTTTAGATCCTAATGAGTCCTTTAGATGCAAATTACTTCTCACATAGAGAAATACAGGCAAGAATTAAACTTTCCACAAGTGGTAGTGGTATTTAAACTCGGTAAGGTGCTTAAATATTTTCTCAACCACCTCCATCAGGGTTTATGCATTAAGAAGCATGAAATTATCTCAAATATTTGCGCTGTAGTTTACATACATACATACACATATTACGCCTATAATCCCTTGCGGGGTAGGCAGAGCGTAAACAGCCGCAAAAATCGGCCATTTACACCACGTCTGACAAATGTTTGAGGGTCATTCGAAAAATTGATTTGATTGACAGGTTGTCAGCCCATCGCCTAAAATTACAATACACACCCTCGAGTCCCTAAGTCGCCTCTTACGACTCCCACGGTAAAGAAATGGGGTGATGCTATTCTAAGCCGGCATCACACGGCACCGCTGTAGTTTATTCTGTACATAATTGATTTTTTAACTCTTAAAAATATATAGATAATTTTTTTCTCACTAGGTACCACTGGATTTGGACCTTATATACCCAAATCAGCTTCCAAAAGCAATGCGAAAATTGGGAATGCTCTATCCTACAAAAGGGACTTTGAATATAATATATAAGTATTTCTATAAATATTTTCATGAATTTTTATACTCAACAAAACTTAAACTTGTACTAATAACTTGAATGTATTTCAGCTCAAATCGAACTTAATTCTCGATGCCGTGTGATGCCAGCTTAGAATAGCACTACCCTATTTATTTACCGCGAGAGTTATAAAAGGTGACTGAGGATTGTATGTGTATTCCAATTTAAGGCGGCAGACTGACAACTAGTCACTATGGTGATACACGATTTACATGAAACGGCACTCAAATATTTTTCAGACGCAACGATAGCCGTTAAAGCTGTGCCTACCCCGCTTGGGATAATAGCGTGATATGTGTATGTATGTATGTATCACAAAACTGATCCTGTATCTTTGTTATAAGACGTTATTTGTCATTTAATCATTATGATAACAATAAGTAAAATTCAAACACTTCGTCGTATTAACGTTCTCAGACAAAAATATTTAGCTCAGTGTAGTGAAATCTCTTAGACTTTGGTCATAGTGAGTCGTTTGCACTTAATCGATTTAGTTCATGCACGACTGGTCAGCGCCTTTCAAACTTATAAGAAGTTTATCAACCTTTTAAACTATTCAGACTGTAGTATTTTCTTTACAATATTGTTCAACTGCAAACACAAGTTAAACAAAAGTTGTTTTTCTTGTTAGTATACCTACGCACTCACACATCCCTTGTGAGGTGGACAGAACGTAAATGGCCGCAAAAGCGACATTTACGCCACGTCTGACAAATATTCTAGAGTCATTCGGAAAATTGTGTATTGCTTTAGTGAGAGGTTGTCAGCCCATCGCCTTAAATTGCAATACGCACCCTTTAATAGTATATTTAATATAAAATTACCAAAAAATAAATAAGAATAATCATTCTTATGAAAAATACATTTTTAATACCAAATGTGAGCATTCGGTAGATTTTTTTAAACTGTCGCCAGTCGCTCGATAGATGGCATTGTACTTGTTACGTTTACGTAAGAAACGGAACGTCACATAATTTTTCGATTTTTTAACTTGGATACCCGAAATCGTAAATTGAAACGTAATTAATCATTTTTAAATTACTTGTATCACAAACATATTTACTTTCATGGGTTTCCCTGCATACTCGTAATTGTCGAAAACAACGTACAAACAATACAAAGTATCACTACATAGTATAAAATAAAGTCGCTTCCCGTTTGGTGTCTCCTTATATCTTTAGAATTACCCAACGGATTTTGATGCGGTTTTTTTATTAGATAGAGTAACTTGAGAGGAAGGTTTATAAGAATAAATTATTCCGGGAAATTGTCACATTCCCATGGGAAAACGGGTATCCCAACTGGTAGTAAACTTTTGACCCCCTTTTGAAACCTTTAAGGATTAAAATTTCAAAAATGCTGAAACACGTGTTTAATTATTTAAAGTTATAAGTCAAATCACTAATTTTGAAACGGATCACACTTAAGACAACGAACTTTCATACCCCCTTTTCATCCCTTGGCGGATTCAAAAAAAGAGTGATTCAAGAGAAAGGTTTGTATGTATGATTTATGTCGGGAGAAGGTCTGTTTTCCGTGGGAAATCAGTTAGCAGCGGGTGAAACCGCTGGGCGGGCCGCTAGTTTATTATAAACAAAGCGCGAAAAACTAGGATAGATTCGGAAAGAACACTTTTGTCATGTCTTTTGGCTTTGTAATCTAGTAACGTTGTCAGTTGAAACAATTTTTTTTATAATTAAAATAAATACTCTCTTTTCTTAACCAAATTGCTTTGAACATTTTAAATTCAAAAAACTTTCGTATCTTTTCTCTCGATTGTTCTCGAAACTTGATTTGAAATTTCTCGAATCGATACCAAGTTTGTTAGAGACTGATCATCCATCTTTTTCAATGCCAAGCCTCTTTAACAGTCGAGCAGATAAGGGATAGAGGCATTCTCTTCAACACAATTACGAAATGTAAGTGAATGTGAAAGGTACTTATTTCAGAATTCTTAAAGACCTTGATATTTATTTTTCTTTATACTATTTTACCGTTGGTTACCTTTGCTATTCCCAAGTCATAATATAAAGGCAACATTTGTCACTCGAAAGATTGCTTTTCCTGTTTAATATTATTTAACTTTATTATACACACACATATATCACGCCTTGCTTGCAGGGTAGGTATAGCGTTAACGGCCGTAAAATACGATCGCTATCGCCGCGTCTGACGGATATTTGACCGTTTCAAAAAAATCGTTTAGCGAAATAGAGACAGGTTATTAATTTGTCGCCTAAAATTGTAATACACGTGAACCCTCCAGTCCCTGACTCATACGACACCCGCGGGAAATACATGGGGTGATGCTATTCTAAGCCGGCATCCCACGGCGAGGCGAGTATATATACATACATACACACACACACATATCACGCCTATTATCCCTTGCGGGGTAGGCAGAGCGTAAACGGCCACATAGAACGGACATTTACGCCACGTCTGACAAACATTTGAGGGTCATCCGGAAAATTGTGTATTGCCATAGTGACAGGTTGTCAGCCCATCGCCTAAAATTGCAATACACACCCTCGAGTCCCTTAGACGCTTCTTACGACTCCCACGGGCAAGAAATAAGGTGATGCTATTCTAAGCCGGCATCACACGGCACAGCCGGCATCACACGGCACGGCACGGCGAGTATATATTGTTATACTTATTATTGTTGCAAATATTATTTAACCAACTACTTAATGCAAATTATAAAATTTCACTTTGCTATTACGTTAAAATAAAGAAAAACACTAAAAGCCATGTTTTGAAAAGGTACAACAGTTTTTAACTCTTATAACTCTGTGCAGGACAGAAATTTTCAGAGCGGCAGCGGCTTTTGAATTTAAAACTTGTACGTGTGGAAATACTTTCAGATTGTACGTAGGTAGGTATTCTTTCTTTTTCGAGTGGGACACCGAGTCGTCCAACGAGCATCTCACTGACACTCTATTCAATCACTGAGACGCTTTGCAAATAGTGAAATAAACAGGAACATTAGTACTAAGTAACTCTACTGAACAACCGTAAGAAAACGGACATTAACGTCAAGCCTGACATTCAAGTCAACAAGTCATTCAGAAAATTGTATATTACCATAGTGACAGGTTGTCAGCACATCGCCTAAAATTGTGTACGTGCCATGTAACCTCCGAGTCCCTTAGCCGCCTCTTACGACACCCTAGGGAAAGAAATGGAGAGATGCTATTCTTAGCCGACAGCACACTGCCAGTCAGCATATCACGGCCATTTCCCCGTCTGCCTCAAAACTTTTTCATCTGCTCCCCACGCACTACTCAGTCCGTATCTCAGCATCCTTGACAGAATTATCATTTGCACGTTTTTTCCCTTTTTCCTTGTCTGGCAAGCCTCCAAATGCCGTTATAAAGTTCTCACTTTTTTTCAACGGGCTTGTTTCCAGGCAACGGAAGTACGTTGATTCTGCCTTTGGAAATTCTCAGGAGCTGTTATTACAATGGTGTCTAATTGCTTGCTTTGTAATTTGAGGAAGTGTTGTTCTTAAATTTCTTAGCTGCTATGAAGTATTTTTAATTTGATCATATCTTTTGTCTGAAGGTGCACAGAAATACTTTGGCAACAGTTTGGAAGAAAGAGAAAAGGTCTTAGTTTGTTCTGGAATGTTTGGTTCGACGCCGACTTAAAACATCTTCACCCTATTTTTTATCCGTGGATGTCATGAAAGCGACTAAGGGATAACTTCAGAAATAGGCAGAAGTTGTTCTCGATTAAATGAAATACTTTCACTGCGCTTGACAACCCGCCTACTAGTGAGTAGAGCATGAGCGGTATAAGAAATTAGTATAGGCTCCGAACATTTTCAGACAAGTTTAACTAATGTTGTCTCGGCCCTACCTACAACCGGTATGTACTTATTCAGTACGTTTTCTTGAACATGGAAAGTGCGGTTGTAGCATCAAAAGTGGAAGTGGGGGGGAGTTATGACGTAACAAAGATGGCGGCCGGACCAACTCTACTAAGCGGTTTTTCTAGATAATTACTGGGCCGATATACATAAATGAGGTGTCAAATGAGAGAGCATACAGTGCCCATTATTTTATTTTATACATTTTTGTACGTGAAACTAATAGCAAATGAAATTTTTGAAAAACATCGCATTTTATAAAATTTTAGTTTTTTTTTCTTGCCTATATCTCGGTATACGTCAGAGTTATCAAACTTTTGATAGGTACAAAACATTTTGCAATTTTAATCAACTCTCTAATGAACCCCCAGTTATTGAGATCAGAAAAGAAACAACGGAGATACAGCAGTTTGAGTGGTCGGAGTCGTAGGTACAAGTGATCTAAAATTGACGGAGCTTGGCTGCGTGTTCATTTAAAATAATAATATAGTTTAAAATATAATGATAATCTTATATTGAACACGGATCTTCTCCAATGGGGGGTACTATGTGTAGTATGTGTAGTATGGGTTGGCAAGTGCAGTAGGTACAGGGTGTTAATTTACTTATTTTCACTGTGTTGAGGTTAACATCGGCTTTAAACCACTTAATGATGAAATGAGAAAAACACTGTGGTATTTGAATAAATAAAACTAGAAAGTCAATTACAAAGTGCGATTGTAATCCTTTTTACATTCATTAAAATAAAATAAAATAATCAAGAAAAATAAACTACTTAATTATGATCATCATCATTCTGGATCAGTATGATCTAGATAATTAAAATGGTTAAAACATTTGAATCTCACATGGCATATCCCCTCAAGCATTCTGTTTTTTGACTTTTTGTATCAAATTACCGAGAACTGCTTTTCGTGTGGATCTGATAAGGCCATTAGTGTCAAAAAGAGATGGTAGAGGATCACGTAACTCATTCTTTAGAATAATTTTGAGATCTATTTGACGTCCACTTCTTGCAGAAAACATGTTACGGACTAACATATTTGTGTCAACAGTGTTTACTATATTTTCAGATTTACCAGCTACATTTACAACGTGCAAGTGTTTAAATGTTTTTGGTTTAACTTTTCTTGAAGGGCTGTAAAAATGTGTCTCTTTTTCAATTACACGATCTGTTAAAAAATAATCCTCAGACAGTTTAAAACCAACATGCCTTAAAAGCCAATTACCAGACGTTTTGTTGGCTGCATGCTGACGTGGCAGAGCCTATTTTACCTGCACCCACGGACAGCGGCAGGAAGATTGAAGAAACGGGATGCCTAGTGCCAATTACATCATCCGTAAATTTGATTTCATTAAAAGCTCTTGAATTGATATCTTGTCAATGCAAAGCTGGATGTCGTTCATCCCGTTGTGGGTGTAGTGTCAAAAAACAGAATGCTTGGGGAGAATATGCCATGTGGGATTCAAATGTTTTAACCATTTTAATTATCAAGATGATACTGATCCAATGACATGACGAAATCATCAGGCTCAAGTGCATATTACCCATCCTGCACAACCTGTAGTGTAAATGTTAGGAAGCGGGATATATACCACAAGATATGCGCGATGCTTACATCGTTACTCTATACTAAGGCAAAGGTGACCGCGGTGACTGTAACTGTTATCGTGGTATATCCCTTTTAAGTATAGTTGATAAATTATTTGCTCGGTTAGTCTTATTAAGACTCCAGAAACTAGCTGATCGTGTATATCCCGAATCGCAATGTGGATTCCCCGCCCAGCGTTCCACAACAGATATGATCTTTACACTTCGCCAACTTCAGGAAAAGTGTAGAGAGCAGAGAACACCTCTGTTTGTGGCGTTTGTAGATCTTAACAAAACCTTCAACACCGTTAGCAGAGAGGGCCTTTACACTGCACTTGTAAACATCGGGTGCCCGCCAAAACTTCTGAGCCTCGTTAAATCCTTCCATATGGACATGAAGGGATCTGTTGTTTTTGACGGCAATACATCCGAGCCGTTTGAAATGCGTAGAGGTGTTCGCCAAGGCTGCGTGTTGGCTCCTACCCTGTTTGGTATTTTCTTTTCATTGCTATTTAAAGTAGCTTTCGGCGATGACCAACAGGGTATCTACCTGCACACGAGGGCTGACGGGAAGCTGTACAATATCTCGCTTCTTAAGTCTAAGCGAAACGGCGATGACTTATTCGTCGATAGCCTTCTGTTTGCTGACGATGCAGCGTTCGTTGCTAATTCTCAAAGTGAGCTTCAAGTCATTGTCGATAAGTTTTCCCATGCGTGTACTCTGTTCTCTATGACTATTAATGCCAAAAAAACAGTAGTGCTAGCTCAAGGCGCAGATGCACTACACATCATGCTAGCCGGTGTTCCCTTGAGCATAGTCGATAAGTTTTGCTACCTGGGGTCGACTGTGTCGAATAATCTCACGCTCGATACTGAGATCGATACGTGAATCGGCAAGGCGGCGACCATGTTTGGCAAGCTCAGTACCAGAGTATGGAACAATAAACACCTGACCACAAAAACCAAGATTATTGTCTATCAAACTTGCGTTTTAAGCATACTCTTGTACGGAGCTGAAACCTGGACATCGTATGCAAAACAGGAACGTCGACTCAATAAATTTCATATGCGCTGCGTAAGAAATATCTTGCATATAACCTGGCAGGACAGAGTCACAAATGAGCGAGTTCTAGAAATTGCGCAGCTGCCTAGTTTTACCGCCCTGCTTAAGCAGAGACGATTGCGGTGGCTAGGGCATGTGCACCGGATGGAACCTTCGCGTCTACTACGGCGTGTTTTGCTTGGCGCTGTAGCAAACGCTAAAAGAGGGGTTGGAAGACCTATGCTGCGTTTCAAAGATTGCGCCAAGCGGGACATGGCTGCGTTTAACATTGACCATCAAAGCTGGGAGAAGCTTGCTGAGAATAGGGACGAATGGCGTAAGCATGTGTTTGATGGGCGTAAAGCATAATGCCTGGTTTTCTGGTCTCGCTAACAAAAGGCAAAAACGTCATCTAAACATGCATGTGCCAGTCTCAAATTCCACTTTCACTTGTAGAGCGTGCGGAAAACTATGCCGCTCCCGTATCGGCTTATACGGCCATGAAAAGTCTTGCCTCAGACACTGATTAAATCGTCTGTCACAGACGTGTGAGGCCAATGATGATGACTGATCCAGAATGATGATGATCATAACTAAGTAGTTTATTTTTCTTCATTATTTTATTTTATTTTAATTATTGTAAAAATGATTACAATCGCACTTTGTTATTGACTTTCTAGTTTTATTTATTCAAGTACCACAGTGTTTTTCTCATTTCATCGTAGGGGGTGGTTTAAAGCCGATGTTAACCTCAAACCAGCGAAAATAAGTAAATTAACACCCTGTACCTACTGCACTTGCCAACCCGCCTGTCAAGCTTAGTGAGTATAGCATACTACACATAGTACCCCCCATTGGAGAAGATCCGTGTTCAATATAAGATTATCATTATATTTTAAACTATATTATTATTTTAAATGAACACGCAGCCAAGCTCCGTCAATTTTAGATCACTTGTACCTACGACTCCGACCACACAAACTGCTGTATCTCCGTTTTTTCTTTTCTGATCTCAATAACTGGGGGTTCATTAGAGAGTTGATTAAAATTGCAAAATGTTTTGTACCTATCAAAAGTTTGATAACTCTGACGGATACCGAGATATAGGCAAGAAAAAAAAACTAAAATTTTATAAAATGCGATGTTTTTCAAAAATTTCATTTGCTATTAGTTTCACGTACAAAAATGTATGAAATAAAATAATGGGCACTGTATGCTCTCTCATTTGACACCTCATTTATGTATATCGGCTCAGTAATTATCTAGAAAAACCGCTTAGTAGAGTTGGTCCGGCCGCCATCTTTGTTACGTCATAACTCCCCCCCACTTCCACTTTTGATGCTACAACCGCACTTTCCATGTTCAAGAAATCGTACTGAATAAGTACATACCGGTTGTAGGTAGGGCCGAGACAACATTGGTTAAAATCGTTTAGAGACGTGTAATCGAACATTGGAAACCACACTAAATGTCATAGCAACCTTTGGAAACATTTTAATTTCACTACTCCACTTCAGCTGCCATCTTTCTGCACAGACTCTCCTTATTGGCAAACACTATGTAATTGGGGGAGACTCTTGTTACGCTGAGACACTGAGTGGGACACTGAGTCGTCCAACGACCCGATGAACCCTGGTGTCAAGATATTTTCAACCGCGAACCCGGAATCTTGGCGTTGCAGGCAGTCGCACTACTACTGTACCACATGGGCCGTCATGCGCCACATTGGTGATGATTATCCAAGAATGTCGCTATGACGCTAAAAAGGGAAGCTCTATACGAATCCATTTGCGAGATGATTCGTTGCATTTTCCGTTTGTTTTCGGAGCGGGAAAAAGCGAACACAATGCACTTTGGTACTGTTTTTATTGCCAAACTTAATGATAAGAGTGTTCCAGATGCCTGTTTTATGTTGCGGAAGGACGGAGCATTTATTGTAGAAGAAGTTTACATAAACAAATAAATGAGGTGTTATTCTGGCTTAAAATAGCCTCGCCCCATTTCTTTACCGTGGGTGTCAAGGGACTCTAGGGTTGCATGTGTATTACATAGTTAAGGCGACAGGCTGACAATCTGTCACTTTAGAAATACACGATTTTACTAAAACGCCCCTCAAATATTTGTCACACGTGACGACAGCGACCGTATTTTGACGGTCGTTAAAGCTCTGCCTAACCCGTAATAAATGCGGTTGGCGGCGGCAGGTGTAGATTAAAATTATGAGGAAAAGTCTTGCATGGCACTAGATTTGCGCCGCCCATCATAAAATTATAAAAACTGGGTATGAGCGTGACAAACATACATAAACCTATATACTCGTAATAATGAAATGGGTTCGTTTAGCCTTTCAAAACAATAAAAGAAGCACTGTATTTCATAAATGAGAACTCAAAAATATAAATGCAAGAATAATTTATTAAATTTCTGATCAGATATACAATACGGGTGCAAATATTAAGGAGCATGACGTTTTACCAGAAATAAACTAGACATGCAGGCGGAATGATAGACTAGAAGATGAAGAGATAGAGAGTTTCAGCGGCAGTGGCACGTTCCCTTCTCGCAGTAGCCGCCGCGGCGCCCGTGACCGATACAGTGCAGCGCGCAAGCCGAATCACCCACGCCAAAGCCCGACAGCAGGTCGCAAGTCGCGCGCGGCAGACGGACTAGCGCTTCGAACTCTTGGTGAGTCTCCGGCTCTAAAACAAAGAAATATAATTATAAACAAGATTAATATCATGGTTTGTTCACAAATCAGCGTACGTGGGCATCAGTACTCAATCGCTTGCCAATTGGACAACTCCCTATAACGCTACCTATGTATCCAGTAGATACCGCTGTAATTCAAACAAGGTCTTAGGATCAAAACACTATAAGGTAACATGACAAAGGTTGCGGGCCATTGGATCCAGTTGGTCTATGGAACAAAGTCAAGCAGTGTATGACTGTTAATGATTAGGAGATGAGTGAACACTTTACTAAGCACTGATGAAGATGAATGAAAAAGACACAATGGTGCTTTGACACCAAATAAACTAAGATGACGCAAAGATATAAAGATGATATTAAGTATGGTCCTCTCTTTTTCGTGTCACCGAGTCGTCCAACCACCTACTACTAGTTGTAGGCCTCTGACATGGTTGTGTAACGACCGCCGTCTAAATTATCATAGACAGCAACCGGGACCGACGGTTTATCGTGCCCTCCAACCATTTCTTTTCGGACAATCAGGTCACAATCACCCTGCAATGCCCTAACTAGAACGGAAACAAATTCACAAAGTGATAAATATCAAGTTTAGGAGTTCCCCACCGAGCATCGAACCCGGAACCTTTGAGTCGAAGGCAGTCGCACTACCACTGCTCCACATCGGTCGTCGGTTAAGTATGGTAATAATCATACTCAAGGCATGACGACGATTAAAAAAACTTAAAAATTAAGGTATGTTTTGGTATTTACCTTCCATTGGAGCAGAAAGAGCTGCTACCGCCATCATCACAACGAGAACAAAGATGATCTTAGACATGATGAGAAATAATATTTTTCTTATTTATACTATGAAGCTAACTGTACTCTTTGGAGATGTACTTTAAACTGTGCAGTTCACAATATCGAACGTCTTTTATACTCCGATTCTATCCAAAGGGGATGTACCGCGTAGGTAGGCCAACTTATGATTCTGAGTATCTTAACCTTTTCCTCATTATAAGTGTTTGTTCACATGGGCTCATAAAAATTAAAACTACATTGGAGATAAATTGATCAATAATAATAATTAAGCCTATTTAGATTGCATGGCTACAAACATATTTGTAGGTACTAATAAAATATTTTTTGTTATCTTGCTAATAGTTAATTATCAATTTTGTTTTGATTGCTTGAAAGATAAACGTAAAGCTAACAGAGCACCCAAACATCACGTGCATGATAACGCTAGACCTTTGAATTGAACGAAGGCAGTAAACAAAATGCATTTGAGTAAGTAACAAAGTCTCAAATATATGCTTAAAGAAAATAAGAAAATAAAAAATTTGGCAATGGGGCATGAAATTGATAAATCACAGAGTGCAAAAGTCCTTACTCTAAGTGAACACTTACAAATAACTAGAACTAAACAATGAGGTATAACTAAATAAGATACGGTACTTAACCGTGCTAATTTATGCGTGAGTGTGGTACTTGAGGTACTGTACTAAATCACTTGTTTTTTTTTTAATGAAACTTACGTAGTAATCATTTATTTTGTTATTCAAATAAATACAAACTTTAAAGTTACTTACATAATGTAACAAACAAATACCAACCTACAGACAAGAAAGTTGAGAACTAGAAAAGAGCAAAAGGGTATGGTTCCAAATTGTCTTTCTTATCTAAATAACATAAGGAGCGGTGTTCTTGACCAAGTTGCTTGTTTGTCCAAGTCTGCTAAGTTTTTATAGCGTTTGACTTGAGTCTGACTATTTGCATTGTCGGATATCCTCTTCACTTGATATCTAAGAATTGAACAAAAAAAAAACTTTCCAGACGAGTGGTATTTAGTACTATAGAATAGCAGTTTAGGTAAGGGCCATTTGTAAAGCAAATGTTTGAATAATTATTTTATTTTCGTGACCATTACAGAAGCGAACGCCTTATGCACATATTAATGTCTTAAAATTCTCGTATAAATGAATACTGGGTGTACAGGAAGTGATACCGAAAACTTTACAGGATAGATCAGAGCATAAAACTGAACGAATTCTTTAAGGAAACAAGAAAACAATTGTATTACCTATTCAAAATACAAAATAAAGGTAGAAGAATTTTTTTTTCATTAAAATAATAAATATTTTCAGCACGCAAGTTGGTAGAAAAACAAACAGAAAATATTCAAAACAAAAACCAACTGGAATATGATAAATTGGGTTCGTAGAGCAAACGCGTCCGTGCGTTCTGGTAAATGAAAAGTTTTCAATTTAACCGAAACTGATACGGTAATACGGGGTGCTTAAACTTTGACATCAGGGTTCATCAGGTTGTTCGTCCGACGTAAGATATAGGTTGCTATCAAGTAACTTACAGAGCCATCTTAAAAAAGCGGAAAAAACAACACTTAAAATTTTGGTGAAAATCAGTTAATCTCATTTCCTGTTATGAAATACGTCAGTTATTTCTTCTCTGATATGTAATGTTGTGAACTTCATCCGCCCTGCCTATTTATCTATTATTTTCATGCTTTTCGTGCCACCCGCTATATATCTGTAGGGGGGTTATCCACACGCAACGGGAATCGTTTGCATCAGTGTTCAGAACCTATATAAATTTATGACCTTTGTCATCGTTTTCACGCACAAAAATATTTTGAGGCTTTGTTTTCAAAACTAACGAAAAACTAATTTTGAAAACTGAATCAAGCAATAAATCATTTATTTTAGCCTCAGTTTTATAAATAGTTGTTCCTTGTGTCTGAGCTTATCTTACCGAAATACCTAAAAAACAAATTAACTCACATTTCACGTATATAATGAAGCTTTTTGAACGTTATGATTATCAATACTGAAGCAATTTTATTGATTTTTATACATACATACATACGTAAATCACGCTTATATCCCTCACAGGGTACGCCGAGCATTTACGGCCGTAAAACGGATATTAACACCACGTCTGACCATAGTTTGAGGGTCAATCAGATAACTATGTATCACTATAGTAACGGTTGTCAGCCAAATTACAATACACATCTAACCGTCGAGATATGCTTTTATTTTATATTATATTTAAACATTCAGGACTCAAACAGTCATGTATACAAGCAAAAAGAAAACATGTGTTAGAAAAAAAAGACCTGAAGGTCCATAGAAGAACATAACAATTCTTCTAAGTTATCAAACGGTATAGACTTATAATAGAATTTACCTATACCATAAGAATAGATAATAATACTAGCGTATAGAAACGAAACTCCTTTGTCTGGGCCCCAAAAGCCGCGCTTTAAATACCTACTTCCCCCCGCAGCCCGTAACGCCCCGCACTCTCCCGCGCTTTAAGTCGGGGCTGTCACGTGCCAATAATTTAATTCCAGACTAGCGGCCTGCTAACAGTTTTCCCGTGGGAACAAAATATTTACCCGTTTTAAAGTCTTACCTTACCATTTTATTGTTAATAGGTAGGTACAGAATTTTAAAATAGGTGCAAAAATGGCGCCGTGTGGTGCCAGATTAGAATAGCATTATTTTTGTAAAACGCGTTCTCCCTATGAATACAACACCTTGCACTCTGCTCGCTAATCTATCCGCCAAATACTTATGGCAAATAGGTACCATCCGAGTAGAAGGAGGCCCATGTCCAGTAATGGAATTTGTGGCTCTTATTACGTGGCTGTTATATTAGTTGATGATGATGATATTAGTTATAGTTGGTGCAATATTTAAAGTCATCTCCTTTTCATAGTCATTACCTTGGCTCATCTTTAGGCAAATTAAAAAAACTTAGATGCGGAGTCTTCTTCGCATCACTTTTGCAGCCATACACTACCCCACAATAATTCGGCATTGCTACATTTTTCACAAAAAATGAAAATTCGACCCGCACGACGAACGTTTCCGCGGCAAAGCACACTCCCGACTAAATTGTTCTCTAAGAGACAGCCAGACGGATTGACCTTGAGCGCGTCTGGAGCGGGAGTGTCATCTCTATGTGATTTCTACTCTATGCCTATACCATTATTATTTGTAATAAATATACATGGTGTAAAAAAATTAGCTAAGAATATTTTAAGGGGTGAACCAGTACGTGAAACTGAACAACTTTCCCCAAGGAACATAGGTCGAAATATGAAAAAAAAAATTGACCCTCCCATACAAATTATCCCGGCCGGGTAACACACTAAGTATGGGAGAGTCAAATTATTTTTTCATATTTCGACCTATGTTCCTTGGGGAAAGTTGTTCAGTTTCACGTACTGGTTCACCCCTTAAAATATTCTTAGCTAATTTTTTTACACCTTATATAAACAGGGTGTAAAAACGGTGTACCTACCTAAAACTTTGCAAGTATGATCAGACCATGAAACTGAACAACTTTTACTATGGGTGGAATGGTTAAAAATGTTTTTTTTTTTCGTGTTTCCATAGAAAGTCAGTCAGCTGATCAGAAAATTTGTATGGAGGTCGACAATTTTTACCTCGTGTACCAATATATTCTCCAGAAAAAGTTGTAAGTTTCATGCCTACAAAGTTTTCGGTACACCGTCCCTTTCACCTCATGTAGCAAAGTAAATAGTTAACTGAATTGAAATTAATATTTCTTTATTCTCAACAATATCTACTTCATCACAACAGAACCACTCTCACCAACAGGCTCTACAATAAACCCAAAGATTAAGAATTGAAAAGTAACTAATAAGATTTAGGTCAGTAGAAAATAGTAGTTTCATTGCGATTTGCATTTCATTAACTAAAGAATACGTAAAATTTAAAAACCTATTTAGCTAAATGTACATAATATGTATTTTTGTGATATCCAATAGATTATTTCCAATAGAAGCTCAAAGATTAAATTGTATCTTTGGAGTTCACTGTAATATCCTTTTATAAGGTAATACGATGTATGTAATGGATTAAAATCTCTGTGTGCTCTACAAAGAGGCAGGTCGGGGAAAATAACTATCTTCGTCCGTTAACGTTGTTCAATATCGTAACTCAATTTTGTGCACGTAACTTTGTGGAAACTATTTTCGAAAAAGTGTGGATCGAGTGTGAAATATTTCAATGCATGGGCTGGGGCTTCGCAAAGCTTTTGATGGTTAGGTTTTGATGCGGAGATTTATGCATTTGTATTAGAATATTACTAACAAATCGTATCTTATTCAGCAACTTGAAATAAAAAATGTAATCTAGTAGGAAAGTACCGCTAGGGTTTTAATTACATAAACAGCCACAACAGTCCACTGCTGGACATAGGCTTTCCGTACTGGGGGGTATTGCCATACTTACCTAGGGTTTCTGCCCGGGAATTCTCGAGCCGAGAATTCCCGGGAACTCTCAAGGTTTAGTACCCGGGAAATAAATGTCGAGAAAACTCGAGAAGTCGAGAAATTTAAACAGAGCGTCTACATTTCAAATGAGACAATTTTGCTTACCTCAGACTATATACTGGATTATTTACCTTTGCCGATTGGATTATAAACACGCGGAACGTTTGGGATCGAAAGACAAAGTACATAAAGTACTCGTATAAAGTTAACACGCTAGTCTTTTACAGAGCTAAGCGAACAGATGAATTTTTAATAGTTTTATTTGCAGGCAAGTGAGTTATATGACCGTATAAGTCACAGAAAACAGAAAAGAGTTAGAATGGCGATGTGGGCGGGGCAGGCGCGCCACGATTTTGTGCATCTGCTCATATTTACTCGCAAACACGCAATCGCGTCGATCATCATTTCCCTCATCCAACCTCGCGTTTTAATTCCCTCATCCAACCTCGCGTTTTCCCTCATCCAACCTCGCGTTTTAAATTCCCTCATCCAACCTCGCGTTTTAAATTCCCTCATCCAACCTCGCGTTTTAAACACCGTCCGAGACACATCCTTACGGAAGAAGATGATGAAATCACAGTAGCCACTGCTGCAGCCATTGCGAGTAGATCACACTCCACAAGCTCCTCAAGCAACCGACGCCCCCGCCGGCGGGGGCGCGGAGGTCCCTCATTTGCTCCCCACTTTGGGAACTACCGGCACGTGCCGGGTAGATTCAGTCCAATACGTTCTCCCCAGAACAACTCGTAAGCCCAATCGCGCCCCAAGGGCGCGATTGAGCTGGTTGTTTGAACAACCACAAGCTTTTCCGGGTGAGCTCCTGCTCCCCACCATACAGTCAGGTGTAGATTGAAAGCCCCGGGGCTAAAAATCGTAGGGTCCAATAAAAAAAAAAAAAAAAAAAAAAACGCGTCGATCACTCACCCGCGTGCTCCAACGGAGGAAACTACTGTGACGCGCAACGTACAAAATTAAGTGATAATGCCGAGTTGTGCAATAATTACTTGTAGAATTAGAAGTCAACGCTGTAGTGTTCAAAAAGGAGGCATTTCCTTCCACCGGGAAGCAAAAAACCTTCTTATTTTTACGATAAAAATGTCTCAAATTGTCATTCAAATAATTCCTGTCACAAAAATCATACATTGCGGGCTGCGTGCGCTCGTTATTTCTACCACTTCAGTTCGAACACGCAATGTACTCCGCTGCGGTCCGGTATCAGTTCTAGTGTTGGGCGTAGTGTAAAATGATATCGATATGTTTTCGAAGTTATATTAAAAGCGAAGGTCTTAAGTAATGTTAATGTTATTGGGTCGAGATAAATTTTATAAATTGTGCACGCAATAAATAATAAAAATATCTTTGAAATATCGCAAAAGTGGCGATCATAATTTCAAGCGCCTTCGAAAAAGAGGTATACGTATGTATATTGGCATATTGGTTTTTTAAGCTAGAGCGAGAGTTAAAGATTTGAGAAATGTCCTCGCATACGTGATCACCCCCCCCCCCCCATATATTTATTAGACGGTGCAATACCACTTAAAAAAGTAGTATCCATACAGTCATATGTAAGTATCACTTTAGTTCAGTAGAGGAGAATAGGGTAGTAGGGTAGACAGATAAAAGCGACTGTCTGGAAGAGAACGTTTTTAGTTAACTTTTGCTATGAAGCTATTTTCGTATCTCATATAGTTTGGATGGGATCTTGTGGATTATATCAGGTACTCCAGATCCTCGATGACCATGTGCCAGTAAAAGAGGCCCATCATGCTGAACAACTTTTGCTATGAAGCCATTTTCATATCTCATATAGTTTAGCCATGCTCCTGATGTCCTCCATCAGGTACTCCAGATCCTCAAGTGCTGACAATATGTAGTTCATATCCATCTCTGATATAAAAGCAATTTAAGTGCCAAATTTCGCGATGATCCGTTGAGCTGTTTGGCTAATTTGGGTAATATTCGCTATATTTCCCCGTTTTCTCGCTTCTTATCGTTTTCCCATCGGAATAAGGCATTTTCTTGTGGTGAAAAGTAGCTTATATTACTCAAGTATGTCGTAGCTTTTTAACAGTAAAAGAATTTTTGAAATCGGTTTAGTAGTTCCGGAGTTTATCGATTACATACCTACATACAAAAAAAAAACAAATCTTTCCTCTTTATTATATTAGTGTAGATAATTACGTTTCGAATTGATAAACCTCCTTTTATGAAAGCGGGTAAAACATTAAATCTTTACAGCAAAACACACTTTTATTCGTTCAGAAATTATAAAATGACGGTTTGAATAAGCCGTTGACATTCTGCCTACACCGTGAGGTATACAGACATGATTATAATTTATTTTAATATTGCTACCTGACTTTTGTATGCAATTGTGTAATTCATAATTCAATATCGATAACAGTTTATCGATAGCCGTGTCCCTAGTTGAGTTTACATGGTCACTCACACATAAGCTATAAAAACCGGCACGTGTATGCGTGCATGCGCGTGATTGGTTATTTTAAATTTACGCAAGCCGTAGTGGCCGCGATTATGTGTGCGTAAGCGTCATCTTTATTAGTTGGAGATGTAGTGATAGGTGAAAGGTGGGGAAAAATCGGCGACGCTGGTTCTCGTACGAACGGCTGAAGATCGCCATTCTAACTCTTTTCTGTTTTCTATGGTATAAGTAATTGAAGTATTTATCTTTTAATTTTTACCGTGTGTAAGGAGTTGTGACTTGAAAACTTTGCATGAATGAGTGATTAGTCGAAGTTAATTAGAAAGTGAGTCAGTTAATCGTGTATTTTTTATCCGTTTTGAGTTGTTTTTACCTAATTATACTGAGAAAATAAGTTTTATGATTTTATAATGATAAAGATGAAATTGAAATTCTTTATTCAATGTAGGATAGTATTATAATAACTTATTGACGTCATGATCCGTCATTGTAAAAAAAAACTCAATTTTCTTTATTTTAATTTCAATTTTGTAATGTCCTAACAGAAAACCAGCTCAAACGGGATAAAATAAATAAAAATAAAGGCACTGACACGGGGCTGGCCAGGTTAATCACGCCTATTATTATTGGCTAAGTCTCTATTACATTGAAAGTTTTAATTTTGTTTGTTAGAAGTCTTGTTTTGTTTTGGTACTGTTTCGTTCATTGTTTAGTGTTTTGTTAGATATTCGGATGGAATTTTGTAACCATTTCTTTTTTATTTTAAATTTTAATAAAAACATTAAAAAACACAATTACGTACTTATAGTTAGGTATGTATTTTAGTATTTTTTTTCGTGATTTACATGAAAATATAGACGTATAGTATAGAATTAAAATTTCTCGAAAGACCCGAGAAGACCCGAGAAATAACGCTCGAGAGTTCTCGCAACCCGAGAAATGAAATAGCTCGAGAAGTCAGAAACCCTATACTTACCTCATTTCATAGGTGGATTGTGGAGCGCAGTGCAATATATCACATTTACAGGGAACGCTCCTGCCCATTCCCTAAACAAATTTATCTTTTAGTCGCTTTTTACGACACCCTAGAATATAAATGAGGCGATGCTATTATAAGCCGGCATTACACGGCTAGGTAATTGAAAAGTTAATAAAATTGGAATTCAAATAGCATGGGCTATATACAGATTATACTATTATGTAACCAAAGGTTTATATAACTAAAATATGTATAGTAAATATATCAATTTAACTATAATCCATTATCAGATGGGAGAGGGAGATATGTAAGGATGGAAATGAAATATCGTTACAATGTAGAATTTTTAAAAATTATTATTATTTGAATTTACTTTCTCTAAAATTTTATATATATTCTTTATTGTGCATTAACAATAAAAAAGTTTTTGTCTTAATAGTAGTTCACAAAGGTGAGCTTATCTTTATACAGAGATTTCTTTCCAACCAACCTGTAAAACTTAGTAAGAAATAAATACGTGCGGGGACAAGATTGCACACAAAGTTAAATAAAAATACAATATGATAAATAATTATTTGATAATAGTCAAATAAATACACATACCTACATTAAAAGAACTATAAATACAAATACAATATATAAATACAAACTTTTATAACATTTAAATAGACAATGAAATAGACACTATATCATTCGGAAATTTTAAGCTCTGAACTCTTGCCATATTTTAACATTTAAGCAAATGCAAAAATGAAGTCTCGGTACCAAATTCTAGGCAGTTTTTCATCCAATATACCGCAGTGACAACCTCACAAAAGGAGCCGAGGACCGCATAAATCACCACATGTCATCTACGTATCTTTTGTTCGTGTTCGGCGACTTCATTATTATTTCAAACCAGTTTAACTTGCCCCCTGCTTCCCCTTTAAAAAGTTGGTGAGAAGGCCGGTTTAAGGGTTGTGCTGTCGATGGTGAGAATGTAAGAAAGTCGGTCACAATTAGGTCTTTTTGTGCGGCAATTTCCTTCGTCGTTCAATTTAATTCTTTCGGTAGGAAGTTTTTATAGACACTGAATTTTAATTTAAAGACTTTTTGTACCTTTGTACCTATATATTTAGGATTCTTTTCAATTTTTGAAAAGTTTTGTTCGATTAATAAGCTTCTTTAAAAAAAGTTAAAAATAATTAGGTACCTACTCAAAGATAAAGGCTGACCTACGAGGTCTGACCCATTAAAGAAGCTGATTGATAGAAATTTCTGAATGACCCTCAAAGGTTTATTGCATTTGTGCCGTATGTTCGTTTTAGCGGCCATTTACGCTTTATCTACCCCGCAAGGGATATCAGCGTGATATATGTATGTATTGATTTAAATATAAAAGTAAGTACTGTTGTGAAGAGTAAAATTAAAACCCACAAAAAAAACGAATTCATCCAGTAGTACACATACACATACCTACACATATCACGCCTATAATCCCTTTCGGGGTAGGCAGAGCGTAAACGGCCGCATAGAACGGACATTTACGCCACGTCTGACAAAAATTTGAGGGTCATCCGGAAAATTGTATATCGCTATAGTGACAGGTTGTCAGCCCATCGCCTAAAATTGCAAAACACACCCTCGAGTCCCTTAGACGCTTTTTACGTCTCCCACGGGCAAGAAATGGGGTGATGCTATTCTAAGCCGCCATCACACGGCAATATTATAATATATTTTTTTAGAGGTTGGTAAAAGCTTTATTATTTTCTTGTAAAACTGTCACAAATATCAAAACCTGAACAGCTGTGCATCTGCTTCCAGCATTCAACGCTGGCATTATGTAAATACCAATCGAGTATTGATTGCAACAGTGGAGCCCTCTGCAATCGGGGACCATTAAGATAGTGTAACTGCTTGCGGAAGTACTATGCACGCTTTTATTCTCGATTCTTCGTATCTGAACCGTTTACTGGTTGCCAGCTGATTGGCGGAAGGAATTTGAATTTGAAGGAAATATGTCTTGTTTTTTGGGCCTCCTCTTTTGCCGTGTGATGCCGGCTTAGAATAGCATCACCCTATTTCTTTCCCATGGGTGTCGTAAAAAGCGACGAAGGGTGTGTCTTGCAATTTTAGGCGATGGGCTGACAACCTGTCACTATGGCGATACATAATTTTACAATCGACCCTAAAATTTTTGTCAGACGTGGCGTAAATGTCCATTTTTCGCGGCCGTTTACGCTCTGCCTACCCCGCAATGGATAAAGGCGTGATTAATGTATGTATGAATGAAAATAAAAATGAAATTACTTTATTGAATGTAGGATAGTACATATTATCACTTATTGACGTCATGATCCGTCATTGAAACAAAAATAAATTTGTAAAACACAATTTTCTTTTTTATAATTCCTTATAGAAAACCGGCTCAAGCGTGATAAAAAAAAAAAAATTAAGGCACTGCCTCGGGGCTTGCCAGGTTAATCAGACAGCATGTAACTTTACGCCATCACCATTTTTAAACGACATTTGTTTCAAATTGAAGTCAACATTTTTAAAGCGTGATATTTACATGCGTTTAATTAACTAAACCCTATGAACAGGAAAATATAGAGGTATATCCAGCAGAGTGATATAGTAACAAGCGTCAAACTTGTTTCGTCAACTGGCTGGCAAATGGCGGGGTAGTTTTAAACCCTTTAGGTACTTTAATCAGTAATGTATCGATATCAAGAATATTCATATTGGAAACGTCAGCCTACGTAGATGTTATTGTCAGGAAAAAAGTACTGAAAATTCTAATGTGTAGATGCGAAAATATTATAAATGCAAGAGTTTGTGTGCGTGTATGTACGTTTAGTTTAGTTTATTTAGTACACACGTAGAACCTAAACTAGATTAACCTTTAAGCTTATTTATTTCGCAGATATCATACCATTCCTATGGGAAAACTGCAAAACAGCTGCAGGTGAAACAGTCAACAAACAAGCAGGGCGGATATTTTGTCTTCGTATCATAAAGCAACCGGCTGCAAGTTATTTAAGCTGGCCTTATTAGTGTGATATGACGGAAGTAGGTATACAATCGTTTTCCTGTTTAGTAAGACATGTTGCGCGGAAAAGTAACCGGAACCAATTAGTGATAAGTCGTGAAATATACATACATACACATATCACGCCTCACTATCATTAATCACAATCTTAGGCGGAGCAATCAAGGCCGTAAAATACGGTCGCTATAGCCATGTCTGACAATTTTTTAATAAAAATCTCGAGTCCCTAAATCGCGTCTTACGACACCCACGGAGAAGAAATGGGGTAATGCTATTCTAAGCCGGCATCACTTGGTGTAATGGATGTCTTTAGAAATGTCATTTCTTGCTAAGCTGTATTGTGAATAAAGTTTTGAAGTCACAACGGGGCAACCAAAGGCAAAAATATATTTAAGACTCGGACAGAATTATGAATCCGATCCTTTCGGCGAAAAAGAAAAAAATAAAATCTAAATCTGAAATTTTCCCCAGGTACAATACCAAGAGATCATTTTTATCTGGAAGTAGGTATTTTTAATATCTGGATCACATCCAAAGCAGTAAGCCCCGAGCCGGTTGCCCTGGCCGCGCCAAAGGTGGATATTTATCATACCTGCAGCAACTCCCATTATCAGAGCGAGAATTGTTTCAGAGATAACCCTAAGAACAACTAGAATGTTGCAATGAAAACTAAGTCACGCAGTTAGCTCTGAGTTTATTTTTAATTGAGTGAATTTAAGTTTTTACAATTCCTACGTTTCGATCTATTTACTGTGCTCATTGTTACGGATGACTAGCGTGTGAGACGTATTTATTTAGAATTAAAATTACTTTTGTTTTACCGCCATCTATTTTTTAATTGCCTAGCGTAACGTCTAGTGTTGCAAAATAACGTATTTTGCCAAAAACGAGGGTATAACACTTACATTTTACGGTAATTTATATTAATTACGGTAAAATTACCGGCTACTTATGTATGGTGATTGACAATTGACGATATGACGATCTAGCGCTGTTGCCGTTTGTCAAGTCGTTTGACACACGCGTTTGTTACGCAGCGCACTGCAAAACCCACCGTAGCCGTCTGACAAACGCTTACGTTGCGTCAAACACACGGAACGACACGCCGACAAGTGAGCAAACCGCATAAACGTGCATTAAGTAAGTGACCTGTTTTACCTGCCACGAAATAAAGCTAAAGTGTGGCATTATTTCCAAGTTTAAAAAAAAAACCTGTCAATTCTTTAAACTATCGAAGTTGCACGGACTCGGAATATTTTTAACAGTAATTTAATTCGTATTTTACTCAATCTTAAAGTATTTTACTGTAAAATATAATATTTGACGTAAAACATCGTATTAAACGTAACGTTACGAAAGTGTGATGCCGGCTTAGAATAGCATCACCCCATTTCTTGCCCGTGGGTGTCGTAAGAAGCGACTAAGGGACTCGAGGGTGTGTATTGAAATTTTAGGCGATGGGCTGACAACCTGTCACTATAGTGATACACAGTTATCTGATTGACCCTCGAAATTTTGTCAGACGTGGCGTAAATTACCGTTTTTCACGGCCATTTATGCTCTGCCTACCCCGAAAGGGACTATAGGCGTGATATATGTATGTATGTATGTATGTTACGAAAGTAATTTTACCGCTTTGCACCCCTAGTAATAATAATTTTACCGCTTTGCACCCCTAGTAGTATCTTGTGTAGTAGGTCGTCTTTACATCTGGTGACGATCTGCTTGCAAGGGATAAAGGCGTGATATTAAGTGTATGTGTCTCTCTGAAATATTTCTTTGCACTGAATTCTGCAGAAACTCCCACTTCGGATTCCTGGCGATCCTAAGCGGATTATTTCTAGTGTCTGTGGGAATGCCGTTATAACACAGTTGTATTTAACAGCTGTTGTTAGCAAAGATTTCATTTAAATAGAAATAAAGCCATTGCAGGCTCAAAATATTCAATACCTTATGACATTATACAAAATACAATTTTCCGTGTGATGCCAGCATATAGTAACATCACCATATTTCTTTACCGTGGGTATTGTAGGGGTGACAAAGTGACTCGAGAGATACAATATGTGTATTGCAATTTTAGGCGATGGGCTGGCAACTTGTCACTAAGGCGTTACATAAGTCACTTAATTATCCTTAAATGTTTGTCAGACGTGGTGTAGGTACATGTCTGTTTTTACGGTCGTTTACGTTGTGCCTACCCTGTGGGAGTTAGTTTGGTATGCATGTAATATACAAAGTCATATTAAAGTAGGAATAAAAACATTTTTTCTTCGTAAACAGGAGCATAATTCTTTGTTTAGAAACCTTCGTAAACAGTAAGAGTATAAGATATACAAAATAGGCACTAATGACTCAAAATAATATTCTAATGACCCAAAATGGGCTCGCGTAGTTAAATTTAGCTCGAACCTGCCTAAAAGCCGCAGAAACAGGCTCGGCTTGCGCGTTTATTAAAATTAAAGACCGGCGCATATTTCGGGCTTGCACGATTAACTGAGTGACCGCAAGCGGGAATTATTTATTGCCTAAATTACCACTTTAATAGACAAAAACTAACCTTCTAAAATTAAATGAAGCGGCCTCGAACGGCAAAAGGCTTTTATGAAAGGTGGATATTACATTTTTGTTTGTAATAATGAAAACTTAGTTAGCATTATGTAATGTATAGATATACTTTCATTCGCTGGTATCGCGGGGCTAAGAGTTTTTCATTCATTAATCATTCCATCTAGAACAAAGCATATAACACCCGTGACACCAGCGGGACACGGGAAGCTTTTTGTTTTCGTAGGGGACATCGAATAGTCAACGACCCGATGAAGCTTTTAATACTTTGTAAGAAGTACAGTATGTAAGTATTGCGTAATTAGGTATCTATGTCATTATCACAAAGTAAGTATTGGCGGCGGCGGCGGTGTCATTATCATATCGACTGGCCCTGCAATAGCGTAGTACCCCTGCCTGCTAGGCCAAGGGTCGTGGGTTCGAGAAAAATATTTGTAAAGTCATTTTTGAAATATTTGTGTGCAGTCTGGGTGCTGGGTTGTTTTAAAAAAAACCGGCCAAGTGCGAGTCGGACTCGCGCACGAAGGGTTCCGTACCATTATACCTTTACAAAACAATTATCGATAAAAATGCGCAAAAAACACGTGTATGGCAGCCCCCATAAATATTAAATTTATTCTAATTTTTAGTATTTGTTGTTATAGCGGCAACAGAAATACATCATTTGTGAAAATTTCAACTGTCTAGGTGTTACGGTTCAGGAGATACAGCCTCGTAACTGTAGGACGGACGGACGGACGGACAGACAGGAACGGAACCCTAAAAAAAAACAATCAATCATATCAGTCCACATCTACCCACTGCTGAGTATAGACCTCTTCTTTTTCTCGCCATCTACGCCGGTCCTGTGCCTCCCGCATCCACTGTTTGCCAGCAATGGTCGCTAAGTCGTCCGTCCATCTGTGTTCTGCTTACTGGAAGTTTAGTTGTTCTTGGCCGCCACTCCATTACCGCCTTTGTCCACCGTCCGTCATCGCGTCTAGCCAAATGTCCTGCCCACCCCCACTTCAGTATTGTGATTCGTTTCCATCGACGACTCTTGTTCGGCGTCTTATTTCCTCGTTGCGAACCCGATCCTGTGATACCTAGCATGGAACGCTACATGGCTCTTTGTGTAACCTTAATTTTGTGCAAGCTCTCCCTTGTGAGCGTCCATGTTTCGGCACCATATGTAAGCGTGGACAAGAGACCTTGGTTAGTACTATTAATTATACTGTGCCTTCGTTGAAAACTCTGGTCGTCAAAAAAAAACTAAAAGTATAAATTCTAGCCATCAGATTTCTATAGTACAAGCTTTGCTTAGTTTGGGGCTAGATGATTCCAGGATATTTTATTTGTTATCATTATTAACAGTTCATTTAAACCCTGCTGGACATAGCTTTCCCTAATTGGGGGGTATTTGTAATTTTCAGATGGTGGTGGCGTAAAGTTACGTGCCGTGTAATTAACCTGGCCAGCCCCGTGGCAGTGCCTTTATTTTTATTCTTATTTTTTTATTTCGCCCGAGCCGGTTTTCTATTAGGACATTACAAAATTGTTATAAAAAAAAGAAATGAAAAAGAAAATTGTGTGATACACATTTCTTTTTTTTACAATGACGGTTCATGACGTCAATAAGTGATATGATAATACTATCCTACATTGAATAAAGAATTTAATTTTCAATTTCAATTAATTATAGCCACGCTTGGCGAATAAAGGTATTCACGGGGATAATTTATTTTAACCTACAGGGTTAAACTTTCTTATTTGCAACCACACGGAAACATACTGAATTGTCAACCGCTTTGAAGTTCACCATTTAATAGCAATAATTAATAAATAATTTATTAATCAAAGATCACCCACAAAATAAATTGTACTGCGATGTGAATTACAAATTGGCAGACTGGTTTTAAAATTGGATTTTCCAGGCTTCAGTTAATTAATTTGATTGTAATACTAGGTACTCAAATCACCTCGTAAAAGTAAACCTATAATATTATCTGAGTAATTAATTGTACTGTTCTATAGATTTAAAAGTTGCAACGAAGTTTGTCTAGATGAAGATAGATTGTATGGCTGCTCAGTATCACTGAATCTCTTAAATTAACTGAATCATTGACCTAATAACTATTCAAGAAAGTTATGAGCTAGAAAATTCAAAATGCTTATTAAGTATGCATTAAAACTGAATTGTACTCGATCACCTTACTGAAACTAAGTCCGTGTTATAACCATTAATTTAGACGCACTTTTAGGCAGTGTGTTTTTTTTCTTAACGATTTCACGCTGTCAAAAAGCTTAAGGTGAGTGTAGCCGTCAACGATCTCGACAGTGGCGCCACTTCACAAAAAAAGTTTTATATTTATACAAAAAAAACTATCAGAATGTCCGATGCCCAAGTTTTGAGTATTATCCTTATGTAAAATTAGAACCTGCCAACTCAATGAAATATTCCCTGCCATTAAAGTTATGGAAAAAGTGCCTTAAAACAGCCACTTTTGGTATTAATTGCCATAACTTTAATTACAGCGAATATTTTATTGAGTTTGTAGGTTCAAATTTTACTTAAGAATAATACTTAAAACTTGCTCAACGGAAATTGTGATAAATTATTTGTATATAGATATTTTTTTTGTTAAGTGGCGCCACTGTCGAGGTCGTCGGTCGAAACACGTGTAACTATTTTGTTATAAAACCGATTACTTCTGTTGATTCTAATTTTTATTGGAAAACAAATCATGGAAATTTTTGAACAGCAGGTAAAATGGTGTTTCTAAATCCTTCGGGGCTTTACAACAAATAAATTATACAAGCATTAAACGCGAATTAAATTTAATCTTTTCATGTAAAGAGTTTCTTTTAAACACGCTTTCATCGCATGTCTAATTCTCTGTGGTAAGGTCCAGTATCATTATACTCGCATGAAACTATGAAAACTTTCACAAACTTAATATAATGTCACAAAATAAAAGTTACTTTTAATACAAACAAACAAACAAACATAAATCACGCCTCTTTCCCGGAGGGGTAGGCAGAGACTACTTCCTTCCACTTACTACGATCCTGGCATACTTCTTTCGCCTCCTCCACATTACTTTTAATATAGGTACTATAATGCCGATCACAAGTCACTAAAATACAGAGTTCAGAACGCTCTATGTTTCGCTCCCAATAGTGCAGTAGTTTACTTTGACGACTTCGTTTTATAGCGTGAGTAAATTCCGCCCTACTACTAGGGATGTGAAAAATTATCGAAAAATAAAACAAATCGATGCTATTTTAAAAGTGTTCAGTTTGATATTTATCAACTTAACTTTGAAAATCGATTAAAAATTACATAACATAAGAGCATTTTTTGCGATATCTATCACTAAATCTAATTTAAGGTTCCTAATAATTTACGCCCCGCCTACCCCGTAAGGAGTTATAGGTGTGATATGTGTAATACAGGATGCAACGTCAGGATTTTTTACTGCCTACTATTTAATTGCAGCACAAACAGTAGTATATTTATTATTTTCTTTGTGTGATGCCCCGAGTCTTCCAATGACCCGATGAACCCTGGTGTCAGCGTTATTCAACCGCCTACTACTTTTAGTAATAATAATATGTAATGATAAAAATAAGCAAATAGTAGTACCAAAAAACAAGCCGCTAAAACACGAATTTGATTTTTTTAAACATTAAATGGATTTGATTTGGATAAAAATTGATTAATTTCAAATTTATATTTCTTGACTACATATAATTGATTATAAAAGGCATTATTAAAGTCAGTGCAAATATTTTAAGGTTAGTTCTACTCCTGAAATCGAACAACTTATCCCAAGAAACATAGACAAATAATAAAAATATAAAAATATTTGACCTCGTATACAAAGTGACACGTTTTTTGTAGGGAAGCTCAAATTTTTTTTTTTCATATTTCTACGTGGTGCTTTGGGAATTAGTTGCTCAATTGCTCATATTCACGAGTAGGACTTAAAAATATTAGCACTAAAGTTATTAATACCTTATATGTAGAGGTATAATCAAATATTTGTTGACAAGAAAAAAAAATTTAAACTTAATCCACCTTATACAAAAATTGGTTCTTCATTAGTAAAGTCACATCCCTACCTAGTACTGCACCGTATTTATATCAGAGACGCTAAAACTGAAATTTATTGCCACAGGTTGCAGCTTAAATTTGGTGGCGGAATTCCTCTAATTTACCCTAACTTATGGCTCGTTGCATGCACAAATTCAATGATACCTTGAAATTTTGCCGGTTTAACCGCTGAAGATAAATCACTGGGACATTTTGATTTAGGTTTAAAACGAAATGCTAGAAACTAAATACATTATTGTTGCAACATTTCCTAATTTATGAATTTAAAATGATTTGTATACAATTTCAAAAGGTTGTTCCATATAGGAAAACTGTACATAGAATAGTTCGCGCCCCAAAATATGTCCAACAGACACAGCGCGAAGAGGCGACTAAGGGACTCGAGGATGTGTATTGCAATTTTAGGCGATGGGCTGACAACCTATCACTATGGCGGTGAACAATTTTCCGAATGACCCTCAAATATTTGTCAGACGTGGCGTAAATATCAGTTTTGCGGCCGTCTGCGCTCTGCCTACCCCGCAAGGGATATGGGCGTGATGTGTGTATGTATGTAGATACAGCGCGGTCTTCTAAGAAGTACAGATATCAACTACAGATATCGCGTAGCGTAGAATTACAATTTTGTTATTAGAATAGCATCGTTTCTCGCCGGTGTCGTTTCATGTGTATTACAATTGCCGTGTGATGCCGGCTTAGAATAGCATCACCCCATTTCTTTCTGTGTCGTAAAAGGCGACGAAGGGACTCAAGGGTAAAGTATTACAATTTTAGGCGATGGGCTGACAAACTGTCACTATGGCGATACATAGTTTTCCGAATGCCCCTTGAATGTTTGTCAGACGTGGCGTAAATTTCCGTTTTTTTGCGGCCGTGTACGCTCTGCCTACCCCGTAAGGGATGTAGGCGTGATTTATGTATGTGTACAATTTCAGGCGACCGGCTGACAACCTGTCACTAAAGCGATACAAGACCCTTCTGAAATGGCCCTCAGATGTTTGTCAGACATGGCAAAAGTGACCGTATTTTACGGCTGTTAACGCTGTGCCTACCCCGCGAGGGATAAAAGCGTGACATATGTATTAACGTATGGGCTGCCGATGCCGTTCGTAGCCGGGACTTTCATAGATATTGGAGAGTCCAACTATAATATCACAAATAAATAACTGGTAATAAACATTTACCTACATATTTTTAAGGTACTTAATAGGGTAAAATTTCACCAGTGATCAAAAGCAAATACTCAGAACGGGCTGTTGATAAGGAACAAGTTTCACCTAAAAACTTAGGTCAAAATGAGAAATAAATTTACCTGCATTTCAAATTACTTAGTCAGCTGGTACAAATAGTATGGGAGCTCCATAATATTATTTTTCATATGCTTGTCAGCATGATGTTCCTTGGGGAAAGTTGTTTCTTAACACCCGCCCATCTTGAGGTTTCGCTATCGGTCACTAGTAAAAATGTATCCTATATTATAACACTAGATTTCCGCCCAGCGGTTTCCTGCAAAAAAAAAAGTGGCTCATGTGTTATTCCAAATTTTACTCTACCTGTGTTTCAAATTGTATCCAAATCGGTCAAGCCGTTTGAGCGTGAATAGGTAACAAACATACATACTCACACTCAAACTTTCATACGTACATACATACATACACATATCAGGCCTATTATCCCTTGCGGGGTAGGCAGAGCATAAACGGCCGCATAAAACGGACATTTAAGCCACGTCTGACAAACATTTGAGGGTTATCCGGAAAATTGTGTATCGCTATAAAGACAGGTTGTCAGTCCATCGCCTCAAATTACAATACACACCCTCGAGTCCCTTAGTCGCCTCATACGACTCCCACGGGCAAGAAATGGGGTGATGCTATTCTAAGCCGGCATCACACGGCACAAACTCTCAGATTTATAATATTAGTACGGATACTTTACTACATACTGCAGCTTCTCACTTTGTAGAAGGAATTGCGATTTGATTTTCACATACATCCGCTCCCACGATCCGCTCGTAAAGGTGGCCCCGTAAAACTTTTACGTACATTGTCTGCTTTTGTTCCTTATCACGGACTAAAAGGTGATATATTTTTATGACCTTGTGATATTTTGCGACTGGGTATATCTCGTGACCTTTATTTGTTAAGTATACTTTGCCAAATTAGCGATTGTGTACTAAATACTACAATTCAACGTTTTGCAAGTTCTCAAAAGTTTTTAATAAACAAAGTTATGAAAGTGTAGTTTATTACTTAGGGGTTTCATGTCTTATGAATTAATGAGTCACGTTTTAAAATGAAAGTTTCATAAAGTGACCCACATGTTCATTCATCATAGTAATAGTATTTCAAATACCCGTTATTCAAAATATATGCACGACATTGAATGGTATGGTAAAGAATACAATATAACACGCTGCCGTGTGATGCCGGCTTAGAATAGAATCACCCCATTTCTTTACCGAGGGAGTCGTAAGAGGCGACTTAGGGACTCGAGGGTGTGTATTGCAATTTTAGGCGATGGGCTGACAACCTGTCACTATAGCGATACACAATTTTCCGAATGACCCTCAAATATTTGTCAGACGTGGCGTAAATGTCCACTTTTTGCGGCCGTTTGCGCTCTGCCTACCCCGCAAGGGATGATAGGCGTGATATGTGTATGTGTATAACACGCTATTATTTTCCTAATAAAAGTTTGTTATCAAGTAGATAATTTTTTATTAAAACACATACACACAATGCTGGATTTTATTGATTTATTACTTTTTACCCGACTACGGCAAAGCAAAAAGGAGGGTTATGATTTTGACCTGTATGTATGTATGTATGTATGTGGAAACGAAAACGTTTGTTCCGTCCTAACTTCTAAACAACTTATCAGAATTTAATAAATGAGGTATCATTCGAAGCGTCTAAACAGTCCGCTGGTTAAAGGCTACGTTATGTCACTATACATTACATAGGGCGCCCTCTAGAGCTAAGAATTGAAAAAGTTTACACTACTAGTTATGTCGTGTTGGGTATCAAATGAAAGGGCTTAATAAGCACAGTTCAAAAAAATAGTTGCCGTGTGATGCCAGCTAAGAATAGCACCACCCCATTTCTTTTCCGTGAGTGTCGTATGAGGCGACTACGGGATAACGGGACGCGACGGGTGTCGTATAAGGCGACTAAGGGACACGAGGAGTTCATGTGAAGGTATTACAATTAGGCGACAGCTGACAACCTGTCACTCAAGTGAAACACGATTTTAAGGGTTCACCTATTAGTCTTTGATGACTTAATGCAATTACCACCCGTATCTGCAACTCGTGTAGGCGCATATTGTTACAAACAACCTGACATTTATGCAGCTGAGTTGACAATGGAGCAATTACCAATATTAGACACAAGAAGAATTGTAAACGACACAATTGAATACGATGAAATTGTACATTATTTCCAACTTTAAAACATGTAGACCAACTTAACAAAAAAATGTCAGAGCGCTTGGCATTACGAACAAAAATCTATACGATCAATGCAATAGACACTTCAACAGAGTCTAAAACATATGGACCAATACCTAAGCAAGAGCACATACCAAACGATCCAAATAGAACAGGCGGTATTATAAAAACTATTCAAATCGGTCGGTCAGCCGTGTGGTGCCGGCAGAGTAGAATAGCACCACCCTATCTCTTCCCGTGGGGGTCGTAAGAAGCGACCGAGGGATAAATCTGACCCAAGCACAACGGTCCTGGAGAGGCCAACTCCACAATTAAACCCGGAACGGGGTCTCCTGGGGGCGCGTGTGACAGAGATCTACCGCACGGCAGACTCCTGCAGCCAACCTGGCTCCGCACGTATCGACTAGTCGTTCCTGCGGATCCAGCCAGGAAGGCCGAGAGGGTGGCGCAGGTCCTGGGCAGCCCTGCGTTTATTAAAATTGCGTCCCAGGCAACGCAGTGTCTGTGGAGAGGACACTTCACCCGCTTCACGCGGATACCAACACGGGAAGTGGCAGTGATCGGTTATAAGTCCGCACATATGGGCGTAAGTGCGGGCGCCAGGGGTCGCTTCCGACAGTGGAAGGGTCCATCGTAGGCCCACTGATCAGTTACCGCCCGCTCCAAGTTGGGCAGCCCCCGACCAATAAGGTACTGTTCCGCCCCGGTGCTGGTTTGCTCTTTTAGGGTGTAGAGAGCACCAGCCTCAACTCGACAATCGGCGCCGTTACATTTTACACCTGCGACTAAAAGGCACATAGAAACAATTCCTAACACCGCTTATCCATGCGATTTGTAACATGGAATGTCCGTACTATGAGGAAAGGCCTCCCTGACACCTGTGGAGGCTCTTCTACCATAGTATAAAGAAGGGACCCTCTTTATACTATGCTTCTACTGACGCACAAGATCTGCGTAAAACTGCGATTATCGACGCCGAACTCAACAGACTTAACATTGTTGTTTGTGCCTTACAAGAGACCAGACTCCCTGACGAGGGTTCCTTGAGTGAGACACATAACACATTCTTTTGAAAAGGAAAGGACAGCAGCGCTGTGTGTGAGCATGGTGTAGGCTTGGCTATCCGCAACGATCTCTTAACATCAATAGAGGCTCCTCGCGGCATATCTGAACGCTATTAGAGCTATGCTCTAAACACCTACTGTGTGTTACCAATACCTACTTCAAAGTCAAATCATCTCGCAAAGTATCCTGGAAACACTCTCGTTCTGGTCACTGGCATCAGCTGGACCTTATCCTAACCAAAAAGAAAAATCTCCGCGGGACCCTACACACGCGTACATTTCATAGCGCTGATTGTGACACAGATCACTCCTTGGTGGCTACGCACGTTGCTATAACTCACAAAAAGAACCACTCGTCCAAACTGCCCGGTAGGAAGAAAATCGATCTTCCTAAAACCAGAGATGATGAGTTTGTCCGAAAGTTTGAGGAGTTGGTACGCGACGAAACTGCCACCTTGGACGTAGACGCTCCTATAGAGGAAGACTGGGGCAAAGTAAAAAAGTTACTAACAGATGTGGCTAGTACGGCTTTCGGCCACCAGAAAGTCAAAAACCAGGACTGGTTCGCTGAAAATCTCGAACACATAACACCCCTGCTCGAGTCCAAACGGCAAGCTGCGCTTACTCATCGCCTTAACCCTTCCAAAAAGTCGCGTGTCGATTTAGCGAATGCAAAAGCTGCATTACAACGCACATCACGGTACTTTGCTAATGCATACTGGACCGAGCTTTGCAAAAGTATCCAATCGTGCGCTGATGTCGGAAATTTTGGTGGTGTGTATGCTGGCAGTAAAAAGGCCCTTGGTCCTTTGCCTAAAAAAACAGCCCCTCTTAAAGAAGTGGATGGCACTGTTATCACAGATGCCCAACGCCAACTCGAACGATGGATAGAACATTATATCGGTCTCTATTCGGAACCAGTTAATATAATGCCAGAAGCTGCAGACTGCATGCCAAAACTAGCTACCTGGGCCGAGTTAGATGACCTTCCTACCATAAGGGAATACCACAAGGCTGTTAAACATCTTAAGACAGGAAAATCTCCTGGAATGATGGTACCCATGCCGAAATCATCAGGCTCAAGTGCATATTACCCATCCTGCACAATCTGTTTTGTAAATGTTGGGAAGCGGGATATATACCACAAGATATGCGCGATGCTAACATCGTTACCCTATACAAAGGCAAAGGTGACCGCGGTGACTGTAACTGTTATCGTGGTATATCCCTTTTAAGTATAGTAGATAAATTATTTGCTCGGTTAGTCTTATTAAGACTCCAGAAACTAGCTGATCGTGTATATCCCGAATCGCAATGTGGATTCCGCGCCCAGCGTTCCACAACAGATATGATCTTTACACTTCGCTAACATCAGGAAAAGTGTAGAGAGCACAGAACACCTCTGTTTGTGGCGTTCGTAGACCTTAACAAAACCTTCGACACCGTTAGCAGAGAGGGCCTTTACACTGCACTTGTAAACATCGGGTGCCCACCAAATCTTCTGAGCCTCGTTAAATCCTTCCATATGGACATTGTTTTTAACGGCAATACATCCGAGCCGTTCGTAGAGGTGTTCGCCAAGGCTGCATGTTGGCTCCTACCCTGTTATGCATGGTCAAACATACATACATACAAAGATAAGATTATGATGAGTGCATTTTGTTTAATTAACGAGTGATGTTTTAATTGTGAATTGAGCTGCATTTCTATCAAGAAAAAAAATACATACCAAAGTGTTAAACTTACCTTCAACCCCAAAATAATTAAAATAAAAACCAGTTCAAAAACTAACACCCGACTACTGAGATATCGCGCTCTAAAAAGTAAGAAACAAGAAATCTGGAATATTAACTACAAACAATTTAATATCTATAGTCCACGAAATTTATACGAAGATATCACATATAATTATATATTTAAATGTTTATTTAATAAAAATTTATTGTGGTTTATAGGTGATAGCCGTGGTCGTATGCCACCTACTCTAGTACTTAGTAGGTGATATCATAAACTTGCACAACATAATTAGGTAAGGCAAACTGGCATACGTCCACGGCTATCACCTATAAACAACAATACATTTTTATTAAATATACATTTAAATATATAATTATATGTCATATCTTCGTATAAATTTCGTGGACTATAGATATTAAATTGTTTGTAGTTAATATTCCAGATTTCTTGTTTCTTACTTTTTAGAGCGCGATATCTCAGTAGTCGGGTGTTAGTTTTTGAACTGGTTTTTATACATACATATGGTGGAATTTTTCACTCTTCTTCTTTCTTTTTCGTGTGGGACACCTAGTCGTCCAACGACCGTTGTCATGGTTTATTACTTAACTTTTATAACTTATTTCCACTTATAAAGGTACCTACCAAACTGAATTTAGTACTAATACAATTTTGAAGCGTAATAATAAAGCGAAACGTTGAGAGGGGTTCCGGATTGGCTATTTACTCAACGAGGTCGTCCCCATGCGAATTGTCACCAGGTTTAATTAAAAAACATTTAATCTTAATAAAAATCACGGCAGGCTGTTATGTTGAGCGGGATTTCAGAGAAAGGATGTAAAACAATTAATTTGTTTGTGGAGCACAGAAGAAGAATTTTTTTAAAGGTAGATAGGCCTTTCCTTCATCGCAATTGAATAAGTTACTATTGTAATGTATTTATCTTGATACAACATTCAAACATCAGTTTCGTTAGTTTATTTTGACGACATTTTAGTATTTAATATGGAATTTGAATCAGTCTCCGTATTGAAACAAAAAATTTTGACGTAATTTAAATTGTTTGAGATCGTCATACATTATTATTTTTTAAATTGCAAAACGCGCGTCTAACATTTTTTTAAAGCAAATTTTAGTAACCCAGTTCTTTTTTCAATAAAACCTACTATATAAATATCATTTTAAGTGCTAAGTACCAAAGGTACACAATTTTCGACAATTATTTGTCAGACGCGGCGTAAATGTCCGTTTATTGCGTCAGTTTGCACTCTGTATACTCTGCCAGGGATTATAGGCGTGATATGTATGTATGTGTGTGTGTATGTATCAAAAGTGATGTCAGTACTTCGTACATTTGTTATCTGTGGTGCCTCGTATTTTGCAACTGGGGCCTCGAGAGAAATCAAAGCTGAGGGGAAAAATGCGTTGTTTACAGATCAACTTGTCTTCCCCACCTGGTAACCTAGATATACAATATGTGGCCTACATCAGGGGCAAATATTTAACATTTAAATGTGTGATGCCAGATGCGGTGTGATGCTGGCTTAGAACAGCATCACCCCATTTCTTGTCCGTGGGAGTCGTAAGAGGCGACTAAGGGACTCGAGGGTGTGTATTGCAGTTTTAGGCGATGGGCTGACAACCTGTAACTATGGCGACACTCAATTTTCCGGGTGACCCTCAAATGTTTGTCAGACGTGGCGTAAATGTCCGTTTTATGCGGCCATTTATATCACGCAAGGGATTATAGGCGTGATATGTGTGAATATACATACACCACGCTTTAATCCCTTTCGGGGTAGGTAGAGTGAAAAAGCCGTAAAAGACGAACATTTACGCCACGACTGACAAAATTTGGTCATTCAGTAAATTGTGGGTTTCTATACATACAAGTTGTCAGCCCATCGGCTCAAATTGCAATCCACATGTAACCCTTAAGTCCTTTTGTCGCCTCTTACGACACTCAAAGGAAATAAACGGGGTGATGCTATTGATCGAAATGGCTCTTGAAACTGAACAATTTTCCCTATGAAACATAAGGTCAAAAAATAAAATTGCAAAATGTGTCAGCCAACCAAAGCATTTCGTATAAAAACAATGATTAATAAAAAAACCGCCTGAAATATGTTTAGTTTTATGGGTAACTTCGCCTTCACTTTGTATGTATAAGGTGTACAAATATTTCAAGGTACTAAACAGCAAATGGAACAAAAAAATCCTCGATAAACTTATTTCGAAAATTGAAACAAATAGACAAGAAGAACTGATCAAAAAACACAAAGTAAACCACTAGTACACTTGTCTGAATACTGTGCAAGGATCGGCGGCATACATTGCTGGTTATCTTAAGTTAATAGTAATGACACCCATTTAATAACCAGCAAAGTATGCCGAACTGTGCACGGTATTCAGACTTGTATAATAGCCATAAATAAAAATAAGAAATTGAAAATAGTATAGCACTGTGAGTACATAATAAACCATAGTTCATTTACATAAGCAAAGCTTTATCGCAAGGTTTGTATTGCTATTCTAATTGTGGACTAACCATAGTATTTGTTACAATAAGTTATTCAAAATGGCGCTTGTACGTCGCTTCGAGACGAGTACCGAGGGATTGAAAATTTAGAAGTGTCAGTCGAGGTGCCGGTAGCTCAGTTGACAGAGCAGTGGGACGGTACCCCACGGTCTTGGGTTCAAGTCCCGGCGGGCGCTAACATTTTTGCAATTTCTTATTTTAATATAGCACTGTGAGTGCATAATAAACTATAGTACATAGTGTACTAGCCGATTCACAGTGTACTTGACAGTATTCACACTCACATAATTGTAACTACATACATATATCACGCCTTTATCCCTTGCGAGGTAGGCAGAGCGTAAACGACCGATAAAACTGCCACTTACGCCACGTCTGACAAAGTTTGAGGGTCATTGGGAAAATTGTTTATCGCCATAGTGACAGGTTGTCAGCCCATCGCCTAAAATTGCTATTGTAACTGTTTACATTATAATCGTAAACATATGTATAAGAATACGCAAATAAACCTTTAATTGGCTAGTTAGTACTAATATTAATAAAATACAATTATTCTGTGACATTGGTTCGCAAGTGATTCCCCGCTGATGACGTCATCGCCTGGGAGACGATGACTCGCGTTCACGCGCTGCAGGGTAAATACCGGACTGATAAGGAAATGTCAATAAAGACACGTCGATATGTAAATGAATGTGAACACTATGACCTTAAATATCATTATTAGATAATAAATTGACCTATATAATATTCTTTATTGCACAAACAATACACAGAAAAAAAAATGTACAATTTTTGTCGCAAAGGCGAGCTTATCTCTAAAGAAGAGATCTCTTCCAGCCAACCCATGTCTTGTGAGATGACCTATGACCTAGACTAGAGTCAAGAGCAAACCTATCATTAATTAAAAAAATGCTGTGTGATGCCGGCTTAGAATAGCATCACCCCATTTCTTTCCCAAAGAAAGGATGATGATGGAAGGTCGTAAGAGGCGACTGAGGGAATCAAGGCTGTGTATTGCAATTTTAGGCAATGAGCTGACAACCTGTCACTATGGCGATACACAATTTTCCGAATAACCCTCAATTATTTGTCAGACGTGGCATAAATGTCCGTTTCTTGCGGCCGTTTACGCTCTGCCTACACCGCAAGGGATTATGGGCGTGATATGTTTATGTTTATGTGTATTTGTATATATATGTGATATTATTAATAATTTTAAGGTGATTAATTATGTCAAAAAACACTTGTACTCGTTTCTCAGATTTACTGCGGGGTAACCCGACCGTAGATGTGATGTTCTTTCTTCAACAATGTTTTGTGTTTAAAAATCCTTGAAAATGCTGTGAGCGGAACCGGTCGATCTACCCCGGAATTAAACTGTGAAACAAGAACAAGTGCTTTTTGTCAAAAATAATTAAACATGGAGTTTCACCAAGCGCCAACAATCGCAAGTATTAACTTTAACTAATCAACGTTTGTACTCGCTCGCCTAAAAATTGCAATGCATAATAATATGTGATCCCCGAGTCCCTTGATCGCCTCTTATGACACCCACGTATACCTAACTAATGGCGTGATGCTATTCTAAGCCGGCATCACACGGCATTAAAAAATTACCATTATCTTTACAAAACAGGCATTGCTTACACATAAGTGTGTCGTATCATTATTTTAATCTGTACATACATACATAAATCACGCCTATATCCCTTACGGGGTAAGCAGAGCGTTAACGGCCGTAAAACGGTTATTATCATCACGTCTGACAAAAGCTTGAGGGTCAATCAGATAACTGTGTATGACTATAATGACAGGTTGTCAGCCCATCGCCAAAAATTGTAATACACATCCCTCGAGTCCCTTAGTCGGCTCTTACGACACCCATGGGTAAGAAATGGGGTGATACTATTCTAAGCCGGCATCACACGGCACTTTTAATCTGTAGGTAAGCCGTAAAGTGTTTTGGTAAAGGACTTTGCCTTTAATATCATAAGTATTTAGCCTATATTCTCAAGTACAGGCTTCATTTAAGACGCACTGAACTTGCCTCATACCGCATCTATCTATTTTCTTTATCGTCTTTTTTTTTTATTCATGATGGGTTTGCTCTTGACTCTAGTCTAGGTCATAGGACAGAGACAGAGTCTAAGATGGAGCGAGCTCACCCAGAAGAAGCCTTTTAGGCACTGGCACTCCCACACACTGACGGAACGCAGCAAGCTACTTGGCGCCAGACTTCGGTGGGATGGTGGTCGCGAGCCAGGCGGCCCCTTACGGAGCCTTCCACCGCTTAGTGGGATCGTTCAGCCGGACTTATCCACAGGCAAGCCTGTGTTGCCGTTGCCCGGGGTGGACCGCTAGGAGGTAGATCCCATACCACCCCAAAAAGCCGAGTAGTCGAACGATCCGATTAACTTTTTTAAATATATGGTGAAATTTTACTAGTGACCGGTACTGAAAACAGGGTACGGACTGGTGATACGGAACAAACTTTCCCCAAGAAACATAGGTCGAAATAAGACAAAATTATTATGAGCTTCCATAGTAACTCAAATCAGCTGATCGAAAATTTTGTATGGGAGATCAATGTTTTTTACATATTTTGACCGATGTTCCTTAGGGAAAGTTGTTCCTTATCACCAACCCGATCAGAGTTTTTTGCTAACGGTCACTAGTAAAATGTCGCTGTATAACAAGTGCATTCGGTTTACTAACGTACGAATTGAAAACAATCAAAAGCCCTCCAGCTACGATAATAATTATGATGGATGAATAAAATTAATTTTAATTTTGTGCTCATTTTCAGAAACGAAAATGATACTCACGCAACAAATTATTTTACCAAAATTTCTGATAATTTTAAATTCAGTTTTATTGAAATTGTATGAATTAAGTAAAATAATCCATATGAACTGAGGTATGCACTTGTAAAAATCTTTTTTTGTTAAAATGTACCAAAAGTAAAAAAAAACTGTGCTATGCTACCTTTATGCTCGGGTACATTCGCTGCCTATCCGTAATAGCAGATGTCAATTGGTTATACTTAAGTTTTTCTTGTTTGTTTAATGGTTTGGTAATTTTGATAGTGTTTAAAACGAGAATACGTTATTGACATTATGTAATAGTGCTACATAAACTGCACAACACAGCCTCTAGTCGTAAGACTAGGATCTGTGTATTGTGCACTCTCCCTCGGCGTAATGCCAAACACTTGACATTAACTTATGACTTAACATAACCTTACGACTTGACTTAAACTGACATAAATGGCAAAACACGTCCCTATGCACAAGATGTGACGCCAACGGCTTAGGAAGTAAAAAATTTACTAATTTAGTATCATGGTCGCAACCTAAAATGTTTTGCACCCTTTTAATAAAATGAAATGTGTTCGTGATAAATATTATAACGCGGTACAAAGAGCAAGAGCGAGTTTCGTCCATTAATCATACTAGTTCGCGAACAAATGCCAGCTGGGCTGCGAACTTTGCGTGACTGTCCAATATCGGCGCTTTTACCCTGTTTACACGGCCACAGTCAAAATCATTTCCATACTCTGCTGCAACATACTGCTCATTTAGCTCGCTGTGTATAAGAGATTTTTTTGGACTGTGGCATATAATGTGTAGGGTATATGTGGATGTTATAGTATGTGAGAGTTTTCTCGATCACGACCGCAAACACGGAACGTTCAGTGTGTGCCATGATGGATGGAGCCAGTTTTGCCTGGATTTATTTATCATTCCATTTTTGCTTTATTTTTGTGGCGTTATGTGACGTGATAGTGATGGTAGCTGGATACTCTATATCAATTTAATATGCAAATGCTTTTAAAACAATCCCAATCGTTGAAAGGTGACTAAAATGTGTCGCTATCCTATCCCTCTTTTATATTCGTGTGGGACACCGAGTCGACGAGCGATCCGATAAACCCTGGTGTCAGAGTTTTTCAACCGTCTTCTACTAGTAGTAAGCCCCTCACATGGTTGAGTAACGACCGCCGTCTTAGTTATCATATACAGCAACGGCTTAACGTGCAGTCCGTAGCGCGGAATTACCCTACCCATTTTGTATATCCTTTGTAGGAGTAAAATCCTTTTCTCTGTCAGCCAAGTAGGTTATTTAGAATTCAAAATAATAAATGAAAAAAAATAAACTGTATGTTTCAAAATGCAGCTAGTATTAATCAAAACGGGTCGCGTATTATTTCGTTTTCCGCTGGAAACTACGGGCACAATTCAGTGTAATACGTCCGTTTTTTTGTTCTAACTTACGAGTGCCGTGTTTCAGACATTATCTGGAACCTGGTTTGAGCTTTTAATGTTGTTTTGCAGTAATTCATTTGCGGTCATGAACTGGTGTTTTTACCCTGTTTTTGCGTTTCTTAGTAAGTTAAGAATTCTTACAGCGCAGAAAGGTAAGCATTTCTGAACTTAGCTTAGTTTCTAAGTAATAAGGTTTAAGAAATACGTGGCATGAATGTCTATTTTGTACTGCAGTTTACGCTCTGCTTGCCCCGCAAGGGGTATATGTGTCATCATCATCATCATCATATCAGCCATAGGACGTCCACTGCTGAAAATAGGCCTCTCCTAAATATCTCCACCTCGTCTGATTAGAAGCGGCCTGCATCCAGCATTTCCCCGCGGACTTGACCAGATCGTCTGTTCATCTCGCGGGGGGTAATCCTACGCTGCGCTTGCCGGTACGTGCTCTCCACTCAAGAACTCTTCTGCTCCACCGGTTATCAGTCCTTTGAGCTATGTGGCCTGCCCATTGCCACTTCAGCTTACTGACTCTTTTAGCTATGTCGGTGACCTTGGTTCGTCTACGGATCTTCTCGTTTCTGATTCGATCACGTAGAGATACACCGAGCATAGCTCTCTCCATAGCTCGCTGAGTGACTCCGAGTCTATTTAGGAGGCCGACAGTTAGAGACCACGTCTCGGCACGGTAGGTCACTTTCGTCTTGAGACACTGAGGGATTTTGGACAAGAAGACTCTGCACAACTTCCCGAATGCTGCCCAGCCGAGTTGGATTCGCCGAGTGACCTCTTTCTCAAAGTTAGATCTTCCTACTTGGACTGTTTGTCCTAGATAGTCGTATTTGTCCACCACTTCGAGTTTCGAGTTTCCTGCTGATATTGGGGTGGGTGCTATATGAGAGTTGGCCATGACTTTCGTCTTGTCCATATTCATCTTGAGGTCCATTTGTTGGGAAACCCATTAGCATTTTTCTGAGGTCTTCAAAAGACTCTGCCATGACTACGATATCGTCGGCAACAGGCAAGTACAGGCAAGTACGTACGTAAGTAGTCCTAACTACTTTCCTACACCCAGAAGTAGCTAGTCTACATACGGGATGTAAGTGTAAGGGACAGCTCTCCGTATACCAAGCATGTAGACCATGAAACTGATCAATTTTTCCCTAGAAACATATTTCAGGAAACGACAAAAAAGACCATACAAAATCACGATCACCTGACTGCATTTACTATGGGAAGTCAAAAAACTTGAGACGTTTCCTGATATAAGTTCTTATGGGACGTTAATTAGTTTTATGGTGTCATTCGGAGGGCTGTCCCTTACACCCTGTATAGTTAATCCGTGTCGAGTGGTAAGTAGTGGCTGAAAGAAGACATGCAACATTGTGAGTAGATAGGTACTTCGCAAGGTCCATAAAAACAACATACATTGTAGCCAACATCTCATTTGACGAAGTTTAGAGACCTATAAAATGTAGAATTAAATAGAACTTTCAGCGTTGTTATTATGTAACTTGCGTTGTTTGAAAGAAACAAAAACATACATACATGTAGGTATCATGCCTATATCGCTTCGAGGGTAGGCAGAGCGTAAACGGCTGAAAAGACGAACATTCAGGCCACGTCTGACAAAGATTTGAGGATAATTCAGAAAATTGTGTAATCGCTATAACTTCAGCCCAACGTCTAAAATGACAATAAACATATAACTCTTGAGTCCCTTTGTCGCATCTAAGACAAGGGAAACTGGACTGATGCTATTTTAAGTATTTTAAGTCGGCATCACATGGCGATCTTTTTATAAGAAAAAGAAAGTCCGTACCCAAGGTTCAGTGAACCTCCACAAGTTTGACAACGTCCTAGTATCTATTATACATGGTGTAAAAAAATAGCTGAGAATATTTTAAGGGGTGAACTAGTACGTGAAACTGAACAACTTTCCTCAAGGAACATAGGTCGAAATATGAGTTCTTCGGTAACGCACTTAGTATGGGAGGACCAACATTTTTTTTCATATTCCGACCTATGTTCCTTGAGGAAAGTTATCAGTTTCACGAACTGGTTCACCCCTAAAAATATTCTCAGCTAATTTTTTTACACCTTATATAGTAGTAGTACAGTGCGCAAATGAATAGGCTGCACAGGTCTAACTAAAACTACGAATAACGCCATCTATAATAAAAATCAAATACCTCTGAGCCGGCAGAACTCAGAGAACCTGTTTTACGCGCACGCATATCATGCGCAGCCGCATACATCATATTCGCACTTTACAAATTATAGCAAGGGTCGGTAGGACGTCATAGGTAAGTAGTTAAGTGGTTTAAAAATTCGATGCACTCGTCACAGCTGGCATAGCCGAGATAGTATACGTCTGGATTTAGAGCGAGTTAAAATTATGGTAGGACACTGGGTCGATCCCGCCCCCCATGTGTATTGTTTTATGTTTTTGTTTTTTATATGTAAGATAATTTTTAGTTAACGGCCCATTTGTTATTTTGAATGAATGATGTTTGTGGGTATTGCACATAATCATTATAACTATTAGACGGTAAGTAATAAGCACAGTCATCTGATCTGTATCGACTACTGCCTACGTATCTAACCGTTAGCTTTCGATGTTTCTTTGTGTTGTTGTTTGCTATCGTTTTATCGTAATTATGTCTACCTATAGTATGCTCCTTTGTCTACATACAGTGCTTAGAGCAAAGATCATAGTGCTATATGAAGATAATCTTAGTATTATGAAATTTCTCGACGTCTTCAATTAAATGTAAGTTAAATATTTTTATTTTACAAAATTAGCGCAAATGCTTCAGGTCAGGTCGTTCATATTATACAAACATTAAGTTTCTAGATAAAGATACCTACTACATACTACCTGCCATACGTTCATTATTTAAAATGTTTAAATAGGTATTAGATTGCTTATTATATTTACTTACTTAGTTTCCTATTTATTATTATTGGCATTTACCTACATTGAATACTTGTAGATTGACTAGGTATTTTTCTTACAGAAAAGAACTGTTACGCTGTGGGTTACGTTACGCCGATACCGGTGACATCCTGCCTGCCCGGAAAGGTCGTAAGGCCGTGATGTTCACGGATGCATCAGCGCGTCACCGAGGGATAGTTGCCAAGCATGCTAATACCCCATTCGTGACATTACAAACTGTAAGGACCCATTTACACGCAGCTGGTATAAGTTGTTATCAGCCAGCTCAAAAAATTTGCTGTCAGCTGCTCATCAACAAGCACGAGTCCGATTTGCATATATTTATAGAAACTTTGATTGGGAGAATAATGTAGTAATATTCACTGATGAAAAAGCTTTTAAATCGGATACAGATTGGACGCAAGATTTTATGGCGCTGGAGAGGCAAGCGTTACAGACCAATTCACATTCTCCCAAATAGAATGAGTGGGACTGTGGTGTCTTCTATGGGACCTAGAAAACTAGTTGAAATAGAAGGAAGGTTCATTAGCGAGAGTTATGTGGAAATATTGCAGGACGTAATGATGCCTACAGTGCGTATTGCTTACCCAAATCAGTACATTTATTTTGTGCATGATAATTGCTCTGTGCATAAAGCCCGTATCGTCCAGGATTGGTTGCGAACCCAGCACGACGTGACTGTTATTAACTGGCCGTCAAAGAGTCCGGATTTAAATCCCATAGAAAATTTATGGGGTCAAATGGTCCTTAACTGGGACCCATCTGAAGTCAGGACCAAGAAAAATTTACGCGACTTAGCCATGTTCACCTGGGAGTCCATGCGTGGTAAACCAATGTGTTCGAACATGGTAGCTAGCATGCCAAGCCGTTTAAATTAAAATTAAATTATTATTAAATTGAAATATTTAAATAGGTAGATATTAATATATTGGGTTGGGAATTTTGCAGAAGATTTATTTTATTCGATACTTACTGCTTAGTTAATTTCTGAAACTGTTCAAGCTCTCAAACAATCAAAATACCAAGTTAACCTGTCACTTAATACCTAATTATTCTGCATAATTATTTAACTTTGTTTACACAATCTAACGAAGAATGTAAATGAATTGATCCCCTGGTTCAGTTTAGGCTTAATGTGTTACCAATAAAAAATATGTTAAGTGATGTTATTGTTACAATAAATGCAGGAATGAGGCTACCTCGTTATCTCATTTATAACATGTTTATTCACTTTGACATACCTATTTATTGTTGCACATTAACAAACATTATGCAACCCAACCCAATATCATTGAATAGTTAAAAACCAAAATAAATACCTAACTGATACATATTATGGTAGTTTTATTCATTTTACCTTATATCCTCAAAACTACTATATTTATTCGATATCACACACTATACTACACAGATAAGTATAAAAATTTATCAGCAACAGCAAAATAATCATTAAAAAATAGTAAGTATAACCTATATAAAAAAAACAGGCCTAGACCTGCGACCAACCACGACTCGATCCTTAGCTACCTGTTTCCAAAGTCCGCTATGTTAACCATTGAGCTACGACTGCTGTGATGCAAGCAGCGAAATTAAGGTTTAAATTATTATTAGTCATCAAACTGCGCGTCTTAAATTCTAGTGTGTGTGCGCGCCAGTCAATGTGTGTGTTTTAATGTGTCTATAATGGTATTCAATGAATTCAATTTGTCGTTAAAAGATGGCGTTGTCTGGCTGTGCAGGTTTAGACCACTTCGTGTGTACTTTAGTATTTTTTAAACCCTTTTTTTACTAACGGTTTAAAACTACAATTAAGCTCTGCCTACCCCGCAAGGAATATAGGCGTTTTATATGTATGTAGGTCCCAGTAGTCACTGTACACGCAAATCCACAAAATGTATGTGGTTTGTGGTTGTGGCATAGAGTAGAAATCACATAGAGATGACACTCCCGCTCCAGACGCGCTCAAGGTCAATCCGTCTGGCTGTCTCTTAGCGAACAATTCAGTCGGGAGTGCGCTTCGCCGCGGAAACGTTCGTCGTGCGGGTCGAATTTTAATTTTTTGTGAAAAATTTAGCAATGCCGAATTATTGTGGTGTGTATGGCTGCAAAAGTGATGCGAGGAAGACTCCGCATCTAAGTTCTTTTAATTTGCCTAAAGATGAGCCAAGGTAAGTTATGATTTTACAGTAAATACCTAGGTACCTACCATTCGTTATTATACGTAATTGTTGTGTGTACTCCTATTTTTACTTACGTAGGTACCTAGTTTCCATTTTCTAATTTAAACTACCTAGGTGCCTAATTCATTGTTAGCTGATAATGATAAATAAGCGCATTCGTATCGTAGGTATGTTTTTTAACGTAGGTAAGTAGGTACCTAATTAACACCGCTCGACTGCAACAAAAAGTTAATTTGATAAGAAATCCTTGAATAGGTATAACAAACAATTAATATTCATCGCAAATCTTTTAAAATTATTGCATTTTGATCAATCGGCGAGGCGGCGAATAGGTAGGTATCAAACGGAGGCGGCGGTGTGGTGGCGGTGTGCTTTGTGCCGTGTGCCGAGCGAGAATAACCTAGATCGTCCGTCAATACCACGCAGTAGGTAGATAGTTCGGTGAGGTAAGGTATTTAAATACATACTTATAAGCCAGTACAAGAGTAGGCTGTAATATATTACCTACCTATTAACAATAAAATGGTAAGGTAAGACTTTAAACGGGTAAATATTTTGTTCCCACGGGAAAACTGTTAGCAGTGGTCGCAACCGCTTGATTGGCTGCTAGTCTGGAATAAAATTATTGGCACGTGACAGCCCCGACTTAAAGCGCGGGAGAGTGCGGGGCGTTACGGGCTGCGGGGGGAACTAGGTGTTTAAAGCGCGGCTTTTGGGGCCCAGACAAAGGAGTTTCGCTTCTATACGCCAGTATTATTATCTATTCTTATGGTTGTGGTTTTCGGTTACTTCAATGCTGCCAGACTGTCCCTTTTTTGTTTTTTGCAGCAACCGTCCCTTTTTGTATTTCTAGGCTAAACACTCTTTGGTTCAGAAAATGTCGTCTCATATCATTGAGTTTCAGATAATAGTGTGAAATTTCAAGATAGTTCTCCGCTAGTGTTTTAATATTGACTATATTTATGTCTAGAAATTGTTGTTATATAAAATCGGGCCGGTGACAATTTCGGTCAACCAAGGCAGTCTTTATAACCGTCCCTTTTTGTCAAAAATCAGAACAACGATCTGGCAGCACTGGTTAGCACCTACCTACCTTATCCAATTCACTGAATTATTCGTGATTAATTTAAATGTAATGTCATTTTAGCTTTTTTTGATAGGTATTGTGAATTAAGTGACCATGAATCAATTATCACCTTTAAATAAAACGTTTGAAAACAGCCGTAGTGAACAAAAAATATTCGTATAGTCCTCAATAGAAATTTGTCTGAAATATACGAACATTTCAATGTTAACGACTTATAATTCCCAGCTAGCCGTGATGCCGGTTTAGAATAGCGTCACCTTTATTTTACCCGTGGGTGTCATAAAAAGCAACAAAGGGATAAACTCATCCAGGGTACGGGCTGCAGCATTCCCTGTGAACGTAATCAACTCAAGCTGCGGTCACCAATCCGTCCGCCAAGCTGTGGTTAGTATGGCAATACGTCCCCAACTCAAAAAAAAGTTTAAAAAAATATAAATTGCACATTTCCTAGTTCTAGTACTTGGGAACAGACGTTTTTGGAAAATTTAACTTTTTACGGCAATAGGTGTGCTGCATAATTAACTCTATTTTGTACCAGATTACCTTTCTGCTAAAGCAAAAAGAGGTTTTAATGCGCTGCAGTATCTAAAAACTGTTTTAAAAAGGAGTATATAAGAACAAGGTATATTTCGCTGCAAAATTATTAAGTTACCGCATTTCTGCTGTACAAAATTTTATAATCGTGGTTTCGGCTGAAAGATTATTTCAGGTAAGTATACCAAAATTTTTGTTAGATGCAAACCATCTTTTCTTATTTCTATTAGAGTATACCCTTTTTAGAACTAATATTATTTACGTTGAAATTAAAGCTATCGTCTAGTTCAGGATAAGAATAGCATCATCCTATTTTTACACGTGGACGTCGTGAAAAAGGTACATACATATATCACGGACTTGCAACTTTCGAGTCCCTTAGTCGTTTCTTACGACATGCGACATCCACAGGAAAAAAATGGGGTCGTGCTATTTTAAACTAGCATCATACGGCATGGCATGTCGTGAAATACGGGGGATAAATCAAGGAATGGTAAGGAAACTAAATGGAATGCAACATCTCTTCTTTTAAGCGTGGCTAGTAACAACTAAACACCTCTGGAAGTTTTCATGTCCAGCAGTGGACTTTTGAAGATGATGACATCCAAGCCAACAGAACGTAGTAACAAACAACTTAGTTCCGTGTAGTGACGGTGTAGTGTATTGGTCTATCCCCTTCTCGTGTATTTATGTAGTGCATGGAACGTAACGTCAGTGTCGTGAAATGGATCGTAATTCGCATACGTCACTGAGTGACATTGAGTCAAGCTTGTGAGAGCTACATTTGAGTGCGGACGTCACGTATGTACCACAAATTAACTATGTCATATGTGTAGACTAGCTAGTATGTACTATGTCTATGGTAGCCGGATGTTACAGCCGGCTTAGAATAGCATCACCCTTTATCTTCTCGTGGGTGTCGGTCTTGGAAAATCGACTTAGGGATAAATCTAGGGAATTGGCAGCAGTATTCTTTTTTAATACAACACCTTGCACAATCCGCCTGCCTAGCGTGGCGAGTTTGGCAAATAATCACCTATTGAGGGGAGGCTCATGTCCAACAGTGGACTGTTGTGGCTGTTATAGTAAATAACTTAGTTGTTGTGTCGTTTATGTTTTCCCGTTGTAAATAAGTGCGTGAGAGTGACTTTTTAACAGCCAATACGAATAAAACTTCAAGGGTAGTAAAACGCAGGGGTGAAAACGGGTAATGGATCTCAGCGTATTCACCTCTGACCTGGGGTTGTAAAAAGACTATAAAGGTTAAGATAATCTATGTGATACCTGCTTGGAAACACGACATCGGTGTTAAGACGTGTGATGCCGGCATAGAATAGCATCATCGTATTTCTGCGGCTGATGTGGCGCAGTGGTAGTGCGACTATCTACAACGCAAAGGTTCCGGGTTTGATTCTCGGTGGGTCACTCACAAAGTTGATATTTAATCACTTTGTGAATTTGTTCCTAGTCCGGTTAGGACATTACAGGCTGAACTACCTGATTTTCCAAAAAGAAAGATGGTTTTAAGCTTCGAAGGGCACTTTCAGCTGTCTGTCCCGGTTGCTGTCTATTGTAACTTAGATGGCAGTCGTTACACAACCATGTCAGAGGCCTACTAGATAATAGTAGGCGGTTGAAAAAAGCTAGTAATAGGCGGCTGAACTCAGACACCAGGGTTTATTGGGTCGTTGAATGACTCGATGTCCCACAAGAAAAGGAGAAGACCCTATTTCATTGCCCGTGGGTTCGTAAGAGGCAACTAGGGGACTCGAGAGTAACTTGTGTACTACAATTTTAGGCAATGGGCTGATACCCACTCACTTTAGTGATACACCTACCTCGCAAAGGATAGAGGCGTAATGTTTATGTAAGTTTGTATGTATGTATTACTTAGAAAGTTAAACAAACAGCTCACTGCTAGATAAGGGCCTCTCTCTCTTAGGAGTATTGCGATACACTCCACGCTTGGCAGGCGGATTGGCATTATTGAATGTCACGTTGAATGTATTTACAGGGAACACTGCTCCCCACTCCCTGGATGAGTATATCCCTTAGTTGCTTTTCACTACACCCACAGTTAGAATAGCGGTGGTGCTATTTTAAGCCGGCATCACACAGCATAAACAGCTTATGGTCAGAGATTTGCCCTGATTGCATTGTTGAAAGTTTTAAAAGTTACAAAAGCTTAAAAATATAGGTGCCGTGTGATGCCGGCTTAGAATAGCATCATCCCATTTCTTACCCGTGGGTGTCGTAAGAGGCGACTAAGAGACTCGAGGGTTAGATGTGTATTGCAATTTTAGGCGATGGGCTGACAACCTGTCACTATAGTGATACTCAGTTGTCTGATTGACCCTCAATCTTTTGTCAGATGTGGTGTTAATATCCGTTTTACGGCCGTTAATGCTCTGCCTACCCTGTAAGGGATATAGGCGTGATTTATGTATGTATGTATGTAAAAATATAGGTTATTCATTGCTACAACAGGTACATGCTCAGCATACTCTAATACTGAATATTTACGCGAGTTACTTATTTATTATTTGGTAGGGAGTTAAGCCCTCTACGTTTCGGCTGGCCTTCTTCACGGAGGCCGACAGATCGTATACGCCTGCCCTTCAGCTGTGATTGCTGAACACTGGTTTATGGCGCTTCAGTAGCCGCAGTCAATGGCTCTTGCGGTGGTTGCGGTTGTACACCGAAAAGTCCGAACAATGTACACAAACAACATCATCACTATTCACATGGTTTGCTGATGCTGGTGATATCTTCTTTAGCACTGGCTTCTATGAAGGCGATAACGACAAACAAGTAAGTCGCTTAACCTACATCAAGAGTGATATTTGTTCATTTAATAATATAAGTGGGATGATTGGTGCTGGTTTTCAGCCGACAAATTTGGGGTATGGCGGCTGAAATAATATAATATAAGTTATGTTAATTTGTCTTTATATGTATGTGTAAAGTTAGGTAGGTATAAATTAATTAAGTCTTTTATTTAACTGTAAATAATTTTCTCAGTGCAGATTATCAAACGGTGTCACCAAACCAAAATTGTTCCATTACTGTTTCTGTTATTATTTTGTGTGATATCGGTTTAGAATAGCATCACACGACTTATTTCCCGTGGGCGACTAAGGGACTTGAGGGTAACATGTGTTTTGCAATATTAAAGGCAATGGGCTGACAACCTGTCACGAAAGCGATGCACAATTTTCTGAATAACCATCAAATATTTGTTGGACGTGGCGTAAATGTTTGTTGTTTATGTTGTTAACACCTATAGTCCCTTGCAGAAAAGAAAAGCAAAGCGTAAACGGCCGTAAAAAAAGGGAAACAACCACCAAGTTGTCAGCCCATCGCCAAAATTTGCAAAATAGTCCCTTAGTCGCTTAGTTTATTTATTGAAAAAAAAAAATTAACACGTACCTACAACAGCACGAGTAGACTTTGTAAGGAATTTAAGAACACTGGACCCACATAAACTTTGTGCAGGCATGACCGGCGCACGGACCGATATTGTTTTTGAGGCACGTTTCCACAGGTAGTTTACTGCCAGTTCCAAGACCTGTGGTTGAAAAGCTTAGTTAGACCCACTGCCCAATAGACCCAGTGGGGAGACATTATTTTTCATGAATGTTTCCATATGCCGTGTGATGCCAGTATTACCTAATTTCATTCCCATGGGAGTCGTAGGAGGTGATCAAGGGTTTGTATTGCAATTTAAGGCGATGGGTTGACAACCTGTCACTATGGCGATACACAATTTTCCAAATGACTCAAATATTTGTCAAACGTGGCGTAAATATCCGTTTTTGGCCGTTTACACTCTGCCTGCATACCCCGCATGGCATTATAGGCGTGATATATGTATGTATGTATGTGTTTCCATATGTTGTTCATTGCCAGTTCCAAGACCTCTGGTTGATAGCTTAGTTAGACCCACTGCCAAATAGACCCAGTGGGGTGATATTATTTTTCAAGCATGTTTCCATATGTTGTTCAGGTATCTAATTTTTCTTTTTTTAAACCCTACCTTACCCTGCACCGATGTTTACCTGATTTTGACGGCGAGTCTTATTAGTTACTATCAGGTTCAATAGATAAAATGCATTGTGTCTAATAAGACCCACTGGGTCTAATCGGCGTTGGGTCCAATAAGTGTATCCACTGTAGTGGTTTTGGCCCCTGTTTGTTTCTAGCTCACATTTGCACGTATGTGGATAGGCTATTTGCGAAATTTATCCCCGGCACTAGTGCTTCTACGGCTGCAGATTTCGGTGTAAAGTTCTTGGTTTAGTGTCACCATTACAGTGCTGAATTGTAACACGAACATTTTTCAATCTGGATTATACAGGGTGTAAGGAACAGCCCTCTGAATACTCATAGGGTGCATTCAGACCATGAACCTGAACAACTTCCCATTACAATATATTTCAGGAAATGGATTTTTTACTTCCCATAGTAATTGCAGTCAGCTGATTGTGATATTGTATGGGAAGTCGATATCTTTCTTGTCGTTTTGTGACATATGTTTCTAAGGGAAAGTTGTTAAGTTTCATGGTCTGAATGCACCCTATCAGTAATCGGAAGACTGAAAATTTACCTACTTCCAATTTTAGTTATATCTGCCTCAATGATGCCAAAGGCTTACTTAAATGGTAACTCAAATTATCGCGGGTTTTCATAGCTTAGACTAGATTCCATCTGTACATAATGAATTTGTCGCTGGGTATTAGCTGAAAATCTAACCCGGTAGATGGAACCATGCCACGCGTTACTGGCATTAAGATACACTTGCAAAATTCGCGGGCAAGAGACGAGCTGCGGTAGCCCAGATGGAGTGGCGTCGCCACTAGTGATGATGAAATTCGCAGGTTTAAATCCTGCTCACACGCGTCGCCGCCAATACTTAGCTTGTGTTCTGCTCGCGGTTGAGAGTTTTTCCGGTAATGATTACTATTTTTTATAAATGTTTCTTTCCTGATTATTGTAAAATATGATAGTATCATTTTGATTGATTGGATGGCAAAAACGAGAGATCGTGCCCTATGACGTACCCTGGGGGAGGCCTACGTCTAGCAATGGACTGCAATAGGCTGTATGTATCATATTGTGGGTGTCCCCACAATCTTCATATTTTGTCTACCCACAGTTGTCTATTAATCTAGCTTGTGGGTATCCTCTTAATAATGATAAACAGAACACCCTCAACTGACTATTATATTAGGTTCACATTTGTATAAATAGCGGTGAGAACTTGAATAAACTGGCATTCGACTGCCCAAGCCCGAACCAAACCCTTCTATCATTTCGCCTCCTCACTCGTGGTACGCAACTAGTGTCTCCACTTCCTCGACATACATCCGTGGTACACAACTAGTGTTTCCACTTCCTCAACACCCACTCGTGGTTCGCAACTAGCGTTTCCACTCCTTCAACCCTCTCTCGTGGTTCGCAACTAGCGTCCCACATTGGTGACCCCGTCTTAGCAAGAAACCGTTGCATTCGCCGCAATTCAACATAGTAATTTCTCAAAAACAATCATGGTAAACAACGACGAAGAAGCTCCCAAAGCACAGGAGGAGCAGCAAAGACAGGAAGAGCTAAAAAAACAAGAGGAGCAGCAAACTCGCCATGAATGCGTCAGTGGCGTTTCTATTCAGTCGAGGATTATTCCCTTCTGGCGCGAGTTTCCAACTGGATGGTTCGCTCAGTTTGAGGCGGTAATTGATCCCCAGAAAAAGAGCGATGACCAGAAATACGCTTTATTGCTTCAACAGCTCAAAGAAGAAGATTTAAGGCATTTGACGGACATTTTGAAGAATCCACCACCCGGTAATAAATACAAGGCTGTCAAGGAGCGTCTGATAGCGTCGTACGAGCAGTCAGATGTTCAGAATTTTGAGAAGTTAATAGGAGAACAGGAGTTAGGCGATCAAAAGCCGACTCAGTTACTTCGTCGTCTGCGTGATCTTGGTGCTGGTATATTAACTGAGGATGGCTTAAAAATACATTGGATGAAACAACTACCAGTGCACATGAGAACTGTATTGGCAATAAGCACTGAGGTACACTTAGATAAACTGGCGTTGATGGCAGATAAAATGTTAGAGTATACGGCGGTGACATCTATCGCGCCATTGTCTATCGACCAGCAGCAGAGTGATCAGCTTAGCAGACAGATCTCCGAGTTAACAACCAAAGTGGACGAATTATACAACAAGCAATCGCGGGAATCACACCCTCGACTCGGCTCCAGCAGTTGGTCGCGTGATCGCTCTCGCTCTCGCAGTCAAAATCGACGAGATAGCTCCGTAAACAAAATCATGGAACAGAAGGGGCTTTGCTGGTATCATGCCACCTTTGCTAAGAGAGCATACAAATGTTCCCCTCCGTGCTCATGGAAACCCGCTTGGAGGTCGGGAAACTAGTCTCGGACCCGATTGCAGCGGAAATCGGTGTCAAGAGGAATCGCCGCTTATTAATTTTGGATAAAAAAACCGGGGAGCGTTATTTAATTGATACTGGCGCTGAAGTGTCGGTTTTGGCAGCAAAAGGCAGAAGAGCCGGTATCAGTAGTCACGAATATAGGCTTTATGCAGCAAATAATACACCAATCAGGACTTATGGGGAGAAAAATATGGCCCTCGACTTAGGCTTAAGACGCCAATTCACATGGACATTTGTTCTAGCAGACGTTAAGATTTCAATAATTGGCGCAGATTTTCTGGATCATTTCAAATTATTGGTTGATATTCACAATAAAAAATTAATTGACTTGAAAACGGAACTAGCAGTAAAAGCAATTTCCGTTAGATCAGTTCGAGGATCCATTCACATGTTGAACTCAGATCATGTGTACTTCGACATCTTGAAGGACTTCCCGAACGTAATCAGGCCATCATCGCTGAAGGAGCCCTCCAAGCATAGTGTAAGACATCACATTGAGACTACAGGACCGCCGTTATATGCAAAAGCACGACCTCTTCCACCTGACAAATACAAAGCGGCTCAAGATGAATTTGCTAAAATGATGGAATTAGGAATCTGTCAACCTTCGAAGAGCCCTTGGGCAAGCCCCCTTCACGTTGTTAAGAAAAAAGATGGCACCTTACGTGTTTGTGGTGACTATCGTCGACTCAACGCAGTAACGTTGCCTGATAGATATCCGATTCCGCGTATCCAAGACTTTACTTACAAATTGAATGGCATGAAGTGGTTTACTAAGCTCGATTTGAAGAGTGCATACTATTGGATACCAATGGCAGATGCCGAAAAAACCGCGATTATAACGCCTTTTGGGCTGTTTGAGTTTCGATGCATGCCTTTCGGCCTTCGGAATGCAAGTCAAACTTTTCAGCGATTCATGCACGAGGTACTGAGAGGATTGGAAGGAGTATTCGTTTATGTTGACGATATCCTTTTGTTCACGAAAGACGAAGAATCACACAAGAACGTTCTAAAACAAGTTCTTAGTCGACTAGATGAATACGGTGTGGCACTAAACGTCGATAAGTGCGAATTTGCAAAGAACGAAATCGAATTTTTGGGCTACAGAGTTACAGACCAAGGAATTTCGCCCACTGCTGAACGCACAGAAGTCATATTGAATTTCAAAAAACCACAAAACGTGCAAGAGTTGAGGCGTTTCCTGGGGATGCTAAACTTTTACCGCACTTGCTTACCAAATCAAGCTCATTTGCAGCAACAACTTAATAAGTATCTGCATAATGCCAAAAAGAATGATAAGACAATCATTGAATGGTCTCCAGAGGCTGAAGAAGCATTTGAAGAGTGCCGCCAAAGCATTTTAAATGCAACAACCTTGTCTCATCCCATACACAATGCAGTTTTGGGCATCATGTCCGACGCTTCTGACACCTGCCTTGGGGCCGTTTTACAACAGAAACTCAACAATGAGTGGAGGCCATTAGCTTTTTTCTCGAAAGCCTTGAGTGAGACTCAAAAGCGTTATAGCACATATGATCGCGAACTATTAGCAATATATGCTGCTACTAAACATTTCCGTCGTTTGATTGAGGGCAACGATGATGTTACAGTTTACACGGACCATAAACCTCTCACTCATGCACTGACCAAGGCCTCCAGTGACAGTGATACTCCACGTCGAGAAAGGCAACTGGGTTTCATAAGCCAATTTTGCTCAAGAATTGAATACCTGCAAGGGCCAAAAAATGCAGTAGCGGATTGGTTATCGAGAATTGAGGAGATAAGCTGTCCGTCTTCTATCGAGTTTAAGCAACTAGCTATCGATCAGGATCAGGATGAAGAGCTTAAGCGATTGAGATTGAAACCCAACCTGAAATTTGTATCAGTAACAATAGATAACACACCAGTCACATGTGAAATTTCGACACGAAAGCCACGACCCTACTTACCATTATCATATCGGCCCGTAGTATTCAAAGCTCAGCATGATATCTGTCACGCGGGGATACGAACAACTAGAAAGCAAATAACAGCAAAATATTTTTGGCCAGGAATGAACAAGGACATCGGCCAATGGGCCAAAACTTGCACAGCCTGTCAAAGGTCTAAAGTCCAGCGGCACACAGTGACACCCATTGGGGAGTTTCCCGAGTCAAGCCGATTCGAACACGTTCATATTGATATAATAGGACCCATGGTGCCTTCCAGGGAACAAAAGTATTGTGTCACGATGATTGATCGAGTAACGAAGTGGCCGGAAGCCGTGCCGGTGAGAGATATTACAGCGGAGACAGTGGCTCGCGTCTTTTACGAACATTGGATAGTGCGATTCGGTTGCCCGATCCGCATAACGAGTGACCAGGGGAGGCAATTTGAAGCTAGTTTGTTTCAGAGCTTGCTTAAAAAATTTGGAATTCAGCGAATACGTACCACGCCGTATCATCCTCAGGCTAACGGTCAAGTAGAACGGCTTCATCGAACTTTGAAAGCGGCTCTAATGGCCAGAGGGGCCAGAAGCAATTGGTCAGAAGAGTTGCCAACTGTATTATTGGGTCTCCGTTCAACCTTGCGTAAAGAAAATAATCTCAGTCCGAGCCTATTAACCTATGGAGCACAGCTTCGCCTACCGTCTGACTTTTTCGTACCTACAACGTCGACTTACGATGACGCAGAGTTGGTGAAGAGGCTAGTAAATACAATGAGGTCTTTGGCCCCCGTTCCAAAGCGCATTTCAGAAGATAAGATATTCATCCACAAAGATTTGGCAACAAGTACACATGTGTTCATACGCAATGACATGGTGCGTCCTTCGCTAACACCCCCGTACGAAGGTCCGTTCAAAGTCCTGCAAAGATCGGATAAGTTTTATAAAATACAGATGCCAAATCGAACGGCTGTCGTTTCTTTGGACAGACTCAAACCTGCTTATATACTAAGTACCGAGGAATCCTGCGAGTCAAACAAGAATAATGAGGTGCGAAACTCCAATTACGTAACGAGCTCTGGTCGCATATCAAGACCAACGGTCCGGTTCAGACTAAGTAACTAAAAAGGCTGCCTATGCTTTTAAGTTATTTTAGAATACCCTCACGTGAAAATACATGCTGATAATGCAACTAATTAATTCAAGCAAGCAAATACCTACCTACTGTGCGCAAACAACATGCAGTTAAGCTGTAAACATGCAAATTACGACTGCTCAAACATGCACTAGTCGTATGAGAAATAAAACGGCAGGGTTTGATCTTTATTAGAAATAAAACAACAAAATATATTTATTGACGTTCGTCATAATCGTTGAAACTTATTGAGACGTATGAGATAGCCATTGAAACTCATGGATCATGCATGCTTATAATAGCAAAGCACATGGTACAAGCGGAGTCGAAGCATTCATCGGTTGTCCAACTGCCAACCCCGGAGCGTCGTTGGAATCAAGCGGTCAACAGCGGCTCGGCGAGCAGCGGCAGGGCGCGGCGCGGCGATGACGCGTCGGCGCACGAAGGCAGGAACGTCCATTGCGAGAGCTGGCCGGCGACGAAATGGGCGAGCCACTGCGCTCGACCGGTTTTATAAGCGCGCACAGGCGGCGGCGGCGGCGCGCGGCGGTTGCTTCTCCACTACAAGTTATCGACTTCGCGCAACATTACGCGAAACTTACGCTCATGTGTTATAGTATTGTAAATATTAACTTTGTTTTGGTTATTCTCTTTTTGCTATAATTTTGTATAACTTTTTCATATTTTTAAATAATTTTTGGGGAGCATTTTATTTGAGGGGGAGTACTGTGGGTGTCCCCACAATCTTCATATTTTGTCTACCCACAGTTGTCTATTAATCTAGCTTGTGGGTATCCTCTTAATAATGATAAACAGAACACCCTCAACTGACTATTATATTAGGTTCACATTTGTATAAATAGCGGTGAGAACTTGAATAAACTGGCATTCGACTGCCCAAGCCCGAACCAAACCCTTCTATCATTTCGCCTCCTCACTCGTGGTACGCAACTAGTGTCTCCACTTCCTCGACATACATCCGTGGTACACAACTAGTGTTTCCACTTCCTCAACACCCACTCGTGGTTCGCAACTAGCGTTTCCACTCCTTCAACCCTCTCTCGTGGTTCGCAACTAGCGTCCCACAATATGAAATCAAATTAAGATGAATGAGAATTAATTCTGATATGAATAATGAATGAACCAGGACTCATCGGACCGTTTATCGACTCGGTGACCCACCTGAAATAAAAGAAAAAAATAGTACTCGTATCGAAATAACGTAATTTAACAGAATTGTAGCCGCAATACCAATATTCTAATCGCAAAAATATATCTACAGTCCAAACACTCGCTGTACCTACGTAATTCAGTCTGCTTGCATCCTTAGCTGAACCCTATTTTCCGGAAATTTATATCCAGAAAATTACCAGCTCGAGTGCAGAAATAAAAGTCGAAAGAAGTAATATCCCAAAACATATTGCTTTTCGAATCTCATATTTCGAATTGGGCTATATCCGTTCGGTTTACGATAGAAGGAAAGTTTTATATTGCTCGCAAGATAAACTTCTGTACTGGTGTGGTGTGGCGTGGGACTGCTCTTTAAATTTTGCCTGTCTGGAGTTTATCTAAATCGGTTTACGTGCTGAAAAACCTAGCTTTGTTTGTTTGCACTGCAGTGTCCTTAAACCTTCATAGTATCTTTTATTTTTAATTTTCTGCTCTCACCATTTGTTTATATGAGAAATTTTGTAATTTTGATTCGTTAAGTAATTATGTCGATACATAATTTGGTGCCAAATTGTTGTCAGTTATGTTCACAGCCAAATTTAAAATTTAAATACATCAGCATTATTTAGCCCGGCAGAGAAAAGGTCCACACTCAAGCACGGTTTCTTCATAATGTATTAGCTTATTGCATTAAATAGATCCTGTAGCCTATTCTCATTTTCATAAACGACAAGCCCACACGACGCTACCAACTAGTTCCTCTATACATTTTTCATCGCTCAAACCATCTGAGACCCAACTTTTACACGCGGCGGCGAATCTCGTTACGTCTATACCGCTCAAGGGCGGGGCGTTAAAATATTAAAATTTAATTTGCTCGTACCGCCCTGTTGGCTCTAAATTATTCTCTGTGTGACGTCACAGGCTCTCGCAAACTGCATATATTAGGCCGCGGTCAGACAAGACCGTAATTCTGTTAATTAATATGGTTGTTAAGGATTGTAATGCGAATATATGGTGTGATGTCATTACAGCACCGGCACGTAGAGGGACCAGTCGGGCCCAATGTAACCTTATTATGTAACCAAGTTAGTGTTTTGCGTAAGGGACGTGATGGATACGCTACTGGCGTCAACCCTTACTTTACCTTCATTTCTTATGACAATGATTTGTTGCACCTTCCAAGGGATATTTATAACCTTAATCATGTATAGGTTTTACACTCAGTGTGTTGTATTATTTCCCTTGAGATTGAACTAAAATTTAATGAAAAATCGATAGAAATACATTTATCCAATTCCGAAAAACGCTAAATGTAGCGTGTAATTTTACTAGTGACCGATAGCGGAATCTCAAGACGGGCTGATGATATAGAACAACTTTCCACAAGGAACATAGGTTGCAATATGACAAAATATTTTGAGTTTCTATAGCTAGTCAAGTTACCTGATCGGCGAATTTATATGGAGGCCCAAATTAGTTTTTCGTTTTTCTTCTCATTTTCCTTGAGGTAAGTTGTTGCTTATCATCACCCCGTATTGAGTATTCTCTATCGGTCACTAATAAAATTTCACCCTATTTTTATATACTTTTTAAACTACAAAGTTTTAAACTTAAAAAATAAGCTAGAAAATCTCCAAAGAGCCAAAGTTTGTAGGATTCAATAACTTAAATATTCATGTTGCAAAAGTCCAACATTCGACTGGAACAGATTATATTAATCCAAGTTGTGCAAAACCTACAGAATGTGAATCGAATCATCTTCGCCATCTTTGAGTTAGTGTTGTTTTACGCGTTATCGAATCGCAAACTATACTTCAGTGAACCAACTAGGAGCAGAGCTTCTTAAATTAACTGGTTGTACTGGCACTAGTTGTGAAGACCGAATTCGACTTGTTACAACCTGATAAATTCAAAAACATCACTGCTGAAAGGAAGATCGAACGAAAAAGACGATAAGGTTGACTTCGATACATACACATAATCCCTTGCTAGGTAGGCAGAGCGCAAACGGCCGCAAAAATGGACATTTACGCCACGTCTGACAAATATTTGAGGGTCATTCGGAAAATTGTGTATCACCATAGTGACAGGTTGTTAGCCCATCGCCTAAAATTGCAATACACACCCTCGAGTCCCTTAGTCGCCTCTTACGACTCCCACGGGAAAGAAATGGGTGATGCTATTCTAAGCCGGCATCACACGGTATTTGACTTAGATGCACATACTTAACTTATTTCGACTGGTCGGATGGCGATGTGGATAGTCTGTCAATCCCCACACAGCACAAGTATTGGTAAGTAACTTTTCAAATAATCGTGTTGATTCTGGGCGTTTTCTATGTAGTGTATGTATTTAGTTACAAAAACGAGAATGTATGTATTGTATCATGTATAGTTTCCATAGTACAAGCTTTGCTTAGTTTGAAGCTAGACGGCGTTGTGTGAAATGTCCAAGATATTTATTTACATTCTTTCACCACCCAGACAACGAAGGCTTTTGTTATGTAGCCATTGAAAGGGTTTGTTATGTGACCGACCATTGATACAGATTCAAAATATCACCATAAAGTAATACACTCAACATATGGGTAGGGTACACTGGATTTCAAATTTTTTGTCCGTCGCTACGTATTTTTTACGCACCGTAACGCATGCGACTGGCATTGCGAATTCCGCTCTTATTGTCATACAAATACGGCTACAGTGCGTTTACGGGTGCGTCTTTCAAGAAGTAACAGACGCATCCGAAGCCATATTAGTATGGAAATAAGCGTCACGCATAGAAGACGTATGCGCATGGAAATAAGATTAGAAATCGCAATATTCTTACGTCTGCCAGTCGCATGCATTATGCTGCGTTAAAAAAAACCAGCAACGGCTGACAAATAAGAGAACCACCTATGAAAGCTATCGATAAACTTTTTATGCATCTCTGCACAACTTTGCAGCAAGTTTTATTAGTTCCGTACACTCGGTTCTGTTTTATCTTCCACTTTGCGCCATGTTGTGAGGACGTCGAGCGACTTATCTATAAAGGTATTTGATAGGTTTAAACAATTTCACGAAGTAGTGTATTTGTGATCTTATTCTTGGAAACAATTTAAGTTCTTGTTTTGTTCTCAGAAAATACGAAACACCTTATGATACCCGTTTCATTGCACGATTTTGTGGATAATTGCTGCTCAAGGAAATGGGAAGAAATCTTACATACATACATACTTATATTATTATTATTATTTATAGGACAGGCAGCAATACATGCTGATAGGTCCTTGCAGTGTTGGTTTTGTTAATTAATGTCTTTTTATTCTATTTGATCACACACACACGCGCATGTTATATAAATCACGCCTATATCCCACACGGGGTAGGCAGAGCGTTAACGCCCGTAAAACGGATATTAACACCACGTCTGACAAAAGTTTGAGGGTCAATCAGAAATCCTACTAATATTATAAATGCGAAAGTTTGTATGTTTGTTTGTTTGATATTTTTTCACGCTAAACTAAACCAATTGTAATGAAATTTGGCACACTTATGGAAGGTTACATGGAATAACATAAAGGATAGTTTTTATCACCACTTATGTGGGCAACTCCGCGGGTAATTGCTAGTAAGGAGTAAAATTTGGACCTCCCATTTGAAATTGCTGATCAGGTGACTTGAGTTACGAGTACTATGGAAACTCCAAATTTTTTAGTAATTACAACCTATGTTGCTTGGGGAAAGATGTTTCAGAACACCAGCCCGTCTTGAGATATGGCTATCAGTCACTAGTATAATTTCACCTTATATAACTGAAGCTTTTTTATTTCAGCTAAGAATATCACTACGATTCACATTCATGAATAATACTTGGAAACTGTTCAACAGAAAAGCCCGGGTGTAGACAATATAGTATCATTTCATTCGGTTCATAAAGCGGTTTGGAAAGAAATGCCTAAATTATTTACACACCACCACGATTCTTTGCGCAATGCGAAAAATATTGCGGAAGTATTCCCGGTTGCATATTTTATAAAAGTTATTTGCTGAAATATCAGAGAAAATATAATAGAAAGAGCCCTTCAAAGCGTCTAATTTAATAAAAAATATGTAGTAGGTTTAAGAAGGTACAGTTTTAGTGCACTCGAAATTGTTTTCATTTACAATGTCTAAGTGCGCGTCTAACTTTTTTGTAATAACAAGTATTGTGATATTACTTCTTAAAATTGGAAAATAGCTTGCTGCGTTCAGAAGCCTTGCTTGATGGTATGTCAATTATTTCGTTTCTTTATCTTATTCTGAGGAAAGTATTTCATTTCTGTCTTCAATAATACGAAAAGCAAACATTAATTTAAGTTTGAAAAGTTTTAGAGGGATCGTTTAAATGCTATGTTGTTTTTAAAAGTTTTTATAAATAAGTTTCTAATTTAATAAAATAAATAACCAGAAAATTCTACTAATTGTTTAAAAAAATAATTTCATTCAATGATTTCCAAACAAATTTGATATCAAGTCAACTCAGTAACTAGATTTAGGAAGGTAAGTCAACTCTTTTATTAAAACAATTATTTTACTTACTCTTGGGAGCATTCATATACCTATTATTAAGCAGTTTTCGTATGTACACGCACAGGATAACGCGTCTCAAAATGTGTGTTCAAAGTTACTTTAGAATTCAATTTTCGGGTGTAAGGGCGTAAATTTCCCTTGGGCGTGGTGTATCAAATTCTAGGGTAATGTTGCGAACCGATGTAAGCGGACGCGAGAGCGTGTATAGACCTTACATAACATTAATTTACATTAATAACCACAAAAGTCTACTGCTGGTCATGGGCCTCTCTCTTTTGGGGGGTATTGCATTACTCGCCACGCTTGGCAGGCGGATTAGCGAGCGCAGTGCAATATGTTGCATTCACAGGAAACGCTGCTGCTAACTACCTGCATGATTAACCCTCATCCCTAGATGATACTAATCTAAGCTGGCACCACATGGCAAAAAAGAGTTAGTTGGAATTGAAATGGCGGAGACGAAATCGAACGTAGAATTGAAATAAAACCCACTGTTTAAAAAAAAAACACTCTATAGAAGAGAATTCTATTAGAATTAGAATTGGTTTTGATTTACAAAATTGTATAATATTGAGCCACTCAATGCTGTGTCCGTATTTAAAAAAAACTAAGGTGTATTTCATGAATAATATTCACAAAAAATTATGAAAACATAATAGCGCAGAAAACACAATAGTCATGATGTTACACATACATAAATACACATATCACGCCTATAGTCCCTTGCGGGGTAGGCAGAACGTAAAAAACGACTATTTACTCCCCGTCTGACAAATGTTTGAGCGTCCTTCGGAAAATTGCGTATCGCCATAGTGACAGGTTGTCAGCCCATCGCCTGAATTGCAATACACACCCTCGAATCCCTTTGTCGCCTCTTACGGCTTCGAAGGGAAAGAAATGGGTTGATGTTATTCTGAGCCGGCATCAGATTGCAATGTTAAATTAAATTTTTCGGCGTAGATACTTACACAGTTTCTCTAAGAATGTTCTAGATAATTCACATCTATAACCCGAGCCAATCACCTTCAAAAATCATCCTATTACCTGCCGTCAGCGTACCTGCCACCAATCCGAGCATGAGTTATTCTGTTACATTTTAATTTCACGGAAATTCCTCATCACTCGTTTTCGCCTCGACTGAATTTATCACCATCTGCTTGGTTAGCTTACAGCGAATGAGCCACGAGGATATAAGCATTTTTTTTGGTAACATTTTGTTTATTTGTTTTCCACGTTTGCTTAGGACCTTTGTGAAAAAGTGTAAACAAAAAGGGCATTCTTTTGTAAGTTAATTTTCGTTTCGGCCTTTTGCAGTTTTTTGTGATGTGATGTAAAAATGCCAAAAGCTAAGTGCAAGTGATTGTTTGTGCAAGAATGCACATGCATGCATTAGTAGGTATATTATGCAACTAACAATTCCTTTTAAAATTAAACTGCTGTGTACGATTGAACTCTATTAAAAATATTACTAGTTTTTTTTCACAGGTGCTCACTACTACATATTTCTATTTATGGAATAGTTTTGTATTTATTTAATTATGTTTTTGAAATGGTTTATTATTGTGCACTCACAGTGTTGAAAATTTTCATTTTCATTTTTCATTTTTTTCATTTTTTTTCATTTTTTCAGGTTTAATTCCCATTTTTATTTACGTTTATGCTGTTCTGAGAATTGTATGCAATATATTCATAGGCGGTTGAAAAACTCTGACACCAGGGTTCATCGTGGCGTTGGACGACTCGGTGTCCCATACGAAAACAAGAAGAAGAATATATTCATAACATAATATTCCACCTATATTTCAAGATTCAAACTATCTTCATATTCAATACGTGTAATTACAGTAAACAGTGCAGCACTATTATTAGGTACTGTTAATATTGTCCACATTGCCAAATTAAGCTGTATCAGTGAATGATCCAACAGTGTATAGACAGCGTTGTCAAGTCAGGACACGCTCGTGTAATTAGCGACGGGTAAACACGGTTTCATGAACTGCAGGGACATGTCCACTGGTTTGGACGAAGTGAAACATAGCTAAGTATCAAAAGCGTACATACCTAGTATGTTTAAAATGTCTAATTCCAGTAGATATTTGGTGAAAATACCGCTTTGTTTATTATAATGTATGAAAAAGCTATCAATTCGCACCAAAATATTTTTAAATAGACAAATATAACGCTTGCAACATATCTGTGCCTCCAGTGTAAAAGGATCAAACTCGAGTTATACCCATGTGTGGATTTTTATACCATTGTGCGTTTGGCACTGTTCTGCATCCGATGGTGTGACTCATGGATCTCTATGAGTGTTAGTTGCTGAGATATAGATTTGTGCAAAACGATTAATCTTTCTAAAATCGCACTTTATTCTAGTGAAAATGGATTAAATTAGAGTTTGATCGTTTTTAAACGTCATACTTGTAAATGAACTTTGTACATAACGGTACAACATAAGTTTGCTCTTTATTCACGTATTAAATAATGCATAACAGTTTTGTTCAAAACGGTCAAAGTAAAATTGAATTGTTTTGAACACACTGTTCTTTAAGTGAAAGTTTGTGCAAATGAATCAAAATTAAAATAGATCACTTTACACAAATGCTATTTTTAAAACTATGTTGGTGTAAAAGGATCTATATAAAGATAACTCTTTTTTTACTATTCTTATTCCTTGTAACATAATTAGTAAAAGTATAGTTACCTCCTTTTTCACCTAAACCTGGCACAGACATGTTGTGTTAAACGATTAAACTCCGCAAGACGCGCGGGGGTGAAGTAAATTCAAGGAGCAAGGTAGCGCAGACGCCGCCGCGCGATCGCGACCGGGACCGGGACCGCCAGTCGTCCAGAATTGGTGAAGGATTGTTATTTTGCGTTCCCGCGTCGGGCGACATACTTTCCGTGAGCGGTTAGTTTGATCATTTTACACGAATAGTATTTTTGATCGTTAAATAATTTAGACGTACTGCGGAAGGGTGTAACTTTCTATCATTAGTGATTAGTATTATTTTGTTCAGTAGTTCATTTGGTATTATAATTAGTAAGATATCGCTACCAGTTTGCCAGTGTGGTGTGCATCACCATTACCGCCCTTCTCACCGTTGATGTCGTAAAATAAACCCATAGACCCATGTCCACTAATGTCCAGCATTAGACTGATATGGCTGTGGCTGTTGAAGTTAGTAACTTTCGTCGGGTACGTAGTATGTAGGTAGAGGGGCAAACAAAAATACGACATTGGATATCCACGTGCAACGCGACTGGTATCAGCTTGTTTGCTCAGTCTCAAAGAAAGGCGCTATTGAAGTCATTGAAATGAGCTTCTACAACTTCAGCATGCTTTTGAGATCTGAGTTCACGGCCAGAAAAGTTAACAACAAAAAAGAAAAATTTAATACCAAATTTGAAAATACTTCCCGTGTTAGGTATATTTTTTTTTGAAAACTTGCAAAATTTTAAAGCTCGAGCAGGATTTGAACCTGCGACTTTCGCATGACTAGTGGTATTAGTGGGGTATTAGTTGCTAAACTAACCCGGTAGATGAAGCTGTGCCACGCGTTACTGGCATTAAAATACACTTTCAAAATTGGCGGGCAAGGAATGAGCTGCGGTAGCCCAAATGGAAGAGGCGTCTCCACTAGTAATGCGAAAGTTGCAGGTTCAAATCCCGCCCGCGCTTGAAAATTTTGCAAGTTTTAAAAAAAAAAGAAAATTGTTATTCGCAGATGTTGGTGAAATTAAGTTCGAATAAGATTTGTTCCCAAAAGTTATGTACAAGACTAGAAACAGAGTTGATACCAAAACACTCGATTGCACAAAATGAAGAAGAAGAACATTAATCAGCAAATACAACTGAAGCCATGCTAACAATGCTAACGGAAACATTGCCAATGTCGGCTGAAAAAAATTAAGATTTGGAGTCATTGTTCAGTTTTCTTGATCGCCAGGCTCAAGAATTTTATTCCAATCTAAAATCAGATGAATGATCCCGATCTAGAAGACTAACTAACCAAGAACTTTAAATTTTATGTTTTCTAATATTTTTTTAATACTTAGGTACTCGGTATGGGCGTATTCTTGACTCTGATAAGATTTCAATTATTATTAGTGCATACCGACTTCAGCATGAATTACTTTAAAATTACAGTTTTGATTTAAGAATTTATACTTTTGTTTTTTGTTACTTGTCACGGTTACTAATTATTTACTTTAAATTAGGAATAATGGTACTTTATTGTTGCCACTGATCTTATCGCATATGACTAAAATTGTTTTGAAGCCCTTTTTTAATTAATAAATACAATTTTGCTAAATTGCTTAGCATTACCACCATTGACATCATCACCATCATTGGCCTCACACGTCTGTGACAGACGATTTAATCAGTGTCTGAGGCAAGACTTTTCATGGCTGTATAAGCCGATACGGGAGCGGCATAATTTTCCGCACGCTCTACAAGTGAAGGTGGAATTTGAGACTGGCACATGCATGTTTAGATGACGTTTTTGCCTTTTGTTAGCGAAAACCAGAAACCAGAACCAGAAAACCAGGCATTATCGTGTGTTTTACGCCCATCAAGCACACGCTTACGCCATTCGTCCCTATCCTCAGCAAGCTTTTCCCAGCTTTGATGGCCAATGTTAAACGCAGCCATGTCCCGCTTGGCGCAATCTTTGAAACGCAGCATAGGTCTTCCAACCCCTCTTTTAGCGTTTGCTACAGCGCCAAGCAGAACACGCCGTGGTAGACGCGAAGGTTCCATCCGGTGCACATGCCCTAGCCACCGCAATCATCTCTGCTTAAGCAGGGCGGTAAAACTAGGCAGCTGCGTAATTTCTAGAACTCGCTCGTTTGTGACTCTGTCCTGCCAGGTTATATGCAAGATATTTCTTACGCAGCGCATATGAAATGTATTGAGTCGACGTTCCTGTTTTGCATACGATGTCCAGGTTTCAGCTCCGTACAAGAGTATGCTTAAGACGTAAGTTTGATAAACAATAATCTTGGTTTTTATGGTCAGGTGTTTATTGTTCCATACTCTTGTACTGAGATTGCCGAACATGGTCGCCGCCTTGCCGATTCGCGTATCGATCTCAGCATCGACCGTGAGATTGTTCGACACACAGGTAGCAAAACTTATTGACTATGCTCAAGGGAACACCGGCTAGCATGATCTGTGGTGCATGCATTGACATCATTACCATCCTTTTCAACTGAAAATATCCTGTATGTTTTCAAAAACTATGAAATATATCCATTTTACACTAAATGTAACTAACGAATGTTGAATATTCTGATTAGTTAAACTTAAGTTTAATCCCTATGAACAAAGTTGTGTTTCGTGCAAAAGGAGTAAACTTATTTTCTAAGGCTGATATCTCAGCAACGGTAATAAGAAGTAGGCTATCTGTACGCTTCAATTTAAATAGTTTAAATATTCTTTGTGGTTCATTCATCAAATATAAATATTTTTTACGATTTAAGCATGAGAACTGATTTCAAAGTTGTTTTTTGCTCACCTGTAAAATTAGGATTTCTGAGTTTAACCCTTTTACACTAGAGGCACAGATATGTTTTTACAGGTGAACAAAAATTTTAAAACATATTAGGAGTGACATGTGCAAATGGATTGTTTTTGTATAGATCTTCTTATCTTATCTTATCTAGCCTGCATCATCCCACTGCTAATAGATAAAATCCAAAAATTATTTTTGAAATTTTTATTTAATAACTCAATCAACTAACGAAACATTTTGTATAGCAGATTTAAACGTTTTTGGGAGATAAATGTTAAACTTCTGGGCCTGGTTCACGATATCAATATTTTTATTTGCTATTATTCTCCCACTAGGACGCACTGACAGGAGTAGTTATGACGCATCTGTCTATCAGTTGAAAGAAAATTAAGGATTTTCTATACAAAAAACAGACACCATGGCACATTGTGACGCTGCGATTTGACCAAAATATTTGACAGACTCGTTATTGTTTGTCCATCAATAGTGTGGCATTCACCTAAATACGTTTAGTTACCTACTTCACATTTGCAAACGTAAAGAATCCTTTTCGTACCAGTGGGCACACAACTTTACAGGAAGTATCAATTGAACGTGCAGTATACAGTGCCTATAATTGACGAGCCATTTCAACCCAATAATATTATTCTAGGACAGAGATCATTATCTGTCAGTTGTTTGCTTTTACATAATTATGTGTAATTTGCATGTTTGCTGCGATGGACTTGAATTACAAAAGGCGATTGGATTGTCTATCTGCCTACCTGTATATCTATATAAATAAATGAATATCGAGGAATTCCTACTTTCAAGCTTATTGGACGAGTGAAGAGATAGAATGACGGCGGCTACTTAGTGGGGATTAATTATTTATTATTCTACTGGACCGTTGTTGTGGCTAGCGGACCCAGGGTTAAATCAGACATTACTAAGAACTGCAGGTATTTCTGTTTTCAGTGATATATATATATATATATATAAAGGTTACATTCAATTATATAACTTCCTATTAAATTCAGTGTATATATCATTATAGTGAGTTCTACAAGTAAAACTAAATAACTTTTCCCAAGAAACATAGGTCAAAATATGATAACAAACATGAATTTCTTTATTTTTCTCATTTTCTTTTCATAATATTTCGACTTATGTCCCTTGGGTAAAGTTGTTGAGTTTTTCAAGTAGAATTGATCCTAAAATATTTGCCAGGAATAAATCGTACCTTATATTTAACTTGTTACACATAAACCTGATAAGAACACATTTCTTTGGCAGTTTGAGTTTAGTGGTAACATAATTTTGGCCCTTTGATACAGTTTCGATTAAATGACCTGTCACTAGTATAATATTATTACATTGGTATATAAGTGCCGTATCAATCGCGTAAGAAAATAAATTTCATTTAAAACTGAGTAAAAAAATAAAATATGACTAAGTACTAATTAAAACAAAACTGTTTCTAATTAAGTTTTTTATAAACACACAGGTTAATATCTCGTAAAGATAAATTCGTAGTGAAATCAAAGGCTTTTAAGGCAAACATAATTTAAATTTTAACTTTGAATCCTAGAACGAATCATTTTGTAGACGGGGTTTATCAAACAAACACAATTTTACAAATAACCTACTCGTCAACCTTATGGTAATATTAGACCTTTTTTATTAAGGATGGGTTTGCTCTTGACTCTAGTCTAGGTCATAGGACAGAGGCAGAGTCTAAGATGGAGCGACCTCACCCAGAAGAAGCCTGTTCACTCTTACTTTGAAGAGATTAGGGTTGTATGCGTTTGGAAACACAGACGCAGGTAGTGAGTCCCACTCTTTAGCAGTGCGCATTATAAAATGATGACTGGAAGCGCTTAGTCCAAATTGGTGGAATGGCAACCAGGTGTGGATGATATGCGGCAGTGCGTCTGGATGTCCGATGGTAGAAGAGAGCCGGTGGAACAAGATCGTAGAGCTCTTGAGCACACTCTCCGAAGTACGTACAATCTGTAAAAAACCTACTACATACTTACTTCTTTGTAAACACATAATATAACACTGTAATATTTAAAAAAAACAAGGAGTAGGCCTTGCGTTGCCTTAAGCGTATTTCCCATTTTCTACGCAATGTATACCTAACTTAGCTTTACTGCATGTATTTTTTATTTAAGGCCCTATTTCACCTGAAAAGTTGGTCCTTTTCATTTGTGCTGCGCCAGTGAGAAACGGTCTTTAAATTTGTCATTGTTACCAAAAAAGGTATTTGACTAAAGTTTTTAAATAGCATAACTTTTATAAAAAATTTAAAACTGTATTTAAAACAATATTCATATAATATTGAATACACGTTTCAAATACAGGTTACTTTGTTTTTTTTTGTACCATGTAAAGTTTGTCAAACTGTGTAACTGAACTGATAGATCCTCGACAATTAAATGCACGTTTTCAGAATATTATGGCTGTAATTATCTAAATAAAACTGATTGTTTGAAAAAAGAAACGGTTCCGTGCTTTAGCGGGCACGTTAAGCCGTCGGTCCCGGTTGCTTTCTATGATTACTAAGACGGCATTCTTTGCACAACCATATCAGAGGCCTATTACTAGAAGTAGGCAGTTGAATTACTCTGACACCAGGGTTAATCGTGTCGTTAGACGACTCGCTGTCCCATACGAAAAGAAAGAATAAAACCAGTCTAAAAATCTTGCTCGCGCGCTATCCCCGCCTTAATTACAAAATTTTAAGATACTTCCCGTAATGGATATTAAATTGTTTGAAAAGTTGCCAAACCCTAACCTTGCAAGGTTTCAATAATCACAAATTGTTGTACTCTTACTTAGTGCACTTTATTTCAGATCAGACCACATTTGTGGCTACACTTAGGTTTCCCACAGAGATCCCTCTTCTTCTCTTTATTATTGCTTCAAAGATATCTTCTAAGTTCTGTGTTTCTTTAGGTTTTATAGCCAAAAATCTTAATAATTTATAAACTTTAATTTTAAACGTTCAATCAAACGAAAGTAAATTCAGCTTAAAAATAAAAGTTATGATTGCTTAAATATATTTCACTCAGTGTTTGCAGTTATTTCAATCTGTAAATAAAAAGTGGTTGTATAAAAGTCAGTATTCAATCTGAATATTGTACTAACCTACTAATAATGTGCCGAGTGTTGCCGGATTAGAAAAGTATCACCCCATTACTTTCCCATGGGAGTCGTAAGAGGCAACTAAGGGATTCGAGAGTGTGCATAGCAATTTAAGGCTATGGACTGACAACCTGTCACTATGGCGATACAGAATTTTCCGAATAACCCTCAAACATTTGTCAGACGTGGCGTCAATGTCCATTTTTGCGGCCGTTTACGCTATGCCTACCATGCAAGGGATTGTAGCCGTGATATGTGTAGGTACTAATTATGTGCAAAGAGAAGTATTTTTCGAAATTAACGGAATTGTTAACTCTTGTATGCAATACATTTTTAAATAAATACCTACTGTAAACTAACAAATAAAACTTTGGAAAAACGGTAAATCTTGTTTTATGGTGTACCTATTCTGGGACAGTCCTATGACCAGCAGTGGTTTGTTATAGACTATTGGTTATTATATGATAAAATAAAACTTAAGAGACCAAAAAAACACCTAACTACTTACCTACCGACTAAATTATCGGAAACAAAACCATAAACTCATTAACTACCGCACACATCATCGCTCGTTTAGCGCAGGGTGCTGGTTTCAACAAATTTCCCGCCCAAAACCGGAATTACCGTTAATTACGGTTTCCGCCAAACCAGTGGGCCAGGAACCTTTGCAAAATGTAAATTTTGCGATCGCCGGAAAGGCTGCATAATTGATCAAATTGATTCTCAGGTTCAGCCGGGATGAGCTTTATGGGTAGATAAGGACAATGGTAATATTAGATCACTATCGTTATCTCCCTTTCCTTCTTTATCCCAATCCTCATAAGGTCCACAATATCTGTGCTCGAAATTATCAAACTACAATTTTACAGATAAATTTCAATGTTCATTCCGTAGTCGGTTAGCCATTAGAATACAATGAATATAAACCGGCTACGCAATCTACAAAGAATTTCACCTGTATTCTTGTAGCCTGAAATTTCATAACCTTTGATTGCCAGTGTCAAGTTTTCGTGTTATTCACATAGTGCTTGGAAAAGTACTACGTCCCTTTAAGCGGAATTCAATTATATTTAAATATAAAAAAAAAAAAATTTTTTTTTCGCTCTTTAGTTTATGCAGACAATTTTCTTTCTGTTTAAATTGATAAGTAGAATAAGAACAACTGTTATTTTTAATATAACTCCTTCAATACACTTAGTGGAGCCAATTCCTATTTTAAATAAAGAGCTTCTGCTAAACACACTTAATGACTGCATACCCTCAGAAACAAGTAGAATGCGAGTATCTAGGTGAGCAATCAATTCACTGGTAGAATGGTTCTGTGCGTGTTTTGCTGTTTGGCCGTTAGTGCATGCAAATCGGTTCATACCGGATAGAACTGGAAACGGGATAATTAGTTGTTTGTTTCAATTAAAAACTAACAAAGCATTAATCAGGCTTTTCGTAGAAATGGGATTGGTAAGCTATTCATTATTTGTTTCAGAATGACGATTAAATAAACTGAACAGTTGAAAACTAAATGTGGAAAAGCTTAACTTTGAGCAGAAATTCGTTGTCGAATACCTAGGTACTACACGGTTAAGCTTAAAAGCAGACTAAAATCGTTTTGAGTTCCGGAACAGACCAACGTTATATTTCAGCTGGATTATAATATTTCCAACGTTATTATAAAAGCTTAGTGACGTTTCAAAGAAGCAATTTCAATTTAATTTAGCATATCCTGAACTTGAGTCATGAACAATGAAATCAGGAGGAAAATAGCTAAAGAAAATCAACGAGCAAGCAAGAAAAAACAAAAGTAAAAAATATACACATTTACAATACAAAAGCTTTCAAAAACAATATAGGCTAAATGTTCGCACTAGACAGAGTAAACCAATTTTGATTGAATGTTGGCTACACTTTTAACTTTTCGGATGCGTAGTTTTCAAACGTTACCAATTTTCATCGATTTGTAAACCGAAACTGCGCCTTTTTAAATCGTTCAAACATTTTTAGTGCTTCGCAACAAAAAGTACGTACTAAAAGGCTCTCGAATGCGGTACTCTGTGCCAAAATCTCGACGCCAAAATAAATAATACGAAGTGGATAGTGCAACTTTATGCCAACACTCATATTCAGTGCATTAGTGACGCAAAATATGAAAATACACGTTAATTTCGTGTTTATTTTCCGCAAGTTTAACTTGTGATAAGCAAACAATTTTCGGAGAACTTGCAAAATTGCGCCGCAGACAAGATTTGGAATTGAGATTTTTGCTATCGCTTGTAGCGACGCCTCCTTCTAGCGATAGCGAAAGTAGCAGGTTCAGATCCTGACAGCGTCGCAATTTTACAAGTTCTCCAAAAATTTTATACTCAATTTCTTAGGGAACAATCTTTGTTTAATTTTTTCGAAACTTGATATAAAGTTGGAGCTATTTTTAGGAATGTTTCTGAAGAAAAGCGTGGGAGTTTTTATTACAGTTAATAACGCTTACCTTAGTCTCAACATGACATCAAAAACTAAACAATGAGTGAAGTAGACAGACGTCAAGCTCTGTAGCTCACATAACATAATATGAATTATTTACACATTGATATTTATGGTGTACAAATCCGAACTGTAAATTAAATGTTTCAAGGGGCTAACAACCAAATTTTTCCTTGGGAGATGCAAATTTTATATTGTTTATTTCGACCCTGGTTCCTTCGGGAAATTAGTTCAAGTTTCATGGAATGATTCAACCCTTAAAATGTTTGCAGCATTTTTTTTTATATTATCATAACCAAGTCAGTGGAGTTAAGCATCTAAGATACATACTGCTTAATATTTTCTTGAGTTTGCACCACTATTTCTCATCACAATATTATAAAATTTTAAAACGGATTTAAGTTGTGTTTATTTTGGATTTTATTCCTCCGGTTCAAGCTCTTTAAATAAACACAACTTAAATCCGTTTAAAATTGTTTTATTGTGACTTACTGATTAGTTTGATCAGAAGTACGTCAATTCACCCATAGAAGGGATCAATATTATTACAAATTTTCTATTCATTTAATCAGAAAAACAAGTAAAAGTTGATCCTTTCAACAGGCAAGTTAAGGTTCTACTGATAGTACTTACTTGTTTGATATATCACCATAACTATTCCATGGTCGTTCCGTTCCAATATATTCTCACAAAACCCTGAAACGCACATAATGGCTATTGCCATTTCATCCACGTACGGTTTTCAACTACCAATTCCTTAGAAATATGGGGTAGATATTCAAAATTCTCTCCTAAACCGAGCATGAATTCATAACACTTTCATACATGCAGATTACTTATCATTTAAAATTTTATACTTGAAATATAATTCAGTGTTTTTTCAATAAGTAAGTTTATTTCTAAACTAACTACTGGATTGTTTCTTCAAATTAATATTTTAATTTGTATCAATATCACACACGCTCAAAGCTGACCTAGAAACATTTTACAGTCTTGTTTCTATGAAAAAAGCGTACCAGTAGCTAAACTCACTCAGCGGAAAACTAGTAATTTTGCAATGTGTAAAGGACAGCCCTGCAAATACTAATAGAGTGCATGTAGACCATGGTCATGATACTGGGCTACTTTCTTCTAGGAACATATGGTCAAGAAACGACAAAAATATTTGGCCTCCCATACAGAATCACGATCAGCTGATTGCAACCACCATGAGAAGGCCAACATTTTCTGAAATACTTTCGTATGGAAAGTTATTCAGTTTCATGGTCTGAATGCACCCTTTCAATATTCGGGGGACTGTTCCATGCATTTCTTCAGTTTCATTTTGCGCATTAGTACTGAGAATAATTTCTTCATTTAAATATTAATTCAATACGTCATACCTGTATGTTCTATAACCTACAATCTCTATCAAACGTAATCAATACATTACGTGCGTAACTCTACTATTTACCCGACTACGGCAAAGCAAAAAGGAGGGTTATGATTTTGACCGGTATGTATGTATGTATGTATGTATGTATGTATGTATGTATGTATGTATGTATGTATGTGGAAACGAAAACGTTTGTTCCGTCCTAACTTCTAAACAACTTATCAGAATTTGATAAATGAGGTATCATTTGAAGCGGCTAAACAGTCCGCTGGTTATAGGCTAAGTAATGTCACTATACATTACATATGGCGCCCTCTGGAGCTAAGAATTGAAAAAGTTTATACCACTAGTAATGTCGTATTGGGTATCAAATGAAAAGGCTAAATAAGCACAGTTCAAAAAAATTTACAGCTTGATGCCAGCTAAGAATAGCACCACCCCATTTCTTTTCCGCGGGTGTTGTATGAGGCGACTACGGGATAACGGGACGCGACAGGTGTCGTATAAGGCGACTAAGGGACACAAGGATTTCATGTGTAGGTATTACAATTTAGGCGACAGCTGACAACCTGTCACTTAAGTGAAACACGATTTTCTGAAATGACCCTGAAATATTTGTAAGACCTGGCGATAGCGAGCGTTTTTTACGGCTGTTAACGCTCTGCCTACCCCGAAAGGCGTGATATGTGTATTTATGTATGTAATGTAATTAATGTATTGTTAGTTATACTGTGAACCATCTAAGGTAAATGTGCTCCGGTCTACGGGTACAACAGCATGGAGTATTTTGTGCTACGCAATGTACGAATATCGTAATAAAAAGATAGTAAACTTTCAAACCAGATAGGTAAGTAGATATGAAGTAGATACTATCTCGATGGGAAAATGAAAGTCAGGATGCTCTTCGACGTCTAGCAGCTGAACAGGCAGCTGATTTGTGTGCTAGGAACACGGCAGCCACAGATCAAGGGTATTAGTATTACAACCACACCTTCACGATATTGTCATGCAGAGAGAAGATTTCGAAGAAAATGTGGTTATTGACAATATGTCTGATGAAGACTTCTTGAGAGGGGTAAATTCACTCAATTATTACCTACGACAATTATTCGCTAAAGTTAGTGAAAATTTAAGATCCAGCAGAAACAAAGAAAATCAAAGTCCTCTTGTGATGTTTATTACCAGTGGGGCTGGGAGTGGAAAAAGTTTCACTCTTAAGTTATTAGTCGAGCAAAATCGTCATCGTCATCGTCATCGTCATCGTCATCGTCATCATCACCATCATCACCATCATCGTCGTCATCATCATCATCATCGTCATTCGTCATCGTCATCGTCATCGTCATCGTCATCGTCATCGTCATCGTCATCGTCATCGTCATCGTCATCGTCATCGTCATCGTCATCGTCATCGTCATCGTCATCGTCATCGTCATCGTCATCGTCATCGTCATCGTCATCGTCATCGTCATCGTCATCGTCATCGTCATCGTCATCGTCATCGTCATCGTCATCGTCATCGTCATCGTCATCGTCATCGTCATCGTCATCGTCATCGTCATCGTCATCGTCATCGTCATCGTCATCGTCATCGTCATCGTCATCGTCATCGTCATCGTCATCGTCATCGTCATCGTCATCGTCATCATCATCGTCATCATCATCATCTTCGTCATCGTCGTCATCGTCATCGTCATCGTCATCGTCATCGTCATCGTCATCGTAATCTCATCGTCATCGTCATCGTCATCGTCATCGTCATCATCGTCATCGTCATTCGTAATCATCATCATCATCATCATCATCATCATCATCATCATCGTCATCGTCATCGTCATCGTCATTCGTAATCATCATCATCATCATCATCATCATCATCATCATCTTCGTCATCGTCGTCATCGTCGTTATCGTCGTCATCGTCGGCATCGTCATCGTCATCTTCATTGTCATCGTCATCGTCATCATCACCATCATCACCATCATCATCATCATCATCATCAGCGTCGCCACTAGTAATGCGAAAGTTGCAGGTTCAAATCTTGCCCGCGCTTGAAAATTTTGCGAGTTTTCAAAAATTGTATACCCAACACGGGAAATGTTTTAAAATTTGGTACTCAACTTACATACTTACATTTTTTTAAACTTATGAGAAATGCATGGTCAAACATACTTACATACAAAGATAAGATTATGATAAGTGCATTTTGTTTAATTAACCAGTGATGTTTTAATTGTGGATTGAGCTGCATTTCTATCCAGGAAAAAAAACTACACGCTAAAGTGTTAAACTTACCTTCAACTCCAAAATAATTAAAATAAAAACCAGTTCAAAAACTAAAACCCAACTACTGAGATATCGCGCTCTAAAAAGTAAGAGACAAGAAATCTGGAATATTAACTACAAACAATTTAATATCTATAGTCCACGAAATGTATACGAACATATTACACATAATTATATATTTAAATGTATATTTAATATAAATTTATTGCGGTTTATAGGTGATAGCCGTGGTCGTATGCCAGTTTGCCTTAATTATGTTGTGCAAGTTTATGATATCACCTACAAAGTACTAAAGTTAGAGTAGGTGGCAAACGACCACGGCTATCACCTATAAACCACAATAAATTTGTATTAAACATACATTTAAATATATAATTATGTGTAAGACTGACTAATTTTTTGGACAAACACAATATTATTGCAGCAGAACAACATGGTTTCCAAAAACAAAAATCAACGACAGGTTCGGCATATTCTCTTATAAAAAGTGTTGTTGAATATATTGACAAAAAAATTCCAGTAATAGTGACATTTTTTGATATGACTAAAGCGTTTGACTTTGTTGACCATAATGTATTAATTAATAAACTAGAAATGTACGGCATACGTGGGATTGCTGTAAATTGGATCCGCAGCTACCTGTCAAATCGTACACAGTATGTAGAAGTTGGAAAACTTGATGAACATAATGAAAATAAGTCATATCTTTCAGCATCAAGAGCAAATAACGTGGGGGTTCCTCAAGGGAGCATACTTGGTCCTCTGCTCTTTATATTATATATTAACGACCTTCCAACCGTTACAAGTCACCAAATGGTACTTTTCGCAGATGACATATCTATTATAATTCCTAATAATGAAAATTACAATGATACCCAATATGAACATGACATAAATTTTACTATTGATTCCATAATTAAATGGTTAATTGACAATAATTTAAGAGTTAATTCAAGTAAGACCAACTATATGCAATTTTTTAACTATAAAACTAAAGAAAAGAACCTGAAACTGTACTGTCAAAATGATGTCATTGAAAGACTGACCGAAACAAAGTTTTTAGGTATAGTTTTAGACACTTTCTGCTCATGGAAACAGCACATAAATCAGATTTCAGGCAGACTGGAACGTTTTGTGTACGCTCTTTGGAAGCTTCACCATGCAGCAGGAATAAAAACTGCACTGACTGCGTATCACGGATACGTAGCATCAATACTACGCTATGGCTTGCTGTTATGGGGAAACTGCACCGATGTAAAGGACGTATTCCTAATCCAAAAAAAATGCGTTAGAGCAGTTACAGGAGCTGGACCTATTGACACTTGTAGGACAATATTTAAAGAATTAAAAGTTCTAACACTGACAAGTTTATACATTTTAGAAGCGGCATCATTTGTAAGAAAACATCCATATTTTTTCGAAAAGCCCATCCAAAACATTAGGTTGAGAGAAAGAGACAGTACTCTCTTAAAATTACCACCACATCGCACTGCTATGTATTCAAAAAACTGTTACGCAATGTCAATAAAAATTTATAACAAGCTACCTCTTAAACTCAGATGTTTACCAAATAAATTCTTTATACGGACATTAAAAAAAATGCTTCTTGACAAATGTTATTATAATCTTAATGAATTTTTTTGTGACAATTTTGATCAATGTAACTATTAGACATGAACTTATTAATAATGACATGAATTGTATAATCTTGTAGTTACTTATTTTAATACTACTTAATAAGATTTTTGCATGCCATGGTAAATGGTAGAATACGCTGTGACAATTGAATTTCTTACATTCCATCTGTATCAAAACTTACGTGTGTTCTGGCAAATAAATGGATTTGATTTGATTTGATTTGATTTGTAATATGTTCGTATAAATTTCGTGGACTATAGATATTAAATTGTTTGTAGTTAATATTCCAGATTTCTTGTTTCTTACTTTTTAGAGCGCGATATCTCAGTAGTTGGGTTTTAGTTTTTGAACTGGTTTTTATTTTAATTATTTTGGAGTTGAAGGTAAGTTTAACACTTTAGCGTGTAGTTTTTTTTCCTGGATAGAAATGCAGCTCAATCCACAATTAAAACATCACTGGTTAATTAAACAAAATGCACTTATCATAATCTTATCTTTGTATGTAAGTATGTTTGACCATGCATTTCTCATAAGTTTAAAAAAATGTAAGTATGTAAGTTGAGTACCAAATTTTAAAACATTTCCCGTGTTGGGTATACAATTTTTGAAAACTCGCAAAATTTTCAAGCGCGGGCAAGATTTGAACCTGCAACTTTCGCATTACTAGTGGCGACGCTGATGATGATGATGATGATGATGATGGTGATGATGACGATGACGATGACAATGAAGATGACGATGACGATGCCGACGATGACGACGATAACGACGATGACGACGATGACGAAGATGATGATGATGATGATGATGATGATGATGATGATGATGATGATGATGATGATGATGATGATGATTACGAATGACGATGACGATGACGATGACGATGACGATGATAATGATGATGATGATGATGATGATGATGAAGATGATGATGATGATGATGATGATTACGAATGACGATGACGATGACGATGATGACGATGACGATGACGATGACGATGACGATGACGATGACGATGACGATGACGATGATGATGATGATGACGACGATGATGGTGATGATGGTGATGATGACGATGACGATGACGATGACGATGACGATGACGATGACGATGACGATTTTGCTCGACTAATAACTTAAGAGTGAAACTTTTTCCACTCCCAGCCCCACTGGTAATAAACATCACAAGAGGACTTTGATTTTCTTTGTTTCTGCTGGATCTTAAATTTTCACTAACTTTAGCGAATAATTGTCGTAGGTAATAATTGAGTGAATTTACCCCTCTCAAGAAGTCTTCATCAGACATATTGTCAATAACCACATTTTCTTCGAAATCTTCTCTCTGCATGACAATATCGTGAAGGTGTGGTTGTAATACTAATACCCTTGATCTGTGGCTGCCGTGTTCCTAGCACACAAATCAGCTGCCTGTTCAGCTGCTAGACGTCGAAGAGCATCCTGACTTTCATTTTCCCATCGAGATAGTATCTACTTCATATCTACTTACCTATCTGGTTTGAAAGTTTACTATCTTTTTATTACGATATTCGTACATTGCGTAGCACAAAATACTCCATGCTGTTGTACCCGTAGACCGGAGCACATTTACCTTAGATGGTTCACAGTATAACTAACAATACATTAATTACATTACATACATAAATACACATATCACGCCTTTCGGGGTAGGCAGAGCGTTAACAGCCGTAAAAAACGCTCGCTATCGCCAGGTCTTACAAATATTTCAGGGTCATTTCAGAAAATCGTGTTTCACTTAAGGTTGTCAGTCGCGCCTAAATTGTAATACCTACACATGAAATCCTTGTGTCCCTTAGTCGCCTTATACGACACCTGTCGCGTCCCGTTATCCCGTAGTCGCCTCATACAACACCCGCGGAAAAGAAATGGGGTGGTGCTATTCTTAGCTGGCATCAAGCTGTAATTTTTTTTGAACTGTGCTTATTTAGCCTTTTTATTTGATACCCAATACGACATTACTAGTGGTATTATTATTATTACATTACTAGTGGTATAAACTGTTTCAATTCTTAGCTCCAGAGGGCGCCATATGTAATGTATAGTGACATTACTTAGCCTATAACCAGCGGACTGTTTAGCCGCTTCAAATGATACCTCATTTATCAAATTCTGATAAGTTGTTTAGAAGTTAGGACGGAACAAACGTTTTCGTTTCCACATACATACATACATACATACATACATACATACCGGTCAAAATCATAACCCTCCTTTTTGCTTTGCCGTAGTCGGGTAAAAATAGGTCCTACTTTTGTTGGCATACTATTGTACAGCTGGCTACTACTACTTCGACTACAACAGTCCATTGCGGAAAATGAATCTCCCCCTATTGGGGGGTACTTTCCATATTTGCCATGCTTAGCAAACGGATTGGCAAGCGCTGTGCAAGATGATGTAGATTTTCACAGGGAATCCTGCTGCCCATTCCTTGGATTCATTCCGCCTAGTTAGTCGCCTTTTGGGACACCCACTAGGGTAGAAAAGGAGTAATGCTTTTCTAAGCTGACACCTCACGGCAAGTGGCTACCTATATCTTATTTCTATGACAGTCTACTTTACACTACTCAGTTACTACTCCAAGAATTTGTAAAAAAGAACTTGGCAAAACGTTTACACATTAATTAATTAAAAAGTACGTTTTTGCGAGCGACAGCTGGAGAACTTTTCATAGAAATCCAAAAAAGAAACGTACCTACGTAATTGAATAAGAGGTTACATTGCCGTGTGATGCCGGCTTAGAATAGCATCACTCCATTTTTTACCCGCAGGTATCGTAAAAGGCGACGAAGGGACTTGAGTGTGTGTATTGCAATTTAAGGTGTTACTCACAACCTGTTACTATTGCGATACACAATTTTCTGAATGACCCTCAAATGTTTGTCAGACGTGGCGTAAATGTCCGTTTTTTGCGGCCGTTTAAGCTCTGCTTATCCCGCAAGGGATAAAGGCGTGATATATGTATGTATGTGACATTGCCTAGAATGACAAGCGCCGCCGCTTGCTGTAGGGCGACCGTGGGAGCCGCTTGTCATTCAAGCCAATGTTACCTTTATTTCATTTAAGATACAGTTCCTTTTCGAATTTCTAGTCAAAAGTGCTCGAGCTGGCGCTTTCAAAAACTGCACTTTCTGTCTTCTTTTATGATTGAAATTGATTTACAATTTAGAATCTAAATTGTAAATGATTGACTTGTCTACTCTTTACTTCAGAACACCTGATTTCCCGTGAGAGATGAATCCGTGCTTCTGAGGGCACGTTAATCCGTCTGTCTCGGTTTTTGTCTTTAATTACTTATATGACGGTCGATAGCAAAATCTTGTCAGGAGCCTACCATAAAGAGTCGGTGGTAAAGAACTCTGACACTAGGGTTACGGGTCGACGATTCGTGCCCTACACGAAATAAAGAAGAAGAAATCAAACACTGTTTAATGCTGAGCTTGGAACCATAATATAATAATGCACAGGCAATTATTCAAATATAAAATTAAAAAGTCATTAATTCGAGAATCATTAGTTTTCAGTATATCCAACCTTCTTATCAGTTTATGAATGATAATATTCACCTTTCAATTCATGTTTTACTCGTTTCCTTTAGCTTTTACATGTCTAGGTACTAAGAAGAACCTCCATGGATAGCTTCGTCTGACATCAAGTTAATAAGTTCGACCTACTTTCATGTACTTATATTTTACGTGGGTTTAAAGTACAAAATTTGAAAAAGTAAATGGTATGATAATTTTATCTGTGTAGCAATGATAAGAAGAAAGTTAACATTTGCTACGTCGCCATAGCTGCGTAGCTTTGTAGCATAACAAAAGTCTATAGTTGGCTACGCAACAGCTACACAGCTCTGTAGCAAAAACATCACACATTTCATCTCTTACATAAGTATATTCAACCAAATCTTCTACCAAATTCTGCTTAGTACCTCAATTCAAAGCAGAAATATACTCCACGTCTCTAGATGCACGTGCAACTTCAACTACTCGGCGCAAACAAGTTGGGCCGGCGATGTCGGACACCACTCTAGCCGATGGCACCCGGAACGTATTAGCAAACTTGCAATGACGACCGCTCAACTTGGAATGTGATTTGATTAAGAATTATCTCTAGAAGCAAGGTTTTTTGTATGAGTTTTAGACGGGGTTTAGTTCCATCCAGATACATTTTTAATGGGACGGATCATGATAAAACTTGTAAGATGTTATTACAAAAAAGTTAGGCGTAGTTTAAGCTGTTTGACAACGTCAAATCGCATTAAATAAATATTTAAATACTAACTACTAACACTAAATTTTAAACTTTCACAGTTGTTTATACTATTCATGGTTATAATTTAAACGGGTTCTTACCGACGAATTATTTATACTGCGAGTTCCCGATATTTCAACGCTGTTGCAATCGTCATGATCACGGGTAAAATCAGTTTATACTCAGTTTACCCGTGATCATTTCGTCAATAAATAATTCATCGGTAAGAACCCGTTTAAATTATAACTATTTAAATACTGTTTTATCGCGAGTCTAACTTTTTTGTAAATGATACCAATAGATTTTTAGAAAGTAAGCCACATAAAAGGCTGGAAAAAAGACAGTCCAAGTAAAAAACAGAAGAGAGGTAAACTTAGGTCTTCCGTTTGTTAGTTTTTTTACAGATATAAAATTATATTTTAATTAATAAGACAATTCAAAGAAAGGTTCTTAGTTTCGTTATGGCAAATTGAAAGCTGTTTAGTACACAATTTGTCATTCAAAAACTTATGGCAACCTATTCTTATCAAAATAACCCTATTAAAAACTCACTGCATCGTATCGCATCGATAAGTTTTTGCTACTTAACAATAAGGTCAGTCGTTTGATAATATACAAAATTGCTATACTTAGAACCTTCTAAATCTATTCTTACACCCAAATCCATAATACGAATTCACGAGATCGCTATGTGGATCGTATTACATAACACAGGACAAGACCGGCGATATATCACCAAAGATCGTCCGCCCGGAATCATTTGAAAATATTTCTTACAAATGTCGAGCCACCTCCTTTGTCCCGACATAAAATTTGTGCCCTTCTATTTCTCGCTAGCTGTCCCTCTGGTCCTTATTCAATGGCGCTTTTTGTCATTCATGTATTTAACATATCTTTTCCGACGCGACAGATGAGAAATTATGGTAGTTGGATGGATAAATGTACATAAAATACAGAAGAGTGTACTGTCAATAAAATTATACCTGATTCCTTTATTATTACTACGTATTCGTCACTTCTTGTACTTGTACTGAGCAAGGTGTTATGGAATAACAACCATTATACGTGAATTAAATATATTATTAATTGGCTTTTCAATACGCATCTAGCCACAATTTTGGTGATCTTGTTCAGAGGGATCGGTTTATTATAATTATGCATGTATATAACTTTAAAATCTTGACTTCAACTTGAAACAACATTTAATGTCGTTTACTGGCGGTGGTAGCGTACAGTTACATGCCCTGTGATTAACCTGGCCAGCGCTGAGGCAGTGCTTTTATTTATTAACCCGCCCAAGCCGGTTTTTTATCAGGACAATACAAAGTTGTTATAATAATAAAAAAAAGTGTCGTACTTTTTTTACGATGATGGATCATGACGTCAATAAATGTTTGCACTATCCCACATTGAATAAAGTTAACTTCATTTGATTTGAGTATGTAACAGTTATTATCGTTATCTGATCAGCGGTAATCAAATTCATATGTACTCATACACCAGGCTCTAAGATGTTCTTTACTTCAGCATAGAAACTCATCTAGACTGCACCCGTCAAGGCGTTACTTCTTCAAAGGGGTAAGAGCTTTCTTTGTGGTCCCTCTAGACTTGATTTACGATGCGACAGTCACAGTTTTTACGGTGGTTGGGATCCTAGAACGAGTTTTAATGCAAATTATATTTTGTTGTCGCTTGTTGGTTGTTTTAAGTTTCTTTTCCGTCTTATGTTTTTACTAGTATGTTTAGTACTTGTATGTAGTTGTGTAAGGGAAGCCTGCTATTAAATTTATTTTAGGAATCAAGTATTAGTTCACATGCTATGGAATGAATGAAATTTCCTGTCAAAAAGTGAAAAATAACAATATAAGCTAAAAAGTATCGAAATAGCACTTGGCACACAGAATCTCTTTAAAGGCGTATCATTTGAGTAAACTAAAGACGTATAACTTAAATGATGTAAAAAGTATAAGTATAACGCTCAATCTCTCTCTCTTTTTTTTCGTGTGGGACACCGAGTCATCCAATGATCTTCTTATGATTACACAAAAATATATCTACGTTAGAAACTCGATTTACCCGTTAAAAATAAAGTTCCAGCCATGATATAGAACTGAACTAAATGAATTTCATATGCTGAATTATGCTACGGATGTTGGTTTATTTTTCCCCAGCTTACCCTTTGTTCGGTACAAAGAGATTTTAATCCATTACTTGCACAGTATAGAGTATTACCTGTTTCTATTTAAAAGGCACATGCTTTGAAGTCAAAACTTGGATAATAATGATAAAGGTAGCTTCAGCTTTAATATTTCAGATCAGATTGTATTTCTGGCTTGTTTATCTCTTTGGTTATGGCAGCCATTTTAATGATTAGCTTGTTTATTTTAATATGAAATAAAAAGTAATATATTATGCGTAAATTACCTTAGTTGTCCGTTGTCTTGCAGAAACGGTATTCTGTGTACATACATACATACATAAATCACGCCTATATGCACACACAAACAGTCGCCGCTCAGCAGCCGTCCCGCACGGTCGCCTACGCTCCGACTACCTGGCCGCTCCCGTGGCCCCGCCCCTCGCCGTCGCCCCGCGACCGACACTCCAGCCCTGCGTCGGACAAGCATCACTTGTCCCACGCAGCCTCCGCCGCCGTTTGTGTCTTTTTCTAGGCACATTCCGTGGTATTTTATTTAACTACGTCTTTTGCCCGAAAACCGCCGGTTTACGCGGTCCTTGCTCGGTGGATACCTAACGGTGCTCAACGATCCGAGCAGGGGGTGTAGACCCGATACACCAGCTTTGCCCCTTCAGGGCAACGCAGTCAATCGGACGGGTGCCAGAACCACCGGCCCTGGGGGTGAACCCAAGTCGACCCTGGTACCATCCTCTTCCCCTGTCCGAGCAGAGTCTGTCTGGGAGAAGGGCTCCGGCCCCAACTTCCTCTTTGCTCGGGCCTGTTAGGAACCTCCCGCACAATAAGATTGGCGGAGGATACACTTTAGGGCTACATTAGTTAAGTACACCCTCCCTGCCTACACCCGGCGGGGAGGATCACCGGCGTCTTACCCTCAGGCTGTTCCCGCCTGAGGGCCGCGATTAGCATATTAGCTAGGCCGATTGCCGTGGAGTTCTTGCCGTTTCTCTCCCACGGAACGGTTCCGAAACGGCGGTAGCTCATAGATTAGGCAATGGCTAAAGCCATTCCCCAGTCCCTTCTCTTGGACGTTATTCGCGTCATCCTCGAGGACAAAAAGACCCGCGCCCACGTCGCGAAACTTCTTCCCGAAATCGGTAATTATTTCGACGACCCAACCCGCGATGAGTCATCGCCCAATCCCCTGACCACCTATGAGTCAGCCCCATCCGCCGACGAAGCGTCCGCCGCTAAGTCGGCACCTGCCCCCTCCCTTGCGGTTACTCATTACGATGAGTCACCGCTATCCCCTGACCCATCGTCCCAAGTCGGCAACGCCCAGGACTCCGACCTAACCGTTGAAGTCATGGACACTGCCGGCCCTCCTTCCGATGACTCAAACCCCGAACCCGACTCCGACGACGACTACACCGTAGTCAGTAGAACGAAGAAGCGCCAGCGTAAGGCTGCTCATTCAGATAACGACGAGGCTGCGAAAACAGTCCGCGTCGAAGGGCCCGATGGCAACCGCCGCAAGGTGGCCGCCGCCATCCCTAAAGTCTCTCCCGCTACAGAGCGCAAACCCCCTCCGATTATTCTCAGGGACAACGCCAAGTGGTCGTCCCTTTCTAGTCAGATGACCCAGAATAAGATTCCAATCTTGACTGCTTCACAGACCAAGGACGGAATCAAAATTCAAGTCCCGACCTCTTCGGCGCACAGAGCGCTTACAAAACTACTTAACTTCCTCCAGTTCCCGTACCATACGTACGCACTGGAGGAGGAGAAACTACACCGCGTAGTAATTCGAGGCATCCCGAAAGAGATTTCCGAAAAGGAAGTCTATGACGACCTTATCGCCCAAAATATCCCCGTACGTAAAGTACATCGCATTTCGTCTCATCGCAATAGGAGACAATTCGACATGGTTCATGTCACGCTCGAGAGGAGCGAAGCTGGTAAGGCCATTTACGGTTTGAAATCCGTGTGCATGCTTTCAGGCATCCGCATGGAAGCCCCCAGGAAGACTGGGATCCCTGGCCAGTGTCACAACTGCCAACTTTACGGTCACTCTTCACGCACCTGTCACGCCGCCCCGCGGTGTGTTAAGTGCCTGGAGAGTCACAGCACTGCCCAGTGCGCCCGTCCTAAAAAGACGGACATGCCCTCGGCAGACAGCTCCTCTCCCCCACTCCCACCTAGTTGCGTCCTCTGCAACGAAAGTGGCCACCCAGCCAACTACCGCGGCTGTCCCCGTGCCCCTAAGGCGAACCCCAAAGTGCTTCAGCGCACCCTTGCGAGGCAAACGTATGCCGATAGGCTAGCTGGCTCTCAAAAACCAGCTGCGGTCGTTCCAGGTGTTGCTGAAAACACAAACTTCCCGCCCCTCAGGCCTAACCCCGCATGGGCCCTCAAAATGGGTCCAGCCCCCGCCCCCGCCCAAGTCGCACCAAAACCGGTGGTGCCCCCCCAACCCGCCCCCAAAAAGCCGGCGCCTCCGCCGCCTTCTCCTCCCAAACCCGCTTCCCACAGCAAGAGTGCTGAAGGCGACTTAGCCGACGCACTCTCTGTCGTCTCGAATTTCACCAGCCTCTTCGACATCGAAGAGATAATCTGCTAAGGAGATCAGAGCCAACGCTGGTAACCCCAGTGCGCTCATTCAAACCGCCGCCAAATACTACCTTCTGGTAGTCGCGTTCAAAAACTTTAAACCCTGATTATGGATAGGTCTATTAACTTAGGGATATCCAGCAGTGGTAGGACCAAGCCTCGGTCACTTAAATTAGGTTTTTTCAATGCCGATGGTATTTGCAATAAAAAGACGGAAGTTAGCCTCTTCCTGAAAGATCACGGTTTAGACGTCCTCCTTGTACAAGAAACGTTTCTCAAACCCCATATGCGTACCCCGCGAATCGCGCAATACAACACGGTACGTAATGACCGCGTATCGGGCAGCAAGGGAGGCACCCTTATTCATTACAGGCGAGCGCTTCACTGCTCACCCATAGAGACCCCGCCCCTCTGCTATATGGAGGCTTCCGCTTGCCGCTTAAGCATGACGGGACACCAACCCATTACGATAGTGTCGGTATATCTATCTCCGAGCAATAATCGTGAGACAAAGCCACTTCTTAAAAGTGAGCTCGAGTCATTATTTAATCTCGGTGACTCGGTTATCATAGCAGGTGACTTGAATGCCAAGCACATGTCATGGAACTGTATCGCCAACAACCCTAGAGGCAATCTTCTCTTTGAGTGGCAGGACGAACTGTCCTTTGACCTAGTAGCCCCTACAGAGGTAACTCATTACCCCCATACAGTAACTCATCGACCCGACATCCTCGACATAGCCCTTCTAAAGAACGTAAACCTCCGTTTAAGTTCTATAGAAGTACGCCACGAGCTCTCCGACTCTGACCACAGACCAGTTTTACTAAAACTTGACCCGCGAACCGACATCCCCGGCCCCTCAGGTCTGTGCGGCCCGACCAAAACTATAGTAGACTGGCCGAAACTAGGCCAAGCCTTGAACGCTCCCAGCTCTACTCACCTGGACCAAATACCGACTAGACTGACTACCGAAACCGACATCAACCTAGCTGTCTCTTCCATCACAAATCACGTTAGCAGCGTCGTGAACAGCTGTTCACGGACGGTTAAAATCACTGAAGACAGTAAATATAAACCTCCAAATGACCTTCTTGAAATGATAACAGAGAAGAACGCCGCGATCCGCGCTTACAAATCCTTCCCAATCGAATCTAACAGACTATTCATGCGCGCCCTACAGAGGGAAGTAAAGCAGCGTGCAGCTGAATGGCGTGACGCCGGGTGGGATCAGCACCTTGAGGAGCTGAACCCATCCCATCTCGCATTTTACAAGCTGCAACGCTCGCTGAAATCTGACACCATCTCTGTGATGCCGGTACTTAACAGACCTGACCAGACCAAAGCCTTTGACGACGACGAAAAGGCTGAATGCCTAGCTGACAGTCTCGCAGCCCAATGCACCCCCAGCACACTCCCTTACGACTTGACCTTCGTCTCAACGGTCGACTCCGAAGTCGAACGTCTCATTTCACTACCTCCATCGGGCCCTCCACTCAGAGTCATCACTGAGATGGAAGTGCGCAACGCCCTTAAGGCACTCAAGCCCAGAAAGGCTCCAGGACCGGACGGCATCACCAACCGTGTCCTGAAGATTCTCCCCGATCACCTGATCAATCGCCTCACCCTGATTTTGAATGCCGCCATGGCTAGTTGCACCTTTCCAGCTTGCTGGAAGGAAGCAATAGTCATAGGCATTCACAAACCGGGTAAACCGGCGAATGAGCCCACTTCCTACCGCCCGATCAGCTTACTGAACCCGCTCGCCAAACTGTACGAACGCATGATCTATGCCCGACTCCGTGACCACGCAGAGACCAACAATCTCATACCTGACGAGCAATTTGGCTTTCGACAACAGCACTCTTGTACCCAACAAGTACACCGCATTGTCGAACACATCGCTCTTAAGCTAAATGTCTCGTCCAAACCGACCCCGACAGGAGCAGTTTTTCTCGACGTGGCGAAAGCCTTCGACAAGGTCTGGCACAACGGGCTGGTATACAAGCTACACCAGCTCGCTGTGCCTGATCGTCTCGTGCTTTTAGTACGTAACTTTCTGTCGGATCGAAGCTTTCGTTACAGGGTGGAAGGCACTCTGTCTTCACCCCACACCATACAGGCAGGAGTCCCTCAGGGCTCCGTCCTATCCCCATTACTTTTCACGCTATACACTAGCGACATCCCCAAATCGCCCATGTCACAGCTGGCTATGTTCGCCGACGACACTGCCATCTACGCGTCCCACCGTAACCACTTAAAATTAGTTAAGATTCTCCAGAACGCTCTAGACTCCCTCGGGAGCTGGTTCCGTAAATGGAGAATCGAGGTAAATCCGGAAAAAAGTGCAGCCGTGCACTTTCGTAGAGGTTCGTACCGACTAAACGTCCCCGCTGTAAAACTTTTCGGCCGACCCATCCCGTGGGTCAACGAGACCAAATATCTAGGAGTCACCCTCGACTCAAGACTTAGCTTCCGTAGCCACATTATGAGAGTCCGCGATCGCGCCGCGTTCGTTTTGGGCAGATTACATCCGATGTTGAACAAAAAGAGCAAACTCTCCCTTAGAAATAAGGTGAGAATTTACACCACCTGCGTAAGGCCTATTATGACCTACGCCAGCGTAGCCTTTGCTCACACCTTCGATTCACATCTGAAAATGCTGCAGGTCATCCAAAACCGTTTCATGCGCAAAGCTACCGGGGCGCCCTGGTACATGCGTAACGCCAACCTCCACATCGACTTAGGCCTCCCTACCATTAAAGCGTATATGAAAGAAGCGTCTCGTCGCTTCTTCGATAATGCTCCCCATCATAAAAACCCCTTGATAGTTGCCGCGTCCAACTACTTCCCCCATCCAACCTCCCGTTTTAAACACCGTCCGAGACACATCCTTACGGAAGAAGATGATGAAATCACAGTAGCCACTGCTGCAGCCATTGCGAGTAGATCACACTCCACAAGCTCCTCAAGCAACCGACGCCCCTCATTTGCTCCCCACTTTGGGAACTACCGGCACGTGCCGGGTAGATTCAGTCCAATACGTTCTTCCCAGAACAACTCGTAAGCCCAATCGCGCCCCAAGGGCGCGATTGAGGTGGTTGTTTGAACAACCACAAGCTTTCCGGGTGAGCTCCAGCTCCCCACCATACAGTCAGGTGTAGATTAACAGCCCCGGGGCTAAAAATCGTAGGGTCCACAACTAAAAAAAAAAAAAAACAAAAAAAAAACGCCTATATGCCTTACGGGGTAGTCAGAGCGTTAACGGCCGTAAACGGATATTAACACCACGTCTGACAAAAGCTTGAGGGTCAATCAGATAACTGTGTATCACTATAGTGACATGTTGTCAGCCCATCGCCTAAAATTGCAATACACATCCCTCGAGTTCCTTAGTCGGCTCTTACGACACCCATGGGTAAGAAATAGGGTGATGCCTAAGCCGGCATCACACGGCACCGTGTTATCCGATGGGATATATAGGGTATCCTGTGTTATTGTAGTAATTTCGTTTTTTATTATCATCACTAAAACTAAGAAAACACCAACACCTTAGATATGGCTTACTAAGCAAGCCACTTCTTGTATAGATCTTATTCCGTGACCAGTCCAGGCCGGTTTTTGTTTGTCGTCTTTGTTGCATCGCATTATACCTGCACACGTTACGCTCATCTACAATGTTTCATTGATAAGTACTAACCTTTTTTGTGGACACTTTTTTGTACTACCTACCTAATAAGAAAACAACCTGTTTACTTTAATTGATTTATATTATTTTTGTTGGTTTTAGTTGAAGAAATCAAATAAGTAAAACTATAACTGTAATATATTGTATGCATGCCATAACGTAATACTATAATACAAAGTGTTATTTAAGTTTCTCATGTAAGTGAGTCTAACTCTTTTTTGGGAAATAAATTTCTTAAACCGTAAACCGTATCAGCCCACATCCATCCACTACAGTGCAAACGCCTCTTCTCTATGCTGCCAGTCTTTGCGGTCCTGTGCTTAAATCGTTCATAGAGATCCCGTCGACTTGGTTATATCATCGGACCACCGGGCTGATGGTCTGCCGGTTGACCTTCTTACATCCTTGGCCATCACTCTATGACTGCTTTTGTCCACCGTCCGTCAAGCCTCCTTGAAAAATGTCCTGCCCATCTTCACCTGAATCTTGTGATTCTCTTTGCTACATATTCGAACTTCGTCCTACGTCGAATTTCGACGATTGGTACGCGATCAACGAGGGAGATGCTTAGCATAGCGCTCTATTAATCTTTGTGGTACGTCAATCTTTTACATGTTAAGCTTCGTGAGCGCCCATGTTTTGGTGCCATAGGTAACGATTGACCGGGACACCTTAAATTAACAACTGAACCACATCTGTTCAACAACTGAAAAAACACTAAAAAACATCTGAGCAACATCGGAACAACAACTAAATAACATCTAAACAACATCGGTACAAATACTGAACAACAACTGTACAACAGCTGAACAACATCTCATCAACAACTGAAAAACAACCTAATAAAACAACTGAACAACAACCGAACAATAAACGAACAATTACCGTCCGTGCAACAACATCTGACAAGTGCGGCGAAAGATGGCAATTTGAGTATTAGCAAAAAAAACATCGTTTCGTTTTTCAATTTTTATCGAAAGTAGAGCCTTCTCATTAAGACATTACGCTTCTGTTATTTCTACTAAACTGTAATTTCTTTAGGCAGAATACATAAACCAGGTCTTTATCAACTGTTTTCGAGTTTAAAATGCGAACATTATGAGACGAGTGTAGATTAATTCATACAATAACAGCCTCAACAGTCCACTGCTGGACATTGGTCTTTCCCCAGTTAGGGTATGGCCTAACTCTCGCAAGTGGTTTGATAAGCGCAGTACAAGAATATATTGCTTTCACAGGGAACGCCGCTGCCCATTCCCTGTATAAATTTACCCCTCAGTCGCTTTTTACGACACTCACATGTACTATTGTGGTGATGCTATTCCAAACCGGCATCACACGGCTAACATATATAACGACTAGATAACTTTGATAAAAAGGTTTGTTGCCAAAACAACAAAACTAGGACGGGAGCGAGAGGAAATAGGTAGTTAAGGTGAAATCAAAGAATAATAATATAAGGTAGATGGAATGCTGAGAATAAAATAAAGGAAAAAACATTCTACTATCCGACGTAAACGTTGTTTGATAGCAGTTTTTTGTTGAAATAGTTATAATAATTTACAAGTCCTATGAAATAATGCTTAAGTAGGACGCTACATTGTCTGAATAAAACTGGGGAAAATCAAGTGCCTAAGCACACATTTTTGTCACACAACGATTCGATAGTAAAAGCAGTCAGTTGCTATATAGTAAATATTTTTAAGTATGCAAACTATAATTTTTTTAATTATGGGATTAAATAAAATATAGGTAACTTATAATATTAATTAAGGGTTGAGCTCTATGTGTACTGTACCTTGTCTGAAGGTGCCTAGAATTATATTGCATACTATTAAAAAAAAAAACTTCCAAATCGAAGTACTTGTTCAGGTAAGAATATTGTTTGTGTAAAAAATCCTCTACCTTATTTTCATGATCAAAGGGTATAAGACAAATTGAGGGGGCGACCAACCTCGTGTATTGGGAAATAAAATTCCGCCGAATTTGTGAGGTTTGCGGATTGCTTCAGCAAATGATTTATAATGCATCTGTCTACTGGGGAATCTTGTTTTGGGGAGCTAACTTTGTTATATGAAAAAGAAAATTTCGTGAATTTGATTCCATATTTTTAAGTACTTATTTTTTATGAATGCTATCAAGGGGAGCTTATTTAACTGAAGTGGATATAAGTCAATTTATAGTTTTTCAGACAATGAACCAGGTGATTGTCCGTAAGAAAGATGACTAAGTGTTTTTAAAATAGTATTAGGCACAATTTAACTGGAGGTAGTTTTTGTCAATGTCAGGTAAGATTTGCAACCAAATAGCTATAAATTGTAAGATGAAGCTATGTTATCACTCTAAGATATCGTGATTCAGCTCAGGCGTGTGCAGCAACATGACACTCCATGTTTGTCCCTCATCAAGTGTCTAGGAGTAACAGAACACTACGGCAATTAGCTCCGCAGGCGAAGTGAGAACATGTCCTGAACTTAGAGCGCTGTCTTGAATTGCAGTGATACACACTAAACAGGGTGTAAGGAAAAGTACTGCGTTCCTTGCAAGGAATGGACCAGCCCATGAAACTGAAAAACTTTACCTAAGAAACATAGGTCAAAATATGAAAAAATTAGACCTCCCATACAAAGTGTAGCAGCCGGTTGTATGTGAGGTATATTTTTTATTATTTTTTCATTTATTGATCTATGTTCCTTGACGAAAGTTTTTCAGTTTCATGTTCATCCCTTAAAGAGAAAACAGTTCTTATATTTACACCCTATATAATGCAAATAGAACAACTTATGTTTGGTTTCATATTGGCAATATTCAGAAGATAAGTAATGCATACTGTAGCAATATTCATATATTCGAAAGAATGTTAACATTCAGCATACAAGTGCCAATCTTAAAGATCATAATTCGTACGTTTAGTCGCCAAAACACTTATGATACCTCACAGATAAGAATGAGTAGTCCATTTGGTCGTAATCCAAAGAGAAAAACAAGTTTATTGGAAAAAACTCGTATTTTTAATACAAAAAATAATACACAGACGTATATTCAAACAGCGGTGAATATCAAAAATCATTTCTATTTTTCTGACATCTTGTTTCGTCCTTATATACTATTCAAGGTTGAAAAAGTGTCACACAACAATTCCATTAAGGCTACATGTAGGTACTATACTACTCCTACGTCCCGGGAAATAGCCCGATTAGTCCCGAAACGAGACCAGGATAGAACTGAAGTACGACTGATACTTTGGAACTAATATGTTACTAATCCGTGTAATGCATGCGCTCCACATGAAAGTCCTGAAACGCGATATTGAAGTGTTTCCGCTAATTGCTATATATACAACTTCCAAATAAGTCCAGATGGAACCTCACGACCGTTGAGAAGCATACCAATGATGATGATCCGGATGGAACAGTTGTTCATTTTAAGTATTAGACCGGGTCTATCGCACCTGTTCTCTGGTCACAACACCGTAGCTACCCTTTTCCTCACAGTCGTCACTCGGCCTACTGGCCTCATCATTATTTCTCCTAAAGCTTTATTATGATATAGATTATCCACATTAAGGACACAAGGAATAACTGTGACCTACGATAAGTAATCTCCCGACAGTTGTGAAAAAAGTAACAGTTAAGTAAATGCCATCTGTTATTCCTCCACTGTTACTTTTCTCATCTATTCCAAACACGGGACTAAAATCACAAAAATGATCTGTGTAGTCCGGGAATACTTTTAACAAAAGAACAGTGTAACAGTAGGTGCCATTTTTATGCGTTTAAAAATGAGGGCCCATTAACCATCAGACAGGACGAAATTAAACTGATTCGGAATTAACGAAAAGAGTTATGATGCCGTTGCGCGAAAAATGAAGTTGAAATGTCGTACACTTTATTTCAAAACCAAAATGAGTTGGAATTCACAAACAGACAACGTTGATGGCCGAATCGTGTATTCATTGCTTTTGAGAGTGTAATTAGATTTTTCTACTTTGTTCTTGTCTGCTCTTTAGTTTTCCCAGTGGGTCTCAAACAATGCATGACTAGCTGCGATTTCTGAATAATTATTCTACTAAATGAAAATGAGAAAGTGTAAATAATGTTAGCGTCGGCTGGGTATTGAACTCAGGACCTGTATAGTGGTGGGAGGATACTCCACAAGTCTCGGATTAAATACCCAGCCGACGCTAAAAAAATAATCATAGTTTTATTTTTGAAATTAATGTAGCACTGTGAGTGCAAAATAAACCGATTTATACTGCTGATTGAGTAAGCACAACATCAACAGCTACGAAAGTACATTGTTGCACATGTGCCTTTTCATAATATTTTTTCAACTAACAATTTTTTGATTCATAGTATACTTCAATTTCTTTATTTTGAAACCTATGCATAAAATCTTCTAGCAAGGCTGTGTTGTAAACTCTAATGCTCACTTGAACTTCGACGCCTAGAGTTTAAGTGGGAAATCAATATTGAAACTATTAGTTGCACGTCTCGTATCGAAGCGAGATGTTTGTTCTCTAATGTTCTGGATTCTTATCTAGATACATGGTTTTATTCACGTTTCAAATTTGTTCATTCATTTTCTTCAGAATATATCGAATATGAAACAAAATACGTACCTAGTGTCACTAAAAATATAGATTTCATGTTAAAATATGTTTTTTTTTTTTAAATCCTTACTTAATAAGTAGGTAACTATATTTTTTGTAAAGGAAACTTTAAAAATTTCAAGCGCAGGAAGTTTATTCCCTTTCAATAGGTCATCGTCGGTCGTTATGCCTAATATTATTGGTTATCATCATGAATAAAAATACCTACTACATATTGCAATTGTACACAAAATATTATATAGAAAACACAATCATTGAGGACACTAGTCACGTAATAGGACAGTAATCAAAGGAATTGGGATATGTATCTTGAGTCATATCTGAGTCATAGCGCGGTGTACACGTGGCGCCTTAAACGTAGCTCTCTTCTTACTTTCTTCCTAGATTTTGTTAATGGAACTTACTCGTAGCATGGCCAATATATATTTTTTTTTGTTTGTATGATAAACTAAATTGATTTTGTATGATAAACTTGACACTGTTTGTAGGTACTATTATATTCATTTAATTATAATGCAATACGACTGTCTTTATAACGCTTTGGTTGATACTGTAATGTTATAAATTGATGAATAAACGAATTACGAATTATAAAATGCCAAACAAAAGTCACACCACCGCCGCCATCTAGCCTAAAATAGTTGCCATCTCTGGTTCTTAGTTATTTTGTTAGATGGCGTTCATACTATTACGTATTAGGCGTTGGTATTTCTTATTTATGTATGCATGTATTTATTTTATGTAGGTTTATATATTTTTATTTTATATGTAAAATTATTAAGTTCTTTGTATTTTGTTTATTTCTTCTTATGTATTATATAGCTACCTTTAGTGAAAACTTTACGTACGATTATATTTCGTTTTTTTTTGTATGGGCACCCGCTTTGACTCTTTCTGTTTATCTTTTGGTTGGACGGTAGAAATTACCGCGTGGCATTAGGCCTGACCTTTGTACTCTCTGTGCAATAAAGTTTAATAAATAAATAAATAAGAGTGAAATCTAACTAGTGACCGAAAGCGAAATATAAAGACGGGCTGGTGATAAGGAACAACTTTTCCCAAGGAACAAAGATTGAAATATGACAAAAATATTAATTTGATTCTCCAAAGTGACTCAAATGAGTTGATCGGATATTTTGTATGAAAAGTTCAATTTCTTTTCTCTTATTTAAAACTATTTTTCTGGGCGAAAGTTTCTCCTTATCACCCGCCCGTCTTGAGTTTACGCTATCGGTCCCAAATAAAAATTACTACATATAAGTAATGATAGAAAAAATTTAAAAGATTTCATTTTAAGGAGATTTCAAGCTTTTATTTCCGGTTTATTAAAAAGGTCAAAGGTAGATAAACAATGAAAACTACATACTATTCAACTTCATCATCTCCACGGGGTGACATCTTCAAATTGAAGTTTGAAGGACAGCAAAAGGAACCCCACTCGGTTTTGGGCTGCCTTTTTCAGTTATAAGTAGAAATAAATATCCTGTTTAATTCAAGCAGCGCCATTTAGCCCCAAACTAAGCAAAACTTGCACTATGGGAACTAAAGATAGCTGATATTAATACTAGCATACTTTTTATAACATGAATACTTTTTTATAAAGAAACACCCATACTTAGCACAAATATTTGAAATTGACTTAAAAATATTTTTGTCTTGTAGGGATCGAACCCACGACCCTTGGCGTAGCAGGCAGGGGAAGTATCCGCCACGCCATCGGGCCAGGCAAAAGTTGGTTGTAACGGAATCTAGTCTAGTCCCTTATGTCGTCTATTCATTCCTTCTGGGTCAGCCTAGTGACCTTTAACATGGTATTTAATAATAATAACACTTCATAGATAAGGTGTTAAATGAGCGTCATGCATAGGCACGATACGATAAAGGAGTTATACTTAATAATAATTGTATCGCACGGTAGTGTTTCTACAAGAAGTTTTAAAACAAATAATTCGTAAGTAGCACTAGATCACGTATAAAAACTACCAAAACGTTACAATAGAAAAGAAACAACTACTACGTGAACAAATTTTACATGGAAAGTGTCATCACCATTAACTCCTCCAGAGGGACACCTTAATAACGATTTTCGGAACTCCCATAAAGGTCCAAAATTTTCTCCCCTAATCGATGAAAGCTATCTCTCTGGTAAATTGGAGTTCTACAAATTGGATCGAACGTTCTGCGCGAGAAAGCCATTGAAAAATTATTTTAGAACAGGTATTTTCAAAACAGTCTGCAATAGTTAAATTTGAGGTTTTATGGTGTAAATAGTGGTTAGGTTTTCGTTGCTTGCTTGTTTGTCAATCCTAACTGTTACTGAATTAGAAACAGGTATCATTGATCAAGTAGGTGGGTTAGCTACCTAAGTACTTTAGTCAAAGCTTTAGTTTTTAAATCTGAAATAAGCAAGATATGATTTAGACTGATAAGAACACAAGTTATTGACATCGTAATTTTTTATGTCATATCCAATCAGATCCTGTTAAACCCTAATTCGTTTCAGAATTTAATATTCGGTGTGCATCTGAAACTTAATAGTTTCGTCTAAAAATGTATTCAATTTTTCTTGCCAAGAAAATTTTTTGTTCTGAACATTTGAGAGGTTGATAAACTTCTCAATTTTCTGAAAGGTCATGTTCAATCACGTGTAAGTGACTTGGATAGAAGGGTGTTAACTTTTTGTTTTTTGCTAAAGTAACCTCAAAATTCCTGCGAAATATGAAAGAAATAACCTCACATTTTAAGTTACTTATACAACTTATGAATTTGTAAAAGTGCTCGTATTTTTACTGTGGCACTAAACTATATTGTAATTCATCAATAAAAGAATGTGCTTAGGTATGATTATAAGTAAATGTTATACTTGTATAAGTGGTTGCACCTTAAGTTTTTCTTTCATTGATTATTAATATTTATTTATTCCTTTAACAATTTTATACAATTATGGAAATATAATTAAAAACTAAAATAAGATGAATACAATATAATAAGCAAAAAATAAATTAAAATAAATGTCAGAGAGTACAAATTAATAAATTAAAAGTTACATTTCAAATATGTCTTCCGAAGTGATGGCCAATTGTATATTTCTAAAATGTCATGTAAAAATTCCTCTATATTATAGAAACACTTTTCCAAATAATATTGCAAAAGCGAATAATTTGGTATCATGTATTATTTTCAGGTAATTACTTAAACAATGGAACATTGTTACTGCTTGGTACCTAACACTGTCTAACTACTTGAAGCTTAGGAGCAATTTCATATGGTAGATCTTTTCTATGAGTCGCTACTCGTTTCGCAACATCTTCAGGACATTTAAACCTGTCTGGTCTTTTTAATAAGTCGGTCAGTACACCTAAAATAAAAAGTCTTGGTACTGTCAACGGTAATATTTTATGGTCTTTAAAATGTTCTTTACATGACATTGATTGAGGTATCTGTACCATAGTCCAAATAGCCCTTTTTTGAATAATAAACGCTTTATTAACATTATATGCGTAATAATTACCCCAAAAATTTTATACTGTCCCGGAGGTATGACTTTACCAGATTATTCTGTTAATAGGAACTACAAAGACATAAACCCTGACCTTAATTTTCCAGGCTTAACTGGTTATGCTGTAAGGACCATCTGTCTCTCCAGGAGGCTACAAATTTACCTTCAGACAAAGACGTATTTCCTAATGAATCTGATTAACCTTGCCATCAAACTGCGGTGGTCTTAAGTTGTGACGGTTTGTTCACACTTAAACAATTCAAGGAGACGTTGACAATTACACTTCTTTCAAAAATATAAGTACGTACCAGTTTTAAAGGTGAAATTCATTCTGCAAAGGCTGTGACGATTGACAGTCGACATCTATAAGGTACGTTCTATCTTCATTTTCATTTTTTCTTTCAGAAACAATTCAAAAATTAATAATCTAAGTATATCGTTATTTAAAAAATTATATTGGTCTGGTCGCGCTGACGATTGATCATGCCAGCAATTTTTATTTATTATACTTTTTTGCACAAAAAGTACAACGGGCAGGTGTAATGCGGTAATGCCACGCGGCATTCTATACTGGCCAACCAAAAGATATACAGAAAGAGTCAACGTTGCCCATACATAAAAAAAATATAAAGATCATAGTATGATCTTTATATTTTTTTTTATGTATGGGCAAAGCTACCTCAAGTGAGAACTTTACGTATTACGTAAAGTTCTCACTTGAGGTAGCTTTAAGGAGATAGCATAAATAAGAATAAACAAAAATACAAAGACCTTAATAACATAACAAAATAGAATTACAAAAACCTACATAAAATAAATACATGCATATAATGAATAAGAGCTAATATCACGAACTACCTACTATTTTAGTTCATCTCTACTAGCATGCTACTGCTGGACCAAATGCAAATGCGGCTCGACATAAATCTACAATTTCAAGCGCACGCGACGGCATAACTTACAAGTTATGGGACTTCTGTGACAAGTGCCACTTGATTTATCCCTGGGCCGGTGACACGGGGACGTAATGTGGGATTGCCGTACGCATCTTGATTGTAGTTTCCGTGATTGGAAGTTACATACTTTTGAATGGGTTTTCATACACACCGGAGTCCTGGTTTATGAAACCAATATTTGAGATCATCCCATGCATTCAACTTGTGAAGACTGTATGAGGATAGGCTATGTAAATAAGATCAGAATTCGTAATTTCCTTTTGTCTGACAGACGCATGCGTTACGGTGTGTTTAAAATAAGCAGCAACGGACAACAAGTGGGAGAACCGTCTTACTTAGCGAAGAAAAATATAGAGTTAATATCAGTGATATCCTAAAATTAAAACACTTTTGATAGTTTGATTTTTTATTTATATTTTATTAAACAAAAATTGGTACAATTTAGTAGTCGTACCCATCCTGTGATACACCAAATTAATTTGTTACCAGTTACACATGCATTCCATATTTTTTGTGGTCGTTTTTACAGTACGTTTACATGCAACGCGTTCTGAATGTGTGACTGAGAAGTACCCTCGCGTTGGTCGCGGTGGGTTTTGTTCACACGCCCTTACTGAGTTTTTATTTCCAAAGTTTTCATAGCTTGGGGCACGCTCGATTGGGTATAGATGGGCTGAAAATGCATTATTGCCTCGAGCTAGATTTCTAAAAATATAAAAAAAATATATATTCATATGGATGTTGTATTTTCTGTTTGTCTTTCTGACGCCAGGTGATTGATGTTTTTGACATGGATTATAAAGCTTTGCTTTGCAAGTTCGATCGACGAAAACATTCTCATTTTATTATCGACTTTTGTAATAAGTAATAATTATAATTAATATTCAACTCGATTGAAAAATCAATAACATTTCCCCACACAGTACACTTTGTTGTATTTGTTAAATGTGTTAAATTTCCGAAAGGAAATTTGAGATCATGGAAGTAAACTAAGTTGTTTGATGTATCATCAACAGAATATTTTATTAGAGTAACAGTTTTGTTTTGTGTCATAGTTGACAAACATAAATATAAAAATATATAGTGGCCAGGGTGTCTCAGTATTTACAAAAAGTATTTACAACACCTCCCCGTAATGGGGCACCCTGTACCTGTATAAAACTAAGATAAGACATATCAAAGATCACTATAAACAAACACACGATAACACAACACAAAATTAAAACTATACACAAACAAAAAAAAATTACATCAACCTGTATATACACTTAAACCTAGAGAACTATTTACATACCTAACCATGATCTGAATCCTAGCCTAAACCTAATGAACATGAAAATTTACAATGTTTGAGTTTTGGTAGAGGCTTGGTGAGGATGTCTGCGATCATGTTGTGTGTTGGTATGTATGTGATTATGTAGTCCTGTTCTGAGAGTAGGCGTATGAAGTGATGTCTAATGTCGATGTGTTTTGTGCGTGCATGGAATGTGTTGTTGCGAGTGAGTTTGATTGTGCTTTGGTTGTCTGTATGAATGGTGAGTGGCTGTATGACGTTGTAGACTTCTTTGATAAGTGTGCGGAGATAGATGGCCTCTTTGCAGGCTTCGCCTAGGGCCATGTATTCGGCCTCTGTGGTACTCAGTGCAGGGGTGCGCTGTTTCTTAGATTCCCAAGAGATGGCAGCACTGCACATCTTGAAAACGTACCCCGTGTATGAGCGTCTGTCTACTACGTTGCTGGCGTAGTCGGCGTCAGCATAGCCGGTTGGATAACCGTCACCATTTTTAAAGTTTAGTTTTAGGTCCTTAGTTGCTTTAAGATACTGTGGAGTACTGATTCGTTTGGCATAAGAAAATTTTTTTTGTTTAAACAATTAATCCATTTGACTTACCGAACCCTGAAATTGGTTCTATATTTCAAGACGGGACAAGAAACTTTTTCCAAAGACTTTACGACAATATAAAATGATAAATATACTAGGCTGGATGGGAAAAAGTAAATCAATTTTGAGTATTGTCAATTTTTTTTGAATTTTGGAAAATAAGAATATTGGAGTCATGAAGAAGCGGCTGAAGAGGCAAGAAAACAAGGAAAAAATGGAAGCAAATGTGATAGTTAGTTTTTGAAGTTGATGTTCATGGAAGAAGTAATGTGCGTTGAGCGATTGCAGAGACGTGAAGACCCCTGAAATGTGATGAGGAAGATGGAATGTCCTCGAATACAGCTTCAAGTTAAGTGGAAAATTCTTTATTTATATCGTAAATAGGGAAAATAAAAATGCAGTTTTCTTCTAGTTATAGCGCGTCTACTAGATAGTTATAATAGTGTAGGGAGGTATCGGGAGTGACCTGTCAACCCTCTTGGGAGGTCAATGGTACTCTGTTATTGAATCTGACTTGATTTCTTATTTCCTTTAAACCTTTTCACCTTTGATTTGCTTTCCTTTCGAATTTAAATATAAATATAATTGTTGGTTTTCGAAGATTTAAGTTTATTTTGGAAATACAATTAGGATTATTCATTATTTTCCGAATATTGGGACTGTGACGGCTTTTGGCTAATATTTCTTAGGAATTAGAAGATAGTCACAGGTTAGGGGGGGATTCAAATTCCTTGTGTTTACTATGGGAATCTCAACTAATTTTGCCATTTAAGATTAACCGCGAAGACTCAAGAAAGCAAGGAAGTGTGGAAGTCAAGCCGACGTGCCGTTTTGAGGAGAAGAGGGGGTCTGACAACGTGCGCTCTCCGCCTGAATGCGGCCATCCAGCGTGTGGAGACACAGCCGAGGGTATACGCTTCTGTTCAAGACGCCGGTCGTGAGTGTTTCTAGGTTCCTTTTATTAATAGTTAGTTCTAATAATTATTAGCCGCGGATGCATAAGACCCCTGTGCGGGAGAATTCGTAGGGTATATACATCTTGGAAACTTCGGTTGTGAGTGTTTACATTGTCCCAATCGAGGGATGATACTTCTAAGTCTCCACCAGTGTTACAGACAGCTTGGAATGGCTGGTTGGAAAGGGGAGATTTAATTATAGAGATGGGCACATATACCAGGCATCTGTTGTTAGTATTTTAGAGTTTTCTATCAATAAACGGTATTATGCGTTTTATTCTCTGGAAAGAGACCTACGTTTAGTTTATAGTTCCGTTTTGTGCCAGTTTTGCACACACGGTTTATTTTTTTGTTTGTTGTGTGCCAGTTTTGCACACACGCTACTAACGTCCTATTTTATGTCGTTTTTATATGTACTTTATATGCGTCACATAATGTGCTGTTTTTGCTCCCACTTTACAAGCTTCTAACCATGTGCCGTTTTAGCACTCACTTGATACGTCGTACAATGTGCCGATTTTGCACTCATTTTACATGTTTTATCCATAGTGTCGTTTCTACACTAGTTTTACTTATAATCTCCTTAGTGCGGGTTTTGCACTGATCTTACTTTTTTCAAAATAGACATTTTGCGGAATGGACATTTTGCAGGCTGGACATTTTGCGAACTAGACATCTTGCGGAATGGACATTTTGCGAGCTAGACATTTTGCGGAATGGACATTTTGCGAGCTGGACATTTTGCGAGCTGGACATTTTGCGGAATGGACATTTTGCGAGCTGGACATTTTGCGGAATGGACATTATGCACCTAAAGGCTCTTGACACCTCAGATAACCGCTTTTTGGATGTATTATTTTTGACACTTAAGATAGCCGTTTTCCGGGGTATTCCAAATTATGACAGCTAGTTTAGATCTGACAGGAGCCAATCAAATGTGACATACTAATGATTTCTCCCTTTAACAAAGTGACATTGACTTTTGATGTCTGAGCATCTACTTCTATTTACAAATATGAAATTTGAATTTATGTCACTCTTTTTCTAAATTTTGACAATGGAATTTACAACTTCGATTGATCATGTCACGATCGATTCATTTATTGTCTAACCTTTGTGAGAGTAACTAGTGAGTGTTTTTCTATTATAAAGAAGAAATGTAAGTTAGCCTTTTGATTTATTTTAGATTATAAGATTTTGATTTAGGTTTTGAATTATTAGTTTACTATACTGAAGTTTTCTTTTTCCAAATTGGGCTCGGGGATAATTTTATAAATTCAGGATAGATGGTTCAGCATGAAAGGTTTTGATTTTACGTCTTTCATTTAGGAGTTTTATGAATGATGATGCTTGAACGCTTGCATGTTTGAATGTCTGTGTGTAATAGTTAGGGGTAGTTAGTCTATACTTACAATAACGCCAAAGCTTTCTTACTTTTAGCTAGGACTACCTTTTACTAAATTCATAAATTCAATCAACCTTAAGCTCAATAAACTTTATTATAAAACAACGATAAATTAAAAACAGTTTAATCTTCCAAATGATAAATAAAAGATAATTCTTAATTAGTTAAATTAAAGAATGGGACGATCTAAATTTCTAGTAGTTTAAATATAAAATTTTATTAACCTGTGTGCGTAATCCGTGGTTGCCACGTGCGTACAGAGGTTGATTGGGGCAATGGAGTAGGCATGTACATTCTACACCTGATCTCGAACCAGGGGTATATGGTGGTGTTAGTGGACACAAACTCTAGTATCACAAGATTAGCTCCTAGGTTCTTGGTTTGTTGTTGCAACCAGATACACCTACAGTTATCTAGTACAGACTGTCCAGTGTTGGGGTAAGTTGCTTCCCTGCCCTGGTGCACGTAGTGGGAAGCGATGATGCCTCAACAAATACATACATCTCCAAGGGTATGGCCCCCCGCTCATTACTCTATTGTTCGCCTTCTGGGTTTCTAAACAATGATTGTCCCCAAAATACCTTTTGGCCTTAGGTTATGTGGTTGCTCAGTCTCTGGACTTTGAGCTAGCTAGGCAGGTAGATAGGTAGAATACGGGTTGGATGGTCACGGGGATTAGCCCCGGGGTTACCATGAACCGGGTCTTTCTGGACCTGGTTCCCCAACCTAGACTCCTTTTAACTTGCTTCCTAGTGAAGCGTGATTAGCTTTGGTAGTTTCCTCATTATTAGGAATATTTGACTTTTTGGCTTTTAACTACAGTATCCTGAGCGTCGTGTAACCTCAAAATTCTTTGGGTTGTTTAGGTATATCGTATGAGAGTGTCCAGGCTACTTTGGACGGTGGTGTAGGTTGGAAGGTGAGCCCCGTACTCCTGTAGAATCCACCATTCAACATAAAATGTTCTCTTTCTCTACATCTCAAGTAAAACACTGCTCCACTTCGTAAGGATCTATGAGTTACTATTATTATCACAACGTATTCCTAACTTCTTTGACGATCACATACATATTTGGCCATATTATTATGGATGCAGCAAGAGCTGAATCGTTACAATGGTGCCGTGACCAGGATTTCGGAGTCGCAAGTGAGCGGTGTATTTTTGAGATGTTAGGGAAAGACAACTAGGAAAACTTAGGTATGGCGTATATGTCCTCATGCTAGTTTTTGTTTGTTTCAGAACAAATATTAAATATTTTGAAAAATTAAAAGTATTAAATAATAAACATGAAAAAGTTTAAAATAAGTTTAGAAGGAAATATTGCATCTGGAAAGTCGTCATTACTAAATAGCCTTGACCTACATAAGGATATTACCGTTTTGAGAGAACCTATCGAGAAGTGGCAAAATGTTGAAGGAACCAATTTATTTAAGGTGTTTTCGGAGGATAGGGAACGATGGAGTTTCACCTTCCAAAGCTATGTACTTTTGACAATGCTAGAGAATCACCAAAGACCTGTAAACACTAAGTATAGAGTAATGGAGAGGAGCGTCTTCTCTGCTAAGAATTGCTTCATAAAAACGCTTGCCCTAGAAAAGTGTTTAAATCTTGTTGAGAGAACAATTTTAGATCAATGGTATGATTTTGCCTGTGAAAGGGCTTGGGTCCAAGAAGATTTAGTAGTTTATCTGAAGACTACTCCAGAGATAGCTTTGCAAAGAATTGCAACAAGGGGGAGAAAAGGTGAAGAGTCGTTAACCTTGTCTTATCTAAAACAAATACATGAGGCCCATGAAGAATGGTTGCTAGAAGGAGGAATGAATGGAGGAACTAATTATACAAAAGTAGAAATAATAGATGGGGATCAAAATGAATCGGAAGTTTTAAAGAACTTCCTAAAGATAATTAAAATATTAGAAGATTCCAAGGAAAATATTAAATTCTAATATGAAGAATAGATTTTTTTAATTGTTACAGTTAATTCAATAAAAAGAGTTATAGATATGCCCAAAAGATCGAAAAGAACTATCGTTGGTAAACAAGATCAGATTGAGATGGATGACCTCCCGCAAGAGATAGAGATGCCCGGAGAACAGGCAGGAGGTTCACAACAAATTATTGAGCCCCAAGTAGGAAGATCCCAAGAACAGGCAGAGATACCACAACAAACTGATGAATTGTCACAGGAAGGCTCTTCTCATGCACAGAGGGAAGTTTCTCAACGCATTGTCGCGAGAGGACGTAGAGGGAGGAACCTTTTCCAATTTATGCGGTCCACTATTGGTCGTTTATCGAGCAAGGTTAGCGAACTGGAACGCAGGCTTAATGAAGGGAAGGAAAACCAAGAACAAGAAGAGATGCCAAGGAACATTGTGGAACCTGTGATCGTCTATCAAGCGTCTGAAGCAAAATTGGAAAGACCAAAATACCCGGGGAAGATAGATATGCACCCGGTAACATTCATCGAGGATCTGTTTGCTTACTTGAATAGAATTTCAAGAAAGGACCAGGTTATTGAGGAGATTATAGCTTGCCTGGAAGGGGAAGTCCGTAAATGGGCAAGGATCTATAAAGATAGATGGATAACTGAAGAGGACTTCAAGAAAGATTTTCTTGAGTCATTCTGGTCTGAGACAGAACAAAATCAACTTCGCCGATCAATTGTCTGCGGTACTTGGAATGAGAAGAGAGAACCCTCAATGATGAGATACTTCATAAGTTTGGCCAGTCAGGCTAAAATGTTGGCAAGAGCTATTCCTGAGGATCAATTGGTGGCTGATCTAATGAACCACTTCCCGATAGAAATACAATATGTTTGGAGACAAAGGAAATCTGGAAGGATTATACAAGCAGCTGAGTTTCTTAGGGAACTTGATGACGTGGGACGTCAGTGTAAATCCCATGTGGAGGTTTCAATTAATCCCCAAGGAGGATTTAAGCGTATAGCAGGTACAACTCAAGACAAGACTCAACCAGGAGGCAAAAGAACAAAATTGTCGAACCATATTGTGATTCAAGATGAGGATGAACAGGAGGTGGAATCCGGACTTAAAAACACAGATTTAAACTAGACGCAGCTGGATCTATAGCCTCGGAGTCAGCTGGAATTGGGGGAGGCAGCAAGGAATACTTTGCAGTTAACTACTTGATCAAATATGGATGGAAGCCTGGAGACGGATTGGGAAAATCAAGACGAGGAAGGCGTCATCCAATTGAAATTAATAAGGATAGGGTAGGGAATATTAAGTGTGGCTTCGGGTATCTAGAGTCTAATGAAGTTAGGCCTTATACTGAATTAAAAGAGTTTATAAAAGGTAGTGTCGAAAATTATCTGAGTGTTTTTAATATAAATAATTCCCTATTTACAGAAGATTTAGGAGAATCAGATCAAAACTTTATTACACAAAGGAATGTTAGGATCACAGCTGAAGTAGAAGTTAAATTCTTGGGGGAGGGTTTTGCAGCATTAGTTGATACGGGTAGCGAAATAACTTGTATAGCAGAGGATTTCTTTTTCAAGTTAGATACGATCCAAAACCTGGCCAAACTCCCAATAAAACCTATGTTCATAAAAGGGGCAGTAGGGCAGAAAAGCTTAAAAATAAGCTATTTAACTAGTGTAACCTTGGAAATTGGGGGTTGTGAATTTGAGATTGGAATGTTGGTTATTCCCAAATTGACTAAAAATATAATTCTTGGATTTGACTGGTTAGTAGCAAATGAAGCCAAAATTGACTTAGCGGATCCAAAGGCATTAATCTTAGACTCAGGGGGAGGCAATAAGACTGTTGTACCATTCTTAGAAAAGGAGTACGAGGATTCTCCAGGGGTGAATCTTCTGAAAGAAATACTTAAAAAGGAAAGTAAAACAGATGAGTCGAGTAATTATAGAAATAAAGTTAAATTGGGAATGGAGATCTCGTCCAAACAAAAATTTTCGTTGCTTAAAATTTTGGAAAAACACAAAGCGGTGTTTTCGCCAAAGCTAGGAAGGGCTAATTGTTACGTTCATGAGATTAAAATGGAAACAACAACACCAAGAATTAATAGGACTTATCCAATCCCCTACGCTTATAGAACAAAGGTTGAGGATAAGATTAATGAAATGGTTGAGATGGGGATTATTTCAAGAGCGTCAACCCCGTATTGTAGTCCGTTAACCTTTGCTATGAAATCGGATGGCTCGGTTCGTATCCTCTTAGATGCGAGAGAAATAAATAAATTCATGATTGCAGAATCGGAAGCGCCACCACTTCAGATTGATGTTTTAAATGCTTTCCATGGGGTGAAATTTATTACGATCTTAGACTTAAATAGTGCGTACTTCCAAATTCCTATTTCGGAAAATAGTAAGAAATACACAGGATTTACAGTAAATGGGAAGTCTTATGTCTATAACGTTTTACCCCAAGGGTTGAAAACTTCGGTTGGAAGTTTCAGTAGGGCTATGGACAGGATTCTTGGGTTAGAAGTTAGGGGGTTTTGCGTCAATTATCTTGATGATCTGGCTATTTTGACAGCAGGGACCTGGAACGAGCATCTTCTTCATATAGATGAAGTCTTAAATAGGTTAGAGTTAGCTGGTATGACCTGTAACATAGAAAAATGCAAGTTTGTTTGTGAAGAGGTTAAGATGCTGGGACATATAGTTTCGATAGATGGGATTAGGACTGACCCGGCTAAAGTAGAAGCGATTCAAAAGTTTCCAGAACCTAAGAAGATTAAACAATTAAGAGCCTTTTTAGGATTATGTAACTACTATCGAAAGTTTATTCCTAACTATAGCCTTTTAACAATCCCTCTTAATAACCTTTTACGTAAAGAGCAAAGATGGAAGTGGGGTCAAGAGGAACAATCAGCTATGGATGACTTAAAGCAAGAATTCTTGTCAACTATTCTACTACACCATCCAGATCAAAATAGAGAATATCATTTACAAGTAGATAGTTCCGGAATAGGGATTGGTGGAGTTCTATATCAAATTGATGATGAGGGAAATATGAAGGTCCTCGGGTTTTGTAGCAGAGCTTTACGTGGGCCAGAGTTGAGATGGACAGTTACTGAACAGGAACTGTGGGCTATAATTTACAATTTGAAAAAATTTGAGACTTATTTAAGGGGAGTACCGGTAATTATTAAGACTGATCATAAGCCATTAATATTTATTAAAAATGTTAAATTGTTTAATGCTCGCGTAACTAGATGGATCATATTCTTAGAACATTTTAACTATAAAATTGAACACATTAAAGGAGCGGAGAATATAATACCGGATATACTTTCGAGATATCCTATAGGGGGAATCATCCAGGAAGAAAGAGTGAAATGTCCAAATATTATGTATATGGGAGTATCATCAAGCAGAACTATAAGAGAAAAATTAGAACGCATGAATGAATATCAAATGATGGATAATATTATTAGGAATATTAGGCAACGGGTTTTAGAGCCAAATGAATTGGGGGAGGATCGGTTGGGTAGAATCGCATCCAGATGCTCTTTGATTGATGGAATTCTGTACTATGACCCACCTAACGTTGATCATCGGGTAGTTTTCTCACCAGAAGTCCTATGGGAGGAGATATGTAGGCAAGTGCATATTGAGATGGGACATATAGGTGTCTATAAAACTTATCATTATATTAGACAACGGTTCTATTGGATTGGAATGAAAGCAACAGTTAAATCCGTTATACGGAAATGCAGAGTTTGTCAACTATCAAAGGACGATCCTATTAAACATGTTGGACCGTGTAATTCTATTATTACGGAAAGGATAGGGGATCTCGTAATGGGAGACCTATATGGACCACTACCTAAATCTCAATCGAGATATTCTTATATCTTTGTATTACAGGACTCATTTAGTAAATACATTAAATTGTATGGATTGAGCCGGGCCACCTCCAGAGCAGTTTTAAAGAAAATGAAGGAATTTTCCAGGATCATCAAGCCCAAAGTAGTAATGACTGACAATGGAAGACAGTTTATTAGTACAATTTGGAAAACTGGACTTAGAGAAATGGGAATTCGTGCACTTTACACTTCGATCAGAAATCCTAGACCAAATACTACAGAAAGGGTGAATAAAGAGTTATCCAAGTATTTTCGGATCTATTGTCATCATAACCATAAAGGCTGGTTCAAGATTTTGGGAGATGTTGAAGAATTATATAACAACACGTATCATCATTCCACTAAGTATTCTCCTAAAGAAATAGTTTTTGGGAGCTCGGCCAGGTTAACCATTGATCGGTTTCTACCTCGATTTGAAAACGCCAGGGATGTTGAGACTATTAGGGAAGAGGTTAAGGAAAATTTAAGGCAGGCGGGACAAATTAGAAGGGAATTTTATAATAGGACACATCGATTGATAGAATTTCAAGTGGGAGATTTAGTGAAGATTCGAAAATTGAATAAATCTGATACTAGGAAATCTTTATTCAAAAAGTTTAAGCTTAGATTCGAGGGGCCCTATAGAGTTTTAATCAGGAAACCTGGGAATGTTTATGTTTTAGTTGATCCAGATGGGTTAAATGTTCGTGGGACTTTTAGTGCAATACATTTAGCTCGCTATTATGTATAGAGTGATTCATTTAACATTATTAGTGATTGAATTAAATATTTAATATTTGTTATTTCTTCGAATGTGATTAAAGTTTATAAAAAAAAAAAAAAAAAAAAAAAAAAAAAAAAAAAAAAAAAAATTTTTGTTTAATTTTTATGATAAACGATTAGTTCTCTTTAAGGTAGGAGATTTTAATTCTATAGGTATAGAACTAAAATCTGGGGGAGGATTGTGGAGTACTGATTCGTTTGGCATAAGAAAATTTTTTTTGTTTAAACAATTAATCCATTTGACTTACCGAACCCTGAAATTGGTTCTATATTTCAAGACGGGACAAGAAACTTTTTCCAAAGACTTTACGACAATATAAAATGATAAATATACTAGGCTGGATGGGAAAAAGTAAATCAATTTTGAGTATTGTCAATTTTTTTTGAATTTTGGAAAATAAGAATATTGGAGTCATGAAGAAGCGGCTGAAGAGGCAAGAAAACAAGGAAAAAATGGAAGCAAATGTGATAGTTAGTTTTTGAAGTTGATGTTCATGGAAGAAGTAATGTGCGTTGAGCGATTGCAGAGACGTGAAGACCCCTGAAATGTGATGAGGAAGATGGAATGTCCTCGAATACAGCTTCAAGTTAAGTGGAAAATTCTTTATTTATATCGTAAATAGGGAAAATAAAAATGCAGTTTTCTTCTAGTTATAGCGCGTCTACTAGATAGTTATAATAGTGTAGGGAGGTATCGGGAGTGACCTGTCAACCCTCTTGGGAGGTCAATGGTACTCTGTTATTGAATCTGACTTGATTTCTTATTTCCTTTAAACCTTTTCACCTTTGATTTGCTTTCCTTTCGAATTTAAATATAAATATAATTGTTGGTTTTCGAAGATTTAAGTTTATTTTGGAAATACAATTAGGATTATTCATTATTTTCCGAATATTGGGACTGTGACGGCTTTTGGCTAATATTTCTTAGGAATTAGAAGATAGTCACAGGTTAGGGGGGGGATTCAAATTCCTTGTGTTTACTATGGGAATCTCAACTAATTTTGCCATTTAAGATTAACCGCGAAGACTCAAGAAAGCAAGGAAGTGTGGAAGTCAAGCCGACGTGCCGTTTTGAGGAGAAGAGGGGGTCTGACAACGTGCGCTCTCCGCCTGAATGCGGCCATCCAGCGTGTGGAGACACAGCCGAGGGTATACGCTTCTGTTCAAGACGCCGGTCGTGAGTGTTTCTAGGTTCCTTTTATTAATAGTTAGTTCTAATAATTATTAGCCGCGGATGCATAAGACCCCTGTGCGGGAGAATTCGTAGGGTATATACATCTTGGAAACTTCGGTTGTGAGTGTTTACATTGTCCCAATCGAGGGATGATACTTCTAAGTCTCCACCAGTGTTACAGACAGCTTGGAATGGCTGGTTGGAAAGGGGAGATTTAATTATAGAGATGGGCACATATACCAGGCATCTGTTGTTAGTATTTTAGAGTTTTCTATCAATAAACGGTATTATGCGTTTTATTCTCTGGAAAGAGACCTACGTTTAGTTTATAGTTCCGTTTTGTGCCAGTTTTGCACACACGGTTTATTTTTTTGTTTGTTGTGTGCCAGTTTTGCACACACGCTACTAACGTCCTATTTTATGTCGTTTTTATATGTACTTTATATGCGTCACATAATGTGCTGTTTTTGCTCCCACTTTACAAGCTTCTAACCATGTGCCGTTTTAGCACTCACTTGATACGTCGTACAATGTGCCGATTTTGCACTCATTTTACATGTTTTATCCATAGTGTCGTTTCTACACTAGTTTTACTTATAATCTCCTTAGTGCGGGTTTTGCACTGATCTTACTTTTTTCAAAATAGACATTTTGCGGAATGGACATTTTGCAGGCTGGACATTTTGCGAACTAGACATCTTGCGGAATGGACATTTTGCGAGCTAGACATTTTGCGGAATGGACATTTTGCGAGCTGGACATTTTGCGAGCTGGACATTTTGCGGAATGGACATTTTGCGAGCTGGACATTTTGCGGAATGGACATTATGCACCTAAAGGCTCTTGACACCTCAGATAACCGCTTTTTGGATGTATTATTTTTGACACTTAAGATAGCCGTTTTCCGGGGTATTCCAAATTATGACAGCTAGTTTAGATCTGACAGGAGCCAATCAAATGTGACATACTAATGATTTCTCCCTTTAACAAAGTGACATTGACTTTTGATGTCTGAGCATCTACTTCTATTTACAAATATGAAATTTGAATTTATGTCACTCTTTTTCTAAATTTTGACAATGGAATTTACAACTTCGATTGATCATGTCACGATCGATTCATTTATTGTCTAACCTTTGTGAGAGTAACTAGTGAGTGTTTTTCTATTATAAAGAAGAAATGTAAGTTAGCCTTTTGATTTATTTTAGATTATAAGATTTTGATTTAGGTTTTGAATTATTAGTTTACTATACTGAAGTTTTCTTTTTCCAAATTGGGCTCGGGGATAATTTTATAAATTCAGGATAGATGGTTCAGCATGAAAGGTTTTGATTTTACGTCTTTCATTTAGGAGTTTTATGAATGATGATGCTTGAACGCTTGCATGTTTGAATGTCTGTGTGTAATAGTTAGGGGTAGTTAGTCTATACTTACAATAACGCCAAAGCTTTCTTACTTTTAGCTAGGACTACCTTTTACTAAATTCATAAATTCAATCAACCTTAAGCTCAATAAACTTTATTATAAAACAACGATAAATTAAAAACAGTTTAATCTTCCAAATGATAAATAAAAGATAATTCTTAATTAGTTAAATTAAAGAATGGGACGATCTAAATTTCTAGTAGTTTAAATATAAAATTTTATTAACCTGTGTGCGTAATCCGTGGTTGCCACGTGCGTACAGAGGTTGATTGGGGCAATGGAGTAGGCATGTACATTCTACACCTGATCTCGAACCAGGGGTATATGGTGGTGTTAGTGGACACAAACTCTAGTATCACAAGATTAGCTCCTAGGTTCTTGGTTTGTTGTTGCAACCAGATACACCTACAGTTATCTAGTACAGACTGTCCAGTGTTGGGGTAAGTTGCTTCCCTGCCCTGGTGCACGTAGTGGGAAGCGATGATGCCTCAACAAATACATACATCTCCAAGGGTATGGCCCCCCGCTCATTACTCTATTGTTCGCCTTCTGGGTTTCTAAACAATGATTGTCCCCAAAATACCTTTTGGCCTTAGGTTATGTGGTTGCTCAGTCTCTGGACTTTGAGCTAGCTAGGCAGGTAGATAGGTAGAATACGGGTTGGATGGTCACGGGGATTAGCCCCGGGGTTACCATGAACCGGGTCTTTCTGGACCTGGTTCCCCAACCTAGACTCCTTTTAACTTGCTTCCTAGTGAAGCGTGATTAGCTTTGGTAGTTTCCTCATTATTAGGAATATTTGACTTTTTGGCTTTTAACTACAGTATCCTGAGCGTCGTGTAACCTCAAAATTCTTTGGGTTGTTTAGGTATATCGTATGAGAGTGTCCAGGCTACTTTGGACGGTGGTGTAGGTTGGAAGGTGAGCCCCGTACTCCTGTAGAATCCACCATTCAACATAAAATGTTCTCTTTCTCTACATCTCAAGTAAAACACTGCTCCACTTCGTAAGGATCTATGAGTTACTATTATTATCACAACGTATTCCTAACTTCTTTGACGATCACATACATATTTGGCCATATTATTATGGATGCAGCAAGAGCTGAATCGTTACAATACCTTAAAACTCGTTTGGCAGCTTTCCAATGCACCTCCCCGTAATGTCCATTGAACTGGCTCAGATAAGATACTGCATAGGATATATCTGGTCTTGTGCCTATTGCAATGTACATTAGAGAACCAATAAGCTGTTGGTATGGCAAATCGGGTTTCTCATCATCCTTATCAGGGATTGTGAGCTTCATACCTGGTTCCATGGGCGTTGAGACAGGGATGGCATCAGTCATACCAAACTTCTCTATCACTTTCTCGATATATTTGGTTTGATCGAGAGATATGTTGCCGGGTTTCTGGACAACACGCATTCCAAGACAGTCTTTGACAGGACCAAGGTCTTTGACCACAAATAGTTTCTTTAAGCCGAGCTTAAGGTCGTCCTTCATGCTGTCGTTACTACAGAAAATAAAGAAATCGTCGACGAATACAGCTACTACAAGTAGGTCGTTTCCGTCGCGTCTGTAGTACAGGCAATGCTCGTTAGAAGCTTGCTGCAGGTCAAGTTTTTTCATGGCTTCACAGACTTTCAAGTTCCATTGTCGTGGAGCTTGTTTAAGGCCATATAGAGCCTTTTTGAGTAGGCATACTTTGCCCTTTGGGTCAGTGGAGAAGCCGTCTGGCTGTTCCATATAAATTTCCTCATCGAGGTCCCCATTTAGAAATGCAGTTTCCACGTCTAGGTGGTCAACTTGAAGTCCACGTTGAGCCGCAAAAGCCAATAATAGTCGCACTGAAGACAGTCTAGCGACTGGTGCAAAAGTTTCACTGTAGTCAATCCCTGCTACTTGGGTGAAGCCTTTTGCTACTAGTCTGGCTTTGTATTTCGTTATTTGGCCACTAGTGTCCTTTTTTAGTTTAAATACCCATTTGCATTTAATCGTTTTTCTGCCGGAGGGTCTATCGACGAGAACCCAGGTTCCATTTTTTATTAGGGAATCGTATTCAGCATGCATAGCTTCTAACCACTTTTCCTTCTCTTCATGATCCGTTACTTCTTTAAAAGATTCGGGTTCCAGGTCTGAGGTGAGATATCCGAAGCGTTCAGGAGGATTCCTTACACGGACAGGGTATCTGCGTTCAGGTTCAGTAGGAACTTCAGGAAGAACGGGTTCATCTGGTTCAGAAGTAGCTGACAGATACTCTGGTGATGCCGGTTCAGCAGTCGCAGATGTATCTATTTGTGGTAGAGGCTGTGGCTGGGGTTCAGTGTTTTGAGGGGGTATTTCAGAGTTAGGACGTGGGACTGGAACATCTGAGATGAGAGGTGATGGAAGACTTGGCTGTTGTGTCGTAGGCGGTTGTGTTTCCTGTTGGTCTACTCTTGTATTAACAATTAAATCGTAAGTGAGACTGTTGTTAGGGGTGGTGGGTTGCTGTGGTTCAGTAACTCCAAGTTTGTCTTCAATAAAGACTACATCCCGTGACAATATGATCGCTCGTGGGTTGCGAGGATCTATAAGGCGATAGCCTTTAGTCTCAGTTGAGTATCCAACAAAAATGCAAGACTGGGTTTTCGAGTCCAGTTTGCTGCGTTTTTCTTTTGGAATAAAAGAATGCGCTTCACAGCCGAAAACACGTAGATGAGACACATCAAGTCGTTTTCCGTACCAAAGTTCGTCAGGTATTTTATTTTTTAAAGCTTGGGTGGGCGAAAGATTTTTTAGGTGAATTGCTGTATTTACTGCCTCACCCCAGTAAGCTTTTGGGAGCTTTGCGTCGTGCAACATTGCTCTGGCCTTTTCTACAATCGTCCGATTAACCCGTTCAGCGACGCCGTTTTGCTGAGGGTTGTAGGCTACAGAGGTCTGATGGATAATTCCATTCTCCCTTAAAAATGTAGACATCGGCCCGTTTACAAATTCACGACCGTTGTCGGAACGAAACTTTTTAATTTTTTCGTTTGTTTGGTTTTCTACAAGTTGTTTGAATTCGACAAACTTTGAAAACACTTCACTTTTTGACTTTAGCAAGTAGCCAAAAGTTTTGCGCGTAAAGTCATCTGTGAAAGTAAGTAAGTAGAGCGCGCCACCCCATGAATGTGTACTCATTGGTCCACAAAGGTCGGAATGAATGAGCTCACACTTTTTGAAAGACTTACTTTTCGACTTTTTGAATGGACTTTTTGCTAATTTTCCTTGAAGGCAAGGAATGCAGGTTTCATCTAAACCCGAACTATCTATTTGACAGTTTATGCCATTCGTTCTCTTTTTCAGAGTAGACATCGCTTTGACGTTGAGATGTCCGAGGCGTCTATGCCACAGAACAGCTGTTTCATTTCTGACATTTGTCAGCTGTGCTTGTTGTTGTGGCTCAGAAATATCTAATTTATACATGCCCTTATAATTTTGCCCTGTTGCTACTACTGTTCCCGAAATTTTGAGCCCTTTTTCGAGATAGATTTGAGCACCTTTACTAGTAAAAACTGTAGCATAGCCCTTCCCTGCCATAGAACTAACAGATAATAAATTAGCCGAAAGTTGTGGTACTAATAGGGCGTTAGAAATTTTGTCAATATTGCCGCTATTTACACAAATTGTACCTGTTCCTTCGCTTAAAATCTGCTGGTTGTTGGCTACGGTTACTGTGTCTGACTGGGGAGAAAAATTGCTGAATGATTGTATGTTATTGCACATATGAGATGTTGCGCCAGAATCTATGAACCAATGGGATGGGTTTTTGGAAGAATGAAAAGATGAATAAAGTGTAACATGTGTACTGAAATTAGCCTTATTCTTCTTTTTGCGGTTCCGGCACTCCGAGACGACGTGTCCATGTCGCTTGCAGAATGTGCACACATGCTTTGGGCGCGGGGGCACAGGCGTAGTCTTGGACGCAGGCGTAGGCTTCGATGTATACAGAGCACTGTCTTTCGTCGAGGTCGATGGCCGCTGGTCCTCCTTCAGTAACAATGTAGCTACGGAGTCCGAAGAGATTTTAGTTCCCGATCCTTCCAATGCCATTACCATAGGGTTATATTTTTCAGTCAAACCAGTTAACATTATAACTCCTACAAACTCATCATGGACGGGAGCCTTTATTTCCGCTAGTTGCTGCTGCGTGCTGCGGATTCCGTTAACATATTCGTCCATGCTAGTACAGTTCTCCAGTCTTGTATTGAAGAGTTTACGAAGTAGGTGCAGGCGCCGTAGAAGGCCGCTGTCAGCATAAGCTGCTTGTAGCTTTTCCCAGGTTTTCTTGGCGGTGGTGCAGCTCATTATCACAGGGTACACCGATGTTGCTACTGATAAGCATATTTTTGCCTTTGTTTTTGCATCAAGCCGCTTGAATTGCATGTCTCCAAGTTGCTGCATCATAAGTGCGGGACTTTCTATAAAATCCCACATGTCACTCACGACGAGTACGTTCTTCATCGAGAAACTCCAGCTGGTGAAGTTTCTGGCACCCTCCAGTTTCTCAATCGTGGGCACCCCAATCTGTTGTGCCATCGGGAGAGGCTGCTGTCCACTAGGTGTAGCTGTAGGTTGCGCTGGTGCCGGCAGTTGTCCTGCCGATGAAGGGTTTTGGGTGTCACCCTCCATAGCACTCGTACCAAATTATATATTCTTACACAACTTAGGTTAGAGGGGCTCTGGGCCCATAACCTGTTAAATTTCCGAAAGGAAATTTGAGATCATGGAAGTAAACTAAGTTGTTTGATGTATCATCAACAGAATATTTTATTAGAGTAACAGTTTTGTTTTGTGTCATAGTTGACAAACATAAATATGAAAATATATAGTGGCCAGGGTGTCTCAGTATTTACAAAAAGTATTTACAACAAAATGTTTACTTGTTGCTATGTTGCTTTTATCCAAAAACTAGAAATACTAAGTTTATTTCGTGAAATCTAGCGGTTGTGCCAGGTTCCCGTAATATTTCATCACTAAATTTTCTGCGCGTTTTCCTACCTACAAACTATTTCAAACTTGTTGCATCCTCTCATCTCTATGTAGAGGCTAGCCTCAAAGCAACCCCAAAACTTCTTAAGACAAATTTTATGCTTCTTGTGGCGTAAACGGCATGTTACATAAGAATTTTCGGGTTGATACAAACACAGTCTTAAACAAATAATGGTAAATCAGCCATTTGTTCAGTATACAATTTTAAAGATACTTCTTAGTTTTTTATTTTTATCGAATCATTTATCAATTTAGCCGTGTGATGCCGGCTTAGAATAGCATCTTCCCATTTCTTTCCCGTAGGAGTCGTAAGAGGCGACTAAGGAACTTGAGGGTGTGTTCTGCAATTTAAAGCGATGGGCTTAGAACCGTCACTATGGCGTGACACAATTTTCTGAATGATCCTTAAATATTTGTCAAACGAGGCGTAAATGTCCAATTTTGCGGCCGTTTACGCTCTGCCTACCTCACAAGGGATTATAAGTGTGATGTGTATAAAAATCAAGTGTAGGCTAGTAAGGTGAGTTTCGCCTTACATCAACCTTATTGGTGATTTGGCATGTTTACGTACCTAATAATATTTTGGCATATCTTGATACAGCTTAAAAGGAAAAAAATATAATAAAAAAATTACCAACTAAGTGCTAAGTACCTATATGAAAAGCTCCTACACATCTAGGAATGCCTTATAGCATTTGCTACACATGTTTTGATTTCATTAAAACTTGACCAATTGCCATCACCCCAAGTTTCCTAATATCTTTCAAGCATCTTCGGAGGTAGACTTAAGGTGCGTTTCCACTGGATGGGTGTAAAACAACTACTACAACAGCCACAACAGTCCACTACTAGACATATGCTTCTACCTATTAAGGGGTATTTGCCATGCTCACTACGCTTGGCAGGAGGATTGGCGAGCGCAGTGTAAGGTGTAATAAATGTTCACAGATAACACTGCTGCCCATTCCTCGGATTCATCTCTCAGTCGCTTTTTACGATACTCAGGGGTAGAAATGGGATGATGCTATCCTAAGCATCACACGGCCACAACATTCCTATTTAAAAACAAAGGCGTAGACGTAAGTAGTTTCGTACATTATTTATAATGAGTAAAATCTTTTATAAGATAAAAAAAAATTTATTGAAATAGGCATTTGTCTGCTATCTCATCAGATGGTAAGTGACGATACAGACGATGATGGTACATGCTTGCCTATATTATGATTATTCACATTAATCCAAGTACATAAGTACTCGTAATTCTGATTAGTTCTATTAATTGTGTGTGATAAGTTCAATGGAACAATGATAAGGTATGCCGTGTGATGCCTGCTTAGAATAGCATCACCCCATTTCTCTCCCGTGGGTGTCGTAAGAGGCAACTAAGGGACTCGAGGGTGTGTATTGCAATTTCAGGAGATGGGCTGACAACCTGCCACTATGGCGATACACAATTTTCCTGAAATATTTGTCAGACGTGGCGTAAATAGCCGTATTTCCGGCCATTTACGCATAGTCTACCCCGCAAGGGATAATAGGCGTGATATGTGTATATATGTGTCTGGAAACTAAGAACTAACGAACGTGGTTTGAACCCACATATATATATCATACTTAATACAGTATGTATCTATGTATGTATGATTAGTTCAAAATATAATGCCACATAAGTCTCTTTAGCGCAATGTGTGTACCAACACCTTTTTAGTGGAACTGGTTCACATAGAGTCAGACGCCGTCTAATTGAAGTTTCCCGGTGCACCTACAAACTTGAAAGCCTTCTGTATATTCAAGGCAGCTACTCTAGTTACATGAAGCAGAAGAAACAGAAGGTAGATGTGACGGGAACTTGTGCTAAGAAACTTCGATTTGGTAATAAAATGAAAAATATTGAAAGTGTTATTCCTGATAAAAAGACGTACGGTGGTCTTATTTGTGGTTGGTCTTATCTGTCAGACGTGGCGTATATGCCCGTTAATTAAGGCCGTTTACGCTTTGCCTACCCTGCGAATAATAACAGGCGTGATATGTGTGTGTGTGTGTGTGTGTCTTAAAAATTCTCTTATACAGCCCACGCGTTAAACCAGAGCCTCACTTTCGTGCACTAGTAGACATATTACCAATATTCACATTCGCAATTCTGTATTTCATGGAATCCAATTCGCTTACCCACGTTTTTTTGTATTTTTTAAACAATAAAAATATGTTATAAAATTTGTTAAACTCATTCTACCCGCAGAAATAATGTCACCCCACAACCACCATTCATAAAACATTGTCCACTAACATCTACCATAGTAGTAGAAAATGTTTCACTGCTTGATACAAATGGTAAGGCTACTCGTTGCGAATTCATGGATAATTCAGAGTGAAAAAATAGCTATACTAGGATTGCGCATACCAAAAGGACTATTGCATGCGTGATTTCAATTGCGAATAGTTAGAACACTGAGCTTTTACGCGCATGCTCTATGCGAATACAATTCGTGGGCTGTCACCCAACAGTCAGGCGCAGATTTCTCAATAAAAAAAACTCGCGTAGAAAACTACAGAACTAAAAAAAGGGAGCTGCTAGGGTGACTTTGTACTTACACGCGAATAGGAATAGGTTCTAGAAAATAAACTGAACGACTTCTATTTGCGATCCATGGACTCAAATAGCTGACCCAAATAACAAATGATCCAGTTCTTGTTGAAAACGTTTGCCAAATTGTTCAGTTATGAAAGACTAAGTAATACAATGATAGATGATAAAAATAAAGGATCAAGAGATAAAGTGGACCCCATATTTGTCATATAAGCATTTATAATTACATAAGTAAGTTACATTTATTTTAAAATTTTAAGCTTTTGCATATAGATTGAAGTATTGTCATTTTTGATACATAGTACCTTCTTATAATATTGAGTGTAGTTATTTGTAATATAGCAGTTTAAGAAAACCAATGAAACTGAAACATTGATGAAAGTGTAGTTTTAGCAAAGGAAAGCGACGATTCAAAGTATTTTCAACTTTCTTACTAGTTCTGTTTCCCAGCTTTTCCTAGTTTCGGTCTGGGGGGACAATTTGTACTAATTGCCACGTTACAAACAAACTTTAATGCGGAATAATTTACATTGAGTGCAAGTTCTTGTTCCCCGATGCAAGTAAAGGAGTTGTTATTGTGTTAATAATTCACAAGTCTACACAAGTTGCAGCTAGAGCGGGAACAATCGGAATTTTTTTTAAAACCGGGTTTGAGTTACGATTTTAAAGCTCTATTTCGTTTGCGGTAATTCCGATATGCGTAAAACAAAACCGTGACCGTTACCGTGTGATGCCGGCCTAGAATAGCATCACCCCATTTCTTACTCATGGGTGTCGTAAGAGGCGACTAAGGGACTCGAGGGTGTGTATTGCAATTTTAGGCGATGGGCTGACAACCTGTCACTATAGTGATACACAGCTATCTGATTGACCCTCAAACTTTTGTCAGACGTGGTGTTAATATCCGTTTTACGGCCGTTAACGCTCTGCCTACCCCGTAAGGGATATGGGCGTGATTTATGTATGTATGTATGTATGTATGTAAAACAAAATTTAGAAAACTATATGACACACAAAATTGTATACAATTCACGCTGGTTTTCTTTGCGGCGAAGGTAGAGCGTAACCAGTGGTAAAAAACAAAACGCCACGTCTAAAAACCATTTGAGCCTCTTTCAGAAAATTGTGTAGGTATCACCTATTTGACAGGTAGTCAGCCCATCAACTAAGATACTCATGTAACTCTCGTGTCCTTTAGTCGCTTTTAATGACAAAAATGGGGTGATGTTATTCTAAGCTGACATCATACGGCAATTATATTGGGGAAATGTGACAAATGACCAATACGGAAAATTCAGGACAGGTTGGTGATAAGAAACATGTCCATACAAATTAACTTGGTTGGCTGGTACATTTTGGCCTAAGTATTTTAAGAACAGTTGTTCCTTATCACCAGCCTGCCTCAAGTTTCTGGTATAGGTCTTGTGACCTATACCAAAAACTTGAGGCAGGTAAAATTCACCGTATATATATTTGATGTTAACTAAATTTTAAGTGGGGGACATAAGAAAATGCTTGTATGACAAAGTACCGTGTGCAAAGAAATTGCAGGTGGTAAAAAGGGTGTTCTTGAAGATATGGCACTGAGAAAATTTCAAATCTTTAAGGAAAACCTACATAACCATTTTGATTTTTCAAAATTTCTAGGGTTTTTCATTTATTTCAGAAAACCGAAATCGAAAAATCAGAAAGAACTTTCCGATATTCCGGTTTTTTGATGTTTCGGAATTCCTGTTTCCGTCTCTTAGTTGTAGCAAAAGGAAAACTCAACTAAGTTTCTGAAGCTTGTATATTTTGTGCAAGTTTATGCAACAAAGAGTTTGAAAGGATGTGTACGTTATGCCTTACTTTCTTTATTGTGCACCTTCATACGTATTTTATTCTCAGAAGGCTAATTTGGTTTTTAATAATACTGTAGAACTTTTCAACTTCCATCGTTATGAAATACTTAGGTACTTATACGTTACAAAATAATTACGACTGATGTGGCGCCGCAAAGGTTTGATTATTGGTAGGGCACTCACAAAGCTAATATTTATTACTTAGTGAATTTGTTCCTAGTCTGGTAAGGAAGGAGTTCGCAGGCTAGAACACTTAGTTTGCAAAAAGGATGGTGTAGGGCTTAAAAGGGCACGGTAAGCCATTGATCTCGGTTACTTTCTTTGATTACTTAGACGGCGGACGTCCTCTAGTAATAAGCAATTTGAAAACCTCCGATACCAGAGTTCATATAGTTGATGAACGACTCGGTATCCCACACAAAAATAAGACTGAAGTAGTTACATTTCAAGGAAAATTAATTTTTTGTTCATTGAAGTCTTAGTTTAATAGGATTTAATAGGGTTGTTTGTGTAACTAAAGACTGAATCCAATCATCATCATTCTGGCCTGTTTGTGGTTCATTCTTGTACATACTACTCTTTTCTTTTCTTAAAAAGTCTGAAGTACAATAAAAATCATAATTTAGGTCTTAAAATTAATACATTCTGATTATGTCTTCGCTCCATCTTAGACCCTGTCTCTGCCCTATGACCTAGACTATAGTCAAGAGCATACCCATCATTAATAAAATAAAAATTGTTTATGGAAACACAAAATTTCTTCGCCCTAGATTGGCATTTAACAAAAGTCTGTTTGAATAACTTTTTATTTAACTTGAAAAACATTTGCTCACGTATTTTCACGTTTCTTATCTCTGACGCATTTTTCAGCGCTTCTCGGTAATCCGTCTATCTGTAATCAGCTTGACGAAGCACCAGGGCTGAGGATTGGAGTAAATCTTGAGAAAAAAAATACAAATTTCATGAAAAACACAACGGTTTTAAGGTTTCGTATTTTTCTAGAAACCCTTATTATTTCTTCAACTCTGTCTGTCTGTCTGTTGGCACCGTTTTAAGGCGGATCTAGAGCCCAATGGCGCAGGCAAACAGGAAAAATTCCTGGCTGGACACGCTAGTCATCTGGAAACCAAATTATCAACTCGCGGCAATAAATACCTATAAAGGTTTTTTAGAATCAATAAGACCTAGTGTCTGACTCGCTTTTGGCCGGTTTTTATGAAATATTCTCCCTTCAGTCCCTTTCATTCGCGCTGCGCCAGAGAGAAACAGCCAATCATTTGGCGCTTAAATTTTCACGACATTTTACTGTTTCTCCGACATACAAACTAGAGAAATACCATTAAAATGTCTGATTTAGGTATTTGTACCAAAACAGGTATGTATCAAAATTTTTGCATATATTTTATTGTAACATTTTTAAAACCGTAGATATCATATTGAAAAATGTTTCAATATGATATAATAAAAAACTTGATTATTTTTCTATTTCAAAAAGTGATTCTCAACTAACAAAAATACAGGGAGCACAGCAACAAATCCAAAATAATACTGAGTTTTATCGCTGCTAAAGAACAGTGTTACTTACAGATATTCCATCAAAATATACATAGCTTAAGAGAAAAAAGAGATTTACTTGAATTGAGTTTACACGATCTGGATTTTGATATAATCTGTTTGACTGAAACATTTATCAAAAAAGGTCAGGAAAGTAATGTCAATTTAAAAGGTTTTAGTCCCTAGTCTAAGGTTTTAGTCTATCTGACAATTATTCTAGGCTTAGGCCGTACGCTCGCTTACGCGGTTTCACGGGATCCGCGCGGCGGTCTGACATCGCCGCCATTATTACCCGTCCAAATTTAGAAGGCGCATAGTGCCTAGATAGTTGTAATATGGCAAGTGTCGTCGTGTTCGTACGGGTTATATTATGTCGCGGGTTGCTGAAGCCGCGGCGCGGGTGACCGCAGGCCGCGTCACGGGGCGCCAATCTTGTGTTTTGTCAAATCTGGCCCGCGCGGGACGTCCCGCGCGTGAAACCGCGTGAGCGAGCGTACGGCCTTAAAAGTAGAGGTGGCTCATGTATCTTCTGTAAGCAAGGCATTGAAAATAGACCGATTCGTTTCATTAAAGAACTAGCCTCAATAAATACTTTTAGAGCATGTGGCATCGAAATTCCAAAACTTAAACTTTTAATAATTTGTATTCATAGAATACCGAACTCGAACCCTAAAATATTTTTATTTAAATCGGAAAAATTGATAACGAAATTACGAAGTAAAACTAAGAAAAAAATTGTAATAGCGGGTGATTTCAACATTGACTTATTTAAATCATCAGAAGCCCTAACGGAACTCAACAGAATAACGCAAAATTATAATTTAAATATCCACATTACCGAAACAACTAGACAAAAAAGTTGTCTTGACCAAATATTAAGTAATATCCCAGACGCAAAAGCTCAAGTCTTGGAATTATATTTATCTGACCACGATAAAGCACAAGTTTTGTCAGTACCCGTTGAATGTAACAACTTTCTGCAAAAAAGTTATTACACAAATAAAAGAGACTTCTGTCCCGAAAATATGTCGAAGTTCTTAAATTGTATTAAAAATTTGTCGTGGCTTGAAGTATATGATGAAAAAACGGATTTGAACGAAGCATTCAACAGTTTTCATGACATCTTTGTTCTTTTTTTCGATCTTTGCTTTCCAAAAGTAAGAATAAAGATAACAAACAGACGACGGCGCCCACGGTGGATTACAAAAGGGATACGAAAAGCAGCAAAAACTAAACGTATATTACGATATAATTATTATCAAACTAATAAAAGACACGATCTACTGAGATACAATAAATATAATAAGCTACTAAAAAAATGTATAATAACTTCCAAGAAAGCTGAAAATGAGGCACGCATTTGCAACGCAAAAAATATTGCCAAGGCCTCATGGGATGTTATAAAAGATGAGCAAGCAAATTCTAAGCAAAAAACTTTTATTGATAAAATAATCCATGAAAATAAAATAATTGACAATCCGACAAATATTGCTGATGCCCTGAACGATTATTTTGCAATTAAGGATACGCTAGATAACAATAAACCCTACAGTTACAAACTAAATCATAATTATCACAGTATGTTTCTTTTTCCAGTAAGCCCTGTGGAAATAGAAAAAGTAATAAATTCATTGAATAATACCCCATCAGTAGGAAATGACAATCTATCAACTAAAGTAATTAAATTAAGTAAACACTTGATATCTCATGTACTAGCTCACATTATAAATCTTAGCTTTCAACAAGGAATATTTCCTGACCGATTAAAAACATCAATCATAAAACCAATTTATAAAAATAAGGGAGATAGGATCGAACCTAATAATTATAGACCCATTGCGTTGATCCCAGTGATGGCTAAGATTTTTGAAAAGTGCATGCATAGTAGAATTATGTCTTTTTTAAGTAAATATAATATTTTATGTGACGAACAGCACGGCTTTCAAAAGGGTAAATCGACAACACTAGCGGCATTTAAATTAATTAATGAAATTATCGACAGCGTTGACAAAAAAATCTGCACTTCAGCTCTTTTCTTTGACATGTCGAAAGCGTTCGACTATGTTTCACATAGCCTGCTACTAAAAAAGTGTCAAGAGTATGGCATACGAGGACGTGCTCATGACTGGTTGAAGAGCTATTTAAGCAACAGACACCAAAAAGTAGAAATCATAAATGTCAATCGAAAGGGTGAGGAAGTAGTCTACCATTCACAATCAACAGAAAAAATTGTCGGTGTACCTCAGGGAACCATACTTGGTCCTCTGCTTTTTTTGATCTACATAAATGACATACCACTAATAACACGACATACATGTACCTTATTTGCTGATGACATATCCTTAATCATCTCTGACGTAAATCAAAATAATCACAAACAAAATATATGTAATACAATTAATGATATAGTGAAATGGCTCACCAATAATAATTTAAAAGTTAATATAGATAAGACACAATATATAAAATTTACAAATAGAGACAAATCAAATTCAAATTTACAGTTAACTTTCGAAAATAAGACTATAACAGAGACAAAAAATGTAAACTTTCTAGGCTTTGTGTTGGATAACCAATGTGCATGGAAATCACACATAGATAAAATCTGCAATAAAATCAATCGATTCTCCTATGTTTTGTGGCGACTCACCAAAGTAGGCAATATCAAAACAGCCCTTAAAGCGTACCACGGTTATGTTGTATCAAATTTAAGATACGGTATTATTTTATGGGGAAATTCTGTCAATGTGAATCGTCTGTTTACTGCTCAAAAACAGTGCATTAGGGCAATGAAAAATAAATATCCACCCCAATCATGTCAACCTTTATTTAAGCAACTAAAATTGCTCACATTACCAGGACTGTACATATTCGAAGTATGTGTATTCGTAAAGAGTTTTCCTACTTTATTTAAAAAGAAACATCAGATTGCCACTTTTAATACGAGGTATCCCGAAAGACTAGTTCTTCCAAAAATGAGGACGGAAATGATGAGTAGGAACAGTTTCGCAATGAGTGTAAGAGTATATAACCATTTACCGGAAGAAATGAAAAGCCTTACAATGACTAAATTTAAACTAACATTACGAAGATGGCTTTTAGAGAAATGTTTTTATTCAATATCCGAATATTTTAATTGTAAATAAAACTAAATTGATCTTTTCTTTCTACTGTGCTTTTAAAAAAAAAAATTTGCGTGATTGACCATAATCTAAATGTATGGTACTATGTTTATTTAAGAATTGTCACCATGTAATTTTACTACATTTAATGCAAATAAATATCTTTATCTTTATCTTATCTTCAAATAGAGGTTATATTATATTCGATACTTTTTTCTATAGAGTAACGTTTTTCAAATTGTTTTACTGAGAATAATATGTGATCAGTTAAATCCTCGACAATAAAAAATATATTTCCATAATTTAATGGCTACGAGTATAATATTGCTTGCACTATATCAATGCCTTACTAAAACTGCTGATGTTGTAATAAAAGTAATATCACTTTGCAGTAGCTAAACACGGGCTTCAACATTTTATCTTGTTTAACAGTGGATAATACTGATCTGACTTGAATTAATATCGCACCGCTAAGGAAATGTCTCAACGCGTTGAATAGGTTTATTTTTGTATAAAAATCACATCTCAATCCATAAATTGAAATAAGAAAATGATTTTCTTTTTGCGCCTTACGGTACAAGAACCCGGGACCGTGAGGTACCGTCCCACTGCTCTGCCAAATAAGCTACAGGTGTCTCGACTGCCACTTTCAAATTCTCAATCTAGAATTATTGAAAATAATAGTACAGAATTGTGAGTGCACAATAAACAATATTACATAATCTCAATCCATTAAAAGTACAATAATTGCTTCCTAAAGTAAGATTAAAAACGTAAGAGCGGGTACTGTGGACTCTATATTTTGTGTGTTACACACAGTTACTTTATATGCCTCGTTATCACATATCACCTGAAACCATTACATATGAAACACAACATGCGACACAGCAACCAAATTCCATAACAATTGAAATCACTATCATTGCGAAACATGTGAATTCCCTCCTCAGTGACTACCGGACCGCAGAGCAGGAAATATAGTAAAGAGGAAACTCTGCTAACAACAAAAATGAACGAAAATAAGAAAATAAACCGGCTTTGGAATACCGGCCTACTGCTGTACCAGCTGAGCTACCGGCGCCAGAATGAGAATGAAGCCATGAAAACTTATCGCAGACAGGCTTTGCACCAGCTAAAACACTATATGTATCTACCACATGGCTTAAGACAGAGAAGTTTGGAGGAAGCTGGTGACGATTATAGCCCAGAAAAGTCACGTACCTCAGTCATAAGGATACAACGAAGAAGAAGAATCCACCTTAGTGAAGTAAAAGAAAAAGTTTCTTTTAAATATGAATGCAGAATAAAGCTGGTTCCTTAGCATTAAGCTCTGTGCTTTAGCGCCCGACAAACCTGCGACAAGTTTTTCATTGATCAACGGGTAATTTCTAAAGATCCTTCTGAACCTTGCTCCGAGAACTAGGCTTAACAAAGCCAATAGTCTTGTCCCGTTTCGTCGACACCGAGCTTAGGTCGCCCGGAGGACGTGTCATAACCGTTTGCGGTCACATGAAATGTTTCGGCTTCTGCGCCATAGATGATGTTATTGTTTTAGAAACAGTAACAGATACAGGTTCATTCCAATGCTTTGAGACTAACATGGATTACTCGTGTTGGGAACTATTGTGCTATATCAGAGTATAATAGTTTCCAACACGAGAAAACCGTGTTAGTCTCAAAGCACAGGGTGCCAAATTCGAACTAGTACTAGGATTTTATGAATGCCATAAAATCCTAAAAATAAAAATAATACAGGGCGTTTGAAAGCTCAATAAGAATATTCAAAGGCGTGTTTTCAGAGCACCTAAGCGTGAAACAGTTTTTTTTTAAGAACTATTTATTGAAATAATATGTGATTTGTTTTTTTTTACCTTTTTGTATAGGACTGCCATTTTCTTAATTATTTTTTTGCAATATAAAGTTCTGTTTCATGACTTGAAGACGTTCGAAATACATACTCACTATACAGCCAAATACCCTATATATTGTTTAGACACATGTTTACTTCAAGTTTTTTTTTTACATAAGTAATATAACGAAACCAAACTAAGCCTAATTACAATCACAAAAAAGTACAATAAAATGTTAGGTAGGTATCGGTAAACCAACTTTCAGCATCTAAATAACGAGTGCAAATTAAAGGGACCAAACCCAGCCAAACCACAGTCAAATATTGGTTAGGTACAGCTTACTCGTCCTTTTCAGCGACTAAATAACGAATCCGAGTAAAATAACGAAACGAAGACAAGCTTAATTACAATTAAATATTGGGTAGTTATATCCCTACTCACTAGGCGTAGATCACAATTAAATAACCTTTCAGCGGCTAATAAGCAAACCTTATAACATCTGTACGTTTCTGTACGCAACTCTCCTTGACAAGTCTATGACCATAGTCAAGCACAAGTTGTGTTCAGCAGCTAACGAAGAGACTTAACTAAAGGCGGGCTGTTTAAGATGTCACTAACTCCCGGCGTCGCCTTCTGCCGCTTAAGTACAGTCGCCAGAATGGATTTGCGAGAGCTTGTTGCGAGAACGTTTCTGCAGTTGATACATTATGCAACTTGGGAATTCTTGGATGTTTGAGATTTCAAATGGAGAGGACCGTTTCTGCTGGGTGAATTTGACAATAAACATATTTGAATAAGTATGGCGATACACAATTTTCCGAATGACCCTCAAATATTTGTCAGACGTCGCGTTAATGTCCGTTTTTTGCGGTTGTTTTCGCTCTGCCTACTCTGCAAGGGATTATAGGCGTGATGTGTGTATGGGAACCAAGAACAAACGTGTGGGGTTTGAATTCACTGTTTTTTGCGTACCTTGTCACTCGTATGATTTATTATTTATTTTTATTTATTTACATTTTCAGTACATAAGTGCCAAATAATTTCAAAATTTAGAAATCGACGGACAAGTGCCAGCACATTGTAAAAAAATCTGACGCTCCCTAAACTGAATCTTGCATGTATTTATATTCAAACATACACGAATCAAACCTTTATCCCTTGCGTAAATACGGTCGCTATAGCCACGTCTGACAAATGTTTGAGGGCCGTTTCAGAAAAGAATAATATCACTATAGTGACTGGTCATCTAAACTTGTAATACACATGCAACCCTTGAGTACCTGAGTCGCTTCTTATAACACCCGCAGCAAAGAAAGGGATTAATGCTATTCTTAGCCGGCATCAAACGGCCGTGTGTACTTTTTTACACCAAAATTTATCTTTATTGATTTAAAAATGTTACAGACGAAACTAGATAAATAACAAAACCAGATATTCAATGCAGGTATTTTGAATTTTCAAGAACAACTGCCCAGAACAACTGAAATTAGATGACGTCACGTCCGAAGCATAGATATTATAGGCGGCCAGGTTCTCGCCAGGTCTATGCCGAGTGATGCCGGCTTCTTTAGAATAGCATCACCCCCTTACTTGCCCGTGGGAGCCGTAAGAGGCGACTAAGGGACTTTAGGGTGTGTATTGTAATTTTAGGTGATGGGCTGACAACCTGTCACTATGGCTTTACACAATTTTCCGAATGACCCTCAAATGTTTGTCAGACGTTGCGTAAATGTCCGTTTTATGCGGCCGTTTATGCTCTGCCTACCCCGCAAGGGATTATAGGCGTGATATGTGTAATGTATGTATGTAGGTCCTCGACATAGCTCCCCCCGTATAATAATATAACCCTATCATGACCCGACAGTTAGGAACCGTTTGCAAAAATGCCACAGGAAAGAATACGCGTAACAAAAGGTAGCAACACGGCTTTTGCCCGTTCGATCAAAACTGCAGCCCGTGACTTCACGGTTTGTTGGCTCCGAATAAAAGCAACGGGGGGTTAACAGGACCCGTTTTAGGTGAAAACAAAATACTATAAATGAATAGGAAATGGATTGCTGTCTATGTTTACTTAGACGGTGGTCGTTACACAACCATGTCAGAGGCCTACTAGTGGTAGGCGGTTGAAAAACTCTGACACCAAGGTTCATCGGGTAGTTGGACGACTCGGTGTCCCACACGAAAAGAGAGAGAATGGAAAAGAGGAAAAATAAACATTAGGTACCTACTGAGCTGTTGCCGTGTGGTGGCTTAGAATAATTCACTCAATTTTCACCCCTGGGTGTCGTAAAAGAAGACTAAAGGATGAATGCACGGAATAGGCAGCAGCGTTCCCTGTGAATACGATACCTTGCACTGCGCTCGCCAATCCGCCTGCCAAGCGTCGTAAGGCAAATATCGAAGACTATGTCTACCTCTAGTAGTGGACTGTTAAAGTTTAAGTTTAGCTGTTTAAAGGTAGTCAAAAGCTAAAACATAACTTTAAAAGTAAATTACTAAAGAAACACTCAGATACCTACGTCAGTAATCAGGGTATTTTAACTTATCCTACTCTCATTCACTTGGTATTCTAAGTAGTGTTTAAATGGACTACCGCTAGATAAGCAGCAAGGGATCGTTATTGTAACGTGGTCTCGATACCTCGTAAAATACTCTGTACAAAAATTTGAATAGTAAATACTATATTTTTAGACAATACAATAGTAAATCAGATCTATTATTTCATCATTTTGGATTCCGTTAATTATACGCATGTAAACAACACGTTTTGAAAATCTTGACTTAAATTTAAAATAAATGTCATTTTCAGCTATTGGTGGTGTAAAGTTTCATGACGAGTGATTAATCTGGCCAGCCCCGAGACAGTGCCTTTATTTTTATTTTTTATACCGGTCGAGCCGATTTTCTATTAGGACAGTACAAAATTGTTGTTATATATAAGGAAAGTGTTATACAAATTTTTTATTTTAACGATTACGGATCATGACGTCAATAAGTGATAAAACTATCCTACATTGAATAAAGTAACCCTAATCTCTTCAAAGTAAGAGTGAACCGGCTACTTCTGGGTGAGCTCGCTCCATCTTAGACTCTGTCTCTGTCCTATGACCTAAAAGTCAAGAGCAAACCCATAATTTATAAAAATAAAAAAAGGTAAATTGTAATTTCAATTCCATGCTAATGCTGCCCTGTGGCGGTTCTATTTCATAGGGCCCTAAAACACAGCAATGGCGGCTTATGGGAAACGGTTATTGTTCTTTCAGCTAAGGGACATAATAACCTCAACCGAACCATTAAGTACTAATATTTTGTTGGACAAAAGATAAAAAATCTTGCGCTTTTCATCTGTTGTTAATACATAGGTAGTACGTCCCTAGAGTGTTAAGGAGACGATTATTAGAGATAAGGAAGTTGCAAATTCAGGCCAACGGTCTACGGATCAAAGATTTAATAAAATATTTTATAACCATTGACACAAAATCTCAACATTCATTTGAAACAACAGACAAACCTTAGAAGGTATTTAAAAAATGACAACAAACTATATAAAGAGTAACAACATTATACGCTGTGATAGAAAATACATACATACATAAATCACGCCTATATCCCTTACGGAAATGGCATTAAATAATAGCAATCACTCAGCCATACAAGGTAACACCTTTTTTTTTAAAGACCTACTTGGACTAAGTACAAAATTGAAAGAACTTAGTTCAATCGTTGATAGCTTGTGTACTTCTAATAAAGTCTCTCATGTTCCAAATACTAAGAACATTTACAAGAAATAGATACGTAGGAGAAAAAAAGACTGAGAGATTCTAGCTACTACCCGAGCTAAATACTTCTTACTAGCGCAGCCCCTGCAGGCATTTAATTTTCATGCGACGTCCCAGTACAATGAGTGGAACAGCCATTCAGACCGACCTTGAGCAGTTAGCTGTTCTATCTGCCTTACAATGTCCACAGCACACTCATTGCTCAGAACAACCATGTGCTTTATATAGGTTGTTTAAAGACGTGATATTCTGCTTGATTTGAATATTTGCACAAAATAAAGTGGTTTACAGAAAGTTTACTAGAACTTTTTTCGATTCTCGCGATTGACACTTGCTACCTGTTACAAATAATTTGCAACATGGGGGGCGGGAACTATGCTTACTTTTTTTAATTTTTTGGTATTTTTCATCAGTTATAAAGTGCTTGCATCGCATAATGTTTAACAATAAACGTATTATTGTTCAACGTGATGGTAACAAAATAATATAAAAACGCAAACTGTGAAAGGTGCAATAAATTATCGTAACATAATGTCAAAGCAGCAAAGTATGAAAAAAAGCAAAAAGTAAAAGTGGTAAAATAACATGTGGTAAAGTTTTTAGTATAAAAATACCTAAGTTGTAGAATGACAATAACAACTTGTCAATACCAGTTTAGAATTTGACAGATGATATCTGAAATGTAGAGCTCGTCAAACAAAACTGATAATTTTCTCTTAGAAACTGGCAGTCTAGCATGTTTAGTTTCAAATATTACTTAAAATTGCTATTAACATGTATCCCTCGGGTCTCCTAGTCACGTCTTACAACGCCCACGGAAAAGAAATGGGGTGATTGTATTCTAAACTGACATCACACAGCAACTATATAATTCCAAAAAAAAAGGTTGTATGGCTGGAATACGTGGCGATCGCTTATGTGTGGCAACTTTACACTTAGTGGATTTGATTTCGTCTGAGATTCTTATAAACGTGGGTATTTTTGTGTGTGTGTGAGCACAATGCTCGCAAAGTATTAAGTGAGTCATCTGTTAAATGCGCCCGCGCGGCGTCTCCTTAGTATGTGGTATACGGTTCAATACCTTGACATTTCTTTTTGAAATGGTTTTCTCAAAAAATAAAGATCACCTAACAGGTCTACTTGTAATCATCAAACTTCATCAAAGCATTTATTTTTTTAAAAAAATATTCAAAATAACAAGATTCTTCTTACATTTGAAGAAGTTAAAGTACCCAGACGTTTAATACAGTTGCGAATACAACAGACTTGTCAGTAACAAACAGCTAGTCTTTGAGGAGCAATTTCTTCAAGTGAAAACTTTCCACATTCAGGATTTAACCAAAGCAAAAATACATCGCACTACAACGCAACTTTTTTTAACTGTGACAATCACAAAGTCTAAATCACAAAGAATATTATGTATTTTTGCACTTTTTGAAAAAAAGGTCCACAACTATTTTTTTTAATGTCAATGCCGTGTGATGCCGGCTTAGAATAGCGTCACCCCATTTCTTACCCATGGGTGTCGTAAGAAGCGACTTAGGGACTCGAGGGTTAGATGTGTATTGCAATTTTAGGCGATGAGCTGACAACCTGTCATTATAGTGATACACTGTTATCTGATTGACCCTCAAACTTTTGTCAGAAGTGGTGTTAATATCCGTTTTACGGCCGTTAATGCTCTGCCTACCCCGTAAGGGATATAGGCGTGGTTTATGTATGTAACTATTATTTTTTTACTAAATTTTGAAACACTTCCACGTGTTAAGTATAAATTTTATGAGATCTTGCAAAATTTGACCGCAGACAGGATACGAATCTGCGACTATTCGTTTGAATATTAAATTAAGAAGTACCAACTTGGTTTAAAGCAAAGCTTTTAAAATCGCAAATGTAGATAATTAATGGTACCATCATTCAGTATCTCAGCTAAAACAGTTGACTACATTAAGTATTGAAACCACAACCAATACCTATTCAGACAAAAGTTAAAACCTAAATCGTCGTAGTACAAATCTGTGACAAGGAATTTCAAGGAAGGAAATGCATTTCAATTCTTAACAATTGGGATTTTGGTGAATCCCTGGGACTGGCTGGAGCTGGACGCTTTCTTCCTCAACGGACACTTTGTTTGAGATACTTTGACTAAAAAAAATTAAAAGTCCTCTTGCTGTAGTTATTTTGACCTCTCTGAAAATATTTGGGATGGAAGACTACCGTGTTGCTAACAGATCGGCAGTATTTGAATACAATATAGAAAACCACAAGAAATAATGAGAAAGCTCGAGACAGATTAATTGTGTTTTTTAAAAATATTTTGAAGTTTTAAGTTATCTAGAAATAGCCGGTTAATTTGTTTAGTCTATAACAGGCATCAAATGTGATACTATAGATATATAGTATACTTAACCTAAGAATTAATTGTACCATTTGAATGCAAATACATATGACATATGAAACATTTGGAAACTAAATTGGGGTGGTATGGGATCTACCTCCTAGCGGTCCACCCCGGGCAACGGCAACACAGGCTTGCCTGTGGATAAGTCCGGCTGAACGATCCCACCAAGCGGTGGAAGGCTCCGTAAGGGGCCGCCTGGCTCGCGACCACCATCCCACCGAAGTCTGGCGCCAAGTAGCTTGCTGCGTTCCGTCAGTGTGTGGGAGTGCCAGTGCCTTAACAGGCTTCTTCTGGGTGAGCTCGCTCTATCTTAGACTCTGTCTCTGTCCTATGACCTAGACTAGAGTCAAGAGCAAACCCATCATTAATAAAAAATAAAAAAAAAATAAAAATGAAAATAACAAATTAAAAAAAAAATGCGCCCGCCGTGACTTGAACCCGGGACCAAGGAATACTGTCCCTTTGCTCAGCTATCTGCTACTGGCGCCTAGACTGACACTTCCAAATTTTCAATCTTTTGGTACTCGTCTCGAAGCGACGTCGAGGTGTCAGTCAAGGCGCCGGTAGCTCAGTTGTCAGAGCAGTGGTCCTGTACGCCACGGTTTTGGGTCCAAGTCCCGGGTTTTTTATTTTTATTTATGAAAATAATAGCACTGTGAGTGCGTAACAAACCTTAGTACGTTTGGAAACTAAATAATTGCTTAAAAAATAATCTACCTAACACCTTTACGGTTGATCCAAGAACAGAGGTTTGTAAGATATCATTCCAATTTATTTGTCACATACTCAATATCCGAAAATTATAATCACATACCTAATGGTGTGTTGGTTTTTCAAGCAAGTGTGTAAAAAACAGTGTTGAAATGGGTTGCTTTAATGCACATGCACATATCACGCTTATAATCTCTTGCATGGTAGGCAGAACGCAAACGGTCACAAAAAATAGACATTTACGCCACGTCTGACAAATATTTGAAGGTTATTTGGAAAATTGTGTATCGCCATAGTGACAGGTTATCAACCCATTGCCTAAAATTGAAATAAACACCCTTGAGTCCCTTAGTCGCCTCTTACGACTCCCAAGGGAAAGAAATGGGGTTATGCTATTCTAAGCCGGCATCACACGGTTGTTGATTTGATAACATCAAAAACGAAGCCAATAGCCAAAATTGAAACAATTTTCAAACGCCAGGTCAAATTGGAACCTGAGAATCAATTTAATCAATTACGCAGAGTATCCGCTGTTCGCGGGCAGCCTATATTTACAATTTCCAAAGCTTTTAGCGGACTGCACCGCATCGGAAGCCGTGATTAACGTTAATTCCGGTTTAGCGGTAAATTTGTGGAACCAGCCTCGCCGGACTACAGGCGCTTGTGTGGTTGTAGGGATGTAGGATAGATAATGAGTTTGCAATAGGCATATTTCTAATACAGTATATTTGGCCACATTTATAGCAAAACGCAAGCCTTATTTAATTGGTCCTGATGAATCAAATTATTCTTGATATTGTAAAATATCAATTAAATAGTACAAAATTTAAAAATAAAACCACTGCAGGCAATTAATTTTTCTTTATGCAGGGTTTTACAAAGGAGATTGATTTAGGTAGTAGGTACTCTTACTATCTCTGATATAGATGATTAATGAAAAAAAATACTTGCCCTTTAATTAAATTTTAAAATCTCTGGAAATATACAATTCCAAAGAATTGCGTGTGGAATTGCTGCTAGACATTTTGTACCTCGGAGGTTAGCCTATATAATGGGGAAAAAGTTGTTTTACCTACTTAGTCGTATTTGAAAACCATTAACTTACAATTTTTGTTAAAGTCAAGAATCTAACCTCAAGTACTCGGCTTTTGTGTAAACTCATAATAGTGTGGTCTGACTGGGAGTGGAGCAAACTGAAATTGACTTTGAGGTTATGACGTGAACTAAACCGCTATGAGGCTATAACACAAGATATATAGATACAAAATCACGCATATATCTTTTGATGCCGTGTGATGCCGGCTTAGAATAGCATCTCCCCATTTCATTCCCGTGGGAGTCGTAAGAGGCGACTGAGGGACTCGAGGGTGTGTATTGCTATTTTAGGCGATGGGCTGACAATCTGTCACTAAGGCGATACACAGTTTTCCGAATAACCCTCAAACATTTGTCAGACGTGGCATAAATGTCCGTTTCTTGCGGCCGCTCTGCCTTCCCCGCAAGGGATTATAGGCGTGATATATGTGTAGTGTGTGTATCTTTTGCAGAGTAGGAACATTATCCTTCTAATATTCAGAATTGCGAAAGCGAAAGGTTGTATGTTTGTTTGATACTTCTTCACGCAAAGACTACTGAAATGATTGTAATAAAATTTGCCACAAATATAGAAGTTTTCATGGATTAACACATATGATCGTTTTTATTTTATGCAGGCAACGCCTCAGGTAACAGTTAGTTACAACAGTTTAGTGTTTTTTATTGGATAGATTTTCTTAAGTTGATGATATGATCTAAAAATAATTATGGTCTATCATCACTGTGATTGTTCGAAAGGCAACGAAATTGATTTTTATGCAATCAGCCTTGCGTATATTTTCTTTTACATACTCACCGACCGCAAATACATGCGGTCGGTCGTAATAAGATCACACTATACATCCGTATTTCAATCCTTAACAACCAATACTAATTGTAATGAATGACGGTCTTGTCTAACCGCAGCCTAATATATGCAGTTTGCAAGAGCCTGTGACGTCACACGGCAAATAATTTAGAGCCAACAGAGCGGTACGAGCAAATTAAATTTTAATATTTTAACGCCCCGCCCTTGAGCGGTATAGACGTAACGAGATTCGCCGCCGCGTGTAAAAGTTGGGTCTCAGATGGTTTGAGCAATGAAAAATGTATAGAGGAACTAGTTGGTAGAGTCGTGTGGGCTTGTCGTTTATGAAAATGAGAATTTACTGCAGGACCTAATGCAAAGAGCTAATAAATTATGTAGAAACTATGCCCGACCTCTTATCTGCCCGACTAAATAAATAATGCTGACGCTTTTAAATTAAACAATGAGGTCAATTCGGGATATAAATTTTCCTTACTTGCCTTAAATTAGTGCTGTCACTTTCCGTCAAATAGGTTTAGAAAAGGATAGAAGATATCTAAGTCCTGTCATTTTTAAAAACGTCAAGGGTTTTTTCGCCTTTCCTAGTCAATTTAGTCGCCATTGTTTTGATCGTCGCCTTATTTTGACAGATAACACGTATTTTGCATGAAATTATAAGACACTAGCGGCCCGTCCCAGCTTCGCACGGATGGACAATTATTTTTTACATAAATGCACTTTAAATTTTACACTTTTTATTTTTTCACATTGGAGGTTTTTTATTATATATTTTTTATCCTTACCTACAGCTACTATTTACACTTAGGTATTTATTATCTCAAAATATTTTTTAGAGTTCAGTACCCAAAGGGTAATAACGAAAACCCTATTACTGAGGCTCGGCTGTCAGTCTGTTTGTCCGTCCGTCCTACAGTTGCGAAGCTGTATCTCCTGAACCGTTATACCTAGACAGTTGAAATTTTTACAGATGTTGTATTTCTGTTGCTGCTATAACAACAAATACAAATTTTATAGTTTTTGAAAAACACATCACGATAGTGCGTTGAAAACTAACAGCGACATCTATGTTTGTATTATGGAACTAAAATATTACTTTTCTCAGTTTTCGTGATAGTATAAATGTTAAACTACTGAAGCTAGAGAGATAAAACTTGGACTTGAAGTTTTTAATGTAATGAAGCAACTATTAAAGATAAAATTCCGTTTTTTAAAATCCCCCAAGGGATGAACAGGGGGTTAAAAGTTTGTATGGAAGTTCGTTGTCCTAAGTGTGATCCGTTACAAAATTAGTGATTAGACTTAGGACTTAAAATAATTAAACACGTGTTTCAGCATATTTGAAATTTTAACCCTTAATAGGGTCAAAAGGGGGTTAAAAGTTTGTATGAAAGTTCGTTTTTTTAAATGAATGTAATCTGTTTCAAAATTTGTGTTTAGACTAATAACTTGAAATAATGAAACACGTGTTTTAGCATTTTTGAAATTTTAACCCTTAAAAGGGTGAAAAGGGTGTTAAAAGTTTGTATGAAAGTTTTTTATCTTAAATGTGATCTGTTTCAAAATTTCTGATTAGACTCATAACTTAAAATAATAAAATACGTGTTTCAGCATTTTTGAAATTTTACTCCTTAAAGGTGTCAAAAGGGTGTCAAAAGTTTCCTACCAGTTGGGCTACCCGTTTTCCCATGGGAATGTGACAATTTCCCGGAATAAATTATACTTATAAACCTTCCTCTCAAGTTAATCTATCTAATAAAAAAAACCGCATCAAAATCCGTTGGGTAATTCTAAAGATATAAGGAGACACCAAACGGGAAGCGACTTTATTTTATACTATGTAGTGATGACACGACTAAAATATCTCCTATCCTTTTCTAAACCTATTTAACGGAAAATGACAGCACTAATTTAAGGCAAGTAAGGAGAATGTACATCCCGAATTGTGGCCAAAGTTGACCAAAATTTGACACATATTCAAGTCATATACACATATGACTTGGGTCTCCCCCTATTGGGTATTTGTCAAACTCACCACGCTTGGCAGGTGGATTGGCGAGCATATTTCATGATATTATAGATGTCCACTGAGAACGCTGCTACTTATGCATGCCTGATTCATCCTTTAAAGGGATATTAAAATGGATGATAAAAACCAGCAAAGCTAGTGTTTTTTCCTGCGGATAGGTACAGCGTAAAATAATATACAAGGTTAATATTGCTTCTCCTTTTTACTAGTTGTTCAACGAAAATCGCTAAAAAGACGTGCGAAACCTATTTACCCTAAATATTTCCTTCCAATTTTTTTTCTGCTATAAAACATAATTTTAATATGCCATAAAGCTTCCCGGGTCAATATTCATAGTATCGTCCTCGTTCGCCTTCCATTTTCCATAATTCAGCATGTAATATTGACGTAAACAGTCGATTTTAATTTCAGATAGACGAGGGCGCCCATAAATGGCCATAAAGCAGACTCATTAAGGCGGTTTTCCCACTTGTCGATAGTCGCTGCGTATTTTTTTCTGCGTATTGTACAAAATTACAATCAGCTGACTGCATTTACTATGGGAGGAAAAAAAAACTATATTTTTTTATGGGAAGTTTTTTAGTTTCATGGTCCGAATATTCGAGCAACGCGGTCTTCCGTCTCGTTCCGACCCTGAAGGGAGGAGCCTTAGCCATTTTACTTCATAGAAATAGTTCTGTCGTTTTTTGCGGGGCGCGGGGGGAGAGGTAGGTAAAGCTGTCAAGTTAGTGCTTGACAATATCGATGCTTGACTATCGATGAATTTCAAAAGTGTAGGTACTAAGACGCTTGTGTTGTTTTTTTATTTATATTTAAAGCAAGTTACATAACAATAAACTTTTAAGTAGTCAAATCATGCCATTTTAGGGGTCCTCTAGTAATTATAAGAACCATGGCCCTACAAAACACAATCCCCAACTAAAAGCTGCTTAACATTTGGTATCTAGATAATCTTCTTTTGTGTGAGACACCAAGTCGTCCAACGACCCGATGAACCCTGGTGTAGAGAGTTTTTCAACCGCTTACTACTACCTACTTGGTCTCTGACATGGTTGTGTTACGACCGCCGTCAAAGTCATCATAGACAGCAACCAGGACCGACGGCTTAACGTGCCCTTCGAAGCACGGAACTATCCCCTTTCAGACAATCAGGTGGTTCAGCCTGCAATGTCATAACAGGTCCGGAAACAAATTCACAAAGTGAAAAATAACAACTTTGTGACTGCCCCACCGAGAATCGAACCCGGAACCTTTGCGTCGCAGGCAGTCGCATTACCACTGCGCCACATCAGCCGCCATGTCTAGATGATGACATTATCGAAGGCAGTCCAGATGTGGTGTTCGAAGCCGGATAGTCGCGTAACGCTATTATGAATGATTTTGACTTGCCGGAATCTACCTTTAACAAAATATAAAAAAATAAAGATTTTATAAAACTGCAGTGTGCGGAAGGACATGCCAATATTCAAAGGGACAAAGTTGTTGAATTTCCCGAAGTTGAAAAGTGTCTCATAGAATGGATTAAACAAACTCTTGATAAAAATATTTCATTCACATCTATACCTATATGAGAGATACTACTCCCAAACCTGCATAAATGACAAACTGGTTTAGTAAAAAACCTCTATGAGCGAGAATAATATTCGGGTCCCTTGATATCTCGCTTATCCAGGTACATATAAAACCATAATAACAATTATTGTCTAATATTAGGTCCTTACATATGAAATTGGCGTTTTGTATGGGAGGAACAAAAAGTCGATTTTTTTTAATATAGTATATTTATTTAATCAAAGTATGAGCCATTGTAATCTATGCACTTTTGCCATCTCATAGGTAGTTCATTGATCCCTTTACTAAAAAAACCATTCCGACGGGAATCAATAAAATCTTTGAAGGCGATTTGGACTGCCCCATCTGAGTTGAATTTTTTCCCTTGCAAGAAGTTATCCAAATTTCGAAAAAAATGGTAATCTGTTGGAGCAAGGTCCGGGGAGTACGGTGGATGCCTTAGACATTCCAATTGAAGCTCTTCTAATTTGCTAGCCGTCTGTTGTGCAGTGTGTGGTCTAGCGTTGTCGTGAAGCAACAGTGGCGTAGAGCGATTGACCAACCTCGGTTGTTTAGCAGCTAGCTTTTCCATCATGGTTTGCAATTGCTGACAGTAGACATCTGCCGTAATCGTCTGGCCAGATTTGAGAAAACTGTAATGAACGACACCGGCGCTAGTCCACCAAACGCTTACAAGTAACTTTTTATTGTTCAATTTTCGCTTGGAGCAGGCTTTGGCTGGCTTGCCAGGGTCCAGCCATTGCGATGAGCGCTTCCGATTATCGTAGAGAATCCACTTTTCATCACAGGTAATGATTCGATTTAAAATCCCTACGTTATTGTGCCGGTCAAGTAATGTAACGCAGCAGTTGACGCGCGTTTGCCGGTTTGCTTCACTCAATTCGTGAGGAACCCACCTTTCAAGTTTTTTAATCTTTCCAATTTGCTTCAAGTGGATTAAAACAGTTTTATCACTAACACCGAAGCCTGCAGCTAATTCGGACGTGGTTTGCGATGGATCCGCTTCCACAATAGCCTTCAATTCTTCATTATCAACTTGGGTCTCCGGCCGTCCACGGGGCTTGTTTTGCAGGTCGAAATTTCCAGAACGAAAACGTTGGAACCAAAAACGCACTGTGTTTTCTTTTGCGACACAACCGCCATACACATCATTAACCCTTCGAGCCGTTTCCGCAGCACTGGTGCCACGGTGGAACTCGTACTCGTAAATAACGCGATATTTCAAATTTTCCATTTTGTAAATTGAGCGATGCAAACAGAAAAAAGATAAGTAAAAAAACAAATGAATGACGGTTTACGAAACACAACTACATGTGGAAATAGCTGTATAAATTTGAATTTCGAATTCCTAACCAAATAGGAGAAATTTGTGATCAAAGTGGCCAGTACGACAAAACGACAATTTCATATGTAAGGACCTAATACATGTGATTAAATAATACCCGCCTCCTATAATATTCATCGACAAACATTATGACATGAAACGGTAACATCACTATTGTTGCTATCGTCGAGAAGTCGGATTTATCGTGCGATCGATCTGTAATTTGTACGGGCGAGCGGACCAGATGTTGCTGAAAAAATCCAACAACTATTTAAGAATTTAGTGTTTAAATGTATTGAATAGCAATAATATGTTAAGAATTTACTTACATGTGAAATGTTACACCATCTTTTTGTAAACTTGATGTTCCAGACCTCTTTTTACATTAAAAAACTAACATGTGTTCTCTTGCACGACTGGACTCGGTCTAGGAAAAAATCTGAACGGAACTGGTTTTTATAAACGCCAATGCCCATTTCGACTTGTACTTTGACAGAGGGGAAATACTTTCTATGCCTACTCCCTTTCGGGACGGCATAGAAACTCCCTACGCCTACTCCCTTCCCCGCTCGAAGGTCCGAATGCATTCAGTAAGTGTCAGTAAAGACGATTTTTTTTTAATTCCGATGTTTTTTCCTACTGTGGGTGTAAAATATAACGAACTTATCTGGTGTGCGAGCGACGGACATTATACTTTGTATTGAGTTTAATTCTAGTGTAAGTGACACAATGTTTTTTATGAGGATAAAAAAAAAGAGGCACTGCCACGGGGCTGGCCAGGTTAGTCAAGTCACTCGGCATGTAACTTTACGCCACCACTATCTGAACGGTGCTTAACGGATGCGCCTGGGAAGTCATTTGAAGCACCGTAGCCATATTTTTACGAGAATAAGATCACACACACACGCACACATATCATACCTATAATCCCTTGCAGGGTAGGCAGAGCGTAGACGGCCGTAAAAAACGGACATTCACGCCACGTCTGACAACTATTTGAGGATCATTCGGAAAATTGTGTACCGCCATAGTGACAGGTTGTCAGCCCATCGCCTAAAATTGCATTACACACCCTCGAGTCCCTTAATCGCCTCTTACGACTCCCACGGGAAAGAAATGGGGTGATACTATTCTAAGCCAGCATCACACGGCAATTCTAAGAAAAAGATAGCAATTCGCAATTTCATTTTTTCTGACAGACGCATGCTAAAGGTGCGTCAAAAATACGCAGCGACGGACGACAAATGGGAGAACCACCTCAGTTATTATATTATTCTATTGACCTTGTTTGTAAGATGGTATTGTGTTGTTTAATATTTTTCTTATTGTGTGGGATGCGGAGTCGCCGAACGACCCAATAAACCCTTGTGCCCTTAATTCTAAGTTATTGTGCTAGAATAAATTTAATTCTACTTATTAAAAAAACTACATCATGCAGTTAGGTAGGTACTCTACATGAGATAGTTACTAAACGAGCAATTCTTTGGGAACTTGGAAACGACTTCAACAATTTTGCATGCATTTTGGATTAACAAAAAAGGGTTAAAGGAGTACAAGGCATTCATAAAACTGAAAAGCTTTTCCCATGAAACATTATTTTAAAAATTGACCTGCCATACGAAATTGCTCATCAGCTGGTAAACTTATTCTGGGAAGTTCAATATTTTTCATATATTGAACTTTGTTCCATGGGAAAAGATGTTCAGTTTAATGTGTAAATTGACCTCCTTTCGGCTTGCTATATCTATTTTGTTACTTCTTGTATAGGAAAGTTAGGTAGTGATAAATCGTTTTGCCTTGGTTTCATTCTGCGAAAAACATGTTTTACTAACAAATAATTCTGATGAATGCTCGATGAACCACAGCCCGAAGTTTGCTTAGTGAAAATTGGTTCAGTAGTATGTAGATAGCGTGTCAGTAGCATGGTTTTGGGCGTGTCGTACGAGTATTCTGCAAACAGTTTGAAGTATAGAATATGACATACGCATATCATATACGAGAGGCGTGATATCTTATACGAATATCACGCCTATAATCCCTTGCGGGATAGGCAGAGCGCAAAAAATCCGCAAAAAACGGACATTTACGCCACGTCTGACAAATATTTGAGGGTCATTCGGAAAATTGTGTATCGCCATAGTGATAGGTTGTCAGCCCATCGCCTAAAATTGCAATACATACCCTCGAGTACCTTAGTCGCCTCTTACGACTCCCAAGGGAAAGAAATGGGGTGTTGCTATTCTAAGCCGGCATCACACGGCAAGGCCTAGAATATCACTGTGACAATAAAATGACAGTTGAGTGTCGCTGGCATTGCAAGGGTGAAAAATTAATAGAAACCGGGCTCTAGTATGTGTAACGAACTAGAAAGCAACTCACTTATCATGTTGCCTTACAACCTCTGCTCGTGCTCATGCATGGATTTGCAAGAGGAAAACGTTAACGACATCGCCTTAGCAACACACTCATTGGTCCAAAGTAATATGATTATGTTACCATGGACACGAATATTTTCATATCATAAGAAAAGATAATTGTTTATTAATAAGCATAATTACAACAATACAAAATAAAACAACGTACAAAATACAACGTACAAGGTACAAAATGAAAATGAAATAACTTTATTCAATGTAGGATAGCATTATCACTTATTGACGTCATGACGATACAAAATAATTATGAGGCCTCTGTTACTCAAACTAAGAAAATGTATTCCTGTATCTTAGATGAACACATAGCCGACATCCGAGAACCATTATACTATACAATAGAAAAATACTTAAATAGACTATACAATATAATATTCTAAACCTATACTTACTACGGAGACGGTAGCGGCAGGCTTCGGCCAAAACTTCATAAAAGTTACCCTTCTACTATTTTGCACTACACTTACATACACATATCACGCCTATAATCCCTTGCGGGGTAGGCAGAGCGCAAACAGCCGCAAAAACTACAGCACTACACTTGCCATGTGATATTGGCTTAGCATTGCCGTGTGATGTCGGCTTTGAAAAGCATCGCCCCATTTCTTTCCCGTAGGTGTCGTAAGAGACGCGGTGAGGGACAAGGGTTACATGTGCATTACATTTTCAGGCGATGGGCTGATAACCTGTCCCCATAGCGATACACAATTTTCTGCATTAAAAAATAACAGCCACATCAGTTCACTACTGAAAATGACCCTTCGCCTTTATTAGGAGGTATTGCCACAATTTTGTAAACGACTCTTAAATATTTGTCGGGCGTGGCGTAAATGTTCGTTTTTTACGGCCGTTTACGCTCTGCCTTCACTAAGGATACCAGGGAGAGAGACGTAACCTAATGTATGTGTCTACAATAAATAAATAAAAACAATTTTAACAGCTCAGAAGTCCAGTGCAGAATGCTGTGGGTGTTTACCCGGGTGCAGTAGGCTTATTAACCGGTTCGCGCGCCGTATAAGATATTTAACCGGCTGAAACCAGATAACCGGCTGGGCTCTGCATACTTTATACGGCAGATGCGGCGTGAATAAATCATTCGAAGGCTAAGATATTGCCCGGGATTTTTGGTAACTTTCGACGGTATGATGTATGGCGTGTTGTGTTGGCAGGTTGGGAGAGACGTGACCTAATTTTTCTCGCTGCCTGATTTGTTAAAGGAAGCATAATTTTTTACCGCAAGAGGCAGGGTAAAATATTAGCTGAAAATATTTTAAGGGTTGAACCAGTCTATGAAACTGAACAATTTTCTCCAAGGAACGTAGGTCGAAATATGAAAAAATTGGACCTCCCTTAAAAACGATCCAGCGAAACGGGATTAATTTGTATGGGTAGTCCAATATTTTTTTCCGTATTTCGAAATTTTTCGAAATGTTCTTTGATGAAAGATGTTTAGTTTCATAGACTAGTTTACGCCTTAAAACATTTGCAGTTATTTTTAACATTTTGAATAAAACGACTTAAACATTTTGGCATTCAATCGTGCAAAAATATCATATTTTTACAGCGATTTTATGCCATTACAAAATTAACAAGTATTTAAACTTATCTTATCTTGCCTTCATTACCCCACTGCAGGGCAAAAGCCTCCCTCTTCTTTTTCCATCTTGTTCTGCTCTGAAATGTAAACTAGTTAGTAAATATAAGAGCAGGAGCTATTTAAGTTTCAATTGCCATACAGTGCAGTTTAATTTTATTTTACACAAACAGTCCCCGAGGAAGGCACCATTAGAACACAAAATTATTCAGTTGCGTGCAACAGAGTATGAAAAGTAGCATTGTAGAATCATTTTATGCAGGTACCTCAGATAATATGAAGGTGTGGGTTTATGTTTGTTATTACATGATAATAACATTAATAATTTCTTTTTTAAATATCCTTCTTATTTTAAGACATGCAATTAATGTATCGTTGCATTAAGAATTATAATTTTGTATATTTTTTATTCGCTCTAGAACAGGTTTCTAGAGCTTACATCATCTTCTGTTAATCCCGATGCATATGACCAACATTTATTAATAGTCAATTAAAATCGATTTGTGTTATATTTTGACACAAAATCAAATGAGATTATAACAAAAACATGTGCCACAAGTGATGCACGTTCCTATTTCCTAACAAGCCATGCATGAAGCAGATGTATTTTTTAGAAATTTTGCAAAATCGAAAATCCTTTACAAATGACCCAAACAATATTGATATTAGGCTGAAATTGGTATAAAATTCTCTTTTTCAAAGCCAGTACAATTTAAGGATAAATATAACATATGCAACCGAATGGAGATTTAACATAGCCTAGAGGGTTAAGCGGTCGATTCGACCCATTTTGTCCTATTTCTGGCCACAATGACAGGCCCTCAGATGATTGATTGGGAAATCGATGTGTCGCGCCCGTTCTGTATTTTTATGCCTACTTTTATCCTTTTTGATGGGATACAGAGAATATTGGTGTAAAATATTCAGGTTTGTATTGGGATTTACTGATCTTCTGAAATCTTTTTGTGGTATCTGTAATAAATACAAGCTTGCCTGACGAAACTTATCTGAGTCATCACGTGCTGGTTTCATGTTTGTGAAATGAACACAATTTTTTTATCATAAATTATCACATCTGTAGTAGAAGAAGGTACTTACAGTGAGTCTATTTAGGTCGGTCTTATAAAGTCTCTTTGTTAGAATGACCAGTGACTAAAACCATCCTAAAAACTATTAGTGCAATAAATACGGATCGTTCTAGGACTTAATCTGAGTCACTAAATGACTACCTACAGTGTCTTTTGTTTTTTGTTAGCTGTACAGTTGCAACATATTCTGGTATTTGTTCTATGATATTAGCAATGGGACAATAAATGTGTGTTAAAGACGGCAAAGACAAAATAATATCATGTTACAATGAAACTTAATAGACTTTATTAAATTGTAGATACGACAGAGTTGTGTCCGCGCGAAACAATGCACATACACTTGTAAGTTCCTTCCTTCCTGCTAACTGCAACGTACTCAACAACTCCACATTGTAGTTTCAATCTGTACTTGTTTAACCTAGTTTTCCTGCGTCTGTTTTCTTCAGAGAACTTTCTTCTCGTTTAATATGTTTTCGAGCAAAACAGGTCAGTTCTTTCTCATAGCATAGTTGCTCCTCTGCTTTTATTCAGAGTTAATTTTGCTCTAAGAAGATATTTTGTTTAACAAGAAGGTATTATATTTTTAATTTTACTTCACTAAACAAATTAGTAACTTAGGATTGAGTTTTAATTAAGTTCCTTTCTCTTGGTTGAGTTCTTGAACCAAATGAAATGGGAATCTTAATACGTCCTTCAAAGAAGAAAAAGCATATAAGTTAGTATGTTATCAAAATTGAGCTCAGAAGAGATTTGGAAACAGCAAAATATAACGTTGTTTTCTGTCTAAGAACGGTTTATATTGAATAGAAAACTAAATAAACTCCAAGTTACAATTTAGAACCGACAATTTCAGAAACTCATTAAGTTCATACTTTTAAGGATTTGAACTATAAAATTCAAAACAAAAACGTAGGCAGTGATTCCCAAGCAGAAAAGACACAAGTCCTCATTATGTTGGTTTTGTCAACATACCAACACAAAGCAAAAAAGCATACTTAAGTCACAATGCATTCCTTACAAGCCTAACTTAAATGAAAAAAAAATCATTTTTTAAGTCATTTAGCATTTTATGTTGGGTTTATGGTTAATTATAAATAAAAACGAATTGCAGTAGTTCTAGGCAAAAAAGATAATTAGAATAAAAACTAGAAGTCCAGGTTCAGAGGAATAATAAACATTAGTACATGCTTTTTAGCTCAAATTAAAGGTGCTTAACATACATAAACACATCAAGAATGTTTCCTTGTGGGGTAAGCAGAGCGTCAGCAGCCGTACAAAACACGGTCTTTATTGTGGCGTTTGTCAAATATTTGCGCCTTATTTTTGTAGTACAGTAATGTTTTTTTTTTTCAATTGCTTGTTTTTTATACGAGTAATACATAAATATATTAATAATAGCAGAATACTATATTACTATAAAAATCTATAAATTTAGACAAATATTTTTAGGGTGCGTTCTACTCGTAAAACTGAAGTATGGATAATACTAATAAAAATACGTCAAAAATTAATAAAAAACGGAATTGCATTCAAAGTGATATATCTTTTAAACATTTTTGTAAGGGAGGTCAATTTTTTTTATTGGGTAAAGTTGTTCAGTTTTACGAAAAAAACTCGCCCTAAAAATATTTCCACTGAGTTTTTTATTAATACCTTACGTATAAAATCATCATAATTAAAAATTACTGTGTAAATTATGCTGTTAGCTCCCTAAAGGCAAGAAAATAAAATATAAAGTTGTAATGATATTATTTCATTGAACCTTGAGTTATAAACGTAAAAAAAAAGGATTTTTCTCAAAACGAGCCACCATGAAGTTACGCTTTTTATTCTAAGCCAGGTACATACAATGCAAAGTTACCAAGTTATCGTTAAAATAAGTGCATAAATAGTACCTATTATTATCGTCAGGATATTTTAGCGAATAAAAGAGTTTCTTAGAATCACAATGCTTTATATTCGATAATATTTTCCAATACCATTTCTCAATTTTACGAAAAAGTGGAAAAACGCCGATGTCACATCAAACTCCAAATTCGAATGTAATGTCATTTTTGACACTTCTCTATGCTCTCCTCGCCTCCTCTCCTCCATAGACACAAATGTCTATGCTCACCTCGCCTCCGCACCTCACCACACCTCACCTCTTTGTATTACATCGCTCCACACCACTTCGCTTTACACTGCTCATCTCGCCAGCTTAGCTCCTCTCCTCACCAGCCGTTACAGTCGGCCATCCTGAAACCAATTGCACCGCAATTGGCGCAAGAAAAATCGTTAACTTTACAGCAGCTATATAAGATCATCCCCAAATACGACTTCCTCATCCATCACTTTGATCCACTACATTCTACATCACTATCACCACAGTGTGGCTAACAGGACGCTTTAAGTATAAGCCAATAAGAGAGAAACAACTGCTTGTATTTACAGATTACACTTATCTTTGCTAGCTTAGGTTAGGATTCAACTTATTGGGATTCAACTTATTGGGAATCCGACGTTCAAAAAATTCAACTAAATGGGAATTCAACTTTATGGTCCGGAAGGTGATACCCTATCTTCTTGCCAACTGTACTATGATGCTACCCTATCTCCTTTGCAGACTGTATTTACTAAAGTAGCAAATTTTGTTAAAGATGTTACTTATCTCAACTGTATCAACACTATTACTCTACCCTATCTCATCTCTATCGCTTGTCGTCTGCACCTCTTTCTGCCCACACCGCAGTAATTATAAATACCCACTCACCTCACAAACACATTGCTCAGCTCGTGTGATCATGTCGCCCTCGATCCGGTATATGGCATCCTTTCCCATTTTACACACCTTCAAGTATCCTACTCCATCGTGAATAATAGAACTGGCCATAGCATAGTGAGTACAGCCATTGCTGAGCTGTCTATGTCTTGCACACACGTCTCCTTGCGGCGTTTATGCTACAACCACATTAAATAAGCTGTTGCCTACGGCACCTTGTCTTCAGCTACCTGTACTCCATAACCAGAAACTTAATCACAGGCATCAACATCTAATCTAGGCATCAAAATGTCTCAAAGGTGTCATTTTCAAATTTTCGTCAACCCTTTTTGCTTCTTGGAAGTTGAAAACATGATCGGATTGATAATGATCAAAAGCTGACAAACATCTTTCATATACTTTGTCTGGCGTCGAATATTAAAATGCTTGAGCATTAGCTTGCAATATTATACAAGATACCGCTGCCTGTTTACTTAGCTGACATCGATAACACACAGCCAACTTCTCGGTAGTCTTTGGTCATACTTTCACTGGTCAATTTCTTACGTTGCATCATCTCTTTCAAAATGACGTGTTTACCACTCCTGCCATGTATATCCATAAGCTTTAAGTCTATTCAACCAAATGCGTGCCTGACCTTGCTGCTTCGATTGCAAGATAAGGATTTCGCCTTATCACTCCAGTTGTAGGCAAATTTCCCCCAGTTGTTCAATTTTTTAATCCAACTCTGAACATTCATAGTCTGGTCTTCCGGGTCAAAATCAAGAATAAGTTTAGCGGTGTTGAAATTTTCAATGGAATCCGATTCGGGTACTGACTGCCTTCCTCAATTAACATGATTTGCAGAGCTGTTCGTAGCGTTTTTGTGATCAAGCTTTCCAAATCTAGTCATTACTCACATTTCTTGGCTTCTTCTTTTGCCGTACATAGGTACCGTCTCGCCTGAACCCCTCTGCAGAGTTCCATTCATAGTGGACTTGGAATCATCCCGCTTCTGACTATTATCGTCAGGATATTTTAGCGAATAAAAGAGTTTCTTAGAATCACAATGCTTTATATTCGATAATATTTTCCAATACCATTTCTCAATTTTACGAAAAAGTGGAAAAACGCCGATGTCACATCAAACTCCAAATTCGAATGTAATGTCATTTTTGACACTTCTCTATGCTCTCCTCGCCTCCTCTCCTCCATAGACACAAATGTCTATGCTCACCTCGCCTCCGCACCTCACCACACCTCACCTCTTTGTATTACATCGCTCCACACCACTTCGCTTTACACTGCTCATCTCGCCAGCTTAGCTCCTCTCCTCACCAGCCGTTACAGTATAATAGGCAAAGTTTGCAGTGAACCGATTAATAATAACTATATACTTTATTATTTTTTGTTTTATCAAATTAACAAAGATAAAACAAATTGGCTTACTTCAAATTTCACACAGACACTAGTTTGGCGTGTAATTTTATAAATTTAGCAAAATTAAATCTTAGTTAGTCTGATAGAGGCTATTGCCATGCAATGGACGAGTAAGTACTGGTATAACATTGCAAATGAGGGATCTCACGAGGTGGCAAACAAAAAGGTTAGAAGGCAATGTGAAAGCTTTCCTCTCAGAGCCGTCTGCAAACACTGACAGGCTAAGTTCAGCTCTGACTCACTGCTGTTAAAGGAGAGGGAACAAAAGTGATTGTTCTAGAAGAAACAAAACTGTAATATTAATTGTGAATCGTGAATTTTAAATAAAGTCAAACAAGTATTTTAAATTTAAAAGAGAGAATTCATCCGCTTCAATATTTGCAATGACTGCGGCATGGATAAGTGTGCGAAGTAGCATAGAACGTTAAACTAAGAGCCAACGCTGTGTCGAGCGGTCTGCACGCGCGAGCCGGCCGCGCGCGGTCTTAATTCGGCATAGTCTTTCATTAATATTTGAGCGACAATGTCTTTAGTTTTCCAAACGCAAAATACAGCTAGAAAAATTCAAGCAACCGTTCTTCTTTAAAAGAAAAATGTTCCAACACAACGTTCGTCAAACTAAGCTGCAATGTGACACAAAAAGACCCACGATCGTTTCCTTGAATACTTTTTAGTTACTTAGAGATTGCATTTTCACTCGTCTTTCACAAAGCCGAGGATTTTTACGTCCTTAGTTGACTCGTTGCGGTGAATATGGAACTCTCTAAACCAGTGTCTCTCAATCTTGAAAACATGATATCTGCAGAAGTAAAAGATTGAAATAACAAAAACAGAAAAGACAAAAAAATACGTTAGATGGAGATGAAGAGACACACAATATTTCCAATACTCATAGAAAGAAGAAAAAATTTTCTTATGTTCACAAATGTGTAAAAGAATGATTTATTTTTACAGTTGTTTCTTGACATCAAAATTAACGTTTCTTTTTCTAGTAATTTACTTCCGTAGTAACAATGTTGAAGTTTCTATTTAATTCAGGATTTTATTGGCCCCTAAAGTCCATCAAATGAGACGTTGCTGACGACAATGTGTGTCGCTTTTATGACAGTAAAGAGAATCGCTATACTTCTACGTGTCGTCGCCACGAGACATTGGACTTTAATTGGTTTAGTAAATTATATTATACAGGATGTAAGGAACAGCCCTCCGAATGCTGATATGGTGCATTCAGACCATGAAACTGAATACTATTCCATTAAACATATTTCAGGAATCGTCACTAAAATTTGGACTTCCCATCGTTAATGCAGTCAGTTGATCGTAATGTAATATGGGAGGTTGAATATTTTTTGATATTTCCTGACATATGTTTCTAGTTGTCCATTGCAATACAGCGTGGTAATGCTTGTAGCGTAATGGGCACCTTTGGCCCGGGGGCGTCCTGGGGAGGTATTTTTAAATAAAATTTATTTTATTTTTATTATTGTAATTAATTTGTTGTATTAAAGGATTTAACTGAATAAACATTGTTTCTAGGGGAAAGTTGTTCAATTTCATGGTATGAATGCACCCTATCAGGATTCGGAGGGCTGTATCACTACATAGTACAAAATAAAGTCGCTTCCCGTTTGGTGTCTCCTTATATCTTTAGAATCACCCAACGGATTTTGATGCGGTTTTTTTTATTAGATAGAGTAACTTAAGAGGAAGGTTTATAAGTATAATTTATTCCGGGAAATTGTCACGTTCCCAAGGGAAAACGGGTAGCCCAACTGGTAGTAAACTTTTGACCCCCTTTTGACACCTTTAAGGATTAAAATTCCAAAAATGCTGAAACACGTATTTAATTATTTTAAGTTATGAGTCTAATCAGAAATTTTGAAACAGATTACATTTAAGATAAAAAACTTTCTACAAACTTTTAACCCATTTAAAGGTTAAAATTTCAAAAATGCTGAAACACGTGTTTAATTATTTTAAGTTATTAGTCTAATCACAAATTTTGAAACAGATCACATTCATTAAAAAACACGAACTTTCATACAAACTTTAAACCCCCTTTGACCCTATTAAGGGTTAAAATTTCAAATATACTGAAACACGTGTTTAATTATTTTAAGTCATAAGTCTAATCACAAATTTTGAAAAGGATCACACTTAAGACAACGATCTTTCATACAAACTTTTAACCCCCTTTTCATCCCTTGGGGGATTAAAAAAAACGGAATTTAAAGTATAGTCGCTTCTCACGTCTGTCCCTGTCTGTTAGTTTGTTTGTTTGTATGCTTAAATCTTCAAAACCACTTAACCGCTCAACTGGGGAAAAGCCAGGACTTGGTTGCCGCCATTTTGCGCGCAACTGGGGAGCAGCCATAATATGGTCGCATTTGGTCGTAAAAGCTGAGACCTCACAGTTCGCGCCTATTTTAAATATTTACAGCACGCAGTTGTGATTGAATGAATGAAATACAGTGTTAGAAGGTTTTAGAATATAATAATAGCAACACCAAGCGGAACCATAGAGTTTTATCAAACAAAATCATCCAATCTTTGTGTGCGTTTCGGAGTCTGTGCCGCGCGGGTGTCAGATTTTTTATCGTATTTTTTGTATCAACTATAAGTGGTTTTCGAAGTGTTTACGAAGTGTTTGGGCACTGTTCAATTATGAACAGGGTAAGTTACGATCGTTTTTGTGTAATTTATTGCCGATCTAACATGGTTTTAAGTCAACATTTTCCTAACAACTTGCACGCTACCGCGTCTCGTTGTGTCGCGCCCATGTACCTACCTGTCAAATTATTTTGCAAGAATTTTGCAATAAAAAGATAATGTTACTTTAATAAAACTTTGTAAAAAGCTAATAAATAATGTGTTAAAAGTAATGAATAGCAAATTGAATTGTATTTATGTTTTAAGCATCCTTAAAAATAGCTCTAAAATTGTCATATTTTTTTGACAGATAATGTCAGTTTTTGGCGTATTGTGTGCATGCTCTTCCTGTGAAAAATATATATCGGGTGGGGATATATTATGCTTTATTTTAGTAAATAGATGTACAGTAATGTAAAATATAAAGATATTTCTAACAAACATTGTTTAATTCACAAGTTCTTTTGGCGGTAAACATAAAAAACCGGGTATTAAAAAAAACTACCACTTCAGCTAGAGATCGACAGAAATACAATATCCAAAATGTTTAGATTATTCAACAACAAGGTAGCTTGTTTCACGACGAACTCGACGATATAACATACCATGCTTATCGCTTAATCGTTTCTGAGAAATCTTTGTTTATGTAACCGGAGTCAGTGAAGTGGTTACCTCCCGCGGGCGGGCCCCCCAGTCATCGCCATTTTGATGTTTCAAGCGCCCTCCGGAGAAGGGGTTAACGGATCTGGATGAAGTTTTTTTTAAAAATAGAGTGATTCAAGAGGAAGGTTTTTATGTATGTATGTACCTATGAATAATTTATGTCGGGAAAAGGTCTGTTTCCCGTGGGAAATCAGTTAGCAGCGGGTGAAACCGCTGGGCGGGCCGCTAGTATGTAATAAACTGATAAAATTTTACGTCTTTATAGGACAGTATTTTTAGATGGGTTTTGTGTTACCCGCGGGTGCCCATGGTCGTGAGTGTCGGTGATATGCATGTCACCCAAAAGCCTCGAAAGGAAAGTAAGAAATACAATCTTACTTAAAAAATAATCTCGCAATAAGTACATACTTTTACTCTAAGTTTACTAAAAGTTATGTGACCAGTGTAGGATGTTTACACAACTAGATAAACATTTCAAAACTACACAAAAACTTTAAATGAAAATATTTAAAATTGATCCACAAAACTAAAATGTACAAAAAACGCAAGGTACTCGTACGGTCAAATAATAGTCAGTCAAAATCTTGCATTTGTTAACATTTTATAGTTCATGGTATAGTTTTTCGATATTTTGATTTGTGTTTAATGTGTGACTGGCTGACTGCGTGGTTTTTTTTGTCGTGGGCCCTATGATTTTAGCCCCGAGGCTATGAAAATCTACACCTGACTGTATGGTGGTGAGCAGGAGATCACCCGGAGAAGTTTTGTCGTTCTTCAAACAATCAACCCAAGTGCACCCTCAGGGCGCGACTGGGCTTACGAGTTGTTCTGGGAAGAACGGACTGGACTGAATCTTCCCGGCCCGTGCCGGTAGTTCCCAAAATGGGGAACAAATGAAGGACCTCCGCGCTCACCTTACTTCATAGGTGAGTGTGTGTGCTTCGACTTCATCAATGCAAGACTTTTTGCATTAAATGTAAAACACTCGAAAACTGTAAAACAGCGTTTTCGTACAAGAAATTTACCTGTACCGTTTCCTGTAAGTTTTCTTCTCACGTGCGTGTCAGTAGTGGCTCACTCAATATATCAGACTGTTGGCAGTGATTGCGGGCACATGCCAATAATAATGTATGCTCTAAATCCAACCTAGTTGATGTTCACATCAATATCAATAAACGTGTTTTACGACTGTTAAGGAACTTGTATCTCTTGATCATCCGTAGTTTTTTTTTTTTTTTGAGTAAGAATTTTTTGGTCTTTGGCGTAAATATATGGCGAAATCGATGTTTTTGTTTACAGAGTTGTAAAATCGGTGATGATATCAAACAAAATATAAAATGTTAATGAAAGAGAAGAGGGTTAAATAAGTCATAAATTAATAAAGAAACAAGGTATTCAAATAAAATAAAATACATGTTTTTGTGAAATGTTTTAATGAAAAAGGCTAAAATAGTGAGTGGGACAGGTCTAGAAAAACCAGTCTCTAAAAATTATGAGTCGAAATACATAAAAATAACACTGTAGTTGGTCGGCCACTGCTAATGGGTAACAACAAAAACTTACTGAAACCGAAGATCTATCGCGCAAACGAGTTGTAGCAAAAACATACAAGAGCAAGGACCATAGAGGTAACAAAAAGGGTATAAAAAGTCGAAAGGAGGTTAAGGTACTCATGGAACTGAACAACATTCCCCAAAGAACCATAATTTATCCCAAAAGAAAATACCCAGCTACTTCTTTGATGTTATTGCAAAATATGAAATAGGTTATACATTTACTGACTACTTAATAAAAAGATGATAAATTTAGTGACTAGTTTTGAAATATTAGCATCATAATAATATCTAAAATTGTTAAAACGTAATGGCGTAATTACAGTTATGTTAATCCCATAAATGGGTAATTTGGGTTGCTGGTCATGATATTATTATTAAATAGATGTATTAATGTACATACCTACCTACCTCTTTAATATTGTACGATTAAAATGTTACCGTTTCCTCTTTATCAGACCATTATTTTACGCCATAACCTTTTCAATATCTTTCTTCAAACCAAATGAAGGTACACTTGAGATAAATAAAATAAGAAAGATTTGAAATGGATAAAAATGCTTCCTCTCGTTTATGCGACTACGTGACTTTCCCGAAGTTGCGCTCAGATAGTATCTGGAGCTGAACAAATATGCCGCGTGAGTAAGCCACTCTGTAGGATTCCAATGTGAGCTAGGACTTTTTGTTCCTGACTTGCATGATGTAAAATGTACGATTGTTAACTGATCTTGCAATTTTTTTGCAAAAATTTCTCACAAGTGTTCTTTGTCTTTAGTGATTAATATATTTTGTTTGTTAGTTTTTGTATCGTAGTTTTTATATTACTGTAACTTAGTCATTTGCACCTGATACAACATGAAATATAGAATGGAAAGGAATTAAAAGAAAGTATATCCTGGACAATTCATACAACCTCATCTAGACCACAACTAAGCAAAGCTTGTACTATGGGTACTAGAGCTAATTAATACATACCTCTACTATACATAGAAATCATACATACATACATACACATATCACACCTATAGTCCCTTGCGGGGTAGGCAGAGCGTAATAGGCCGCAAAAAACGGACATTCACGCCACGTCTGACAAATATTTGACGGTCATTCGGAAAACTGTGTATTGCCATAGCGACAGGATGTCAGCGTTAGTCGCGTTAGTCGCCTCTTACGGCCACCAAGGGAAAGAAATCACCCAGACTAAATACAAATATCTGAAAATTTGCTAAACAAATATTTCTAACTCGTGGGGATTGAACCCACGACCCTCGGTGAAGCAGGGAGGGGTACTATCCGCTACGTCATCGTGCCAGTCATACAGTGATTATAACTAAAATCCAAATAATTTTACGATTAATTGGTGTTATGGTCAAATAAGAAAAGGGATGAATATGACTGTTCTTTCAAGTCTTCAGTTTATCATCTTAGTTTTTGTTCTATTTTTATAGTTTTTATTATATAATTGCTCAAAGATATAAGTAAAACAATGTGTGTTGTTTCATTTCTTATTTTTTCCAATACTTACCTATATTTGTCGCCCACCGTAACATTTGCTTCGTACAAACTGTGAGAACGAAGGCGCAAATATTTTGAGTAAAGACAGGCGGCTCAGTAAACAAGAGCACACCAATTTTCCCACAACTCTGATTTCTCCAGAGGCCTCTGTTGAAAAATACGAAGAAATACAGAAATATGAAACCGAATGTATAAAACCATTCAACAGTCTAGCTTACACAAAGTAATCCTTAGACCAACTCTTTTAATTCTAAATTTTTTATGAGATTTTTAAATGTTCACGATACTTACCACTTAACGTTGGAAATTCGAGCATTCATAAAATATTCCAGTAAGTAAACACAAATGACAAATTTTCTGACGGCTTGAGTTTAAAATGAGGTAAAGGTAATCCACAAATGTTGATACTACGATACCCGATTAAGCTTTGTTTAAAGTTTTTGTTGTTCAAAGTTTAAGCTTTGGCACAATAATTCTGAGGCTGATTTGTAAGTCTAGAAATACTCTGAACTGAAGTCATCCACAGCTAAATAATAATTCAGTTCAAAATTAACACACAATTTGAAACTGTGCTTAGTGCAAATGTAAAATCACAGACAATGGTCTGCCTGACTCGTACATTGTACGGTGTCTCAAAAGGAAAATTTTCTTTCTGATTAAACTTAATTTTTTAAAATTATATGTAAATATTGCTCGTGTCCAACCTGCTGCTCGTAGAAGTAAAGGTAATAGGTACTGAACACAGTTTCTGTCATTTTCGTAAATATACCCTATATTAAGCTACCTTGAATGTACCCTATACCACAAATTCAATAATGGCGGGCCAATCCAAAACAGAAGGACGGTTACAGTGAAACGTGAATACCTCTTGGATTCAGTAAACAAAACATTAGCAACTCTCCTTCTTATTTTTGTGGGGGATACCCTAAACCTAACAGAGTAGATATCAGTCTTCGAAAAAGAGGCTAGCTGGCCTTCTTTTAATGCTCTATTTTGTGCCTATACTGACATTTGAGTGAAACGCCACCACGCATAAGGTGCTTTCTTAGTTTTTTCCGTTTGATAAATTGTGTAAAAGTACAGGAAGTGATTCTATTTCAATAGCTAAGCAATAACAAGCAACATCTTACCAGAACATTGCGAGGGCGTGGTTCTAACAGATTTATCTTCCGAAAACCAATTTCTGTACCTAAGTACATCGGCACCGTTTAGATAAATTTAGATAAAACGCGATTTATTTTGTGATAGTTTTAATAATCATTATTTATGTTTTTTTTTTCTAATATATTATGTACACTATGTATTTTTTACTCTTTTAAGGTTATACGGCTATTACCTAGCAGCTAAAAACGACCAGTTGGCATCAAAATCGAATTGGTCAATCTGCACCGCGTGACAAAGAATCACCTGAGAATATTTCAAAGGTTAAACCAGCAACGCATGCATTTGTTAGGCGAAAGGAAATTGCGAATCCCGATCTTATTCCCATACAAATACGGCTACGGTGGGTTTAAAGCTGCGTATCAGACGCGTGTTTCAAACGACTTGACGAAAAAACGGAACAACGGTCGACAAGTGAATGAACCGTCTAACTGAACAACTTTTTCCTACTTTTGTAAATTCAGTGCATTTTTTTAGGGTGAGTTCTACTCTTAACACTGAACACTTTTTCATAATTGAAATAGTTCTAAGCATGGGAGGTCCTATTTTTTTTTCATCTTTTGATCTATATTTCGCGGGGATTTTTTTACGAGATGTATGCACAAAATTTTATAAAACCTTATAAATTTCAAATAATAACCTTGGTTGATCCACCTTTTAAAATATTTTCTGTTGTTTTTATGTTTGTTCGCTTGTTACTACGTGCCATTTCATGATTGTCAAGTTATCGTTAGTTTCAATATTTTAAGACAAGTAAAACGTTAAAAACCTCCGTTAGTCGGTGAACACGCTAACCTACTTATGAATTCTTTGTGAATTTTAAAGTAAAATAGACTGAGGTTGTATTATCGTAGCTAGTGAGATCATACGTGCAAGAGTAGTAACTATGAGACAATGGCTGCAAATCTCGGAGTTTCATATGCAGCCGTCTATCGGGACACTTGTGGACTTAAACTATCTCAGACGATTTAATAAAAGGATTTTTCATTGTTACCTCAAGGTTGATAGTTTTAGTATTATGTAGGTACTATTGGTAGAGTCTTAAAATTCTTTTTTTATCTTATTTTATTTTATTTATAAGATAGGGATGGATAGGGGAGGATTTAGTTATTATACTTATATGTTCTTTAGCTTATTATTTCTTTTGTGCCATAAAGTGTGTTGAGATTTGATTTTGACTATTGATAAAGAAAAGCATTAAAAAATATTTGAATAAATTCACATACAGAAATAAATTCAAAATAAGAAATAATCCAATAAAACGGCCTTATACATGTGTATATACTAACAGTTTTGTTTTATTTTAATAAATTGGGTTGCTCTTCTGATAAAAAAATCAAATTAAATGTATGAAATCTGTTTGGTTTGTAGGACTGGAAACCTAGATACTTACCGGAAAAAGGTGTCATGTGTTTTATAACGCCGATTAGATACCAAATTATTTCTTTTTGGTCTTTTAACGTGTGTCATATTGACACAGTATCTCTGAAAGCGCGTTGCTTTCATTGTGAGAACACCCTACTACGGAACAGTTTGTTTCTTGATGACCGTAGCAATACTTGAAACAAAATTTTCAAGCGCAAGCAGGATTTAAACCTGTGACTTTCGCATTACTAGTGGCGACGCCTCTTCCATTTGGGCTACCGCAGCTCATTTCTTGCCCGCCAATTTTGCAAGCCAGTAACGCTTGGCATGGCTCCATCTACCGGGTTAGTTTTGCAACTAATAACCGGCGACTTATTCTATCTTTACAGATTGAATGTAGTCTAAGCGATGAAAACCAGCTATAAATTGAGTACCAAATTTTAAAACTCTTCCCGTGTTAGGTATAAAAATTTTGAAAACTTGCAAAAAAAATATTGTATACCTAACACGGAAAGTGTTTTAAAATTTGGTACTCACTTGAAACAAAATTATATTCTACCAAGTACCTCTTTCTAGTCAGGAAGTTGTCTACCCAGGATCACCTTGATCGATCGCTGGTGGGCCAGCGGACACAAACTTTGCTCTAACTTTGTCAGAATTAGCAATGCTAAAGTCGAACCAATCCTCAGAAAATTTGCGGATTAATTAACATAAAATAGATTAAAACTCCCAATTCTTTCAATCTTTTAGAAGAATAAAGTTTGTCGTCGAGTAATGACTTATAAGTCCTACTTTGGTATAACATTATGAAAGAAGAACCATCTTTTAGCAACACATTAAAACTTTTTTGATCGTTATGATCTGATCTTCGTCGATTTTACGGGAATCAAATAAATTTCAAAAACTCTAACGCATTATCATAGACATCACTGAACCGTACAAAGCAGAGATTATGTTCAACAGCACACAGCAGAGATTATATGAAAACATATTTAAAAAATTCCTGCGGTGTTCTCTGGAATGATAACTGTAGGTACCTTTAGGCACTATCTATACCTAAGTATTCACACGTAGTACTGTATTCGTCTCACGCTTCACCTCGAGTTCTTATCTTCAAACTCCAACCATGAGAAGCCTTTCACAAGCTACATTGAAACTTCTGCACTCCAAACGAAGGCGCTAGTATCTTTATATTATACTTACTTATTGTATGTTCTGTAAGTGGAAGGAAATAGTCTCTGCCTACCCCTCCGGGAAAAAGACATAGTTTATGTATGTATGTATGTATGTATTCTATGTTCCTACCTTATTTTCGATGATGTAGGGTAAAATTGCACTAGTAACTGATAACGGAATTCAAGACAGGCTGGTAATAAGAAACATCATTCCCCAAGGAAGATAGGTTGAAATAAAATTCCTTTGTAACTCAAATCAGCTGATCAGCAATTTTTTATGGAAGGTTCAAATAGACAGGCACAAATTAACTATATTAGACAGGTGTAAGGGACAGCCTTCCGAATACTTATAGGGTGCATTCAGACCATGAAACTGAACAACATCTTATTAAAAAAATATTTCAGGAAACGCAAAAAAAATTTGGCTTCCCATAGTAATTGCAGTCAGCTGATCTTGATTTTGTATGGGAGGTCTATTAATTTTTTTGTCGTTTCCTGTCATATGTACCTAGGGAAAATTGATCAGTTTAATGGTCTGCATGCACCCTACCAGTATTGGGAGGGCTGTCCGTTACACCCCGTTTTTTATTTATTTGGGCCTAAGTTTCTTGGGGCCCGCCAGCCCGTTTTAAATTTTTTCCATCAGTCCCTAGGAAAACTCCTACCAAAACTTTTGTTCAAAAAACGGTTAAGTAAACTGCATGTCTGCTTTTGGCAAAATTATGCAAATGAATTTTAAGTAAACGAGTTAATATTTTATGTAATAAAATAGGTGCAAAAACACAATAATAGTTATTAAAAACGTTAACCTTTGAAACCGGCTTCAATGTAATGCGCTTATATGTATTTAAATAATCTTTCTTCTCTGTAATCTTTTCATCAGATCACCACTTAGTGACTATGTAAATATTGGAAGATTGTATGCTGTCAAACTAAATAAAACGGTGATTATCTCCGACGAATTGGGAATATCCTCCTTTTTTTATAAATCTAAAAATGGAATAACACAAATTAATAATCTTCTTTTTATCCTATCAATGGGATACGCCCAATGCAGATTGTACAAAATCTATAGCAGCGATTGCCAATGCATTAATAATGAAGATGAAATATTCAAAATATTTATTTCGAAGTAGGTTTTAACAAGCTTCTCTACATCATACGAATACTTGGCTTTCAATCAACATACCAATACTGGATGCACCGCATTATGTATCAGCTAGGTTATGCGAATTCTCAGGGGAAATGAATCTAAGTGGTGGATCGAACGAGCCTCCTATTGGGACTATGGCAAGTATATTTTGTTGTTATGCCTATGGTAACTATGAGCATCTCTCACCAAATCACTGTTTTTCAGCATGTAGCATATTCTTCAATTTTTCTAACGGATTGTTCTCTAATCGCTAACGCTTGTCAATACCTAATATGTGTTAGTTAGTTTTATGTTCATATACGAAATAATTGAATTAATCACCAAATATACAGTTTTTCTTCTTTCATGGTGCAGCGCTTTGTGGTGTGTCTGCCTGCTCCGCAGACGTTACATTCTGGCCAAATGCACATTTTACACCGATTTAAAAATTTATTCGAATCTCACACATGTGATATTTTTTTAATACTAGGTATATTTTCTTGTTATCGTAATTGTGTATTTTTTTTTAGGATTACATAACTGCTCACAAACCTTCCACCGAAGCTTGACGGATGTCTGTAACAGTATCGCTACACAGCACTCCAATTATTTCTCCAGGGATTCGCTGTTGTCGACGTGGTGAATGTTTTAACAGTCGTAACTGGGTTGTCCTGATATGAGGTTTGTTTAGGATGAAAATTACGACGCATTTTGCTGGTGAGGGGAGGTGTTGTTAAAGTTAGGTAATGTTTTTGAGATTGAATGAATTTTAGGAGGAAACAAACTATTCAAATCCAATGATATTTTATAAGTGCTTGTAGAAATAGATTTGTAAGTAAATAGACGTCTTGTTGTAGATAAAAATTTATCTTTTTTACCCTATCAGAGTTGTATTTGACAGAATACTTTAAAGTGAGACGGGAATAGTGGCTTATTACGATTGTTAATTTAGAATAGGAGCACTTCTGGGCAGGTTTTTTGGTGGGTTTTTCCTGTTCAGGAGGTCCGATTAATTATACGCATGTAAACTACACGCTTTAAAAATCTTGACTTCAATTTGAAACAAATATCGTTTTCAGATGGTGGTGGCGTAAAGTTACATGCCGTGTGATTAACCTGGCCAGCCCCGTGGCAGTGCTTTGATTTTTATTTTTTTATCTTATGGGATATTTTATTAGGACATTACAAAATTGTTATAAAAAAAAGAAAATTTTGTGATACAAATTTCCTTTTTTTTTACAATGACGGTTCATGACGTCAATAAGTGATATGATAATACTATCCTACATTGAATAAAGAATTTCAATCTCAATTTCAATTTATTAGTACTAGACTTTTAAAGATGCGGCCATTACCATCGATTCCATAGAATAATAATGAATACTTAGTCTTGTAGTTTATTTTATATGTAGTAGTAGGCGGTTGAAAAATCTCTGACACCAGGGTTTTTAAGCGTTGAACGACTTCGGTGTCCCACACGAAAAGAGAGAGAGAGATATTAATATTAAAGGAAAGCTTGCAAACAAAGTTGCGAACGTCTAAAAGCTCTATAAGATTTACCAGCTATTTGCGGCTCGAGCAGCAAGGCTTAATCTAGAATTAATTGCTAACCGTGTTTAACTGTTTAGTGCAAATGCAATTAAAAAGCTGCGTGCCAAGCATATTTGCTAAAATCAAAGACAATTTTCCACAGACTGGTCTATTACAATTTAACGTTATTCTGGGTGTACATTAGATAGATGGCGTAAACATCTTGTTTATTTATTCAATACCTACTAGTGAATTCGATTAAAAGTTACATAGTTTGAAATCAAGGATTTATTTCTATAATATTTTAATGCCTTAACTCATACAACAAAAGCTCAAAGGAACATGAATAACAATACAGCCATGCCATCTACGTTTTGTTTGTTCTTGGTTCCTTTTTTGAAATTAAGTCTCACTCTTATGGTTGGTGGTTCTCTACCGCCCATTTGTGACCGTTAGTTATCTGTGAAGAAGCAAGTTTCCTTCATCTCCCTTACCTACAATACTAAAATTTATTATTTTCTGTAATTTTTGCAATCCCCCATTAACTTACCAAAACAGATTTCTATACTTTTTTTTGTAAGGAAGGCAAGCCTCTTGGTGCCAAACGATATTGTTGATGTTTTTGTTTTGATTAAAACAAAGATCTTTTAAACGAGTAAAATGGATATTATTCGTTTATTAATATCTAACTTGATGATTAACAAAACTATAATATATTAGTTTAAATGGTTTTTAAATATTTAGTTAATTGTATTCCGTCATGTTCGCCCGGCAGACTCCGTCTCTTTTTTTGTAGTAAAAAAAATTACATTCTCGCCATCCTCATCATCTTTTGAAAGAAGTGTCTGTCTATGTAATAAGAGGTCTATGGCTGAAACGAATCGCTCGCGGCTCTACCGTCATATACTATTTACCTTTTAATTTTGTGCCACGAGATTTTAACTTCTCATATTTGTTTAGTTGTTCTAGAATTCTTTGTGTTCTTTGTCCTATTTAGCGACATAGCTTTTATTATTAAATTAATTAATTTGTTTCAGTTTATTTTAAATTGTTTTCGAATAACTTGCATTTTTTGACGCAATAATTTAAATACCGCTGAGTTTTAAACTAGCTAAAATCCCTAGTTTTTCTATCTGGGAGCCTTAACAGATCTAATAACTTCCATAACATTTTCACCATTTCACCGTTTTCGAAAATCCAAGCACATCTAAAAAATGGAGGATTTGGTGGTTTTGTTTTAATAGAACTTTATGTTCTATAAAGACTGCTCGTATTCAAGCGGAATTCAAATTTAAATTACTAAAAATAAATTAATCAGTGTTTAAAGAGCATTGTGTGATGCCGGCTTAGAATAGCATCACCCCATTTCTTACCCATGGGTGTCGTAAGAGGCGACTAAGGGACTCGAGGGTGTGTATTGCAATTTTAGGCGACGAGCTGACAACCTGTCACTATAGTGATACACAGTTATCTGATTGACCCTCAAACTTTTGTCAGACGTGGTGTTAATATCCGTTTTACGGCCGTTAACGCTCTGCCTACCCCGTAAGGGATATAGGCGTGATTTATGTATGTATGTATGTATGTTAAAGAGCATTCGGTCCAGCTACAATTTTGAGTAAAGTACTTTTTTTATTTTGGACATCAGTACTTATACCATAGGATAATAACACTAATAACTTACTTATTTAGATTAAGGTCTCTTAAGTGCTCAACTTTTTCTCCACGTCAAAGCAAAAGAAATTGCTTTTAAGCGCACTTTGAAACGACGTTGTTAAAGGGTCCAGAATAAAATATTCCTGCGCCGGTCATTTCCTGGTTCCTGGCACCGGAATAAATTGGACCACGACTTAATTTGCGAACTCTTTTGCCTCTTTTAGATCAAAAATCAGAGTAGACTGAGTGAGTAATATGAAGAACGCCAACGCTCATAAACCTCACCTACTTCTACAACAACAGCATCAATATCTGCTAGACAAACGCCTCTCCATTGGTAAAATTAACTTTATTCAATGTAGACAATGTACTTAACGTTATTATATCATAATCTGTTATTATTAAAAATAAATTTGTATAACACAATTTTATTATTTTTATTATAAGACGGCCGATGTGGCGCAGTGGTAGTGTGACTGCCTGCTACGCAAAGGTTCCGGGTTCGATTCTCGTGGGACACTCACAAAGTTTATATTTATCACTTTGTGAATTTGTTCCCGGTCTGGTTAGGACATTGCAGGGTGAACCAACTGATTGTCCGAAAAGAAATGGTTCCGTGCTTCGGAGGGCACGTTAAGCCGTCGGTCCCGGTTGCTGTCTATGATTACTTAGACGGCGGTCGTTACACAACCATGTCAGAGGCCTACTAGTGGTAGTAGGCGGTTGAAAAAACTCTGACACCAGGGTTCATCGGATCGTTGGACGACTCGGTGTCCCACTCGAAAAGAGAGAGACAGACGTTGTCAATTGAGTAGGTAATTTCTTTGAGTATGCGTAAGTCTTTTTTTGCTTAAATTTCTTTGTTCAAAGTGCTCTTCCTACCTTATTTCTTTGTATCAGTTTTCCTTACAGTAAAAAGCAGAGCCAACGTCTATAATTCCGAACAAATGTTGTAATAAATTCAAGCCGGTAATTTACACATACGCGACCGCAACCGCAGCGCTCTATTTAGTTGTTGGCGCAAATTGTAAGAGATAGAACAATGGGGATTTTATGTAGCCTAAATGGACCTTGGTCAATACTATGGTGGTATGTTTTAGTCCCACCGTAGCTCCAGGGGTTTGCAGAGGGATAGAAAGCTAAGTGAAGTCGAAACCAAAGATTGCTGTACAGTCAAGATCAGGCTGGGCTAGGCTAGGTTAGGTTAGGTTAGGTTAGGTTAGGAGTAGTTATGGCAACCTGCGCATTTTGCCATCACTAGTGGCGTTGCTTCTTCCATCTGGGTTATGCGGCTCATTCATTGCCCGCAAATCTTGCAAAAATATACAAACATACATACACACACAAACACATATAACGCCTATAATCCCTTGCGGGGTTGGCAGAGCGTAAACGGCCGCAAAAAAACGGATATTTACGCCACGGCTGGCAAATATTTGAGGGTCATTCGGAAAATTGTGTATCGCCATAGTGACAGGTTGTCAGCCCATCGCCTAAAATTTCAATACACACCCTCGAGTCCCTTAGTCGCCTCTTTAGAGGTAGCACAAATTGCTGCACAAGCGCTTAATTAAAGCTGCCACGAAAACCCAAAACTGTATAAAGGTGTAGAGATTGCCCTTAATAAGGTGTTAGCAGTGCTGTACATACATACATATATCACGCCTTTATCCCTTGCGGGGTAGGCAGAGCGTAAACGACCAAAAAAACGGCCACTTACGCCACGTCTGACAAACGTTTGAGGGTCATTCGGAAAATTGTGTATCGCAATAGTGACAGGTTGTCAGCCCATCGCCTAAAATTGCTATACACACCCTCGAGTCCCTTCGTCGCCTCTTACGACTCCCACGGGTAAGAAATGGAGTGATGCTATTCTAAGCCGGCATCACACGGCACTGCTGTGAACTCAAAAAATGGCCCCAAATTATACAGCCTTTTACAAAGGCTGGATAAAAGCTGAAATAAGACTTGTCATAGGCTTTAAAAGAGATTTATTATGGTATTATGATATGTTTAATTCTGTACAAGGCTCCCATCTTCAGCTCTTGTACAGCTTGTTACCTTTGCAACGTTGTATTTACATTTTCTTTCAGCTTTTATGACAATTGTTATTTTTAATAATAATATTAAAAAAGAACATCCATCTTAGACGTTATCGAAGCAGACTCCATTTTAAATGTAAAAATTTATTATCATATGCTGAATAAGTGATTGCAATGATCATAGTGCGTTCAGAATGCGAGTGCTACTTGATCGTGTAGTTTATACCAATTATCTAACAAAATTTTCATGCGCCGTTCAAATAATCAGATTTTAATCTTAAAAATGTTTAGAAATACAAAGAGTACCTATAATTATTTACGTGTTTAAACTTGAATTATATTCATCCCCCTTATGAAATTATTTTCTTTACAGTTGATGTTTAAATTAATGTTTGAAAATGTGATTTCATAGAATCTACTTTATTTATAAAAATACAAATCTAATTATTTTGAGGCTAGATATGGCTTCCATATAGTGTTCAGCTTATATATCGTTGAAAAAATATTTTGTGACTCTTTTGGCTGACCAAAATACCGTTAATCAGCCATTGACTTCTTATGTTACTTTAAAAGACTTTTATTCATACTTCTAGTTGTATGTTGGTATTGGATAATGCAGTTCTAATGACTTCAGCGTTATATTGTATTATAATACATATTGTTCGCAGCCAATTCGGGATTTCTAGCAAAAGCAAATTGTAAATTTGATTTAAGACCAGTCAATAAGTTATTAAGTGCTAATATAAGTTAGATTTATAATATGTCATGTAAAAATTGTAGAATAAAAGCCTTTTTAACTTTATTATTTATTTTGATACGTGAGCAGGATCAGCAGTCTGAACAACCATTTTAACAATTGGATTAAAAAAGCTGTAACAGAGTGCCAATAAAAGCAACGAGTTTTAATGTGGTGTATCCACCATCACACAGGGGAGTCGCCGCTCAGCAGCCGTCCCGCACGGTCGCCTACGCTCCGACTACCTGGCCGCTCCCGTGGCCCCGCCCCTCGCCGTCGCTCCGCGACCGACACTCCAGCCCTGCGTCGGACAAGCATCACTTGTCCCACGCAGCCTCCGCCGCCGTTTGTGTCTTTTTCAAGGCACATTCCGTGGTATTTTATTTAACTACGTCTTTTGCCCGAAAACCGCCGGTTTACGCGGTCCTTGCTCGGTGGATACCTAACGGTGCTCAACGATCCGAGCAGGGGGTGTAGACCCGATACACCAGCTTTGCCCCTTCAGGGCAACGCAGTCAATCAGACGGGTGCCAGAACCACCGGCCCTGGGGGTGAACCCAAGTCGACCCTGGTACCATCCTTTTCCCCTGTCCGAGCAGAGTCTGTCTGGGAGAAGGGCTCCGGCCCCAACTTCCTCTTTGCTCGGGCCTGTTAGGAACCTCCCGCACAATAAGATTGGCGGAGGATACACTTTAGGGCTACATTAGTTAAGTACACCCTCCCTGCCTACACCCGGCGGGGAGGATCACCGGCGTCCTACCCTCAGGCTGTTCCCGCCTGAGGGCCGCGATTAGCATATTAGCTAGGCCGATTGCCGTGGAGTTCTTGCCGTTTCTCTCCCACGGAACGGTTCCGAAACGGCGGTAGCTATAGATTAGGCAATGGCTAAAGCCCTTCCCCTAGAGTCCGTTCTCCTAGAACTTTTACAAGTTGTCTTCGAGGACAACCAATTCCGAGCCCGCGTCGCGAAACGGATTCCCGGAATCAACGATTACTTCGCCAAACTAGCCCGCGATGAGTCATCGCCCAATCCCCTGACCACCGGTGAGTCAGCCCCATCCGCCGACGAAGCGTCCGCCGCTAAGTCGGCACCTGCCCCCTCCCCTGCGGTTACTCATTACGATGAGTCACCTCTATCCCCTGACCCATCGTCCCAAGTCGGCAACGCCCAGGACTCCGACCTAACCGTCGAAGTCATGGACATTGCCGGCCCCCCGTCCGATGACTCAAACCCCGAACCCGACTCCGACGACGACTACACCGTAGTCAGTAGATCCAAAAAGCGCCAGCGTAAGGCTGCACATTCAGATAGCGACGAGGCTGCGAAAACAGTCCGCGTCGAAGGGCCCGATGGCAACCACCGCAAGGTGGCCGCCGCCATTCCTAAAGTCTCTCCCGCTACAGAGCGCAGACCCCCCCCGATTATTTTCAGGGACAACGCCAAGTGGTCGTCCCTTTCCAGTCAGATGACCCAGAATAAGATTCCGTTCTTGACTGCTTCACAGACCAAGGACGGAATCAAAATTCAAGTCCCGACCTCTTCGGCGCACAGAGCGCTTACAAAATTACTGAACTTCCTCCAGTTCCCGTACCATACGTACGCACTGGAGGAGGAGAAACTACACCGCGTAGTAATTCGAGGCATCCCGAAAGAGATTTCCGAAAAGGAAGTCTATGACGACCTTATCGCCCAAAATATCCCCGTACGTAAAGTACACCGCATTTCGTCTCATCGCAATAAGAGACAATTCGACATGGTCCAGGTCACGCTCGAGAGGAGCGAAGCTGGTAAGGCCATTTACGGTTTGAAATCCGTGTGCATGCTTTCAGGCATCCGCATGGAAGCCCCCAGGAAGACTGGGATCCCTGGCCAGTGTCACAACTGCCAACTTTACGGTCACTCTTCACGCACCTGTCACGCCGCCCCGCGGTGTGTTAAGTGCCTGGAGAGTCACAGCACTGCCCAGTGCGCCCGTCCTAAAAAGACGGACACGCCCTCGGCAGACAGCTCCTCTCCCCACTCCCACCTAGTTGCGTCCTCTGCAACGAAAGTGGCCACCCAGCCAACTACCGCGGCTGTCCCCGTGCCCCTAAGGCGAACCCCAAAGTGCTTCAGCGCACCCTTGCGAGGCAAACGTATGCCGATAGGCTAGCTGGCTCTCAAAAACCAGCTGCGGTCGTTCCAGGTGTTGCTGAAAACACAAACTTCCCGCCCCTCAGGCCTAACCCCGCATGGGCCCTCAAAATGGGTCCAGCCCCCGCCCCCGCCCAAGTCGCACCAAAACCGGTGGTGCCCCCCCAACCCGCCCCCAAAAAGCCGGCGCCTCCGCCGCCTTCTCCTCCCAAACCCGCTTCCCACAGCAAGAGTGCTGAAGGCGACTTAGCCGACGCGCTCTCTGTTGTCTCAAATTTCACCAGCCTCTTCGACATCGAAGAGATAATCTCCTACTCTAAGGAGATCAGAGCCAACGCTGGTAACCCCAGTGCGCTCATCCAAACCGCCGCCAAATACTACCATCTGGTAGTCGCGTTCAAAAACTTCAAACCCTGATTATGGATAGGTCTATTAACTTAGGGATATCCAGCAGTGGTAGGACCAAGCCTCGGTCACTTAAATTAGGTTTTTTCAATGCCGATGGTATTTGCAATAAAAAGACGGAAGTTAGCCTCTTCCTGAAAGATCACGGTTTAGACGTCCTCCTTGTACAAGAAACGTTTCTCAAACCCCATATGCGTACCCCGCGAATCGCGCAATACAACACGGTACGTAATGACCGCGTATCGGGCAGCAAGGGAGGCACCCTCATTCATTACAGGCGAGCGCTTCACTGCTCACCCATAGAGACCCCGCCCCTCTGCTATATGGAGGCTTCCGCTTGCCGCTTAAGCATGACGGGACACCAACCCATTACGATAGTGTCGGTATACCTATCTCCGAGCAATAATCGCGAGACAAAGCCACTTCTTAAAAGTGAGCTCGAGTCATTATTTAATCTCGGTGACTCAGTTATCATAGCAGGTGACTTGAATGCCAAGCACATGTCGTGGAACTGTATCGCCAACAACCCTAGAGGCAATCTTCTCTTTGAGTGGCAGGACGAACTGTCCTTTGACCTAGTAGCCCCTACAGAGGTAACTCATTACCCCCATACAGTAACTCATCGACCCGACATCCTCGACATAGCCCTTCTAAAGAACGTAAACCTTCGTTTAAGTTCTATAGAAGTACGCCACGAGCTCTGCGACTCTGACCACAGACCAGTTTTACTAAAACTTGACCCGCGAACCGACATCCCCGGCCCCTCAGGTCTGTGCGGCCCGACCAAAACTATAGTAGACTGGCCGAAACTAGGCCAAGCCTTGAACGCTCCCAGCTCTACTCACCTGGACCAAATACCGACTAGACTGACTACCGAAACCGACATCAACCTAGCCGTCTCTTCCATCACAAATCACGTTAGCAGCGTCGTGAACAGCTGTTCACGGACGGTTAAAATCACTGAAGACAGTAAATATAAACCTCCAAATGACCTTCTTGAAATGATAACAGAGAAGAACGCCGCGATCCGCGCTTACAAATCCTTCCCAATCGAATCTAACAGACTATTCATGCGCGCCCTACAGAGGGAAGTAAGGCAGCGTGCAGCTGAATGGCGTGACGCCGGATGGGATCAGCACCTTGAGGAGCTGAACCCATCCCATCTCGCATTTTACAAGCTGCAACGCTCGCTGAAATCTGACACCATCTCTGTGATGCCGGTACTTAACAGACCTGACCAGACCAAAGCCTTTGACGACAACGAAAAGGCTGAATGCCTAGCTGACAGTCTCGCAGCCCAATGCACCCCCAGCACACTCCCTTACGACTTGACCTTCGTCTCAACGGTCGACTCCGAAGTCGAACGTCTCATTTCACTACCTCCATCGGGCCCTCCACTCAGAGTCATCACTGAGATGGAAGTGCGCAACGCCCTTAAGGCACTCAAGCCCAGAAAGGCTGCAGGACCGGACGGCATCACCAACCGTGTCCTGAAGATTCTCCCCGATCACCTGATCAATCGCCTCACCCTGATTTTGAATGCCGCCATGGCTAGTTGCACCTTTCCAGCTTGCTGGAAGGAAGCAATAGTCATAGGCATTCACAAACCGGGTAAACCGGCGAATGAGTAATGCTAAAAATCGTAGGGTCCACAAATAAAAAAAAAAAAAAAAAAAAAAAAAAGTGGTGTATCCAGATATAAAAAACTGTTTAATTGTATTTAAAAAATACTTTATAACTCTTTGAGAATTACAAAGCACCTGTTAAAAACCTGTTAAATGGCTTTGTTTGAGAAGTTTAAACTTCTCAAACAAAGCTGTTTAAAGGTACAACTTCATACGCGTCTTCAGCTAAAGGAATTATTATTTTCTACATAGGCGTCCTTTAAGCAGCTGAAAGCTGATATAGTATTTTTTACACACCTTTAAACAAAATACCCTACAGTGCTTCCAAATTACACCACATGTACGTCAACAGCTGTATAAAAGTTTCCTTCAATGCTTACTAACAGCTTTTAACGTTAAATTACCCTTCGGTCACACTGCTAAGCAGCTGGTGTTACAAAAGAATTGTCTTTCACCATTAAACAGCAAAATACTTTAATAAAAAGTAATTATAATCCTTTAAACAGCCAAAAGCTGATATAAATATTTTTGAAGTGTCTTATGCAGACTATTGAATTTATAAATATTTTGAATGCTTCTAATCAGCTTTAAGTAGCGGCCAGAACCGCTATACATCTTTAATTACACTTTTAACCTCAAGTAGGTGAAAAATTCGACAATTATTCAGAGTGTGTTACCTGGGTTGCGACTCCCACGGGAAATATATGGGGTAATGCTATTCTAAGCCGGCATCACACGCCAAAAATATCTTGATGCTAATAACGCCAAGCATTTGGCAACATAAGTTTTTTTTTTAATTGTGCTTCTCCAGAAGGCGTTTTTTCGCATGCTATTCTTTTTGCCATTAAAAAAAACTCAACATTTCAACCTACACCTTACTACTCGTTATTTTCAGATTTATGTTACATTTTCTCTTCAACTTCTGCCTTACTCTACAACCATCTCTGTACCACTGACAAATGAACCGCCCCGCTTGTTTATTAGCGAATAGTAGCATTTTATGTGTGCCATTACTATGACATGCTTACGGGTCTCCTGCTTAACTGATGACGTAGGAGGTATGGTAATGAGGAAAATAGGTGTCCTTGAATTTAGAGTATGTATGTTTGCGGTTTTAAAAATATAGGTATTTTTTAAAAGTGTGTTTGTTGTTTAACTAGCGAATGAGACTGAACACAAAGCTAACTGAACAAGTATCTTTATGATTGTTCGAGAGGCTAGTGGCGCCCCCCCAAACAGGAAATAAAACCCTGGCTGGACACACTAGTCATCTGGAAACTAAATTATCAATTCGCGATAATCAATAACTACAAAGATATTAAGAATCAATATAACAATATAAAAATTCCAATACAAAACTAAAGCGCTTAGTTTTTTTAAAGATCCTATTGATTCTAAAAAAACTTTGTTAGTATAGGTATATATTGCCGCAAATTGATAATTTGTTTTCCAGTAGACTAGTGTGTCCAACCAGGGTCTTTTTTCTTGTTTGGGGGCACCACTTGGCTATGAACCACCTTAAGAACAAAGATTGATTATAAACTTTTCATGCAAAATAACACAGGTAGTTAAGACATTGTATTGTTTTAGTATCAAGATGTATTTTGGTGTTTTATTTCATTTTTTTAGTTTTGTGACCAAATGCTTATTACATAAATACACTGTCGTGTAGTGGCATCGCTTTCCCTACATTAGCTATAAGTAGATATAAGCAAATTAGGCAGTCATACAGACGTGTCCTTTATGAACCCTCAATAGCCCACATTATTTTATATATTTTATTATTATACTTGATGGCATATAGTACGAAAGGCGGGCCTAATGCCACGCGGCATTCTCTAACGGCCAACCAGTACCCGATATTATCAAATTACAGGCTACAATTTTTTTAGGTGAAATTCGATGTTCATTGCGTAGTCGGTTAGCCATTATGATACAGGAATATGAACTGGCTCCGCAATGTACTAAAAATTTTACCTGTAGACTTGTATCCTGTAGTTTCATAACATAGGCACCTGATGGTAAACAGAGAGATAAAGACACGGGTGCACTCGGGTGTGAAATCATAATAATGTAAGATAACAAATTAAACTACTACGAAATAAATTATATAACAAACATACATAATATACTTACACAAATACTTACTAAAATAAACTTACTTATATTAATATACATACTTGTAAACATAAATAAATTAATAATACTTAAATAGAACATTGCTAGTGCCATCGATTTGAATGTGTGTAAAGTTCAGATCACATTTCAATACGTTTATTTAGTAACCATATTATAGTAATTTGTTTATATGATACCCTTTCTCTTCAAATACGTTCTGATTTAATTAGATCAAAGTATTAATTTTATATAACCACTAAGTTATTACTCTCAAATAAAAATGTAATAAAATAATCTACCTACAATAAATATTAAATAAAGGTCTGATTCAACATGGTTTTATCATGCCAAACAAAACAAAAGCAATTGCTTTATTAGAAAAACATGAATAATATTTTGTTTCGTAAACAAATGGAATATGTGTACTAGAATTAACAACCAACTTCAGTCTGGAAAAAATTTCGGTACCAACAATATATATGTAGTAATTTTTTTAACATTTTTTTTAGCACTTTCCAATATTTAGCCCCGGGGACATGAAATCTACTGAGAAGTTAGATCACCCGGAGAAATTTTCGTAGTAGAAAACTAGTGATAACGTTTATATTAGTTTCAACATACAAACAATTATCACGCTTTTATCCCTTGCGGGGTAGGCAGAGCGTTAAATGCCGTAGAAATGTCGCTATAGCCACGCCTGACAAATATTTGAAGGCCGTTTCAGAAAAATCGCGTATCACTACAATGAAAGGTTGTCAGAATGTCGCCACACAGTCGCCTATTGTAATACCTACACTTGAAAACCTCGTGCCTCTTACGACACCCGCGGGAAATAATGGGGTAGTGCTATTCATAGCCGGCATCACACAATATATTCGTTTGAAACAAAAAAAATGGTTATATAATTATTGAAGTATTCTCAATTATTATTCAAGAGCCATAAAACTCAGGCGGGCAGGCAATGTTTATTCAAAACTGCTTTTCCTATAGCCACTAAGCAGAAATTTTAACATCTTTGTATTTCATCACGATAGCTATTTCGAAAAAATTAAGTTTCAATGTTTATTATTCGCATTTACGGGATACCTGCTAATTAAGATTTAGATAGTTGCAGTTCTCAATTGAAACTTCTACTATTGTTACTTGTACGAAAACAAACTTAAACTTGTATATTCATATATGTATCAAACTTTTTTATTCTGTATGTATTGCGTTTATTTAAGTAACCATATTTTTTTTTAATCTTGCAAAATTTTCAAGTGCGGGCAGGATTTGAACCTGCGACTTTCGTCATTACTAGTGACGACGCCTCTTCCATCTGGGCTACCGCAGCTCATTCCTTGCCCTCTAATGTTGCAAGTGTATTTAAAGCCATTGACGCGTGGCATGGCTCCATTTACCGGTTTTTTTTTGCAACTAATAAAAAATATATAATTTTACAAGTTTTCAAATAATTTATACCTAACACGGGTAGTTGTGTTTTAAAATTTGGTATTCATTTCCTTTCTAGCCATTACTCTCGCACTACTCTATTTCCAATACTCTGTCCTTCACCGATAGGATGTCCGACATACATCATGTTTAGCGATAAGGCCAGCCCACCTCTGCGCATATTAGCTATGAATTTTCCTGTCATTTTTGTTGTTTTTTTTTTGTGTTCTTTATTACATTTTTTTCTAGTCAGTTATCACTTTGTTCAGTAATGTGCTTGTTGTCAAAAACTCGTTATGTGAAAAATCAAGTAAAGGGATGTATAAGTTAGTTTGTTAGTTTATAAGTTATCCCTGTAGATAAAGCGATACCACGCTTAACGGTTTATAAATTACGCTTTTTTATTTTTGATATCAGTGATTTTAAAGTTTCCTGTAAAATTCGTTATTGAAGTATTAATAGTCAAGACATTTAACAATTAATAATGTGAACTGTAAATTAAACCAACTGCCAGCGAATACGACGTAACAGCAACTTATCTGAGATGCTCGCTGTCAACTTTCAACTGTCACGAAGTTGGGCCCAGTTTTAAACAGATAACAAGTTACATCGCGGGGCTCTCCAAGTGTCTCACTTGGAGCTCACAGACAGAACAAGAAGTATTTGTTAAAAAGATGAAGTGTTTTATAACGACGCAATGTTGTTAAAATTGATTGACATTTTATTTAAAAAACTAGCACCACTAACAATACATCAGAATATCCTTTGCCCAAATTTTTGGTATTATCTAAAAGCAAAATCAGATAATACAAAGTTGGTAAAATATTCGTGGTATTTTGAGTTACATCAATTAGTACCAAAAGTGGCCGTTTTTGGCACTTTAATCCATAACTTTAAAAACAGCAAATATTCCATAGCGTTTGCAGGTGTAAATTGTGCTTTAAGATAACAGCAAAAACTTGGGCAAAGGACATTCTGGTACATTGTTCTCATTAAGAGATATGTTTTTTTTTATTGTCAAGTGGCGCTAGTTTCACGGCACCACTTCACTCGTCTTAAGAACAGCTAGGAGCTAATACACACTGTTCAGTCAGTCACAATGTCAGTGATCAATGCTAAAGATTTAATTTGTATCGGTAAATGACATGATATCAAATGACTTTTCCTATAGAAATTTATGTTTAGTACACAAATAATATAACTCTTTCAATATTTTGTTCCCAAGTGGTCATTCATAAACTAAGTACCAATCAGGCTTTCAGGCAACTAAGACTAAAACAAAAATGATAGTTTAAGTTCTTTGTATTTTTCTTGTTTTGTCTACGAGTGGCGTTAATGATTTTAAAGAGTGCTTTTCTCTAGTATCTTCACATTAATTAAAAGTAGTCCTAAAATTTTACTGAAACTAAACTTGTTTAATTAAATAAATTACACACACACACACACATATCACGCTTTTATCCCTTGCGGAGTAGGCAGAGCGCCAACGGCCGCAAAATACGGTCGTTATCGACACGTCTGACAATAATTTGAGGGTCATTCGGAAAATTGTGTATCGCCATAGAGACAGGTTGTCAGCACATTGCCTAAAATTGCAATACACACCCTTGAGTCTCTCAGTCGCCTCTTACGACTCCCACGGGAAAGAAAATGAAATAAATTAGTAGTCTTATAAAGTTTATTTCTTAAATACTCGTAATGTTCACGTACCTCTTACGCCCCAAACTAAGAATCTTAATTTTTATTTTACTTGTCATAAACTTTTCAGGATTACAACAGTTTTTAAGACCTTGGCCTTAGCGTAGTTACTCCTAAAGCCTTAGCGACGGTATTCTTAAGACCTTGGCCTTAGCAACGGTATTCCCCTGGCATCCAGCGTTTCGCTTTAAAATTCAAACAAAATTAAAACTCTGGCCTCTGAGCAGAATAAATCTAAATAACTTTCGCCGGTTCAGAGTTATCAATCATGGCTACTGAAAATTGTCTTGTTACTGTCAGCCACGGTATCTGGAGGCTTGTAGATGCTATCGGTGAATGTTAATGGTTTTTAAAAGTTTAGGATGGTCGTGAAAATATTGTTCTTCAAATTTTTAAATCTTTTTTTTTCGGTGGAGTAAGTACTTCCAATACTTTTTTTTCTATGCTAGTGAATTGTTTCACATACCGTTTGAATAAAGACATGACATTTTTATTGTGTGAAGTACTTTGATGTTATATTATTATGTGTGGAGACGGTAGATATCGTTCACATATGTGAAAATTCGGGATAAAATCTTTATTTGTTGTTAATGGTGGTGTTGGTTTAAAGTATCTTACATGCCATGTAATTAACCTAGCCAGGCCCGACGTTTTGCTCTGCATTTTTTTTTCGTCCGAGCCGGTTTTCTATCAAGATGAAACAAAATTATGATAAAAGAAAACAAATTCTGTACATGTTATCACAATGTCAAATCATGATTTCAATTTGTGAAATACATACAATGCGGTAAACTCACGGACGAAATACAAAGAGGACATGGCGCAAGTCATTCAAGATATGAGAGGGGTTGTCTCCATTGGGAGGGGTGAAGGGGAAGGGAAATTTACTCTAAACCGCATAGCAAAATAGCCTTTATTACAGTACTATTATAATGTATTATTGTCTTCATGCTCCTATAGGCCCGCCATCTATCGGAAAACTAGAAAACTATTTTCTCCGCTAAGCGCATTCAGTTCTGCCATATTCTGCCACTACTTACTAGATGTCTCGTTAAATTAAAAGCTATGCTACTCCATGATAGATGGCGGGGCAGTCATGGAACATTCTAGATGCAATAATTAAAATTTGTATACAAATAACACTTACGAGTGAAAAGACACTTTTTCGGCCGTGTTTTCGTCCGTTTTAATTTTTTTAGTCGAACTTTTCCATTGTAACACACAGCACTTCATTTTAATAGTATATATAGTATTTTACGGTTTGTATTCGTAAAATAATTTAACGTGATCGCTTGGTAGTGACACGAGTTCAACTGACGCGAGCGACACTCTGCGGCAAATAGCTAGAAGCCGCATGTAGAGCACTTAGCGGCAGGTCTACTGGCCTTAGGGCAGGTCCTCTTTGTATTTCGTCCGTGGGTAAACTCAGGAAAAGAATCATGTAACTGACCTAAAATTGGCACTGTAACTTTACGTCAAATAGACTTCGAAAGTATAGAATAATAAATAAATCATGTCAAGTCTTATATTTTGATATAAAATGCGCAACTAAATCGACTAGAAATGGCGAAGAACCTATCGACATTTTTAAACATGACAGGACTTACATTTATCTCCTATCATTTCCAAAGCCTATTTGACAAAATGTGACAGCGCTAATGTAAGGTATACAATTTTGAAAACTTGCAAAATTTTCGAGTGCGGGCAGGATTTGAACCTGCGACTTTCGCATTACTAGTGGCGACGCCTCTTCCATCTGGGCTACCGCAGCTCATTCCTGGCTTCGCCACTAGTAATGCGAAAGTCGCAGGTTCAAATCCTGCCCGCACTCGAAAATTTTACTAATTTTTAAAATTGTATACCTAACACGGGAAGTGTTTTAAAAATTTGGTATTCAATTTATCGCGGGTTTCCATTGCTTAGTGATAATTTGGTATTTGAGTTAATATAATTTTTAAATTTTGAATTGACTTAATTTTTTATAAATTTATATGTTATCATATTTATCTGCATGAAGTTGTATTCTTACATTGGTGGCAAAAATTATAAGATGAGATCAATCAAGTGACGTAGCTAGTACACCTTATACGAAAACTAGTAATTTATACTTACTGAACTAAAAATATACTTCTACCACCACCATTAATTAGAGTTGATATTTTGATTTTCCGAGGTCAACTCTACAGAACCCAAATGTCTGGGGGCTATTAGTTTGACAGTTGTACAATGTCCACTTGGTCCAATTGGAGAACCCAAATTGGGTCTGTCAGATCCCTGTTTAAATTTTAAGTTACAAATGTCTACAAGTTGAAGGTCTTGCTATTGTATTTTGCTGAGGGGTCGACTTGGATTTGATAAATTGGTATTGTAAAACAATGTACCCAGCTGATAAGTACGTAATGTTATAGAATTTAACAACATTTTTATTTTTTAAGAAGATTTAGCTACCACGTTGTGTTTTGTTGCCGTGTGATGCCGGCTTTGCGGTGTGATGCCGGCTTAAAATAGTATCACCCCATTTCTTTCCTGTGGAAGTCGTAAGAGGCGACTAAGGGACTCGAGGGTGACATTTGTCACATGTGGCGTGAGTGTCCATTTTTTGCGGCCGTTTACGCTCTGCCTACCCCGCAGGGGATTAAAGGCGTGATATGTGTATGTGTATGTATGTGTGTTGTGTTTCGACATCCGCTTTTTAAAGGCTAATGGCCCTAGCCCCTAATAGCTAATATATAATGAAATATGAAATATTTTATCAGCTTGCATACACGAAAAATAATTATTAGCCTCAATTTGGGTTTTGAATTCTCATAACTTATCTTAAATTAGGTTTAACAAATAAACTGACTAGAAATGGTGAAGAAGTTCTTGAAATTTTTAAATATGATAAACAGCAACATTCTTACTACATCTAGGATATCTTCTATCCTTTTCTAAAACTATTTGATGGAAAGTGACAGCGCTAATGTAAGGTAAGTTATGATAACTAATTTCCCGAATTTAGGCCATTTACAGATGACAAAAAAATACGAAATATATAAAAGTGCTTACCATCCTTTATCTTATAAAAACAGTCCTAAGCCTATTTAACTGCTTTTAAGAACTATCTCTCGGCTTCTAAGATATTTTTCTCAAACATGCTAGGAAATGTGTTCATTTCTTTCAAAAAAAGAAACCGCGAAGTTTCACATTGTTTGTCACGTCTCAGATCACGCCAGCAAAGTTGTATGGAAATCCTTTGCTGGTGTCCATTAAGATAAATTCGTTATACGCTAAACCCACATAATTTGATATCAAAATTATCTCGATGACTCTCATAGAAACGGAACGTAATTTTGTATGAAACAGGTATGTAACTAAAGACGAGGCTGTATGATGTGAAGACCATTGCAAAAAAGAAAAGAATGAACTAAACATTTAGTATGGCTGAATATTACGTAATACTGCGCCTTACAGGCGAATTTATTTTAAAAAATTACAATTGGTGGGAAAATTGTCAATTTTTATTTGTTTCGTTGTGTTGTGGTCGCTAGCTAACTTTTATAAGAAGTACAATCTTTCATTTCCTAGCCTTTTTTTGAGAAAAGCACTATGTAAGCCTCGGGGAAAATTACTTTGCTTGACTTGTATAAATTGAAATTAAATTCATCTCTCATTCATCATCATCATTCAAATTCAAACTATACTCGTCCAGCAAAGTCTTATTTTCCATACCTCGACAACAATGTACTATTCTTATAAAATATTTGGTAATATAATTATATCAATCCTATAACGGAACTCCTCTTAAGCCAGCGACTTATTAAGCGATTAACAAAAAAGCTGAAAAGAGGTCATAGAACTCATGAAACTAAACAATTTTCCCCAAATTTATTACTCATTATATAAAAAATCAATAGACCTCCCTTATCTATCAGCTGGTTAGTTTTCTATAGGAGGTCCATCTTTTTTATTTTGACCTATGTTTCATGGGGAAAGTTGTTTAGTGAGGAGAAATCAAAGAGAAGAAGAGAGTAGTGCATTAAATGAAGGTGAGATAAGACATCAAGAAATAAAATCAAATCATACAATATTATGATATAATACAACTACTAAGCGTGTAAATTGTACACTGAATACTTAATATGTGACTGAATCCAGCATGAACAAGTACAGGAGTTATGACGACACACGCACAGTTGAATCATGTCGGTTATCAGCCCCGATGCGGGTGACGTTTCCATTTAACAGATAACGGACCGACCGCGGGCCAGAACCGTGAATTGATCGGTTTGTGGAATTATTTACGAGAATTTACGTTTTTATTATCAAACGAACAAGTACCACTTATGATGTAGGTTTTCAAGACTTACTTGTTCGATGGTTAAAATCTCTACAATATGTGGCAGGCCACTGCTGAACTTGGTCTTCCCCAGGATGGTTTGACCTCCGACTTTCACCATTTAGCCTACGGCGCCTCTGCAAGCTAAACATTGGCCACCCTCCTGCCATATAAAAACATATATACTTTTTACATGAAATTAAAATGTAATGCCACGTTCACACGGTGCCCCTTGTCCTGCCTCTGCCGCAAATACTGCCCAATACTCTCGACCGCGGAAACATCAACGCGAGAGAGTAGGCACTCATCGTGGTCATACTCTTCTCGCAAAAATATGAGTAAGCGAGATAACAATACATTCCAATCGCGATAGTGCTGCCGTTCCTTTGACTCTCGCACAAAAAGCCGACACTACGGGAGCACGGGAAGTGGCAGCGGCATAACGAGTAGCAGTGCGGGTAACCTGTTTACAAGCTCGTGCTGCCCACTTCCCGTAGTATGTTCCTGCCAGTAGAGGCATTGTATGAACGTGGCATAACATAAATTCCGATGATGTAGGTTTACGCGACTTACTTGATTTTGTTTTGGTAGAGAGTTTAACCCTCTAGGCAATGACTGAATGGTGAAAACCGGAGGTCCAGCCATCTTAAGGGAGGCCGAGTTCAGAAATGAACTGCAATAGCTTGATGTGATGGTGATGCATACTTTTGTTATGTAAACTTCCTTGTTATTGTATTTTAAATGGCGATGGTCGTATTTTTCTAGTTTCTAGCATTCAAATGAATGAAATATTTTTTCTTTCTTGTTCACATTTCATTTTTTATTGACCAAGTAAAGCCGATTTAGAATAGAATCACCCCATTTTTATTCCCGTTGGTGTCGTATGAAGCAACTAAGGGACTCTAGGGTGTGTATTTCAAATTCAGGCGATGGGCTGACAACCTGTCACTATGGTGAGACAAAACATTCCAAATGACCCTCAAATGTTTGTCAGAAGTGGCGTAAATGACCGTTTTTACAGCCGTTTACGCTCTGACTACCCCGCAAGGGATAAAGGCGTGATACATGTATGTATTCTTTTTCATTCATGTCACCATCTTTTGCCGACCAGGTTTCGTTCCTTATTTCTGTGTTTATCAAACAACTAATCTGTAAAATACTACAATTTCACTAAGACGCACTTGTCACAAACAGCTAATAGAAATCCACTTTACTTTAACATCAAACAAATCTTTGATTCAAGGTGAAGCTACTAAATCTGATAAAAATCGGTTTCCACGCCGACCCTCATCACACTTAGTTCTTTATGGAAGTGACGTAGCAGCGGACAAAACCTCCTTTAGCTTACATGTCAGTTAGATGGTTTCTCTAACGAGAGACTTACGTAAGTACCAATTAACCTATTTGGTTCAAAACTGAATTACCGTGATATTGGTATGTAGAAGTTCATAAAAGTTTACACAATACACAGTTGCAAAAAAAAACATTATGTTTCGGACTTACATAGACACTACAAAGGCGGCTGGTAGCGACTGGATAGCGAAAACGGGAGGTCATGCTATTGGGCGTACTTTAGGGGCGGCCCACGTCCAGCACTGGACTGCTTTAGGCTGATGTATATATGTAGATACTAGCATCACCCATGTCTATTCATAGATGTCATCAAAGGCGACCAAGGGACGAATCCAAGAAGACGTTTACGCCACGTCTGACAAACGTTTGAGGGTCATTCGGATTCTTTAGTTTAAATGAGTGCAGGTTAATTGCTAACATTTTATTAATCAGAAAATGATTTCTTGACATACATCAATAGTAGCCGAAGATAGAGAGAGAAAAAAAGTATTTTTTTGGTATCGGTCACTAGTAAAATTTTACCTTGTGTACCTTATAAGTACTGTGTTAATCGTAATTTTATTAGAACTATTATTATGCATATATTGATAGGTTACCAAAATGACCCTGTAATACCTGGTCTATTTCTTAGGTTTTTTAATTGACCCTGTACAACTGCAATAGTTTTATTTGTTCCTTATCTATTACTAGCGGCCTGCCCAGCGGTTTCACCCGCTGCTAACAATTTTCCCGCGGGAATAAGACATTTTATTATAGCTTATGTCCATCAGGAATACGAGGAACTTATGATTCTAATAGTAAACGTTTTTTTTTTTTTTTTAAATCGGTCCAGTAGTTTCGGAGCTCATTCAATTTACCTACCAAATGAATAAATATAATGATCTTGAATGAATTCGCAGATTTTTTTAAACTACCTACTGAAAACTGTATGGTCTGTAAATAATTTAGTCTGTGCTTTGACTCGCGCGATTTATCGTCCAAACAGCGGCGAGTAATGGAATTACAAAGATTTACAATGTTTGCGATTCCGATCCACTGCTAATGAGAAGTGCGTTTCTTTTATTATTTCATTGTTTTCTTTTTGTTGTTATTTGGCATTAAATTTCAATAAAGAAGAAAGGAATGCAATATCTTTACGGCGTTAAATTATTTGTTTAATATGCAAAATTGGCAAGCATTAGGCGAGCCGCGGTAGCCCAGATGGAAGAGGCGTCGCCACTAGTAATGGTGAAAGTCACAGGTTCGAATTTTGCCCGCGCTTGAAACTTTTGCATGTTTTCAAAAAATCTTTCTTTAATCTATGACCTAAACAAGAGACTGGGATTTCTTAGACAAAAAACACACAAACATGTGCTTTGTCAGATCATTATGTAAACTGTATGTCATATTTTTAAATCAAGACCAGGCTTGCAAAACTAAGAGAAAGTAAGAATTGTTTTGAATAAAATTTAATTTTCTTGTTCAAAATCTTGTAAACAAGATAGATATATTGCGCTGAAATCGGAATCTCCTATTGAATGATCTTCTAAACATCAGCAAAATAAGTTAACTGTCAAAAGTTTACAGACAGGATGTTAGAAATAAAGCTAAAAAACTCTTATGGAGTTCTCAGTTCATTAATAATTTTAAATTAATTATTAATAAATTTTAAATTACAATATTCTGTGTTGCATCATGTATTAAATTATTTGCACTATTATCTAAAAGATTCACTCAATGTACGACAGCACTGTAAATACCATTATTTATACCCTAGAAGTATATTGATTGGACTTGGTCCTTCTAACATGCTGTTACTCAAAATTGATGTATGATAGTATTATGCATTCGAAAATGATATCCCGTGTAAAAGTCCTTGCTCATATTAAAATCTTAACTTTTATAGGAAGAATTGAAAATGAAATGGGATCGTTTTTTCCTCGCTTACTTTCAAAATGGAACCCAATTTGGTAAAGCCCATAAAGTTTCAAAACCATAACGAAATAATGGAAACCGTTTTGCAGAAATTAATTAATCGAGAGTTTCGAATTTGTTTGTACAATTGTCGTTTTTATTACGCTCTAAACAAATAATGTAATCTTCTATTTAATAATAAAGTAACGCAGGGATGTTTTTGTTTATAGTAGGGATTTTACTTGAATTTAAACCGCGGTATAATCAACTACGTACCGCTATCTAAATGTGTATACGATAATCGTATTTAAAAATCATGGCACGAGTAAACATTTTATTTTTTCAAATTTAGCTTTACATTGATTATGCCAGTATTATTTTTTGTAGTTAGCGTAAGTTTCATTTTTAAGAGTAGGTATACAAACGTTTAATTACTTAAAATGAGAAAAAAAACGGTTATAAATTACAAAATATGTAATGAAAATATTTACATTAAAAAATGTATGGTGGGTCACTTACTTGTCGTCCGTTATTCCGTTTTTTAACGCAACGTAACGAATGCGTCTGTCAGACGAAATTAAATTGTGAATTCTAATCTTAATCCCATACAAAAACGGATTTACGGTGCGTAACGGACGCGTGTGAAAAATTATTTGACAGACGCTTCCGTTACGCATCGTAAACCCACCGTAGCCGTATTTGTATGAAAATAAGATTGGAGTTCGAAAACCGCCTTTGGTTTGACTATCACTTTGAATCTATGTTTTATTTTACAATTATTTGTGTATAAAGAATCAGTACGAAACAATGCTATTTGTTTTATATTAAGAATGAATCTTTGTATAAGTACTCCATTATCGTACAAACAATTTACTCTGCAAACCAGCAGCGTACATTTCAGCTGGCCCATAAAAAAAGCAATTAGTTTGAATAAATACAGAAAAAAGACTGTAACCGTGTATTTGAAATTCTGTCGCAGTTACAATGGCGCATTTACAAAATATTAAGTCGTATCGTGGTTTCAATAGTGAAATAATACACAATGTAAGTGTTTTTGCAGTAAATTGCCTACCTAGCATTTTGTGTGATGCAATGGCCGCAAATTGTACCCGTGTCAATTGAAACTGCTTGTTTCAAAGTTTCTTGATGGTACTTTGTGATGAATAGGAAGAAAAGATTTACATCAACATTATTCTTACAGGATTTTTTTTTCTTCTTTCTTTTAAAACCCGTTTCCGAACTATTTGCGCTACCGAGTCTTACAGTACCTATCATAATTCATTTTGTCTTCATGTGGGATACTGCATCAACCAATGATACTAAGAAATGTTCTTTCCGGTACGGATTTGAGCCGTTAAAAACTCCAATATATTTAAGAGCCCATAGTTTGCCAATACGCATCTTGTCGTACGATCGCTAATGGTTGCTTAATATCTTGGGCGTCGTTGGCACCTCATTCTAGTCTTTATCATTTCCACCAAATGCTGTTTGAATACGGAATTATTTTTGCAGATTTGGTTCACCGTAGTTATGAAGTTCGTTAATTACAATTTGTTAAAAAGTCAATACTAATAATAATGAAACACTATATTTAAGTTTTCCTGAATTTGTATAGGCTAAGTGTACTAGGGTCGACAACACAACGCTAGCGCGTTTTAATTTGCAATGCGACATCTGTGATTTTGATTGAAAACAAGTCTTATAAGTGAATATATTTAACAAAGTTTTTTGTAATATTTTATAGAACTCATTGTTGAATCTTTCAAGTGTCCTATAATAAATTATTTTGGATTTATTGACCTTCATTAACATAAGTACTATCCTATATCTATGACCTTCAGCGTAAGATCATCTAATTTATTACACTTATCAAGTAAATAATTAATTATTAACGACTTACCAATATTTTATTTTCATGAGTTTTATGTAGAGCCTTAGTAGTTTTTATTGGGTGCATGCATTGTTTGCAATAGGTACCTCTGAATCGTAGTAATATTAGGTATTACTATTATCTATTCTGTGGAATTTACATAAAAAATATAGGTACGTATACTGTGATGACACCTAGCCGGCCACGATACTTTTTATTCCTTTCAACAGCTTTCTCTTAATATATCTAAGTTTAACAATAACACAAAAAGGCGCTCTTTGAACAGTTGAAGCCAAAACAAATCACGTCGTGATTCCCACAGCTGAACACAATAAATTGCATAATATTTCTTTTACCGGAACTGCCTAAAATAGTTTTGCACCCTAAGAAGTCGTAAACTAATATTCATTTAAACAAAAACGGGACAGGGGTCTTAAATGGAGACACAAGATACTTTGCTAAATCAATAGAACTCGCTATCTTCAAAACATGAAACTATCATAAAAGGTATTGTTCCTAGAAAACGCTCGAGTCTGCTGGTCGCCACATGTCTTGTTCTCGCCACTTTCTACATAAAATAGGAACAACAGGATCGAAGGTCCCAGGCGCCGATGCGGACTACAATAAAGTTATGAACTTTAAGAGTAACAGTTTATGAATCAGTTTTGTGCAAGATAATAAAAGTCTTAAATCCTTCCAGAAACACAACATTGAGATGGACGCTCGTGGTCTTCGCCAAATCTTCACGATTGCGTCAGGTAGCCGATGCAAGCCAGGGGGTTGGGCGCAAAGGCGACCAATCACGGGTCACCAGCGCGGGCGCGCGCTCTGTTTTGATCGAAGTTGAAGGCGGGGGTGTCGGGGCATTTCGACAGGAGCCCAGGACCGAGACATCACGTAGTTTTATCAGGCAGCTGCCAAGAAGTTATGATCCACTCGGACAAGTGAATTTGTGTCCCGAGTGGTTTATTAGAGTCAGTTAAAAATACGGTTTGGAAAGCTTCGCCCTATTTTACTACTGTGATACCCATATTTTCTCTCAGTTCTATCATAATATAAAACTTAAACATTTCATAAAGCATTGTTTGGGATGTAACACAGAAAATAGTGCGAGGCTCCTTTCTATTAACTTTTCTACTTTAAAATCCCCTTTGTATTACTTTGCAGACGTTGTAATTACCTTGCAATTACGGTATTATAAGCCTACCACAGGTTGTAGATAACATTTCATACTAGTTATTGTTCTTCGAGTTCGCACACAAAAGAAGATGCTAATCTCGACTCAACTTTCGTATATTACCTATGTAAATCCTTTGTAATATTTCATATACTTATAAACTATAAAAAGCTATATTGATATCCTCTATAATATTAATTCTAGATTCGGGTTCGTACACAAAAGAAGATACGAGTCCCGACTTTTGTTAGTTTATGTTTTATTATAAGTATTTAAGTTTGGCAATGAGAGTTTTTCTTTTCTGGATCTTTTCTCTCATCTAAATTTGGCCTAGCAATGATCCAGGGCTCTAGGAGGACGAATCTCGCATTCCTAGATCAGCAACATTAATTTAAAATTCACTTTAAATAAACTCGATAAATTTTTACCGTGATACCGACTATTACTCACCACTCCTCCTTCTCTTTCAAGCATAATAACTAAGAAATTCAAACCTAATTAATCATATTTTCCAATATAAAAATAGATTATTATATTTTGCTAACTAAATCACATTTGAACTTGCATAAAAGCCGTCCATCGACTGTTAACGTAGTATACTAAGAGCCAGAGGTCTTGATTATGTTTTAATCCAACACGGTAGAGCTGTCGAGGTTGTGACGTTTTATAACAGAATCCGCCTGCTAAATAGGTTCGAACAAACAGGAAGGCCTTCCTAAACAAGAAACTGCGGTTTCATAATGAAAATATAAATGCCTGCGGGCATAGCAATCAACTATTGCATACTTACAAAACCATCGACAAACAAAGAGCCAATGGCCCAACGTGGGGATAGCAAATTATGGATCGACCGAACACACAAAGTTGACTAAGCTTACTGTCATTGGACCAAACACGTTTGGGTAATATAATCATTTTCCGGAATAGTTCTGGACCTGCAGTGATTTAGAATTCCATCCATACCTATCAGCTAACAAACCACTAAAACAAGTGGTTAGCACTATTCACAAATGTATTGACTAGACGATCTAAAGCCTAAGGCACCATCCAGGTTCCGTCACACATGGTGGACCGTGACCAAGATCTAGAGTTCGTACTACAAAAAGTAGACGACTAGATTCAAAGAACTATTAAGAGTTACTACAAAAACACAACGTAGAGAAAAATAATTATTAAATTCAAACAAATGAATGTAAGTGGTTGAAGGGATTTGACTGCGCGCGGGTCGAGTTTCTTTAATTTCTTATTTTTCATTTTGGTATGGAATGGAAAAAAAAAGCACTTTGTGCAATATTTTTAAATTGTCACGTTATTTTTGAATAGCAGTACAGGAAATAACAATCAAATTCAACAATATTTTCTGATACAAACAAATATATTTTATTGTTACCTTTGAGGTTACTATTTTACTAAGTTAAGACAAAAGACTGAAACTGGAGTGTAAAAGATAAAAAAAAATATCATTTACACATAACTAATAACAATAAAACAAATGTGTTAAAAGAGAGAAGGTACAGGAGAGGTGATAACTAAATACTAATTTCATGAGAGCCATCAAATAGAAGAAAATGTCTTTAATTATATACATTATATGATAAATTTGCAAAGTTTAAATATAAAGGAGAGGTAAAACTCTTTATAAAAAAACCTTAAGAAGAGGAAAGAGTTTAATTTACTCGCAATTTATAATATAAATAGTACTTTTGTAAAATCTAGAAATAAAGGAGAGGTAAGCTTATATCTTGCCATTAATTTTAAGCACGATAAAACAAACACAGTGCTGTATACATATTTTGTTTGATACATGGTAATATTATAAACGTAATGAGAGGTTTATCAATATAAAGTTTCATTACGTAATAGTTTCCTTACGTGAAAAATTTACATTCTTACAAAATTTATCATTTTAAATCAAAGGGATTTTATTGTCATCTTTATAAAAGTTAATGTACTTACCCATGTACCTACATTGCTTTTTATAACTTTATTGTAATTTTTCGTGTGCATGTGTGTTTTCAGCAGATTTGAGCGATTCTAGGAGCATTACTGATAAAATAGGAACCTTGTTCGTTATGTAGAACTATTATTTATTAAATGTGCGCGGTCGCAGTCTTGTACCAATTTACAAACGGTTGTCTTATAGATGAAAATCTAAGGTACAAATTGAGTTGAAATATCGTCATGTGAGAATACGTTTGTGTAATATCAATTTTGAAGAAGTATTGTACAAGTAACTTAATAATACAGTTTTGTACTATATCCGCGCTTTAAAATAAGTTTTACCAATCATAATGTTGTAAGAACTTGAACCGGAGGAAGCAGTGTGTCAAACGACATAACGCTTGTAATCCAGGTATTTTAGAGGTTACAACAATAAATTTAATATATTGTAATGGGCTAAATATGTCAAAAATATAAGCACACCATAAAATACCTCTTTCTATACAACTACAGAATTGACTTAATTATGCTCAAACCTAAACAAAGTAAAAGGTGTATGGCATAAACGTATTCTCGACCGACGATTTGGTATCATTAATCGGAGTTTTAAATCACATAAATTTGCGTAGCGTGGCAAAATATTAGCTAGATGTGGATTACTTAAATAATAGATAGAACTATAGTGCAATGGTACATATTCCTAGAAATAGAGTATGCCGTATAACAAGATGTGATTCCAAATAAAGCATAATTATTCTGGAGTAAGAACGAAAATAATGATAGAAGAGGTAGACACTTGAAAGCAAGGCTTGAAAAAAAAATTTTGACAGGACCTTACATGTCTCGTGTTATTTTATACGCTAAAGATAGATAAATAGTAATTCTAAATAATTTTGTTGTTGCGTCAGAGTCATAATATTGAAATATCCCTAAGTCGTCTCATGAGTACCTATAACGAACGAGAGTGTTATGTACAGCATAATGCTGACTGTCACAGAAATGTATGCACATCCGACACTAAACTATTCTACTTAGAATTTCGAGGCTATATAAGATTATCCCTTAGGCAGTTATGCCTATAATGACCAAATCATAGCGAGGAATTACTTTAGTTAAATCTGAAAGAAAAAGCTACGAAGATGTTTAGTATATCATTATTTATATGCCCAGCAGTAAAATTATGTTAGAAAAATAACAATTGCAATAAACAATTAGCCCCAAACACTAGTAAACACCCACGGTTCCGGGTTCAAGTCCCGGCGGGCGCTAACATTTTTCGAATGAAAATAATTTTGCACTGTGAGTGCATAATAAACCATAGTATACTTGTAAACTTGCAAGAATAAAAATATAGAAAGTACATTAATCGCAACACAGGTCAATATGAAAGCAAGCGAGACAAAACATTTTGTTTTATTTAAAGTGAAAATTTGCGACATTGCATAACAACCCAGCAGTGGACTAATCTCGTCTAATAAGAAATATTATTATCTAAGTGGAATCATGCATTGTCATTTTATAAAGTAGCTAGAAGACGGACGGTTTGAAGTATTAGTAAGATCTATGCTATGGACTATTAAATTCTTCCCTTACTTGCAATTAGTATGTTTTGAATGTGTGAATTTTTCCTTTAGTTTCAGTCTCAACTAGAACCTATGTTTCTTAGCGATAACATGTAGGTTTCTTATGGAGCTGGTTAAAATTGAATTTGAAATTGAAATTGACAATATTGCTATAAAATATCAATTTAACAAATAATGTTTGACAAATGGGTTGATCGTCTATTGATTTTATATGATTGTAAATACAATTTTTAAAGATATAACTTACAGTCAGTAATTTATTAAATGGATTTAGGTAAACAGACCTGAGTGAAGGACAACTCGAATCACAGTTAATACGACGCTTGTAATGTTGCGTCCTAGAAACACCTTTAAAGGCAAACTATTATAAAGAAAAAAGGGGCGGTGTTTATGAATGAGTTAGTTTTAGAAAGTGATGGGGGTCATTCTTTATTGGAGAAATAATACATACGCTGATAATACTACGCGTATCCTAATATAATAAATAAAAATCGGTGAGAAGAAGATAGAATGGTCATAAATAAGTAAGAAAAAGTAAGGATGATGTATGTTTGTGTCAAATTAACTATTAAATCGATTGTAGACATAATTAAAGATAATAATTTAATTTGTTTGGAAGGCAGAGTGACATGAGATATTGTTGTAAAAGGCTTTTACTCTGGAAGACATAGTAGAGCTTTGTACAGTTACAAGGCGCTATTATTGATGGTTACAATCGCGTTTTCTTTAAAAACAATAATAATAAAATGCGCTGAACACAGAATAGTAAAAATAAATGAATATAAGCTTAATTATTTAGTCTTAAGTCTGTTCAGAGCAGTAATGATGATTGAATGTGATTATTTGTTAAGAAGAGAAAAATGTCATATAAATGTGTGAATATAAAGTGAGAAGTTAGTATAGAGGCTAACAATAAAAAAAAGAGGTTGCATCCTAAATTCAGATAGGTTGTTACAGGTAGTACTAATTTCGGATCGTACGTACTAACATGAGATACAAGTAAGATACAAAATCAACTAATATGAGAAAACTTTGGGGTTTTAACTTAAATAACTCTGACGATTTATAGGGCTTGTATTTATATTTAATATATTATTTATTAAACTATGTATGTTTATATATTGATAGGTATTTAAATATTTAAGTAGGATTATATGTACATATACTTATTATTCTTTGACAGCTATATTTAGTGTCGATTTGACTTTTTTTTTTGCATCTACCTCGTACCATAGTTTACCTGCGCACACCATGTCCTCTGGATTTCTCAAAGGTGGACTGGGAGAGATCCCTTAATGGGATAAGTCCGCCTTTGTGCCTTACCTTTTCTGTAATTTGTGTTTTTCTATGTTTTATTTTTATTTGGTGCAATAAAGTTATTACATACATACATACATACATGAGGCCAATTGGATAGTTGCCAATTCAATAGAACCTACATTCAAATAATTTTACCGGGTATATTGCAATATCCTTAGATAATTATTTTAATATTTTTGCTTGAATCCTGACGTTTCAGCTAAGTTTCAATAGCTCTGGTGTGTGAAATTTATCGCGATTGCTTGGAAAGTTATATTAATACGATTTAATCAAAGATTTTCGTAGGACAAAAGGTTACTCTAGTAATATATTTTAAACCGAGACACCTAAGTATTTCTCTTTATGATTATTAGTTGATTAATAAAACGAGCTAAGAGATCAACCGAAGTCATAGTCATTATTGGAATTATAGGTAAATGATAATGATGAATGAAGTACTTGCAAAGAATATAAAGATGTTGGCCATGAGATAAGTGTACATGGACAAGTATGTTTTACAAAAGGACTGCAAAGCTAATGCTTAGCTAGATATGGTGTGATGAAACGATGGATTATTACTAAAACACCTTTTTAGAGAGTATCAAGATAATTCATCACTTTCGTAGACTGTAGATGAGTGTAGATAAGACAATATAAAAAACTGGTGGTACTAGATTTTGATGATTTTGCTAACACTAAGAAGAAGAATAAACTAGAAAAAATCGTTGCTATAAGTCAGATGATAATTGATTGCGAAGTCCATAATCAGGTTGAGATAAATGTATGTAATGTTGGTCTAGGAGAGGCAAAGATAGAGGTTGTAGATTTTTTTTTTATTGATTGCCAAAAAAAAAATAAAGGGGTTCAAACGGAGTTGACAAGTACAGAACAGAAACAATGGACTATGAGAGTTAATATTGTCTTAATAGGCTTTAGAAAATTTGTGTATCGAGACGCAAAAGAAATTTGACTGGTAGAAATGAATATTGAAGCAAGGTCAATAGACACTTAGTAAGCGTGCTGTAGTTTTAATATCTATACATAGATATATTTATATATACTTTAAGATGACGCGGGTATGTGTAATAATAATTCATTTGATTATTTGTATTAACAAAGCGCAACATAAAGCTCTCCTTCAATCGGAGGTCAGTATAAGGTTAACAAAGAAAACAAATACCCATTTTAATACAATTATTCAGTACCGTATGGAACTAGCTATATATGAGATTTAAAAAAAATTGCAATGCAATCAATAATAATTTATAATTCAGTTGTACACCAATACACAGTTGGTAAGCCAAAGCGCCATGCATTTCAAAGGTTTTACAAGTCAATTCAGATAACTAAGGCATTGTGCTTCGAGATGCAATTATGGTTGAGCGAATAGTTTATATTTTTGGGTTGATTCTAACGAGAATTTCATGATGAACTTAAAAACTATTTGTAAGAAGAGTTTGTTAACTATATAATTAAAATTGATTCCATGTCGTGCAAACAGTAACACAAGTTAATAAAACGATGCAATATCGATTTCAGGCAGAGATATTTTGATGTTGGAAGACTCAAAAGAAAAGACCTTTTAAGTATTCCAAAGGAGAGGAATGTGATGACACCTAGCCGGCCACGATACTTTTTATTCCTTTCAACAGCTTTCTCTTAATATATCTAAGTTTAACAATAACACAAAAAGGCGCTCTTTGAACAGTTGAAGCCAAAACAAATCACGTCGTGATTCCCACAGCTGAACACAATAAATTGCATAATATTTCTTTTACCGGAACTGCCTAAAATAGTTTTGCACCCTAAGAAGTCGTAAACTAATATTCATTTAAACAAAAACGGGACAGGGGTCTTAAATGGAGACACAAGATACTTTGCTAAATCAATAGAACTCGCTATCTTCAAAACATGAAACTATCATAAAAGGTATTGTTCCTAGAAAACGCTCGAGTCTGCTGGTCGCCACATGTCTTGTTCTCGCCACTTTCTACATAAAATAGGAACAACAGGATCGAAGGTCCCAGGCGCCGATGCGGACTACAATAAAGTTATGAACTTTAAGAGTAACAGTTTATGAATCAGTTTTGTGCAAGATAATAAAAGTCTTAAATCCTTCCAGAAACACAACATTGAGATGGACGCTCGTGGTCTTCGCCAAATCTTCACGATTGCGTCAGGTAGCCGATGCAAGCCAGGGGGTTGGGCGCAAAGGCGACCAATCACGGGTCACCAGCGCGGGCGCGCGCTCTGTTTTGATCGAAGTTGAAGGCGGGGGTGTCGGGGCATTTCGACAGGAGCCCAGGACCGAGACATCACGTAGTTTTATCAGGCAGCTGCCAAGAAGTTATGATCCACTCGGACAAGTGAATTTGTGTCCCGAGTGGTTTATTAGAGTCAGTTAAAAATACGGTTTGGAAAGCTTCGCCCTATTTTACTACTGTGATACCCATATTTTCTCTCAGTTCTATCATAATATAAAACTTAAACATTTCATAAAGCATTGTTTGGGATGTAACACAGAAAATAGTGCGAGGCTCCTTTCTATTAACTTTTCTACTTTAAAATCCCCTTTGTATTACTTTGCAGACGTTGTAATTACCTTGCAATTACGGTATTATAAGCCTACCACAGGTTGTAGATAACATTTCATACTAGTTATTGTTCTTCGAGTTCGCACACAAAAGAAGATGCTAATCTCGACTCAACTTTCGTATATTACCTATGTAAATCCTTTGTAATATTTCATATACTTATAAACTATAAAAAGCTATATTGATATCCTCTATAATATTAATTCTAGATTCGGGTTCGTACACAAAAGAAGATACGAGTCCCGACTTTTGTTAGTTTATGTTTTATTATAAGTATTTAAGTTTGGCAATGAGAGTTTTTCTTTTCTGGATCTTTTCTCTCATCTAAATTTGGCCTAGCAATGATCCAGGGCTCTAGGAGGACGAATCTCGCATTCCTAGATCAGCAACATTAATTTAAAATTCACTTTAAATAAACTCGATAAATTTTTACCGTGATACCGACTATTACTCACCACTCCTCCTTCTCTTTCAAGCATAATAACTAAGAAATTCAAACCTAATTAATCATATTTTCCAATATAAAAATAGATTATTATATTTTGCTAACTAAATCACATTTGAACTTGCATAAAAGCCGTCCATCGACTGTTAACGTAGTATACTAAGAGCCAGAGGTCTTGATTATGTTTTAATCCAACACGGTAGAGCTGTCGAGGTTGTGACGTTTTATAACAGAATCCGCCTGCTAAATAGGTTCGAACAAACAGGAAGGCCTTCCTAAACAAGAAACTGCGGTTTCATAATGAAAATATAAATGCCTGCGGGCATAGCAATCAACTATTGCATACTTACAAAACCATCGACAAACAAAGAGCCAATGGCCCAACGTGGGGATAGCAAATTATGGATCGACCGAACACACAAAGTTGACTAAGCTTACTGTCATTGGACCAAACACGTTTGGGTAATATAATCATTTTCCGGAATAGTTCTGGACCTGCAGTGATTTAGAATTCCATCCATACCTATCAGCTAACAAACCACTAAAACAAGTGGTTAGCACTATTCACAAATGTATTGACTAGACGATCTAAAGCCTAAGGCACCATCCAGGTTCCGTCACAATACGATACGCTTTTAGAGTATATTACGATTGCCAGGCTCTCATCAGATATCTGCTGGTATTGGTTTATACAATGATGTACCGGTTGCAAAAATACAGCATAGCATCACCCCATTTCTTTCCCGCGAGTCTCGTAAGAGGCAACTCTGGGACAGGCCGACAACCTGTCACTATAGTGGTACATGATTTTTCTGAAACGACCATGATTTTGTCAGACGTGGCGATAGCAACCGTTTTTTTACGGCCATAAACGCTCTGCCTCGCAAAGGACAAAGGCATGATATAAGTATGCATGTATGAAAATTCAGCCACGACCGTTTGACACGAATAAAATAAAAACACAGAAACAGCTATGTCCCGCCAGGATTCCCAGTAATCTGTTGCGGTAACAGGGATTTCTTGTTACCCTCTTTTCATATCAAAGTCGTAAGAAAACGCCCACGACGCATCTGCTCTAATCTGTGCAAATATTTATTATACCTCTTAGGTTTGCAGAGCAGGGTAAAAGACTTCGTACAGAACCAAAATCTAGTTTGTATGAAAAAAGATGGCTGATGTTAAGTCATAATCATGAGGCACAAAAAAGGATCTCAAGCCGGAATTGCTCTAGCGTGTCAGAAGAAACACGGTATGTGTAGATACATTACCTTTGACAGTAAGCTAACTAACTTAAAATTCATAACATGAAGCATTTTGATGAAATTTCTAAAGTTATTTCATTTTAATGTTTGAGATAGCGCCATATACCTATTTTTTTTTCTTATAGCAGCCATAGCAGATATCGTTCAACATTATTTACTGTGATAAAGCTTAGCGCACAATGCTAAGATCCCATCTGGTTTCTTATAAGTGGATACATCTAATGCTTGCCAACGTCTTTTTGCATCATATCTCCTAGCTAATACATTTTTTGCAGAACAGTTCTTTTCTAGCTTCTTTTCTTTAAAACTACATCTAAATTTTCATCTGCAAGTTGCTTTTTCTGTGTTTCATATTGTGTTGTCACCGCATTTATGATTTTCTTGTTTTTCATCCTTTGAAGTCCAGAAGCTTTGGAATCAAGTTCTTTTTATTTTTTAACTGGCAAGCAGTTCATATTACTTTTTGAATTTGTTTCTTCTAAGAAAATTATTTTGTGTGCAATAAACTTAAAAATATTTATTGTTCAAATTTTTTTTAGGTTAGGATATATTTGGCTTAGTGCCGTGTGATGCTGGCTTAGAATAGCATCAACCCTTTTCTTTCCCGTGGGAGTCGTAAGAGGATACTAATGGACTCGAGGGTGTGTATTGCAATTTTAGGCGATAGGCTGACAACCTGTCACTATGGCGATACACAATTTTCCGAATAACCCTCAAATATTTGTAAAGACGAGGCGTAAGTGTCTGGTTTTTGCGTCCTTTTACGCTTTGCCTACCCCGGAAGGGATTATAGGCGTGATATGTGTATGTATGTATGTATGTATGATATGTGTGGCTAAACCAGCATATGAACATGATTTTAGCATCACCGAATATTTTCCTGTTTTGCCACCATTATTTTTGTATATGACAAATGTTGTCTTTCGCACATCACCCAAAAATCACGGATATCATCAAAAGCAGAACCCGATCCTTTGGTAACCGGAACTTGTGTGCACACCGTTACCCGCTTGTTTGTTTGTACTTTTTGCTATCGATATCTCGGGAACACAGCAGCTGTGCCGTCTAAACGCGTTGCTCGTTTTCTGCCACGTTTAGATCACGCTGAAGTATTATTTGCGGTTGTGTTGGACGCTTTGGATGTTTAAAGAGATTCTGCCGCAAAAAAATGGAACAGGAGTAGACAATACGACAATGGAATTTTGTAGGTGATTTTGTTTTAAAGTAGGCTTGTTGAAGAATCAAATATTTATGTCAATAAATAATATACTTAACTTTAATTCTTCCTAAATTCAGAAAACAAATGTACGCAAAACAACCTTTTGATTATTTGTACGTAAACAAAGCTTTTGATAATTGCAAAAATATACTGCAAAACCAAATTTTCCTACAACTACTAAACCTAAAAACTTTTATAATACAATAATAAAAAACCAATGTTCTTATCCACGTAGTGTTGCGAAACAACTAACAAAGAATATCAACTATACCTACCAGTTCTAGTTATACTTCTTTTTTTTGTGTGGGCACCGAGTCGTCCAAGGACTCGATGAACCCTGTTGTCACAGTTTTTTCAACTATGCCATGGTTGTGCAAAAATCGCCATCTAAGCAAGAAAAGACAGCAACTGAGACCGACAGCTTAACGTACCTTCCGAGCACTTTTTCTGATTAAATATGAAAATACAACTAAAAGCATTCATAACCACACTTACCACATCTCTCATTTCTCGAATCTTCGTTTTCAGGACATGGCGGATATTTTTAGGCGAGTAGCAAACTCGAATTGTTTTTGTTAGATTTATCCATACATTCAACTAAGATGCGTTCTGATACAGAAATAAAGTTGCTAAGCAATGCATATGACTCAATGTCTTGTAATTCTGAAATATCTAGAACGCTAGAAATTACTCTAACGCGCAAATTTGCTTCGGATTTTTATTGAATTGTAGTATGTTTTTTATTCTCGTAGGTGTAGTTTCAAGCATTATCTATCACTAAGAAAGTAAGATTACTAACGCATGTTTAATGAGGCCCTTAGCTGCGCATCGAACTTTACCCTAACAGAACTGAAAGTCATTATTTATGAAATTTTCATAAAATGCTTGATCTATGAAGACTTTATTCACAAGATAACTGACAAGCTGTCATCTGTCAACATATTTTCCTGTTTCATTAGATTATAAGTGGTGACAGGCCTGGCACCTGTCAACTACCGTGAGCTCCTAAAATAGTTCTTTTTTCATCACCGGAATTTTCATCCATGCTTGTATTTGTAAGTTTTGTGTTAAGAATATTTCTCAATAGTATTGAGATTTCTCTGTAACAAAATATTTACTAAATAATTTGCAAAGAATTGATAACAATATGAAATTTCGTAGGTACCTAATAAGTTATTTATCAATTACCTTAAATCTGGTTTGTTACTCTATCCACGAGGAATTTAATCTGTTTTATAGGTTGAAATATGTCAAAAAATTGAGTTTTGTATGGTAGGTAATTTATTTTTCTTATTTAGACCTATGTTCATAGGAAAAAGTTTGTTTTTATCACCAGTCCGTCCTGAGTTTTCGCTATCGGTCACTTTTGAAATTTCACCCTGGTGTATAATTTACAAATATCCTAAAACGAGAGATTGATCAAATTGAAAATGCGCAGTAATGCAACCTGCAAACATCGTACTTTATGGGATGCAGTAACTACTGACCACCGGTACACCAATGTTATGAGAGTGCTCATCAAATTGCAAACGATCTGTAACAGCTATTTCGAGATTCAGGAATATTCTGTTTACGTCAGACTACATCCCTAAGTACTATTTGTGCGTGTGTTCATATATAACCAATAAAATAGATCTTTGTAAATTTTATGGAAACGCTCTGCCTACCCCGCAGGGGCGTAATATTTGTATGTGTTAATTAGAAGCACTTTGCAAATTGATATTCCGAAAAATGATTATGGCCCTTAAAACGTAGACTGAATAATCTTACGTCACATGCAAATACGTAAATAAACCTCTAGTCTACCTATCGCAAATAGCTTCACTAAAATATATACTTATGAAATAAGCATATCAAGTCTCGACGATGCCCCTTTTCCTGGAAGACAGTGTCTACATACAGTAACTGCGGCGACCAAAAATGGAATCTTGGAATAGACGAAGACCAGTCTTTACTTCTCTTGGTATTTTGGGCCCTTTGAACTGAGTGCATCTAATGCGTAAAGTGTGGTGTGTTTGGTTTTTTATTAATATCATTATTTATTTATTTATCATGTAACTGTGACACATTATGGTTAGTAGAATACTTTAACCTAAGGTGCTACAATTACATTTATAATTCAATTTAATTTATTTTTGTCATTTCTTATTTCTAGCCCTTGGGGTGTGTAGCCCTCAGCAGTGTTGTATGTAGGGACAGTCTACCTTGTCTTCAATCATACATAATATCTTGTTTTTGAACTTTCTCCTTACGTTCCTACAGTATTGTCTAAAACTTCTGTCAGTCTGTCCAACTAATGCCCCAAATTAAAATTTATTCTTTCTGTTTTGTCATGCGCTCGTCAACCTTTCCTTTTACATCCGTACATACATTAGTCTATTGCAGTCCACTGCTGGCCGTAGGCCTCCCCCAGGTTACGCCATATGCCACTAAGGACGTCCAACGTTACGCTTGCCAATTAGTGGCCTCCACTCATGTCGTGGAGCAAGATGGAGTCTAATTGTCCATAGTATAAGCATAGAGAATACGTATAAGTTATGCATACTTTGCGGTTTTAGTACACTTTTATGGATCTTTAAAATTAATATTCTCGTGTCGTTAGTATATATTTTTAAACAAACGAGATACTTCTTGATAGAACAAAATTCTTGACAGCACTCTCAAAATATTTAGCCAAGTTTTTCATGAGTCTCGCAAGTATTGTTCAAGGGTTGGTCCTAAACTTTTGTAATAACGTCTGATACGCCAAATTGGGTTTCAGTTGACTTATCGCGACTTATATTATTGTATCTTTTTTCATATTGAATCCCTTTTTCTTTAATAAACTATATCTGTATCTCATTGGCTATATAGATTTGTTATCAACGAAAGTGGTTTAATATAATTTACAAACATTTTGAATACCTATATAATATGAAAGATATGCTTCATCATCATCACACCAGCATTTAGCATCCCTTATACGTGAATACTTACTTATGATTGTTTTAGTAATTTAACAAGATAATTTAGATTTTCAAAGTTTCAGATTTTATTATTTAGTTTACGACATAGGTTTATTACTGTTGTTTTCAGCTCATTATATTTTGTCTATTAAGATAACAAACTGAAATAAATATACTTGCAGGCAAATATTGTTCAAAAAATGGAAACAGATTAAAGAAATCTTTTAATTTAGACCAAGCATGTTGCGTATGCATTTTCAAGATTTTATGTCCAATGAAGACTACAAGGTATAAATCAATAATAATAAATTTTTAAACATGCCATTATATCACAATACGAACAAAAATCAAAAATTAAATCATTTACATTGTCGTCATAAAATTAATGCATTGGTCTTTACAATTACATCTGCTTGAAACTCTTTCTTTCAAATAAATTCTGTGATATAAGTATAAAAATTATTACTGAAATCATAAGCACCAATAAAACGAATTCCGATGACAACCAAAGAAGCTTCATCAGAAAGTGTTCTGAAATAGTTTCCGTACTTCCTAACTGTCCGGATGCCAGCGCACGTGTGTACGCCCGAAATATCCGGAACGAACTCAATTCTGAACCCATCGGAGTCACACGAGATATATGCTCCGAAGATTATATCTTGAGATCAATTTGATGACGAATTTTAACGAAACCAAGAATTATCAAGACAGAGTCAGTAACAAAATATAATTAGAAGATTACTTTAGGCATGTAAAAAATATTTATCCGATTGTTAAAACCACTTTTGTTAGTAATCTTTTTTCATTTATTTGATATACAGACATAGATAACTAGGAATAAATAAAACCCTTTCATATTTAGAAATATTTTTGGAATGTAGAATCTAAAGACCAAATAAAATTTGTATACCCTTGGTGAAAATATAAGACTAAATATTTCATTTTGGACTTACGATACCCCTTTTGCAGTTAATAATACCACCAGAAAAAGAAAACAGATGTATGAAATCGCTAAAATGAATCAATCGGGCCAAATAGATGGAGAGTTCAGTAAAGCTGTAGGTAATGATCACTCCTGATCCCATACTTTAGTGTGAAAGATCACAATCGATTTATGATTATATGGTTTTTCAGATATGTTGTTAAGATTCGATTTAAAGGCACTATATTTTTGTAAGCATACCATTATTACTTACTCTTAGTCCTGATAAACTAAGCTATACAATCCAGAAAAGCGATAACATAATTGCTTTTCATCTGACGAGCTTCCCCTTTTCTTTGTCGTCGCTTCTTTCTTATTTCCTTTTCGTCATGGAATGCTTTGAATTTAGAAGTTTATCCCAGAAATGTTATCCCCTCTGCCTGCGTGATGTAGTATTTTGGTGTGGACTGTGGAGTCGCGGGGACAGTTTGGAAGCGGTCCAGTCGCGTGCGCAACTTGTGGCGCGGCCGCGGCGTGTTACTGCGACAAAAGCTAATGCGGTTAATTATAACGCTATACTTGAAATGTGATTAGTGGCAAAAAAAGTGTTAAAATTTTATGGACATTGAATTTATTGGGCATTGTGATTCAAAAGTGATTGAAAAAAATATTTTCTAGTGATTTTTATGTTGACCTATAAATACAAGTATCTAATTAACCGATCTGAAATAAAATTAACGTGATTTAAAACTATTTAATGAGTTTGCAGATAAAAACGCCAAGATATTTCAAACCATTTACTGACTCATACACAAAACAGTCTACAATAAAATCAAAGAGCAAACAAACAATAAAACAGCAACTATTTCGAGCGCGTGCGCTACCAAAGAGAAGAAAACGTTGCACATAAACAAGATGGCTTCTGACCGGCACACGACTCGTGTGTTTATTTATATTTGCCTCTCTTTCTCCCTTCCTGTGGTTAACGTGGGAGCAAGAGTGTTCGACGATGATGGTGTCTTAAACGATGACAGTGGATTGAGGTTGACGAGAGAATACCATTTGCAGCAAGGAGCGCTCAGGGGTACGATTGTGAAACCCAGCCGGCAGTATGATTTGCAGCTTGTGGAAATGTTTCTTGGGATTCCCTACGCTGCACCTCCAGTCGGCAGTTTCCGGTTTATGCCGCCTGGTAAGATAACTTCATTTACTTATTAGTTATATTTTTGATGGCACTTTCGATAATTTTCGTCAGCGGAGATTTATAAATTAGGAACCACAAATAATATACAACAAAAAACTAATTTCTGTTGGACTAAATTGTATAGGTACCAGTAGAAGTATAGTAGGTGTTAAGCTGACTTTATTTATCAATAAGATGTTGTTAAAAATGACGATCCCTGATGAATGTCGTAACAGTATCTATTATGATAAACAAGACTGTAACAACCATCGAGGAATAAAGCTCATGCCACATGTTTAAAGTGGGGTAGAAGATGATAAAGCGAAAAATGTGGAAAAAAAAAACGCAAAATTAGGTGACCGATAACCAAAGTATTGTGGTGGGTTTTGAAAAAATGTTACGGTATGGACGGGTAATGAAGAAGAATGAGGAACATGTTACAAAGAAATCATGATAATGAATGGATGCAGAAGGAGAGGAAGGCCTAAACAAGTTAAAATAGGAATAAAAGAAAACACAAACAAAAAAGGCGTGAATGAGGATTTGACTGCAAGAGATCTGTTGTTGAGACATGTTGCGCTGAGCCCAAATAAATAGGAATAAAATAAAATAAATATGGCAGGCAGATGATGATGAAACTATAATCATACGATATGACTCACCAGCTAAACTAAATTTATAAGCTTTGTCAAAATCAGTTTTCAATCAAAATATGGTTATGTGACTTATCTTAAATACAAGTAGCCGACCTAGAAATTCTGTTGATGTCGCTGTTAATAATTTTTAATATTTTCATTAATAACTTATAAAATATGTGTCGATCTTATGTTCGTAGCCAAAAAATACTATAAAAAAATTACCCACTTGAGTCATCGTCCAAACGACCGCGTTTATTCGCATCTGTTCTTTGTGTACTCCGTCTAGACGTCTACATGATTTTTTTATTATTACTTTACTTGCTAGACTTTTGCTGATGATCCAAAATTGCAATCTTGTTCTGCTGTGTGATGCCGGAATTTTATTTATTTGGCCGGGTTTTCTATTGCAAAGCTAGAATTGTGCTGAAAAACATATCGTTGACTTGGTTTTGATCAACTTGTCTTCTGAATGGCTGATGAAGGCGTAAATTATATTATAGTTTGGTAGGTATTAAATTTATTAAGAATTATTGATTTTGTATTTATTGTTTTTGTTCACTTTATAGATAAAAATAAAAAAAAAATGTTTAAACAAATTGACATAAAAATGTAGGTATTATAAAAATTATGTGGATTAGCTAATCGGATTAGCTGTGGGAGGACACTATTTTTTTTACCAAATTTTGAACTACAACTTGTTTCTTAGAAAGAAAGTTCTTTTTCAGTCCATTCTCAGTTTTTCGTACATTTGCAGTCACTAATTATATCTCTCCTTACCTACACATCCAAATTTCCTTGATATTTTTACCTATTATAATGACGTATTAATCGAAAATAAGAATAAGCTTCTAACTATCACGATTCCAGGTATTTAGTCAAAAAATAAATTCAAATGCTCTCAAAAGCCCCTTAAAACGTGTCCCGATGAAAAAAGCTAAGGAAAGCATTAACATAGAGATGAAAAGTAAACTCAATGGGAGCAGAAAAAAAGAATTGTAAGAGGTTTTTGCTGTATTTTGCTAAGATAAGACGTACTCATTATGTGAGTAAGAACTTGGATTTTTGTGGACTCAGCTGTATTTTTGTGTGCAAATTAAGTTAATTTATAACAACCATTTGGTACACGGATTACAAAAGGAATAATATTTTACAAGTAGATATTAGTAAGACGCCCTCCGGCCAGGTGGACCGTTGACTCAAAGAGGGCGGCTAGTAGCGACTGGATGGTGAAAACGAGAGATCGTGCCTTATGGCGTACCTTAGGGGAGGACTGCCATAGGCTAGTGTGTACATACACGTGGATATTATTAAGTAACATATACCTCTACAGGTAACAATAATATCACCTTTGACTTCTTTGCTATAACTACTTATATTCATCGTTTAAATCCATTGCAAGTGGTAGTAGGCGGTTAAAAAACTCTACTAGACGTTAAATTACTCGGTGTCCCACACGAAAAAGAAAGATCCGTTGCGATCTCGTTTTAGGTCCAAGAGTGTGACATTCAATTTTGACTAGTGGGTTCACTTTCATATAATCTATGTTGCAAAAATAAATCTGATCCTATCCGATTTGTGAGTATGTATTTGTTACGGCTATGCTCTATTAAAGCTGCTGCTATTTTATATAGCCATGACATAGTACGCGTAGGCCACTTGTAAAAAAACAGGAGTTTATTTGTCAATAAGCCTGTTATAATTATGTTCGTTTAGAGCATAACATGACATGATCCACACGCCACGAACATCAACAAAGTTTGTGGATACCAGTAAGTAATTATAAGAAAAACATGTAGACAAAAAACCTTTGTTCTTTCCAGCCAGCGCTCCTCCATGGCCCGGAGTGAAAAAAGCGACGCGCTTCGCTCCAGTGTGCCCGCAATCCATCCCTCCCATCAAGAAGGGCAACCCGCCCTCTTTGGGCCGTCAGCACTACATGAGCAGAATCCAGCCTTTCCTTACTAACGAGTCAGAGGATTGCTTGTATTTGAACATCTACGTGCCTTTTAGAGGTAAGATTTATTTTCAAGATTTGTCTCTGTCACTTGTTCATGAAAACGAAACCCTCTTTCTACGGTCGGAGCACATAGCTTTTAACGCACGTCGTTTTGCAGTAAAAAATTGAAAGTAAACTGTATAAATTAAGTCAATTTTAGCTGGCATGATCATTTTACTGTTCTTAAATCCAAGTAAGCAGTTCAATAAATTTGATTGCAAATAAATAAGTAAGTAGATAGATAAGTAACTAAGTAGGTAATAAACATCAATCAATTCAGATTTCCACGTTATGACACCCCTGACCCTTGCTTACCTCGTATTTCCAAATAGATACGTAAATTGGTCCCTAAAACAACGTTTTCCCCGTAGATAGTCCCTACGCTGTATAAAATAGGTCAGTCACGTGAGGAAGGGGCGATAAAAATGGCTGAAATAGGTCGCCGTGAAAATAAAAACGCCACTTCGCAAAATTAAAACATTGTGAATACGAATTGCCCATTACAAGCCAGATCATCTTACCTACCTAATTTAGGTATATAGGTATAGGTATACTTTATTTAGATGTAAGTAATATAATATATATATTAGTTGCACTATCCCGCATCAACTACTTTTTAAAAGCTTACTCCTTACTACCTGGTTGCCTGGAAGATATTGCTATCTGAGCAATAAGGCCGCCAATTGTACAATTTTTATTATTAATTCACCTTTTGTTTTTAATATGTTTCTTTTGTGCAATAAAGTATATTGTATTGTATTGTATTTAAATGTGCATTATTGATGTAAGTATGTAATACTCCAATACGTGTGGCAACATTTTTATAGGTAACTATTTATTCAAAAACATGTCAGTAGCAAGTATACTGGGATTCTTCAGGTCGATCTTTAACTCAATTCCCTCGTGAATTTAATAAAATAAACACTATACTTACCCATATATTTTTTCATTATTGGTATAATTTTACATAACAACAAATTGGTGATAAGCTTATGTAATCACCTTGCATTGTTTATCACAAGTACATAAGTTCATAAAAATATTTATTCAAAATGTAAATAACAAATTATGATTCTGCAACATGACCCATTACTCATCGTTTTGTTGTTATCTTATAGTATGTCAATAAAGACGAACGAAACTGAAATTGGTTTATATTTAGAATAGAGGCAGTGCGTGTCAAATCCAAATAAATAAACGTGTTTAATTTGAACACATGTGTGGTTCGCACCTATCCTGTCCCGTCTAGCATGCTTGGCTATAAAAGGAACGACGTTTCCTGGCAGCATTATACTGCGAGTAAAATAAAATACGTTCGAATCTTACATGAGTAGTACGCACCTGTTTACAAAGGAAAAATTAAATCAGAATAACGGATCATGTTATATTTGAAATAAATGAATTAAACTACAGTGCCATGCAAAGGATGAGAGAATGCTCTATATGAAGAACAGACATATATTTTAAACTTAAGTAAGCATAGATAATTCCCATACCTAGATTTTTCTTTAACGTTGTGGCCCAAAACCCTACCAATATTTACAAAATATAAGTATTTAAATCAAAATTTTGATATCAAGGTTCAAAAAATCTGAAAAAGGCATTCTGTTCAAGTTTTACTCAAAAAATCGAAAATAAATCAGAAAATCTGATGAATCCGCAAACGACTAAACGCGAAACCGCAAAAAAGAATGTCCCGCGAAATATCAAATGGACTTCCAAACTAACGCGTACGAATATGAATCTCCTATTTCAAACAGAGATTTATTTTGAAAGAGAACGCTGGCGCCAGCAACCCAATTTCCACAGAGTAAATATGTGTCAATCAATCGTATCTGCTCCACTGAACTGAAAAGCCTAAAAATAGTGAACGAGCGAACAGCTAATTTGCCTTTGAAAAGGTGCAAAAATGTTTGAAGGTGTGGTGTTGGCATCCAACACCGGTGAAAGTCACGAGAGGAGGATTTTTGAATATTCTGTAAAATATAAAGAACAGCACAAATTTAGCTGAATAAAGAGATTGATCTATCTGCCACTGTACCTACCTCATTAAGATTAGTTACTTCATAAAAGTCCTGGTCCGCTGGATGAAATGAAATAAAATGAAACGGTATGAAATTAAGTTTATTTAATGTAGGATAGTACTATCACTCATTTACGTCATGTTCTGTCATTGTGAAAAAGCTTACGTTAAAGCGAGTGTAGCCTTTAACGACCTCGACAGTGGCGCCACTTCACAAAAAAAGATTTCTCTTTATACAAAAAACCTATCAGAATATCCGTTGCCCAAGTTTTTTTTTATTATTGTCTTGCGAACCAAACAACTTTCACTGATGCTATGTATTTGCGGTCTTATGGCTTTGTCAGTGAATAAGTACGATTAATTACATAATCAGACAGGAAAAATCCTGTGAACAACAATAAACAAATAGGGGCAAAAATGATTATGAAGATTATGAAGTAACTATAAGAGAAGGTTAAAATCAGCAGTGGATGGATAAAGGCCGAAATGATGACGATGAATTTAATTAGTTACTGAATACAAATTTACGTTTAATAACGTCGAAAGTGTATTTTCTTCCTGTGTGCAATAATCAAAAAGTTTTGCAAGGTATTTTAACAACGCTTCAGTTTTTGATGGATATGATATTATACGCTTAAACAAACTTCCAGCGTCCTCGCATTTCTGCTGCTAAATAGCCTATCCAACTTTTTAATGACGATCCATTAGGCAAATTTGAATTTTCAAGGGCGGAGTTCATGCTAGCAGGAGTTAAGAAAGTTTGCCGAGTTTAAATAATATTTCCCTTAAATTTAGATAAAAATCTTTCACAGAAAGAAATGAACTTTTAACTTCAAGCTTTCAGTCTTCAATACATTGGACTACCTTCTTTTTCGTCTTTCGTAGAACAACGATCCAATGAACCCTCGTGTCACAGTTTTACCTAAACATTTAACAAATCTTATGGGTACTGACGTATTATTTCGTTTTGTTATTTTATCCATACATTCTCCAAAATCAAGCAACTGGAAAATTAAATATATTAGGTGTACCTATTCATGACATAATGACACCAAACATTTCAAACAATAATAGACGGTTCAAGCGGTAGTGAAATATTGTAGGTATCTCATTCACACCGGTATCTATATTTGGTAAAGCGTTGACCTTAGCTTCAAAAGCTTCATAGCCAAATCTATTTAAATTTCTCAAAGAATTTTGTCACAGAAGCGTCACGGAAGTATGCGTGTAAATGTATAAATAGAAAGGAACTCTGGCGCCAACATGGTTTACTGCTATCTGTTAAATAGCTAGTAGTAGGGGCGACGATTGACTTAGTGAATCGAGTTAGTAATGTGCTTTATTTACGTGCGTTTTAAATAGGTTAGTTATTTGGGACTAAAAGTGTTGTTAATGAGGTGACGCTATTTTTATCCAGCATTGCACAGAAAATTTATGCGGCGTTGATGTTGTAAGCCTTACATGATGCTTCCAATCTATAGAAAAACAAACGTAGTGACTTATACTACGAAAAGAAATCTAGATTTTGTTTTATGGCTTGATTGTTTGTAATAAAGTTATCGAAACAAATGAAACTGTTCTTTCAAATAAGACATTCCTTGGACAAAATCGGACTTATCAAAGAAGCCCAGAGCAACTTTAGCTCGACAATGGATTTAAAGAACAAAGAAAGTCGAAAAACAATGAATAAAGCAGGTAAAACAGACTGCATGGGTTCTGAATAGCATTGTTTTAATCCGTGTTTTGAGTAAAACAGTCACTAATTACCCCTGAAACTCGAAATGGACACACATTTTAGACTAGTGGCGCCTCAGTTCAGAAAAAAGTTATAATTATAACTGAGCACGCTATTAAATAGCAAAAATGAATTTATTGGCACCACCTGTATTTTTTTTTAATACCTTTATTTGAGTAGCTATACATTATTGCGTTTTGTGCAACCTAATTGCTTAACTGTAGTAGGGAATTGGGTATTTTGCTAAATCAATCATACTTTCTGTAATTCCTATTTTTTAATTTTTATACATATTATGTAGGTTACTGAATAATGTTGTTCTAGACAACAAGATAGAATAGTTAAAGTAAAATTTTTCTTAGTCTTGGTGTAAATTCTGCTGATTCTTAGTTTTAACAGCACTATATCCACTCGAACTATATTAAATGTAGAAACCTTTTATTGGCGTTACAAAATTATGTTTCTTACAAATGTAGGCTGTTGGTTTCTCTAATAAAGATAAATAAATAAATAAATGTCCGCTAACAATTTTTTTTTTATCAACAGTTATTGACATTACAGCGTAAATTTTTAACGAACTTAATTTTTTTTTATATAGGATGGACCAAAAGTACTCACCCTATGAAAATTGGCTCCCATTTTTTATTAATAAATCGTATTGAGTACTGTTTTTAAAAAGCAATCATTTTATAATGCAGAAATTATGAGATTATGTTTAAAAAAAGTCGCTTTGAAATTGCCACCTCCAGAGTTCAAGAAAAAATTGTATCTGTTTTTACTTCTTTCACACATTCAAACAGCTACCTACCATTTGATTTAAAAGGTGCAAAAATGTGTTTTGTTTTCACTAAATTTTCTTTTAATGATGTGAAATTAATAAAGTTTAGCCAAACATGAAATTAATTAGACACCAGCTCCAGAGTTGATGCAATTTGGTGCTGGGGTGGTGTGGTTGTTGGTGTTTTTGAAGCAGACGGCCAGATCTCCAGATCAAACAACGTCGAAATTCTTCAAATTGTATTTTTTGAAAGCTCATGTTTACAATAACGAGTCATAAAACTTTCAAGTTTCTGAAGCCTCCACAGATGAAAAAAACCGTCGACAATTTTGTATGGAAATAAACCACTCTGGAGTGGAGATAGCAATTTGAAAGATATATTTTTTAAAACACGATCACATAAATTTTAAATGTTTTATTGGTAGGTTTTTGAAACCAAAACCCATTTTGCTTGATTAATAAAAAATGGGAGCTGATTTACATAGGGTGATTACTTTTGGCCCACCTGAGGAAAATGAAAACGTAGCCCGCCAACAAAAATGCCTACGTGTAGAGGCGTAGATGCCTGTTTCATGACCGTATCTTCGGCAGCCGAAATAATGAAGACCCTCGAAATGCGTTTTGGTAGACCAGATCTTACCTAGCAGAAGATTATTGGCGAGATGAAGAAAATACCAAAGCTGCGTGGATCTAGGACGGAGCTAGTGACGCTCGCAACTAAAGTGTCTGTAGCTGTAAATTAAAAAATCCATGGAATTTTAAAAAATATAGATGAAACTTTTTGTGATTTTGTGAAAAATATACAGAAAAGCAATTGACATCAAAGGACATTTTTAATTTTGAGAATTTTGATCAATCATCCATATTTTGTGAGTAAATTCTTTTTGAGCACCAAGTAATTGTCGCATTATTTATTTTCCAGAAATAATGTTCTTTTTTTTTCAGAGAATATATTTTGTTGAATTGCGCTAGTTTAGCTGATGTTACTCTGTTTTCCATTGTGTATTGTGAAATTCAACGTCATTATGCAGTATAATGTCGATATTCTTGAAAACTTTTTTCTTGCTTTTGTATTCAAAATAAAGCATATATATTTTTTTTATTTATCGTTTATAATAATATTGTCCTATTTAATTAATAACAAAGCGATTAAATACGTTGCACCAATTAATTAATAAACTTAACAACAAAAGCCTTTAACGGAACGCATCAAAGCGTTGCGTTGATTGGAACGGGAAGTGTGCCGGGTCTCATTTCCGTACCGTCTCTTTTACAGAGAAATACCTTTTTATTGTCAAATTCAGTGGCTGAAAAGTGTCGGACTGCGTTTTAAAATACAGGACATATAATAATGTAGTTTCAAAAATTCAGAAAAATGTTCAGGTACTATGCGGTAGTTGTGACCTGTCTAATTAGTTGCCTCAATTAATTAATACACAACACAAATGTCGTAATTATTTCTTGGCTATTAAGATTGTGTGCAGGTAGTCTAATGATAATTAAAGTGTTGAATAAGTAATATACCCTGATGTTGTTTATATAAAATAGTCTTATACTTTGGTTATACACTAATACCCGTTCTAGCAAAATACACACAACACACGCGAGTGTTTGCGTACATAGATACAATCACAAATACAAATACACGGCAACATGTTCTTTAAGCTTTTTGTAATACTTACCTTAGTTTATTGGTACTCTAAATCCTATCCGTTATTGTCATTAGAAGAGCGGACCTTCTATACACAAGCAAATATTATGCTTAGTAAGAAACTCCAACCTCAGATTATGTAAACTAGGATTAAGTTACCGAAATAAATAATATTGAACTTTAAATTAAATTTTAGAATCACACAACCTACTTGAAACGAATAATTTTTGATTTTCTGTAATTAATTTATAGCGTAAGTATGAACATTATTTATTATAACGCAGTGGTAATTAGGGTTCCGTAGCCAAACCTTCAAAACGGGGATCGTTTTGACCATTTGAATTGGAGTCTATATCTCAGGAACGGTAATAGACAGGTGAAATATTCACAAAATACGTACTACCTACTGTTACAGCTTTGACAAAATTATAACAAAGACAAAAAAGTTAATGCGGCTTTTGTACAACAAACGGGATTTATATGCCTTTTTTATTCATTATGTAAGACCTTCCGTGCACGAGTCCAACTCACACTTGGCTATTTTTGTCAGTGCCATCTATGGACTACCCTGTGAACGAAAAGCACCGCTTACTCGAACATGTTCTTAAGAGGCGAAGTAGAGCGTAATGGTTCATTTTGGAATGAAAATACACAACCCAAACCCGGGTGAAATCGTTTCAGCGGGGGTTCCTTCTATGCAGCAGATAGCGTTTTGGTGCAGGTTCACAATTATTCATCCAGATGGCGTAAGCAGGCACAAATTGTGTCGAAGGACCTAACTTTATTTCACGTAGTATTTGCTAACTATAGATACGTGTCATAGGTAAATAACAGTAGCTTTATTTACAATATGTATTATGAGTAGATAAACGAAATAGTAAATCCGTCATAAGGGAGAAATGACGTACATTAATGTAATTTGAGTATAACCAAGCATAAAATAATACCTAATAAATAGGTTATTACTTTGTCTTTTCCGTGTGATACCGGCCTAGAATAGCATCACCCCATTTCTTTCCCGTGGGAGTCGTAAGAGGCGATTTTAGGCGATGGGCTGACAACCTGTCACTATGCCAATACACAATTTTCCGAATGACCCTCAAATATATGTCAGATGGCGCAAAGGTCCGTTTTTGCGGCCGTTTACGGTCTGCCTACCCCGCAAGGGATAATAGGCGTGATATGTGTATGTATGTATGTATGTATGTGTACTTTGTCTTTTTCAGAACAAAAGTCCAAGAAGTTTCCAGTGCTGGTCTTCATACACGGCGATTCCTTCGAGTGGAGTTCAGGAAACCCGTATGACGGTAGAATTCTCGCTGCTTATGGGAACATCATGGTCATAACTATAAACTTCAGATTAGGAATTCTAGGTAAGTGAGAAAATACTTTCTGTGAAAAATGGCAGCAGATATAATTCTGAATAAAAATAATAAATGAATTAAAAATGAAAGTTCTGTTTTCAATTTCAAATAAGTTATATGTGAAAATATGCCTGAATATTTCTCAAGTTTTCTTTGAGGCTTTTCATGCCACGTAATTTTCTTACGTCGCCGTTGTTGATTTTAATTTGGGGGATATTTTTTTGAGTCAAAAGTGGAAGAATTTATTAAAAACAAAAAGTACTATTTCATTGCGTTAACGATAATATCATAAACTTACCACTGACTTAAGCCCATCAGCGGCAAATCAATCGTTGAAGGGATCAAATTTTATAGGTTTTTTCTTAGTAATTATATGAAAGAGCGTACATATAGAAGTACAGGTAGATCCCTTTACTGTGAAGATTGAAGTGCTGCTGATAGAAGGTATAATGATAGAGTAAGTAACCGTTATGTTAATCATGATCTGCCAGCTCTTAGCCCAATTTATTTGGGGTCGCCGGTGCAACATGTTTTTTTCTTCCATTCATCTCTATCAGCTGTCAAATCTTCGTTTACACCCTTTTGCTTCATATCATCATTTATACAATCGATCAAATTTTTTTAGGCCTTCCTCTCCTTCTGGATCCATCCTCATTCATATTTAATACATTTTTGTCACATTATTTTAGCCCACCTCATCGCATGTTGCCCATACCGCGATAAACGACTACTTTTCATATTTGCTGTAACTGGCGCTACTTTCAAACTTCCTCTAATATACTCATTCCTTATTTTATCTTTTTTTGTCACACTGCACATCCATCTTAGCGTTCTCATTTCAGATACATGTAATCGTCTTTCATCCGTCACCGTCCGTATGTTAATCATGATCATCAATAGTGGAATGTATTATCATAACATCTTGCAAGATCATTATCTCTCTTAGTCATATATCTAGTGATGTGACTAAAATATACTATTATGTCGTAGGGATTATAGCAGGATGACAAATTCGGCCTAAGCTTTTGCAATGCCGATACTAGCTATTGACCAACTTCCTTTGGGTCAAATTCCTGATCTTGAAATTTTTTACTGCGACAGATATACGTAATTATCATCACTTATAAGATACGACATTGTGATTTTATCAGGATCAGCAACATCTCAGTAACTACCTATTTAAGAGATCAACTTGTATTGGTTTTCATTTAGTGATTGCGTGATCAACCAGTATTTGTTGATCCTTCAAACATACATAAATCATGCCTATATCCCTTACGGGGTTGGCAGAGCGTTAACGGCCATCAAACGGATATTAACACCACGTCTGACAAAAGCTTAAGGGTCAACAATCCTTCAAAGGATTAAAGATTTATTGTTAATAGCTCTAACAAACAGAAAACAGAAGCCAACATATATCTCAATCGTTGTGCGTCACTACAGAGGCCGAATAAAAAAAAGACTTAATAAACTTTATAAACTAACCGTGCATGAAAGCTTTCCGTTGAATAAAGGACGATTTCAATCCGAGGCAGAGACTAAAGTAAACTTTAGTTAAAGTAAGCAGCTATCTTTTTTCTGTTGATTTAGGCACATGTTCTGTGAAAGAAAATAACCATCTCTGAAAATGGAATATTCAGTATTTCTGATGAAAATAACATTCCACTAAGTCAAAATCAATATTACACAGTTAACATCTACAAGAAATATTTTAAGTAATAAACGAGCCATTGAAACTGAAAACTTTTAGAAATTAAATCTTTTGAACGGGCTCGTTCACCTATTCAAATATAATTGTGTTCATTTTTTACATCATTCATACCGCTACGATTGATTGTGACCGCCGTGTGATTGCCGGCTTGGAATAGCATCACCCCATTTCTTACCCATGGGTGTCGTAAGAGCCGACTAAGGGACTCGAGGGATGTGTATTGCAATTTTAGGCGATTGGCTGACAACCTGTCACTATTGTGATACACAGTTATTTGATTGGCCCTCAAGCTTTTGTCAGACGTGGTGTTAATATCCGTTTTACGGCCGTTAACGCTCTGTCTACCCCGTAAGGGATATAGGCGTGATTTATGTATGTATGTATACCGCTACGAACCTGTTAAATTTCAGGGTTTATGAAACCAAGTTTGACCGACCACGAGTATGGGAATAACGGCCTACTGGACCAGTTGGCTGCGCTGAAATGGATCAAAGATAACATTGAGGACCTGAATGGAGACCCTAATTCCATCACGCTGATGGGTCACGGCACCGGAGCAGCTTGCGTCAACTTCTTGATGCTTTCACCGATTTCCAATGGTAAGTTAAAATATGTCTTAGTATTCTGCAATTTATTTATATATCTTTATATTTATTTGTATTTCTGCAATTAATGAATTTATATATATGTATGACTAATATACCAAAAACTCAGTACGGGCTGGCAATAGGGAACAACTTTTCCCAAAGAACATAGGCCGATATATGAAAAAAAAAAGAATCTTTAAAATCTGATTGAAAATGCACCAGCTGGCCGAGTCAAGTTGTTCAATGGAAAATCTATTTTTTTATCACATATCGGCCTTTCTTTAAATATGGACTTTACGTACTTAGCCTCGGGGCTTCGAAAACTATATCTGACTATTAAGTGGGGAGCGAGGGCTCACACGGAGAAGTTTGCGTGGTTGCTCAAACAACCAGCCCAACCGCGCCCTTGGGGCGACACTGGGTTTAGGAGTTGTTTTGGGAAAAACGATTGGACTGAATCTACCCGGCACATGCCACTAGTTTCCTTAATAGGGGGAACAAATGAAAGACCTTCATACCCCCGCCGGTGGGGCGTCAGATGCTTGAAGAGCTTGTGGAGTGTGATCTATGTTCCTTGGGGAAAGTTGTTCCTTAAGTACTACTTTCAAGTTGTGTGCAAAGCCCTCTCGGGGATTTCAGCCTCGTCTAATTCTGCAGCAAGTAAGTTAATCTGTTTAGAAAAACGGTATTAAAGCTATCAAAACTACTGTGATGCCATAATAAATATAATGAGGTATTACTTTAGTTTACACGATCAGCAACGGTGCGTACGAATGTGTTGCAAGTGACAATGTGCGGTCACCATATTCTATCAGGTCTCGTATGTCTGTTTGCTCGACTATAATAAAAAAATACGTTAAATAAGTTACGTAACGAGATAAAATCATCGTCTTTTTGCTTTACATAGGTACTTAATTTTTTTATTAGAGGTTGCTAATTAATTACTTGTATTTCCTTTAAAAGACGCCGCGTTCAAAAATAAATTGATCACGTAATTTACAAGTCTCAGGGGAAGCCAATTATTTCACATTTTGACGCTAAAGAATTTCCTGGAACAGATATTCGGTAACGAAGATTTATGCCTCTAAACCTACTGACACGGGTTTGGTTCGGACTTTCTTTTTCATTTATTTATGATTTTCGGTTTTGTCTTTTCAACTCACATACATTTAACAAGTCTTTATCCCAGGCAGAGCGTGAAAACAAACATTTACGCTTCGTCTGACAAACCTTTTACTGTCATAAAAAAGTGTATCGCCACTATTGCCCCAGTGACAGGTTGTAAGCCTATCGCCTAAAATTGCAATACACATGTACCCTCAGCTCCCTTAAGTGTCTGTTACGACACCTACGGTAAAGAAATGGGGTGATGCTGTTTTAAGTCGGTTTCACATGGTAATTTTCTTTTTCTACGCGCAAAAATTTACTCAGTACTTAGTTCATCTACCTATATTTTGTCTTTAGAAACGACACCTTCCAATAAAAATACAGCAAAACTCGTTGCTAGTGATATGTTGGTGTTGATCTATGTATGGTAGAAAATAATGTGCCTGCCCCGCAAGCGATATAGGCTTGATATTATGTTTGTATGTGTATGTAAATCCAGCACTCGTGTATCTTTTATTTTGTTCACATACATACACACATACGCATATCACGCCTTTATTCCTTGCGGGGTAAGCAGAGCGTTAACGGTCGTAACATTAGGTCGCTATCACCACGTCTGACACATATTTGAGTGCCGTTTCAGAAAAACCGTGTATCAGCTTAGTGACTTTTATTTTGTTTTCAGGATTATTCCACAGGGCGATTCTTATGTCAGGTTCAGCTTTGTCCAACTGGGCAATAACGAGGGACCCGACTCAATACACGTTGCAAGTCGCACAAGGGCTCTCATGTAACCCCATTGCCAAGAATTTGATGAGCTGCCTACAAAACAAGACGTAAGTACCTAATCTTCGAATATATTACACTAGCAGCCCGCCCAGCGGTTTCACCCGCCGCTAACAATTTACCCCCGGGAATAAGACAGTTTAATATAGCCTATGTTCATCAGGGATAATGTAGGATTCTAAAAGTCTTGACTTCAATTTGAAACAAATATCGTTTTCAGATGGTGGTGGCGTAAAGTTACATGCCGTGTGATTAACCTGGCCAGCCCCATGGCAGTGCCTATATTTTTATTTTTTTTATCCCGCTTTCTATTAGGTGATAACAAAATTGTAAAAAAAAAAATGTGTGATACAAATTTCTTTTTTTAGAATGACGGTTCATGACGTATAAGTGATAATACTATCCTATATTGAATAAAAAATTTCAATTTCAATTAACGGTAAAAGAATTTTTTAAATCGGTCCAGTAGTTTCGGAGCCTATTTAATTCAAACAAACAATAAATAAAATACTGTTTCTAATATTACTGTAGATTATATAATTATGAGCCGTGTGATGCCGGCTTAGAATAGCATCACCCCATTTCTTGCCCTTGGGGGTCGTAAGAAGCGTCTAAGGGACTCGACGGTGTGTATTGCAATTTAAGGCGATGGGCTGACAACCTGTCACTATGGCGATACAGAATTTTCCGGATGACCCTCAAATGTTTGTCAGACGTGGCGTAAATGTCCGTTCTATGTGGCCGTTTACGCTCTGCCTACCCCGCAAGGGATTATAGGCAAGATCTGTGTATGTGTATGTATGTATATAATTACTACTTTTTTTTTTGAGGGTAGGCAGAGCAAGAAATATCTAAAATTTTGCTCCTATATTAAATTAATATAAATAAATAGTAAAATCATAAATAATTGTGTTAAAAGCTTACCAATTGCATTTGTTGACTACAACATCTTTATCACAGAAATTGTTTATACATATTGGTCACTATGGAAGGCACTGCAGCACTCATAAAGGGTATGCAAGATCTGGCTACTTTTGTAGAGACTAGACTCAGTGAGTTTGAGCAGAGCCAACAACAACCGCCGCCTGCTGGTAACCCAACTGTGAAGACTGTGTCGGCAGACTACCAAACCTTCAAGAGTCTTGTCTGGAAAACCCTGGGGATGTTGAAGACGCAGCTACAGCTGATTGTGGATAGTCAAGACCGCCTCGAAACACATGCACGTAGGAAAGTTCTTCTTTTCCATGGCATTCCGGAGGCAAAAGATGAGGACTTGTCACAGAAAATTATCCAACTGGCCCAAGAGCGGATGAAGTTGACCTCCTTCAGGCTGGAGTCAGTTGAGGTATGTCATCGCTTGGGCATTAAGACTGACAAAGATAGGCCAGTGCTAGTGCGATTTTCAAGCATGCTCTTTCGGTCTGCGGTTTGGAAATCAAAGACGGCGCTGAGGGGTTCTAAGGTTTCAGTTTCAGAATTCCTTACGAAGACGCGTCAAGAAGTGTTTGCCACCGCTAGAAAGCACTTTGGCATGAAGCAGTGCTGGTCGTCTGAAGGAACCGTTGTCATTCTGCTGCCAGATAAGAGTCGCAGGAAGGTGTTCACAATGCCCGAGCTGAATCTGCTGATGAAAAAGTACCCAAGACAAGGTTGATCTACCGGTCGGAGCCGTGAATATTATGTTTTCAACATCTGTGCGTTGTTGTAGATACCACTGTGTGTTGCGGTTTAGAACTATTGCATGTATACGATTATAAACCTTGTGTATTTCTTGAAGTACTTCTTGTTTACATTGTATTTACATATTTAGGGTAGTGCACATAATTTAGCTTTTTATATCACAAGCGCTGACTCAATGATGTTTTTAGGTTATTTTAACATGACAGTAGCTGTCTGTCACACTGACATTTCTTCGTTCAAAAATGTTTTCGTTTTACGTTCCGTTTTAAGTACTTTCTATTTACAGAACGTTTTGTTGTGCGTTTCTATAGTACTTTCTGTGTGTTTTTTTTATTTTATATACTAGATTGTTTGTTTTTCATGGTGTTAACCGAAATGTGTTGCATTCTCTCAGTCAACTTATGCTGGTGTTAGAGTTTTAAGTGTTTAAATTTGATAAGTTAAAAATCTTTATTTATAGATATATATATATATATATTTTATTTATTTATTTTATGATACAAGACGATTATTTTTCTTGCTCATCTTCCGATGATTATGAAAGTGCTCATAGTCTAAGTAGCTCTTCTCTATCTGACACCGAGCCACTTGAAGACAAACTAAGGTCTGTTTTCAAACGAGACTCACCTTTCCTGTCCCTAGTGCACATCAACGCTCAGAGCATTTTAGCTCATTATTCAGATCTTCTCGCATCCTTCAGCGCCAGTGTAGTGGACGCTATCCTAGTATCTGAAACTTGGCTTAAGCCTTCTCTTTCTTCTACTTCTTGCTCTCTTCCTGGCTACAATCTTTTCCGCAACGACCGTGTTGGTGTGGGCGGTGGCGGAGTAGGCATATATCTCCGCAATGATATCCTGGCCACTGTGATCAGTACTTCTCCTTCTCCGTACAGTGGATCCCTTGAACATCTTTTTCTAGAGGTCATTCTTCATCACAAAAAGATACTTTTGGGCGTTGTGTACAGTCATAATGATCAGGTTGATTATTTTAATACACTTGAATCTTTACTGGAAACGTACAGCACATTATACGATCATCTCATTGTTATGGGCGATTTAAATACCTGCCTGGAGAAGAATGACCCTAGATCTAAAGCCAGATCACTTAAACTTACCTCTATTGTTACTTCTCTGAACTTGCATCTTCCTTCACTTTCTCCAACTCATCATTTTCCTAACTCTAGACCCTCTCTCATTGATATTATAATAACTTCTAAACCTAACTCTGTTCTTTCTCATGGGCAAATGACTGCTCCATTCTCGTATCATGACCTAATTTTTCTAGCCTATAAAGTGCGTCCTCCCAAGATTAAAAATAAAGTTACTCTTCAGCGTAACTTTCGTAACATCAACCTGGATCGTTTAAGAGAGGACGTGAAAAACATTGACTGGTCTCCAGTTCTATCAGCTGACAGTGCTGATGCCAAGGTTACGGCATTTAATCTTATTATCACCAAAATATTTGATGTGCATGCGCCTGTTCGCCCCGTGCGGATTAGACATGCACCAGCTCCTTGGCTGACCGATACTATACGAAGAATGATGTCTAAGAGGGATAGGGCAAAAACTCGACACAAAAAAGACCCCACTGACATCAATTTTGCTGCTTATAAAAAACTAAGAAACATTTGCAACAGGATGTGTAGGGACGCTAAACGCCGCTACATTCACTCCTCGTTAGAATGCCTTTCACAAGCTCAAACATGGAAGTTTCTCATGTCGTTAGGTGTGCGCAAGCCCACGGCTACTTCCATAGGTACCGTGGATTTAAACTCACTTAATAAACATTTTTCAACTCCACCAGTTATTCTTGATGATGCCACTAAGTCTGCATCTATTTCTTATTTGTTAAATCTTGCCCCACCTAATTGTTCCCCGTTTAATTTTCATTCTGTCACTGAGGATGATGTTAAAAAGAGTATCCTCTCCATATCCACGAAGGCCGTAGGTGAGGATAGCATAAGTCTCAATATGCTCTTACCAGTGTTGAGTGACATTGTACCAATCATCACACATATTATTAACTTTTCTCTGATGGACAATGTTTTTCCTACAGCATGGAAAAAGGCTTTTGTTATACCTCTACCGAAAACCTCAAATCCCACTTCTCTTTCACAGTTCCGTCCAATTTCAATCCTTCCCGTTCTTTCTAAGGTCCTGGAGAGTATTGCTCATAAGCAACTCTTCTCCTTCCTCGTTACCAACAACCTCCTTTGTCCTTTCCAATCCGGATTCCGTCCTTCCCACAGTACAGTTAGTGCTCTGCTGAATGTCACAGAGGATATACGCTTGGCGATGGACAACACAAAGCTTACTGTTGTCACACTGTTAGACTTCAGCAGTGCCTTCAATTCTGTGGACTTTGACATCCTTTTGGCTTCCCTTCGCTCTATTAACATCTCGTCTTCAGTGGTTGATTGGTTTCATTCTTACCTTCATGGACGCCAGCAGTGTGTGAAAGCCGACGATGTTTCATCTGATTGGTCTATCTTAACTGCTGGTGTTCCACAAGGTGGCGTGCTCTCTCCGTTACTTTTTTCCATTTTCATTAATAACATCTCCCGTGTAATTTCTTCTCCCTACCACCTGTATGCGGATGATCTGCAAATTTATAGGCACTTTTCCCTACTTGAAGTAGCTGATGCTATTGAGGCTGTCAATAGAGATTTGTTGGCTGTACAAACTTGGGCTAAACATTTTGGTCTCCTGGTTAACCCTAGCAAGTCACAAGCTATTATCGTTGGAAGTAACAGGCTGAGATGTAGACTGGACCCTGCCAGTATTCCACTTGTTTACTATGATAGCACATGTATCCCCTATACTGATAGGGCTAAGAACTTGGGTGTAATTTTTGACAGCCACTTATCTTGGTTGGCACATATTAACGACGTTAGCAGGCGCATGCACTATTCTTTCCACTCTCTTAAGCGACTCCAGAACTTTCTTCCTCTCAAAACTAAAATTATGCTTGCACAGGCTCTTCTTCTTCCCATTCTTGACTACGCTGATGTCTGTTATCTGGATGCGACGGAAGAATTACTCAATAAGCTTGAGCGACTACAAAACTTGGCTATACGATTTATATTTGGACTTCGAAAGTTTGACCATGTCTCTGAATTTCGAGCTCAGCTTAAGTGGCTTCCAATTCGCCTTCGCCGCGATGTGCACATCCTATCCACTCTCTATAACATCCTTCACAATCCTGCCACTCCCGACTATCTCCGCTCCCGTTTCCGTTTCCTTCCTCCAGATCCCCGCCCTAGGCGCGCCTGCATCACTAAGGTGCTGGAGTGTCCAAGAGCGAACACTAAATTTCTTTTTAACTCTTTTTCTGTTAAAGCTGCACAGCTCTGGAATGATCTTCCTAAGACTGTACAGGAAAGCCCATCTATTTCCGTATTTAAAAAGAGAGTAAAAGAGCACTTTATTTCTCAACAACCTTGAAATATTTATGTATGTTTATGTATTTTTATAGTATTTATGTAAATTTGTTTATCTATCCATGTAGGTTTATATATATTATATTATTTGTATGCATGATAAAATATTTTACAGACTTATTTATTCATTTATTTAGTATTGCCTATTTGCCCCAAAAGTTTAAATTCTCTCACAAGACATGGGTTGGCTGGAAGAGATCTCTTCTTTAGAGATAAGCTCGCCTTTGCGACAAAAATTATGTATATATTTTTTCTGTGTATTTTGTGCAATAAAGAATATAATATTATTTTAGTATGATGCCGGCTTAGAATAGCATCACCCGATTTCTTTCCCGTGGGAGTCGTAGGAGGCGACTAAGGGACTTGAGGGTGTGTATTGCAATTTTAGTCGATGGGCTGACAACCTGTCACTATGGCGATACACAATTTTCCGAATGACCCTCAAACATATGTCAGACGTGGCGTAAATGTCCGTTTTTGCGGCCGTTTACGCTCTGCCTACCCCGCAAGGGATAATAGGCGTGATATGTGCATGTATGTATTATTTTAGTGTAGATTTTTTTATGCATTATTTAATGTTTTTTGTAGTCTTTTTATACCGAGTAAGGGACAGCCCTTCGAATACTGATAGGGTGCATGAAACATAAAACTGTACAACTTTCCCCTAGAAACATATGTCAGCAAACGCCAATAAAAATGACCTTCCATACAAAATCACAATCAGCTGGCATTCACTATGGGAAGTCAGTTTTTTTACGTTTCCTTAAATATGTTCCTAGGGGAAAGTTGTTCAGTTTCATGGTCTGAATGTACCCTATTAGTATTCTGAGGGCTATCCCTGACATCCTTTAATACAGTAATGATTAATAATGTAATCATTACACTGGTACGAATAATGTGGCGTAGTTGGTATATTTTTAAATGAAAAAGTAGTTATTGTGGCATAACTGTAATAGTTAGACATATGGTATCGCGTACATTATTATAGATATTGATGTCCTCTATAAAACTGTAGTACATCACTTTGCTCTATTGTCAATAATTTCAACAGCGTACGCGATATAAGATATTTTTTTGGTACATTTTTCACACGTTGGGTTACATTATCGAAATTTTCACGCGGATCCCTATTTTTTTCTCGTATAAAATATAGCCTATGTTCATCAGGAATAATGTAGGATTCTAATGGTGAAAGAATTTTTTAAATCGGGCCAGTAGTTTCGGAGCCTATTCGATGCAAACAAACAAACAAACAAACAAACAAACAATCAAATCTTTCCTCTTTATAATATTAGTGTAGATTATAAAACAAAAAAAATGCTTTGAAACAGAACTCAAATATAACATTTGAAGTTTTCTAATTTAGCCAAATAACATGAGAACTCTTCATGCCTTTTTTGACTATTATTTTTTTTTCACTCTAAAAAGTTTAACACATTGTTTAATCTAAATATTACTCTTAGCGCTACAATAAATACAAAGAGACATTCTCAGATTAAATAATCTTTCCTTTCATATCTTTTTATTTTTATAGGTTATCAGAAATCAGGAAGGTCCAAATATTAGCGCGGGCCTTTGAAACGCCTTTGGGCCCAACAGTTGCGGGAATTTTCATACCCAACGAACCTGCTAAAACTATGGAATCATTTCCAAACTTACTTAGCAAGTAAGTGATATTGAAATTTATGACGACGTTACATCAATATTACACATACTAATCGTTTGATTAATAGCCAAAGCAGTGTTTTGTTGCATGCTAGTTACACCTTCAGTAACTTTTTTCAGTTCATCAGTTTTCCAACAAAAGCAAAAAAAAGACCCAAGCAACCCTCTTGCTGTTGAAACAGTTCACTACTTAGGAAAGAACCGATGTATTTCACCACACATAAACACGAACTTATTTCACCCTGAAATATCTTAAGATAACTGAAAACAACCCGACAAACAGACAGATTGTTTAGATAACTTTACGTGTCTATTTTCCGAGAAATAAACCTAAAACCGCCGGATCCTGAGACCAACGCTCAGACTATTAAACAACACAGGAAGAACAAGTTAATTCCTAAATCCCAATCCTCTGAAACTAAACCGTCTTGGCAGATGCTTCCACTATCTTTGAAAGCAATAAAGAGCATCGCACAAGTTACCAGGACAACAGTTGACACGATAACATTTAAAGATAAATCTATGTTCGCTGCTTCCCCAGTGTTATCTCAACTCAAAGTTTTGTTCGCAAGCGTTCACCATATAACTTCTAAACAGGCCACTACTGGCAGAAGGCATGACTTTGTATCTGATAAATTCAACTTAAGGATAGTCGATGTCTGTTGACTGCAGTAAGTCTATTTGATCATTTGGGTGAAATACATCTTTGTGTTTGCTAATAAAGCTACTTGCATTACCGCATTATCGCTTTACTAACTGAATTCCGTGAACTGTAGTAAATATTCTAAATTTACCGAACCCAGCGACACTATTACTCGTAGCGACGTTAGTGATATTGATCAACGACTGATTTGGAGGCTCCCATGAATAATTAAATTGGAGAGTGTAGGAAATCATCAGAAAAAATATATTTTTTACTAATTTTCAGATACCAAGTATTAAGTGGAGTGACAGAATTAGAAAGTTACCACAATTTTGGAGTAATAGAGCTGGATCACGGTATACTTGAAAACCAACGGGATGATTTCATAAAAAAATATACTAAGCTAGTGTATGGAAAAGAGGCTGAAAGCGACGCCTTGAAAGAAATATTGAAACAGTATGTATAAACACACTCATATTGCCTTTTGTTTCAAAAAAGTAAATTTAAATACGAGTATAAATGAATATAAAATTTTACTAATGAACGATAGCGAAAGCTCCGGACGGGCAGGTGATAAGAAACAACTTTCCCCAAGGATAAGCGACATAATAAAAATTGTACCACCAGATATAAAATGTACCAGCTCACGAACTGAATTTTTATGTCAGGTTCTGTATGTTTGCTAGTTTGATACTTCTTCACGCCAAAACTACTAAACCGATTGTTATGAAATTTGAAGGTTATATTTATTAAAACATAGGATTATATCACCGATTATGAGGGCAGCGCCGCGAAAAACAGCTAATGTAATGTAATTATAATGCTACTGTGATTTTTTATACTTCAAACTGTTCGCAGAACATGAAATTACCAACTGTCACACTGACAGGCCATTGACACACAACTGAAACGTTTTTTTTTGCCTTTATAAAAAATTAAGATTAACAAAACATCTTAATTTTTATTGTTGCAGATATGCTCCATCAAAGTTGGACCCTCAACGTTGGTCAGTAGAAGCCAATCGTGATGTCATACTTAATTTTTTAAGTGACGCTAACACTTTAGCGCCCATGATAAAATTTGCCAACTATCAATCTAAAGCCAACATACATTCCTATTTTTATGTCTTTGGGCATAATTCTGTTAGTACTGAGTATGCACCGGTAAGAATTGATATTTTTTTGTCTTTTTGGTTTCTCTAGATTTTTATTCTTTGATAGATTTTTGGATATAATATAGTTTTATTGTCATGCACCAGACAAATAAAATAAACACAACAAAACTCACTTAAGAGACGAATGAAGTTCAGAACTAGACGAGATGTAACAAAGCTACAAAAAAAGGTATGGACAGTACAGAACGGATAGCGAAGGCTCGCTTCGGGAGTTTTTATGCCCTTTTTGCAAGTTCTGCCTTTCAACAGGTGCTGGACAATGAAACGTTTCTGAAACATAAAAAGTTTGAGTGCAGCTGTGAGCGGAATACCTTGCTATAGACAGTGTACAGATATACTTTATACATGTAAAGTGTGATTAACGATGCAAAGAATTCTGCTTCAGATTTTTTTCTGAGCAGTGAGACTTTGTGACTATTCATATTTTTTTCTTTTGCAGCTTAACAAAAGTGTTCATGGGGAAGAAATGCCTTACGTCCTGGGGGTACCTTTGGGTGGCGCTAATACGCACTTCCATTCAGATTACACTCAGAAGGAAAAACTGATGAGCGAAGTCATGATGAGACTTTGGAGTAATTTTGTTAAGATGGGGTGAGTTCCATTAGAAACCAATTTTGTATGCTTCCAACCGTTATTAATACAAATTTTGAAAGCGTTCTTTTAAAATACGGCCAACGGCATCCTTTCATTTAATATTGAATTAAACCGGATTTGTTTTCATTAACATTTTGGTTATTACCCGACAACAGCGAAGCAAAAAATGAAGGTTATGTTTGATTTTTCTTTGTAAAGTCACAACGATATTGCTAAGTATCTTTTCACGTTACAGGAAACCAAATACACAGAGCGTCAACGTCTATTATACACTAGACAAGAAGCAATGGACTGCGTTTAATCAAGATTGGCCAGAATACAACGTCGTACATCAATCTTATCTGAAACTTGGTAAGATTAAGTACATCATTAATAGTACAGTACGCAAATGAATAGGCTGCACAGGTCTAACTAAAACTACGAATAACGCCATCTTTAATAAAAATCAAATACTTCTGAGCCGGCAGAACTCAGAGAACCTGTTTTACGCGTACGCATATCATTCGCAGCCGCTAAATACATCATGTTCGCACTTTACAAATAATAGCAAGGGTCGGTAGGACGTCATAGGTAAGTAGTTAAGTGGTTTAAAAATTCGATGCACTCGTCACAGCTGGCATAGCCGAGATAGTATGCGTCTGGATTTAGAGCGAGTTTAGATTATAGTGGGACACTGGGTCGATCCCACCCCCCATGGGTTTTGTTTTTATGTTTTTGTTTTTTATATGTAAGATAATTTTTAGTTAACGGCCCATTTGTTATTTTGAATGAATGATGTTTGTGGGTATTGCACGTAGTCATTATAACTATTAGACGGTAAGTAATAAGCACAGTCATCTGATCTGTATCGACTACTGCCTACGTATCTAACCGTTAGCTTTCGATGTTTCTTTGTGTTGTTGTTTGCTATCGTTTTATCGTAATTATGTCTACCTATAGTATGCTCCTTTGTCTACATACAGTGCTTAGAGCAAAGATCATAGTGCTATATGAAGATAATCTTAGTATTATGAAATTTCTCGACGTCTTCAATTCAATGTAAGTTAAATATTTTTATTTTACAAAATTAGCGCAAATGCTTCAAGTCAAGTCAGGTCATTCATATCATCCAAACATTAAGTTTCTAGATGAAGATACCTACTACATACTACTTGCCCTGCCATACGTTCATTATTTAAAATGTTTAAATAGGTATTAGATTGCTTATTATATTTACTTACTTAGTTTCCTATTTATTATTATTGGCATTTACCTACTTTAAATACTTGTAGATTGACTAGGTATTTTTCTTACAGAAAAGAACTGTTACGCTGTGGGTTAAGCGTTACGCCGATACCGGTGACATCCTGCCTGCCCGGAAAGGTCGTAAGGCCGTGATGTTCACGGATGCATCAGCGCGTCACCGAGGGATAGTTGCCAAGCATGCTAATACCCCATTCCTGTCAACTCGCTCAACAGCAACGGAGTTCGGAGTGACATTACAAACTGTAAGGACCCATTTACACGCAGCTGGTATAAGTTGTTATCGGCCAGCTCAAAAAATTTGCTGTCAGCTGCTCATCAACAAGCACGAGTCCGATTTGCACATATTTATAGAAACTTTGATTGTGAGAATAATGTAGTAATATTCACTGATGAAAAAGCTTTTAAATCGGATAAAGATGGACGCAAGATTTTATGGCGCAGGAGAGGCAAGCGTTACAGACCAATTCACATACTCCCAAATAGAATGAGTGGTAGAATAACTCTGGGATTTTGGGGCTGGATGTCTTCTATGGGACCTGGAGAACTAGTTGAAATAGAAGGAAGGTTCAATAGCGCGAGTTATGTGGAAATATTGCGGGACGTAATGATGCCTACAGTGCGTATTGCTTACCCAAATCAGCACATTTATTTTGTGCATGATAATTGCTCTGTGCATAAAGCCCGTATCGTCCAGGAGTGGTTGCGAACCCAGCACGACGTGACTGTTATTAACTGGCCGTCAAAGAGTCCGGATTTAAATCCCATAGAAAATTTATGGGGTCAAATAGTTCTTAACTGGGACCCATCTGAAGTCAGGACCAAGAAAAATTTGCGCGACTTAGCCATGTTCACCTGGGAGTCAATGCGTGGTAAACCAATGTGTTCGAACATGGTAGCTAGCATGACAAGCCGAGAACAGATCGAGTCTGGTGAAGGTGCACCTCTTCGGTATTAAAATTAAATTATTATTAAATTGAAATATTTAAATAGGTAGGTATTAATATATTGGGTTGGGAATTTTGCAGAGGATTTATTTTATTCGATACTTACTGCTTAGTTAATTTCTGAAACTGTTCAAGCTCTCAAACAATAACAATACCATGTTTTACTATGTTTACACAATCTAACGAAGAATGTAAATGAATTGATCCCCTGGTTCAGTTTAGGCTTAATGTGTTACCAATAAAAAATATGTTAAGTGATTTTATTGTTACAATAAATGCAGGAATGAGGCTACCTCGTTATCTCATTTATAACATGTTTATTCACTTTGACATACCTATTTATTGTTGCACATTAACAAACATTATGCAACCCAACCCAATATCATTGAATAGTTAAAAATCAAAATAAATACCTAACTGATAAATATTATGGTAGTTTTATTCATTTTACCTTATATCCTCAAAACTACTATATTTATTCGATATCACACACTATACTACACAGATAAGTATAAAAAAATATCAGCAACAGCAAAATAATCATTAAAAAATAGTAAGTATAACCTAAATTAAAAAAAAAAAACAGGCCTAGACCTGCGACCAACCACGACTCGATCCTTAGCTACCTGTTTCCAAAGTCCGCTATGTTAACCATTGAGCTACGACTGCTGTGATACAAATAGCGAAATTAAGGTTTAAATTATTATTAGTCATCAAACTGCGCGTCTTAAATTCTAGTGTGTGTGCGCGCCAGTCAATGTGTGTGTTTGAATGTGTCTATAATGGTATTCAATGAATTCAATTTGTCGTTAAAAGATGGCGTTGTCTGGCTGTGCAGGTTTAGACCACTTCGTGTGTACGTAAGATCACGTCATTTTATTGAAGACTAAAAAACATCAAATAAAAAAAACGCGTGGTCTTAAAATATATAGTAAAGTAAGTATAGTAAAAATATTTTAGAGGAAGATAAAGGGATAGAATTTGTTTAAGCGCTTATGTCGGGAAATAATTTAAAAAACAATTAGTTTCAACTGCTTTTTTTTCTACTCATTACCTTGCCTTATTTGTTTTTTTTTTATGATGGCAGATATTCCACCACACATCAGCAGTCTGTACAGGTCAAATTACACGAGGTTTTGGATTGAATCTTTGCCCAATAAATTAAAAAAGTTCGTGCGTGACCCGCTTGAGTACACACCTGTTCCTACAACGCCAAGACCGAGACCTACTTATAGAGTTACAGCTGGTATGCTATTAAAAAACTTATATATCTTTCAGTAGCATGTCGTGCAAATGGAAATCATTTAAACATTACTACAATATACCTTATTTACCTTGATACTTTTCTTATTCACAGATCCTATACGACAGATTTATCAGCGAATGAATCCACCTACACGCCAAAGTTCTGGCGGGAGCCATGTTTATGGAGGAGGCGGCGGTGGAGGCGGGGGAAGTGGAGGAGCTGGGGGATACTATGGAAGGCCTGTACCTTACCCTCCACCAGTACATAGACCAGATCCTGTTGACGAAGTGATACAATCAATCAAAAGTCCACCGAGATCGATACATCCCAGCTATATTGAAAAACCACACTTAACGACGTCTAAACCAAATTCTGCAATAATCTTGCCCGTTAAAACATCAGGTGCTACTATTACTCTCATAATAACACTTGGCATTTTATTTCTCGCCGTAAACGTTGGAATCTGCGCCATATTATACTTCAAAAAGCGAAAACTACGTATACGAGAGCAAGCTATTGAAAGTTCCCGACATTCCAGAGCTGAAGTTGGTGAAGTTGACGTATTAGGCCAAAAACTAGCAAAAGACGAGAAAAGTGCTTTACAAAGTTTAAAAAATAGCTGTAGCGTTATAAAATCTATCGGCATAAATAAAATTAGAACAAATAGCAAAAAAAGTAAGAAAAAGTTAGAGGTATGTAAAACGCCTAAATCAGATGACTCTGGCGGATTTCGGGAAAGATTTGCATTGAGACGACATTTATCAACTAGTACCTTAGATGCTCAAACCAAAGTAAGAGACTGGATTGCCAATGAAGTAATGCACCGATGCTCCCCCAGTATATTACGAAAGTCTAACTCTAATTTGAATATCAATAAACAAATAAGCGTAGCAAAACCTTTTACTAGATCTGAAGAACTTCTGCCAGATCCAAAAAGATTAAAGAAAGATACTTCCAAAATTGATGAAAACATAAAATCAAGAACACTTCAGTCTAAGACTAGTCATAGAACAAAAACTTCAGAGAAAACTACTTCGACTTCTGCTCTTGGTTCCCACTCATCTATTGGAAGTACAAAACAATCTCTACGCAATGCAAATCAAACGGGAAAATCAAGCGATTCCTTAAAAAGTAAAGGTACAGAGAGCATAAAATCTAAAAAAGTGTCTGTGGCTATTGATGCAACGCCAGCTGCCCGGACTAATTCAATTTTGAATCAAGAACCAATTGAAATAACTAAATCATTTGAGTCTTGTGAAATAAAACATTCCAACGAAGAAAACAAATCTTCAAATTCTAAAACTGAGAGTGATAGTGAAATTTTAGAAATCAATCCCGAAAAGAAAGAAGGAAAATCTTACACTAATATGGTTACACTTGCAGTAGAAAGTGACAAAACTTTGAAAATATCACATAAACATTCCGTTTCGGATCCTGTGACCGACGTTAATTATGACAAATTAAAACTGCAACTTAAGAATGGGGCGCAAGTTATAAACATCCCACCACCAATCACTTTCAGAAACGATATAAATGTCACATCACGAGAAGAAAGTAACAAAACTCAACTCATGACAGCAGCTGAAGCATTACTTACTATTCAAAGAAGAAACTATCCCAAAGTTCTTCCCGATTTACCAAAATCACAAAAGAGACTGTCTTTACAACCAACGTCTTTCCAAACTTTTCGAAGTATAGGAAGTGTCGAAAGTCAATTTGAACGTTCAAAAGTTCCACCGCAACCTCCGCCTCGAACAACTACTTTAGAACGTAGAATTGCGTATAAAAATTCAAAGCCTTTGTCTTCGTTCAGCGCATCGAATGAAAGTAAAACACCTGAGGCAGACCTTCTTAAAAATTATGAGAATATTAGTATGTTATCACCTGAACCTGAACAAAACAAATCTTTTAATCAGTCGTTTGAGAGGAGTGCATATAATGAACCATCTTTAATAATACCATCGGATAGAAATTTCCCTAAAGTTATTATTGCATCAAGTGACATTCCATTAGCAGAACCTAAAATACTAATAAAACCTTCTGCTAGTCAGGTTGAAATACCATCCAATGCAGTAAGGGTCAGATTACCAGATGACTTTCATTCTGGTTCAGTAACATCGTTTTCATCGTTTTGTAGTGACGATGACGATGAAGATGACGTAGATGGAGATATTTTAGATGAATTTGCTGAAGACCAGCTTATCAAAGAGTTAGTTGGAGGTGTTGAATCGCCAACTGATATGGATAATGTTTTAGATTCCAAGGGTCCTGAAACAATATACGAGAGAAAGCTAGAAATAATACCTGTAAAAGTCAATCCAGGATATATTGTACCTAAAAGTAAAGAAGACTATGTTTGTATAACAGACCTACAATTACCTGATATAAGTGATTTAGAGAAGACTGCACAAATAAAGCCTAATTTTGGATTAAACAAGTTACAGCATAGAAGTGAAAGTATACATAGGCCACCAGAAAGGGCTATAAAAATAAAGCAAAAAAAACCTCTTAAAACAAATATTTTGGGTAAAAGTATTAAGAGTATAAGAAATAGTGATAAAAGAAGCGACTCCGGGAAATTAGAGCATTCTAATTCTAATTCTTCAAATGATACGGAGGCGAGTACTGGTACTGTTAGACATGTAAACATAAAAAAAGATAAATAAGAGTAGTTTTAAGTTTAATATTTCAGAATTTGTAAGACTTGAAATTTTTAAAAGGTATGGCACGAGGATGGTTTGTTGACCTTTTTCAAAAAGTATTTTTATTTAAAGCATGCTTCCATCAACTTTTTTGAAGAAGAAAATTTACAGAGTTGTCATATAAATTTGACGTTAGTAATTGTATTAACTTTTGTCTTTTAAAGTTAAATTTGGACGTTAACAAAAGGTACTTTTAGCATTTAGCAAATAAAAACTGCCCAAAAATCAACATTGCTCTTGATTTATCCTAGAGTAATGAAAAGTCATTGATCAGTATCACTTTTCTAATGTATTGATGAAAATTTTGAGCTGAAATTTATTTATAAAACAGATGTCAAAATACAATAATACATAAAGTATATTATGTCAAATAACAATATTCAACTAGAGGTAGGTTTTCGTCACCTTAATATCAAAAGCTGAAATAATATCTAGCCTTATACTTATTCTATAATATGGCTATACATACCTCAACATTCAGTAATCGATTGGTAGATTGGTCCATTTGGAGATTTCCACATGAAAATAAAGTTCCACATAAACAACATGTCCGGTGCTATTGGTGTCCTTTGAGAAAAAAGGAAGAATATAATAAAATTATTAACTTTGCAGCAAACATTTTCATTGGCTTTTAAAACTCCCTAAAACTTATTTACGTACAATGTGGTAATGTAAGTTAACTTTATTTTGATAGCATTTTCTTTTATGTTTCGTAATACGATTTAACAGTACAATTATTTTGGTAAAGTTTTAATACACCAAGTAAACAGTAAGTCCTTGCCGCAACATATGAATTCAGCGCTTCTTACACAATGTTTAATTTTGAGAAGAGAAATATTTTCCGAATACAAAAATTAACTAATATTTGATATGGAAAAATAAAAAAGTTTTGAATGTAAAGCAAAGTTTAGGTTCTACATGGTATATTTATAAATCCTTAAAATTCCGAATCCAACTTTATCTCTTGCTGCACTTAGTAAAGTATTTATCCTAGTACATCTTTCAGACGCTCAAGTAATTTTCTCTTATCTCGGGGGAAACTTGCGAAAGCTAACTCTTGTTTCGTATGTGAGCTAAGTTTTCTCATCACGTACAAAAATTAGAATATAAAAGCTTCCATCAAATTCACCTCACGAGCTTTTCTGAGGAGAGTAATATAATGAAAGACTCTGACGAACTTTGACACAACAAAAAATATTGTATGAATATGCAAATTCGTATTTTTCATGTAGGTACTTGTTCAATCAAATATGAACATTAGATTTAAATTTAATTTGTTACATATTAGCATTAAGTTGCAACATTGTACCTTTGTTTATTATTTTCTTATATGGCAACTCATTCAGAATCTATCTTGCAAGATGGCAAAATGTACATTTTTGTGCTAATAATTTATATTTCAATAAACTTAACTGAAGTTTAAACTTACGAATGCATTTTATTTATACAGTACTAATATAATACTATAGGTGATATGTACGTTTTGAAGGGCAAACAATAACAAGTATGAACTGAATCTCAGGCTGTAAAATCATTTAAGGTCAGTTATTATATAGAGTGAAATTTTACTAGTGATCGATAGCAAAATCTCAAGGCGGGTGGTGATAAGAAAAAACTTATTCAAAGGAACATAGGTTGAAACATGACTAAAGTTTTTGAGGCAACAACTTTATTAATACAGAGGTTTATTGTCCAGTACGCAACTTGTTTTAGACTACCAAAATAAATAATAAACGCACGTAAATATTTCTCCTTCAGTTACGTAGCAAGTTAATCCAAAATGTAATAACTTAATGTATCCAAGCGCAAGGATAATACATTTAGCCTCAAACAGAACCAAAGCAGTCGTGCGGACCAGATTTATGACGCTTTTCGGTTTGCTTCGTGTAGTAGACAAAAAACTTGCAAGTCTAATTTAGTAAGTTTGTTACGGCTTTTTTAGAAAACTGAAGGTTTATTTAATGGTCAATGGTAAGTGCTATTAGGTGTTTTGTTCTTCACATTTCTATTTTTTATTAACTGAAATAAATGCTTTTTACTGAAGCACCAATCATCCAACTAAAGCTAAAGCTTCTACTTGTGATTCTAAACATCCGATCTCTTAAAAGATAACACCAGATAATAATATTTATCAACAACCTTATATCATCCATCCATGTTACATGAAACATAACGTTGTCAACTATCGTATTAACACTTTTGTATGCATAGCACATTTCTTGCACAAAACTCTATGTAGCGAAATAATGGTGGCTTCGCATCTCTTGCAAAATGTCTGCGAGTTTATTCGGCTAGTTAGACATGATTTTGCAACAATTTTAGGGGCTTAGGATGAATAAGAATGAGGGACCGAGTTAGGTACACATAATAGTTTGTATTGTCATTATCTGGCTACGTGATTTAGATTCTTTACCTTTTGATATTTTTTTATCAGTTCAAATGGATAAATTGTTAGGATATTCATAGTAAGAGAAAAGATTTTAATAATAATATTTTACTTCACATAGATATGTTCTTCACATAAGTTGTTGGCAAACAAATGGCGTGAATTTGCCTACTTACTTTAATAAAATACTAACTTACATTTACATTACATACCATACTAGCCTGTGTTTTACTAATAAAAGTAACATCACGCCATTTCTTTGCCAAGAATTAACTGCTACTGCAACTAATTTTAAAGCTTTAAAATCGTTTTCGAAAAGCAAAAACTTTTTAATGGTTCAAAAACCGCATAAAATTTTATCGAATCTGGCACATAGATTCTTTGACGATTTTCTTCGTTATTTACAAGTTTCTTGCAGATGCAGCCGATGCTGGCTATAGTTGCAACTTGCTCTTTATCCTCATAACAAGCGAGAGCCTTTCATTATAAAGTTTTCTTCAGACACGCTACAGATCTTGCATTGCAACCTTGCAACTTTTCTTTTCTTTCAACTATTTGTTACGTAGATGCACAAAAATGGATGATAACTAGATAAAATCCTTGTTTAAAACTCTGGCCATGCAAAAATAAGTAGAATAATTTTATTAATATACAGCACACATTAGATCACGGGCTTTTGAACTGAGATATTGTGATTTTTAATATTTTAACACCTATTTTTCAGTTAAAGTTACGCTAGTATTTCTACTTTGAATGAAAAAGTAAGTGGTAATATTAACTTTTTATTTCCTAAGTCAAAGTCCATCCCACAACGTAAGGACAGAGCTTGGATCTTGTAATGAAAATTTCAACAATTATTGTTATTGCGATCGTAGCGGCAGATAAGAATCGTACCTGAGACATTGTAGCCCATTGGATAAGCAGTTCTAGAGTGCGCGGGCGGTAAGCTAAGATTTTTTTTCGGAAATATGTTAAGCGTCCTTGGGTAGTAAACATACTAAAAGCCCTGGACACTGGAAGGTTAGCCGAAGTGGGGGGAGGGGGGGGAAGCGCTTATTTTTTGGTTTTCTGCTTATATCTCATTAACGGAGCGTGTTAGAAAAAATTTTCGAAGACTAAAAGATAGACCATAAAATTCTCTACAAATGATGCCTAGATAATTTTTTCAGTTATCCTATAGTTTTCGAGTTACATCATTTTAAAAATATAAATTTATAGCACCATGCATGAGATGGATAAGGGTAAAGTGTTAAAGAGGAGCTGTAAGTTGCTTCCATAGTGCTTAAGAGTGTAAAGAGGCATTACTAATGTATAGTAGAGTTGTATAACTCTTCAGTAGCGCCTTAAGCGCTTTATTTGCGAATTGTATGGCGACTGTACAGATCAGATGAAACACTTTATACCGTGCCGTGGGGGCTACCAATTACCGTCATAGCGCCTCATGTGTTCCGAATTTTCCAATATAATTTATTATTGCTCTTGTAACTACTTACTACTTGAAATCTGATGCCATTAAAAAGCGTCGATTACCTTTTACAACCTCTCCTCCACTCAAAGTAAGGTTGATGAGGCTGGGAAGGTTTGCTTCTTAAAATGGTATGGAGCACCAACTAAAGTGACCTCCCTTAACTTGTACCGGTTCCAGTCTTTTATGAGGTCAGTAGCAAAATGAAAGCCTGATATCAGCTCTCTCCCACCCACTGAAAGTGCCGCTAAACAGCATTCCCGGCGCACCTACTATCAAGTGCAGCAGTGGCTTGGGAACGAGCTGTCTCCACAGGCATGGGGGTGGAAATTAGTTGAAAACACCCTGGAGCCCATAATAACGGAAGATGCACCAGCATCAGAGGCCTTACTGCAAACAATTCTCAATTCTCAATTCTTTATTTCTGCTTACATGTTGTAAAAAGATCTTAAAATGTAATTTAGACACAAACATGCACCCTGCTAGGGTATCGCAATTTGGATATAAACTTAAATAAAGTAGCTATCTTAGTAACATTTATATTTTACATATTATTACCACAATATTTTGTCGCTGCACCAAGGATTGCGGTAGTGGCAAATGCGGATGTAGGAAAGCAATGCTGAACTGTTCAGCGGCATGCCTTCACTGTCAAGGCAAATGCCTCAATGGCGTGTGTATCCCAGAAGATGACGATGGTGATGATGAAGATCTACAACAGGAAATGCCTACAACTGAAGATGAGCAAATCATAGAGGAAGAACAAATCTTGACCCTTGACCATCTTGAAACAGGACCCTCTAAATCTAAAAGGATGAAAAAGTAATCGTCATCATAGCTAGTCAGACATCGAATCAGTGAACGACCCGATGAACCTTAGAGTCACAATTTTTAAAAATCACACAAAATTGACAACATTGAGTGATAACAACAGTAATACGTTGGTATAGTAAAAAGTTTCAATATTTTCACCTTTGCAAAGGTGTAGCTCGAAAACGGTTGCAAATCTGAAAAAGGTATAGAGGTATAACTTGTAGATAATGTTATAGTCCTTTTGTTATTCCTTGAAAGTTTCTGTCTAAAATTCACCAATTTTGAAATATAAATGAAAAACCTAAAAATGGGCGCTTCCCCCCCCTCCCCCCACTCCGGCTAACCTTCCAGTGTCCAGGGCTTTTAGTATGTTTACTACACATGGACGCTTAACATATTTTCGAAAAAAAAACTTAGCTTACCGCCCACGCACTCTAGACCCCCCTTTGAGCGCTTTATTCAACAGGCTATTGCCGCAGTCACAGACTATAAAATTCAGGAATAAAACAACGCAAAAACAAGAGTAGCACAGCTTAAACAAAAGATAAGTACCAGGTCTGTAACCAGACAAAATTGTGTATAATGTGGCCCGCAAGTTTCACTAATTCGCAGAGTTATAAGAAGGGACCCTTTCTGGAAACAATATCTGTTTAAAATGGAATAAAGTTTGTACATTTCGACTTATCTGCAGGGTGTACTTACTTGATAATTTATTCAAAATTGCGGTTAAAATTATACAGTTCAATTTGCATGGGGCTTTATGCCGTAGTATTATTAGTAAAGTTTGAAGCTGGGCCGAAATCTCGATAAGTTAATTTTCCAAGATTGAAACTTCATTTTTTCAAAGAAAGAACTAGGTTGCCAAGTACTGCATGACAATTTTTAATTGATTTTTAATTTAATATACCTCTAGGAATTAAAACAGTTGTTTTTAAACAATTTTATTAGTTAAAGTTACAACAAGATATAGACCTTTCATGGAAAATGTTTTGAAATACAATTAGAAAATATCTTACCTACCGCTATATGAACCCGACCTTCGCCATTCTTTTCTTTCAAGAGTATATCTTGGCAGGCATGTTCTCACAAATAGATTTAAGATGATGATGCTACGATTAAAGTTTATGATTTATATGCGTCTTTTTCTTGCAGAACAATATTTTTCTGCAGCAAAACTATAGGAGATAGTTACTTTGTGCTTACTTAGTAAAAGTAACGGAATCTTTTAATCACTAGCAAAACTTTGTTTCGCATGATTTGATCCTACAACCATCGCTACCAAAATGTACTACCCTCACTTAAAATTTCAAAACTTTGAAAAAACAGAACAATAGTGGGTGCACTAGAGGTAAGGTTATTTAAAACATAGTTTTCAAAGTGACTGTATTCATAATAGACTATTATGTATAAAGATCCTTACAATGTTAACTATTTGTCCTCACGCAACCGATTTTGGCTCGTCGTGTTCTGAATTCGCCTGAAGCTAGAACATTTCAATGCTATGTATTTCATCTATTAACTCCTATATTAATATTAATACGTAGGTACGTACCGCACACGAGCGAGTATTTCAAACAATAGGTATGAACTCACTTTAAATTATTCACGGTGCCTGAAAACGATCCGGGCTCGTAAAATCTAATGTCCTATGATTTGAATAGGACATAAAATAACATTGATATAGAGTTATGCAGAGAATAAGGATAGAGTTGAGAATGCTGGGGTTATTTAGAGGGTAAAGTGAAGGTAAAATAGATATACTAACAGCGTTGGGTTCTTTACTCTTGAACAGATATTTTGGTAAGATGCCACATGCAATAAATAAGGTTTTGTATTGCATCAGTATACCTCTATAATAAAAATTCTTTCTAATGATGGATATATCAAACAATACATTTTTGAACTAAAGACACAACATAAACGTCTGCCAAAATGCCGCCATACAAACCTTGGCTAATGCTGAATAGCCTTGTGCAGGCCATCATTTCAACAACTTCACTTTTAATAATACTGTGGTGATGTCAGGGTTGTTTTGTGTTCATTATAGTTACCTACTAAAGTTTTTTTTCTGGCATCATGTAACATGGTTAACTATTAATCAATTTTATCCAGAAAATTAATATTTCATTTGATATTCAAAAATATAAAACAAGTCTGAATAGAAGCTAAACAATATCAGCCTAACAATTACAAAATTTATATTCATAAAGTTTTAATCTTTTATAATATAAAATGAAGGCCCATTTGTAATACGGTTCAGAAGATAGTAGTGATTTGGGTTATTGAATTTATAAGTAGTAGCTTTAAAAAAATATAATCTAGGGTAATAGTTTGTTAATTATGAATTTTCTAAAATATATTTCTTTTAGTAGGTTACATTGATTACCATAACTAGGCTTTATTTCAGCTATATAATTATAAATTTTTCCGCTGCTCAAAATTGTTCTTATGCCGGCAACGTTTTGTGATTCTGTTCTCTTGCTTGATATCATACGACCGAAAGATTTTTTTTTCAATGTGTATGAACCAAATTTAAGATACACAAAATTTTTTTTAGAAGATTTGTTCGAAGAGTCACGATAGATAAAAGTTCTTGGAACGATTTTCCAGTAAAGCAGCACAGAAGAGCCAACGAAAGGAAACCAATCGTAGAATAATATTGAATAAATAATCCGTTTGAGCTGAACATTCAGGGCCTCGAGGCACTTCGGTGAAATAATAACGAGTGTCGACAAAATGCAATGGTCCAACGGCAGCGTTGAGCATTTTCTGGGAATTAAAGTTTCACTGGAATAGTCAAAAAAAGAATAATATGCAGACAAGCTAATAGGCTGACAACCTGTCACTATGGCGATACACAGTTTTACGAATGACACTCAAATGTTTGTCAGATGTGGCGTAAATGGCCTTTATTTAACGGCCGTTTACGCTCTGCCTACCCTGCAAAGGACACTAGGCGTGATATGTGTATGTTATAATCATAATTTTTATGCCTTGATTTTGCGGTTTCTTTTCTCATTGTTCTTAAGGGATAATGACCAAAGAAGAAGATTTGCAATTGGGTAAAGGTAAATTTTTCATAGTTTGTCCGCCAAGAATATGATTGCATTGATGGTTTCTTGAAAGTTAATATTTTTGTGAGCACTGAAGATACCTAGACCCCATTGCCTATGCCGAAAGGTGGTTAAGCTACTAAATAAACTGAACAACTTTTCTCATGGTCGAAATATAAAAAAAATTGTAATCTTCCTTATAAAGTTGCCGATCAGCTGGTTTATTCACTAAGGGAAAAATATATGTTCCATGGATAAAGTTGTTCAGTTTCATACGTACAATAACCTGCTTTGGCTTGCTGTACCCTTTTTGTTACTCCCTGTATATGAAATAGATTTTTTTCGAGCGTGATTCGAGCCAACTGACTTTCTTATGCACACTATGGCCAGTATATTTTTTTTTATATATCTCATCATTATCATTATCATCAATATCATCATCATCATATCAGCCTTAGGACGTCTACTGCTGAACGTCGTCCCGACTACTCCTGACCACTGATTAGAAGCGGCCTGCATCCAGCATTTCCCCGAGGACTTGACCAGATCGTCTGTCCATCTCGCGGGAGGTCTTCCAACGCTGCGCCTGCCGTTACGTGGTCTCCACTCAAGAACTCTTCTGCTCCACCGGTTATCAGAATTTCAAGCAATGCGGCCTGCCCATTGCCACTTCAGCTTACTGACTTTCTTAGTTACGTCGGTACCGTGGTTAGTCTACGTTCATCTTAATTTACCTAGCATTGGTTTATTCAAGTAACTAAGCATTGTCTTACACTTTTATTTTGTGATATATAAAGGCCGGCTTGCAATAGCATCACCTAATTTTTTACCCGTGGGAGTCGTAAAAGGCGACTAAAGGACTCGAGGGTTTGTATTGCAATTTTAGGCTATAGGCTGACTACCTGTCACTAGGGTGATACATATATTTCCGGATGATCCTCAAATACTTGTCAGACGTGGCGTCCGTTGGCGTGGCGTGTTGTCCGTTTTTTGCGGGAGTCAGGAAATTATAGGCGTGATGTGTGTTCCTAAAGGCTTGAATTTTCGTTTAGTGATAGCTACAGCGATTCCAGTATCTTTACAGGCGTCGAAACCACCAGTCGTTACAATATGTATGCAAATCGACTCTTGGCACAATATCGGCGCATTGTTACGTCTATATACGACTACTGCTCACCCAAAGGTTTTACGGCACACAATCTTTGTGATGTTCCAACTTTCTGCTAATGAAGTCTTTGTTGATTTATTGTTTTTAAATGGATCTAAACAATTTAAAAATAATTTAATTTAAAGTTCATAGTATGTATAGATAGTCTTTTGTTAAGATAGTCTTTTTTAAGTTTATTTAAATTTTATTTTTTTAATTATAAAATTTTGGTCGTATTCAAAAGTAAAATGAATAAACCTTATTTTCTCGTTATACGTATCATCATTTAAATCAATATGCACCGTATTTTTAACTCTGTAAAATTTTAAAGATTTATATAGCTCTATCTATCTTTATATCAATCAGTCAAACTCACTGAAATATTTGACTTTACACCGGTTCACGTTTTATTTTACAAAGGTATTTGCAGTGGCGCCACAAAAATGATGAAAACAAAACGTTAAAGCGTGCGCGAATTCAAAACAACCAAACAAAATTTTTACCTACAAAGCCAAGCAAAAGTTATGATGCCGACGTACAATTTGATTCGGCGTGCATTTTATAGCTAGCAGTAAAAAATCGGACAAAGACCCAACAGCTCTATGCGTTTCCATCACAGTTTGACGAACATCGTTATTTTCAAGTAGGGTATTTTCTACACTGAAAGCCTTCTATTTTTACCATAGAATCCCATTTGGCTTTCAAATGGCAAGTGCGCACAAAAGCTCTTGGCTTGTTTGGCTGTCTATATGCATCGATATTTACTGATTGGATTTATGTGGAGCTGTGAACAATAGAAAATATACTATGGATATGCGATATAAATACAAGTTTTAAGACACATATTTAAGGGTCAATCAGAAAATTGTGAATCGTCATAGTGAGAGGTTGTCCGCCCGTCGCCTAAAATTGCAATACACACCCTCGGATCTCTTAGTCGCCTCTAACAACTCCCACGGGAATTAAATGGGGTGATGCTATTCTAAGCCGTCATCACACAGCATCGAAGACGGCATCACACGGCATAGATGGATTAAATAAGGTAAATACCGAACTGCTGAAATATCACTGTATCAATGTTATCATCGATTAAATATACTGTTGTGTTAGTCATATTAAAAATAAAATATATAGAACATTTATTTAGTACATCAAAAGTAACTAACAGGGTATAAGGGACACTCCTCAAATAAAGACATATGAAAAAATAAATCAGGAAATGCCAAAATCAATTTTACTTCCCATACTAATTGCATGCATATTGATTTTGTTTGGGAGGTCCAAGTCTTTTTATCGTTTTCTGACATATTTTCCTAAGGGAAAGTTGTTCAGTTTTATGGTCTGCATGTATCAGTATTCGGAGCTAGCCCCGTATAGCTACTCGTATTTAAATGCGAATTCTTATAGATTTAGAAATATTCCCACACATAATTGATTGCGTCGCGAGAATAATAAACTTAAAGCAGTATTGTAATTATGAAAGACACTGCAGTAAGAAAGTGTTATAACCTGCTTAGCCGACGGTAAGTGCATCTCAGCGAAGCAGTCTTGACGAAGTGAATTTTGCATAATGCACTCAAAGTGCTTATAATTTGCAACTACGTAAGTTTCAGGCACTTTACTGTGAAAAACTTTATAGAATTGCTGAAAATGTATCAAGTAAGTGTCTATGAGTGGACCAAACATGCAGTTATTTTGGTTTTTTACCAAATATAGTAAGCCACTTAAGCCTCCGTGTGATGCTGGCTTATAATAGCATCACCCCATTTCTTTCCTGTGGGTGTCGTAAGAGGTGGCTTCAGAACTCTAGGGTTTCATGTGTATCGCAATTTAAGGCGATAGGCTGACTACCTGCCACTATAGTAATACACGGCTTCTCTGAAACTGCCGTCAAATATTTGTTAGACGTAGCAATAGCGACCGTATCTTACGAACGTTAATTCTCTGCCTACCCTGTAAGGGATAAAGGCGTGATATGTGTGTACCCAAGTAACAAAAAGTGGTCTTGTAGTGGTTCCGGGGCCAGGCCTATAAGTGGCTAGTAAATGTTTATAACCACGGAAAAGGGCCCATTTTATAGGCGTACTTTTGCTGATAAAACATTCATAGTAGACTTGGCCAGCACCACTTGGGCTAATATTACACTCATATTTGGCCTACGCAGAACTTTCTGCTCTCGTGAAGCCGACTATGAGCATCTAATAGAACCAGGCAGGTCTGTAACGTACTCCACATTTCTATTACTAGCTACTTCAAACGTTTGTGAATTTTGCTGTGTTGTGTTTATGCCGTGGAGGTGAAAAATATATAAAACTAGTATAAAATAAAAGGCACGTTCATCTTTCTAATATTAAATGTATTAACAAGTATTTTGCATGTAATAATATGCGTGCATACGTGTTTGCATGGCCAACGCGTAAGAGTTTTCGGTGAAATATATAGTATTTTACATCTCAATTTTTGTTCGCCTTTCGAACTCGGCATATTTAAAAAGTTGTGCTTATAAATAATTATTAATCCTAACAACATTATTGCAACCATCTTGTGACGAATTATGGTTCCATACACGCGATAAATATTATAGGCAAATGTCATCTTAAATTGGTATCCTGAAGATAGCTTTGGATCCTAATAGTTTTATAGAAAACTTTTATAGATAAATTAAGACTATAATAGCATTAGAGAGTATACAACAAAACCAAGTAAACTTTCTCTTAAGGAAAACCACTATAGAACTAACTCACTTACGACTGGCATATAAAGTTGACTTGTACACGCCTATAAGCTCAACTAACAAACGCAAATGGTTCTAAGTACATGTGGTTCTATACATAACTTTTACAAGCGCATGACACTTATAGTGGATTTATTACTACTTCTTGTAGGTGATTATAACTATTACTTACAAGAGCAACTTCTCTTAAGTGTATTTACACCTTTGCAACACTTTTATAGGCCCCATTAGCCTTTACTGCGCTTATTATTTAGTTCTGTACGCTACTATAAGTCAACTTATAAGCAAAGATTTACTATAAAACCAAACGAACTCAGTGTAACCTGTTATAAGCTTGGTAGTAAAACCTGGAACCACTAAGAGGAAGTTACTAGTGCTGTAAGCCTGTAAACTGGGCACTATAGGAGGACTTTGTTACTTGGGTATGTAAGCCACTTAAAAATATTTTATGATTCGTTGTAAAGTCTGTGCAAAATAAAGCTTACTCATCCTTTCTAAAAAGCTTTGATCAAAAACTTTGATACTTGCAATTAAAATTTCTTTAAATACAGCAATGGCAAAGGGATTCACTAGCTCAGTATATGAAAGTGTACATAATTATTATATCACTAGCTGATGCCTGAAACTCCGTTCGCACGGTGTGAATTCGTTTCTCGGCACAGGCGTGAGCCAAGAAATAGTCAATTTTTTTTTTCGATTGACTACCTATTAAATATATATGCATACCTACACAAATCACAACTTTAAGGCAACGGACTGACAACCTATCAGTATACACGTTTTTTTTAAACGGCTCTTAAATATTTGTCACACGTAAGCATGTAAGGGATAAAGGCTTGATATACATACGTACTTACATACACATATCATTCCTTTGTCCCTTGCGGGTTTTTTTTAGAACATTTGAGGATAAACTACCTGATTGTCAGTAAGAAACATGATCTTGTACTTCGGAGGGCACGTTATTCTAAAAATACTTGTAAGGCGGTCGTCACACAACCACGTCAACGGTTTACCTACTACTACCAAGCTAGGTAGTAGGCGGTTTAAAAACTTCAACACTTGGGTTCATCGGGTCGTTCATCAACTCATGTCCCACACGAAAATAAAAAGATTGTTACTTGTTTGCAATAAACTGTGCATTCTGAAAGTAAATGTCAAATGTCACCACAAAAGTACTTACTCAAAACTGCTTCAAATTTGCCTAGAAACATAAAGATTTCTCTTGATTTCTCCAGGATCCTTTCATCAGATCTTGACTTAAAGACTAAGAGACCAACAAGACAATGTAACCTTTGTGATAAAAAAAAAAAACAATTTTCTATATTAGTCTAGGCATCTTTGATTAATCGGTCAACTAAGATAAAAACGCTAACAAAAGGCAAAAACGTCATCTAAACATGCATGTGCCAGTCTCAAATTCCACCTTCACTTGTAGAGCGTGCGGAAAACTATGCCGCTCCCGTATCGGCTTATACAGCCATGAAAAGTCTTGCCTCAGACACTGATTAAATCGTCTGTCACAGACGTGTGAGGCCAATGATGATGAAGATAAAAAAAAGAAATCACGAAGAATTGAGAACCTCCTCTTTTTTTGTCGGTTATAAATATGTTTTGCTTTGAGTTTATGTTGCGTTTTTTAAGCTCCCCTATAGAAATTTGTTGCATTTTCATATATGCAACGTACTTACGTACAGCGACCTATTACAGTTTTATTATATGGATTATGACATTAACAGCCACAGTAGTTCACTGCTGGACCGATATATTATCTGGGTTCAATTCAAATACCTCCAATAGAGTAAACAAAAATTTATGGGATTGAAGCAAATTGAAATGCCGCTCGATCGAGAGTAAATCCACTGTGGCATTGATATGTCAACGTCAATGGAGATTACTATTGTGTGCGTTTTTTCGAAGCTAGGCGAGAAGGTCACGAATAATAAAACTACGTTAAAATCTTTTTCGTCGAAAAAATACGGAAATTTAGTACGTTAAAAAAACTGCGAAAAAATTATCAGTATAGTTCAAACATTATGGCATTATCTGTAAGATGAGAGGTAGTTTCATTAAGAAATTCTGAGGAAAGTAGTTTCTATTATTTTATTATTATTTATTTACCGTTTATTGTACACAAAAACATTACAAAAGAAACACATACAAAGAATAACAACACAACAGGACAACTTATTTCTACTAAGAAATTTCTTCCAGCTGACCTACGTAAAGTGAGACTTTATTAGACTTTCTTGTTGGATATCGGATCAAATGATATCATGAAACAAAATTCCTCTTTTTATAACACGTGTAAAAGCCAATGACAATAGAGAAAGTATTAATTTTTTGCATGATAATAAAGAAACGCCTCACGCTAAAATATTATTTTCTGAACTCCTTCGTTTTTTCTTGGATACTGAAACAAAGAAGATATCAATAGACCTCCAGAAACTTTAAACGACTACGCATCATTTCTTCACAAACTGCGCCAACTGGCCGACTCAGGCCGAGTTCAGAACTGCCCTCATTTAAACAACAACTAAGTCAATGACGAGCAATAAGGAACTGGTGAATCAAGTTACTCAATCAATGTAAACTAGTCCCCAACTCTGACCCTCCCTAATTCCGTTGAGTAAGTTAGTTTTAAGCAAGGACACGATAATTTGACACGGTTGTGGTCAATAACAAACATGCGGCCAGAATTTGCAAATCACGACAGCTTATTCTTAGTTTTTTCCTGTTCTGGTTTTTTTTTTCAATAGTACCTAACTAACTGTTATATACTTTCACAATCATACATAATGGCTCAAAACACTTAATGCAAGGAACAATTTCAAATATCATAGTAAAAATCCCGTTTCAATATTTTGGGTTGTTCCGGAAATTTTTAGTCATGGAGCAAATATAATCAATTTTTCCAAAAACTATTTTTAGCTGAAAGAATATACACACACACATATCACGCCTATAATCCCTTTCGGGGTAGGCAGAGCGTAAACGGCCGCAATAAACGGACATTCACGCCACGTCCGACAAACATTTGAGGGTCATTCGGAAAATTGTGTATCGCCATAGTGACAGGTTGTCAGCCCATCGCCTTAAATTGTAATACACACCCTCGAGTCCCTTAGTCGCCTCTAAGGACTCCCACGGGCAAGAAATGGGGTGATGCTATTCTAAGCCAGCATCACACGGCAATAAATATAAATAGGAATAAAGCGAGATGGGTATGATAAGGTTCTTGGTACGTTTGGTGATGAAAGAGTAAATGAGAATGGAAAGAGTGTGTTAGAGATTTGTTTGCAGTGGGATCTTTTTGTGTCGAATACAATGTTTCAACACAAAAAGATCCACACTTATACAAGAGCGGAAGGTGCATCAAGAACAATGATTGATTTTGTGATTGTGGATGAAAGATTGAAGAGTAAAGTTGTAGACACTCGAGTGTACCGCGGTGCTGGTATTGACACAGACCACTTCCTGGTGCTATCACGAATAAGTGGTCCCTTCAAACGGTGGCGGCATAGGGTAACTGAGCGAAGTAGTGCGTTGGAAAGAGTGAAAGTAGAAAATTTGCAAGATAAAGAGGTAAAAAAGGAGTATATTAAAAGATTGAAAGAGAAATTTAACAACCAAGAGGAGATGTCTGACATTGAAGAAGGATGGAAAGGATTTAAGAAAGGTGTTGTGGATGTCGAAAAGGATGAAAGGGAAAACACAACGGAGTGCGTGGATGACCAAAGAGATACAAGAAGTTGTGCAGAAGAAGAAGAAAGCATGGTTGGATTGGTTAGCTACCAAAGCTAACCGAAGAATGTTAAAAGTGACGGATGAAGATGTAGAGAAAGCAAGAAAGGAGTATAAAAGTGTGAAGGATGTAGTTAAAAAGACTGTTGATAAAATGAAAGATAAGAATAAGGATGAATTTGACAGGACGCTATCGGAAAACTTTCGTTCCAACTTGAAAGTTTTCTGGAAATCCATAAGGACATCTCGAAGTAAAACCACGTCGTCCGAGTTGAGTAGGATTCGAAGCCAGAATGGTAGTGTAATAAAAGGTGAGGAATGTGTGTTGAAAAGATGGAAGGAATATTTTGAAAGCTTATTTGAGAAAGAAGATCTAGCGCAAGAAATAACTACTGCAGAAGTGAATGAAATTGAGAACGAAAGTGAGATTGAAATGGATGAGATTGTGAAAGCGTTAAAAAGTATGAAATCTGGTAAAGCTGCAGGGTATGATAGAGTGTCGGTCGAAATGCTGAAGGCTGGCGAAGGCGTTGTGGCTAGTCAGCTGTACCTCCTTTTTAACCTTTGTTGGAGAAGCGGTCGAGTGCCAACTGATTGGTGCAAGGCTGTAATAGTGCCATTATATAAAGGAAAAGGGTCACAGCTGGACTGCAAAAATTACCGCGGTATAAGCCTCCTCAGTGTCGTCGGCAAACTGTATGCAAAGGTGTTGATTGAAAGAGTGATGAAAGAAACGGATGAGAAAGTATGGGATGCTCAGGCAGGATTTCGTAAGGGGATGGGATGTATGGATCAGGTCTTTTCCTTGCGCTGCATAGCTGAAAAATTCCTGGCCAAAAACCAGAAAGTCTATTGCGCATTCGTGGATTTGGAAAAGGCCTATGACAGAGTGGTGAGGAATGAATTGTGGTCGGCACTATCCATCCATGCATGGGGTGAGCAGTATCTTGATACGAGCACTGAAATCCTTATATAAGGATTCCAGTGCTTGTGTCAGGATAAACGGGGCGTACAGTGAACTTTTTAACATCGAGAAAGGTGTTAGACAGGGATGTGTTGCGTCACCGTGGCTGTTCAATCTATTCATGGATAGTTGTTTGGCGGATTTGAAAGAAAGTGAATGTGGTCTGAGAATGAATGGTTTACTCGTCAAATGTCTTCTCTATGCTGATGACCAAGTTATCCTTGCGTCGTCGGCTGAAGGGTTGCAGGAGATGGTAAATATTATGACTGAGGCTTTGAAAAAGAAAGGAATGAAAGTGAATGTAAGTAAGACGAAAGCAATGGTTTTTGAGAAAGAGGAAAATATGACAGAGTGTAAAATTATGATAGAAGAAGAGAGGGTGGAACAAGTGAAAGAGTTTGTGTATTTGGGCTCCATGTTCACATCAGATGGAAAGTGTGAAAGTGACATCGAAAGAAGGGTGAATGCCGGAAACATGGTGAATGGAGCGTTGCACGCTTTTATGAACAGCCAGAAAGTCTCTGATAAGGCTCGTCTGGCTGTGCATAGAGGGGTGTTAGTTCCGACACTTATGTATGGGAGTGAAAGTTGGGTATGGCAGAAAAAGCATGAAAGTAGAATAAATGCAGTACAAATGAGAGCGTTAAGAAGTATGATTGACGTAAAATTGAGTGACAGGATAAGGAATAGCGTGATAAGGGAACGTTGTGGTATAAAAGAAGACGTAGTGACTGGTGTAGAAAAGGGTATGCTTAGATGGTTTGGTCATGTAGAGAGGATGAATGAAAGAAGATTAACGAAACAGGTGTATATGGCAAGTGTGGATGGGAACGTCGGAAGGGGAAGACCTCGACGAACGTACCTTGATCAAATCGGGGACGTGCTAAAGAAAGGTCAGGTCAAGAGTTTCCTAAACCGAAGAGCATGCATGAAGAGATTGATGAATGTGGAGGAGGCGAAAGTAGTATGCCAGGATCGTAGTAAGTGGAAGGAAGTAGTCTCTGCCTACCCCTCCGGGAAAGAGGCGTGATTTATGTATGTATGTATGATTTACAGTTTAAGGAACAGACTATGTATAAGGGTACATTGTACAAAGAGGACGGTAGGTATTTACTCATTGCAACACAATTTTGTTCCAGATTAATTAAAGCTGTGGATACTTAATAAACTTTCCCTTACTGCAGAAAAAACCATTTAAGTTTAAATTGGATCTGAATTGCAAGCAATTTCAGTCCAAAACAAAAGTGTGAAACAATGTTTTCCTGGATTGTGAACGAAATTGAAAAACGTATTTTTAAAGTATACTTACCTCTACCTCAACAATTTTACTTACTATATTCATACTTCTTTTTTGCAATCATAAGGTACATTTAGGTCTTCTAGAAGAGTTCAGAACATGAAACCCTTTTATTGAGTAGGGCATTGCAATTGTTAAGAGGGGTTTAATTACAAACATAAATTAAAAATACTTACAAATTACTAAAATCCACTTCGTGTAACTTTTAAGACTAGGTCTATGACTCATACACTAATATCTTTACTAGATAACAAGTGTAGGTGCGAGTATACTCATTAAATTTATTTTTCATTTACATAATCATTTAGGCTCTAGAAACATTTATTAATTAGATAGGATTTCAATTATTGTATGAAAATATAAACTTTAGTGTCTGTTTTTAAGATTTTTGATAGTTTCTTCTATATATTAACAACGGTGAAGTATGTGCTCTTATGATAAAGGTCATTGTTGTAGTAGGTAATTTAAGATTGTTTTTGAAACGTAAGTTGTGGTTGGTTAAACTCTTTTTTGGGGTAAATAGAAGTCCTGTACATAGAACTCCTTTTTAAATTAACCAAAATGAAATAGAGGAAATTTTTGTCTTTGCTTCGTCTATCTAAAAGGTCATTGACATTTCTATAGCTACCTTTAATTCTCTTTGCTCCTAAAATCTTCAGTATCCTTAGCAAACAATTACTCAATAAGACAACAAGATTATCCCTGTTTGTCAGGAAGTAGTTGCGATCAATAACGCGTACAATATCAGTGACCTCTTAATGGAGATAGATTGTAGTAACTGTGATACTATGTTACTGATAGGCGGAAGTTTCGGCCAATTAGTTTGTTACATCTCTATTTGCTAATGTGGGTATTTCCGGGTGCGATGAACAACCTCATTGTAGTTCAATATTAATGGATAAAGTGAAACCAGTGGAACAATAACATTGAAACATTATCCGGTTGGCAATAATCAAAAATGCATTGTCCTGTCCGAGAAAAGGGAAAAAAGCTATATCCGGTAGGCTATGAATAAATAGTTGCTTATCTTCTCGTCCTTCAATTCAATTTATAAAAATATACATACCTACTTTGCTTTTGCTATGCTTGTAATCTTATAAAAATACTACGTGTATAACTTTTATTGGCTATTTGAGTACTTTAAAATATGCAATTATTAAAAGAAATACTGCTGTTGTTATTCGAGAGTAAAGTAAATAAAAAGGGTTATTTGTGAAATTGAGATCTTGCATTGCATCTTAAGGGTTAGGCTAAATATGCACTTAACACAATTTTAACTTTCTATAAAAACGATACCAATTTTCAGAAATAATGTGGTGTAATTTTTGAAAACTTGCAAAATATTCAAGCGCGGACAGGATTTGAACCTTCGACTTTCGCATTACTAGTGGCGACGGTTCAATCTACAGGGTTAGTTTTGCAGCTAATACCCGGCAACTAATTTTATCATAACAGATTGAATGTAATCTAAGCGATGAAAACCCGCGATACATGGAATACCAAATTTTAAAACACTTCCCGTGTTAGGTATACTATTTGCGCCGCGGTAGATGAAAGAGGCGTCGCCACTATTAATGCGAAAGTTGCAGGTTCAAATCCTGCCCGCGCTTGAAAATTTTGTAAGTTTTCAAAAATTGTATACTTAACACGGGAAGTGTTTTACAATTTGGTATTCATTAGGGTGTAAGTTAGTAATCAATCTATCTTGGCCTACTTTCAAAACTATACTTGAAGAGCTTTTACTGTGGGATCTTGGAAAGTAAACAAACATTTGATTATAATCCAATATCTAAAAGTTTTGTAAGCATTTTGGATCCGCAAAAGCTTTCAAAATGGCTTTCAGCCATACAAACACCACAAAAGCTTTTATCCGATGTTATGCTGCTGAAACCTGGAGTATCTGTTGAAACAAGGAACACAAATATAAAACAAAATATGTATGTATATTTAAAAAAAAAGTAGCACTTAAAGTTTTGTAAAAAATAACTAGTTTACTTACATCAATATCTACAACCATACAAATTATTCAATGTTCTTACCAACAAATCAAAATTACAATCAAAATCTATCTCATAAAGCAGCATTTTTAGCTCTATTTCCAGAAGCAGTTTGAAAATGAACTAAGTCGTTATAGAAAGAAAGACCATATTTGATAAAATGAGCAAAATGCCAAATTTACGCTAGTCTTAAGTGACCTATATTGAATGATAAGTGCTTGAACTCAGAAGCAAGTTTCAAAATATACCTACTTAGTTTCATATCGTTTAGGCTTCACTTCGACTCTTAAGTCTCAGTGAATATTTCCAACCTCCAACTTTGCTTGTTATCGTCACACCATCGAGATCCTTTGAGAAAGTTTTATTCCTGTCTCCAGCCGCCCTTTTGCGAATATAACTTTACTTTAGAATGCGAAAATTAAGTTTTAATAAGAAAAGATTAAACTCCGACACTTTTTCCACACGAAACTTGGTAAATTGCTTTGAAGATATTTGGTTGTACCTGTCAATTGAGGTCAAAGAACAATAATGACTTTTTTATAAGTTCAAAGGTTGTTTCCGCATTGGACTTACTTAAAACAATATTGAATGAATTTCTTGAAATAGCCGGGAAACTGCCTACGTCAGACAACTCTCGATAGGATCAGAAACGAAATGTACCTAGAATACAGCCGTTCCAAAAAGTCGTATTTGACAGCTATCAGATTTGTGATACTACTATGGCAAAGGGTCCATTTTCCTTTGTTGACATCAAATTTAGTATGGAGGTGACAGCTGTCAAATATGAATTATTGGAACGGCGGTACTTTAGACAATTTTTAAACACTGCTTAATGGGACGGTCTTGAAAATATTAAATAGTATGACATCTAAGAAAGTTGTGAAGTAATGAATTAATCAATTAATTATTGTTGTGTCATGCCGGCTTAGAATAGCTGTAGGATGCGGGCTTAGAATTTGCTGTGTGATGCCGGCTTAGAATAGCATCACCCCATATCTTTTCCGTGGGAGTCGTAAGAGGCGACTAAGGGACTCGAGGGTGTGTATTGCAATTTTAGGCAATGGGCTGACAACCTGTCACTATGGCGATACACAATTTTCCGAATGACCCTCAAATATTTGTCAGCCGTGGCGAAAATATCCGTCTCTTGCGGCCGTTTACGCTCTGCCTACACCGCAAGGGATTATAGGCGTGAAATGTGTATGTAAATATTGTTGTTATAAATATTTATTTACTGACAAAAAATAGCTTCACCGGCACGAATTCTTTGATATCTATCCGAAATAGAGACACTGTTGAAACTTTAATACTCATAAGATCTTTTGTCTTTTTTTCTTTTCGTGTGGGTCACCAATTCGTCGAACGACCCGATGAACCCTTACTCTAAAAAATTAACTAGTAGGCCTCTGACATGGTTGTGTTACGACCGCCGTCTAAGTAATCATAGACAGCAACCGGGACCGACGGCTTAACGTGCCCTCCGAAACACGGAACCATTTCTTTTCGGACAATCAGTTGGTTCACCCTGCAATGTCCTAATCAGACCGGGAACAAATTCACAAAGTGATAAATATCAACTTTGTGAGTGTCCCACCGAGAATCGAACCCGGAACCTTTGCGTAGCAGGCAGTCGCACTACCACTGCGCCACATTGGCCGTCGAACCTTCTTTCGAAAGATCTTTTGTAAACACAGTGAACAATAAATACAATTTTATTTGATTTGCTAAAAAAATATGAATAAAACGTTGATATCAGTTTGTACTGATATCAACGTTTTATTCAAATTTTTTTGCCTTGTGGCAATGTTGAAAATATTTTTTTAAGAAATTACTTTCTTTTTTCTCGAATTACCTAAATGGGCTTACATAAAACTAACGGTGACAGATTTCGTTTCTTATCAAGAAACTTGCCACGTAACGACTTACAACTTTTCACTTACCTTGTCGCCACACTTGGTGAACTTCGCTAATCCCCGAGAGTGTAAAGTTACAATTTTAATCAGAAACCGCCTTTGAAGTTCTTGATGTTTGTCTGTGGGAATAGGAATCGCTTCGGTAAACACTTTGTGTAAGTCGGGAAGCTAAAAACATAAGCTTACTAGTCTACTATCTTTGAATTGGTATAATAAATTGAAATTCTTTATTCAATGTAGGATAGTATTATCATATCACTTATTGACGTCATGAACCGTCATAGTAAAAAAAAGAAATTTGTATCACACAATTGCTGTGTGATGTCGGCTTAGAATAGCATCACCCCCTTTCTTGCCCGTGGGAGTCGTAAGAAGCGACTAAGGCACTCGAGGGTGTGTATTGTAATTTTAGGCGATGGGCTGACAACCTGTCACTATGGCTTTACACAATTTTCCGGATGACCCTCAAACGTTTGTCAGATGTGGAGTAAATGTCCGTTTTATGCGGCTGTTTATGCCCTGCCTACCCCGCAAGGGATTATAGGCGTGATATGTGTGTGTGTGTGTGTGTGTGTGTGTATCACACAATTTTCTTTTTTTTATAACAATTATGTAATGTCCTAATAGAAAACCGGCTCGGGCGGGATAAAAAAATAAAAATCATAGCACTGCCACGGGGCTGGCCAGGTTAATAACACGGCATGTTACCTACGCCACCACCATCTGAAAACGTAAAATAAATACGTAAAATAAAAGTTTTAAGAGTAGGTGCTTTTATTTCGGTACACAACCAAAGCAAATAGCTAAATAATGTCACAATTCTTTTTTTTTATAATTTTGAGACCTTAAACACAAATTTCTCATTGAAAACAAAAACACCCTTGTACCGCTCCTTACACACTTGTTAAATGATGTGATACAAAGCGAAAACATACCAGATCAGAGGACTACACTCACAATAATACTCCTACACAAAAAGGTAACAAAAATATAATTAACTACAGGCCAATTAGTCTAATGTCTAACATATATAAAGTTTATGCAAAAGTCATCCTCGAAAAATACTGGCGAAGGTCAACCAAGACTCTTGTTCTTGGTCCAAGAGATCAAGGTGGATTCAGAAACGGCTACTCAACTATAGACAACATACACAAAGTGCGCCAGATTATCGGAAAAAGTTAAGAATTCAACATTACCATCAACAGTTGTTTTGTTGATTTCTCTAAGGTCTTTGACTTGCTGGAACATAACAAGATATGGAAGGTACTGCTAAAACATGGAGAACAAAGAAAAACATCAAAATTGTCTTGAAAAAGAAAGAGAACAAATAAAAATAGAAAGAGGGGTACGTTAAGGGGATCCAATCTCGCCAAAGCTTTTTATATCTGTGTTGGAAGAGATATTTCGCCAGGTGGACTGGGAAAAATATTGACTAACAATTAATGGGGAAAACCTATTTCACTTGCAGACGATCTGGTGGTAATCTCAACAACAAAGGAAGAACTCCAAAAACGTCTTAGAAAGAGAGAGCCGCAAGGTAAGGCTAAGCATAAATACGGAAAAGACCAAGGGGATAACAAATGGAAAACAGTATCCTAGATATGTAAACAACGATAAAATTGAATATGTTAACGAATATGTTTATTTGGGCCAAACAATCTCTTCCACAGACAAAACCTCAACAGAAGGTGAACTGAAATCAGTACTGGAGCCTAAAAGAAGTGTTCAATAACAAAGAAATGAACATGAACATCAAGCGCAAATTGTTCAACACATGTGTACTACCCGTACTCACATATGGATGCCAAACGTGGGCACTCTACAAAATCGAAATCAAAACTTTTACAATTGACCCCGGGTAACAGTAAAACTACAACTCTTGACACACACTGTTCATTCATCGCTACGGCTCGCGTGCGTAATAACGTGTTAATAGTTGTTGTAACTGTACTATCTACCCACCCGCGATTATGTCTACCACTAAATGTGAAACATGTAATAAAAATATTACGAAGACCAAAGTTGGTGTAGTATGTGGTCGGTGTGATAAAGTAGTGCATTTAAGTGCTGCTTGTGCCGGGCTTAGCAATAAGCAGGTGTCAGCTCTACGTGCGGCCGAAAACCTGGAGTGGACATGTCAAGAGTGTCGGGACGCTTCGCCTAAACGACTCTCAATAATTGTCCCTGAAGATGATGAGGCTGCTGTGGAGAATAACATTGCTAATAGTTTTTTATCCGGTACCAACCTACAAGTCAACGCTCAACAACTACTTAAGGATGTCACGAGAGAGTTTGAAAAAACAATGAAGAGAGAGATGTCACATATGAGAACTTCTCTTGAAACCAACTCTGAGTTGGTCCAGGAAGCTATTGATAATGTAAAGCAACTGAGAGAGGCTGTTAAAACGCTCCAAAAGAAAAATACAGATTTAACAAATCGCAATAATAACTTAGAAACGAGGGTAGGTGCCCTCGAACAGCGTTTGCACGAAATTGAACAAAGTAAGTTGTCCAAAAACATTGAGGTATTTCATGTACCAGAAACTAGTACCGAAGAACCTACTAAAATAGTGAAAGCCATTGCCGGGAGACTAAATCTTGAACCTGAACATGTTTTGGAAGCAAAACGTGTATCAGGTAAAAAGGACCACCCAGGCCCTATTCAGGTTGTACTTTCATCGGAAGCAATTCAAGATAAATGGCTCGGTCATTTTAAGCAGCTTAATACTAACACGCAAATAAAAGTCGAAGATATAATCCCAGATGCCCCAGCTACCGATAAAGATCGCAATATCGTCATACGCGAAGCTCTAACACCGTATAATAAACATCTGCTGTGGTACACGAAACAAGAACTCAAAAACACTTTTAAATACATATGGATCAAGAAAGGAGTTATTCGTGTCCGCAAGGATGGCGAAAAGGATAAAGCTTTGATTATACGATCGACTAATGATGTCTACCTCCTAAAGGCTAAATAATTTAGTAGGTACCTATTATATAAAAGACACACTCATTAGTACGTAAATTTTTACTTTTGCATGGATTACGACTTTCATGATATTACTGAAATAACAAACTGTTCAGATATTCAAAATTTTGTAAACTCAATACCTAAAGTTCCTAATTTACTAGGCTTTCATATTAATATTCGTTCTCTCATTAAAAACTTCTCTGCGCTCGAACAAATTGTCGTGTCTAGTAAGCAAAGTATTGACGTAATCGTTGTAACGGAAGCAAACATTTCTACCTCACTTGTTAATATGTATCAATTGATTGGGTATAATATGCATATAAAACTGCGGTCAGATCGAAGGGGAGGCGGTATCATTGTTTATGTGCATAAAAAACATAAATTCACCGTGTTAAAATCTACCACTATGCACTTTGAATGTTTAACGGGTAACATAATAACTCCCTCTGGCTACACCGCCGTTTTGCTTGCAGTCTATCGCCCACCTAATACTAGCAAACACTTGTTTATAAACGAACTAGACACTGTTTTACAAAAAACAAACGGTCAACACGATTTAATACTTATCGGAGATACCAACGTTGATTTGAAATTTAAAAATCCTATAATGCATAAATATGACACATTGCTGTATAGTCATGGTTTGATGTGCGGGATAACGCAATTTACCAGAGTCGAGTTATTTGATAATAAATTGACTAAAACTTGTATTGATCATATTTATGCGCGATCCCGCACCCAAGATGTTTATACAGCAGCGCTCGGAACAAAACTAGCCGATCACTGTGCTGTGGTCCTAGCGTGCACCGGACCGCTGCCGCAGCCGCATATACGGTGTGCTCCTATTTACAAGACTGCGTATGATAGGGCGAAACTTGATGTAAGGCTACATGAAATCGACTGGTCGCCGTCATCAAGCTTTGTTTGCCCTCTAAAACTATACTCAATACTAATAAATAATATAATAACATGTTATAAAAATTGTGAAATAAAAATAAAAAACGCTCGCAAAACACTTGGGTAAGTAGCAAAGTAAATAGAGCATGCAGGGAAAGGGATGATTTATATAAACAGTGGCTAAATGACTTATCTAATAAAATTTTAAGATCTAAATATAGTAAAGCAAGAAATTATGCAAATAAATTAATATACAAAAGTAAAAATAGTAAAACTAAAGCAGAAATTATTTCAAATATAAAACAACCCCGTAATTTATGGCAAATATTAAACAATATAACGGGTAGAATTAAAGACTCAGTAGACAGCATTATTTTAAATGCTCTTGAGAATATTAATAACACCGTTTCTGACATAAGTAACAATTTTGCATATATGTATAGAGACAGTGTTATTACAAAGTGTAGTTCAAAATTAATTGATCCGTCAATCTACAGACAACATGCTAATGTCACAATCAGATACGAAAAAGCTACTCCAAATTCGGTATTAAAAATTATAAAATCATTAAATAGTGAGAAAGCTCCTGGCAAGGATGGTATGAGAGCATCTGATTTGAAAAATATTGGCGAGTCAGTTGCTCCAGTAATTGCGAACCTCATAAATTCGTCTATCTGTAATGGTCAGTACCCTAATGAACTTAAAAGTGGTATAGTGCGACCTATATACAAAAGTGGAAGTCATCAGTCCTACCAAAATTATCGCCCCATAACCATACTGCCTACATTAGATAAAATAGTAGAAAAATTTGTGTGCAGGCAAATTTTAGATTTCTATGCCAAAAATAATATTATCAGTAATAGGCAGTATGGTTTTCAACCCCGAAAAAACACAACCCAGCTTTTATCTAGTTTTACAGACTCAATATACGGACATCTCAATGAAAAACAACATATTTTAGTTGTATTCATTGACTACAGTAAGGCGTTTGACACCCTACAACATGATATATTGCTTGAGAAGCTGGATGACTGTGGCATTAGGGGACCACTAAAGCTCTGGTGCGAAAACTATCTTAGTAATAGGTCCTTCCAAGTCAAGATAGATAATGAGCTGAGTTTGCCTATGGAGGTCACAGATGGTACAGCACAAGGATCTGTGATTGGGCCACTTCACTATATCACTTATGTAAATGACGCGGTCAATCTAATTAAAAATTGCGAAATATATCAGTTTGCGGACGACACTTGCATGCTTGCAGCTGATAAAGATATTGATTGTGCTCTTGAACGACTGCAAACTGACTTCACACTTATCACTAAATGGTCGCACGATGCTGGTTTGGTTCTTAATGCATCTAAAACCAAGCTCATGTATATAAGCTCAAGTCAAAATAGATCACAACAGCCAATTAACCTTATTGCGCATAATCACACTTGCCTACACTCCAACAAATTAAATTGTAGTTGTGAACCTGTTGAGTTAGTAAGATGTCATCGTTATCTTGGGCTTATGATAGATGATAGACTCAAATGGATTGACCACATAAACCATGTTTGTGACAAACTCAGGGCTATTCTAGCTAAAATGTTTATTATTAAGAATAAAGTGCCATATTATATAAGGCTACTTCTATATAAAACCCTAGGTGAGTCTATCGTATCTTATGGTCTCAGTAGCTACGGTAAAACTTGCAATACGCATTTAGATCATATTTACAATCTACAATTGCGTATTCTTAAAAATTTAGTACCGAATCATATTAGGTAAAAATACAAAAATGATTACCATAAATTATTTAGCTTCTGTAAATTAATACCTGTTCATCAAAAGTTACAATATACCCTCTTAACAGAAGAATTTTTTAATGACACATTGCTAGCATTAACTGAAAATTATAGAAATACTCGTAGTTCTAAAAATCCACTATTTAAAATTCCTCGTTATAATAACTTGTATGGAAAATTTCAATTAAACTATCTTATTCCTAAACTTATAAACTCACTACCTTTTAACGTAAAACAAGACATTAATGAAAAAAATATTAAAACTAAACTTAAAAACTATTATATTAGTAAATTAGATTAAAACTAGTATGTACTATTGAACATATTCTCTCACGTTCTTCCGTCTTGTGGACGGGACACGCTGTATGCGCGCGCTCGGCAACCGGTTTGTATAAGCGCTCGTGGTTGTACTTGCGATCTCAACGCTGGTACAAACAACTCTGTATACATGTCATGTACTTTATAATTTGTATCGTGAAGCGCCACCGTAGTGGCGATATCAGACCGCACGGACAAACCTTGACAGGTTTTTGTTGCGTTCTCTTGTAATTGTTGTTTATCTTTTTTGTAAATATTTTAATAAATAAAAAATAAAATAATAAATAACTACGCTGTACCTCACGCCTGTCTCAAAACCTCGAATAGCTTCTTGAAGTGTACAGCCTCTACAAACGATGATCCACAACAGACCAGAGAGCAGCTATGGAAATCTTGCTGGCTACCTCCACCTGGGTTTATTCTACCATCCGACACTGCCACGAGGACAGATTAGAAAGAATTGCACTGCGACTGTGGAGCCCCATCACAATCTATGGTACCCCTAACATCATGCCCTCTTTTGCCAGTCTCTTGCAGCAAATACAAACTGAACTTGACGACTGAAAAAACCATTGTGGTCGCCAAATACTGGCAGTCAAAAATTTTACTGAATGATCCACTGACACGATGAAGATTACTACAAGAAACTTAAGATCTATCAAAATGCTTTGCTGAGAAGTATGATGCGTAAAAGACTGATAGACAAAATAAGAGTTACAACAATAAGAAAATACACAAAAACAAAAGATGTCACGCTAACCATCAAAAATTTTAAGTGGAAATGGGCAGGCCATGCCATTAGAGGAATAGACAAGTTGTCGAAACGAATGATGAACTGTTACACAGGCAACAGGAAAAGAAAACGAGGCAGACCACTCAGAAGATGGGTCGACGAGATTAAGGCTATGGCGGTGCTGGGGAGAACAAGTGAAGGCAGTTGGAGGAGGCCTTTGCCAAAGGGCATACAGACATTAGTGATAAATAAGGATTAACTATTAAATAATGAAATATATAAATAAATAAAAAGTGAAATGGAAACTTAAATAAATTTTATTGTAATTAATTAATAAGTATTAGTATTATACTGTTATAAAATGACATGTAATTTAAATTGTTAATATAATATTTAAATAAAAGACTAACATAAAAGGTAGTTCCCAAAATACGGAACAAATGAGAGAGTTGGACGCTGCAACAAATAAGGGGTTTTTATGATGGGAAGTGTTGTCAAAGAAGCGACGAAACGCTTACTGCATATAGGCTTGAATGGTAGGGATACCGAAGTCGATATGAAGCTTGGCGCTCCGCATCTACCAAGGCGCTCCGGTAGCATTGCGCATGAAACGGTTTTGGATGACCTGCAGCATTTTCAAATGTGTATCGAAAGTGTGCGAAAGGTTACGGTGGCGTAGGTCATGATAGGCCTGACCCAGGTGGAGCAAATGTTTACCTTATTTCTGAAGCAGAGTCTCACCTTATTTCGAAGTGAGAGATAATTAAATTGTTTTTTACCAAAGGATATCACCAATAACAGTAATTAAATATATGAGATCTATAAAGTTTTTTTTTTCCAATATACAAATCGCCATCTCCCGCCGCCGTAAGATGTTGTTGCACGTTTGTTGTTCAGTTGTATTATTAAATTGTTGTTGAGATCTTGTTCAGCTGTTAATCAGATTTCGTTCCGTTGTTGTTTAGATGTTGTTCAGATGTTGTTCAGATATTCTTCAGTTTTGTTCAGTTGTTGTTCATATGTTTTTCAGAAGATGTTTAGTTCAGTGGTTCACTAGACGTCTGAACAACTGTTGAAGTGTAGAGTTTTTAAAAATTATATCAAGCCATTGCTCCGGTTCGGACGTTTGGAAAAGTATATACCTGAGTCTCTTTTTATAGAGTGTATATAATTAGGCATTTGAATGCATTTTCAAACTATTTTCCACCTAAAAAGACACTCGCATTCCAATGCCCCCATTATATTATGACAGTTGCATAAACTACATGGAATGTTTCACATTTGAAAAGGTGTCCATAACTGCAAAAAGGTTAAAGGACCCTCTGTACCTCTGAATCGTACATAATCTTTCGAAAAGTTTAATATTATTGTTTCATTCTTATATTCCATTCGTATATAGTAATTTATACTCTTAGGTTTCATTTTACTTAAATTATTAATAATAAACGATGTTTTATTTTTCATTAAAATATTCTTCTTAAAAACCGCTAAAGCCAGGTTTGAGTGATTTTGACAAAGTTTTTCTCGCCATTTGATAAATATTCGAGTATCATTGCAAAATTTGTTTAGGTAAGCATAACTTAACGGTGTTCCATTAATACGTCACTTCATTCGATACCAAGTATGGAAGTAAAAAGGGGTGATGCTTCCAGAAGACAAAACAAATGATAAAAAAAATCATTTCCTTTTTAATTAGGAAATATGCTAAATAATGACACATTATTAAATCATATTGATGCTGAGTGGTAGTGGTAAGTACAGTTATTTACAAAATATATTCTCCTTAAGGCGGCTGTTTATTTACAAGCCTAAAACCGTTGACAAAGGCATCGCATATTCATGAACCGATCCATTGTTGCTTTTATGAATAAGTGAAAGAAACTTTTGCCTAATACAGATGGGACTTGGAGAGTTTTACCAAAAGTTTCCAGCAGGACAAGGTGATGAGTAGATCCACAAGTAATTGACACACTTTTGCTTGTTTTAATCAAATAACCTCAATACTCGTCGATGTTCCAACTGAGATCAAAGGACGAAAATTAGTATTATTTGTGGTTCTTCATACAGTGTATATTTTGTGACGTAAACTATCTTCGTCTATGAACTATATAGTCAATCTTTGTGGGCAAGACATGAGTATATTAACCTCACAATGGCTAATAAAGTCTATTTTACCACAAGTTAAGTTTACTAAAGATGTTAGGTATGTGACCAACAATCATATACCCATTATTCAAATTAGTTCTGCGTTGGAACAAAAATTTCATACGTGATCAAGTTTATATTCAAATTCAAACCGTCTGATATCCCTTCCAATCAGGAACGAGCTGAAATTGGACGATAAATTTAAAATTAAATGCGTCGATTTCCATAACACAAATATGCGTATCGTTATTCACGTGAACAAAAGGGCCGTCGAAATTTTAGTGAGTTCCGCGATCGTATTTTCATGCAGATTATGAGATGTGGTATTATGATAATATAATTAACTACTAGTCAGCCCATGGGTTTTATCCGCTTCATACAAACGTTCTTTCATACGCAAAAAAATGCAATATGAGAGTTAATACACTTCATTTTTAGAGATGACATATATTCTTAAATCTATTCACTTTCAATACTATTGCACACTATAAACAAACCGTGTAGGGTCTTTGATACAATAGTATAAAGTTACTCTGATGTACTAGTTGCAGTAGTTATTTTGATGGATCTATTATTAACAATTTTTTGAGCTTTCAATTTATGGGATTAACATTCTCTGTAGCAACCTGTGTATTGCAATGCCAAGTATTCTAATATTCGCAATCCTATTATAGCCAATGGTAATTGCGTGTCAACATCGGTATGATGTCAGATTTTGACAAATGTGCGAATTAGCTAAAGGGCTCAGTGGGCGAGCGATCAATCACCTTGTTAGGGATAGAAAAGTTATTTAGGAGGCAGTGTTAGGGTTTATTTTCCCCTATGCATAGTTTAGTTGCAAAATTGTAGGTACACAAATATACAAACATTAACAAGATCACAGCCACAAATAAGATTCCCTTGGTTGCCGTGGACATACGCATAAATGCCACAAAAAACACCCAGACCTAAGAACAGATATTTAAATTTAACATACAAATATTTGCCCCATCGTAGCAGTTGCAGGCTGTCACTGCCCCTTAGTCATCAAAAAACATTGTGTAAATTTTGTCTTTGGCATTATCCTAATAAATATCTCAGTTTCATGTAAAGAGGAGAGGACTAACCGGACCCAAATCGATCTTGGGTTGATTCGATTTTCAAACGAGTCATACATCACCTTTAATTTTTTTCTATCTCGTTAAGGTGATTTGGCAAACCTGCGAATCGATTTTATTGAATACAAAACACTGAATCAATAGAAACATATTATGTTTCTATTGATTCAGTGTTTTGTTGAGGCCAATTTTTTCTCTTCAAACCTGCGAACTATTTTTGTTGAAAACATTTCTACTCATTCAGTGTTTTGTTGAAGCCATTTAATTGTCTCTTCAAAAAGACTTCATATTTTTTTTGCTAAGCCAAATATCACTTTATCTTTTAGATGCAGATGTTTTAAAAATATATCATTCCAGTGATAGTATAGATGATCATAACCAAAGTTCAACAACATTTGGATGGCTACTTTCTCTATTGCACTAGAAATATATTAACCCCTTAACAAATGTAAAGTTATAACTTCCAGGAAAATCATAAGACAAAATATTTTTTTGAAATATGCTAGGATTACGTTCCTTTCTTTTGAAAAAGTATCACATCGCGTGTCATGTCTCCGATCGCGCAGGCAAAATTGTACGGAAATCCTTTTCTGGGATGCCGGCAACATAACTAATTGCGCAAACGTTATTAATCGCCTTTATTTGATTTCAAAACCTTTTTTAAAGATAAGATCAAACAGCTAATAGTTGTTTATGCAACTGTCATATAATGGGGGTCATTAGAATGCGAGTGTGATAATAGTTTGACAAGAGCATTCTAATGCCTTATTATAGCAGTTGCATACACTATTTTATCTACACTCTCCAAAAAAAACTCAGTTTAACACTTTTCCAAACGTCCGCACTGGCAATTGCAAGGCCCGATACAAAGCCAAATTCAATACGAAAATGTACTATGGCCTGATATATGTTTTTTTAAATTCTATAATATAGCAGTTGTTCAGATGTGGAGTCTAAACAATAGCTTTAACTAAACAACTGAACAACATCGAAACAACAACTGAACAATATCTTAACAAAAACTGAACAACAACTAAACAACATCTGAAAAACAACTGATCAACATCTGAACAACATCGTTACAACAATTAAACAACATCTAAACAACCTAATAGAACAACGGAACAATTACCATACAACAACTGACAGGTGCGGCGGAAGATGGCGATTTGAGTATTGTGCATTTGCGTGCGCTGGTTTAATCAAGAAATATTTTCAGCAAATTATTTTGACTTCCAAGTTATCCCACTCCCATAATGTCGGAACAAATAGCTCTTCAAACTACAACTCAATTATTCCTGTTGATGCCGAGCATCTAACTGTGAAAGTTCAACTAATGCAGATTCGATTCCCGTCTTGAAACTTGTCCAAACAGACGGAATTGTTGATGAGGGATACGATATGAAGATTGGATGCGGAATTGAATTATTGGGTGAAAGGCAACGATGGCTTTGATTTGGGTCAAGGTTCGAATGAATCACGATTTTCTTGATGCTGAAAGAGAAAAAAGCAATTGATTTATTGAGGATAACTTTATTTTGCTAAGGTGTTACAAAGAGTGACCACAAAACTGTGGCCAACAGTTTGTCAACTAGCCGCTAGTAGACAACCGTTGGGGCGTGCAGTCCATAGAGCACAAAAGAACTGCCTTCCCTGATATTTTGATCCACACAAAATTATTTTTTGCAAAAGGATACCCATTGTAAACAAATCACTGCCTGCTTTAATAAATGAAATGCGGTAGTACAACATGTAATACTGCTAGCGCTTGTAGGGCCAAACAGACCCCATAAGGTACTGCTTATTTTCTACTCTGTGATTTTTTACCCGACTACGGCAAAGCAAAAAGGAGGGTTATGATTTTGACCTGTATGTATGTATGTATGTATGTATGTATGTATGTGGAAACGAAAACGTTTGTTCCGTCCTAACTTCTAAACAACTTATCAGAATTTGATAAATGAGGTATCATTTGAAGCGTCTAAACAGTCTGCTGGTTATAGGCTACGTTATGTCACTATACATTACATAGGGCGCCCTCTAGAGCTAAGAATTGAAAAAGTTTATACTACTAGTAATGTCATGTTGGGTATCAAATGAAAGGGCTTAATAAGCACAGTTCAAAAAAAATTTTGCCGTGTGATGCCAGCGAAGAATAGCACCACCCCATTTCTTATCCGTGGGTGTCGTATGAGGCGACTACGGGATAACGGGACGCGACGGGTGTCGTATAAGGCGACTAAGGGACACGAGGAGTTCATGTGAATGTATTACAATTAGGCGACAGCTGACAACCTGTCACTTAAGTAAAACACGATTTTAAGAGTTAACCTATTAGTCTTTGATGACTTAATGCAATTACCACCCGTATCTGCAACTCGTGTAGGCGCATATTGTTACAAACAACCTGATATTTTATGCAGCTGAACCACATTTATGGAGAATATTCAGTTTCTGTGAATTGGGTCAAAATATGTGACAAGTAAATGACAACAGTTTCGTTGATCTGTTGAACAGCATCAGAGTAGGGAAGTTGACAATGGAGCAATTAGCAATATAAGACACAAGAAGAATTGTAAACGACACAATTGAATACGATGAAATTGTACATTATTTCCAACTTTAAAACATGTAGACCAATTTAACAAAAAAATGACAGAGCGCTTGGCATTACGAACAAAAATCTATACGATCAATGCAATAGACACTTCAACAGAGTCTAAAACATATGGACAAATACCTAAGCAAGAGCACATACCAAACGATCCAAATAGAACAGGCGGTATTATAAAAACTATTCAAATCGGTCGGTCAGCCGTGTGGTGCCGGCAGAGTAGAATAGCACCACCCCATCTCTTCCCGTATCCAGCCAGGAAGGCCGAGAGGTTGGCGCAGGTCCTGGGCAGCCCTGCGTTTTCCATAATTGCGTCCTAGGCAACGCAGTGTCTGTGGAGAGGATACTTCACCCGCGTCACGCGGATACCAACACGGGAAGAGGCAGTGATCGGTTATAAGTCCGCACATATGGGCGTAAGTGTGGGCGCCAGGGGTCGCTTCCCACAGTGGGAGGGTCCATCGTAGGCCCACTGATCAGTTACCGCCTGCTCCAAGTTGGGCAGCCCCCGACCAATAAGGTACTGTTCCGCCCCGGTGCTGGTTTGCTCTTTTAGGGTGTAGAGAGCACCAGCCTCAACTGGACAATCGGCGCCGTTACATTTTACACCTGCGACTAAAAGGCATAATAGAAACAATTCCCAACACCGCTTATCCATGCGATTTGTAACATGGATTGTCCGTACTATGAGGACAGGCCTCCCTGACACCTGTGTAGGCTCTTCTACCCTTCTACTGACGCACAAGATCTGCGTAAAACTGCCATTATCGACGCCGAACTCAACATACTTAACATTGTTGTTTGTGCCTTACAAGAGACCAGACTCCCTGACGAGGGTTCCTTGCGTGAGACACATTACACATTCTATTGGAAAGGAAAGGACAGCAGCGCTGTGTGTGAGCATGGTGTAGGCTTGGCTATTCGCAACGATCTTTTAACATCAATATAGGCTCCTTGCGGCATATCGGAACGCATTATGTTGGTGCGGTTAAATACGAATCATGGATACGTAACACTTATTTCTGCTTACGCACCAACATTATCCTCAACGGATGAAGCCAAAACACAGTTTTATGACCAGCTCGACCAGTCTCTACGCGGGTTAAGACCATCTGACCGCTTATACATTCTGGGCGATTTTAACTCAAGGGTTGGACAGGACAACGTAGCTTGGCCTGATTGTATAGGTAACCACGGTATAGGGAAGTTAAACGAAAACGGCCAACGTTTATAAGAGCTATGCTCTAAACACCTACTGTGTGTTACCAATACCTACTTCAAAGGCAAATCATCTCGCAAAGTATCCTGGAAACACCCTCGTTCTGGTCACTGGCATCAACAGGACCTTATCCTAACCAAAAAGAAAAATCTCCGCAAGACCCTACACACGCGTACCTACATTTCATAGCGCTGATTGTGACACAGATCACTCCTTGGTGGCTTCGCACGTTGCTATAACTCACAAAAAGATCCACTCGTCCAAACTGCCCGGTAGGAAGAAGATCGATCTTCCCAAAACCAGGGATGATGAGTTTGTCCGAAAGTTTGAAGAGTTGGTACGCGATGAAACTGCCACCTGGGACGTAGACGCTCCTATAGAGGAAGACTGGGGCAAAGTAAAAAAGTTTCTAACAGATGTGGCTGGTACGGCTTTCGACCACCAGAAAGTCAAAAACCAGGACTGGTTCGCTGAAAATCTCCAACACATTACACCCCTGCTCGAGTCCAAACGGCAAGCTGCGCTGACTCATCGCCTTAATCCTTCCGAAAAGTCGCGTGTCGATTTAGCGAATGCAAAAGCTGTATTACAACGCACATCACGGTACTTTGCTAATGCATACTGGACCGAGCTTTGCCAAAGTATCCAATCGTGCGCTGATGTCGGAAATTTTGGTGGTGTGTATGCTGGCAGTAAAAAGGCCCTTGGTCCTTTGCCTAAAAAAACAGCCCCCCTTAAAGAAATGGATGGCACTGTTATTACAGATGCCCAACGCCAACTCGAACGATGGATAGAACATTATATCGGTCTCTATTCGGTACCAGTTAATATAATGCCGGAAGCTGCAGACTGCATGCCAAAACTAGCTACCTGGGCCGAGTTAGATGACCTTCCTACCATAAGGGAATACCACAAGGCTGTTAAGCAGCTTAAGACCGAAAAGTCTCCTGAAATGATGGTACCCATGCCGAAATCATCAGGCTCAAGCGCATATTACGCCTGCACAATCCGCCGTGTGATGCCGGCTTAGAATAGCATCACCCCATTTCTTGCCCGTGGGAGTCGTAAGAAGCGTCTTAGGGACTCGAGGGTGTGTTTGCAATTTTAGGCGATGGGCTGACAACCTGTCACTATGGCGATACACAATTTTCCGGATGACCCTCAAATGTTTGTCAGACGTGGCGTAAATGTCCGTTCTATACGGGCGTTTACGCTCTGCCTACCCCGCAAGGGTTTATAGGCGTGATATGTGTGTGTGTGTGTGTGCACAATCTGTTGTGTAAATGTTGGGAAGCGGGATATATACCACAAGGTATGCGCGATGCTAATATCGTTACCCTATACAAAGGCAAAAGTGACCGCGGTGACTGTAACTGTTATCGTGGTATATCCCTTTTAAGTAAGTATAGTAGGTAAATTATTTGCTCGGTTAGTCTTATTAAGACTCCAGAAACTAGCTGATCGTGTATATCCCGAATCGCAATGTGGATTCCGCGCCCAGCGTTCCACAACAGATATGATCTTTACACTTCGCCAAGTTCAGGAAAAGTGTAGAGAGCAGAGAACACCTCCGTTTGTGGCGTTCGTAGACCTTTACAAAACCTTCGACACCGTTAGCAGAGAGGGCCTTTACACTGCTCTTGTAAAAATCGGGTGCCCGCCAAAACTTCTGAGCCTCGTTAAATCCTTCCATATGGACATGAAATGATCTGTTGTATTTAACGGCAATACATCCGAGCCGTTCGTAGAGGTGTTCGCCAAGGCTGCATGTTGGCTCCTACCCTGTTATGCATGGTCAAACATACATACATACAAAGATAAGATTATGATGAGTGTATTTTGTTAAATAACGAGTGATGTTTTCATTGTGAATTGAGCTGCATTTCTATCCAGAAAAAAAATACATACCAAAGTGTTAAACTTACCTTCAACCCCAAAATAATTTAAATAAAAACCAGTTCAAAAACTAACACCCGACTACTGAGATATCGCGCTCTAAAAAGTAAGAAACAAGAAATCTGGAATATTAACTACAAACAATTTAATATCTATAGTCCACGAAATTTATACGAAGATATGACATACAATCATATATTTAAATGTATATTTAATAAAAAAATATTGTTGTTTATAGGTAATAGCCGTGGTCGTATGCCACCTACTCTAGTACTTAGTAGGTGATATCATAAACTTGCACAACATAATTAGGTAAGGCAAACTGGCATACGTCCACGGCTATCACCTATAAACCACAATAATTTTTTATTAAATATACATTTAAATATATAAATATATGTCATATCTTCGTATAAATTTCGTGGACTATAGATATTAAATTGTTTGTAGTTAATATTCCAGATTTCTTGTTTCTTACTTTTTAGAGCGCGATATCTCAGTAGTCGGGTGTTAGTTTTTGAACTGGTTTTTATACTCTTTTCAACTTACAAACGCAAACGCAAGGAATACGCCAAAATGAAGTAACCAAACGCAAAAACCATAGACAACAGCGCGCGGGTTGAGGTGCGGGAGGGGCGCGTATAACCCGACCGATTTTGAACAGCTTTGTTTTCAACTTTTTTCATATTAAATAAGGTGCCTTGTTTGATTGATAGCATTTTACTTTCTATTTTCGTGAAAAAGAAATTACAAATTTATCCTCTATTGTTGTTTGTTGTTTACTTGTGTTGTTTATTTTGTGATAATTATGTAAAGTTTTTAAGTTTGAATGAGTTAAATGTAGTTTGGTTGGAGTTGGATCGTATCGTGAAGTGGGGCCACTGTTAAGGTCGTTCACGGGTACACTCGCCTTAAGGCGTTAAAAAGGCTGAAGTCCCCTTTACTGCCGCTGTATCAGAAAGAAACGCTCAATCAGATTTTCTGCAAATTTTTGCGCGTTTTTGAGGGCTTTCAATACTTTTCAACTGCAATATGCGAAATAAAAACAAAATTCTCAACACAAAATATTAATATTGTTAATATCTTTTATTTTTTGTAAAAATACACTAAATAATAAAAGTCGTTTTGAAGAACATTTGCAATTAATGACAGATATTAGGTTCACTTAGGGAAAAGTTTCTAGATGAACACAACAGAAAAATGAAATTCATTCCACCAAAAATGTAACTTGATAATCAATTTCTAATACAATATTGTTTCTGTACCGATTAAATTTCTAGTTTTTCCAACTATTTTAAGGCGACTTATATTAAGGCGAATTTAGGCATTTGACGATACTAAAGGCCTTAATGGAGGCTTATGTTGACCACAATTTCCGATACGCAGTACAGCTGTTACACCTTTACTGTGACGGAGAAATGGGAACGGCTTTATTGAATGTTTCTTCATGATGTCACTGAAAACTACAGTAATAAATATAACTGCTAGCTAATGGTATATAAACACAACGACTACAACAATTTGCATGCTCTAAAAGAGATCGTATGGCCGCGTTTTCAGCTCTAATAAATAGTTTTAAATTGAAACCGGAATCTGATGGTGATGCGTTCCAAATAGTACTCGAGCAAAAAGTAGTAATACAACACAACTAAAGACATACATTTTATCAAATTGTTCACTTACATCATCATGCCTATATCCAGGGATTGTATAACCGATTTTTTTTCGGTTGAAACGGTAAACGGTATGACGTCATACCGAAATATTACGATACCATAAAGTGTCGGAACCGGAAACTTGTGGCTACCGAAAATTTACCGGTACCGGTATTTTTATGGTACCAAAACCGCTATCAAAAGGGTTTTGCAAGGTCATCTCCGACAATTCGGCCACCGTAGCCTACGCTGCGTTGCCGTTCCGTGCATGCGGTCTAAGGGCGAATGTCGCATCAAGCAAATTGCTTGCCCGCGCGTGTTGAATTGACAGAGCCGCCTTTCTTCTAACCCTTTTGAATTAAAAAAGCGCGTCGTGCCTAGGTAGCTTGGTCGGGCAGGGTAAGAAGTAGTCGTGTTCGTTTCGTACGGGTAGTACTACTTTAATTAAGTGTGCGTACGGTCGTGTGCATCAAAACTTGTCATCGATCAACGTACATGATTTTCGGTCAGATCACATAGTAAATAAATAAGTGGGATCATTTGAGGCTCAGGTTCCTAAGGTTCCAAAGTGGCACTAGGTCGGAAGATTTAGATTGGCTGTAAATTGAAAGGTTCTATTTTGACTGAAGTGCCACCAAATGAATGTAAATAAAGTTAAAAATCATTTGTAATAGTTAATTGGGAAAGGTTGTATCTGTTTAATTTTATGTCGTCATAATTTGATGAGGTTAAGGTAAGCCAGGATCAAATGGTGACTTCGAAATATAGCATGCGTTGTATAGAGCAATGAATTCCCCTTCTAAGGATCCCTATTTGAGGACCAAAAATTCCAAGATTTTGCAGATGGAAATGGATTTAAAACCTTAGTCGAACAGGCAAGCCTTTGAAGTCCTCTTGATTTTGAAATTTTTTCTTTCAGGTATCAACGAAAATACCATACTATACATGAAATGTGTAGTTTGTTAATATTCCTGCGTTAAAAAAATGTCTATGACCTTTCTTACTGTCTAACCTATGTTTGTATTAAATTACATTTAAATCGGTGCTATTCTTAAGGGCCGCGAGTTTACAAGGAAATGTATGCAACGAATTGTGTTTTGCGTGGCGCAGTCGAAATTTCCAAGCGGCTGAGGCGACGGCAGTCGCGACCGCGCAGCGCGTGCCGGGCAGTGCGATTTTACTTACAAGATAATGTATGCAACGAATTATTTAGAGCGGTTGGGTCGAACTCCGGTGGCTCTGCGGTGTATGGTGACAAATCTTTCAGTATGTTTGATATGGTATAGAGCGTAGGCTATAATTATAATGAATGGACTGGACTGAAGATATTAATAATGTCACAGAAAAATTGCTATTTTCAATACAACATACATACACATATCACGCCTTTATCCTTTGCGGGGTAGGTAGAGTGTTAACGGCTGAAAAATACGGTCGCTATCGCCACGTCTGACAAATATATGTGTGCCATTTCAGAAAAAAACGTGTATCACAGTAGTGACAGATTGTCAGCCCGTCGCCTTAAATTGTAATACAGTCCCTTAGTCGCCTCTTATGACACCCGTGAGAAAGGAATGAGGTAATTCTATTCTAAACCTGCATCATACAGCCGATTTTCAATACTAGGTGGTAGACATAAACAACAAAATAAAAGTAAGTGCAATTATCTCGAAAACGGTACGTCGTCGCATCAAAAAAATAACAAGATTTTCAAATCCCCTTTAAAACCACTTAAATTACTTATTACTTAAATTTTTGACCTTAGGTTGACCTTGACCTTAAAATGATCAAAAATTTCATACATAAATTTTACTTTCATTGCTCCCACGTTGCTCACCGTTCTCCCTGCTTCGCTCATTTCCCAAATAAACTGCTCCGCCTTGCCATACCCTTTCCCTACCTCTCCCCCTCCCACAAAGTTTAAAATCACTTGCATCAGGTAAATAATTGCATTATCAGACTAATATGGTATATTTCGGTGACACCTTTTAACTTGATTGAGAGAATATCAAAATCAAGAGCACTATTTAAGGCTTGCCTCTTCGATTAAGCTTTTTAAATCCATTTCCATCTGTAAAATCTTGTAATTTTTGGTCTTCAAATAGGGATCTTTCGAAGGGAAATTCATTGCTCTATACAACACATGCGATATTTCGGAGCTACTATTTGACCCTGGCTTACCTCAACACCTACCTACCTAATTACAACATAATACTTAACAGATTTGACCTTTCCCAACTAACTATTACAAACTATTTTAAACTTTATTGAGTCTGTAGGCTTTCGGATCAGATGGGGGCTTGCCGTTTCCTTTGGAAAGAACAATAAGTTGGCTGACCTTCAATGCGTCTGGGAAGAACCAACATGCAAGCAACGCGTCTTCATGAGCAGCATCTCACTGCTACTAACCTTCCAGGCGTGCTTGATGATTCGGCCTGTATGGGCTGTCGGGCGTCCGCACCAGGTGCAGTGTTCGGGAGTTCCTTGATGATGTTCTCGAGCGTCTTAAGACTTGACGTTCTGGAGTCGTCACATGATGGAGCACACGCGGCAGCGACACGGATCGCGCGATGGTAGGCCGTATCCCTAGAGGGGACGTCATCCGGGCAGCGTGCCGTCAACAATCCAGACATTGTTCCGTCTGCAGTAGTGGTGTAGGCCTGAAGCAGGTCTACACAATGGAGCACATTCATGGGTGGACGCGACCTTCAGAAGTCCGCCCAATACGCTAGCCCCCATGTGTCTTCATTCCCAGAATCTGCCACCGAGCGAAAATGGTTGATTTCAGCGAGCCTCATTGCATTTTTGTACTGACCTCTTTTAGCCCGAAGAATGGTGAGTAAATGCTCCATGATTAGGGTTGCGTCGCTTTCTAGCACTCTGCCAGTTACGGCGCGCTGCCGCGACTCCCCTACGCACAAGGTCTAGCGCAGGGTTCCACCACTCATAGCCGTTAGCACCGTAGTTTTTTTGGATACCGAGACATTTGTAAGAAGACGGGCTACTTGCAGCCATCTCCTGCAACAAATGCAGCTCAGCCTTTTTCTGGGCCAAAACCTATGTTATGGCCCTGCTTTCAGCAATCTCGTCATCTGACATGGCTAAGCGGTCCGTGCCGAGGCGCTAGACCGATAGCTTAGTCGTAATAGGTGCTGATTATCAACCCTGCACGCTTTTCGTGGTCCGTATTGGTCTGTATGCCTCTACGATCCCGAGAAATACGCTTCTAAAGTTTGGTCCCAAAAAGAACAAGAAAGGGTGTAACAAACCCCACTAAGTCGGCTATGAGTTATCAAATGGATGATGGGGCTTGTTCAAGTTCTAACACTTGAAGGAGTATCAGACCTCAAACAATGTCCCAAAACAATATAAATAAATGGCGCGTGATGTAAATTATTAGCATGATCGTCTAGATAGTTGGTAGGACCCATTACGTTGTGTTTAATGTAGAAAATAAGTAACCCAAACAGTTCTTTAAGAAGGTACATGGATTTCCTGACATGAGTAAAGGTTGGACAGGATCGGGAAAGGTATATGAGCCTCACGGGGCCCCCTCTCCGCCCCTGAGAAGTAGAACCCTCACCCCTTACAGATATTCAGAATGGATATCCATTTTCCCTTAGTCGTCCTTGCACAACTATCAATTGTGCAAACCCGACCAAAAGAGCAGACATCACAACTGAATTTTGTGTTAATTTGGTTCTCCCTGAACTGGATAGTGGGTTTTGACACCCAGGGTTGAACAGATTGCACCAACAGACAGGTGCTGTGATGTACTAGACACCACGGAGAAGTATTTAGGAATCTAATAGATTCAGATGTTCATAGAACAACATATTTAATATTTGTATAAGTATAGCCAATCTCATGACCAGCCGAATTGACACCATTGTGTCTGGTTGATGAAGTATGATAAGTTAGGTTATCAGTCAAATGACATGATTCCAACTAATATCTTTGGTTGTAGGTATTTCAGTAGTGGCCCTTAGACCAACGTTCAGATATAATCTGCACAAGACATTTGTCTACAATTAATATGATCCATACGGAGGTTAGTTAGGGAATGCAGTTTATGCTAGACCCTTTAGTACTTATGAGCTTCATATCGCGAGCCAGATGAGTGTTTGGGAAAGCTATCAGCAAATCCCATAGTAGAGAAAGGCTATTGCAAAAATGAATCTCATAATATCCGCCTGTGGTCAAATAATTGATCTTAGATCATAATGCTGGTACAGAAATATTGAACGCAAAATATATGGTATGGTTTGATGCTGGAAGATAAAAGCTGTCACATGACATCTGATGACAATCATTTGTCTTTAGGTAAGTATTCTGTATTCACAGATTCACATTGGCATCAATCTGCCAGTCATGCATGATAGGTTTCTCGAACAAAGTATGCAGATGCAATAAAATTAAATATCTGAACCCATTACAGGGTAGGATATTAGGATGGGAGTATATTATCTACCCACCATATAATCTGATGAAAGTACTACTATAAATTAGCAAGTACAATTTATATGTAGATATTTAACCCACTGATGAACACCGCCATTCTCAATAGTGAGATATAAGTAATTTGTTTGCAAAGCAAATCAAATCATTGGTAAGTATAAGTAAATAATGTTGTTCACTGCTGGACAAATTCCAGTTATGTATAAAACACAGGAGCATATAAATTAAATCCATAGTTGCCTTAGCAACAAAAGTTTTCCATGATAAATAGTTTTTGTTGAAACAAAGTACAGTCAAAACTTAGGTAATAACCAGTTCAATCTGATACTTATATGGTGTGGTAGATAAAAGAAATAGGATGGAATGAGTAAGAAGATTTCCTACCTAACTTCTACTAAGTATTATAAATCATTAGAAAACCTAACCGCTTGGCAAGAATTTAGTACCTAATTGAATTGTTTTCCCTATTATCAATCCAACAAGAATAAGGACAGCAAAACTACACTTATCTGGGTTTAGGTAGACTGGAGAAAGCCGTCAGCACTCCGAGGTCCACTCAGCGCGCAGTCAGCTGGTATCCCAGGCGAACCACCACCAAACATGCAGGATCTAGCAGTACGGCGGGTCAGGGATCTCACTGGGGTTCACTATTTTCTTCACTACTTTTCACTACTAAATATTTCTTCTTCTGAGACTCGCGTACTTTCCGATTCAAAATTAAAAACTCTCCCCTCAGCGACACGCCGGGCCTTATATATCCCTCCAAACGGAAGGTCTAGATCCAATTTTCTCGAAAAATCTCCATCCAGAATCACCTGCTTCACTTCCGGCACCACGGCTTATTCCGCTCTTCGACACCAGGTGGAGCTAGCGAACTGGAATGATCTCGACTATTCGATCTTAGATCCATATTAGATTTATTTGATTGTGGGTTCCGCACAAAATAAAATTATTTCTTTTCCAAGTATTGTAGTAAGTTTAAATTATGAAAATCATAGAACCTAGTTTCCTTTAATAAACTCAGACTTTGTTATTGCATCAAGATTGTTCTGGTATGAGTGTTTCCCATTAATCACCGATGTTTTAGTAGGTTATTTTACGTTCAACTAATATTCAATGATATAATATTTAAAGTTGATTGGCGAATATGCTGAACAAACAATCTTAGTAGTGTATTCCTTCTTCTTTTATTCATGCGAGACACCGATGTTTTTGTATGTGACTTAGATTTACTGGTAACGCATATATTCCTAACCCATTATTTTCTCCAAAAGAGAAAACCAAGTCCAATAGTAGTCCACTGCGACCAATAATGTTGTTGTTCTCAGATAATTTAAAATGATTACTTATTATTTAAAGGTTTTTATATTCCACCCTTAAACGGATCCCTAAATAGTAAACATATCTTAGCTTAGCTACCCAACACCAGGCGTCGCTTCTGTCGCAATTAGAATATTCTCGAAACATTATTTATTTAAATTATTTTTTCTACACATAGCCTAAACCAGTTTATAAATAAAAGAAAATTATTTAATTATAAATAAAAGAAATTATTTCAAACATAAAATGCGTATATAAACACCTAAATTGTGCCTTTAACATTTGAAATTATATTTTACTGCGAGTGCCATCTCTTGTCAATTTGATGAACCTTTTAGATTGATGCCATCTATCGACATTATCCTAAACTACTAGTGAATCTGATCGAACGCATTGAACTGATTCTCATATATTGAATTTAGCTCTCTACTAGATGTCGCTACTTTAAAAGTATTTTTCAAGAGGCCAGGGTAGTATTTATTACAAGGGGGGGAGGGTGGTTTGTGGTGCACGAAATGAGTTTTTCTTGTTTTGGCGCAGCCGTTGAAGAAAACGCGGTGCGAATCGGACCAGCCGTTCCCAAGAACTTAGGGGTCAAAAATTCGGCAGGGGGTACGAGGGGGCAAGGGGGAGGGGTTCGACGCACACCCTTGTTTTAAAGAGTTTCGGTGAAAACCCGTTCAAAATGTAACAAGCGGTTCAAAAGTTATGGCCGATCAAAAATTTTGTGAGAGGACGAGGTTGGGGGTAACTTGCCCTGCCTAAAAAAATAAGTCCGGGGTGTTTAAGGGGGGTGAAATTTTGAACTGGAGGGGGGTGCAGGGGGGTAAGATATGTCAGGGGAGGCCCACCCGGGCTGTCACTCACCCCCGTGAGTAACAGCCCCATGTCATGATTGACAGGTATCAGTGACACCTGCCAAACAGCACATGAAACATCAGTTCACTTTGACAAGCGAAGCACGTGGGGCCAACGCCCAAAGTGAAAGCGAACACGACAACATAGAAACAAAGGAAACGTTCACTACGTGGAACTGAGGTCTGACAACGTCGCTTAATACATTGCGCGCACTTCATTTTTCGATATCAAAATTAATACTGGTTAAATAAAGGTTAAATAAATTTATAACGCTACAGGTATAAAATAAAGATACCGTTATTTTCTACCGGTACCATAACCTTTATCATAACCTTTATCCGTCTACCTTTAAAAAGTATACCGGTACCGTTATTATACCGGTAGCTTAACCCTGTACCTTAACCTAAAACGATCCCTGCCTATATCCCTTGCGAGGGAGGAAGAGCGCCAAAAAGAATCTTTACGCCACGTTTAATTTTAGGGACATTAAGAAAATTGTGAATCACCATAGTAACAGGTAGTCGGTTAACTACCTTTGAGTCACTTAGTCGCCTCTTATGACACTCATGGGGAAGAAATAGGGTGATGCTATTCTAAGCCAATATCACACGGTACAAAAACTACAATCTGATTTTTTACATGCATAATCTAAACGACTAGGAGGTATATAGAAAAACTAACAACGATTTGTGAAAGATGTAAGGTTTTCTTACTGATTACTGTCAGAGGTGATTTTTCCCATTTGTCATCCGCCGCTATGTTCTTTAAACTCACTTGAGACGAAAATAAATTGCGATTTTTGATCTTATCATAAATACGGCTACGGTGCGTTTACGGTCCATTTTGGATGCGTTTGTCAAGTCGTTTAAATAAGTATATATCGAAATTTGTAATTTCCTTTCAACCGACAGACGCCTGCGTTTCGGTGCGATGAAAATACGCAGGAACAAACTACAAATGGGATAACCGCCAGAATCCGTATTTTGTTTATAAAACATTTTTGCTATCACAAATGATTCTATTTTTATTTCCTGTGTTTTTGAAATTGCTGATGGGTGATCAATGACCCGACGACCATGTTTGTTATTGGAAAATTTGGAAATTGGAATTCAAACTAGTTTCAATTTTTGTCACCTGTGAGAATTTATGATTCAACGAGTTTGTAGTGTCTGTATCGAAATAGTTTTTTTATATGAATTTCAGGACTATGGAGAGGGTATATTGGGGAATCTAAAAATATTAACAAAAAGCAGATGGAGCCGTGCCACGCGTTACTGAATACACTTGCAAAATTGGTGGGCAAGGAACGAGCTGCGGTAGCCCAGATGGAAGAGGCGTCGTCACTAGTAATGACGAATGTCGCAGGTTCAAATCCTGCCCGCACTTGAAAGTTTTGCAAGTTTTCAAAACTAATATTGTGATAATTAAAGGGGTAGTTTTATGCAGATATATTATCTTCTGATAAGTAGGTAATAAAATAATTCCTATAATGTACTATGGTTTATTATGCACTCATAATGCTACATTATTTTCATAATTACGATAATAATAATTTATTCATTTTGTGTGAGAATTTTGTTTTACGTTCATACATGACAATCTTGAGAGTGCGTTTTGACACACAAATAAATAAGTCAGGGATCATTGGTTTTTGTTATTAACTACGTACGAAATAACAGTATTTTCTGATATCTTGCATAGGTTATTATTAAAGGAAGGAGCTGATATTATCTACTAGAACATTTTCTTATACATCTTAGTCCACAATATAATCATTTTGCCAGCAATAAAGAAACTGGCCACCAAGAATTATGCGTAATAATTTTTTTATCTGCTGGCTGGTCATTTACATCCAAAATTCGAATATTTAAATTTTATTTTGAACGCAGAACTGCTGCTCTCTCCAATCGTATTTTGTTTTCTTGCAGCTATGTTTTGTTCGATTTTCAAATACCGTAGCAATCATTGTTTGGCATGTTTTTGTGAGGTATTATAGCGCACATTAGTTAGAGTATAATATTTATACCGGTGTTTTTGTTTAAATATTATAGTAGTAAATATTTTCTTCAATGTTAAGTGTTATCCTGCAACACACATGGAAGAAAATTACAAGTAGGTAAGTACAAGTGTCATTAAACCATGGAGCAAACTTGAGATCCACAACTCAATCCGTCTCAAACGACTTTAGTTGTGAAGTTTTATGGGCAATTATTAAAACATGACGCCTTCTCATATAACGGCTCATTTCTCTAAGACATACGGTTATGAGTTTATTATGTGATTTGTTCGAGCTACGTGTGAATTATTGTAATGTTCAATGGAATTGATGGCATGTTTGAGTCAAGTTGAATTAGGGCGTTTACTAAGTTCTTCGACTGTGTGGCGCAGTGGAAGTGTGACTGCTTGCGGCACAAAGGTTCCAGGTTCAATTCCTGGTGGGACACTCATAAAGAAGATATAATAACTTTGCTTCCAGTTTCATAAGAACATAGTAGGCTGAACCACCTGATTGTACGTAAAAAAAATGGGTCTGTGCTTTTGAGGGCAATTACTTATTAAGTTATTACTTACTGATGATAACATAGACGGTGGTCGTTAAACAACCAAATCAGAGAACTACTAGTAGCAGTAGGTGGTGGAAAAACCAAGACACCACGGTTCATCGGGTCGTTTGTCGACCCGGTGTTCCGTACAAAAAAAGAAGAAGTTAGTTCCTAAGAAGGTATGAATGCCAATAAAAAGTAACCTTATAAATTTATTTCTATAAAATGTTTTTTGCTAAAAAAATACAGCTGCAATAACTGGTCTTGGTTTAGTTATGACCTAAAGACAATTACTACTTAGTTTATTTCAGATGAACATTCTGCCTTTATGAATGTATTCGACATCGCTTTCATAAGACTACAACTGCGGTAAGTAACAACATTACCAACTACTTATCTAATTACTTTAAAAACCAAATTTTGTATTTTTGTTAAAAAAATTACAAATTGATTTAATGATGAACAAAAATCCTTCGTTTTTATCTATCAAACAATAAGTCACTCAACGACCAGCAATTTTTATGATCTTACTTACCTACTTTATTCAAAATTATTAATTACTTGAGGTATACTTGCTAAGTAGGTGCGTAATGTAACAAAACGAAGTAACAGTAAGTAATTAGCCTGACTTGCAATATGAATGTATATACTTTTAAAAAACAGGGTGTGTTCTAGACATGACACTAAAACTTGAAACGCCAGAACATCTCAATGTTTACCAAGAGAACAGGAGGTGCGCATGCTATCCGAAATGCTGGTAGGCTAGCTACAGTACGGCGTTGCACGGCTCTGGCTACTAAAAACCCCCGTGTCATTGGGCCCACTCTGTATGAGTACCTTCCACCAGACTTGAAAGCTGAAACCAATGACGAAACGTTTTGTCGCCGACTGAAAAACCTTTTGTTGGATGGTGAATTTTATTCTATTGACGAATTTAAAAATAACTCTTGGTAATTTATTTGTTTTTTGTTGTTTGTTGTCTGACATTTTGTGTCATTACTTTGTAATTTATCATCTTTTCTTGCCATTGAATTTGTTTTATTTTATATTTTATTGTATAAGATAACATGCATTTTATGCGACGCAAACGCACGCCCATGTCACAGCTGATGAACTATTTAAGATTGTTAAAAGCATGAAACGCGGCAAATCTCCCGGCCATGACGGCCTCAGCGTGGAGCACGTTTTACATGGTGGATTGCTACTGTATGAAAAACTTAGTTTTCTTTTTAATGCATGTGTGGATCATGGATGTTTACCGGATAAGTTGATGAAAACAATTGTAGTTCCTATTTTAAAGAATAGAACGGGTGACGTGTCTAGCCTGGCTAATTACCGTCCTATATCTTTGGCGACTATTGTATCTAAAATATTCGAGCGAATCCTAAATGAGCAACTTAATGAGGTCAATATTCCATTGAACTGTGGCCAGTTTGGCTTTAGAAAAGGTCTATCTACAGACTTAGCCATATTTTCTCTTAAAAATACTGTTAAATACTACGTCACTAGAAATACTTCTATCTATGCGTGCTTTTTGGACCTAAGCCGCGCCTTTGATACAATAAATTATGATATACTTTGGCATAAACTTAGACACACGGGAGTGCCTGAGAAAGTCACAAACTTGTTACAGTACTGGTACACAAAGCAAGAAAACCAAGTTAGATGGGGTCAGTCACTCTCCGAGTCATACAAGCTGGATTGCGGGGTAAGGCAGGGCGGGTTAAGCTCGCCTGTCCTGTTTAACTTATACGTAAATGGTCTTCTGGAGGAGCTCAGCGACACCAGGGTCGGCTGCCATGTTGGAGGCATCTGTGCCAACAACCTGAGTTATGCGGACGACATGGTGCTGCTGGCTCCTTCAGCAGACGGCCTCCGGCAACTGTTAAATATTTGTGAAAGGTATGCGTGTGCACACGGCCTTAAATACAATGTAACAAAAACGGAAGTAATGATATTTAAGGCGGGGCGTGGTCCAAGTTCTGTTCCCATGATATCATTGTGCGGTAGTCCTTTGGCTGTAGTAAATAAATTTAAATATTTAGGACATATTATTACTGACTCATTAAAGGATGACGAAGACCTAGAAAGACAAAGACGTGCACTTGCGATGCGCGCCAACATGCTAGCTAGGCGGTTTGCACACTGCTCCAAACAGGCGAAGATCACATTGTTCACGGCCTACTGTCAGTCGTTCTATACCAGCCAACTATGGTACAACTACACGAAGGGTGTTTTTAACACTCTACGTGTTCAGTACAATAACGCCCTAAGGGCAATACTGGGACTACCGTGGCGGTGTAGTGCGACTGGCATGTTTGCTGAGAACAACGTGATTGATGTATTTGTTCTACTGAATAGACTGAAACTATCTTTTCATAAAAGGCTCTCTGCTTCAAAAAATTGTATTGTTCAATCGTTGTATAAAACATGTTATTTAAATGATCATACTATGAATCGTATGTATGTAATGTAATAATGCTTGTATACTTCTCATACTGTAGGTACATTGTACATTGTTGCTTAATTAATTTATTTATTACCATAATTGATGTATTATATTTGACAAGTTGCATTGTGACTATTTATATTGGACTTGTGCCTGAAATAAACGTATTTTAATTTTAATTTATTTTAATTTTTAATTTTAATTTATTATTACTAGACGATCATTTTTGCATTATAATTATGAACCGGACACTTATTACTCTGGGTAATTTATTTGTTTTTTGTTGTTTGTTGTCTGACATTTTGTGTCATTACTTTGTAATTTATCATCTTTTCTTGACATTGAATTTTTTTTATTTTATATTTTATTGTATAAGATAACATGCATTTTATTATTACTAGACGATCATTTTTGCATTATAATTATGAACCGGACACTTATTGTTATAAATAATGACATTTGTAATCTATTGATGTAAAAATGAAATAAATGAATCTGAATCTGAATCTATTCAAATAGTAACAATACAACATTGTCTTTCGCTTAACATACGCTCAAAAACGAAGCAACGACAAAATTTGTTTCATGATTTCCCTAGAGAGAGCATTGATGCTTGTGTAAAATATTGAAACTGAGTTTTGGGAAAAATTCAGTCTATTACAATAAACGTTATAAATCTCTTAGCCTTGACGTTGTTTTAGCCTTAGGACCGATATTTTTCTACTGTCTTTTTGTACTGTTCGCCTTTCACGCCAGGTCTGACAATCATTTGAGGGTCATTTGGAAAATTGTGTATTCCTATAGGAACAGGTTGAATACCAAATTTTAAAACTCTTTCCGTGTTATGAATACAATTTTTGAAAACTTGCCAAGTTTTTCAAACGCGTTCGGGATTTGAACCTGCGACTTTCGTTATTACTAGTGAAGACGCCTCTTCCAAATTCCGCCCGCGCTTGAAAAATTTTGCATTTTGCAAAATAGGTACGGGTTCTGGTGGTGATACCTCCTAAAATTGCAATACACACACCCTCGAATCCTTTCGTCGCCTCTTACGACACCCACGGGAAAGAAACGGAGTGATGCTATTCTAAGCCGGCATCACACGGGTTTCTTGTACTGTTTTCTGTTTTTAATTATCTTAAATAAATAAAATTGAATCTTTAAATAAATAAATAAAATAAATATCCTGGACAATACACACAGCTCCATCTATAGAACTAAACTAAGCAAAGCTTGTATTATGGGAACAAAGTAGTAGATATCAATACTTGAATACCTTTTTTTCTTAATAAATACATACATATAATACATAACTGACTAAATACAAATATTTTAAAATTGACTATAAAACTATTTATACACACTCGTCTCAAAATGTTCGAATTATGAATTCGAAAACAGTTGCATAAAGACCTACTTTATGCATTCTGCCTATAGAAATTACTGTTTTTTAGAAATTACAGAAGCGTAATGACTTAATGATGAGGGTCTTACTTCGATTAAGTTGAGAATTGAAACGAAGTTTTTTTTGCCAATACTCATATCGCCATCTTCCTCCGCACCTGTCAGTTGTTGTTGTACGGTAATTGTTCGGTTGTTGTTTAGTTGTATTATTAGATTGTTGTTCAGTGTACCGATGTTGTTCAGTTGTTGTACCGATGTGGTTCAGTTGTTGTTCAGATGTTGTTCGAATGTTGTTCAGTTGTTGTTCAGATGTTGTTCAGATGTTGTACAGTTGCGGTTTCGATGTTATTCCGATGTTGTTCAAATGTTGTTCAGTTGTTGTTCAGATGTTGTTCAGTTGCTGTTCAGTTGTTTTAGATGTTGTTCAGTAGTTTAGTTAAGTTATTGTTAAGACTCCACATCTGAACAACTGCCAAAGTATAGAATTTTCATATAAACATTTCAAGCCATATTACGTTCTCGTATTGAATTTAACCTTGTATCGGGCCTTGCAATTGCTGGTGCAGACGTTTGGAAAAGTGTGAAACTGTTTTTTTTAAAGAGTGTAGATAAAATAGTGTATGCAACTGTTATAGTTAGGTATTAGAATGCTCGTGTCAAACTATTATCACACTCGGCTACGCCTCGTGTGATAAACAGACACTCGCATTCTAATGACCCCCATTATACGACAGTTGCATAAACTACTATTGTGTTGTGGCGATTGAACGCACTACCCTCGGCGCACCCATTGAGCCAGTAGTTTTTTTTGTTGTCTATTATTCGTATTTATTTTACCTTATAACAATAATTATGGTTCGTTCCGTTTCAAAATATTTTTAAAGGTCCATTTAGTTATTTTAAAAATAGCGTTAAAAATTGTAGGATATCATTAAAATTCTTATAAAAAGTAATATTTGTATTTTCTATACGTTGCGTCAGTCAACACCATTTACTACAAAACCTTTTCAACTACAAAGTTTTTTTTCATGTTCTATCACGTGCTCTACGCGTGAATATTCGTGCACTCTATATTGAAAACAGTTTTCTTTCAATTCTGGGAGTGAAGCGTTAACCGGAAAGTTTTTACGCCGAATATACAGTGGATCGGGCATAAGCAAAACCGTTGTGAATGGAAAATTTGTTCGAGCAACACATATTTTTTTTAATGACGCATGAGACGCATTTCAACATAAGTTGTTTGTGTGAATTGAAATTGGACTGTGTACTGTAACGTGAATCGGTCGGTCTAGATTTTTAGAAATTCGGTAGATAAGTTACATAAATTATTATGTCATCATATTCATCATTCAAATTTAAGTATCATATCATATACAGTGTTATTTTTTATTCAGCACGGGAATTTCACAGGGTGATTCTACTCATGATTCTGAACAACTTTTAATGTAGGGTCACCTGCGAAATCGCGTAAAAAACAGCTGCTGAAAAATTCATACCTACTCGAACAAAATGTATGGAACAACTAGATTTCTTTCCGCGATTTCGCAGGTGATTCCAAAATAAAAGTTGTTCAGAATCATGAGTAAAATCACCCTATAAATTTCCGGACTGAATAAAAAATAACTCTGTATAGGTAGTTTTATATTTTTCTGTTATTGATTTTGATTGTTTAAAGTTTTGATACTGTTCCAATAGTAAAGAATAAAAAGTATATTTTCGTTTTAATGTTTATCTTTTTTTTAACCTCCTAACATAAAATAAGAAAAAAAACAGATATTTTATAAGTAGGTTATGTATAACCCGTGTAATATGGTAAATACAACAAACAATAGCCTTTGTAAAGAGCCTTTGATCACTCAACAATACTCTCGATAAAAGCGATACGTTTTGTATAAAATTCCTTGATAAAACTCTTTTGACTGCCATTGCCACAGAAATTCCCTTACAGTAGGAATTGTTTGCCCCGATTAAATTGTATTTATAAAGTACGATAAAAATGTATTGTTGATAGATTTACTTTCAAGGCACAAATTTACAGGATCTTATGATAAGATAAAGTAGCGGAACTGTTTTTTCAATTTCATTTTTATAACAAATTTATGTGTCATCCTATTTGGTGGTAATGCCATACTCAACACCTCTATCAAAGAAGTTATATTATAATTTTATTAATACAATAATTGCAGTCATGCCGCACTTTACCTTTTTGTAATTCACATACATACATACATACATATATCACGCCTTTATCCCTTGCGGGGTAGGCAGAGCGTAAACGACCGAAAAAACGGCCACTTACGCCACGTCTGACAAACGTTTGAGGGTCATTCGGAAAATTGTGTATCGCCATAGTGACAGGTTGTCAGCCCATCGCCTAAAATTGCTATACACACCCTCAAGTCCCTTCGTCGCCTCTTACGACTCCCACGGGTAAGAAATGGAGTGATGCTATTCTAAGCCGGCATCACACGGAAAGCCGGCATCACACGGAAAATTTTGTAATTCCATCCTAATAAATTCATTTTGTAATAGGCGCTTGTTTTGGAAAATATTCAATATTTATTACTTAATAACGATAAGTTGGAGAAGGATGGAAAAGATCAGTTGGACAGAGAAGAAGACAAACGTAAAAGTGCTGGCACTGGTAGCGGAAGAGCGTTGTCTTCTGAAGACCATAGAAAACAGGAGAGGGAAGATGATTGGCCACTTGCTACGACACGACAGCTTCATTAAGAACATTATTGAAGGGAAGGTGGAAGGAAAGAGAGGCAGAGGTAGACCTAGACGCACTTACTTTACCCAGATAAAGGAAAAAGTCAATGTCGTGTCGTATCAAGAGGTCAAGTCACTGGCGGAGAGGAGAGGAGATTGGAAGTTACTCCACCGACAAGAGTTTGACTCTTAAATTTGAAGAAGAATAACGATAACAGATGTTTGTCTTAGTGAATCATTTAGTAAATTGTATGAGCTTCCAAGTTGCCTTTATATGTTTTTTTGAAGTTAAGAGCAAATAACTTTAAACAAAAAGTTTTAAGCCATTCACGAGTGGTAACTTTAAGGGTCTAATATATGAATAACACAATGGTTCAAGGGTGATTGTCTCCAAGCACCCTTTTGATCGGGGACAATCTGGAATAAAAAACGGTTTGTCCCTTCCATCTATGTCGTCAATAATCACTTATAAACTGAGTTAATACTATCCTATATTAAATAAAGCAAAATTAATTTTATTTCATTTCCTTATCCTCAGCAAGAGATCATCATTATGAACCACCCATCCGATAGATTTCTAATCAAACAATGTTTACTAAGACCTTTCTGACCTGACCCGTCCCGGATGTTGTCATAGGACGAAAGACAAACAATCCCAAAACAGGGTATATTTTAATCTATAAAAAAATTATCTAAGGGAAAACCGTTGAACCGTAGCAAAAGAGGTAAGTCAGGTAAGGTGAAGGTAAGTGCCTACTTAATTATTATTGTCAATATTATATAGAGAAGTCCTATTTCTTTTGTCCTATTTTTTTTAAACTGGAGTCTTCGGGCTATAAAACCTACATCTGACTGATTGGTGGCGAGCAAGAGTTCACCCGGAGAAGTTTATGTGGTTGTTTAAACAACTGGGCTTATGAGTAGTTCTGGGAAGAACAGATCAGACTAAATCTACCCGGCACGTGCCTATAGTTCCCAAAATGGGGAACAAATGAGGGACCTCTGCGTCGGTTGTTTAAAGAACTTGGGTGTGATCTATTGGCAATGGCTGCAGCAGCGCTCACTGTGATATCGTCATCATCATCCGAAGGGACGTGTCTGGGACGGCGTTGAGGACACGAGGTTGGATAGGAGAAGTAGTGGGGAGCGCTATCAAAGAAGCGACGTGACGCTTCCTTTATATTTGCATTACTGGTAGGGAGTCCTAAGTCGATATGAAAGTTGGCGTTCCACATGTACCAGAGCGCCCCGGTAGCCATGCGCATGAAACGGTTTTGGATGTAAACCGGAAGTGTGAGCAAAAGTAGGTTATGATAGGCCTGACGCAGGTAATGTAAATTCTTACTTTATTTGCGAATTTTCATGATGTGGCTACGAAACAAAAGAAACTTGTGTTGTTTTGGTGTTGACGATGACTACAAGATATTTGGTCTCTTCAACCCAGATAAGAAGTCACATCTTTTATCTCTGTCGGGTGAAATAGAAATACGTTGGTACTTTAGTGAATTTCATGTGTTTCTGCGAACTTGTCTAATTTAATTGATTTTGTATTGTGACTTACGTAGTAATTCCACGTAAACCCTACACTTCAGAAGTAGGAAAAATCCAAACTACCATAAGAATATCTGTTATAGTTATTTCCTGTGATAAATATTTTGAGGGCTATTTCAGAAATCAGGGAAGTATAACTATAAAGGTTGCCAGCCAATCGCTTAAAGTTAAATCATAATCGACGTCGAGTATTTAAGTTGCTTGTATTTATATAAAAATAACGTAAATAAATGAAATTGAAAAATTATAGCGTCGGCCGAGGATTGAACCCGGGACGTGTGGAAACTTTAATAAATTTCAAAGTGGGTAGAGATTACAGTTGACCACACAAGTGTTTATTGTTCTCACGCACGTAGCACTACTAAATCACCCTTTTCCGTCACGCGTTTCCTTTGTTCTCTATTGTACAACATTTCTTAAAGTAAAACAGAAGTAAGAAAGCTAAAAATCCAGAGTTGAGATGAGATTTGAAGTTTTTTTTTAGAACGGTTTATAATGGTTATATATACTTGAGTAGAAAATATGCTTCGTATTTGGGTCGTAGGAAAAAAAAAATAATAATAAATATTTAACGGAATTTTTCTACATTTTTTTCATAATTACGTTCGCTTCGGATAATAAAACAGATTTCTTGGATTTCCAAACATAAAGATACATTTTTTTCTTAAATTCATTAATAACTTTTGTTGATCAGATATTAAAAAAATATATTTAAAGCAGCTTTGACTTTTAAAAAAGAGAAAAAACTCTGGTTAAGGCTGGTAAATAATAATACAGTCCTTAAAGAGAAGAAGAGAAGAGAGAGTCCGCGAAATTAGCACCACATCACCAAAAATCATAAATATCTCTTTCTGAAGTTATTTCAAAGCAAAATTGAAAATTTAAAAACGTTTTAAATTTAAGTTTATTTGTTATGATCAACTTATGGATGAAAGTGCCAAAAATTGAATTAATTGTTATAATTAAAATTACTAACCGTGAATATTTCATCAAGTTTGTAGCGTCTAATTGAACTTTCGGAAAATACCAGAAACTTTTTGATGTACTGTTTCCATGAAGAGACATGTTTTTCGTTAAAAAGGTAGTTCTGAGGTAAATATGGTGGCCCAGTTGATGGACGAAAAAAACAAATATTAATTTCAGAAAGAAATACTGACCTATTTAATTTCACTAACCCAATACCCCTAAATATTTGCGTGAGCGCTTTTATTTCCCATGTCCCCCGGACCAACCATGTCGCCCGATGTTAGAACTGTTCTGGCTATACCTCACCATCGCATTGACTTCTACTCATAATCCTTCACTGTGCATGCGATCAGGTTATGAAATACACTACCATACACTGTTCGTGACAGCCCTTCTATCGCTGTCTTTAAGAAAAGAGTAAAAGAATACTATCTTTCACTATCGTAAATCGCAAAACTATGAAAGTGTTTGCAGGTCATCATATCATATCTTGTGGTATAATTATGATATAAAGTGTATTTAGGTATATTTTATCTATTCGTGTGTAGGTTTATTTTATCATATTATTATATTGTACACGCACGCCTGATCCATCTGTCTTAAAATGTCTCAATCTACGTTGGTCAACTGGAATACATTTCTACGTAGAAATAAGTTGTCCCGTTGTGTCGTCATTCTTTGTATGTGTGTCTTTTAATTTTTTTGTGTACAATAATTGGTAAATTAAATAGATAAATAAAATGTCTTCGTAGCTCCTAGTGATCCGTCTTACAAGGGTGAAAGTGCAGATAATGTTCGCTCATTGTGTTTTAGCTCTCGGCATATTTATGGTTGTTCAGGGCGTAAATAACACCGTGTTATGGAAAGTTTAATAGCTCTCGTGGCGAGGGACTTGCTAAAAGGAACGCAATATTGCGTTATCATCGCGTTTATTCATGGTAAAGCGTGTTTTAAATTAATTCATTTTGTTTCTACAAAGACAACTCGAGTGGTAAAGATTTTGGTTTTCATGGGAATAAGCAATTGATGTGTCGTTTGATACTAGCTTTGGAAAGAATCCTTCCATGTTTAGCCCAGTATGGCAAGCTTTTTTTTCGTAAAAATATTTAAGTCGTAATTTATCTGGGTTATAGATAAAAGGCCATTGGCCGAACCCAATTTACATACTTACATACCCATCAGCCTATAGCAGTCCACTGCTGGACGTAGGCCTCCCTCAGGGTACGCCATAGGGCACGATTTCCCGTTTTCGCCATCCAGTCGCTATCAGCCGCCTTCTTTAGTCCACCTGGCCAGAAGTCGTCCAACGCTACGCTTGACGAGGCGTGGCCTCCAATCGAGAACCCGTTTACTTCACCGTACGTCGGTTCTACGACAAATGTGCCCAGCCCACTGCCACTTCAGTTTGCTACACTTCCAGACTACGTCTCTCAGTCCTCTCCTATGAACCCCATTTAATTTTAATTTAAATTTAACTGAAAAGTTGTCACCATATCCGTATTTGCCGTGTGATGCCGGCTTAGAATAGCATCACCCCATTTCATACCTATGGGTGTCGTAAGAGGCGACTAAGGGACTCGAGGGTGTGTATTGCAATTTTAGGCGACGGGCTGGCAACCTGTCACTATAGTGATACACAATTATCTGATTGACCCTCCAATTTTTGTCAGACGTGGTGTTAATATCCGTTGAACGGCCGTTAACGCACTGCCTACCCCTTAAGGGATATAAGCGTGATTTATGTGTATGTATGTGTATATCAAAACATAAGTAACCAATTTCTGAAATGGCCTTCAAAACATAAGTTGGACTTGGCGATAAGAACAAAATGTAAAACAGGCGTGATGTGTAGTTGCATGTAGTTCAGGTAAGTTTATTTACCTATGTTTACGCCCTTTGTTTTCATTTTATTTACCAGTAATTAAAGAGTTCATTGCATGTATTACAGTATCGCTGCACTTCTAGGTTACATTAGTTACCAATATCGAATCACTAGATAAGCGAGATCCTGCCCTGAGGCTTCTAAGCTTCGTTTGCTATACCACAGAATGTGATCAGCAGAGCGGAACAGCATTGCAAAGAGCTAAATCTGGCCAGTCGGACAAAGGAACAACGAACCAAACCGCAGCTTTGAAAATTCAGGATTTCTGTGTATGGTATACGATAACTGCACACATCCAGTTAAAAGTTTTTGCACATTTATAAGAATAAAATTACTGCGCTGTGTGATGCCGGCTTAGAATAGCACCACCCCATTTCTTTCCCGTGGGAGTCGTAAGAGGCGACTAAGGGACTTGAGAATGTCTGTTTTTGCGGCCGTTTGCGCTCTGCCTACCCCACAAGGGATAATAGGCGTGATATGTGTATGTATGTATGAAAATTACTGCGCTTCTTCAACTTGACTTTCTTACAAACTTATATATTAAAAAGTATTTTATTATTCTCTGCAAATTTTTATTTTATTTTATTATCTTCGGAAAACTTACAGCCTAAAATATAATGTTATGAGAATTATATAAAATCACATGTCAAATTAAAACTAGAAACTAACTAAAACTAAATTTACATGTCTATTGTCAAAACAACCCTCTCTCAGTCAAACAGACCTCCCTGCAACGCGTCCCTTCCGAAAGTGCCCAGAATGCTTGCGGCATTTCCGCGCTGGATGGCGAGAGCTATATGTTGGGCCAGAAAACTGCCAGCCCGCGGGTCGCCACCACTTCGCCTCAACCGTTGGGATACTTCACGGACAAAAGCCTTAGCCTCCGAGCCCCACGTGCCGGACGTCTCGACGGCAAACGGCAGGAAGTCATATGCCGATTCGAAATTAGCATATTTAGTATGCTTCAAACCGGCAGCCGTTTCGGCGGCAGAACTAGCAGATTTTTGTGTGCCTCTTATGTGTGAAATTGCAAAGGTGCTTACGCACGTGGCATCCCATAAGAGGCACCTGCCTTTCTGCCACGGGATCAACGTCAATCCGTCCGGACGTTTACCGTCAGTACGACAGAGTCCAGGCGGCTCCAAAACACATGGCACCCCTGTAGACACTATGGCTCTGCGAATGATCTCATTGAGAGCATGATGGCGCGAAATTCTCCCCGCACTGCGGACACAGGCCAGGCCGTGGTGGCCGGTAGAATCCACCAAGCTCCCACAGACGCATACGTGTGGTTCGCAGACGGCGCAACCCAGCCTCAATGCCGCCGCCACTCTAAGCGAGTCATTGTCCAACAAGGTGCCTATGTGTGGTGAAGGTAGGGCCTGGAGCCACGCTCCCGATTCTGGCTGCGAGGCCGCGCGCAGTCGCGCTTCGTTCGCACCTACAGCCCCCCCAATAAGTCCATAAAGAAGCCTCTTGCACAAAATGTCATCCCATTGCCTTTGCCGAGTAGGGTCTTCCGGGCGGTCGCTGCTTGGGCAAAGTGCTGACCAAGCCACTAACGCCTCCGACGCATAAGGTATACAGAGCTCGCTACCATTAGAAGGTAAAATACGAGCAACCAGCTCTGTCACCCCAAACGAGGAGGCGAGAAAAGCAGATGGGCTTGACTCTCGCATGCGACGCACACCCAGACCTCCGTGTCGAATAGGCAAGCTCGCCTGGGTCCATTGTGTGTCATCGAGTTGGATGTTAAGTATTCCCTCGAGCGCGTGTTTTAGAGTTTCATCAAAACTCGCGACTTCTCGAGGGAACAACCATGTGGGAGCAGTCCTGATTGTATAGGTAATTTTTGGCATCGAGAAACAGCTCCTCAGAAGAATCAATGACACATGAGCCGACAGATGCTCGAGATGCTTAGCAAGAGAGGACAAAGCACTTGTTTTTGTCTGTAGATTGGCGCTTACTGCTTCCGCAAAAATTGGAGCGCCAAGCAAATACAAGTCCGCTTTGGCCATAATCATTAAAAAGTTGATGTATTTATGTTCTTTATTCTTTCACGCTGAAATGGTATGACGGGGTTAAATAAAATTAAGTAGAATCATATTGTATGAATGTTTTTTGTAGAAAATCACTTCGAATGTCATATAGGTAGGTTTAAAGTATGCTAGGAAAAGCTATTGGTGGTTCGGTTGTCGTTCTAACGCGCCGTAACGCATGCGTCTGTCAGACAAAAGGAAATTGCGAGTTACGATCTTATTCCCATACAAATTCTACGCCTACCATGCGTGCGCGTAAAAGTTGCGGGTTACTAAGCGCAGCCATGTGAATAAGTAGCAAAGTCATAAACTTTTTTGATTCGAAATTGATGATTTTGAGAAACAATGGTGTAAATGAAATAATAATAACAAAATACATATGAAAATTGAGAAAACTAAGTTCAAAATTATAAGATACTTTTTTTGAAAATATATGAGTTCACTTTCCCATGTACTCTTTCCCCACAAACTCAATTTTTAACCTAACATTACCTAGATCTCAATATCAAAACAAGTTCAAGACCTTTTTTGTCTAATATAAAATCTAAATGATTTAAATATCATTTACCAGTTTTTTTTTTTTAATAAAAAATAACCATGACGGTACACCATGTGGTTTAATCGATAGTTGAAACAAAGTGGTCACTCCATCGCCAAAAAGTTGCCGCTGCATCCTGTTTACGAGATAATAAGCCATGCGCTCACTTATCCACTGCGTTCGGTTACCCTGAATAACTTTACAAAATTATTGTAAGATCGCTATTTCATTTAAACCATAAGAAACCTCAAAACCAGAGCTTCACGTCGCTTACAAACCTGTATTTTCCCGTTTATTTCTTACTTCGTGGCACTGCCACTTTACGTAGATAAAATAAAGTCACCTAAGTAATAAACGTGAGCTTCCCAAGTTAATTAAAGCCGCGTGTCACCCGTGCAAACGAGCTAAATTAAAATATATAGTCTGTGGAGCCATTCCATGGCTCGGCATGGCTTCGCGTCCTATAGAAGTATGGAGATTAATGTTATTAAGAATTTTTGGGATTGGTGCGTCGATTAGAAAAAAAAAACAATAAATATAAATAAAAATAAAAATAAGGCCTCGAGAGATACCATGTGTATTGCAATTTTAGACGTCGGACTGACAACCTGTCTCTATGGTGATACACAAATATCCGAATGACCCTCAAATGATTGTATTTTTTGGACGCAAGGGCGTAGGCCCTGAAATAATATTCTAGTCACGAAAACAATTTTTGACACTAGTTCCACTATTATTTTAATGCTTTTGAAGCGACCGTTTTCGTTATCTCATCGTCAGGCATGAAGTTCCATCAAGAAATCACATCACAAAGCGTGAATCCTAAAATATACACAATCGAGAAAACTTTAGATAGATAAACGTAGAAATACAACGGTCACACACATTTCTGGTTAAGTGCCTGGTTCCAAATTGATTAGCTAACTGCCAAAGCTGTGATAAAAATATCATAATTATGTTATTAAAAAGTTCATAAACCGTCTTATATGTAACGCTATAAATCCGATATTTTAAGAGCGTTTATGCACCAGAATCACGCTGGAGTCAAAATGTATGATTTTCGATTGCCGAAAAAAAGATATATGTTCCGTTTCTGGGAAAGTTATTAACGTCATCTTATTTGAAGATTCACTATCTAAAGATATTGTAACACAAAAAATAAAATATGAAAACAGTTTTCACTATACAACTGTTTTTTTACAGGCTATTTTTTAAACTAGCAGTCGAAGGTCTACGCAGATGCAAGATATTAGGAAAATTACTGACGCGAAACTTATAAAAACATTATTTTACAAAAATCTATTAAATTTGTAAGGTATTTTGTTGAAAAAAATTACGGATTATATTCATTTTCATTCAAGAAAAGAACAATCAAAAGAGCCATTTTTGATCATTTTAGCGTGATTTTAATCGCGTTTATTTTGGATCAAATCTGGGATATTTAGTTTTTTCTTGGACTAAATATGTAAATTCATTCATGATCTTTAATGTTACGTATAAATATATTTTTCAAGTTGTATTTTTATTTTATTACAAATTATTTTATAACAGCTATATAATCGACTCGCGAGCACCCCAGCGCTCAGTACCGGCCGAGGCCTTTTCGAGGTAGGACGTGTGTCGCTTCCGTCACCCAAATCAGGTCCACGTGCCGCGTAAAATATTCAAAGTTTTTAGCGCGACTGAATCATTTTGGTACTTTTAAGTTTTTATTTCTGTACCATAAATAAAAATCTTTGGTGAGTATAAATGATGGAGTTATAACAACATTATAGAAGATTAAACGAAATAGGATTCTCTTATGTAATTCACACATACATACACATATCACGCCTATGATCCCTAGCGGGGTAGGCAGAGCATAAACCGCTGCACAAAACTGACATTTACGCCAAGTCTGACACATTTGAGGGTCATTTGGAAAATTGTGTATCGCCATAGTGACAGGTTGTCAGCCCATCGAATAAAATTGCAATACACACCCTCGAGTCCCTAAGTCGCCTCTTACGACTCCCACGGGCAAGAAATGGGGTGTTGCTATTCTAAGCCGGCATCACACGACACGCATGTAATGTTTTCATATATTTTTTTTTAAGGTATGGGTAGCAAAAAGCGCCCCTATGTGGGTACTAAAAAGAGAAAAAATACCGATAATATAGCCAAAGCGAGGGAATGTAAAAGGTAAGTGATATTTTTTAAAATTTCATATTGTTTTATAATGAGATATTTTTTTTACTTCAAATAATATCTTATTGTTGTTTTAGGCAGAAAAATAAAGTTCAAACTCAAAGCCAGGATGTCAATAAGGATACTCTTGTAAGTTTGATATTTTTACTTTCCATTTTAGTTGGACGACGACGAACTTTTTGGCATAGTGGCTAGTATATCTGCTTTCTGCGCCGAGGTCCCGGTTTCAATTGCCGGTGGTGGATAAAAGTTGATATTTGTTAATTTATCACCTTGTGTATTTTCCCTAGTCTGGTTAGGACATTGCGAGCATTTGACGACCGGTATGGTGCAGTGGCTAATGTATCTGCTTTCTGCCCCGAGGTCCCGGCGACTAAGGGACACGAGGGTTTCATGTGTTTTACAAGTATAGGCGACAGGCTGACAACCCGTCACTATAGTAGTAATACATAGTTGTTCCAAAACGGCCTTCAAATATTTGTCAGACGTGGCAATAACGATCGTCAAAAATTGTATACCTAACACGGGAAGTGTTTTAAAATTTGGTACTCAATTTATCGCTGGTTTTCATCGCTTAGACTACATTCAATCTGTAAAGATAGAATTAGTCGCCGGTTATTAGTTGCAAAACTAACCCGGTAGATGGAGCCATGCCAAGCGTTACTGGCACTAAAATACACTTGCAAAATTGGCGGGCAAGAAATGAGCTGCGGTAGCCCAGATGGAAGAGGCGTCGCCACTAGTAATGCGAAAGTCGCAGGTTCAAATCCTGCCCGCGCTTGAAAATTTTGCAAGTTTTCAAAAATTGTATACCTAACACGGGAAGTGTTTTAAAATTTGGTACTCAATAACGATCGTATTTTACGGCCGTTTACGCTCTGTCTACCCCGCAAGGGATAAAGGCGTGTATGTATGTAATAATAATATTTTTTATAATTTTCGTTATGACAGGTGCTTCACCAGATGGACTTATTGATGATGACGGCGTCGTTGAAATTAAATGCCCTAGTTCGGCATTTGGATTAGATGTGGATGAGGCTATCAACCAGAAGAAAATCAAATTTTGGAAGGCGGATGGATCTGTAAATAGATGCCATGACTGGTTTTATCAAATACAGGGACAGCTGCACATCACTAAAAAAAATGATTGCACTATTTGCTGTATGTACAGGCAAAGATGTAAAAATGAAGACTGAAAAAATAACTAGAGAGGATACATTTTGGAGTGAAATGGAACAACGATTAGTTAGTTTTTACGTCAAATGTTTTTTTTCGGAAATCGTCGATCCCCGCAAAGCCATTAAGAAATGATAGATATTAAACTATTATGGGAACCACGGAAGACCAGCGCTGAAGTGCTTTAAATAAGTGCTTAAGCATTATGCTGAGTGGTTACCCTTTTCAGTGTACCTAACCTAGTATGTAAGCATTGTATTACCTTTCATTGTAGCACTGAAATAAACAGTTTATATTCTATTCTATTTGATATCATTTTTTTTTAGTATATCCTGATACTTAATAATCTAATAAATCACTCATTCATTACTATAGACTGCAAAATTTTAAAATAACATATTCCATACTGACCAAAAGCTGGCACAAATATCAATTAGGTTCAAGCGGTACGGAGCAAACGCGCTCTAACGTAGACGTAAGTGTGCGTGCGAAAGTATATCTGTGTGTGTCAAATTTACCTAACGCGCGGTCCGCGTCTCGTGTATGAATGCTCTGAAACACTCTTAGCCTCGATAAAGCTTCAATGTGGACTTAGCACTTCATTTAACAATTGCTTATGGTGCAAGTTGAACCAATACTGCAAAGTTAAAAAAATATAAGTACATAAGAAAAAGAACTATTTAAAAAAAGGAATGAAAAAAAAACAGATCATGTAATTGTAAAGTTATTAAATTTGTCTGAGGTACCTTAAATAAATTTGTTCTACAAGAGAGTTATCTGATTGACCCTCAAACTATTGTCAGACGTGGTGTTAATATCCGTTTAACGGCCGTCAAAGCTCTGCTTGCCCCGTAAGGGATATAAGCGTGTTTTTTGTTTTTTTATTTGAAAAGTGCTAATTGTCGGTATGATTGGATGAATAGATCCTACATAGTCTACTATGCGAGTTCTATCTGTTATACGACAGATTCGTGGATTTAGTGAATTTGTGAGAAGATCAAAGGAATCAATAAGTGCTGGATTTGTTAATTCGGCTTTGGGTTGAATCGAAAACGCTTTTCGCAAAACTTTTTGGCTATTTTGCGTGGGGTTCTTTGATCCTCTTACATAGGTACCCAAATGCCCTACCAATCCGATCTATTCCGCCGGGTTATCGGAAATCGCAATGTCTCTTCACTTATAGTTCACGGATATCGGGTAACCGTCGCTAGTATACACCACCAGCAATTTCTCAGGATAAGCGTCTATCTGTCAATGCGACGTTGACAGATGACGCAATGTCTTGTTTTCGTAATAGTTTACTCTAAACTGGATAACACGTTATTGGCGTTGGTATGCATACACATGCATTATTTTGTTAAAGGCAGATGAGCCACGGATTAAAATAGCGACAGTTGTAGGTTCGAATCATGTCTACGGTATAAATATTGCAATTTCTTTAAAACTGTTTACATATACACATATTTCGCCTTTATCCCTTGCGGGATAGACAGAGCGTTAACAAAATACGGTTGCTATCGCCGGGTCTGACAAATATTTGAAGGACGTTTCAGAAAATCATGTATCATAACATAGTGACAGGTTGTCAACATTTCTTCTAAACCTGTATCACACATGAAACGCTCTCGGGTCTCTTAGTCGTCTTTTACGACACTCGCGGGGAATAAATGGGGTTATATAATTTTCCTTATTCTTCTTTAGTGTAGATGACAAAAGTTTCAATGTGCCTAAACCAGTGTTCATTTACGCGGACACTCTAATGTGGTGGCTTCGTAAAGGTTTACCAGCGAGCAGGTCCCAGGGCAAGCCGGGCAAGTCAGTAGGTGTACCGTATCTTGCGGTGCGGCACCACAGATACATATGCTATTCTAAGCCGGCATCACACGGCACCTTATACGTTTATTATAAAAATAATAATTATATAATACCTTATACTTTGAAGTTTATTTTTTTGACAATTATGTCCAAAAGCCCATGACATCTCAACAAAATTTATTCGACTTTATTTTCAAAGCCACTTAAGATAATCTCATAAGATTTCAACTTCCAAGTACCGTCCGTCACTAAAGTAGGTAGATTGAATGAAATCAAATTTTTGGTGCGTGAATATATATCTTAACAAACCTTTTAATTTTTCTATTGAATCTTTCATCCTCTTGTAAAATTTTATTCAATAGTCTAGTTGTCAAAAATAAGACCATGAATTTTACATAACCATATGAATGGAACATCAATTCTTTTGTTATGATTCTAACGTTCTCGCCTTATTCCTTCTGCGTGTGTGAATTCAATCCGATAGATGGATCTATCAACTTACACTTCAGCGACCTAAGTTTACACATCACATCCGTGTCTGTCGCCTGTTAGCCCTAGTATTTTACGATCAAAATACAGCACTCTACTTTTGAGAGTCTCGCAATGTTTTACTCGCGTGACATACTGGCAACATTTCACAAACATATAATTTTAAATTGAAAGAGAGTAAACACATCCATTCCGTTTTTGACCGCATCCATTCTATGAATTATTTATGCTCGAATGCATTGCTGCGATTGCATCTTGCTGTTGCTTGTATTTTTATGCAATAAAATGAAATGTGTTTTATAACAATATCTTTTTTATATTGAGAGTATTAGAAACTGGTATCACCGTTGTTAGTTAACTGTATTTTTTGTAACAAAACAAGGAACTCTTCCCGCTTTCGCCAACCTTACCAAGTATTTTCTTATTACCAAGAAATTGTGTAAATAAAACTTTATAAGAAATAAAAATATATGAAGAAGATGTTTTACTTCAATAAACTGGAGAAGAAAATTCTGTTATGAAACGGTTTTTTGTAGCGTGATCGTTAAATATTTATTCAATTTTACTGCTACGTTTTCATTTTTCACTTAGTTAAAAGGATAATATTAAAATTTCTAGTTCATCTAAGCATAATTCCTCGTCTTAGGTACCTTATACCTTTGCAAGGAAAAGCTTCCCTATTTCCTTTGGATAATTACTTGGATGACTGGCGAATCACGTGACGATGTGTATCTTTACTTTATTTTCCATTATGTGTTCACGCTTTAAGCTATGATTAATGACATTATTAATGAGATTAGCACGAGCAGATTACGTGGATGATAGCGTACTAGCATAGCAAAATAAACATTAAATATATTGGCAAAGCATAGGAAATGTCTTATGCTTTGCCAAGATATTTAATGTTTATGTTGCTTGTGACACATACAATGTGTGTATCCGATATTTGACACTAAAGAACTTATCTGATAATTGACTTAAGTAGGTAAATTATGAAAAAGGTTTCTTGAGAATATTTATGTCAAACTTTGCAAGGAATTAAGTGAAAAGGTAGGTAGGAATCGAACCCTCTATTTACTTCATTTTATAACAACCAAACTATGTCATTCCTTCTCTTATGTGGGTAAATTCTGACAAGTTTCTAACGGTTCAAGATAATTAATAACAACAGTTAATAACAACAGGTGTTACAGAGCAGACACGGGCGTGTGTTTTAGTTTAATGATGTTTCGGTTCGGTTTGAGCAAATATAAACTAGCTCGTTGATAAATTGCTTATAACAATGATTTATTAATGAATTCTGACATAACCACAACAAAGCAAACCATTACGTCTGAGAGACAGTCTTAGAGGACACATTTAATCAATGCTCGGCCAGTTTAATTAAAACGTTGAGTGGTCTGGTGACCGTCAACGTTCAGTAGACAAGAATAAGATAACACTCTATTTGCAGTACTTTAATAAATGATTGTTTTATGAGAAATGTTTTGCAATAATACAGAGATCAACCTAGTAAATAAGTTTTTTGTATGACGTGACATAATTATAGTTTGGCGGGCAGTGATTATGCTTTACGCAAACACCCCAACAAATGAGGTTTAGTAGTTTATAAGACTGTAATTTAATTATTTATTTATTCAATAAAACATTACATAGCAACAGGTTTAACCTTAAATCTATGTATGTAAATAAAACAATGAGATCATAATTGAGATCAATTTACAACTAAAATTATAACAAAATTAGAAAGTTAGAGGTATAATGGTTATAAGAATGCGAGTTTCTGTTTATCATTTTGTCTGCACCAGCGATTGCAAGCTCAAATACAAGGTCAAATTAATTCAATACGAGAACGTTATTTGAACAACAACCAAACAATAACCGAACAACAACCGTAAAACAACTTTTGAGAGATGCGGCGGAAGATGGCAATTTGAGTATTGGCAAAAAAATATTTCGTTTCATTTCTCAATTATATTAAAAAAGAGTGTCAACTCATTCCACTTCAGCGTTTGAGACGAAACTGTAAATTCTATAGGCAAATGTATAAAGCAGGTCTTGATACATCTGTTTTCAAGTTTATAATTCGAACATTATGAGACGAGTGTAAATATATATTTTATAGCCGTAACTACAATCTGAAAATATCTTACATAGAGTACGCGTTTTTCTGTAGCTTCCGAGATATTCAACCTTTTAAGTTGTACTAGAAAAAGTTAACTTATAGGCTGTTGTTCTTTTTTTTTGTTTTTGGAATATGGTGCTATGCGTAATTGTTTTTGTAGATTAATCTTCATGATTGCTGCCAGTCGTTTTTTTTCCATACAACTTTCAAAATAGAATTAATTGCGGAACACAAATACGTGAGTGAACAATCAAACAATAATATATATATTGACGTCGCTTTATGGTCCACCCTGTATTTATGCAAAGAGTACTGCTGAGAATAAACTTTCTCGTAATCATATACAAGCTAGCTTAGAGCAACACGATGCATGTTCGGTAAAATTAACAGATATAAACGGAAGGCTCTCAACTCTTAAAGCCTCAACCTAAGAATTAGTTTAATAGTCCTATGGTCAGTCCTAAAATACCCTAACCGTAAAAACAATTCAAGTTCTAAAGATTATTCTTAGCCACCAGCAAAGGAAACCAAAACCATTTCAAAAGTAAACTGAGAATGTAGCTGACGCGCACTCATCTACAGCAGGAGCTTCAAAACATACATGCAGAGATAGAAACACAAATATGTCTTGATTTTGATGATGATTGTAGCAAAAGTTTACTTGATGAGGGTTGAGTAAACTTCGTTAAATCAAGGCGCAATATGAAACATCGACAGAAACCTATCTTTGAGTAGGTACGGTAGTAAATGACATGATTACTGGGAATAATGACAACATGATTTGACATGACTACATGCTAACACTAAGACAAATTAGGGACTTCACTTCTCAGACCACTTCTCTTTTATACGTACCAAACGAACAAACTGAGTTTTTCCTCTCTGTCACCAATGACCGCGCCACCAGTGCTGAACAGACCTGACATTGCAAAGCGGCAAACAAACTTATTAGACTGATGTAATGACTGAGATGTAGCTGAGTAGGACTGGGCACGACAGGCCTTAGCTCTGAACCGACGCGGAATCAGCTACATGAAGGGCCTGACATAGTCCTACTTACCTAAGTGACCTAACTGAACTGACTCACGACCTGCCTGACCGGCTGAACAAAACCGCCGCCACGCCGTTCCGTATTTGGCGGCGTGATTGACGGTATTATGTGACTTGCGACCATTGCGACGACACACACAAAACGTATTTGAGATAACTTAATTGACTCAGACGTAACTGAGTAAGGCTTGGCCCGACGAGACAGAGATCTCACCTGACACGGGCTCAGTTACTTAACGGACAAAATCGACTACTGCTACGATAACGACTTACAACGACAATTCATAACTTATATGATAACTTATAAAGTCTTGACTGTTGTAGACTCAAAAAAGAGTTATGACCCCCAAATCTACATACAGGTTTACGTGAATAAGATAAAATACTTATGATAGCACTGCCAGTTTATTTCAGTAAGTTATTATAAAATGATTATTTTTTATGTATAACTCGATGTAAAGGACATACATTATCTAGGGAATATTTTAAGTGGTAAGCAGAATTTGTATTTTCGTGAACAAACAAATTTATTTGGAAAGCTATAATTGATATTTGGACATATCTTGGTCAGCAAATAGTTTGGACCAATCTGCAATTCATATCATTCTAAGTTTTTCTGAGTAGCAGTTAATATGTTATTTACCAGATATGGTGAATGTGGTGGATCATACAGGTGACGTCAAAAGAAACAATTTTGTTCACTTATGCTGCGGGGTATCCCTAAAACTTTAGTAATTGTAGTCATTGTAGAATCAATAACGTGTGTGGGCTGTGAATGTAATGTGGGTTTACTTTACCTTCAAATTTTAACTTACATATCAGGTTACTAACAAGCTTGAAAAACAAATATTATTGAGTAGATGTAGGTCAAGGTAGAGGTAGGTAGTCCTGCAGTTTTTTTTTGTTTTAGACGTGAAACCTATTTTTTAGAGTTTTATTTAACCAAGAAAAATAACAAAATTAACGATGGAACATAAAAAAAAGATATGTCAGACAAAAGGCATCACATAGCAGAAGCTTTAAAAGGGAGATCCGATTATTACCCGACATTATTATTTTTACAATAAGGTTACAAAATTTTCCCCTTTTTACTGTTAACCATTGCCGTTGGCCAAAAAGAACGATGATTGGTTATGTATCTATTTATTTAGTAATATCGATGTTCAGCGATACGTGAAGTTTGGCTACAGATCATATCAACTAACTGACCGGAAGACTAGTTATGACGGCTTTACGATCCTGTTTACGGTTTGGCTTGTCAACACTTTAATAGGTTATCCTAGCTTAGCAATATATCGTCTACTTTGTAGTTTTAGCGTTTTAGGGATCATAAATTCTGGTTTTTACTTTGTGTTGTCAACAGCAACTCGATTATTTTTTTTTATCTTATAAGACCAACTTAAATACCAAATTTCAAAACACTTCCCGTGTTAGGTATAAAATTTTTAGAAAACTTGCAAAATTTTCAAGCGCGGGCAGGATTTGAACCTGTTTACTAGTGGCGACGCCTCTTCCATCTGGGCTACCGCAGCTCACTCCTTTACGGCACGGCTTCATCTACCGGGTTAGTTTTGCAACTAATACCGTCGCCACAAGTAATGCGAAAGTCGCAGGTTCAAATCCTGCCCGCGCTTGAAAATTTTGTAAGTTTTCTAAAAAAATGACTAACTTAATAATCACTCAATACATATAATAATGGATTCCTAATTCTGATGGGGCTGAGACGGTATTGCAGTGCTTCGGGGATGCTAGCGGAAGCCGAAGTGTTTTACCACAGTTTTACGGCTATTATAAGGAAATGAACAGCATCCCTGATCAATCGCTTACGGAACAGCCTCCAACAGCCTCCTGAAGGGTGTCGCGGCGAGGCTGGACGTGGGCACAGTGCTGCATAACAGATGCAGCACTGGACGCGCGTGCACCTCGCCAAGGACACAAAAGTTACGTAGGTATTTTAAAATTTAATTTAGAATTTACATTTATTTTAATTTAATTCTGAAATATAGATAATTGTCCGAAAGAAATTAATTTGATTTATTTTCATTTTTAATTATACTTTATTGGTTTACCAAAAATAACAAATTATTTTAATAATCTCTCCGAATACTGATAAGGCAAGCAGACCATGAAACTTAACAACTTTCCCCTAGGAACATATATCAGAAAGCTACAAAAAAATTACCCCCCATACAAAATTACGATCAGCAATTACTATGGAAAGTCAAAAAAAATTACGTTTCCTGAAATATTTACTCATGGGAAGTTGTTTATTGTCTGAACCCTATAAGTATTCGGAGGGCTGTACCTTACACCCTGTATATTACAAATAGCTTAGGTACCATAGCAGTTTATATAAAAAAATATATGAAAAAAAAAGTCTAAGAATTATTTGGGTCAATCTTCCCTTCCTTTTTGTTTCATAATTAGTTTGAAAGAGGTATATTTTCTGTAAATAATTAAACTACAATAAAAATCGGAGTAGCGCCGAAATACTAATTTAACAGCTATGAGTAGCAGTAAAATTCCTAAATACCTGAGACGCTGTGATTCTTTTATACCGGTGATATGAATAAAATTTACTATATTTTTGGTAAGAAAGAAGATATTTAAAAAAATCTTTTAATAAATTTATTTCATTTCATTGCAAGCGAAAGAAACAACTAAGCAACTGGCAAGATTATTTAGATACTCCACACTCGTCTTTTTTTATTTTAACAACATGTGAAATACTTGCTCGTTACGAATCACCTCTCAAAGTTCCGTCAGGGGTGCAGTTTCGTAAACAAAACCCATTTATCTGCCAATTTAAAAACAAGCGAAGTCTTTGGCCGAGTGAAAAACATGTTTACACGTTGGTTCCCAAATTACGAGTAGAAAGTTTTAGACAATGATAGCAACTGAAAAATCTGAGAAGCTTTTTTAAGCTTATTGATGATTTTTTTGTTTAATTGATAACGTCTGTAAGTTTCTATGAAACAAGTCGAAGTGTAGCTTGCGGTTGATGTTGTGTCATATTCACTCATCAAGATTCACGGATATAACGAATCGCTTTTAGCCTATGGGATACCAATAACTTATTTTATCTGTTTAGTCAAAAAGGGTAGGTACATAATTATGCGAGAAAGGAAAGAATGAAATTAATGAAGGGAGGCAGTGAGACGTTACAGGCTAGTGTAAAACTAATAATAATGAATGCCTTTTAGCTCCTAGGTAGTTATTTTATGAACTTGTGATCTATCTTACACATACCTAGGTACCTCTTTCTGTCTATAAAAATATTGTTAAAATGAATTGTATTGTGTTAACTATGCAATCTATGCATGTTAAATATTTTTTTTTTTAATTTAACCTAATAATCTTTAAACAACATTTCATACAGATCCTCAAATTCCATACGTTGGTGCGGGGCCAAGCATAGGTTCTTACCTAAAGGCCAGCAAAAGGAATCGTATGAAATATCAGACGCATAAATCTTTGTGCATGGCACAGTTATTGTGTGAAACCGAACCGTTAAAGGTTGGGTTGGCTGCCAATAGCATTGTTGGAACTTTAGCTCTATTTCAAGATTCTTTTAAGGCAACGCTTTTTTATTCATGCACTTTTATTGATACCTGCATCTTTATGATTATAAAGAGAACAAAGTTTACTTTCTCATAAATAGTATGTTTTACGAGATTTGCCGTTCCTGTACGTTGTGTAAGTATCAAAACTTCATTTTTTTTTGCTTACATCTTTATAATCAATTGATTTATGAAATTTACTTGTGAACGATACCGAAAACTTAAGACATAATAGTGATAAGGAACAACTCGCTTCTCGCTCGTCGCTATAGGTCACTAGTAGAATTTCACCCCTTATAATATAAGGTACTGTTAAATATAGGTAGGTACTGTTATGTATTTAAGGTGATTTCTACTCGTGAATTGAGCAACTTTCCCCAAGGAATATAGGCTGAAGTATAATAAAACAAATTGGACCTCCCACACAAAATTATCCCAAAATGTGTCACTTTGTATGGGCCGTAATTTTTTTTCATTTTTTGACCTGTGTTAAATGGGCAAAGTTGTTCAGTTCTGTTCAGAACTCCACCTCAAAATATTTGCACATATAAACAAAAGCAATTAACAAGCTTCCACATATATATAGTTACAGATTAGTATATTCGAAATAGGTAGTCATAGTTCTAACAAATAATGTTCATTTAATAACTAACCTTACGTTGCAGATGTAACTTCAATCGTAAAAATAATACATTGTATCTTCTTAAGACTTTCTTTAAACATAATCTTCTACTGTTACTGCTTTATTTATACTTATATTTAAGTTAACAGCATATAAAACGAATTCTCTCCACAGGAGAATGTCAGAAACATTGTTTTATTACGCTCATACGCTATGTACGTGCCGCCTTCCTTTATCCCATAGTACAAAGTAGTTTTCTGTGTAAACGAGTCGGCGACAGTTCATTTTACTCACCTACAAAATGTTTTCAGGAACAGAGGCACACGTCTAGAATTCCGTTTATATCCGGGCCACCATTTGCAACAAAGAGAATTTCAGTACAACATTCACTGTGTGGAATTTACTTTAATTGCGTCATATTTTTTCATAACAACCGTGTTCGGAATGGCCTTCTTGCGGTCTGTAAAATTGTTTCGTTTTGTGTCGACGATTCCATCGTGATTCCGGTCGATTTTCAGGCAACTGTGTGACAAACTACGTCGATACCATACATATTTACATTTAAAATTAGCTTTTTCTTCAGGTCGTATCTTTTTTTAAGTATATATTTTAAGCCCGTCATCATTATTATACAGGGTGTAAAGAAAAGCACTGCGTTCCTTTCAAGGAATGAATCAGCACATGAAACTGAAAAACTTTCCCCGGGAAACATAGGTCGAAATATGAAAAAAAAAATTAGACCTCCCATACAAAATGTAGCAGCCGACCAAGTCTGGTTGTATGTATGATAATGATGGCGAGCTTTAAATATGTATGCTATTATAGTTTCTTGGGGAAAGATTTTCAGTTTCATGGGCTGGTTCATTCCTTGAAAAGAACGCAGTACTTTTCGTAACACCCTGTATAATGAACAAGAAACTAATTTTGATATTATACTAGCGACCAACTTTTTATTTGTTTTGTCAAAGGTTTAGCCTCGACGATTTCAACTTTTTAGGAGAGTGTTCTGTGAATTTGCAAGAGGCTGGTAGGAAAATGTTACACCTAGACGCAGGTTGGGTCATTTTTACCCAGAATGATAACACCCCATAACTTCTTAATTCTGCCGCCTATCGTGGTAAGTACCTACGGCAATACGGGAGGTATTACGGGGAGGCCCATGTCCAGCATATAATGTGTATGTATAACTTCTGAATATAAACATATTTTTATAAGTAAGCGACATATACTGAAAATAACAAAAATAAAACATATAAAAAAACATGTAGTTTTTACTGGACTTCTCTACTTGCTATCAACTTATTGTATATGAAAGTTATTCTACGGTCCTATAATATAATTTTCTATTTCTCATATTTTTATATTTATTATTGTCATGTGGACCTGTAAAATTTTAAATGGTCAAACTTTAGCCAAAATCTGTCTGTTTTGTGGATACTGGCAAAGATACGCCGGCCACGTTAGTCTGCCGGCTGACAATGGGGCTGCAGTAAATCTCATCTCTGCTGCAAGTAAATGCCGACCACGTTCAGCTGACCGCTGGCTAATTCGTAGCTGCAGTAGTTCGCAATACTTCTGAAAAAGTTGAACTTGACGCCTGTTCTGTTCTTCACAGATACCTCCATTAATTTTGAAAAATGATCTGCAAAAGAGTACCAAATAGTTATGAATTCCATTTCTCCACAGTGGCACAAAACTCTTACACGTAGAGATGGGTCATATTTACACTTTGTCTTACTTCCTTCGATGTATCTCCGACAAACTGTAGTTGAATGTAATACATGGATTACATGGTTTGCTATTGATCAAATCAAAATAGTCAGGGTCATAATGACCCAACCCACCTCTCGCCGTATTATATATACATGATTTACATCTTGCCTGAAATTATAAATAGATATCATAAATTGTACCTTATGCTATGCAGTTGTCGAACCGAACCGTTTTACCTACTTACTGTAAACGTGTCAAACATTCCATAAAACTTGTGTTATTCAAAGTTATTTTCCACACATTGACACATATTCCTTTCAACAAAATCATGTGGCTTAAAATTTTATGCGTTCCCCATCGTCTACTCTAAAAGGCTTTTAAGAAAACCGTTTACCATATTTCGCTAAGAATTTATCGTTTAGAGATATTGTGTGTGCCACGCCGAAACGTTGAATAAACTCATTTTATGAACGTATTCTTGTGAAGTTTGTATGAGGCTTGCTTGCTTTAATAGCTATTCCACTACGTTAAATGTGTTTTCTAGCAGTAAATATAAAAATGTTTATTATACGTTCTTTAAAAGTTGTAACAACTTTTAGTCTTCTTGATGCTCGTTAGCTATTGTTTTATTTATTTGTGGAGTATGAGTACTACGAGAAAGTCTTTATCGCATAATCATAATATATTTATGTCGGTAACATTTTATTATCAATTCAAGTAACCATTTACAAAAAAAGTTGTAGGTAGCACTTACTTTCGTACATTTAAAGTTCAAACTTTTAATTTGAAATTAGTCTTTAGGCAGTTAAATCAGTCTTTCAGTAGCAGTAAAATTGGATTAAAATACATTTTCAAAATAACGTTTTCATTTTGGTTCATAAACTTTGAATCAAAGTGTAACAATTCCAACTGCGGCATTCGCGTTTATTCAAAGATCAGAAAGTGTAATTACTCAAGTTTTTGAGTTCATGACTGCTTCGGATCAGGATCGTAATTGGCATAAGTTGAGTTGAGGCAGTGGAATGGACTTTAGAATAACAGTTACAAACTTATGGGGTTTTGATAACGAAGTTTATTGCTGACTTTATCTCTGCATTTAGACGTATGTGATAAGACAAAGCGACGCATGCATGCAGGCACACTTAAGAATTTTCGATAAAGTACTACTCGTATTTCATACCTTGAACCTTAATTATGTCCGTATAGCCTGAACCTATTGGGATGGGCCGGAACAGTTTCCTCAAGACAATTTGTTCATGGTATATAACGTGGTCTATCGTAAAGTTGAGTTGTAAAAAGTTTAGGTAAAAGAATGTGTAGCATCTATGCACCATGAAGATGGTGTGGAGTGTAAGTACAAGTATTTTTCTTATTTTTCACTTTCATGTGCTAAATTGCATTAAATATATTTTACACTTTTTTCCGGAGGATACTTGACAATAGAAAAAATTATGTTGAGAAAGAACTTATTTTTGTTCTCAGTTATATCTACTGATTTTGGTTTACCGTTTGTGATTTAAACCAAGATCAGGCAAAGGAAAGGATTAAAAGCAAGACGAAACGCTTACAAAGTGATGGCATCTAAATTACTAAAAGAGATGAAGATGCCGACAAAGATTCTTAATTCAAGAAGTTTTATACGCAATGTGTTGATGATATTTAGAATAAAAAAATAATTCTTTACCGTTATAATATTCTTATTCTTAACCATGGGTTAAATAGGCTTGAGGCGGTGCTATGGCACGAGCAGTATTTTTAAACCAGTTTAATTTTAGACAATTACAGGCATAAAATTTTGAAATATATCTAAATATGTTATTTTCAAGGATCTAACAGATTACATTTACCTATCGATTAAACAATTTGACAAAGTTTACTTGATAGAAAAATAAAAACCAAGTAACCTCTATTTGCTTTTTTTATTTTTAATATTATGTTTTGAAGCTATTACAAAAAAATATGCTTTAATTAAAATACGAATACCTAAATTAGACATTCTAACGGCATTCCTCTAGTTTCTATGTCGGAAAAACCGTGAAATCTCGCGACAAGTTGACACAAAAGAGTGCCTGTTTCTCTCTAGCGCAGTGCAAATGAAAGGGACCAACTTTTAGGTAAATCAGGGCCTTAACAGAAGGATTTTTCATCGATACGGTGTCCCAAACGACAGATAAAGAAGAAAGTTATAAATTTGACCCCTCAGAAGAAGGAATGGGTAAAAAGGAGCCTGGGCAAATCCCTAACAAATTGTAGTGCTACGTTCACACACCCGACATCCTCCTGCACATGAATATTGAGGAAAATACTCCAGCGGAATTATCGACATACCTTTTCGCAGCAATAATGCAAGTGAGCGAGTCAGCAAATACATTCCACTCATGTTTCTGCTGCCGGTCCTCCGCCTGGCGCGCGAAAAACCGACAGTCGCGGGAGCACCGGTTTTGGCAGTGGCATGACGAGTAGTAGCCCGAGTTACCTGTTTGCATGCTCGCGTTGCCTTCTTCCCTTACTTTTGTACTTCCAAAGAGCGAGTGTCTGAACACAGCATAAGACCGCCTGGCACTTTTAATATTCCTGAGCATAATGTGCGAAAATTTAGTTCAGTGTCTTATTTAGCAGTTAAGCTTGGAATGATGTGAAAAAACCTCTAATATGTATTATATTAAATAATATCGTATAAATTTTACATTAATTAATGAAAGAACAAATTAATCATCTTACTATTACTATTGTTTACTATTAGTAACACCATAAAGTGTAATTATTCAAAAGTAAACGTTAGTCAAAGTATATCAAGCAACCTTGGATATTATAATTCTGAACTGGAAAATTAATACAATAATAATATTGACATAAAACTCTGTGTAGGTAATCAACTCTTGTTTATGCCTCGAAATCATTCGAATAAGTAGGTAAGTAGGCGATTTGTGAAATGTCCAGTATATATTTAAAAAAACATCTGGGATGGCACGGTGCACTTTTGGGTTTCAAAGAAAGCAAGTATAGAGCCTTTAGAACTAACGATCGATAAGATCAAAAGGTTCTAGAGTGACAGCCATGCGTAAGGACCCAGCATGGCCATATTATACTTCTTTTTCTGATTGTTTTGACCATGTTGAATTGTCAATGATTGCTGGATTGAGCAAGAACAAGGTTCAAAACATCAGAAACTATCTTGCAGACGAAACTTTAACGGCGGCGCTCCACACCCTTGAGATTACAATCGTTAAGGATACGAAACGGAACCGTAGAAAAATCTGCATAGGTACTTTTACAGAGCTGTATTTTATATAAATCAAGTACTAGGTACATCAATTCAATGTATACCAAAGCCCAAATACTCTTCCTACTTATGATAACTAATTCCAGGATGCGAACCATATCTGTATTCGGAGGAGTAGAAACCAATGTTAGTTAATTAATACTTGTCAAGTTTAGTTTAAACATGTTCCATGCATTAGCTATCAGAATACTCTACATATCGTTTAATGCAATATCTGTAAACTGTTGCTAATTATAATAATAAAATTGTACCTGCGCAAATGATATTTTATAAATCAAAAGCATTGGGTTGCAGCATTATTAAAAAAGACAATTAATTATTTTATTATAAGTTCTTTCTAAAGTATCAATGCGGACCAAGTTTTATTCAGAACCGTCCATCAACGTGTACTTATTTCATTATGTCATACACCTTGTACAAACAGGAGCCTAGTTTTTTGCACATATTTCAAGAAATCTGAAATCTTTGATTCGCCAGAATCAGCAGTTTAAATTTTCCCACTAAATCTAAGGCATAGTTTTAAATGGTAGACATTTAGAGTTCATTATTGATTTATAACTTAATCCAAATGATTACTCGATTAGTTAGTTGTAATTATAAATTAACAATAAAAAAAACAACCGGACAACTTGTACATACATACTACGCAACATGTGAAAAGGAAAACGTGCAAACTTTGTGTTGGGTAATTTAAGTGCAAAGGTTGTCCGACCGACACAATTCAACGTCGAAACAACGTGATGTTATGGGCCCCTTAGCGTCGGTTACCTTTGTTAACAGGAGAATTGATTGACTGACGAAATAGATTTATGGATACATACATACATACATACATAAATCACGCCTCTTTCCCGGAGGGGTAGGCAGAGACTACTTCCTTCCACTTACTACGATCCTGGCATACTACTTTCGCCTCCTCCACATTCATCAATCTCTTCATGCATGCTCTTCGGTTTAGGGTACTCTTGACCTGACCTTTCTTTAGGACGTCCCCGATTTGATCAAGGTACGTTCGTCGAGGTCTTCCCCTTCCGACGTTCCCATCCACACTTGCCATATACACCTCTTTCGTTAATCTTCTTTCATTCATCCTCTCTACATGACCAAACCATCTAAGCATACCCTTTTCTACACCAGTCACTACGTCTTCTTTTATACCACAACGTTCCCTTATCACGCTATTCCTTATCCTGTCACTCAATTTTACGTCAATCATACTTCTTAACGCTCTCATTTGTACTGCATTTATTCTACTTTCATGCTTTTTCTGCCATACCCAACTTTCACTCCCATACATAAGTGTCGGAACTAACACCCCTCTATGCACAGCCAGACGAGCCTTATCAGAGACTTTCTGGCTGTTCATAAAAGCGTGCAACGCTCCATTCACCATGTTTCCGGCATTCACCCTTCTTTCGATGTCACTTTCACACTTTCCATCTGATGTGAACATGGAGCCCAAATACACAAACTCTTTCACTTGTTCCACCCTCTCTTCTTCTATCATAATTTTACACTCTGTCATATTTTCCTCTTTCTCAAAAACCATTGCTTTCGTCTTACTTACATTCACTTTCATTCCTTTCTTTTTCAAAGCCTCAGTCATAATATTTACCATCTCCTGCAACCCTTCAGCCGACGACGCAAGGATAACTTGGTCATCAGCATAGAGAAGACATTTGACGAGTAAACCATTCATTCTCAGACCACATTCACTCTCTTTCAAATCCGCCAAACAACTATCCATGAATAGATTGAACAGCCACGGTGACGCAACACATCCCTGTCTAACACCTTTCTCGATGTTAAAAAGTTCACTGTACGCCCCGTTTATCCTGACACAAGCACTGGAATCCTTATATAAGGATTTCAGTGCTCGTATCAAGATACTGCTCACCCCATGCATGGATAGTGCCGACCACAATTCATTCCTCACCACTCTGTCATAGGCCTTTTCCAAATCCACGAATGCGCAATAGACTTTCTGGTTTTTGGCCAGGAATTTTTCAGCTATGCAGCGCAAGGAAAAGACCTGATGCGTACATCCCATCCCCTTACGAAATCCTGCCTGAGCATCCCATACTTTCTCATCCGTTTCTTTCATCACTCTTTCAATCAACACCTTTGCATACAGTTTGCCGACGACACTGAGGAGGCTTATACCGCGGTAATTTTTGCAGTCCAGCTGTGACCCTTTTCCTTTATATAATGGCACTATTACAGCCTTGCACCAATCAGTTGGCACTCGACCGCTTCTCCAACAAAGGTTAAAAAGGAGGTACAGCTGACTAGCCACAACGCCTTCGCCAGCCTTCAGCATTTCGACCGACACTCTATCATACCCTGCAGCTTTACCAGATTTCATACTTTTTAACGCTTTCACAATCTCATCCATTTCAATCTCACTTTCGTTCTCAATTTCATTCACTTCTGCAGTAGTTATTTCTTGCGCTAGATCTTCTTTCTCAAATAAGCTTTCAAAATATTCCTTCCATCTTTTCAACACACATTCCTCACCTTTTATTACACTACCATCCTGGCTTCGAATCCTACTCAACTCGGACGACGTGGTTTTACTTCGATTAGATTTATGGATGGACTTACAAAAGTTTATACTTACCCGTCAGGCGCTCCCATAGGCGTTAAGTGAGCAAATATAACCCCTAAGTAATAGAAGAAACTTTTTAAACTCCAGGCACAGTTTGTAGTCCGTACTAAAATATTTAAAGGTGATAAAAATCATGTAAATTTTTGCTGATTAAATATGATAAAAAATTTGGCCAGCAAAGAGACGATGTAGGCTTAATAATAATAAGAAGAAATATGAAATTTTAATACAACTTTCCATCAATATCACCTGCCAACCGTTCCGAAATTTTACGGAGTCCCCAAGTGTGACGGAAATGAATGAGGCAAATGTGTAACATTCGGGTGAAATCTGTTTGCTAATCGTACACACGCACGAGCAGGGCGAGCACGAGCACCCACAGCTCGCTTTGTCTTGTGTACCTGTAAAACTAAAACTTACATCCTATGAATTATACATTAGTAGTGTGTGGTCTAAACATTTCAGCCAGAATTTGTATTTGTTGAACTTTTTTTCTAGATTGGAGCGTGCGATCTTTTAGATTATTAAGCTATGCATACTGAATTTCCTGTGTTATTCCCGCTTAGATTAGCAGTACCCCGATTCTACTCGTGAGTGTCTTAAAAGGCGACTAAGGGATAACCATCCAGGTAATAGGCAGAAGCGTTTCCTGTGATTGCAACATCTTCCATTGCGCTCGCCAATCCGCTGCCAAGCGTGGTGAGTATGGCAATACCCCCATTAGGGGGAGGTTCATGTCCAGCAGAAGATTGATGTGGCTGTTAATGTCAATGTTAATATACGGATAGATAAGGAAAATACTTGCTATGAATTTGATGAAATACTTACTGAAGAGCCGTAAATACTTAAATGATAGTAAGTAAATAAATTCTTTGGGAATATTACCTAATAGATATCTAGTTTTATGAGAAGAAAATTCGACCTTCTTTCGAATGGTAATACTTACTTCCTAGAATATTGAACTAGGTAATATTAAATCGAGTTCAATATTCCATCACAATAGCCATTAAAAAGTTATGTCATATCATAACGAAGTATGCGAGTTAGAAGCGAAGACTAACTAACAAAATGTTAGCTAAGGTCACGTTTTTGAAGACAACCTATGGTAATACAGAATATAAGAATACAGTGCAGTATGTACCTAAGAATTAATTTAGAATGTATTTGCTCTAAATAGCCCGCTAGCGCTTTTAAACAAACTTCTGCTATAGACGGTCTCAAGAAACTTGGGAACAACATAAGTCTGCTAACTTCGGTAATTAGTTCTGATTTTGGCATCAGATAGATGATATAACGAGCTATACATCAAATTTAATCCATAATATTTTAATAATATTTTTTTAAGACATTAGGAAAGGATTTCAGGATAGGGAAAAATGGAAAAACAGAGGTTGGCCTTTGCATGCCCTACAGTGGGACATGTCTGGCTCAAAAGAAATGTTAAAGTGTTAAAGAATAAAAATATCATTAATAATACCATTCTTTAAAATTTTTAAAGAATGATATTATTAATGATATTTAATAAAATAAAAATATAAATATCATTAATAATACCATTCTTTAAAATTTTTAAAGAATGATATTATTAATGATATTTTTATTATATAGATACGAGTATTATTACAAACAGTTTTCGAATCTCACGGACACCTTTATCTAGAATTCGACGGTCAAAATCCTGGAGAAAGTAGTCTTAAATTTCAGTTTTTGTTACAAATGAGTTCCATGCAAAGCAAAGCATTTTATTTGTATTTTGTGATCTGTGCAAAAATGGAGCTCATATACGCTAGTTACTAGTTATTATTCTGTGCTCATATCAGCGTATCAAAATTTAAAAAAAAAACGGATTTATCTTCTTTGTTTTAATATTGTCTCAGTTAAGACGACAGTGCACAAATAGCTAGGACCTTGTGAGTACTTTGAGGCATATTGAAAGTCAATTGAATTGAAAATCCAAAACATACGACTCGTTATATACATCAACCACGCCTGCAATCGCTTGCATGATAGGTAAGGTAGAGCGTAAACGACCGTAAAAAACAGACATTTTCGCCACGTTTCACAAACATTTCAGGATCATTTGGAAAATTTTGTATCACCATAGTGACAAGTTGTCAACCCAGTGACAAATTGCAATAAGATTGTCACCCTCGAGTCCCTTAGTCGCCCCTTACAACATCCACGGGAAGGAAATATGGTGATGCTTTTCTAAGCCAACATCACACGGCAATAAGACTTGAAATATACTCAGTTTATCAGTTATACGCTTTTCCTGTATGTTTTGAGCCACGACAGCAGACATAAGGGACTAATTTGCATGTTATTATGGGTTAATCTAAGGCTCCTGCAGGTATTATAGAGGACTTTGCCGTAGCCAAATACGCTGAATATTTTATTCACTCAGCAACTTTTATCATTTTACGACATACCTACAGATTATTTACGTAGCTGTATGTAAACCCCTTACCAAAGAATATTTAATACATATAGCTCATTTTTACAAAACTTATAAATGATTATTCAATTTATGACATTTAGTAACCACACAAATTAAGTAGGTATAGGCGCGTGCGCCCTCTATTTTGCGGTATCGCACTCAATATTATGACTCTGAGAGGGTTTCTTCCATCCCGTCAGACCATTTTATTTTTTAACTTCAAAAACTTAAGTTATATTTAGATGCGAAAAAATTTGTATTGCCTTATGGAATTGAATTGAATTTATTTAATTAATCAAAATAAATGATCCTATTTATCGTCCTGTCCTATCTTAATCTAAATACCCACCTCCTGCCTACCATGAAATAATCCATTTATCTTCTTTTAAGAGGTTTGTGTGCAATAAACCGTTTATCCGTCCAATAAAACAGGCAAAATAGCACATTTACCCATTTACACAAATTTATCGTCACAAAAAAGACGATAAATACAATTTTCTGGCTTGGCAAAAAGACATAAGGCAGTAGCCGCCTTAAGCAGCTAAGTTTCTAAGTGCTTTTGCTATACGCACGTGTGATCATCACATTAGAGGATTACGTATACTTACCTATTAGATGCTTCGTATCTGTAACATATACATATACTTACACATATCACGCCCATAATCCCCTGCGGAGTGGGCAGAGCGCAATCGGCCGCAAAAAACGGACAATCACGCCTCGTCCGAGAAATATTTGAGGGCCACTCAGAAAAATGGTGTATGACAGGTTGTCAGCCCATCGCCTAAAATTGCAATACCTACATACCCTTGAGTCCCTTAGTCGCCTCTTACGACTCCCACGGGAAAGAAAAGGGGTGATGCTATTCTAAGCCGGCATCACACGGCTTCAGCAACATATCAAGTAATTACAACAACATACATTTACAGCCAAAACAGTTCACTGCTGAACTAATGGGGTGTAAAGCCATACTCACCACGCTTGGCATGAGATTATTGATTAAAAATTGAACGCTGCTGCCCATCCCTCAGTCACTTTTTACGGCACCCACGGGTTATATAGAATCACCCCATTTCATTCCCGTGGGTGTCGTAAGACGCAACTAAGAGACTCGAGGGTTACATGTGTATTGCAATTTCCAAATGACCCCCAAATGTTTGTCAGACGTAGCGTATATAACCATTTTTTTTGGTTGTTTACGCTCTGCCTACCCCGCAAGGGATATAGGCGTGATATATGTATGTATGCTATTCTAAGTCGGCATGACACGGCAGACTGCTTTCATGGATTCATTTATACCGGTTATTGTATATTTCCTGTAACAAATAAATAACTGGTAAATTTTTATCTCCTTGATTTGATTTAAGAATCATAATTATTTTGTCATTAGATGATTATATTGATGATGGATAAAGAAAGAGACCACATTGTTTTTTTTCTCAGTTAAATTTTAAGGGTTTTACCTCAAGACACTTACCTCTTTGCCTCAACAGAATAACATGTACATGGCTGAATAATTTTTTTTTTATAACATATTTTTGACATAGACATTTTGTTAGATCCGTCAAATCATGAATTTCAATTGTTCATTGAATATTTTTCCAATTTCATTCCAAATAATTCAAATCAACCACCTATTTACGCGTTCTGGTCTAGTATTTTAGCTTTGATCAACACATTTGCAACTTTTTAAAGTAAGTACTTAGTTAAAAGAGAAGGTGGTGGGGACTCAGAGATTTTATAACAGGAATAATAGTCCGCATACATACGGAACTCCGTGAACACGGAACAACATGCACATAAACAGCCGTAATACGAGTCCACTGGTGAACATCGGCCTCACGCTTGGCAAGCGATTGGTGAGCGCCAATAAATTTTCTATAAGGACAATACAAAATTGTTATAAAAAGAAGAAAATTGTGTTGAACTAATTTCGTTTTTTATTATGACTGATCATGACGTCAATATGTGAAATACTATCCTTCATTGAATAAAGTTAATTTCATTTTTATTTTCATTGGGTATTGGTCAAAGAAGAAAGACGTAGGGTAAAACTAGGTAATACGCCCCACTTTTCGAAAAAGTCATACAACATTGAAAAAACCACGAGTTAAAAGATAGTCTTTATTTCAGGTTAATATTAAGTATTTTGGCTATTATTTTACCAGCAGCTTAAAATAATAGGAAAGGTAGGTATTGACTTATAAAAAAAAAAAATAACCTTTGAGTGGGGCGTTTTGTAATAAGCCCGTGGGCTAATATGCCCCACGTGTAGTATAAATAGCCCCAGCATGTACAAAATGCCCCAATCAAAACAATCGTTTCTAAATTAAACATAATAACAAAAAATGACAACTTCTGTCAACACATAACACTTAATTATATATTAAGTATAATAATACAGTATCATCACATAGTGGGCATGCCCCAGTGTTAAATAAAGTGTCTAAACAAAATTAAACATAAAAATGACATCTTCTGTCAAAACTTAACCATTTAAAACTTCTCTGAATAAAAGGTAACGAAATAGAATATATCAGCTTGGGTTTTGCAATCACAGTCTTTCTATATGTAAGTAAATATCAGTATTTTCTAGTCTTTCAATTCTAATCAGTTAAGTCTATCTCGTCTCGAATTAGTTTCCTTTCTTTTTTCTTCTCTTTTTGCCTTTCGTCCACAAACGTTACACATATGTGCGTACATAGTACAAAACTCATGTAACCATCCTAAACAAACCGAGCATTGAATCCAGTCCTCCATAGATGTTGTTTTGTAATAGTTTTCTGTGCATTCAATGCATTTGTTTTCATCTACATCTGAAAATTCGTCTTCAGACATTTCATGAAGAGATCTGTGTTTATATATGATGATTTTTTATTCATAAAAACTTGTGACCCAGGAGGAAGTCCTTCGAGGTCCAAATTGAGGTTTGTTGTAGGTCCCCTTGTAAATTAAAACAGGTGGAAGGAAGTTCCCTTGAGCATTGCAGCAGGCAATAACAGTGACATTTTCACCTTTTTCGCAGCTAGTCAGTGTGTAAACATCTCTAGCTCCCTTTGTTGCGATAACTTTGCCAGGTTTATTGTTAATTTGAATTCCCGACTCATCCATATTGTAAATATCTTCAGGATGATTGGCAAAATCATTTTCTTCATAAATCAATGCAAGCAAATCAAAAAATTCTTTTACATCTTCTCGATTCACGCCATATGCCCGTGCCAGGGATAGTCCTTCTGACTTTCTTTGGCTTAATTCTGGATAACGAGCCATAAAACCCCTAAACCATACATTTCCAGCTGCCTCTGAGTCTTCCGAAAATGGATTTTTTATATTCAGTCTTTTTGCCAGCTGAAAAGCCATTTCCTTCACATCTTTCCTTTTAGGAGCAAACCTACACTTTCAAGTTTTTTTATGTGAGCTACCAACTTTTTCTCGCACTCTTGTGAAAATACTGGGTTACGCCGAGTGGAATTTTTGATTTACCCATCATAAGGTGCTTTCTCAAGGTTCGCAACGGAATTTTGAAATTTCTTGATGCCTCATTAACGCCTAAAGTTTTATTACGAACTTGCTTCATTGCCTCATCCAAGTCCTCGGCGCTCCAAGAAGCTCGGAGAGTCTTTCTTTCATACTTGCGAGACATAATCTGTAAAAATAACATCAAAATATTGCTTTTGTGCAGTTTTAATACTGGGGCGTTTTAAAAAATGTACTATGGGGCATATTGTCAAATTCGATTTTTAAAACGCCCCACCGAGGTTTTTTCAAGGTTATAATGCCAAGCGCGATGGCGAAGCAAAGTGTATTTATATGTATTTACAACAATACAGGTCAATTTAATACAACTGCAATAACAAACAATATACAAAAAAATGTTTGCAACTTACCACAAATTGTTCTGACGCCAAAATACTACTTTTATCGATATTTTTGCAATCACCGAAACGAATCACGCGTGCACGTCAGCCATCTTGAGGGGCGACTGACGGGTATGTTCGCGCGTATGGCTGTGTTGCGTAGCTTTGTTAGTGTGCGTGCTAGATGAGTGAGGCGTTTTGTCAACTGGGGCGTATTACCTAGTTTTACCCTATTTATAACCATCGGTTAAATCATCCCTCTATCTACTTTAAACCGTATTTTTTCAATGTTGAAAGTAGGTTTCTTCAAACTATTTCTAGTGTTGAAGATTGTGTGTTTTTACTATGTAGTTCTTTTCTGTAGCTTTTCTTACATTCAGTAAAGTAAGTATTCGAACGGCTTTTTATTCATAATTGGTGACAAATATGTTCTATCATGATTCCATTGGGTACATGTAAAAAAAGAAAGAGAAATAACCGTTAAATTAAATTCCTCTTTCTACTTCAAAACGTATCTTTTCAATGCTGAATTAAGGTTTCTTCAAACTGTTTCTAGTTTTTACGGGTGTTTGTCTATGCCATCCGGTTCTTCTCAGTAACTTTCCCTAAATTAAGTATGCGAAAGACTCAATTTGTGACAAATGTGTTCTATCATGATTCCATTGGGTACGGGTAAAAGAAGAAGAGGAATAAATCGTCGGTTTTATTCTTCTTTCTTCTTCAAACCGTATTTTTTCTATGCTGAATGTAGGTTTCTTCAAACTGTTTCTAGTTTTAATGGTTGTGTGTCTTTGCCATACGGTTTTTCTCAACAACTTTCCTTACGTTCAGTATAGTACGTATACGAACAAATTTTTGTTGATAATTGGAGAAATTTATGTTCTTTCGTGGTTTCGTTGGGTACTGGTAAATAAAGAAAGAGGAATAAGCGTCGGGTATATTCTTCTTTCTTCTTTAAACCGTATATTGTCAATGCTGAATGTTTAAACTTTTTCTCGTTTTAACGGTCGTGTGTCTTTGCCATTTGATTCTCGTCAGCAACTATGACTATGTCATTTAATTATCTAGATGTTATTTTTCAACAGTAGAGTTAATGTTGATATTTTCATGATCTGTTCGTCCCATTTGGTCTCCTTTCGTTTACAAATTACAGGATATGCAATTTTTGAAAACTTGCAAAATTGTATACCTAACGCGGGCAGGATAATGCGAAAGTTGCAGGTTCAAATCCTGCCCGCGCTTGAAAATTTTGCAAGTTTTCAAAAATTGTATACCTAACACGGGAAGTGTTTTAAAATTTGGTATACAGGATATGCATAAGAAAAATGAACAATAGTATTTTACTTCAACTTTGGATTAAATTAATACACTATGCTATGAATAATCTTAAATTATTAGTCTTGCTATATCAATTAACTCGATAGTTTGCACTACTTTGAGCTGGATTTTAATCTCAGACTAAACAAACAGCATTAAAATACTGAAGTTTCGTCGTTTGATGTTTCAGCAAAAAAGTTTTTAAACGTTTTCTCTACTCAAAATATTCTCGCTTCCTGTTACAAGCCGAAAGGAAAGTAAAGTACCTACTTACTCATGAAACTAAACAACTTTCTTCATGAAACATGGATCGAAAAAAAAAATTGTTTTGTCGTTTGCAGTGCTCAAACAACCGTACACAGCACAGCACACTCACCAAAATATTATTTGTAATATTAATTATTAGTTCAATATAATTTACGCTGCCTTCGCTCGCACCACGTTGTCGTCGCGTCCTTGCTAGCCAGTGTCTGAGCGTCCTCCGAGCGCGGGTGGGCGGCGCTTGTAGGGGGAGGCAGGGAGTGACCATACTGAACGCTAGTACTATTAATTATACTTTGACCGAGGGCAACTTAAAAGTAATGTAAAAACTATAGTTCATTTTACTAAGTCTAAGTACATATCTTATTGGACTTCAAATTTCTAGTAATTTATTCATAACATTTGTTTTTGTCAGAGGAAAAAGTGTTGAGGCAAGTTTTAACACAGAAATGCTTTTTTTCATAATCGTACTTTTAATCGTTGGTTGAAGTGTGTTAAGCTTTTTCGGTTCAATAGCGTCCTTTGTAGCTATTCGAGACTACTTATATGGGTCTGTTTCGCCATGTAAAAGATTTTTCTACAATATAAAAGACTCTTTTCAACCTTTCGAGGGTTAAAGTGGTCAAAACCAGTCAAAGGAACGGTTGCTATACACAACGAGTTGGTTATTAATAGACTTCAAAAGCAAAACGAACCGTATTTGCTCGTATTGCTTTTGAGGTAGAGTTATAATAAATTAAGACTAGTGTACATAAGTATCTTGAAAAACAAGATGGTAAAGTAAATTTTTGAATTCCTAAATAGCGAAGGACACAAATGTAATTACGAGGGTAGCAAGTGATTCAAAAGTAGACAGTACCCTGAGCTCAGAGCTCAGCTCGAATTCAAAAGCACGAGTTGTAAATGAATTTGTCTCGTGTGGAAAATACAACGATACGTCTCCTACAGGAAAAAATGTGTATTAAGCTAGAGAGTACAAAAATCAACTACATACATATTATAATATATATATACATTAGCCTATTGCAGTCCACTGCTGGAAGTAGGCCTCCCTCAGGGTACGCCATAGGGCACGATCTCTTATTTTCGCCATTCAGTCGCTACGAGCCGCCTTTTTTAATTTGTTGGTTCATCTGACAGGATCTCGTCCAACGCTACCCTTGCTGAGGCGTGCCCTCCACTTGAGAACTCGCTTACTTTACTGTCCGTCGGTTTGACGGACGACAAATGTGCCCAGCCCACTGCCACTTCGGTTCGCTACATCTCCGGACTATATTCTTTAGTTTGGTCTTTTGCGGTAGTAGCAGTATCATTTCGAATTTTATCCATTATAAAGAAACCGAGCATCGACTTTTTTTATTTATGAAAGTAAACAGCAAAATTGTAAACAAAGTAAATTTGGAATTTAAAAGAAAAATTGCTACAGTAACTTAAATTAAAAGTTGTCGTAAGGTTAGGTACCGCAATTGTTGTATTTGACACTGAGGTATTTGTTTCAGATAGAGTCGGAGATTCCAAACAAACTTCATTACGACTGCATCCAGAATCACCATCATTAGTAGAAGCAGAATCTCGTTCTGGTTGAGATGTATTAAATCTACAATTCGATTGCATAATTTCAACTTGTTTTGTACAGAATCTTCAAGATAGCCTTCACGAGTTTTCAGAAGATAACTCGAACGCTGCAAACAAAATAACTTACCGTCAATTATTTTTTTTAAATCCTTGTTTTCTTAGATCGTACTGTCTTATTTCTCAAAGGTGCGTTAAGAAATGTAACAAATATCTCTATATTGAGAAATTTCAAATATTGAATGAAACTGTTAGGTTAGTGTATGAGGGCGCTGCGCCGCCCTAGCTAGGTAGGCAGTTGATTAAACGGGCTCACGATAACCGGACGTGTTTTCTTGTGTCTCCCCGCGCCCCGCACCCCTTAACTAACAGTGACGACGAGTCACGAACCTACGCGTGCTGTGCAAAAACATTGTTTTGTGCGTGTAAAATAGTGTTAATCATGGCCAAATTATCAGTTGGAACATTGTCTACTTTCAACCACATTAATCAAGACTGGTCTATTTACAAGGAAAGACTAGAACAGTGGTTCTTGGCCAATGACGTGTTGGATAATGATGACAAGTCAAAAAGCAAACGTCGTGCGGTTTTGTTGAGCAGCTTGGCAGAAAGTACTTTCAAGTTAGCAAGAGATCTCGCATTACCCAAAAAACTTAGCGAGTTGGAGTATGACGCGATTGTAAAGCTACTTGATAATCACTTTATATCCAAAAAGTGTGGGTTTTCTGAGCGCAACCGTTTCTACACATCAACTCAAAGTGAATCGGAGGGTATGTCTGAATGGGCCGCACGCGTGCGCGGACTGGCCACTGACTGCGCGTTCTCCGCTACGAGCTTGGATGATGCCCTGCGTGATCGCTTCGTCATTGGCATGCTTCCAGGCCCAGAACGAGACAAGTTGTTCACTGAGGATATGGAGCAACTAACGCTGAGCAAAGCGTTGGAGACGGCTCAGGCCATTCACAGTGCGCGCCTAGGTGCTGCGGAAATGGCATCAGCTGCAGCGAATTCACAGATCCAGCGGAGTACTCAAATTCCAGTATATCGTGTTGTTTCGGGAGGCATGCGCTCGCCACGTGAGCAGCGTGGCACCGGAGGCGGCGGGTCGGCGGCGGCCGGCACGTCAGCGGCGGCCGGAACGGCGGCGGCGTCGACAGGAGCGGCTTGCACCGTGTGCTCCTATACAGGACATCGGGCTGCTATCTGCAGGTTCAGGCGGTACCGTTGTGGATCGTGCGGTGAACTTGGACATCTACGTCGTGCTTGTCCTCGGAAGAAAGTGCAGCATCATTTCGTCGAGGTCGAGGTAGATGATGACGTAGGTGATGACGGTAAGCAAGTTGTTTGTAGCGTCTCGGCTTCTTTTTGTGAGCCGATGCGGGAGACCGTCCTAGTGGATAAATTCCAACTTACTTTTGAGCTGGACTCGGGGTCCCCGTACACAATCATTCCGGAGAAAGTATATAACTTACATTTCAAGTCGGTACAATTAAAGACAAGTAATGTAGATATGTATAGTTACGGTGGTAGCAAACTTGTAGTTTTGGGTACTCTCTGCTTGCCATTTACTTACAAATTACAGTCCTCTGAGCTAGAAGTTTTTGTAGTAAAAAGTAATGGACCTTGTTTACTAGGCAGGGACTTCTTTTCTACATTCGGGTTAGGAATAGCACAAGTAAATAATTGCACGGATGTTTTAGAACAAATGTCTAACAAGTATAACAAATTATTCTCTAATAATTTAGGTTGCTACACGGGAAAACAAATTAATCTGAGCATTAAACCAGGGTCACAACCAATTTTTTTTAAGCCTCGACAAGTACCTTTTGCGTTGCGTGAAGCCGTGGAACATGAAATTAATAGGTTGGTAAAAGTAGGTATTTTAGTCCCCGTCCGAAGTTCAGACTATGCCAGTCCCATAGTACCGGTTTTAAAAAGTAATGGCGATATTCGCTTGTGTGCCGACTATTCGGTATCGCTAAACAAACAGCTGATTATTGATAAATACCCATTACCTCGGATTGAAGAGTTGTTTTCTAAACTCCACGGAGGGCAAAAGTTTTCTAAACTTGACCTGTCACAGGCTTACAACCAATTAGTCTTAGATGAGGAATCTCAGATGCTAACATGTATAAATACCCATAAGGGTCTGTTTAAGTTTACCAGGCTAGTCTTCGGGTTATCGAGCTCAGCAGCAATTTTTCAAAAAACATTAGAACAAATACTTTCAGGGATAGATAAGGTATTAGTATTTCAGGACGATATTTTGGTTACAGGTGTTAATGAGGAAGAACACATAAAAAATTTACATGAAGTTTTTACTCGGTTAGAGCACGCCGGGTTGGCCTTGCAAAAAAGCAAATGTAAACTTTTTCAAGATTCTGTGACCTACTTAGGGTTCATAATTGATCGCGAGGGTCTACATAAATGCCAGGACAAAATTAACACTATTTTAAATGCGAAAACGCCTACTAATATCTCGGAATTAAAATCATTTCTTGGCATGGTGAACTATTACCGTAATTTCATTGAAAATGCATCGAAAAAGTTAAGTCCTTTGCATGCGTTATTACAAAAAAATGTCCCTTGGCAGTGGAATACGGAACATGAAAACGCAATGAAACAAATCAAAAATGACTTAGTTTCGGATGTGGTGTTGGCTCACTATGACCCGCAGGCGAAGTTAATACTCACGGTAGACGCGGCCCCGGGAGGCCTCGGAGCTATTTTGTCGCAAATAGGTATCGACGGTGTGGAACGACCTGTTTCGTATGCATCGCGCTCGCTTTGTAAGGCGGAGGTTGGTTACAGTCAAATCCAAAAAGAAGCCACTGCAATTGTTTTTGGTGTACGAAAGTACCACCAATATTTGTATGGACGGTCAGTACCGTTTACCCTAAGAACGGACCATAAACCATTATTGTCAATTTTCAACCCAGAAAGAGGCATACCTGAAATTACTGCTAACCGGTTACAGCGTTATGCGATATTTTTGTCGTCATACAATTTTACTTTGGAGTATGTTAGTAGTTCCCATAATGCCGCAGATTTTTTAAGTCGTTCGGTGACTAATCAGACGAGTAACATAGCTAACGACATGAACATAAATATTGAAAAGGCAACTTATATCAACTTCGTGTGTAATGATGTGGTACCTTTTATAAGCTTAGAAGAGATTAGTTCGCAAACACAGGCCGACCCGATATTATCTCAAGTAATTAGGTATGTGCAGTCTGGCTGGCCTACGCGCATAGTAGATAGTTCATTAAAGTCGTATTTTAGCTGTCGTAATGAACTGTCAATCGAAAGATCATGTTTAGTTAGGGGTCCTAAGATTATAATTCCGATGTGTAATCGTAATAGGATTTTGCGAGAGTTACACAATGGACACCTAGGTACAAACAAGATGAAGGCTGAGGCACGCAACCGGTTTTGGTGGCCGGGTTTATCAGCGGATATTGAACGGTTTGTGACGTCATGTGACGTGTGCGCATCCTTGCGGCCTAGCGCGCCGCGCGCCCCCCTCACTGTATGGCGTTTTCCCCCTGAACAATGGTATAGGGTGCACATGGATCTTCTATTTCCTATTCCAGGAAAAGCTTATTTAGTGATTGTAGACGCTTATTCGAAATGGATCGAATGTTTTGATGTTAGTACAGGTTACGGAACAAAGATTGTCATTAGTAAGATGTGCGAAGTAATGAGTAGGTTTGGAATTTTTAATACTGTCTGCACAGACAACGGGACCTCATTTGTGTCCGAGGAATTCGAAGTTTTTTGCAAAAGTAATGGAATTACACACTTAACGTCACCTCCATATAACCCGAGTAGTAACGGACAAGCGGAGAGTTCCGTCAAGATTATTAAAAGAGCTATTAAGTCGTTTATTTTGTCCGGAATTGGTAACAGAGATTTATTGAATAAGTTAAATGAATTTTTATTTTACTATCGGAATTCGGAGCATTCTACAACAGGACGATCTCCCGCGCAAATACTGTTCGGCCGTAAACTGAGAAGTAGATTAGACACGTTAAATACAAGACCAACCTCATCATGTGACCTCGATCTCGATCGTGTAGTGAAAGAAAAACAGTCCTTACAGGCTAGCTACTATGGTGGTAAACGCGTCACCACACTTAATAAAAATGAAATAGTGCTCGTCAAAATGTATAAAAACAATAAAACCTATTGGTTGAAAGGAGTTGTGGTGGACATTTTAGGCAACTCCATTTATCTAGTTCGTGCATTAGAAGGTGAAGTTAACAAAGAACCATTTAAAAGGCACATCAACCAACTGTTGAAGTTTATGGGGGAGGAAGTTCGTCCAGATTGCTCGCTCGATGACACTGTAAGCAGCGATTCCTCAGAAGTAGCAGACCTAAATTCAATACCAGAAATGCCTCCCATCGTTATGTCATCGTCTGCTGCTTTAGAAGAAGGAGCAGAGAACCAGCAACCAGCTCCTGCTACGGATGAGCCAGAGATCAGTTTGAGCAGCGCGACTGATGCAGGTTCGGCTTTGCCCGCAGGAGATGCAGCTTCCCCTGGCTCTGCAGGAGAGCACGCAACTGATGACAGCTCAGCTATGGAGACAATTACAACGCCTGAAGCACCAGCTCCACGAAGGCCTCTCAGGGACTTGTTTATTTTCAGAGATTATTTATAAGCTAAGGGTGGAGAGATGTTAGGTTAGTGTATGAGGGCGCTGCGCCGCCCTAGCTAGGTAGGCAGTTGATTAAACGGGCACACGATAACCGGACGTGTTTTCTTGTGTCTCCCCGCGCCCCGCACCCCTTAACTAACAGAAACAAAATCAGTGAAAAAAATGTTTAGCTACAATCATTTTCAGAACGCAAGTTCATTACGTGACATGTTTTAAATTTAAATTACTTTTCTGCACTTTGTAGATGAAAATGATCTTTTCCTACTGGTTTTACGCAGCAAAACAGTGCTTTTCAAGCTTCTGCAGGTGCAAAACATATTTTCCTAATATCTGATTGAATCCACTGCGCAATCCTTAATAACAGATACAATTCGGTTTTAAGTTAAGATTCATGAAGCAGCTATAGGTTCTCTATAAATAATCAAACAATCGATTGAGTTTTATGAAGTTATCGGATAAAATCTTAAGGAAAATCCTCTTTTGCTTGATTGAAGTCTTCGAGCAACACGGTCTTCCGTCTCGTTCCGACCCGGAAGGGAGGAGCCATAGCCATTTTACTTCATAGAAATAGTTCTGTCGTTTTTTGCGGGGCGCGGGGGGATAGGTAGGTAAAGCTGTCAAGTTAGTGCTTGACAATATCGATGCTTGACTATCGATGAATTTCAAAAGTGTAGGTATACTAAGACGCTTGTGTTGTTTTTTTATTTATATTTAAAGCAAGTTACATAACAATAAACTTTTAAGTAGTCAAATTATGCCATTTTAGGGGTCCTCTAGTAATTATAAGAACCATGGCCCTACAAAACACAATCACCAACTAAAAGCTGCTTAACATTTGGTATCTAGATAATCTTCTTTTGTGTGAGACACCAAGTCGTTCAACGACCCGATGAACCCTGGTGTAGAGAGTTTTTCAACCGCTTACTACTACCTACTTGGCCTCTGACATGGTTGTGTTACGACCGCCGTCAAAGTCATTATAGACAGCAACCAGGACCGACGGCTTAACGTGCCCTTTGAAGCACGGAACCATCCCCTTTCAGAAAATCAGGTGGTTCAGCCTGCAATGTCCTAACAGGTCCGGAAACAAATTCACAAAGTGAAAAATAACAACTTTGCCCTGCCTTGACTGCCCCACCGAGAATCGAACCCGGAACCTTTGCATCGCAGGCAGTCGCATTACCACTGCGCCACATCAGCCGCCATGTCTAGATGATGACATTATCGAAGGCAGTCAAGATGTGGTGTTCGAAGCCGGGCAGTTGCGTAACGCTATTATGAATGATTTTGACTTGCCGGAATCTACCTTTAACAAAATATAAAAAAATAAAGATTTTATAAAACTGCAGTGTGCGGAAGGACATGGAAATATTCAAAGGTACAAAGTTGTTGAATTTCCCGAAGTTGAAAAGTGTCTCATAGAATGAATTAAACAAACTCTTGATAAAAATATTTCATTCACATCTATATATGAGAGATACTACTCCCAAACCTGCATAAATGACAAACTGGTTTAGTAAAAAACCTCTATGAGCGAGAATAATATTCGGGTCCCTTGATATCTCGCTTATTTATTATTTGTCTAATACATGTGATTAAATAATACCCGCCCCCCAAAAAATCATCGACAAACATTATGACATGAAACGGTAACATCACTATTGTTGCTATCGTCGAGAAGTCGGATTTATCGTGCGATCGATCTGTGATTTGTACGGGCGAGCGGACCAGATGTTGCTGAAAAAATCCAACAACTATTTAAGAATTTAGTGTTTAAATGTATTAAATAGCAATAATATGTTAAGAATTTACTTACATGTGAAATGTTACACCATATTTTTGTAAACTTTATGTTCCAGACCTCTTTTTACATTAAAAAACTAACATGTGTTCTCTTGCACGACTGGACTCGGTCTAGGAAAAAATCTGAACGGAACTGGTTTTTATAAACGCCAATGCCCATTTCGGCTTGTACTTTGACAGAGGGGAAATACTTTCTATGCCTACTCCCTTCCGGGACGGAAGGCCGTCGTTGCTCGAAGATTGAAGTAATAAACAAACTTTAAATTTGTAACAAAATAATAACTTGTTTTATTTTTGGAATCAAGTTTAGTCGAAAATAGATAGATGTTGTTGAGTTCAATATCAAAATTGTTTGTCATGTCCTCCTTACAAATTTGGAAAATTTAAATCATCTGTTCGAATAAATCTATCAGTAATTTAAAAAAATGAAACTCGAATAAATGAAACTATAATCTTAGTTGTACATAAGCAGAATCTTACCAGTTCATAGATTGGCCTATTTCTTTGGGAAAGTTTCGTAAACAGCAAATAAAAAAAGAAGTAGAAATCTACACTAATATTATAAAGAGGAAAGATTTGATTGTTTGTTTGTTTGTTTGTTTGTTTGTTTGCATCGAATAGGCTCCGAAACTACTGGCCCGATTTTAAAAATTCTTTTACCATTAGAATCCTACATTATTCCTGATGAACATAGGCTATATTTTATACGAGAAAAAAATAGGGATCCGTGTGAAAATTTCGATAATGTAACCCAACGTGTGAAAAAATTACCAAAAAAATATCTTATATCGCGTACGCTGTGGAAATTATTGACAATAGAGCAAAGTGATGTACTACAGTTTTATAGAGGACCATCATTATCTATAATAATGTCAGCGATACCATATGTCTAACTATTACAGTTATGCCACAATAACTACTTTTCCATTTAAAAATGTACAAACTACGCCACATTATTCGTACCAGTAGTGTAATGATTACATTTAATCATTTCTGTATTAAAGGGTGTAAGGGATAGCCCTCCGAATACTGATAGGATACATGCAGACCATGAAACTGAACAACTTTCCCCCAGGAACATATTTCAGGAAACGTAAAAAAACTGACTTCCCATAGTGAATTCAGTCAGCTGATTGTGATTTTGTATGGAAGGTATTTTTTTTGGCCTTTCCTGACATATGTTTCAAGGGGAAAGTTGTCCAGTTTTATGTTTCATGCACCCTATCAGTATTCGAAGGGCTGTCCCTTAATCGGTATAAAAAAGACGACAAAAAAACATTAAATAATGCATTAAATAAATCTACACTAAAATAATACATACATACACACATCCCTTGCGGGGTAGGCAGAGCGTAAACGGCCGCAAAAACGGACATTTACGCCACGTCTGACATATGTTTGAGGGTCATTCGGAAAATGGTGTATCGCTATAGTGACAGGTTGTCAGCCCATCGCCTAAAATTGCATAGGTACACACCCTCAAGTCCCTTAGTCGCCTCCTACGACTCCCACGGGAAAGAAATCGGGTGCTAAGCCGGCATCACACTAAAATAATAATAATATAATCTACACTAATATTAGAAACAGGCTTTTTTTATTGTTTGTTTGAATTGAATAGGCTCCGAATCTACTAAACCGATTTAAAAATAATCTTTTACCGTTAATTGAAATTGAAATTCTTTATTCAATGTAGGATAGTATTATCACTTATTGACGTCATGAACCGTCATTCTAAAAAAATAAATTTATATCACACATTTTTCTATTTTTTATTACAATTTTGTTATGACCTAATAGAAAACCGGCTCGGGCGGGATAAAAGGGACTGGCCAGGTTAATCTTACGGCATGTAACTTTACGCCACCACCATCTGAAAACGATATTTGTTTCAAATTGATGTCAACATTTTTGGAATCCTAATTCTAATTAATCTTCTAATCAATCCTACATTATCCCTGATAAACATAGGCTATATTAAACTGTCTTATTCCCGGGAAGAAATTGTTAGCAGCGGGTGAAACCGCTGGGCGGGCTGCTAGTAGCTTATAAATATGTTTTTGAGTAGCTGATAGTTGTTATACATAACTTGTTACTTCTTGTACACAGAACATTATAAAAAACAGTAATTGAAAAAAATATATTTGTGGTTTCTAAACATAGCAGCGCTACGGATAAATCTCCGCCGCAAAGTAAACATTTAACGCTCCCGGAGGGAGAATTCAAGCGCATTCAGATTCAAATAGATTTTTCTTGCATTGCGGATCTAATTGAATTCTACTTCAAGAATTGTTGCAGATTCGTACTTGTTATTTTGTAGTCGACTAGAAATGCTTTACATTTCGCAAACTTTCGTCTATCCGATCTTAATTTAAAAGGTAAACATTGAAAGAATGGGCGTAGAAACTTGAAAAAAACAATTAATGAAAGAAGGTTAAATCAATAATTTATCAATTTACTAACATAAATTAAGCATTTAGTTCTTAATTTTACTTACTAACTAAATTAGCCTTATTAAAATGTCCCTGGCATAGTGCGCCTTAACTGAACGTGCCAATACTGCTGGCCGTGTTTCCTCTTTGGATCATCAGCGAGATTTTATGGGTCAAGAAAAACTTGCCCTACCCTCTCCGTCTTTCTGACAGATTCCTTGGCCTATGCTGGCAATCAACTTTAAGCAACTTTAAGCATCGGATGTCCAGGATCCAGACGTCTTCACGGCAAACGGCACGAAGTCCTTGGATGATTCCAGGGCAGAGTACTTGGAACGTTTTCCCCAGGCCGCTCTTTCATAATGAGAAATTTTCTAGCCAATCTTCAAGTGTACTTAGATGGCCCTAAATTAAACTAAAAAAAAGTTTTTTTTTCATAGAAACGTAAATACTAATAGAATTTCACAATAATACACTCACAGCCACATTTAACCGGCCACTTGCATTAGCATGGAATACTCTTGATTCTTTAGATTATTGTTAATTACAGTGAAAGTAAATTAAAAAATAGTTAATTAAACGTTAATTAAAGAATTGGTAGTTTAACTACAGTAGGTCTAAAATAAATAAAAAACATGAAACAAAAAAGTATCATTTTTCAGAAAGTCTCTTAAGAGGTAAATGTTAACATAATGTTAAAAAAATTAAAATGAGGACAATCTTAATAGCGAGTATTGCCTCCACGAGCTCTTATGACTTCACGCATACGGTCAGCCATCCCGTCTATGACGTCTTGGATATCTGACTGCGGGATATTGTGCCACTCTTCTAAAACCGCACTTGTTTGGTCACGGAGTGTGGTTGGCACTGGATTACGGCTTCTGACTCATCTTTTTAAGTTGTCCCAAATGTGTTCAATCGGATTAAGGTCCGGACTGCAGGCTGGCCAGGGTAATCTGCGTTTACCAACAGCATCGAGGTAGTCATTTACTTGGCCGGCAACGTGTGCTTGGGCATTATCGTGCATAAGCACAAAATTTTCTCCAATAAATGGAGCAAATGGTACTACATGGTCTTGAAACACTTCCTCCACGTATCTTTGAGCGGTCATACTTCCTCTGGAAACGACGACTAGGTCCGTGCGTGCTTCATAAGAAATTGCTCCCCACACCATTATTGAGCCCCCCTGGTAACCAACAGTTTCAAATATAGCACATGAAGCAAACCTCTCAGATTGACGTCTGTAGACCCGCTGGCAACCATCTGGAGCTTTTAAAGCTATTCTGGACTCATCACTGAATAAAACGGTCTTCCACTGCTCCGTAGTCCAATGCAAGTGCTCGCGGGCAAATTGTAGTCGAGCTCTTCGATGATGTGCCTCCAATTTAGGAGCTTTGGCAGGTCGACGTGCTAGCAAGTTTTGTTCAGCTAGTCTTCTTCTTACCGTTCTCTCACTAACACTAACGCCACGAACTTCAAAAAGCTGATTACGTGCTTCAACAGCTGTAGAGAAGCCATTTCTCAAAACTTTACTTACGACAAAACGGTCATCTCTAGCTGAAGTACACCAATGTCGACCTTGCCCAGGCCTTCGAGTATAGAGGCCAGTCTCACGAAATCGTCTGATAGCGTCTTGTATTGTTGTTCGAGGAACACCAAGCATCCGACCTATGCGACGATGGCTTAAGCCAGCATCAGCCATGACTACTGCTCTTGCTGCTCCAGCAGCATCCAGGGGCATGTCGTATGAAAAAACTGGTTCTCCAATTCACAATTGATCAAAATAATGCAGTGCACATCCAAAACAAATGAATACCGAAACAAAACCATTCGATCCTAAACAATTTGATATTTTACTTTTTCTTTTTATTCATAAAAACACAATTTACAAGTTAACAAATGTGGTCATATGTGTTTGATTTATCGTAAAATTAAATCCTGCCAATTTACAACATATTACGGACAGCGTTATTTCTAATCACCACGAGATATACCATTCGAGGGTGGTGGCCGGTTAAATGTGCCTGTGAGTGTAGGTAAAATGTATTTCTGATTCAAAAGTCAAAATTTCAACTTGTACAACGACATCTGGTATGACATTAAAAAAAAACAAGTTCGAGAACTGTCAGTAGAAAAGACCCCATTAGTTTTCTCAAACTTTTATGAGAAACCTCGTTTATTGATTTTTTTACTATTTAATTAGGTAAATAAAATACTTATCACTATGGAAAAAGCGACTGGTAAAAATCTTAAGTAAAAGTGTCAAAGATAGGAATATTATTATACGTTAAAATAAATTGTTATCTGATTTCTTTGAAGGCCTATTGTGAGGCGGGTGAAAAATGCACGGATTTCACGTCCGCCTTGAGCGCGCACTAATCAATCAATTCGAGAAATTGACACGGATCCGGAATACCGCGTGGACCAAAAATATTATAATGTGCGAAAAACATAACTGTTTATCTACTAGAGAGAAAATTAAATGTAAACATGTGCGTGCGGGCAAAATATTGTAATAAAATATCCAAAAATTTAATAGTTCAGAATATTAAAACAGGGTTCTTACCGTGATACTTATTTTTATTGAATTGTCCGTTTTTAATATTTTTTCATTATGTGTGACCGCGAAAGTTTAACACAGTCTAAAAAATTTGTTGATGTCGTTTGTAAAGTCATCAACAAGAGTTTTTCTTCTAAAAGCGTTGATATTATAATAAAAGATTTTATTTCCGCTGTTCTATGAGCTCAAATTCAATTTGAGCTTTGCGCTTAGTGACTTCTTAGCGCCGCACTATAATGTTTTCGCACAAACATGGACGCACTTTGTACTTTGTGGCTCCGAGGATAGTTCCTGGACTGCAAATTTCCGTTGGCTTGGCTCTTAGTGGCCACTTAATTTTCTTCCTTTATTTACCCGTACTTTTCGTAAGTACCATATTTACTAGTATTTACAGCGAGAAAGGTTCAATTTGATAAAAATAATTGTTCATGTAATTTATATTTTATTGATGCAAAAATAACCCCACAACAAAGTCGATAGCTAGTTTTCTACACTCTCCTTCTGTCCAGTCTTCTGCTTGCTGCCACAGAAAAATATTCGCAACATATTAACTCGCAAAATTTTCCGCTCGTAACTTGGACGAGTGATTCTTTATCACCGCCCATCTTACAGTCATTTTCACGGAATAGTCGACCATTAGTACCCACGACAGTAATTTTTCCGTAAATTATCGGGAAAAACAGTAATTTGTCTGGTAAAATTTATGATCGTGTAAAGGATTCGAAAAACATGTTTTCCGGAAGATGTTTTGATTAAGAGCAAGGGAGACAAGGTTATGGTAAAAAAAATATTATATCATTTTAACGGGTGAATCCGTTTGAAAACTTGATCATTATGGTAGGTATCCCTATTAATATGAAGGTAGACAATCATTTTAAAGTTTAAAACGATCTAACCACTCAAACAACCATCTGAATAAAATTGGCGTAAAATAACCTACAAAAGTATTGTTTCAAATTCATACATATTAAAATTCATACCTTGTGATCATATTTGCAAATAGGTTCAAATTTGTTTCTTTTTTTAAAAACCGAGTTGTTATTGATATCAACCTTAGTTTAACTACATGAAAATTTCATAAATGCAGCAAGTGTTTTATTACAAATTAGTGAATAGGTCAAACTTATATATGCAACTTTTAGGAACAAAACCTTTTTTTTTTACAAATTGTTAGAGCTGTATTGCAGATTTAAAGCCATTAATCGCTGTAAACTTTGTAGTGGCACTGTTCAATACTAATTCGACTCGAAGCCGATCCTTCTTCGCGCTTGCCAAAGAGCTCGGCTAGACAGGATTTACAAGTACCGTTTTGGCAAGTTAACAAATCTCTGTCAACGTCGTTTTATAGTCTGATGGTGTGATTATTGAGAATTTTATAAGAAGTTTCAATGATATGTTGTTAGTTTTAATAATTAAGTTTTATTCTGCACTTTTTGCTGGATTTCACTATTCCAAAAAAAAAAATATTATTGCAATAGGAAAACTGGATGTAACTTAGTAGAATTATTATTTTCGAACACTATTGTCTAAAACTCAAAAGGGATTCCAAACGGACAAAATTCAGGTTATTGAAACTTAGGATTATGAGTGTTATTTAAAATACCAAGGACATTGCAAGAAAGTTACTCTCAATAATTCATTGCATTTTTATTTAAAAAATTAAACCGTTAGGCAAATATTTTGTATTAATTTTAGTAATTGCATGTTATTTGTATCTCTCATCATAACTCGTTTAATAGATCCGTCATAATCAGAGGCTTTTCAATTAGCTAAAGCATGCGACTATCCATCATTCGTGATTGATATGTCAGGAACATTTTTGTTTACGATGGTTTTCGTGCTTGTTTTTAACAATGTCCTACAAAAACATTTTTTCACACATTTATAGTAGAAAATATATTTTTTCAGTATCACTTGATGACTGTTATAAGAGTAGACAGATTCTGTTATATTGTATGCAAATTGAATTTATGAAAATGAGAATACGGAGTTGGAATCTTTTAGCCATCTTAGTAACGAGCAGAATTCAGCAAAATTTCATCTCGTTATAATGTATTCACTTCTGCTTTCGCTGAATGAAAATATTCTCACACGTAATTATTTCATAATAATATCTCGAAAGTAGCTGATGCATTTTTGTCACATTTTGTTAACCTTACTTTTTTTGCATCTGTCATCGTAACATCACAAACAACGCTAAATTGCAATAATATACCGGGTGGCCCAAATAGTGACGTCCAAAGACAAAACTTGAATGCCTTATACTAAGGGGTATCCAAATTACCCCCATGTATGTTCCGCGATTTTTTGTAACTTCCGAGTTATTCAACTTTTAAATTTGTATGAGGAAAATTGAACTAGGAGGCTATTTTCCTTTTTTTGTTTGTTTTAAAGTACAGATCTTGAAGATAATGTCATAGAAATAACCACTTGAAAAGCCTTTTAACGGAAATTAAGAAATGAAGAAAAAAGCCGGCGAGTCTAAATTTTTCTCATACAACTTTAAAAGTTGAATAACTCGGAAAGTACAAAAAATCACGGAACATACATGGGGGTAATTCGGATACCCCTTAGTATAAGGCATTCAAATTTTGTCTTTGGACGTGACTATACGGGCCACCCTGTATATCTTTCTTTATTACCACATAATAAGTTCAGTTGCGTTACTCTATTCTTTATCTCCCTACCCTTAATATGTAAATATATAATGTTAAACTATGTTATTGGAAGTTTCTTAGACAAATTGTAATAAATAACAGAATATGTGCTGTTGAGTTAACGAAATAAATAAATTTTAGTTCAATTATAACCTGCCCGAGGCGGCATGTAGAATTTTAATTGTACTTTAAATAATTTATAGGCCATCGTCATAGGCCGTATTAAGTTAAAAAAAGAACAAAAATAAACTAGTATTTAAAAAATTACACAAAAATTAAGAATTATTGCATACAGTTTTGGAAAGAGGACAATATTAATATGAATTAAAAATTATAAAATTCTGAAACAACATGCGACTGAACCGCGGATAATGTGAGGTTTGTCATTTTGTTGGTTCTTAAATGTAAACAGACAATATTTTGTTACTATAATCATGATAACTTCCTGTTCGAAAAACCCACAAGTACTTACAAAAGTTACAGCATTATCCAAAGAACACAGTTTTTATATGTTTGAAAACTAAGTAAATGGCAATCAGTTGCCAAACAAACATGGCGGCACGGGATATAATGAAGTTCGACCAATCAAAACGCAAGGTGTATTTTCTTGCATGGCGTTTCACGATTTTACAGTTTTACGTTGTATTGTTGTAGTTTACTGAAAAATAAATGATTCATGCGTATTTTTTACAATATTTCGATGGATAGTAATCGAGCGTTATTTGTAATTTAGGGTGAGATATGTTTGATATTTTACTTCATAATTTTTTATATCCTTTGCAGATTATAATAGAACCGGTATAAATATGCAGTATAAACATTTTGTGGACTTTTCTAAACTATTGCCAATTATACCACCATTCAGAAGAAAATGGTACAAACGCTTGCTCGAATATGTCTTTGATTCATGAAGCACATCTATAGGCACATAAATCTGCCAGACGCTGGGAATAAATCTTCCAAAAACATAGAGCTCTATCACAGTTAGAACAAACATTCCGCTGGCCGTGTCGGCCTTCTACTGCGCACTGAATTTCCACGTGTCAGCTCGATGGCTCTTGCGATAGATAGAATTCAGATTCCAATATCAATCACAGCACACACGTTGTATTCTTGATTACCTAGAACCAGTATGTACGGTCAAATAATATCTTTTATAATTTGATAAATAAATTGACAAAATTATGCTGCGCGTTATGATAAGCTATTGGAGCTGTTATATGACTTCTGTTAGATCTAGGATGTAGTAAGTCTTTCGAAAAATTTAACTCATTGTTCTGTGCTAACACTAAAATTTTCCGCCATCGTTGCTACACCTGTCCGGTGTTGTTGTATGGATGTTGTTAAGTTGATGTTAAGCTGTTGTATAAATGTAATAAACGGAAAAAAAATGGTGTTCAGTTGTTGTTATTCAGCTTTTGTTCAATTGTTGTTGTTCAGCTTTTGTTAAGTTGTTGTTGGCCGAAAGTTATTTTGATAGTGTTCGGTTGTAATTGTGCTGTTCTGCAGTTGTTTAGCTGGTTGCCCGGCCAATAGCGCAGGTGGCGGCTCAAAAACGCATGAGACGGAACGCTATCTGTGAGAGTAGCAAGCAGCAGCAGTGTTAATACGTTGTATAACTTTGTATAGGATTAAAAAAATATATTATATTAAAATATTTTTGCCCATGTTGTCCAGTTTTGTAAGTACTTGGATATTCTTTTTGCTTGTTATACCCTTTTTGATTACCCCTGTAGACATTCTTGACAGAGAGAAAGTAAAAATAAAACCGTGCCCACTCGACGACATACAAAGCAAGTTCTAGTACTTTTCCGTCTATTACTTTTTGTTTGCATGCTATATTTGTTTAGCAAAACACAAATGTACCTTTTTAAAGATTATGTTACTCTACCAACTTTACTCCGTTTTTACCTATATTCCCAGTTGTCCTGCTGATCAGTTCTACGACGGAACAAGTGAGCATATATTTGCCCACTAGTTCTACGGTGGAACAAGTGAGCATATTTATAGGTCATCCTTGTTCTACGATTCCAAAATATTATTGTTCAAGGATAGTTTGCTCAATTTCGAGGAGATTCTCATCAAAACACACACACACACTTTGAAGCATATTTTGGATGGGTCAGTTTAAAACCCAACTATTTGAGATATAAAGAACAATAATTTTAATATGTTTAATTTATTACTTTTTAATTAACATAAACATCATAGCAGTTTAATCAATCCTTACAAATCAAAACCTATTATGATATTTAAATTTTTTGCCGATTTTGCAAAAAAAAATGTAAATAAGCCTTACCCAAGTACTCTAAGGTGCTATTTTGCCGTGTACAACGAGCCGTTTCATGGAATTTTCATTGCGCATTATATGACCGAAGAATTCAAGTATTCGTCTCTGAACGGTTGTTGATAGCCTATCTTTGACGTTTAATTCTTTCAAAATAGATACGTCGGTGCGGTCCACGGAATTTGCAGCTTTGCCTCCATCACCACATTGCCAGAGCATCGACACTATTACTTAAATAAATATCTTTCAATCTTTGAACCTTTGGACTCAAACGCTGTTTAACTACTCCTGTACCAAACTTTTTTAAGGCATCATCTACCTCGGTGCAGTATATGTACCAGTAATTTTGTATCTTAAGACCTTCATTTAAAATACAAAACCTTAGAAAGCCATATCAATATTGCCCTGCTAAAAAGAAAATGCATAAGTCAGTATTTTAGTGAAATTGACCTAAATACAGATTCAAAATCAGAAAAAAATACCCTTTATTTCTCCAGAAACGGTTAACATTGAGTGATTGGTTGACATTAACTTGTAAGTGATATTTTGAATTTACTTATGTTGAGTTTGTGGTAAATCGTTAAGAAATGAATGTGATGTGGTAATACTAAGAAAAAAAGCATTTGTCCCACGATACTAGGAATAAAAACCATAGTTCCAGACTCAGTGGAATAAAAACCATAAGTATGTACACTTGCTTTTAGCTGACTTTGGTGTTAAACATACATAAACACGTCAGGACTTTTTCCCTTGTAGGGTAAGCAAAGCAGAGCGCTAACAGCCGTAAGAACATGGTCGTTGCGTCACGTTTGTCAAATAATTGTGGCTTATAGTTTATTTAACTTCGTATTGTAATACATTTTTTATATTTGAGTTTCTTGCCTATTTATATAAAAAAAAAATGTATAACAATTCGCCATACATAACAAGACGTTGTAAAGTGATTACTTTATTGGCACTTGAGAAATTAACGTCTAAAGTTTATTGTGTTTTTCTCGAGATAAGCTACCTTTCTTAGCAGGTTAGAATAGTACACTTGGTTTTAACAGGACTAAGACTGCAAAAAATTAAAAACCCTATCTAGGAAATAAATTCTACATAGTGAAGCTAAAGTGAATTCGCTTACACAGCAGGGAGATCATGACAGCATGTCATAACCTTCAAGTTGTTATTCTAAACTGCAATATTGCCAGGAGCCTGCAAAGGCTGGTGGAAAGCTACGATGCAATTTTGCGAGCTTATTGGTGGACTTGCTTGTAAGACCGGCTGTCTGCTTGGTCAGTTATGAAGTCTCGTTTACTTAACTTTTCTTTTCAGATTTATGTATAAATGTCGAATAAACTAACAGTAGAGTAAAAATATGCAATACTTACATACAATTAATAACAAATAAAATATAGCACAATAATTGACGAAAAAAGAAATATTAATTTCAGGTGTATTAATTGAACAAAATTTTAATTAAAAGACTGGGGACACAAAACAAGATGCCGCATGTAAAAAATAATCAGATTGACCAAACGATTTCCGCAGGAACAGCCTTAACAGTAGCATACTACGGCTGCGTTGTTTAAAGTCTGAGCTATGGATTAGGGAAATTTGATAGGTAAACAAAAATAGGGCTTTCGACCTTCGAAAGAGGTTTGTACATGTTGTACGTAACGCCTGTATTCAGAAAGCTGCAAACCCTTTTTCCAAAAACTAAGAGTACTCCCTTTGGCCTTTCCCTACATTAGTGATTTTTATCCCTTCAGCCGGGTGTACCTAATGCGTACTATGACTATGTCGCGTTACGACTAGGCAAGACGCGAAGTAGGCGTAAAGAGAGTTAGCCGTATCGCAGCTGCAAACCTTAATCGTGATAGTCCTAGGACTATTACAATTAATAATAAGATTTTCTCTTTTACCGTCATCGCAAACTAAAAAGTTTTGGGCAATAATGTTTGAATCGTTTATATCTTGTATGGATCTATTACTTTTATCAAGTTTTAGAAAATCGTACCTCGGCCAACATAGCGAATCTTTTTTTCTTTTATGCAAATTAACTACGTGTATATCTTCGTTATCGCTTTCATTGTTAACCTCAAGTATCACATCTTCTAAAATTTTAAGTAAGCAATTGTATCAGGCGTTACTTTGCGAAAGTCCATCTTGATTGAATTGAATAGAAAGTTAATATTGTAATATTCTAAAATTTTGTTTAAAGGTCCAAATTGTTGACAGATTTCTTTTTTTGCTTTGGCAGTAATAATTGCAATTTTATTTTTTGCGTGTTTAGGTTCACATGTATTGTATGAACACTCACTTTTTCTACCAATTTTCCTGAATTTAGTTTAAGGGAAGCACTACATACTTTTCGGTTAGCGCGTCGCCATAGTGTTGACTCATCATTATTAGATTTGTTTAGGCTATAAGCAAACCCATCTTTCAAGAAGAAGAAGTCCTTTTTTATTTTTCACAAATACTTCTTCATTCGAGTTCGTTTTGTTGTACGGTTCATAAACGGCACTACATAAAATTAAAATTACTGTTCTGATGGTTGATGTTGTCATTGTCGTATTTAAATTTGATTAGAAAAGTAATAAACACTCAATTTTGAAGTGCCAATTGAAAATGTGACACAGAAATTTGCATTTATAATTATTCGTTCTTTACGCATAACCCGATAAAGGCAACTAGGTACAGATTTAGACTGACAATGAATAAGCCATAACTAAAAGTAAGCAATCTGATAATTAGTCCTATAAATAACTAGTCATTTAGCTAATGTATTATTACATACGCGAAGTAGAAAGACTGCGTTTTAGGAACACCTGGCTGAAGGGATTTGTATTACTTTGTAAAACTAATATTCGATGTATTTTCAAAGAATCTCAGGCCGTACGCTCGCTTACGCGGTTTCACGCGCGGTCTCGCGGGATCCGCGTGGCGGTCTGACATCGCCGCCATTATTACCCGTCCAAATTTAGAAGGCGCATAGTGCCTAGGTAGTTGTAATATGGCAAGTGTCGTCGTGTTCGTACGGGTTATATTATGTCGCGGGTTGCTGAAGCCGCGGCGCGGGTGACCGCAGGCCGCGTCACGTGGCGCCAATCTTGTGTTTTGTCAAATCTGGCCCGCGCGGGACGTCCCGCGCGTGAAACCGCGTGAGCGAGCGTACGGCCTCAGACGAGGCAATAAAGTTCACTATTCCTTACCAACTTATATCAGCACTGCTAACGTTCTTATATATACAAGATGTATTGGCTGCAAATATTTCAAAGAGTGAACCAGCCTATGAAACTGAACAACTCATCCCCAAAGGTATATACAAAATATGATTTATGATACAAAATGTTTCAGCTAACCAGATCAATTGATATGGGAGGTTCAATTTTTGTTTTCATATTTCGATCTATGTGTCTTGCTGAAAAATGACCAGTTACGTGGAATGGCTCGTTCATTCTTTAAAATATTTGTTGCTTACATTTTTGCATTCTATACTTCTATAAAAATAATATTAATATTGTAATATTTAAGAAACTGCTACAATAAAATACATCGAATGACAAATTAGTAATTAGAAAAACTATTCAAATACGGTAAAAAAAAAATTATGACGAATTGACATTGTAATATTTGCGTAACGGTAAATAAATAGGTTGAATTCAAGAACTTTTACAGCTATTGCACCATATTCATTGACACTGTATTCCTGAAAATAAATTATAAATTTCAGCGAAATGCCATAACTCATTTTTCCTCATCGAAACAGTAAATTGCAGTCATTGGAATGGTAAAATTTCAGACATAATGTACGGAGCGTTCAACATCTGTGGGTGCAAACCCAATTATCGGTTTTCCGTGGCAACATGTTAAACCCATTACAATTAATTGTTCTGTATAAAATCAGCTTTAGCTCCAACTGAGTGATGAACATTGTATTGTTCAATTTAACATCATTATTTTTAAATGTACATTTTTTGATATAAATATCTTTATACGTTCATGTCCTAACTACAAAAATCGGAAAGTCTGGGTATAACAGAAATAATATTTGTGAGTGATAAAAACAAACTAAACTGGGTATGATAAACAAAGATATAAAACAAAATTCCTTGAAAGATTTCTAATCCTTCTATTTAAACATTAGTGAGAGTTTATAAACTGTAGTAGACACTCACTCTTATCTAAACACGTCGCAACAAAAATAACAGTGATATCTTAATTGTTTAAAGAATGCAATTCAATTTTATGCACAAAAGCTGTTATATTGAACTTCAGGTACCTAAACGCTTTATTTTATTTCGTAGACAATTTACTTAGTATTTTTGACGATTTAATATTCTGAACATCTTTTATTCATGTCGCGTTGGCTGTCGGACTTTGGTGCTCTGTTAATTCTGTGCAAACGTTTTGGAGCACGAGCGTTGCATCAGGAAGACTACTTTACATTTTCACTGAATATTTACCTAATTTTGAAACTGGTTGTTTTCCAGGAGATTGAGATTGTGTTGAGTCCCAAAAATTTGCTAGTTTGAGTTTTTTCTATCCATACTGATTTTTATTTATTTTGTGCCATAAAAAGTTGAAATACAGTTCTAATGAAAAAAAATGAAAAGTACTTTATTAATATCCGATATAAAACTCAGACAAGGCTAAACATTACTTAAAGATGAATCATTTATAAAACCTATATCTAAGTAGTAAAAAAACATATTTGACAGAGGTTCCCAAACTAGGCATTGCCTGTATCTTGGGAAATCAATATACATGGGATATCCGAATTGTGAACTTATTATCTATTTTATTCTAATACAAAATCTTAATTAAGAATGTGTGTGCGTTATTTTATTATCTGATCGTGCGTGAACATTTGGAGTATGTAAGAAAGGTGAAAATTAATAATTATGTTGTATTGCAAAAATAAGAAAGTGTTAAAAATGTCAGAACAAAATTAAATATCTTGCGGTATAAGAGACTCGATAAAATCGTGGTCTAGAGAATTAAGCCAGTTTTTGATACTAATCATGGCTTCTAGGGCTGAAGATTTTTGACATCGCAGTATTTAAGTAGATTCCTGTATATTGCTGGATGTATATTGCTGGATGTATATATGCGGGAAATCTTTAAGCAAAACTAGTCTTTGCTGGTGGGCCAGGGATTTTAAAAAGTTGTATACAGAAGTTGAATTGTCCAATATTGAATAAAAAAAAATAACGTATTTAATTTAACAATTGTAAGTATCGCGGCAAGAACCCCGTTTCAGTATTTTTGAGTAAATTTGATAAACTGAAAAAATTAAATAAAAAATGAAACCACTTCACGACACAGTTTCTAAAATATATCCTATTAATAAATCTTAGCCACTTGAACATAAAAAAATTGTCGTGTCGTGTTTACGTCTGACATGAAAGTACAATTAAAATACACAAAATTGTATGCCATATCCTTAACACTAACGTATGAAATAAATTTTGATAATAATAAGATTTAATTATTATTTTTCATTTTATAGGTCTTTTATTTTTCTCCTCGAAACTATCTTTCTTGTTTGTTCAAAGACTTCTGTTTCGTTTTCTACCGTCTGCAAATGGTCCCTGTCCGGGATCGTTTCCTGGGCATTTTGATGAACCACCTGCCCCGTGGGCTCTTCTTGGGGTTGTTGTTATCTGGTCCTGATATTGGAAGTACTCTATTCTTCCTCAGCTTCTTGAGAGAAACAAATTCATCTGTGTCTTCAACGTCTTCGTCTGTCTGCGTACTAGTCAAGTTAAAGTTAATATTTTCGATGTTAGTCATCTCAAATTTGCTCTTACCGATCGGTTGAGATTATGAAATCTGGAGGCTGTGCCTGTGCCTAGTCAAGTTAAAAGAATGTAACGACAGTGCCGTTTTGTTTTATACTTTGCTGGGGCACAACCATGCTGTCCAATTCTAAGTGATCCGTCATATCATCATATCTAAGAATATAAAAGCAATCGTGAGAGGAATATTATGTTTAAAAATTAAAGAGCAGTTTTTACCAACATTTTAATATATGTCATTGAAATTTAAGGAGACTCGAGACATACTCGTGTCATGTTTTGATAACAAAAAAGGGTTATCTGATTTTTTTTAAATATAGATAGATATTAGCACAAAACTTTAAATGAAAATGGAGGTTTATAGTGATAACTGCTGGGACAACAGTCCAAAACATGAGTAGGTACTTTTAGGATTTCTGCAAGGGACGAGCTGCAGTCGCCCAGACGGAAGAGGTGTCGCCACTAGTAATGGTGAAAGTCGTAACTTTAAATAAAGTCCTGCCCGCGCTTGAAAACTTTGCAAGTTTTCGAAAATTGTATACCTAACATGGTAAATGTTTGTTAAAATTTAGTATTCTACTTTAAGAATGTTTGTCTTCAAGCAACCCTAAACCTTTTTCTGAAATAAAAAGGGTTTGTCCCTTCCATGTCCCTTCTTATAATCACTCATTGACTGAAATATAAAATTTCCTCGAATAGAATTATGTCAATGGTCACTAGTATCACTTATCAAAGCGGCACAAACTCAGCCAGCAATATTATTCTTTTTTGCTACGCACCTACACTATATTACAGATAAATAATTTTACAGATTTTTCATGCAGTCATTCGAGTAACAAATATAGGTTGTTTTCTTCTTAAATGGATAACTTGAGATTTTTAATCAATGCAGTGACTCGTGTGACAATGAAGGTAAAGATGCAACTGTCAACATACCAACATCTTAGTATACATTAAAGTTAAAAATATACTATTTGTTAGTACAAACACACGTATATCACGTCTTTTCCCATGCGGGAAGGCAGAGCGTAAACGGCCGTAAAAAACTTACATTCACGCCACGTCTGAAAAACATTTGATGGTAATTCAGAAAATTGTGTATCACCTTGCTGGCAGAACGTCAGCCCGTCGCCTCAAATTGTCAGCCCATCGCCTCAAATTGCAATTCACATGTAACTCTCGAGTTTCTTAGGCACCTCGTCCAACACCCACAGGATAGAAATGGGGTGATGCTATCCTAAGCCGGCATCTCACGTTTTTTTGTTGTTCATAATTTAATCCTTTGTTAAATTAATAATATGTCAAAGTCATTAGATTTTCAGGCACTATGATACTGATTTATTTTGAAATTAAGTCTTAATTGTTTCTGTGATTATGTCGTACCGTTATCATACATTTTGAGAATAATCTGTTATGCACCGAAGGGAAAGTGGAAACACATGGAAATAACAAGATAATGTAGACATATTTTTTCACAGCTAGGTTTTTCCTATGAAAGAAATTTTTCATGGTAATGGTAATGTTAAGCAAATTGACACATGTTATATGAATATTACAATACTTTACAAATTGGCGTCATTTTGTATGGATTTTCAGATTTTCGCGTCTTGTTATGAAGCAGCGGGTGTCAACAAGGGAAACTTTGATAGATGGAATGTCAAATAAGGGGTATATTAAAATGGTGTGTGAAGGAATTCTTTTTTTTTTATATACAATATGATTTTATTATGAATAAATGATAAAAAATATGAATATTTTGTCATTGAGAAATGTAATAAACGTCAATATTTTTTATTTAATAGAAAAAAAACTGAATAACAGCTTGTCTCGCGGCATTACTCTTGTTAGGTAATGTATATTTGTCGTCATGACACGCCATACAAAAGCTCACAATACTCAATAGATGGGATCGTGCTTATAACTCAGCAGACAATTACATGGGATGTTATTGGGAACAGGTCGGAGGGTATTATTACATTAGGTACTTGCGAAAATTACTTCGCATAAAGTGTATTAACTGCGCAATAAAGAGTTACACACAAAACTATCGATATTGTACAAAATTAGGTACAACTTAGCAACATACATGCCTTTGCACTCTCAACACAAAAATAACTGAACTCAGAAGTGTACACAACTTTGAAACAGTATCGGTGTTTTTTTTAACTCTTTGATAAATTTAGTATCGACGATCATAAAGTAACTTTTCAAATATACCTTAAGTTGAAAAAAATATAATTAAATCGTAAGAAACAAATAATAAAAAAAGTTTTAAAGATAGTTGTCGTATACTGACACTAAGCAACCCAAAAATCATATTAATAACAAGCAAAACAAAACCAGAATGTATGTCTTTTGAAATAAATAATATAAGTGTAAGCAATTGTCATGTAATGGGGGATATCATAATGCAAATTTTAATGCCTAATTGTATGCTATTGCAAACATTATTTTATTTACGCTCTACAACAAAAGAATCCCTTATACTTTTTCAAACCTACGCACCGGCGATTGCAAGGTCAAATTTAAATACAACTGTTATTGAATTTGAAATCCGAACTTTACGAGACAAGTGCAATAGTAGTTTATGCAACTGTCGTATAATGGGGGTCATTAGAAAGCGAGTGTCTGTTTATCACACGAGGCGTAGCCGAGTGTGATAATAGTTTGACACGAGCAGTTGAGTTGTTCAGATGTCAGTCAGTCTTAACAATAACTTAACTAAACTACTGAACAACATCTAAAAACAACTGAACAACATCTGAACAACAACTGAACAACATCTGAACAACAACTGAACAAAAACATCTGAACAACAATCTAATAAAACAACTAAACAACTACCGAACAATTACCGTACAACAACACCTGACAGATGCGGCGGAGGATGAGTATTGGCAAAAAAACTTCGTTTCATTTCTCAACTTTATCGAAGTAAGACCCTTCTCTTTCAGTCATTATGCTTCTGATATTTCTATGAAACTTTAATTTGTTTGCAAAATGCATAAAGTAGGTCTTTATGCAACTGTTTTCGAGTTCATAATTCGAATATTATGGGACAAGTGTAGATAAATAAACTTTTTTGTTTAAAGGAGACTCAAATTAGAATTAATTTTGATTCTGGTAAATTCCGAAATCCGAGCATAATAAGAAATATTGAATATCAGATAAAACAAAAAATATGATAGTGTATTTGGGCATTAATCCAAATAAGACGAGGCAATATTGGTTGGATATGACGATACGACGGAAATGATGAAATTGCTGTTTATTGGGATGGGTATGATATCGAAGTATCTTAATTATGAGTAACATAATTAATTTTGTAATAACTATAAATAGTTAGAGAGTAGAGTCTGTGTATTGAAAACAGGCAGTAAGATAATAGGCGCGGGCATAAACTGAACTTTAGAATTTTTGTCACTGAGGTCACCACTGCAAATAATCCCAGTGTATTATTTAGAGACGTATACGCAGCGGGACCCTATCTTGGAATGGATTGATACTTATGAAGTCTGACTATGAAGGTTTAGTTCGTACCTACAGAAATGTGAAATAAAAATAATTACCTCTGTAAAAAAAGTTATCTACCATTTTCCTCAAACCAGCCTAGTACAGCCTAGTCAGGTACAAATTAAGGGCTCTCTGAATATAATGGTTATTTTAAGTGTAGACTGACATTTTATATAGGGTTCCCCTGGCTTGACGCTGCGGAAAATGGTCGATAACGTTTTTTTTTACTGAGGTAAAGACATACATTTTTCTGTAGGTGAGAAAATTAATACCTACAAGACCACATAAGTATAAATCCATTTCGGGATAGGGTCCCGCTGCGTATACAAAGCTGTATTATTTTCATTAGGCGTTTACTAGGCAAATTACTCGGAAACTCGCTACCCGACGTGTTAGCTAGCTAGTCGTATCTTTATCATGTCTTGGTCGTCCGGTTGATAGGTAGACAGTCGTTATGAGCGCGAAGTAAAGGCGGCTAAAAGCCGGTTTGTGACGAGTTATGGAATGATTACGCATCATTACGTAGTGTGGTAACGGATAATCTTTGTAATAGTACGATATTGCAAGTCTTGATTTAATAGATGTTTTTATTTAGGTCTTTGAAATTCTACTAAAGTTACCCATTTAAAATCTTAAGCTCTCGCTTCTGATAGGTTGCTATAACGTTTCTCATAATGAACCACAGAAGCGTCCTCTTTTTCCCCGCTTATTCTTTTCAGTTACAATCACAAGTGTTTTACGTTTTCTTCTCCTTACAATCCGTTTCATGTATAATATATGAAAATAAGAGTGTACAAAAATATCGCTCTCGAATGGTTTTTTTCTGTAACCATTTATCCGACAGAGCTCCTCAAGGACTGCAATTAAGGTGGTTTGAGAGCTCAGTGGCACCCTAAAACAGGAAAAGACCCTCGCTGGACACAGTTACTGAAAACTAATGTATCTATTCGCGGCAATAAATAAAACGTTTTGCATTACTACTAATAAATTGCATTAGAAGCTTATTTTCCCGTTGTATTAAAACAAAATTTGAAATGGCAGTATAAGCTTCTCATACTACGAATGGGTAGTAAAGTACATCCAGTTTTGTACTTTTTCTCCCGGCCATCCCTATACACCCCGCTTTACGATACATGTCTACTGTACTTGCACGCTCAAAGTACACAGCAGCGAAACTCGAATCGTTAAAATTCATCGTCTGTCCGAATCAGTTCCGTGAGCTTTAACAAAGTGGTACAAGCTATCAGAGATTACTTATATTTAGATACCAGTAATTATACCTTATTCAATAATATAGTTTTCAACTAAATAAATTAAGTTAACCTACTAAGGCGTGATGTGATAGAATATCTAAATTTTACTTGCAATGCTGTGTCGCACGGATCGGCCTTCGCTTTGGCTTGATCTGGCAAAGAAAAGCAATGCTGTGTGATTCGCGTTATGCAAATACGCGCCGCGGGTCCAACAATACTCGTCGCGCTCGGAGGTAATACAAACGAACACAAAGATACCTTGCCATATTACAGCTTCTTAGGCACGATGCGCCTTCTCAATTTGGACGGGTTTTATCTTATAATGACAGGTACCCGCATGCTGCCTGCTTAAAGGTTAAATCTAAGTACAAGGAGCTGTAGCAACAGCATGCTGCTGTCTAAATTAACAGCGTAATACCCAATAAGGAAGTTTTCTTGGTATTTCAAACGAACCAATACAAACCAGCCAACGTCTAAGAAAGTAGCGTTAAACGTCATGATCATTAGGTACAATATTCTTTTACGGCATTATGCTACCAAAAAACAAAAGATGTACCTCATTTTCTAATTCGTCAGTCTACGGTGTGGTAAGATAGATTTAAAAGTGTTTGGGATACTTCGCGTCTTGAACAGTTTACATTTTGGACCATTTATATTTTGAACGATTTGCATGATGGGTCATCCCGCAACTTGGTTGGTTTTGTGTAAATGAAGCTCTAGTATCTTACCAAAGACAGGACGTGGCCATTAATACTTAAAATTTCAGCCTGGTTCAGTAATATCATAATTGAAATTTTACTTGATTTTCTATATCTGCCTGTGGCTTCGCGAACATTTAGTAATAGTGTGATCAGTAAGAATATTTGATCATTCTATCATGCTAGTAAGGAACCATTCCTTCCTTCTTTTTTGCCACGACAGGCATTTCCGCAGAATTTTTGTTGCGCGTTGTGTGACTGAACATGAATCACCGTCTCTTTATTATTGTTACTTGTGAAGTGAGACCTTCTTGGTATTATTCGTAGTTTTTTTTTTTTTGGAAATTTCGTTGGTAGTTTTACCGTTGGGCGCTCAATCATATAGGTTTAAGTTTTACTAGTGACCGATAACGAAATTTCAAAACGGGCTGGTAATAAGGATCAACTTTCTGCAAGGAACGTAGGGCGGAAACTTAAAAATTTTTAGACCTCCCATACAAATTGCCGATCAGCTAATTTGAGTTATTATGGAAAATCAATCATTCAGAAAAAGTTGTTCCTTATCACCAGCCCGTATGAAGATTTCGCTAGTCACTACCTATTAAAAACTCAAAATATATAAACTTCTAGGGTTGCTACGATAGCAAGCGCCAAAGCTGCCCGTGTGAAAAACAGTGATAAGATGGTTTTTAGCGTATGTTCTTGTGATTTGTTTATTTTTATTGCAAAACGAACGCTCACGGATAACTGGTCGCGCTTGAATTGGAATGGGATGTTGTTGAGAATTAGTGGTGTACGCGGAATTAACATCGTGACTATTCTTAAGTTTGATAAAATGATTTTCTTTGAAACCATCGGAAAAGTTGCGGATTGTTCTATAGTTGCAGTACTAGTGTTCTGGAACGTTAGAATTTTGTGGAGTTACAGTGCAATTTTATTCTCACAAATGAAAATAATAAATTGAATAAATTAGTTGGAAGAGCACTGGGCCAGCGCAAGCAGCGCGCAGCATAATATGTCTGATTTAAAATGCACAAACGGCTTATTAAACAATTTGAATGATGTTTACAACTTCGACTCTGTTTTTTGTTCTGACTTTTTTCCTCTAAAAAAGGTATCAGTCATCTTCACTTCACTCTGTCAACAGATGAGCATAAAAGACGTAGAGACTGTAGTCCAAAGAGTCTACACTTGACAGGTAGTACCCCACAGTCTCGGGTTTGCAATTTTTTTTTTACTATAACTATCATTTCAGAAATCACGCCGTATTTTTTTCAGAATATTCTAGAAAATGCAAGAATGTTTAAAATACCATAAACATCTTTGTATTGAAAACAAAAGATACATATTGCCATTATTTTAGAGAAGACCTTCAAGCAAGCCCTTCTAGGGTAATAAAAAGAAACCATATTCATCGATGGGGTCAGAGGAGCTACTCCACCATAGTTCCCATGATAGTACTTAAGTCGTTTCTGAATTTGGTCCGGACGCAAATTTTGACAAGTTTTGTTTTATTATTATTATATAATGATAATGAAGAATTCGTTTTTAATGTCAAGTTTTAAACAATGTCGTTCCTTTTTCAGTCAGAAATATTCATAAGCCTGTTCCGGACGAGGCGCAAAATAATGCAGCGCGGGGGCCATTAGCGCTTTTAGTTTTCGAGTGCTCTTACTCTCTTACTGTGAGTAATGGTGAGGAATTGTCGGGTTATACAGCTTGTACCGAAAACCGAAATGTTATATAGTTTTAGTATTAGCAACCAAGTTTTTAACGGGACCAATATACAATGAGATTTTTTATAAAATGTACAAAAATTTCCATGCTCGTTCTTAACGTTAAATGAAAAAAAGGAATATTAAAACAAAATTAGATTTCAAACTCCAATACACAATTTTTTCCAGCAGAAAGCAATAAGCCAAAAACTACCTGTCGTGTGTCTCAAATTTTTACAAAGAAAAATTTATTATCAGTTAGACGCATGTTCAATTTATTTATCAAGTATCATACTTCACTATAATTTATTCACAGTTAGAATTAGAATACAATTTTTTTTTGCATTATCTCATTAAACATGCAAATTTTCATCTGACTTATGTCAGTTGCCAAAAACACGTCTTAATCCCTGCATAATTATTTGGGCTCTCGTGCCTCAGTGCCAGCAAAATTCTAATTTTGAGTAAGTAATAATCCGATTTGGGAGTCGAATTAATTAGTATGTAAAGCTGTATAAAACCTATGTCAGACGGGACACCAGTGTGTCGACTCTCGGAAGGACGACACCGGCCATTTTAGAAATACCCCTCATTTTGTAGAGGTACGAATTAACAGGAGTTCTAGATATATCAGTCATGTGTACCTTTGTAAGCCTCCGACAGAATAAATTGACTAGAAGGAGGAATAAATTGAGGTATTAAAGGAGTCGTAATTATGGAGATAAAGGAGGATGAAACTTTCGGTATTTTGTCAATACATAATTTAAACCTGTATGATACCTTATATATAATATTATAGGAGTCTACCTCGAGACCACTTTACAATATACCAACGAGGAAGATTAAATTTTTGCTTCTGTAACTTAATTTGCAAATTTTACTTTTTCATTACCTTTACATTTTCCTTGTTTATTTATTGAAAATAATAAAGTAGTTGAATCTTTTTTCCATAAACTAATTTGTAAATAAAAACCTGGTTTGTGGTTTTATGTCTAACAAGTCCTTCCGGAAACTACCTCGTTAAAAGTTGAAACTTTTGGGTAGCTTTCTGTAGAGGCAATGAGCCTGCATTTGTATTTAAAAGTATCCTATTCCGTTAAAAAAATTGCACTTTATGAATTTATTATACAAACTGTTTGAAAAATAAAATAAAAAGTAAATATAATAATACTTTTTGCGATATATTTTTATTTTTAGAAGAAAACTTTTCTACTAAATATCTGTTATATCAGTAAAACTTTCAAATATTTTTATCAGCTGTATCGATACAACTGATGTTTCTAAGACATTTGGCCCCAAAGGGTTACCTGCCCATTTTGCGCGATTGGATTCGGTTGGGTTCGTAACTCCTCTCCTCATGTCCTGAATTGGACCCATGAGACTTCAAGAAGCGTTTCTTCTTTCCAATTTTGTGGTTATGCTTCAGTGATATTAATGAAAGAGCGTGTTTTTAAGATTTCTTAGTCGATTAGATACCTAGGTATGTACGTATTTGTCTCTAGTTCTTGCTCAATTTGATTTTTAATTTTTCTATCGAGGTTTCCTTTACTAGCCTTTTCTTATTTTAAGAGGCAAACCAGTTTATGAAACTGAACGGCTTTTCCCCAAGGAATATAAGTTGAAATATGAAAAATAATTGGATCTCCCATACAAAATGTGCAACCGCTTCTTTATTTCTCTGTTTACCCTCTGGTTGGCCGGAAGAGAATGCCGCCCACCTTTTGTACGATGTGCAATAAAGTATTAAAAAATAATGTTCCAGCTGGGTCAATATGTATAGGAGGTTCCTTCATATGTCAGCCTATGTTCCTTAAAGAAAAGTTGATCAGTTCCATGACTTAGTTTTCCTCATAAAATATTTGCAGGAAATATTTTAACATCTTGTAAATTTATATTTTAGATTTAAACCTTTGATAAAACTTTCCTTGTTACTTCTGCAATGTAATTTGAGAAAGGTAATTTAGAGGTAAAATCTTACCTAACAATGAGATCAAAATATTCTTTGAAAGCTTTTCTTCTTTCAATGTTTATTTTATTCAAATAAAAAACGGAACAAATAATGAGATGCCGCTACTGTTAATATATTATACATACAACAATAATTGTATTTTCACGAAAAAGATTCGGTAATATAAATTCTTTGTATCAAAATTTCCATCGTCTACTTAAGTAGTATGAAAAACTCTAAGAACGTTAACAAACCATCTATTGGTTCTGATAAAGTATTGATTGAAGGCTGGTTAAACTAGAATATCGCCAAAAAAATTGTTAGTGCTTACTTACATCTTTTCAAGTGAAATATACTTAATATCTTGGTTTGTAACAAAAACCTATGTTGACTAGAAAATCTTAACTTATATTATATTCAAGTGAAAAATAATATCTTCATTTGTAACAAAAAAACACTTTATAGATCCCCTGGATACCCATGCCTTTCAAACAATACACTAACAGCCACATCAGTCCACAGTATATAAGTAAGTATACCGTGTGATGCCGGCTTAGACTAGAATCACCCCATTTCTAACCTACGGGTGTCGTAAGAGCCGACTAAGGGACTCGAGGGATGTGTATTGCAATTTTAGGCGATGGGCTGACAACCTGTCACTATAGTCATACACAGTTATCTAGTTGACCCTCAAGCTTTTGGTGTTAATATTCGTTTTACGGCCGTTAACGCTCTTCCTACCCCGTAAGGGATATAGGCGTGATTTATGTAATTATGTATGAGTCCACAGCTGGACATGAGCTTCCCCCTAGAGGGGGTAATGCCAGGTATTGGTATGAGCGCAGAGAAAGATGTTCAATAAGTTACATTCACAAAAAACGCTGCTGCCCATTCCTGGATGATTATCCCTTAGTTGCTTTTTACGACACTCACGAGTAGAATTGGGGTGATGCTATTCTAAGCCGGCCATACACGGCATACAAACTATACGCCTGCTACAGACTATCATCGAACGCCTCGTTTTTATATTATCCAACATTTATCAATACGTTCACCAACTGTAGCAGGTACATGGAAGAGTTTATCGATGAGCTCAGCCAGAAGTTTTAAAAAATAACAAAAAATCTTTAAATAATAATTGACTGACAATATTAAATAAGACCCTTCTAGTCAGTATCGAAAAATTTTGTTAGCGCTGGACAGCAAAGAAAAACACCGTGAATAAAAATGAATACGTTTCTATGTAAAATTACTACATTACTGTCGCAATTTATCATTATAGAGTGTCAGGTAATTCGATAATTCTCTGGAGGGGATAAGGAAAGAGCCATTACCAACATATTATTTTTCCATAAAACCCTTGGACGGAATCATTAGTTATAAAGTATATAAACTTTGACTTTGCAAAATGTATAACGGGCCTTTGTCTGTTGCATTTTTTGTTCTCTGTTCTAAAAAACACTATGGATAAACACGTACAAACTACATAAAATTACTTCTCTGTTTCATCAGCTAATTAAAAATGTACAAAAATCTGCCACAAAACAGGTTTTCATAAAAATTATTACTTTTAAAGCAGAAAGCGACGTGCGGCGCTAAAGTAACTTACTAAGCGCCAACGCTGCGTTGAGCGGGTTGCCCGCGCGGATCGGCCAGCTGTGCGCGGGCGATCGCACGACGCAGCGTGGCCGCTAAGGCCAGTCGCACATTCAGCAACGAATCAAAGCACCAAAAAAATATTTCCCGGCACATATGATAAGTAGTTCTATGGAAAAATATGCTGCAAATGGCTCTATTACTTCCTCCAGGGAATCAATCAAATTTCCTTTCAAATGCACCCGCAACATTGCTTGCGAGTTGCATACTGAAATAACTTTGGCAAGGTCTGTACATATACTACAATCTTTACTACATGTGAAACAGTAACCTACGAGTACTAGTACTCCGTCGAATATGTCTGCAGTGTAGTGCTCTTCAATGTTTATATCCCCGTAAAAACGAGATTTCAAATGTTGTTTTCAAGATTGCGAGAGACTGGACAGGTTAGTTTAAGAAAAGCTTGCTCCTTTAATAACAGTGGTTCCAAATTTATCTTGACTTAAAATAGCATTGTTATTTTTCCTCTAATAGGTTCCTCAAAAGGATGGTAAATATTTTTGTCATGTCATGTTTTAAATTGTCTGTGGTTTTTTCTCAAGTCGCCACCTTTTTAATTGTTGCTTCACCTCATTTTGACAGATAACGCGCATTTTAAGTCTTGAACATTTGCTTTTTTTTCCTTTTTGATGAAAAGTGACAGCGCAATTTTAAGTTAAGAGATATTACCGAACCGACACAATTGTCTCTGTAGCCAATGACCAAGACTAAAATTAAGATCCCTAGGTACAATAAAGGGATGATTTAATTTTATTTTCGTGTGACATAAGATCCATAATTATAACATTAAAATTTTCTGGCCATTAAATATGAGTTGTTGCAGGATGATTTGCGGCCATTTAAGTATTGATTGAGCGTTTCTTTGAAATAATGCTGTCTGACTACAGGCTTGAGTTGTCGACATTTCGTCTTCTAGAATAGGCCCTTGTCCCTCTTATAATACAAATGTTTAATAACTTTGTTAGATTAAATGTGTTTAGGTGGTTCAAGTGCCCAGTGGCGAGGAAAAAATCCCTGGCTGGACACGCTAGTCATCTGGAAACCATAGTTTCAATTCGCGGTAATAAATAAATACTAATATTTTCTAGAATCAATATAACCGTTGTTAAAACTGTGCGAAAATTTGTGCTATTTATTTTTGTATTCCAAAAATGTGAAACGGGCCACTTTGAGCAAAATTACAATACATAACGAAAGCGCTTAGTTTTTTAGGTCTCATTGATTCTAAATAATCTTTGTAGATATCAATCACCGCGAATTGATAATTTGGTGTTCAGATGACTAGCTCGTCACTGGGCTATCGAACCACCTTAAAGTGTAGAAAAGTGCTACAAAAATATTGAAAGTTCAAAAGCTTTGTTGAAAAATAGTAGTTGATAAATATTTCCTGTTCCGTAAAACCTTAAACGTTCATCAACAAGCGGAAACATTTTCCGCATGAATGCATTCGGGTGGATTCGGTTTTGACCGCAAAGCTCCCGACACTGTTTGAGTTTAGTTTCGGCGTTCAGCTTTTGTTACCCTCAGAGCGAGGGAACCTTCCAAGAAGGAATCTACAAAAAAAAAACAGAATATATTCGTAAAAAATCATTGTTATTATATTTGATGCGTGTTTTAAACACAACATTCTGTACAAAATAATCTAAGTCAGTAAATTAACAGATTTTACACCATATCACCACAATAATCCCTTGCGTTTTTGCAGCCGAGGCACATTTACGCCACGTCTGACAAAAAATTCAGAGTTATTCGGAAAACTGTGTTTTGCCATAGCGACAGGTTGTACGTCAGCCCATCACTTAAAATTGCAAAACATACCCTCGAGTACCTTAGTCGCCTTTTATGACTCCCACGGGAAAGAAATGGAGTGATGCTATTTAAAAGTTTGTATTTCAATCAATTATGGACTAATCTGTGTCTTTGTGACTTTCTTAAAGTACTCCAATAATATTTTACGGTTTTTTATGCTCTCACTATGCTTGTTTACTTTTATAAATGAAATAAGAAATGTTAGAGCAATGGGGCGATACCCCACGCTCCCACAACACGGTTAAAACCTCAGCGGGGGCTAACATTTTTTTAAATTTATTATTTTCATTTATGCGCCAACAATTGCGACGAGTTTTCGTGACATCATTCTGATTGTATGAAGGGTTCCTTTTGAAACATTGTCTTGCTCTATGTTGTTACCACAGTTTCAATAACAATATGCAACTATTCATAGCTTGTTTACTATGCGGATTTTACGCGGATAAAATAGCTTTTTGTTTTTATATGTTCACTTTGTTGTTCCACTAACAATGTAAGCTGGGTATAAAAAAAATTGGATTGATAAAAATAAAAATATTCTGAAAGCGGTATTAACATTCTAATTAGTTCTCTTTTGGCGTGATCGTCCTATAAATTATACTATTCAATGTGTGAAAGTTGGTATCCACATGATAATTCGATTAGGTGTGGAATTTCAGATTCTTAAAATGTATATCACTAGATTTACGCCCAGCGGTTCCACCCTCTGACACTTATATTCCCGTGGTAATAGTTTTATTCCAGGACATACTCTACCTGTGTTCCTAATTTCATTAAAATCGATCAAGCCGTTTGAGCGTGAAGAGGTAACAAACATGCATACACACACACAAACTCTCAGATTTATAATATTAGTACGGATTATTGATTCTCCTCGTGTATTGTCATATTTTATACAAATCATGTATTACGCTACTTATTTTTTATTACTTGCTATTCACGCTGAGGTCGTAGCATTTTTAAATCGCCTTCTTGGTAAACATTTAGGCCTTCAAAGAGGTGCATGAAAACCAATATTCAATAATCATAGAAAGTTACCGGGACCTAAAGTTTAACGTGCCCCTCGAAGCACGGAAGCAAATCTCGTGGTATTCAATCGTAAAGTGCATTCACTAAACTCTATTATCAAGACCTGTCATCGTAAATCATCGATTGACGGGTGCAGAGCCTTGGCTGCTCGCCAGTTTGATCGCTGACAGTAGCTGACTTATTGCTTGATGAACTTAACTAGACTTTGTGCATAAATCTATCTAAAATGGTTGGGACGTGTGCATCGAATATTGAAATGTGTTTTTTTTATTTTGTTTTTTCTAGTAGTTTTAAGCTTCCATTGAGTAAAGCAAGAGGATGACGGAGTCGATTTTACAAGAGCTATTCAGTGTAGCTGGGTCTCCGAATCACTCGCATGTAAGTAAGGTGATATTTTAAAGTTTCCGAGTTATTCAACTTTTAAAGTTGTATGGGAAAAATGATGTATGGGAAGTTTAAGCGTTTGTGTATAGAACATAATCTCCTTAATTTGTTCTTTCTAGCGTATAAAAAAAGAAAATAAAACGTGTCAATCGTTTTTTTCCTATACACCTTTATAAGTTGACTCGTAAACTATAATAAATCATGGAATATACGTGGAGGTGATTCAAATACGCCTCAGTAAATGGCATTTAAAAATTGACTTCGGACGTTACTATTTGGGCCACCTTGTTTATAGCATTTAACAGCTTTCAAGCAAGTACATTAGAAACCTCACATAATTTTGTAAGAACTCATTTTTGTGTTTTTAAACTCATGATTATCAGTAACTTTTAGGTTGCGACAATCGTTGAAATTGTGGAAAAACAAATGTTTCGTATATTAGGTTGATTAAGTTTTCGTTTTGTTTTCGGCTGGTGATACAACTAAAATAAACTTTTATTAAATAGAACTTTGATAATAAATTATGGTTGCTCTCTTCGTCTGGTGCTTCATTCTGAAATAAGATTGAAAAAGTAATTACATTTGAAAGTCTTCTTCTCATCTAACTTCAAACGTTATTTTTCTGCAGAAACTCACCTTGTCTACACTTTCGTTCATTGCAAATTAAATGTTGGTTAGAACGCTCGGAGTTGATAAATAGCTTGCATGCTACATTTTAAAGACTGTCTCTATATATATATTTAAAAAAAAAACAAGTATTTAAAAGTACCTACAGGTATGAAGAAGAAATAGGTCATCATCGTTGTGTTTATATATGGGGTATAAGGGACAGCTCTCCTAAAACTGATAGGGTGCATGTAGAACTTGAGAATGAACAACTTTCCGCTAGAAACATAAAATTGACTTTCCATAGTAAAGTCAGGGAGGTTGATTTTTTTCGTTGTTTCCTGAACTATTTTCCCAGTGGAAAGTTGTTCAGTTTTACGGTTTTAATCCCTATCAGTATTCGACGAGCTGTCCTTTACAACCTGTTTAGTATTTGGGTAAGATTTTAAGGCCTATTTTAGTAGCGTTTCATTTTATTGTAAATGGGCTTTGTTGCCCGAAATAAAGTATTTATTATTATTAGAAACATTAACATCCAATACAGTGCACTTCTGCACATAGATAGAGTAGGAATGATTAAAAACACGAGGCATCTATATTTCCAATAGCGAATTCAGCATTCGAAGAGCGATAAGGCGTCGGCAGACGCGTGTAAGTGTCGCGGGTTGGCGTCAGGCCAGCTGCCGGCGTTACAGACGTGATTGTTCTAATGCGGACACTCCTACAAAATGGAAGCTTAGTTTTAGAATTGAAACTAAAGTGCTTAGTAATAGTTTTGGTAGCAAAGCTCTCATCGGGTAATAGCTTTGTATTAATTTATTTACGTAGGTACCGAAACATAGGGTAACTATGAGTATTATAAGTAACTTGTGAATGAAAACGCAACGAGCTTCTCCAATTTGTGTGCCTCAGCATCAATAAATGGTTCGGCATTTTTTTTATGTGTCTAAACCTGCAAAAAGTTTGGTTTTTCTATTTGTTTGTATTCTCTGGCACGAATAAGCACCAACGCTGTGTCAAACGCGCTAACACGCGAAGGGCTAACCGCGCGCGTGCTAGATTTGGCAAAATACAAAAGCAGCGCTGTGTGCCGCGAGTCGCCCAGCCCGCGCCGCGGGTTCGCCATCATGCGGAGTAGGCACAAATAGTACGACCCGTACGAACACCACAACATTTTGCCGTATTACAGCTACTTAGGTACGATGCGCCTTCTCAATTCGGACGCCGGCCCGCTCAAGGAAGCGTTAGGCCTAACTTATTTGATAGGTTTTGAATTATATACTCGGAAACCCCTGAGAAGTACACTGAATAGTAGAAGAATCTTCCAAAATTGTTATGTTTTAATGTCGATCAAAATATAAAAAATAGTTGTACTTTTTGTACATTAAATAAGAGCATATTTATAACAACTTTAATCGTCATTCTTTAAAGAAGAAGTCCGTTGAATGTTTTTGCTTTTAATATTTGGTACCTGACTGCTAATGGTCTTTTCGTTACAATCCACAACATTTCAAATTTCTAAGAAGACTTTTTTATATTTTTAATAAATAAGTAGTTTAACTCATCATGAAATAAAAGGCTTTTATTTCATTTTGTTTCACAATCAAAGGTCTTAAATTTTAAAAAGTGCCTTAGGTAGGCTCCAACAACTAGGCTGCCGAAAACAAAATGCATTTGACTACCACTTATATGACGTTTATTAAAAAAAAAACAGACGACACAGTTGCATGAATGAAGTTTTCTGCATGATAATTTTTTCTTTGGTTGACTTGTGCGGATTGTGCACATGTCTGTCATTTTTATTTATTGGCTATTGAGTTTTTTTTTATTTGTAGATTCTGAACAGAGGAAGGTCCAAGACCACGCTGCCTCAATCTGTATTTTTTTTTCACTATAACCAAAGGATATTTTTAGGGTTATCCAAATTTGGAAGTTTTCACATCTTTTCAAAATATTTCAGAAAAGATTGCATTAAAAATTATGAATATCTGTGTATCTATTTAAGCATCCCAAACACTCTAAACGATATTTATATTTTTAGTTTCTAACGTAAAATTAATGTTGTGGATTGTTTTAACAATAGCTAAGCTGTTATGATAAATTACGAAAAAATGAATCGAGCTTGTCACGGTGTCTGTCAAGGAGGACGCATTTAGCGCTTCTCGCATGCTGAGTATAACGCTTGCCAAATCTTTGATCAGAGGCTTGCTATGCCACATAAGAGACGCCTGGGGTGTCCTATGAAAGCGCTTGACCATTCTATTGGCACTGGGAGGCTAGAAAGTACGGCGCAGCTTTTCCGTCCCCAGATGAACCATGTGTCTACGATAAAGGTCTGACTTGACAGTTTTACCAAATCAGAAGTGATGCCGGAACGAATTCTGAATCTCGAAACCCAACCGTTTACCAAAGTACCTGCTGTCTATTCTGCAGTTATGGTGCGCATCCGAGAGGCTTTGGACCATCGAGTGAAACGATCCAAAAACGGTCCGCAGAATTTAACAACTTAGATTTATCAGTTGCCAAGAATGTTGCGCAAACTAATGCACAGACTCAGTTCTTTATCGTTAGTAATTGAAATCGAAAATCAGAAATATTAATAATTAAATAGTCAACATAACTATTAAGCCTTATTTTTCAAAAATCAGAACTTAAAAATATTACGCCGACAGCATCAAAAAACCAACTCACGGTAGAAAAATTTAAGTAATATGGTTAAAACTGTAAACATTACATTTATAGTTTTTTTTTTTCACTTAACACACTCAGTGAGAAACTGGAAACAATTACAAACTCACTCACCTGCCAGTCTGAGAGGCGTCAGCCCTTCGTAAAGTACGAAGTTGAATTGCGGCTGTCATTTTCATTACGCAAATTAAGGCCGGAGTAATTGCATTACGTATTGTTGTCTTCATTTATCTTAAAATATATTCATGTATGTTTTTATTTATTTACTAAATAACTTACTAGATTTAGTGCTTAGATACAAACATAAAGTTTCAATCCGTGATTAAAGCTAGTAGTTAAAACTGTAAATCATAAGTTGCAGGTTTTGGTGTGTTTTATTCTATTGAGAAGCTTATAATAAATAATAAACTCCTTTAGCTAATAAAAAAAAATAGTTTGCTTCGTCACACTTCTATCAAGTATCCTAGCAGTGATTTCTTGTCAAGGATTAAAATTATTATTGTCTAAGAGTTCAATTCGTTTAATTGACCTCGTTTTGTATTACGTCTCAAGTCGAGTTTTCCATCTTGAACTAACAATTATTGAGTGATTTGATTGTTTGTTTATAAAAGTTGAATAAGATACTTACATAAAAAAGGAGAGGAGTTGCCAGGGTGTCTCAGTATTTATAAAATATTTCAACACCATGTAAAAGGGAGTCTAATGTTCTTATGTACATAACTTTCGAGAAACAGGTACAGCATACGCGAATCTGCAGCAGATATAACGAATAGAAAAAGCTATTGGCAAATTTAGTACCGAAAAGTGCACCTTAAAAACGAACTCGATAAAATACATTAATTTTTTAATATTTTTGCCTAACACTCCTAACTTTAACATGACAGTGATGTTTTTTTTTTAGAAGTGTACCTTACAGAATAACACAGAAATTACAAAAAATGCTCAAAAATAATACCTAACACTCATACCTAACTGATATCACGTAAAGTAGGGCATAGGTATATTCCTAACATTTTAATTTATTTTTTCATTATGTATGTCACTAAAAGTAAAAAAAAAACATGTTTGTTGGTCTATTTCACGGAAACTTTGTCGGCACGGAAAACTGCTTAGAAATCTCACTATATATATAATGAAATATTTGGACGTGCGTAATATAAAATTGAACCAATCATCATTTATAGATCAACTGACAGAACAATATACTGAAGTATACTATCGCGGTCTTGATGGATTGATTGTTTGATATTCCGCAGGCCTAGATGGGAAATTTTAAAGTCAATCTTGTTGACCTAATCTGAAATAGTTTAATTTAATAGAATAGTGTGTAAATCGATTTATCAACCATGAGTATATGTTTGAGTTGGATTTTTTATGCTTTCGTCGTAAAGGATATTTTTTATAAGAAATGATTTTTGTAAAATAAAGGTTAATAGTTCCGTTGTCTATTTAATTATCAATTTATTTGATTTTCGATTTTAATAACTTGTGATAAAGCAATGAATAAAATAGTTACGATTTTATGTTCCTCAAACTTCAAAATTAAAACGATGTACTTTAGATAACTTTTATGGAAATTCTCGTGACCATTTTTTTAAGGAACTTGACCTTTATAAGCGTTTTAAATTGTATGTATAAGTTTTAATCTTGTACAAAGTTGTGCTCCGTTTTCCGTACAGGTACCAAAGTTCGAAGTAAACGCCGTTCATCCGTTATTGACGAGACACCGTACGATGTGATCTTTATCAAAACTGTTCTTCTCAAAGAAAGGTATTTCATATCAATTTAATGTAAGGAATATCTTTCCGTCATGAAAGCAATTTGTACTCACTACATTACTCTCCAATAATTGCACGTCAGCGCCCTCTCTCGTCATATCGGAAACAAGAATCTAATGCGCCATGAAATGAAAAGATTCCTTATTGAATAGTCCGGGTGCTGACAGTGATGCATTGTAGCTGGCATCTCGAGACGAGGTTCGATGTCGTCGATCAAGGAAACCTTTAGATGTATGCTTAAATTGTTAAAAAGGTACATGATATACTATTAAATTTCCCATTTGCTCTTCTTTACTGAAAATGAATTTGTATAGAAGAGATGTTATTTTGCAAGAACGTTATTCATATTTTTGTATCGTTTTTTATAACTGTAGGTTTTTCTCAGCTGTTGTACCTGTAAAGGACAATATGTTTGTTTTCTTAAATGCTCTGTCACTAAACTGAAACGCCAAATGAAATATAAAACTAAATTCAGAATAAAACGCTTGATGCCGCTAAGACATGAAGAATGTAATGTTTCAAAACTTTATGCAAGGCATACAAATGCATGCATACAAGAATAAACTGTTAAAAATAATAAGTTTACCAAAGAAACGTTAATGCCTACGATCTAAGTATATAATATACATTTGAGAAAGTGGTGCTTGAAAGAATGTTTCAAATCTTGTGGATTTGAAATTACGAATTTCGGTTAGTATTTATATTTGCCATAGCCTGCCAAAATTTAATTTGCCTCAGATTATTGTACAACTACGAGACTTTATAATGTATTAGCCATGAACTGTTTTTTAAGTTTTCAATGTTTTTTTTGTTTATTTGGTTATTCTTACTATGGTATTGTAACATATTGCATGCATCTGTAAATGCACCGTAATTCTCACTAATTACTTATTTTATACCGTGTTTTAATGTTTAAGATAAGGACTAGGCAATACCTTTTGTAAATCCTGTCTGTACCTGCGTAGTCTAATTAAGTGCGAGGCCTCCCATCACAAGTGTCTTTAGACAACTTTCTGGGAAGCTTCGACAAAAAGATTGTACTGATTTACAAAATTAAAACATATTTTATTTTTTTATTTTATTTATTCTATAAACAAAATTTAAACCACGATAAGTTGTGATCCTGAAAAATCTTGGAATAATCGTAATATAATAACTAGCTCCGCAATCTCAAAAGTATCTTTCAAATAACTTTTAAATTAAGTATTTGTTTGTAACAAGAACTCTTACCAAGCTGCAAACAATTTTGAATGAAACTCAATTTACTGAAATGCGAATCTAGTACTATAAAATTGATTGGTTTTCTAACATTGCATTATGAAATATGGCAAGAGTAAACTGAGGAATACTCAACAGCTAGTTTTGCGGCGAGATAGATTTCAATTCTAAAAACAAATATTTCTGCTTTTTCTGTGTTTCGTTCATGAAATTCTGATAAAAATGTCTTTACTAAACCATAATATTTACGAAATTTTAAGAATCGCAAATAGAAGCATCTTAATTTTTTTGTTGTTGTTAAAAGTATCTGTTTTCAAGCCAACAATAATATTTTATTCTCTTGTCTATAAATGTTAGGTAAATATATTCAGGAGATTAAAATTTTGAGATTATTAATTTAACAATTACTTCGCTATTTTCCACTACACCTGTCAGATGTTGTCGTACGGTTGTTGTTCAGTTTTTGTTTTATAAGGTTGATGTTGAGATGTTGTTGAATTTATTTTTCAGTTGTTTTGTTGGGTTGTTGTTGAGATGTTGTTCAATTATTTTTAAGTTGTTGTTTAGTTAAGTTGTTATTTAGTTGTTTATTCGACATCTGAACAATTCTGAACTTTTTGTCAAACCATATTACGTTCTCATATTACATAAAACCTTCTATTAAAACTTGCAATCGCCGGTGCGGACGTTTGGTAGTTTGGACGTGCGGAAGTTTTTTTGTACAGTATTCAACAACATTAATTTAGGCTTTATTTTGCACTCACAGTGCTATATTACTTTCATAAATGAAAATAAGAAATTGAAAAAATAAAAATAAAAAAAAAAAAAAAAAAACAGCTTACGTCGGGGCGCCGGTAGCTCAGTTGGCAGAGCAGTGGAACGGTACTCCACGGTCCCGGGTTCAAGTCCCGGCGGGCGCTGACATTTTTTCAATTTCTTATTTTCATTTATTAATTTAGGCATTAGAATGCTCATGTCAAATTATTATCACACTCGGCTATGCCTCGTGTGTTTAGCAGACACTCGCATTCTTATGCCCCCCATTATATGGCAATTGCAGAAACAACTTTTATTTGATTGTTAATTAAATAAAAGAACAATTTAATTTGTGCATATAATCGGTACTTTGAATTGACAATAAGTTGGCTGAAATTACTTGCTATGTGATAATTTTGATGCCTTCAGCTTGAATGTCAGCGAAACCTTTTATCCTAGTTGCTAGATCCTAGACCCAGTAGTTTTTCGCCAAATTTGTTATATTTTCGGCTCTTTAGCCGCCGGATATTTTGTGGAACTGCCGGTTGTTGCCAGTAAGCTACATTCAAAATGACGGTCTGGGTCTGCACTAGCATATTTTCACAGTTTATTTTGATAGCAGTAGACATTATTATATTTTGTTTTATTTTATGGGCTAAGCTGGGCGCATCTGTCGTAAAACCGATGGACGGTGGAGTAAGCGAGTTCACAAGTGGAGGCCACGCCTCGGTAGGCGTAGCGTTGGACGACTTCCGGCCAGATTAACCGGTGACTTAAAATAAAGGCTTTTAGCAAAACAAGAGATCGTGCCGTGAAGAGGGATAATGATTGGCCACTTACTACGCGACAACTTCATAAAGAATATTATTGAAGACAAGTACAAGGAAAAAGAGCCAGAGATAGACCTAGACTCCCCTTCTTTACCCTTATAAAAGAAAAATCAATATTGTGTCGAATCAGGAGGTCAAGTCACCTGTAGAGAAGAGGGAAAATAGGAAGTTACTCCACCGGAAACAGTTTGACTCTTAAATTTGAAGGAAGAAGATGAGGTTTTTTATTAAAAACTTTATTTTATAACTTGAACTTTGTCGATTCATATCTAAGCATACGCAAAATACTCTTAGAGATGCTCATAATTTATCAATACTTACAATCAACTTGCTATTAGAATTGTACTACGGAGCTAAGATTCAGTGTAGCCTATGGTACATAATGATAGTTGAATTGAATATCCTCCTTTTGCATTATGAAAATGAAATGAAAATAAAATAACTTTATTCAATGTAGGATAGTATTATCACTCATTGACGTCATGTCCATCATTGTAAAAAATGAGAAACATTTTTAACTTGATTTTCTTTTTTCTATAACAATTTTGTATTGTCCTAATAGAAAACCGACTTGGCTATGATGCCGTGTGATAGCTTAGAATAACATTGCTCTATTTCTTTCCCGTGGATATCGTAAGAGGCGAATAAAGGACTCGAGAGTTACATGTGAATTGCAAATTTACATGTGAATGACAACCTGTCACTATGGTGAGCCACAATTATCCGAGAGACCCTCAAATGTTTGTTAGACGTGGCGTAAATGTCCGTTTTTTGACCGTTTACGCTCTTCCTTAAAGAACTCCTTTGGCCGCCATGGCAAACTTTAAACCGCACTACGACTTAACTGCAACTGCACTGCAGCAAAATATTATTTGTAGTGCTGTTCCGCTGTAGTTCAGGTGCAGTTACGCTGTAGTTCATGTGCAGTTCCGCTGTAGTTCAGGTGCAGTTCCGTAGCAGTTCAGCTACATTTCCACTGCAGTTTCAGTGCCTCATCCCTCAACATATGAGTATACTAGAAAAATAATATAAGTACCTATTTAATAATACTCAGCTAACTTACCTGTATTTTTTTTCGTTCGAATTAGCCTATTTTAGCCCACTGTTCTTTTTGGTCCTGTGCCACACGCATCCGACTTTTCCTTATAGCCAATATTATACCATCTGACCATCAGGCCGGTGGTCTACCGCCTTCTGTCCCTCGGCTGCCACTCTATCACTGCTTTGGTATACCCACCGGCCGCTTTCTGTCCCTCGGCTGCCACTCTGTCACTGCTTTGGTCTACCTTACATCTTCCCGCCTTACCAAGTTTCCTGCCCACGCCAACTTGAGCTTTGTACGGCATCGGATTTCAGTATTTCATATACGGTCTTTAACTTTTATACCGAGCACGCTCTATGGGTCTCTGCGCGATTTTGATTTCGTGCACAGTTTCTTTTGTCAGCGTCCATGTCTCAGCACCGTAAGTGAGCGTAGCGAGCACACATTAGTTGAATACCCTGGTCTTGAGGCATTGCAGAATTGTACGTGATTTCAAGACTTCTTCCAGCTTTTCAAATGTCAACAGAACCCTCCTTGTTATTTCTTTTGTAATAACTGTGTATAGGTCAAAATATTTGAACTCAAAAACATCACTAACTACCTATTCAAAAGGCGTGAGTGTTCCTCGTCCGAAATTTTTAATATAAATTCCATTTCTATTCATTCTAAACGAGTCGTGCAAAACGTTATTAACCCATCTTCTTTTAACACATAAGCATAAGTGAGTAGCATGGTATTAAATTAAAGTAACATTTTTGTACAAAGCCAAGTGTCCGCTTTTACACTTGACGCCAAATAAAACAAAACCCATAATTGATTTAAAACTAATATTATTCATTTGTATGATGCTACGGTCATGTAGCCTTGTGTACTCACTGTTCAAAGGAAAAACTTTGAATACCAAATTTCAGCAAGTGTAATTTCGTGTTATTGGCATCAAGATACAAGTCGCAGTCTTCAATAGTCACAGGTTCATATCTTTCCCGCGCTTGAAAATTTCAAAATTTATTTTTTATTTACTTAGTGGGATACTTTGGGCTGTTTGTCATCTTTGTATTCTACGAACAAAGCTATATTTATTATTCAAGTGGCAGCTTTAATAAAAAACTTATTGGTGTAATTTTATGGGTGTAAATTAATACAGGTTGTAAGGTACAGCCCTCCGAATACTGAAAGGGTGCATTCAGACCATGAAACTGAACAACTTCCCATAAAAAATATTTCAGGAAACTGAATAATTATTTTTTACTTTTCATAGTAAATGCAACTAATTGTGATTTTGTATGGGAGCTCGAATATTTTTTATCGTTTCCTGACATATGTTGCGAGGGGAAAGTTTTTCAGCCTCATGGTCTGAATGCACCCTATCAGTATTCGGAGGGCTGTCCCTTACACCCCGTATATTATTTATAAATTTTAGTGTATGTATTGGCGCATAATTTTGCCACACAGTTTACTTAGAATAGAGGAAATAAAACAAAAAGCAGCTACAGCTTCCGAGAGTAGCATTATTGCTTCCTTTCCGCAGAAGTGGCGAGCATTATGAGCTGCTGAGTATGGGTAAGGGCGGGTTCAGACGGAGTAAGATTTTATTTGGAGCCAAGCAGTGTCAATAATCAAAATGTGTATACATAGAATGGTATGCATGTGTTCATATATTATACTACTATTTGTATGTATTATTGTCCATAACACCATTTAATTTCTATTACTATTTTCTTGTAGGATCCCCGCGCAGTCTAGAGGATCCAAAATCCAATAGAAGCGACGATTCCTGTTCTATCCCCTGGGAAACCCCTGTATGAGAGGATCCTGTTAAAAGTTTTTGTGGTGAACGCGTAGGCTGCGCGTCTGACTTAGTACTTGTGACTGTTACTCTATAATGATCTGTGGGGTACCTGAACGCTGGTGATTCTCGATAAATAAAAGTCTCCAGGCAGAGTAGTTATCTCCACTTTTATTTTATGGTCCACTAAGATATTTACAGATGAAAACGCACTGTGGATGAGGTTTATTTTTCGCCAAATTTTTAGACGGACTAAAGAGAGCGGTCCATATTATAGTTTTAATCAGTCAATATGTATGCTTGGGCTTAAATCTGTTGATTGTTACGGTTGTGATTTAGTTTTTCACTCGAATTCTGAATGCCTTATCTCTTCTTTCTAAAACTTTGTATAGGAATATATAAACAGGTTGCAGCGGCTTTCTGACGGCGTCATCTATCAGGTAAACTAATTCTAAGGTTGCCAGGTCTTTGAATATGAAGAAAGTTTTCTATTTATGGTTGAAAACTGACGTTTTACTAAAACGACTTTTTGGGGGTTGAAAAATTGATTGTGGAGGCGTAGAGTGACTCTTCGTACAGCAGCTCTGCAGTTGGCGCTTCTGAATCACTCTTTCAAGTTCTGCGTATTCCATCCAGTATTTTAGTCATACTTGAAGCCTGTCCATTCAGAGTCCATAGAAGTGTTGAAGACGTTGTTCAGCCACTGTTGTCTTTGGGCAGTTGAACCTTTGTTGTGTGTTCAAGCGGTGAGGCTAGCAGACATGCATCAGTGGTAAAGCAGGCTGCACGCTGATATGTGTCGACAGTCGTGGCTGGTGATGACTGTGCCATGCTAAGTGCCAATCGAGGATAGAGGTCGTACTAAAGATTCATAATTGGTACTGCAATGGTTGCCGAAGATCTAGTGGCTTTGAAGATGCGTTGAGATTGAGAAGTCCGTTGTGTTTAAGTCGGGTAAAGATGTTGACGTCATGTTACGTGGTGCTTCAGCCTAGTGAGGCGTTGCGGCGAGCAGGTATGCAGAGGCGAACAGGATACTTCGACAGTAACAGCTACTGTAGGCCATTCATGTGGTGATGCTGGTTTTATGTCTTCAAGGTGTCAATGACAGTCGCTACAGATACTGTAGACTGCAGGTGGTTGCTAAAAAGATGACGTCTGGCAACGTTGATGAGTAACCTGACTCAGGTATCAGGTATCCTGAATGCTGTAGTCTCCAGTCAGGTTACTTATCTCCACATTTATTTAAGGGTCTGCTGAGATATTTACGAATGACAACAATATATAAATTCGCGAGCTAACTTGATGACTGTCATGTTTCACCTGATGCTTTTCAAGGAGCATCACCACCATATTTTTGAACGGTCTATGAAGAGCGGTCTATTGTTTTGTTTAATTAAATGCAAATATTTTAAAAGTGAGTTCTACTCGTAAAATTGAACAACTTTCCCTTAGTAACATAGGTCGAAATATAATAAATAAAAATGGTCCTCCTCTAGAAAAATATTTGAAAATGTGTGACTTTGTATGGAAGATCAATTGTTTTCATATTTTGACCCATACTCCTCGGAAAACGTGTTCAGTTTTTCCTTTAGAGCTCACCCTAAAAATATTTTCACCAAAAGTTCTGATCATTTTATTTGGGATTATATCTGTTGATATTAAGTAAGAATTTCAAATGTTTTTGTGAAAAAAAAAATGAGACTGATGTGAAATCTACTTTTTCCTATACATATACCGTGATTTTTTATTTGATACTTTAAATACCTCCTCGTGAGCTCATATCAAAACACTTCTATAAGATCAGTGAATAAGATTAAATCTAACCTTTACTTATTTTTTTAATATGTTTTAACTTTATTTCAGTTTTGAAATCCTGATAAAATAGATGCTGCTCCAAGAAATGGAACCAACATCTTGGATAAAACAGTGCATGTTCTGTCGAGCTTTGTTGGCGGTAGTGCTAGTCTATGAATTAGGCAAATCTTCTAATGGAAGCAAACTCCCTCTTACCTTAAAGGACTTTGCTGAGAGGGATAGGAGAAAGCGGCTTTACATACCACAGAGTCGTTTAAAGTGGGAAAAATCCTTATGCATCAAAGAATATTGCACAGTTTATATTGAAAACCAGTTTTTTAGCTAGGCGATAATGAATAATATAATTGCAAATATTTTCCAATCATCATCCGTTTGTTTGACGAGGGTATTGAAATGAGGTGTCAATTTCATTTTTATTTTTTTGACGAAGATAACGAGTTCATGAATTGTGTTTACTAGAACTTTCTAAAACTATTCGAGAATTTCATAAGTTGGGAATATTTATGATGTTTCCATGTTATATGCAAATCAATTTCACATTTCAGCGTATTGCAAACCCTTAAAAGTTCAGTGTAGCTGCACTACGGAAATATTGACACTTGAGATTTCTCGGATTGAAATGCTGAATTTGGATTCAACGCTACAAAGCAGCCGGCAGCAGATAAATTCTGCTTTCCAAGATCGAGTTTATTTAAAGCAAACTCGAGCAAAATATTATTAATGCGAATAATTTGCTTAGTCCAAGTTTCATATCCCATCCATCAAATATTAAAAACAAAATAAATTCAATAATTCCTTTATAAGGCATTCATTGCATTTGTCTTGTTACGTTACGTTATAAAGTTCTTCAAGCTTTAATTTTGCGACTGGTAGCTAAATCAAAAAAACGTGAACCATTTTATCGATATTCCTATTCATTGTGAGCTTTTAATTTAATACCATCCTATCAACCAACCGCTAGGAATTACTTCATTTCAAGCCAGTATTATTTGCAAATCCCTCCAACACAAAATGTCAGGATGTACTAAAACGAAAATCGCTGCTTCAGAGTAAATCGGTCGGAAAACAGATAACGCTAACTGCATCTGCACACCGAGCTGTCGCGTCTACAACTATGTACGTTTACCGGTTTTAACTAGTTTTGACATTTGAGTATGTATCTGTTTAAATTAGAAAATTTCATTTTTATTTCACCTTCTATGTATGTAAACTCGTATATAAAACAGCGCAGAGCTTAAAAATTATCTTATCAAGTAATTATATTTTTTCTTACTATTTTATGGTAGTAAGGAAGTTGGGCAGACGTAATATAAATGGTACATTAAACTTATATGTCGAAGAAGAAAAAAAAAGAGAAGAGAAGAAGAAGAGAACACAATGAAAAGAGATAAGCAGGGTGCTTACAGGCACACACGCCAAGAACATCAGGATGCCGTAAGATCGAGATGACACTGCATAGGGTCCGCTGTAGAAAACAATAAAGAATGGACCCCAAAACTAATCAACCAGTAATTCTGGAAGTCGCTCAAATCACAACATAATCAATCTTACGTCAGGATACAGAACAACACGTCGTGGGCGTATACTCGTTGAACCCTGTAGAATACCGCATCACCAAATGCTATCGCTGGCCACTGAAATGATTAACTACAACGTCGATATCATTACGCAGTCAATTCCCACGTTGTTTCGACCTGGCAGGTCATCGTCAGGCACGGTGTAACCGTACTACAACCGACCTGTCTACCAAACCAACCTAAGAATCTTAAGACACACGCTGATCAACATCAACGTGTCTTCACAACACCAAAGATACCGATTGACACTAAACTTCAACACCGAACACTATTGAAATGGCCGGCCGACGAAAAAATCGACGGCCAAAGTGGCGCAGTGGTACAACGACTACCTGCTACGCAAAGGTTCCGGGTTCGATTCTCGGTGCGACACTCACAAAGTTGATATTTATCACTTTGTGAATTTGTTCTCGGTCTGGTTAGGACATTGCAGGGTGAACCAACTGATTGTCCGAAAAGAAATGGTTCCGTGCTTTGGAGGGCATGTAAAGCCGTCGGTCCCGGTTGCTGTCTATGATTACTTAGACGGCGGTCGAAACACAACCATGTCAGAGGCCTACTAGTGGTAGTAGGCGGTTGAAAAACTATGAAATCAGGGTGCATCGGGTCGTTGGACGACTCGGTGTCCCACACGAAAAGAGAGAAATTAAAATCCACAGCCTGCAGAACTAAGAAAAGACCACAGCAGCAACTATCACCAAACTCGTACAATCTCTGCATTTCACCAACCTCTACAGAGTAACATACTATATAACACAAATATTCCACTGGCGATATCAATCTAGGGCTTCGCCATCGCTAGACGACCACAGTTTTTTCAAACGCTCCAAGATTCCGAAGATTTTACCAGATTCAAAACCTGACTTCAAAACGACCACATCGAACAACAGACCAACCGGAACTGTCAAAGTTGTTTACTCCATAACCCACTTGAGTTCCGTTTCTCTATCACGAACGCAGCCAACAATGAATTGTGAAAACGCACTACAACGCCTCTAACATCACTCCAGTCTATCTTACAGTCGATAGCTAACTACGTGCGATAAAAATCGCATCGCCTATTTGAGTGTTGCCAGCGATTATGAGTTTCATTTCTGCAAGAATCAAATGGCAATCCAACGGAATAAAATAATAACAAAACGCGAACTGTCAAATAATTTCAGCCAATACCTTCAAGAGTTTGATTGATCTCTAAAATAAATAAAATAAAATTAAACATTAAAGTAAGCTGGCTGATATTAAAATTACATTTCTGTAGAAATGCAAAACTGCTACTTAAAAAATTTAGAAAGTCTAAGCACAATATAACTCACAAAGTTCTCTGAAATGAAAACAGTTTACCACCTCGCCTCACAACTCAGTAAAATGAAACACGTAGCAGAAAAAATCTTCATATAAACATAAAGTTTCCTTTGCGCTGCCAGTTAACCTATGAGAATAATGCATTTTGAAATTGTTATAAGTTTATTTTTATTACTAAAATGCATTGATTTTACTGCAATACGTAGAAGAAAAAGTCAAAGGTAATTAATTCAAACATGTCTCATATTCATTTAAAAAATATATTTTATATGCGCAAAGGTAAATTGGAACCGCAAACCTAGTAAATTCGCTTAAATTTTATTGCAAACTTGCAACGCTAGAAACAGTTCACACTGTGGTGGATACTACAGGAGTAGCTATGTTTAGTGTTCTTCTCTAGAGGAAATATTTTTAGATAAGATTTATTTCATTAAATAAAATAATAATGTCAAATACACAATTTTCCGAATGACTCTCAAATATATGTCAGACGTGGCGTAAATGTCCGTTTTTGCGGAAGATTACGCTCTGCTTACCCCGCAAGGGATAATAAGCGTGATATATGTATGTAATGATGTCAAGGTATAATGCAATTTTCAAAAAACTTAAATTAAATACAAACAATTAATTAATGTCCACTAAAGAAATAAAGAACAATGTCAAAATGATTAATAAAAGACATGTGTGTGCATGTAACAAAGAACAGTGCGCAATTAAAGTACAACAGTACGCAGAAGATAAAACATGCAGTGATACAATGCATACAAATCAAAGTATAATTAAAATTTGCCACACTTAAACAAAAATTTTGATCTTTTTTAGGAGATTTCTTACTTTTATTAGTCCTTAGGATGACAAAATACGCATTATCTTTGTTGTGTAATCGAACTTCTACCTTAGGGTTTTTCCATGTGAGTGCCTTTTGGAGGCCAATTTAAACGGAAAATAGCCCATTAGGTACACCTTTTTTATACCGTTCGGAAAGTTTAGAATCTCGTGCAGTTTTTGAAATTAACCATAAAGCATGAAATTGCCGTTTAACGTTCAAATGTCTAAAAGAAAACTCAAGTTGCACTGATCCTTAGTAACTATTTCACATTCGATCGAAAATATTATAGGTTCCATTGTTGTTCAATGGTTGATTTCTTTTATGGTAGAAAAAACAATTAATTACGATGTTTTATTTTTATTTTTTATTAATGATGGGTTTGGTCTTGACTCTAGTCTAGGTCATAGGACAGAAACAGAGTCTAAAATGGAGCGAGCTCACCCAGACGAAGCCTGTTCACTCTTACTTTGAAGAGATTAGGGTTGTATGCGTTTGGAAACACAGACGCAGGTAGTGAGTTCCACTGTTTAGCAGTTCGCATTATTAATGATGACTGGAAGCGCTTAGTCCGAATTGGTGGAATAGCAACTAGGTATAGATAGTATCCGACGGTGCGTCTGAATATCCAATGGTAGAAGGGAGCTGGTGGAACAAGGTCGTGAAGCTCTTGAGCACACTGATGCTACAAAAAAAGATTTTAAAAAACCCCACTACACAGGTGAAAATAAATGAAATTGCGAAGGAAGTCGAATTTTTCCAAAAAATATAAGAGTGCTGAATAACTCGGAAACAACATAAACTCGTGGAACAAACATGGGGGTGATTCGGGTACTCCTCACTACAAGGCTTTCAGATTTTGACTTTAGACGTCACTCTACAGGCCACCCTGTAAAATCAAATCATTTTAAACATACAATATTATATTATAACAACATAGTGGTTTCCTTCTCTTCTTATAGCGTCTTTTACTCATAGTTTAATTACTCATTTTTATTTTATAATACGGCTTTATACATTGCTAAGTTATTTAGGCTGTCTATTAGATATGGCGGAAAATATTAAATGTCGTCATAATTGACAGTAGTCAACAGATTTTAAATCAAGATTATAGGTATATTGACATAAGCTTAATTAAGTTTTTAATGAGTCTACACTTAAATAAGTTTTGAATAAGTGTATTAATAACGATAACAGAATTAAATTGTTTCTTATAGGCTAAAAATATGGACAGGCTTAGCTGTAAACAGAACCATAAAACCGTCATATCTTCTTCCGGTCAGTTGGTCGATATTTATTCGTGGCCGAACTTTACGTGTCACTGAACAAGAAACAATTCTCATACCAACTGGTAAAAATAATTTCCTCACCCCGCAGTTGACTAGATAAGCAAGTCTATTGACAAGCAACCCAAAAATAAACTTTTGCCAACTCTGTTCGTGTGTGTCTATCTGTCTGTCGCCTGTCTCATTATTAAAGAAATATTACTTTTTTAGATACAGCCTTACAGCTTAAATAAGTAAGCAAGTAAATATTCGTTACTACACACGAATACGGGATAATTAAAAAAAAACAGACAATATGAATCTAAAGTGCAAAGGCAGTCTTATCGCTAAAAGCTCTCACTCTATCTTCGAGATAATCTTAGGGTAGAGAAAACAAAGCAGTGCATGAGAATTATAGAATTAAATCTATACATAAAAAAGCTTAAATAACAGTTCACCTAATTATACGGGGTGTACAGGACGGTGGATCAAAAATTTTGCAGACATGATAAGACCATGCAACTGAACAACTATTTCAATGGAGGTTATGGAGAATGGAGATTCACAATCAGCTGACATATTTTCCATAGAATCACGAAAAAAATCTTTTCCATCAACATCTCCACAGTAACAATTGTTGAGTTTCATGGTCTGATCATGTTTGCAAAATTTTTGAACCTCTTCTCAGGATCGCAACCACTTGAAAGCAGTATCTATTTCGAGAGATTGTCGGTAGTATGGACACGGACAGTTTCATGCATGCTACTTACCGCCCAAAACGTGGCTCGCCATTGCTCGGTCACCAAAGCCTGGTCCGTTATCCTAATGCCAGTGTTCCGTTTAGATGGGTCTGATTTGAAAGTACTCAGAAGTATTTGTAGGATGAACTCCAATAATACCACCAGGCACACGAATCATTAACAAGTTAACAACACAGCACTTTAATTTGTTAGATTGCCCACGCGACGATAGTATTATTTTATATTTTAATGCGCGATCCGCCATGCATGGGCTTAGAAGCCAGACTAACGATTTACTTCTTTTGCCACTAGAGGGCGTCTCATGAAGATTTAGTGGTTGGAGGTTTTAATGTCTATTAAATACTCAACAGGCCTTATATTGTTCTTTCGTCCTATTCCAGATTCATTATTCATTGCTTCAATATATCCTGTGAGGTTCAAATTTAAAATATCTTGGTATATATAAAGTATTCTGTTTCGAAATTCTTTTTCTGTTTCCAAATCTAGCCTCGTCCGTTATCTAGCAGGGAGCACCACGCCGGTTTTAGGACTGACGCAGTTGGAAGTTTACGAGAGATAACTTTGCCAACAGGCGAGGTTGACGTTTGAGCAGGTGTAAAGAAGCTATAATTGTTCTCTCTTTGCTTCTTACGTCAAAGTTTTTGGTATACCGTCCCTGACACTCTATAACATATTGCCTGTCTAGAGTCGCAAAAACAGATAACATTATAAAATTTCTTTATCAAAATTTTATGCAAATGATGACAAACAAATCCGTAGTAAGTAAACCGTTACGCGAATACAACTTGTTTCAAGTTTAGTTACGCAAACTTTTTCTTTTACCGAGTTAGTAACTTTTAGGCAGTTTTTTCTAAGTCTGCTAAGTTTGTTCTGGCGACAGTGGCTTTTCCACGACAACTTATCTGCTTAAGGAATTGCTTATGTTTTTTTTTCGGTGGGTTATTTCATTTCATTTCGATTAGCAAAACTTATGCATAATTATATTAAGGGGGAATAGCGCGCGGGCAAGATTTTAAAACTTTTCTTCAAACTAAATACCAATTTTTATAACACTTTCCATGTTAGGTATAAAATTTTTGCTTTGAAAATGTTCAAACGCGGGCAGGATTTGAACCTGCGTCTTTCGCCATTACCAGTGGCGATGCCTCTTCCCTCTGGGCTACCGCAGCTCGTCCCTCCCTTGCCCGTAAATTTTCAAAGTGTATCTTAATGCCAGTAACTCGTGGCATGGCTCCATCTACCGAAAATAATTGAATATCTTGCAAGTTAAAAAAGATCTGAAATCTAATTAATTACAGCCATACAAACATACATCAGCCTTTGGCAGTCCATAAAATTCGGTAAAATATTAATATGTTGTTGTAAACAATTGAACAGATACGAATTTCTTTTCAATGCCACACTTTGACAAACTTTGCTTGATAGAAAAAAGTTCCAAAGTAACCGCTATTTGAATAACAATTTTTCAATATAATGTCTAAACCAAATTAAGCTATATGCGAGAATATAATGCATACGGAGATACAAAAAAGGTAAAATTGGTTCAAGCTTTTTGACAGCGTCAAATCGTAAAGTTAAATAATATAATCGCACTCTTAATAAAATAACGACCTAATCCAAAAACACAAATTTTTGGGTATCGATGAAAAACGTTTGTTGAATAAACAGAATAATTTTTAAATGGCTGTAGAATTAAAAGTAAAAGGCAAAGAATGAAACTTGAACCACCTAACTAATCCTAAGAATATGTTCTTTTAAATGCATTAAAATTTTCACAAATATTCACATCCATTAATTAAAAAAAGTTAATTATTTGTAACCCTTTAGAATTGCGTCATTATTTCATGAAAAATTTGAAAGAAATATTGACCTAAGTTAAAATCGGTCTTTGTTTTACCAAATCAAACATTAAGATCTCCGACTCATTTTGAATTAAGTCACTATTTTACTAAAAAGCTAAAAGAAAATACAATTTATTTAAAAATAAGTCTATAACTTAAACATGTGACTCAAATTCAAATCGCGATATAGCGACTAGCAAATGATCAACAGAACACAGTCCTATTACAATGAAACTATTAAGATTTTTTTTTTCTGTCATATGGGACACTGAGTCGACAAATGACCCAATGAACCCTTTGAATAAACGTATTTAAATGTAATTTAAATGCGCCGCGGTCGCTATAAATGGTGCGGTGGCTGTTCTCATTGCAACGGAGACGGTTTCTACAAGGAAAATTAAGTGAAAATGAGAAACTTAAACTAAACAATATTTGTTCGCTAGTGTGGTTTGGTTGGCAGCGCTTCTACCCGATGTTACTTATTAGTTGCTAGCGTTCAGATGCTCTCTTTTATTCTGATGTCCACCTTCCTCACGCTGCTGTCTGCTTCGTGATACGTAGCGATGGCTCGTCCGCGTGGCCAAATGTCAGGTGTTTTATGGTAGAGTGTTGTTCACGATCTACACGATGTTGTTGGCTTTCATTGCGGCTTGACGTGGGGCTCCATCAATCTATATTAATATTGAGTATTTGGGTGAAATATACATCGGCGAGGCACTGCGACGTTCTTTATGTGTTTTTTTCGATGAGGTCATGATTATCAAAGGGACGACAAGCGAGTCGTGTATAAGGACACTAATTAGTACCGAAGTGATTATGAGTAAGTCATGAAAAATTACTTTGGCTTGTTTAGGTTGATGGAGTTGTGCGTTAAAGGTTTACTGTTGACCATAAACTTCATTTCAGTGATCAGAGTGTAGAGTACTTCCTTTTGAAAGTGATCGCCCGGTAGTGAGTTGAACAGGACTGTCTTAACACTCACTAGGCTTTTCATTTTGATCGTAGCTGTCTTCTGTATTATACTGTCGATAGCTCGGTGGAGTTCTCTGGCGGTTTCTTGTAGTTCGGTGGATATTGGACCAATTTTTTTCCATGTAATGGAGCGCCAGGCCTAGTGAGCGATGCGACGATCCCAAAAAATATACGGCGTGCGTGCTGAGCCAGATTAATAGCGTGACGATAAGGGACTCAAAATAGACTTATATGAAAGTGCGCAATGATGTTGCTCCAGACGAGGAGGTGGGTGGTATACTGTGGCAAACCGCGGTGGAGACGTCTCACTTATTTTTCAAGAAAAGTAGCGGTGCAGCGTGAAACGCGTCGTCAGTCCTATGACTGCTGATGCACAGCCACAGATTACAATAATAATTAACAAGCTCAGCGTTCGCTTAAATCATTGATGTTCGTGTCGAGGTTCGCGTGATGAAGCTGACGGTGTAACACCCGCTTGAAAAGGGGTGCCACACGATTACCGTCGATGACTGTGGTCGCCTATTCTTCTAGAGCTAGTTCTATGGTAGATGCATCATTCAGTTTCGTTTTCATTTTGATGACCCCGTCGATCCTTAATGACAAGTAGGCGGAGTCGGGCTTCTATAAACGGAAACGAATACTACTTTTTGTGTCTTATTAGTTCGCTTATGGGCCGGGCCTACCATTATAGACAAATGACAATACTGGTTTTGAAAAAGTTTTCGATTGACTGTAGAACGTGGTAAACTCTGGCCTTGGAAAATCGATCAGGATCGAATTGAGGAGTGCTTTGCTGAGTGAGAAATAGGTTACGTCTTTTCTCGCCCGTGTTTGGCTCAGGATGTTTCAGGTGCGGGCTTCTCGGTGAGCTATGTTGGAATAGCGGATAATGACACTAGTACTACCAATATCGTAAGTCAAATTTGTCGCAAACGCTTCGGGCGTCATCGGTGACTTTGAATTTAGTTGGTATCTGTCGTTTTGTGATATTCCCAACATATTGTATCACCAATATTCCGTGCGAAACGTATGGATCTCAACACCTTGCACCGTCTTTTTACAAGTTGAGCACAGTGTGACTATCTGACTTACGGAGAACGGCTTGCGGCATGCTCTTTGATGACGATGGCAGCCATGTTACTTCGCATGATAATGGCGTCATGACAAGCGACGTGCTGATTTAGCCGTCTAGTCGACGAAAACGTGTTCTTAGTAGGAGATTTATTGTGTAAATGTAGTGAAGGTGGCACCTTGGTAGCGTGTCGTGTACTAATTTTTTCAAGTTAGCTTTCCCTACCCAGTCTGCAATGTGACAAGATTTTAATCCATCTGCTGGTCCTGTTAGTACTCACTTATTTGGCTTGTGATGTGATGGACGACGTAAATTTGAGTGGTTTAAGAGATAAATGGCGGTATTCAGTGCTTTCCTATGTAGAACGTTCTGTAGTAAACACTTCAAACGATAGACGTGTGATGTAGTGATTCAAGGCAAACTCTACGGTATGCAGCTGGAGATGAGACTGAGTTGGTACACATTTAGCCTTGACATCGTCGAGTTTGACGGCAGCAATCGAGGTGCCGATGATTCCAACTATGGTTCAATATGATTACTTTTCAGTCGGAGGATTAAAGAGTGGAACTGCTAAAGAGTTGAACTCACTACCTGCGTCTGTGTTTCCAAACGCATACAACCCTAATCTCTTCAAAGTAAGTGTGAACAGGCTTCTTCTGGGTGAGCTCGCTCCATCTTAGACTCTGTTTCTGTCCTATGACCTAGACTAGAGTCAAGAGCAAACCCATCATAAATAAAATAAATTAATGTACTAAGAATATAGAAAATTCGTTGAATTTCAAGAGTAGTAAAACGTTAAACCTATTTGTAAATAGCTTTCGGTACAAAACCTCAAGATAAGGATAAAATGCGAAGTGAGACACCAAGTTAATACGTTAAATTATGTTTTGATATCAGTCGAATACAGGTCAAATTTGAAATAATACCGAAGTCATTTCATTATTTTTGCTAAAACAAAGACTCAACTAAAAATGTTACCAGAATTTTTTATCATTAGAAATACAACAAAGACCTAATACCAGTTAAGTCATATAAATAACAAATTTTTCAAAACAATACAGGCTTATCTCCAAATGGGTCAGTGAGCTTTTCCAAAATTTTCGTAAAATACAGACCTAATTTAAAATGAGTCAAGCAAACATCGCAGGTATTTTGTAAAACAAAGACCAAACACTAAATCGGTCATTATTTTATAAAAACTTTTCAACTACGCTCGCCTCAACTTTTGATAAAACAACGGCTCATTTCTAAACCAGTCGTCTTTTCACAAAAACGTTGCATGCAGCCACTGACGCAAGACTAAATCGGTCATTATTTGACTGAAGAGATAGGAGTTCGGGGCGGGAAAGATATAGACTCATCTTATTTTGAACCTTATTGTGTAAGAGATAGGGTTGTATTTTAAAGTCTATGTTGTGGGCCCTGCTCTAATAAGTCAGTTTTTCACAAGAACTCATTTTGGCCAAATTTTGATTTAAGTCGTTATTTTACTAAGAGTGCGAATATTAAACTCTGTCTAAACGCGCGTCTAACTTTTTTTTAACTTTTCGAGTATCGCTGAATAAAGCATTGCAACATAATTTCTTCAGTTTCTTAGTCAAAAAAACCGTAACATCTCACTAAAATTTGAGCTCAATATAAGTGTCTGTTTCTTTATGGCGTAGCGCGAATTTAACTGACCTAAGACAATTTTTTTGTGGCGAATCTGTGTAATGGCCGGTGATTGACAAAACTTTTATGAAAGGCAATAGGACGAGATTTTTTTGAACTATCTTATTCGGGATGAAATAAACGGGGTACCCAAATATTATGATGATTCATCAGTCCTCAAACCTGAACATTTTTCATTCGTTTGTCCATAGCAGGTCAAAACCTTTGTATTGTGTCAATAAATATTAAACATACATAAAAACATATTAAACAAATATTAAACATACATACATATTAAACAATAAATATTAAACATACATACATTAACACCCGCAACAGTCCACTGCTGAACATGGACTTCCCTTTTGGGGCGTATTTGCCATACTCGACACGCTTGGTATGCGGATTTGTGAGCGCAGTGCAAAATTTTGCATTAATATGGAACGCTACTGCCCATTCCCTGGATTAATTTATCTCTTAGTTGCTTTTTACCACACCTACCATAAATCGGGGTTGATGCTAATAAACCGGCATCATGCGGTCATTATTCTCCTTGTATAAAGTTGTTTGTTTCATAAAATCCTTTGAAATATCAGTACACCGTCCCTTAGACCCCGTACGTACATCTCTAAGACTACAAAATGTTCGACTAGGCATTATCTGACTTACATTGGGACCATTTGGATCTCCTTTGGGACAAATAAAATACATAAAAGTTTTCCTTATTGTAATATGAAATTATAACGAAAATAATTTTCCTCCCTACTGAAAGTTATGAGTTAGAAAAGGCTTGTTTATATTACAACAGAGTAGAGTTAAATCCTCTGGGAAAACGGTCCTACTAAATAAAAAACAATTCCTAGCTGAATAAGTAAGGTATATTCGTATATATCCGAAAATAAGACTTTAAAAGATTATCATCACTAAGCATTTTTTGCTCCTCCTTCCTGGTATTATTATTATCTTAGAAACTATTTTAGGATCTACGTTACATACAACTTATATATACTTAATATCGTCTGATAAGTTTGATTTCATTGCTACTTTATTTTTATTTATTTTTTATACAATAGAGCAACGTGGTTGTAATGTACTCTTTATGGTCCCATAAACAGTGTTCCTAACCGTTAGTAAATCGAAGAACTACATATCTTGCTTCACTAATCACGTCAACCAAACCATCACAGATGCAGTAACCGAACTGTGATTAAACTATCACAGGCATCTATGTTTGCTAGTGACACATGTCGTAAATAATAACAATAACTTTGGATAATTTGAAGCTTTGCTATAATTCACAGTCGAAGCCTTCTTTGGTTTACATTTTATTTATATATTTTAGAATTTATTGTGCAAGAACGCAAAACACAGGCAACATAGAGATAAACAAAACAACATCTATACCACTATTTCGGTCGACACGGTAACTGTATTATGTTTCGACACTGGACTCAAACTAAAGTCATGAATGAAAATTAAAAGAATTTAGTGAAAGGTTAAAAAACCCATTACAAGGAAGCTTTTTTTTGCCTGCATAGGACATTTTGAAGTAAGATTTGATAGATTATGTTTTCCACATAAACCTCATTGTCCGTCGCTTCTGAAGATATATAATGAAAAGCACTCAGTAAGACGCCGGCGATACGTTCACACGATAAATAATTCATGGATGTGGCGAACATCGAATTGATGTGTTTACTCTGTTTCAATTCAAACTTTAATGTACGTAAAGGGTTGGTGTGTGAATAGGGTGTTTTGAAAGAGAATATGACAGAATCTAGAATCAGCTGATAAAAGTGAAAATATATTATTTACTTCAATACCGTGTGATATCTATTCCTTATTGTGTACTAAATTATTAAAATAAAACAAGCTTATTTCTATGAAAAGATCTTTTCCAGCCAACCAGCACAATGGAAATAGAAAATATTATTTAATGAAAAAACAGTGTTCTGAGTGACGTTATTCTTACTGGCATCACATTGTTCATAATATATTATATGCATTATAATATGCATTATATGCGTTATTCTTCCGTTCCAATCTGTATATTGGAACGGAAGAATAACGTCACTCAATTTCTATTGATGTCGTGATAAAGTGGATAAAACCAAATTAATATATGCAGTAGCGTTTCCTCAGAAATGCAAACTTGCACTGTGCTCTTTTAATCATAATTTTTTCATCAAAATCACATCTCTAATAAGCCTATGTACATCAATGTGCTGTTGATGAATTCAATATACAGCATTGTTCGTAGTTTTTGAAAACTTGCAAAATTTTCATGCGCGGTCAGGATTTTAACCTGCGACTTTCGCATTACTAGTGGCGACGCCTCTTTTATCTGGACTACCGCAGCTCGTTCCATGCCCGCCAATTTTGCAAGTGTATTTTAATGCCAGAAACGCGTGGCACGGCTTGAAAATTAAGTCATTCAAAAAATTATGTCTCACCATAGAGACAGGCGCTGTCAGCCTATCGCAAAAAATTGCAATACAAATATAACTCTCGAGTCCCGTAGCCGCTTTTTACGCCACTCACAGTAATGAAATGGAGTGATGCTATTCTAAGCCGGGATCACACGGTCTTGTTTTTGATTATTTCTTAAAATTCACAATAAGGCTATCAAAAATGAACTCCAAACGGGAGAAGGAACATTAACTACAGTTATGGAGCCTGCAAAATACAGTGCAATAGATTTGAGCACACAAAACACATGCCCCTCGCCATCAGCTGGTGGCATGTGTATGACGGTAATAAATTTTGTTTGCCTTGCTTTACGACCAAGAACATAAAGCTTTCATACTTTGGTAGCGCTTATTGCAATATTCCTTAGACAGAACTTTCCGCAATAAATATTGTGCTTCTATAAATTTGACAACAAAAAAAACTTTCTATAGTATTTTATATTTTATAATGTTTCGTTTGAAGACAATTGATATTATATTTTAATCTACAAAAACGACGTCAAAGTTTTAAATCCGAAAAGAATATTTCAAAAATACGCAAAACGTAAAACAAGCTTCGTTAAATTATAGATAATCAAATACATACAACGCAAAGTAAGTTAAGTTCCAAGGAAATTTTTATTTTATAGACATCTCTTATGCCATTTTGAATGAATTTTGCTTGCGCATGCTGTCTCAGCAGCCTAAACAAACCAAATACTTCCAGTTTTATACAAATAGACTTTAAAGAGCAAACCACTTTCTTGTTAACTTCTCTCGAATGCTAGGCAGAGCTCATGAATTCTTCGGTATAAATTTGAAAAAAAGTTATATTATTCTATTCGCACTACTCGCTACGGTGTTAAAGTTTACTTTAATTTTTGGATAACTTACGGTGCCGCAAAAATAAAAAGAGAGGGGAGAGAAACTGGAGTAATAGAGACATAAAAATAAAATATTAAAATTAATTACATTTAGGACGGAATCATGGAATAATCCACAAAATACATTAATAGAGCACTAATACAAATGCTTCTACTATAATACCAACTCGAAGTAACACGGGTTTCTAATTTGAGACTGACCAGAAAACTCTTCACCTACCCTCAATATATCAACATTCCTGAAAGAACTCAGTGACGATACATTACAAGGAACTTTAAGCTGAGCAATATTAGTGAAATACCACAGTCAAATTGGAATTCCAAGCGGGTCTCAGCCAAATAGAAAGGTTCGCCAATATCGCCCGTTGGTCAAGCAAAGTAAACAAAAGGACGGGAGCCTTAATATTCGATACTTATGCAAACACAACGTGATCGAATCGCGTTCGTAAAACTTGATATTTGCGTCCTTCTACCATCTTATTGTCTCATATTTTTAGTCCCTCAGAAATTGAACGCATGAATTCTGACAGAATTTATTGTTCGCACTTGATGCTGTTGTCAGACATACGAGTCTCAAGTTTGGCATGTATTTTAAGAAAAAAACACTTATTCATTGTTTTGTTTTATGTCAATACTAAATAGGCAATATTTTCCAATTTCAAATGAATACGTGTCAACAAAACACTAAGAATAAAAACCTTGGTATCCCGTTCCCATAAATTTGAACGCGGTTAGAAAAAAAATTAACATCTTCATTTTACCACCTAACCGCGTTCTAAACAAAGTTAAGTAAACTCGTAGATTATTTTTTCAACTGCATGAAAGATTTTCTAATTTTTTATTGTATCAATCGTACTTTTTAGTTTGGTGCCCTGATATGCTTGTTCTTTCTACTTGTCTGTCCCACCAATACACACTCTATCGAAGGCGGACCGGGATAACAAATAGATCTTATTACTCTGTCCCTTGGACTATAGATAGGGACGTTTTTTTGACAGCGGACCAAGTAAATATGGATACGACCCTTGGAGCCGTCGTATGACAAGGATTTTTGTTGTTATTCCTATGAAATTAACTGTATAGATCAATTTATGAGTATTTTTTTGTATGATCAGAGTTCATCAAAACTAGTTGAATCAGTTCATCGCCAAAGGACTTCAAGAAAGGGTTTTCATTATCAAATCAAACTGTTTGTAAGTACGTAACCTTTAAGAATTCTAAAAAAAAGAAAAACCACTTGAGGAAGCTTCAAAATAAAAATATGTATTGTTTTTGCTGATTGCCAATTAAGTATTTTTTTAATTAAAGTTACTTGTTTAGAGATTCCACGAGTCTTAAAATGAAAATGAGAATATTGCTTCAGTACAGCACGTTGTGCGTAATAAATAAATGTATAAATCCACAAACAACAATTATAATCAAGCTTTTGCGTAAATTACTTTTTTCAGAGTTAACAAACTAATGATTTTGTATCTATTGTTGTGCAGTGTCTTAGAAATATGATTATTTAGTTCGTAAGATTGTTGATCAAATAAATGCATAATTCTTTGGCAGTTACCAAACACCCGTTCTATTTTTATGAAATTTCTGGGTTTTAATAATCTTTGTCAATTTGAACACCTTCCTAATACTTTTATAATATTGTAGGCAGACTGAGATGACAGACTGCGACCGCAAATCAAAGCGGTGACCCACAAGAAATTATTTGTACGTGACGATTAATCCGGGATTTAGCCTTGTCACAACGATAAGCACGAAAATGACAAAAGTGGTAGAAACAAATGAAATTTCTTATAACAACGAATATTTTATCCGACGTCTATGCTTGTGTGTGTGCGTATGGTGTACATGCACATTGTCTCAAGTGCAATCAGTTTTGGTCAAAACACACAAAGACAATGGTGTATGTACATTCACGCACACGGATATAGTTGCGCGGTGCTCGTGATATAAAACATCTGTTTAAAAAAGTCTATTCCAAGCCGGAACCACTCAGATAAATTTATTTACGTGAGTGACCAAAATTACAAGTAGGTATATTTTTGACAAAATCTCCCCAGCTCTAGCATTTTCCGATATGGCGTCGCCGATAGCCGATGGACCATTGTGCGGCGTGAATGTGCTCGCTTCGCCCCTCAAATTGATAGAAAACCGCTTCCAATGTACCGTGCACCGCGAATATTCACAATTTTATATGTAACACGGAAACGTTAGTGAAAATTCTGAAGATGAATTCTATTTGTGAAAATGTTAGAATTGAAATTGAGTTATACACAATGTAATAAAATAAAACGATTTAAACTTGCTAATTTTTGTTATGTTGTATAAGAATAGGTTATATAAGGTAAATTGAATACTGCCGTGTGATGCCGGCTTAGAATAGCATCACCCCATTACTTTCCCGTGGGTGTCGTAAGAAGCGACTAAGGGACTCGAGGGTGTGTATTGCAAATTTAGGCGATGGGCTGACAACCTGTCACTATAGTGATACACAATATTCCAAATGACCCTCAAATGTTTGTCAGACGTGGCGTAGATGTCCGTTATTACGGTCGTTTACGCTCTGCCTACCCCGTAAGGGATTATAGGCGTGATATATGTATGTATGTATGTATGTAATTGGATACTAATACGTATTTTTTTATTAATACTGCGTATCAAAAACACGTATTTTTAGTGTTAAATTTTGTGAAAGTGTAGACTGTTTTTTATTCAGCTAAATAAGGGTTATATAAAGAACTAATATTTTGTAAGTTCAATATTAATTCGTACGCCGTAACTTTTCACTATAAGAACAAATAAGGTTTGAAGTCTGTGTTTACTCGTATTTTAATTTACCTACCTGAAACAATCAAATCCAAATAAGGTTTTTTTGTAAATTCAATATCTACTTCAACCGAAAATCCGTCACAATCACAGTTCAATTTGTGAAATTCCTATAAATTAAAATAAGGAAACCGTTGAAATCTCATTACTGTCAAAATGAAAAACGAACGTCTTTAGCCAGAAGTCAGCTTCAATATTTCACTGAAGCATTTCCGTCCTCAGGGAAATCATATCGAGACGTCTTATCCTTGTCTCACTTACAGCCTGCTCATTATGATTATTATGCAAGTAAACGTTGAGAAAAAATAGTTTACTTTTTGCTTATGAAATTGTTGGTCCGCCTACTCATTGAGAGGCTAATATTTGATGAAATTTAAGATTTTCCATGCATGATTGTAAAAGAAGTTTTTTTTGGATTGAACGTCTTATGGGCTTTTATCTACATAAGCTAAGTAAAGGGGCACCGCGTGTTAAATGCTGCCGTCAACAGTTGCCAATATGCAGATGTGAGAAGCATTTTAAGTGTTAGTTTAACATGGCAACGCTGCTACCAAAAGTGTACAAAACACTGCGGAAGAACATATGCTTAGCAGAGTTTAAAAGATTTACGTACTTATAACTACGATCAATACAATAATGCGACTGAATTTAGTTTTATAAGGTTAAATCATTTTTAAACTATGCCTAAAACCACACAAGAGTGGATAATAGACTAAAAATTAGCACAATAGCTGCCAGTCCACAATGTTCATGCTACGGATAAACTCTGAATTTGAATTAAGCCTTACCTAGGTTTGCCAGATATGCATATGTTTTATTTACGTCCCGGACTTATTTCGGTCCTTTTAAGGTCAAATTCAGATTTTCTAGAGTTTCCAACACAAGCTAAGTAATATTTCTACTTCGATATCACAAAGATATTGGTAGTATTTGACCTAAAGAAAACGATGCAGTCTAAAACAAAATGCACTTGCGCCAATAAATTTTCATAGTTCTCAAGCAGCTCAGGCAATTCCAAGATTAGCTCTACTTTATCATTTGTCCGTAACATATACATCAGGGTTAATCGGTAGTCGTGCACATCTGGCGTCCGGCGTCCATTCAACCGCTTGCTTAGTTACCTGCCAAATACGTCAGACTTGAAACTGTTCGTTTGTGTGACTATGACGTGACTGATGATGATTAAAGTGGGGTGCAAACCTTAGCAATACAATCTATTCTGACATGAATATAGTTTGTAGAGCAAGCAATCAGTTAGATATTTTTTAAGTGTCTGGCCAGCACTGCAACTATAGATACGCGTTCTAAAAGTTAAGGAGTCGTTTCACGAATTAACAGGTACACGTACAAGTAGAGCAAGCGTAGACAATTCACTATTTTAACATCAAAGCATAAAACACATACGTGAACTTTACTTTTTCATGTAAATAATAATGATAATACTTTCATTAAACGTCTCATTAATGGATAGAAAGTGGTATTTTTCTTTTTACATTCTTCTCATTTGGGCGAATTTTTCTAACTTCCGCAGAAAATCTAAGTGTCGTGTGTCTTTCAACTTATATTTTAGCGAAACGTTGCTTCAGGACGAATTTATAGCATTAAACATTAAAATTAGTAAATAAAATAACCATTGAAATAATATTTTTTATTAAATAATAAACCGAAAGGAAATAAAGATATTCATGATACTAAACTACTTTTCCCAAGTAAAATTAGTAGCAATATTTAAAAAAAAAATGGGGCCTTCCATACAACATGATTAATTTAGTACCTATAGGAAGTCCAAATATTTTTTCATATTTCAGCCTATTTTACATGGACAAGAATTCATGACTACCTTGACCTCCTTTCAGTTTGTTATACCCTTTTTGTTACATGTTTATGCAAATTCATCAAAATCGATTCAGTGGTTTACGCGTGAAAGCGTAGTATACAGACATACAGACAGGCTGACTAAGTAACTTACGAATTCTAGATTTCCGCCCAGCGGTTTCACCCGTTGCCACTCATTTTGCCGTAGTAATAGTTGTTTTCCTGCGGTAATTGTTTTTGACTTTTGTGGTATTCCAGGTTATATTCTACCTGTGTTCCAAATTTTATCCAAATCGGTCAAGCCGTTTGAGCGTGAAGAGGTAACAAACATACATACACACACACACAAACTCTCAGATTTATAATATTAGTACGGATGAATCATGTAAAAAAGATTTCATATTCATCGTTTAAGTCGATATTCGAGGCATCATTTACATCCATTCATCCATTTTAATTTCGAAAGTAACTGTGTCACAAGGAACACATTTTATATTTTATCTACCTACAAAGTGTAGGTTCATAAAATCTTGAAAGTTGTTTAAACCTACTGAGGAAACACTTTGAGTCTCAATGTGGTTATTAAGAGCTATTCGTTGTTACGATTTTTGAAAAAGTTTTGTGTAAAGTCAGTTATTTATTAAATATGTATTAGCATGTAGTTTATGTATAGTAATAATACCTAGGTACATTATATTTTATCTTTGTTATAGTATTTTATAGTATGTAGTTTATTATTATTATTATGTATTTATACTTCTATAACTCTCCGAAGAGGACATATTATTATTATTATTATTATTTTTGTTATTAATAGTCAGCTCCCGCTGCTTCTAAAATATTTTCCTTTTCCTAGGTTGCCTGGAAGAGATTGCCTTATGGCAATAAGGCCGCCTAACTGTGCACTAATGTATTTAGTTTTAAGCTATTAATGTTATTTTGTTCTTTTGGTGTACAATAAAAGCATATTGTATTGTATTGTATTGTATTGTAAAGTGGTTACATGCATACAGCGCTACCACAGCAATAGAATGAAATACAAAAATGTACAAGAACTTGGGAAAAGACGTCAACCACGTCCTAGGAACGAAATAAGGCAAGTTGAAGTTTTCTCATTTCCCTAAAAAGATTAACACGTTCGCGCCGACGTGATCTGGAATACTAATTACTTTTTGATTATTCATTTTCTCACTCACAAGGTTATCGAGGTACTGTTATTTAGAGGAAAATTTGCATAGTGAGTTTGTTTTTGAGGTTCATGTCTTAATTCATTACTTACTTCATGATCAAAGGAAAACAACAGAACCTCAAAATATACTTTGATGCTTTAGTGTATTTATTTAAAAAAATCTAGCAAAGATACAGGGTGTAAGGGACGGTGTACCGAAAACTTTGCAGGCATGATCAGACCATGAAACTGAACAACTTTTACTATGGAGCCTATGTTGGGAAACGATATTTTTTTTCGAGTTTCCATAGAAAGTCAGTCAGCTGATCGGGAATTTTGTATGGGAGGTCGAAATTTTTTTCTCGTTTACCAACATATCTTCCATAGAAAAAGTTGTTCAGTTTCATGGTCTGATCATGCCTGCAAAGTTTTCGGTACACCGTCCCTTACACCCCGTATAGTTTATGATGGAGCCACAAACTATATAGATGTTATCGAAATCGGTCTTTTTTTTCATATTAATCTATATTTATTTTTAAATTATTTACTTTTACTATTTCATGTGTGACACCGAGTCATCTAACGACCCGAGAAACCTCCAGGGTTCATCAAAGTTTTATTTTATTCGCCTTCTACTTGTACGAGTAATAATCCTCTAACATGGTTGTTTAACTAGCGCCGTCCTAGTAATCATAGACTGCAACAAGACCGACGGCATAACGTGCCTTTCGAAACAAGGAACCATCTTTATTTTCAGACCTACAATGTCATAACCAGACTGGGAACAAATTCGTAAAGCGTTGAATATCACGAGTGTCCCACCGAGAATCGAACCCGGAACCTTTGCCTCGTAGGCAGTCGCACTACCACTGCGCCACATCGGCCGTGGTTGATTTTTTTGATGAGAACGAGATCAACTCCTAACTGTATCTATATTTAAAACTTCAAATTGCAAAATCACACTCACGTGAAAGTATACGATGGAAATATAAACTAAACTTGGCGTAACTTCTACTTAAACTTTTATACTTGCTTTTTCTTTAAGCTTTACGAGTTCTAAACTATCCGACGTTCCAAGTTTATCAAGATAGTTGCCCTGCCATGCCGATGTATGAGCAAATTTCGTGGCTTTAGAAAAGTAGCTAGTATTCATGAGGTTTTTCTTTTCTTCTCAATCCCGTGGGGTAGCCGTGCGGTTAGCTAACTTTATTTAGAAATCTTAGTCAAGGCAAAGCTAGTTAAAACAATCTGAAGGTGTGATTGATTCCTGATTGTCGCTATATAGGAGCAAAATAAAGTAATGAGGTTGCATGCATGACGTATGTTTAAGTGTAAAAATTAGCTTAAAGAGTAGAAAATTGTTGACATGGCCTGACAAATGTTTCTAGGAGAAAGTTGTTCAGTTTTATGGACTGAATGCACGCTACCAGTATTTGGAAGGCTGTCTCTTACACCCCGTATGTGCTGTATTGTGTTCAAAGATGGCGGATGATTTTTATCATTTTTGACAACACAACTGAACAAAAACCGTACAACAACATTTGACAAGAGTGGCGGGAGGTGGCAATTTAAGTATTGGCAAAACACTTCGTTTGATTTCTCCGTTTGTCAAAAAGGGATATAACGTTTCATCGTTTGATAAGGAACTATACATTTTTATAGGGACTATGCATAAAACAGGTTTTTATTCTTTTCTTTTCTTTTTAACTGTTTTCGAGTTCATATTCCAAACATTATGAGACGAGTGTAGGTAAAATATACTATAGCGATAAATTTTTGAAATTGTCTCGTAAAGCCTTTTCATTTGATACTTCACACAATAGGTTTCAAAAAACAGAACATGTATTTATCATAATTCAACCTAGCAACATCAATGAAATTATAGTCAGGGATTAAAACAAAACATATCAAAAGCCACAATCTGGTCCGCATAATACACAAACGACTTTCAGGCTCATGCCTGGACTAGTACGAAAATCGTTTTTCTTGTTTTTGTGTATAATTATGTTTCAAATTAAAAATAAACTCCTGTCGTGTGGATAAAAATTAAAAAGATAAAAATCTTACATAATTATTCTCATCGAAGGTAGGTACTTATTAAAAATATCCGTAAACCAATTTCAGACTTTGATCTTTTCGATTGAAAAATATCCCGGAGATCATTGAAATTGTCGAGAAATGGTTGAAGTAATACCAGTTATATTCGAAATGCTGAGGAATGTAATCACGTTTGTAGATTCCGCATGAGGACACGTATTTATTCAGACGGTTCATTCACGACCAACTCGTATGGTTTCCTAATTGGCATAATCCAATTCACAATTACCGGGTATAACTAAACTTGAACATTAAATGTGTTATAGGTAACTACTGAGTAGGTTACTTGACACAAAGTTTTGATAACCGAGGAGAACTTAATTATCGAAGGGGTGAGTCACAAATTAGACCATTGCAAATATTAGACGAGTTACGATATGACAATGTTAGTATGGAGCTATTGGATAGGAAAAAACAAATAAAAAATGCAATACAGTTGAAAAGAACTTATGGTTCTTCGGGAGGGAGCAATTAGAAAAGGAATTTGAGGAGGAAGGTAGTTGGATGGTTAGAAGAACTGCTTTTTACGGGGAAATGCGTGTTCAACTGCTGGACGAGTCGTTAGTGAAAGATAATTGAATTTCTGCAGCGTTCTAATAACGTAAAAGCTATAAAATCTAAAAATACACTTATTTTGATGATAAAATATCTTTGCTGTGAACTTGTTCATATTATGAACGACTACGTTACCATGTACCCTACTAATAAAACAGAATTAGATAGCTTATCAAAAACAAGTAAACTGAAAGTGTAGATAATCAGAATTAATTCTAACAAATATCTTGTTTAAACACTCAAACGATGCAATTTTACTCAAAGCACAATTGCTTTTGCCAAACAAATTTGTATCATATTAATAATTATTCAAAGTGTAACCGAATTATTCACAAGTGCTTTAACAACAATTTGTTGGCACAACATACGAGGGAATGGCAGTTAGTTTGAATTTAAATTATTTTGGCAGACTCTTCCCATTTAGTGCTATGGTGATGTTATACATTTTCTCTGTGGCGATACCGATGACATAGAATTATAGGTAGGCAGTTAATCAGAAGCCCAAAAGGAAGAATGAAATAAAGAGAGGCCTCTATCCTGCAGTAGGACGTTTCAGGCTTTATAAGTAATAATATTAACATTAAAACAGATTGGGAAATTAAAGTGCAAGCAAAAAACAACATCGTGTAAGTAAACTCAATTACGAGTAATAAAGCATCGTAATTTATAGCAGCAAAATGTTTTATCCAGTGCTACACTGTATTAAAAATGTTTATCAAGGGGCTTCCATGCAATATTGAACGTCGCGTCGTCGTCATCAGTAAGTTAAAATTTAAAAAACTTTTGAAACGCCTTCGACCCGAGTTTTTATCTGGTGCACGTATAAGTACGTTTTGTACTAAAAGCACGACAATACACTGACAAAATGTTGTTGTTAGAGGAGTTTGGTGTGGTAGGTTCAAAATATCTTTTAAGCATAGAGGTATTGTTATCATATTTACATATTCTCTTTATTTCCAAATTTTAAGAGAGGTATATGTAATACCTACTTCAAACTCTATATCCTCTTCGCTCAGGTCGAATTTTGCAACAATAGATTTGTATTATACTTCAAGCACACATGTGTGCTGTTACGAGCGGAGTAGATATAAACAAACTATGCCCAAACCATTATATATGCTCATTAAAACAACAAAAATAACTCTCAGTTTCATATAAGGTGAAAATTTACTAGTAGCCCATGGCAAAAATTCTGATCGGGCTGGTGTTAAGGAACAATTTTCTGATGTATAAGAAAAAAAAGTTAGACATCACATATAATTATTTTTTTTGGCCTATGTTTCCCGTACTCCGTTTTCAATATCGGTCGCTACTAAAATTTCTTCAAATACATTTCTGATATGCGACGAAATACAACTTCGGGTTTTCTGAGGGCAGGCTTATTTACGTCTGATCCCAGTAGAGCACTTATTTTTGTACAGACGTCGAAACACGTAAAACTTTTCGAGTAGGCTGTAAACATAACGCACCCTTGGGTGTATTGGCAGGATTTGAAAATGCTGATATTTTATGCAGATTGTGTAATGTATTCTAAGATTTTAAGTAATTTTAAGCTATGTTCAAATTTAATGGTAAAGGTATTCTGCAAGTTGTATGGTAGCACAGAAGTAAAACTAATGGAATCTTTTAATAATTTAGAATTTATGCACTTACAAACACACGCCCCAGCTGTTGTACAAATTTAATCGATTTCTCATTTCCACTTGTGCTGTTTGCAAAGCCATTAAATAATTCAAAGCTACAAAAGAATACAAGGTATAAATAAGATTTGAAAGGAAGAAATTGATACTTACGTTTTTATACTTTTACTCATTAAAACTTAATTTTCGGATTGCGATCTCGTAAAAAAACCCTCTGAACCGTGATGGGAATAAAACTTTGCTAAAGAAACTTGATGATGTAATGATAACAAGCAAAGTTTGAATCTAGTTACTTACTTGGTACTTTTATCTCAGTAAAGGGTTTTAGGGTTCTGTTTATACAAAAAGATATATAGATAGTCTCCATTACGGTTTTTTGGATCAAACCAACCTTGGCTATTACATTTTATGAATAGTTTTTTTTACCGGGACAGTGTTTTCCTTTATGAAAATATGTATTACCTATCAATATGAACGTCAAAATGTCAAATAGAATAGAAATATCACGTGCGCCTAACAAGAAGGAGGCCACTGGCTGCAGCAGAAATGGCCAGCTTAAGTTGCCCGAGTTTCTGCAACAATGACGTTACGCTTGTCACGTACGAATGTAACTAAGATGTATGTTTCTAGTTTTGCATATTAAGGTTCTGTACATGCAATGTGATCCCTCAAGTTGGCTCTGGTCTCATAGGGGAGAAAGCCTAACGCATAGCCCTACCAACGACTACAAAATGATAATAAGTAAAGCTTTAGTATTTTGTCACTTGTTACCTGTACTCGCGAGTATTAACAATAATAAAAAACACAATAATTCACAAGAAATACTAACTGTTGTTGATGCTCATGTCGTATTGGGTCAGCGAAATGATTCAAAGATTTTAAACAAATTAAATATTGAGTTTGTATAGGTTAATTAAATTTCTACTACTTTTCATCAAAAAAGATAATAACACACCAGTTTAAATAACAATGTAATAAATTCTATAACGTGTTTATTTTCATTACCTTCTTATTATGCTTATTTATTCGACCCAAAGCAATTGGCTCAAAATGTTCCCACTTAAGCGTTTTAAATCGAATCAAAACTCAGAGAGCAACTACTGAAGCAGAACTAGCGCAGTTTCATTTCAAACCCAATTAGGTTGAAATTTAAGCGAAATGTTCTTCGTAATCAAAATGTTCTAATTGCTATTGCAATTAAATTTTGCAACTAAGAAATGATATAATTTTTATAAAACAATATTATGACGTACCTAAATGATGTAAACAAAGTTGCAGAATTTCGAGGGTTACAATTCAAAAGGGTTATTAAGTACACAATAAGTAATTTAGTTTTTCAAACTTATGGTAAGCAGCGTTTATGACCATTACATTTACTGGTCATAACTGAACTACGCGTATACACACAATAGAATATGAGTCTAGTCTGCAAGTGACAAAATAACAATATTTATTAATATAGCGGCTCAGGCCACTACTTAGTAAAAGATTTTGTTTGTTTTAGATTGTAATACAGGCATTCATTGTGATAAACTGTTTTAAACTTTCGCGGTCACACATAATAACTCAAAATAATGAAACGGTCAATACTACAAAGATAAGTATCGCGGTAATAACTCGGTTTCAGTATTTTGAGTTATTTATTGCGCTATTAAAAAATAGTAAAATTTTAATATTTTTTTTCTATAAAATATAAAAAATACCTCCATACGCAAATCAACTGACTTTTTCCAGAGCTCGCTCACGCTTGATGGTTTGTCAACTAAGAAGATTGTCTTGAATTGGAAAAAATATATTAATATTTTAAGGCATTTAAAATACCTACCGGTGTAATTTTTTATATTATTCTTAAGACTACACTATTCCTGTAGCTAAAAGAACTAAGTAAAAACTGGTTGAAAATTTATACAAACATTACAAAGCTTGAATTTGTTTTGGTAGCAATTAAATTGTCCATAAATATTCGATTACAACGGCTTTATTGGTTTTGCTCGGAAGTACCCGATTTAGTAGTGAGTATATAACAAACTAATTGACTGAAACTTCCGCCTATCGGTAACATAGTACCCTCACCTAGTAACAGTAATCGATCTCCATTATGTCGATGTTACAGTAGCAATTCGATCGCAGAATCTTCTTGATTGCCTTTAATTTGTGCATTCTTGATGATCATGAATGATTATAATTGTAGCGAAAAAAGTTTTCTTTTTCGAATAACTTGTAGATTCAAAATAATACTGAAATTGAATTAAATGCTTGTTTACTTTTTCGTACAAGTATGAATATTATTTTACGTGTTTCAAATGAAATTGTGAAAGAGTGGAGAAAATTTTGGTAAAAAAAGTGTTTTGTCTATTTACTTGACATAATCAAACTTTCTGAAAAATTAATAAGAAGGAAATCAAATATTATGTTTGGTTTTAATAATTCTGTATTTCGCGAACTGAACAACAGCTGCACGTAGTTAAATTGAGAAAGTGTCTAAAGCACTCCAAATGCTGTCTAAGGCGTCTGTAATCTGCGACAATTTGTAAAGTGTATCTACCCGCAGCATGAATATTTACACCGAGCCCCGCTTTTACTTGCTAATCCTCTAGTTGGCGACACAAAGTTTGATGACATAGTTTGCTGAGCTTCCTAAATTTACGGGCAGGTGTGAAGGACCTTTATTCAGTTTGACAACTTTTTCTTTTCACGTGGAACTCCAAATCGACGAACGACTATTAAAAATATATCGTTTACAATTTTTGGTACAGTCGAGGTCACGTCCGGTCAGACACTCGAACCGACAATTTTTCAATGGTTCAAAGTCCAAACCGCTTAACCCAGCATGAGTTTGACTGCTCAATAAGCAGTTAGTTCTAATTTCCTGGAAGACATCATTTTAAGGTACTATTTCATCAATTTCAACCGATGATTTTTGATGAATATAACGATATTTCTTATAATACCCCTTTTGCTTTCCGTTAATACTCGTATGTAAAAAAGGGAAATTTGTACGCTTTTCTGCAAAACTATTAATCAAAATGTTCTGAATAAAAACAGGTGATTATAAAATTTACAAATTGGTAACTGTAACGTAGGTAAATTCGATAAGTGGTTTGGCATATCTAGTAATCTAAACATTTACGTTAATGCGGCTCTACATGTGCATGATTATAATAGCAGGAGCCATATACACTTATCCCAGAAATTGCTTGTCAGTTTCCTATATTACTCTGACCCATAAGATGTGCAGATGGAACCTTTTCTTAAACCTCAATTTACTTGACAAAGGGCCTTACAGTGTGTCCCTAGTAAGCCTGATTCATTGTAACTCGTTTGTGAGCGTCATTTTTTATCTGTTAATCTTCACCAGGTTATTTCTCTTAGTTTGCGTTTATCTCAACATTTGTATGAGGATGAAGATGTTTCGGAGGCATTTAGTGAAATCTCACTAGTACAAAGGGTTTAGCATATTTTAAGCTAAACATTAATAGCTTATTTGTTTAGAATTTTCAAGATTGCTTCAGGTTTTATTTTATTTGTTTATTTACGATTAATTGTACTCATGAACATTAAAGAGACAATCACATAAAGAATACAGACACAGCAGGTACTGCTTATCTCTTATAAGAAATTTCTTACAGGAGACCTTGGGAAGAGTACTGGTATTAAACAAAATGCTTGTAAGACGTGCACATAATATTTATATAAATATTAATCGAAGTATGGATATAACAAATAAATCAGACTACTTAACAAACAGTATATTAATTATAGGTAGATATAATAAATATCTATACATAAACATACATACATAAATTTATATATTTTTCCGCGAATGAAAATAAGAATAAATTTGTTGAACATAATACCTCGAATCACAATAATCTTATCAAGGTTTTGATCAAAATGTACATACACGAAAAGTATTTTTTACGTACGAGGGAGAGAGTGTCAATCAAGAAACACGTTAGCAAAAAGGGCCCCGTAATGACACACGAAAATTACCCTGCGTATACTTTACGCCGTGTGAAAAGATTTGTACTACATTATATTTTTACAGACTGTGAGTCATTTATGCACCTTCTTGTCCTAAATTTTAGACACGGGAATACATTTTGAATATAATTTTTAACACCTATTTTGTGTTCGTGTTAGGTATGTGTTGTTTTCTGTCAATCACACCAAAACTCCTTTATTTAACAGTATCAAATCCTAACATACTCACCGTCTTACCACAAGTCTGTAATGTATACAACATTAATAGTTTGTATGTTTTGTACTGGTTTACTGGTAGGTTAGGCACGCATTGGAGATAGAGAAAATAACTGTTTACTGTGTAAAACCGTGACGTGGATGGGGGAGACCCGCTTAAATCATGTTAACATGGTTGATTACAAGCAAAATTACAGCTTGCTTACATCGCAGTTTTCTTAGCATGTACGGTCGCATTCAAAAGTGGAGTCATAGTTAACACAAACCTCAGAAAACAAGTCGCTCGCACCCGCGGCGACACTCACACAATGACACAAATGACGTATAACATACTATTATTTGACGAACTACCATTGTATAATAGGCTGAGTAGTATTGACTATTTCACTACATGAATCATTAGCTTCGGTAGCTTGGTCAGTAGCGCGGTCAGGCAAATTCTTGACCGTTATTGTGGAGACAATGGATCGAATCCCGATATCTTCGTTGTAGTTTTTATTTTATCAAATGAAGCAAAATTTAGTAAATTTTGAATTACATTTTAGTTGTTGCTAGATCGTTTGCGAGATAGTGCGTGTGCTAAGTGATTTTTTTTAAACCTTAGTTTATTTATTAAACTTCAGTGTTTATTTCTTCAAAATGCATACTATTATCAGTTTGCAGGATAAGCAGCGTATTGTTGCGCTGCAATTATCTGTGGCGCTGCATGATATTGGATTTAATTTAACTCAAATTGCTAATCAGACTGGTCTGGCCGTAAGTATAGTTTTATTTCATTACAATTGTATTTTAAATATTAAAAACTTTGACTCATAGTATGTTGGTAGCTGTGAACCGATTAGTATAAACTTTTTTATTAATAATGCTACTTTGTTTTAGTGGAAGACTGTTAAACGTTGGGTTACACGTTTTGAAGAGGAAGGTAGCGTAAAAACTCGACTCGTCTTATTAATGATTCACAGCGGAGGATGATGGTGTAACAATATGAAGAAAATGGTTCTGCCGCTGGTCCAGGCGAATTAGTAGCACAAGAAACAGGGCGTGCAACTGCCGCTAATTATGTTGATATGCTACAGGAAAGCATGCTACCGACGATGGTGCGAAATGTTTAACTGTTTATCCTGCTAGTGAAGTTCCTCGTTTTGCATTTGTCCAGGATAAATTGTCCAGTGCATCGAGCTGCCGTGGTGAATAATTGGTTTAGCCAGCACCCAGATATCCAAGTTATTTGTTGGCCAGCAAAATCTCCGGACTTAAATCCCATAGAGAATTTATGGGGTTTAATGGTGCAAAGGTGGGACATGCGCAATGAAAGAACTACAGAAGCTTTAGAGGCTCACTGCCTGGGAGTGTGGGAGAGTACCAGAGGAACAGATATATGGACTTATTTGGTCGAGTCTATTAAGTGTTTATTAAGTGTTGTTGAAAACAGCGGAGGTAACACCAAATACTAATTATGTAAGCGGCGATTTTTACTTAAGATTCCAATCAGACCCGATCTAGCATACATTGCTGATTATCTTGTGTATTTCATTATAATATATGAATATACACAAATAATCAGCAATGTATGCCGAAGCGGGCCCGATAAATCGTTGCTCACTCAACCTCTGTTTACCTGCTTACCCGCCTACTATTGCAGTAGGTATTTGTGGAGCATTACATTAGCAATTAAATTATGCTAAAACATCGATATATATTTATTTATGATTGATCATTATTAGTCAGTTATCTTAAGGCCTTGCTTCAATATCTTTTCAATACGAAAACGAGTACTTAAGCTTAAACCTTGAGATGTAGGCAAATAACTGATTTATTATTATTACAATTACTTTTACTTCCGAGGAAAGTGCATCATCGTTAAACATAGAACAATAAAATAATTACTAACGAAATTATTACTTAAATAACTTTATTGAAAGATTTAATCCAAGATTTGGATCATTCCTATGATCTTATAAATAATTACCTATCGATGTTTCAGCTAATGAACACTTAATATCATTTTACATAATATTGTGTTTTATCATTCAAACAAAACTATAAACTAAGTATTACGGCAGCAAGTATTTTATGTAGTTTTACATACTCGTATCTTATGGTTACCAAAAGTTCTCATTCATGTCATTATGTTATTTACATAAAGTAATACTATACCTACCAATAAAATAATTTCGTACCTTACTTTTTGTTTTATTACAATATTATAGGTTTATGTTTTTAGATATAATATTTTGATACATAATTTACAATAAACATTTATAGAAAAATATTATATAAAATAATTATTACTGGAGAAAATATGGTAAAAACATATAAAAAAACATTATTCAACATACAGAGATCGGATGGGAACCCGGTTCCGTTCTGATTAGAAGGTAAGAACTATTACCGATAAGCTACGGTAGCTTGTGATCAATACGACGAAATAAAGATATGTCATCTATTGCTTTACTACAAGTGAACGAATAAGGATAACTATAATACAGTTTTAGACAAACCAGTGTGATGTATACTTTGTGGTGATGTGGTGGCGAATAGGCTATCACCGAGTAATTATTTCAAAGATTACATAGATGTCGCTTATAGGTGGTAATCTGTATAAGTTTTAATGCTACGCCTTAAGGTGGACTTTTCTACTTACAGTCGATAATCTTACGTGTGTGCGTAAGTTAGTAAAGTAAGTACAGAGGATAATAACCCGTATTGCAATCTGTCAAGTGGTCTAACTATGACTCCACTTATGAATCCGACCGTACCTACTAACTTGTCAGAGATTTTCCTCAGCATCTTTATATGTAAGTATCTTTTTAAAAATCTACAACGTTACACACGGTCTGACAAACGTTTGAGGGTCATTCGGAAAAGTGTGTATCGCTATAGTGATAGAATGTGGCCCATCGCCTTAAATTGCAATACACTCTACCCTCAAGTCCCTTAGTCGCCTCTGACGACTCCCACGGGAAAAAATCGGGTGATGCTATTCTAATCCGGCATCACACGACATCTACAATGTTAATGGTACTTTTATGATGACAGTGACACGTGTTATAGTATTTTGTATTAACTTTGAGAATACCCTAACATGGTAGCTACCAAATACTGAAACAAAGTTTAAATTGTAAATCAAAACTATTTTTGAATTGTCTATAGAACCAGGGCTTTAATGATTTCTGCAGAATCACAAGACCGATAGCGCACCGACATTATTAATCTTCGTTCAGCCACGCTGCAGGAAACATCTATTAATTGTTCACAGTAAACACGCTGGGAGGGAACACTGAGAAAATCCGAGACACGCCGGAACGTGATTTGTGCTCTTTTTTCATGCAATATTCAGTAAAAAGTTTATAATTAAAATTTACACCACCACACTTAACGTCAAGCCAACGCCAAGTTGTTCCAAATATTGGTTGGTCTGTTATTACAGTGATGATACACCAATCTGAAATGACCCTCATGTTTATAAGCATTTCTTTGGCTTTTTTTTGTTAGGAAATTCCTTTTTTCAAATTGAACGCGCTTCTTCTTCTTGTCGGGTCAATGGTAAAATGTGGATCTTCAGAGCATACCAGCTCAAAACGTGGCCACATCGATGGCTCGTTGGTTGGCGCTGAATAGGTCATCCTGGGTACAAGTGAACGGAGAGGTGGGGCACGAAAATAAGTGCGACACAGATTGTAGAGGTATAGCGCCGCACTCACACTTGCACACGCTCTTAAAGGTTGTATATTAATTTGCTCAAACACACTGTATGTGATATGAGTATGTATGTAAATATGAGTGTGGCCATTTAATTTATTTAGAGCATCTCATAACCATTTTCTTAAGTAAACAATTAATATTTCGTTAATAGTGCTGTTTACAAAGAAAGAAGAAATTGAATATTGAAAAAAAATACTACATTTAAAAAGCATATAATTGTCTTTTTTATATAGAATATTTATTTCATGTTATGATTTCGTTTCTTTCATACACAACCTGACATTGAGTTATAAGAACTCGGCTTGCGGAGAGGTGGAGCGATTGCCCGCAACACTTTTTCCTCATAACCGCAAATGAACGCCATTTGTTACAGCAATGAATAAATGGTTGGTATATGGACTAAGGTTCATAAAGTAAGAAGCTTTGTTGCTGAGCCACAGTTTATTTTTCATGACTGACACAGGTATTTTACGTCCACTTTTTTATTCAATACTTCGTAAACAATGTTTGTGACAGTATTTAGTAAAAATATAGTAGGCTTAGGCTGTATTTTTTACAAATACTACTCTTTTTTCTAATGCTCGTCTAGAAACATTCCCAAACATTAAATAACAATAAATTCATAATCGTTGTCATACAAAAAATTACGCAAATGTTAAAATGGCGTTCTTACAGCGTATTTTGGCCTAGTTGCAAAAGCCATGATCACAGAACAACTGATGTGTTGCACGTGGGTAAGTGAAGTCTTCATTTTAAAATTATTTGAATGACCTGTATATTCAAACAAAATTATGTAACTTTGTATTGTAAGAAGCGATAAGAACACCTTTTTACTATTTTAAGTCAACAATATTTATTTTCGTTGATTTTTGTTTTACAGTTATGAAGCTGAATGAAATTAATTATTGTAAGTACTAATTTATAACAACTTTTTTCTGAGGGTTAAAAGTACCAAATGTACGAAAACCGAAAAGTATTTACAATTGTTCTACTTCATTTAAGCACTTTAGTACCGTCAAACTGAATAGGTTACTCAAAAATATATTAGTATGAAATTATTCGTCAAATAAAAAATCTTAATTTATGTGATATCGCTGCACCAGTATACTTGAGTTTGTTAGCATAAACCACTCTCATCCAGAATTTGCTTGGAAAACGTTCCGAGGACGCAACCACACGTGGTTTGAATATCAAATGGAGGAAACGACGTCCACTGCGAAGTCACATGTGAGCTTGCTTTCTTTGCTATCTCAAGTCATGGCTGTTTTTATGAAACCGCAAAATTTTCCTAAAAATTAGATGGAAAAGCAGTGAAAAATTGACATAAGTACATCATTCGTGATTATGTTCCTTTATTTTTGTACCATTTTGTTGATATTTTGTTCTGCAATATAAACCCACACTTTAGAATAAGGTAGTTAAACATTACAGTTCCAGGAATAAAAGAAGAAATACAAAAGCAATCCTACTTGACTTTGACATATCAATCCCTCAGTGGATTTCGTTCGTAGACGCGTGGCGCTACAATTTGCTACAATTCAATAAATCTGTGTTTGCATAAGCTTTGTGTTCTGTCTTATTTTTATATTTAAGATCTCATTGCTTTTGTCGGTGGAGTTCTGTTCTGTACTCAGACTCAGTATCTACAGGGGCCGGGCACTTTTGAGGCATGCGTAGGGCGAAACACAGAAGCCTTTTAAATTATATTTAATTTTATGTAATAGTACACCGTCCAAGACTTATTTGTACACGAGAAACGTTACCAAATACAATAACAGTAATAAGTTACTCAAAACCCGGCGAATAGAATAAAAATATTAGAAAGGTAGTCAATAAATTTAGCCTTACATATTATGCTATTGCTATCGGCAGAGTTAGATTTGAGAAGATACTTTCGCGATCATCTCGTTTACCGACCGATGCTGTATGTTTCCTGCTCTTTCTTTGCGAAAAGAAAGACAAGAATATTGAATCAATAATATTAACATGTGCAACTGGCAAAAGAATACTTTGATTTTCTTTTACATAACGGAATCAGTGGTTTGATAAGTATGTGCGATATAGTTTGTCTTCCGGTACCATCCAAAAAAGTGATTCAAATCCAATTTGACATATTTTATCCGACTGTTGGCATTCATCCATTATGTTTTTATAGATGTTATGTATTTTATGTGTTGCCACTGCTATTTACAGTGTGTTTTTTAATGTTTTCTCTTAGTGTGCAGGGTTGCCTGTAAGAGATCGCTTAAAGCGATAAGGCCGCCTTTGCTTATATTGTGTTGTTTGTTTTTGTTCTTGTATATGTTATAATTATTAATGTGAGCAATAAAGTGTTTCTGTCTGTCTGTCTGTGTCATTTAGACGAAACTCTTCACCAGCCAACTTACCCACAGCACTGCCCCAAACAATTTTCCCTAAGTACGTTTCAACCAAAGTTCAAAAAACTATTGTAGCTACGTTATTTAATTTACTAACAAAAATTGTGGCTACCAGTAAACTTAGACAAACTTACAAACTAGATTATATGTATTTCAACGCAAAGCCCGGATTTGGTTTAATATGTTCTCCGAAGTGATCAACATAGTATCTAGCGAGCGGCATTAGCTCTAGTGCAGTGAGTCTAAATCAGTTTATCTCGTACACAATTACATGAGCGAGCATGAGCTCTAATGGCCTGTTGTTATCTGTCTATCTCCTTTGCGTATACGAATATGGTCCGGGATATTTACGAGTATGCACGGTAAATCTGCAAAAGTGATTTCCTTACGACAACTAGAAATAATTTCCGAAAAAACATAGAATATGGGAAGTTAGAAATAAAAAAGAAAATGTTTCTACCATAGTAAAACTGAGACTTGAGACCAAACCTAACCTCTCCAAACCTTTTCTTGTTTGGAACAATGTTCTTTGAGAAAACTTGTTAGTAATTTTGTAAGGATGTAGTATTCGATTACTAAGTAATGGTGGTCATAGCATACCTACTGTTTATTGAAAACCTCCAATGACCTCCAAGTTTACATATTAGGTACTAATAACATTCTTGGTTAGAGCTGGTTAAAAAAGAATTTGTTTATGTAATATAAAACCGCCAGACTAGTATAATAAACAGTTTGCTGGTGAATGTTTCTATCAATACGATAACTCAATATTTCTTTTCTGTTACAAATGTTTCTCTTCTGACAGATGGCATCCATAATTAATTTAGGACGGAAACATTGGGAAATATTCCGGGACTTTTCCGGGTTAGGGACGGTATTATTTGTTTGAATATGAGTCAGTTCAAAACATACGATGATCACCTCCACATTCTGAGTAGCGCATTTTCTCAAGAGGGCAGTACTCAAGGAAGTGTCTAAACTTCCAGCAGTCTCTTTATATGGTTACTGGACAAACATTCCTGCTGACTTCAAAACTTCAACAACGGTACACTAGTCATAGGTCTATAGTGCCTCAGGAAATAAGCTACCCGTATCACGGGAATAATGTTTCCTGTTTTCATCCAGTCGTCTAAACCTCTTTACGGATGTAATGTTGGTGTCACATAATATAGGAGTTTTCATGTGTCTTCCTTCCGCAGATCTAGGTCTACGTCAGCAGACATTTATATCCTAACTTATCAAATTTGACGCTGTTGTTAAGGGGCTTGAGGTTGTTGATGTAATTTTAAGACCCAAAACGGAAAAAAGCCTTAAATGGGACATTCTTAAAATAACCAAAACCCTTTCAAGCGCAATGCTACCGGGGCGCCCTGGTTTCCATATCGACGTAGGTCTCCCTACCATTTAAGCGTATATGAAGGAAGCGTCGAGTCGTCGCTTCTTCGACAACGCTCCCTATCATAAAAACCCCTTATAGTTGCCGCGTCTATCTTCTTCCCCCATCCAACCTCACGTTTATAATGCCGTTCCAGACACGTCCTTTCGAATGATTTCATCACAGTAGTGAATGTCTGTGAAGTGCTGCAGATCACACTCCAAAAGCTCCTCAAGCAACCGACGCCCCCGCCGGCGGTTCCCACAATCTTTATATTTTGACTTCCCACGGATGTCAATTAATTTATCTTATTTGGGCATCTTTATTATTTTTATGAACAATAAACCCTCGATTGGTTATTAAATTACGTACAGTTTTGAATACATCACAGGTGTAAACTTGAATAAATTGGCATTCGACTGCCCAAGCCTGAACCAAACTTTTCTCTCATTTCGCCCTCTCACTCGTGGAACACAAACAGCGTTTCCTCTTTCCGCAACTAGCGTTTTCACTTCCTCAACCTTCACACGTGGTTCGCAACTAGCGTCCCAAATTTCAGTAATAATTTTATGATTTTACAAATGTAACTGTTTATTACTTATCATAATTGAAAGATGGTGTTGTTGAAACTAAGTTTCAAATGTTTTCCCAATAAAGTATTTTTATTGAATGATTTGTTTGATTGTTCCATCGTTATAGACAAATTCAAATTCAATATAAAGTAGCCAGAGTGTCAGTCGTACCATGTTAGACAATTACGGCTCCGACGTTCTTAAGGACAAAACATGCATATTGAAAGACTTCGATTGTTCCATTACATCATTAATGACAAAGTCAAATTTGATATAAAGTACCCAAAGTTTTAGTCGTAACACGTAATACATCAATGGCTCCGACTAATTAAGGACAAAACATAAAGACTTGTGTAATGTTCCCGACAAGACAATCCACTTGGGCATTTATAATGTCTGTTTCACTTTAAATCCCTGTTTTCGTAATTTCATTCGTGCTGTTTAACCGGCTGAATTAAATCCGGAAGAATGAACATTTGTTTATTTGTATCGGTTATAAAAGTTATGCAGATAATAAATATACTTATTTTTTGTTGGATTTTACATAGCTTTTACAAAAAATATGAAGCAACTGTAGAAATTTACTGTTACATTGTTAAACTATTTTGTAACTGTAGAGTTTTTCTGAATATTTTTTTTATTAATAACAGAATTACAGTTATATTACAATATTTACTACCTACCTTACAACGAATTATTTTACTTGTTAAAAGAAATGACTAAAGCAATTGTAATATATATTTTAATATGATTACATATAATTAATAATGATTGCTAGAATAATATTTCGTTCAATGACGGCTTTACTGACAAAACACCAGATGGGAGGACATAAAAAGAAAAAACATAATCATCAAAGTTCATCTTAACAATAAATTGCCATCGCTTGACTAAATATTGATCAAACTTTATCAAAGCAATAACTTGCCATTGGTAGGTGAAAAAGAGAAAAAATAAATATCATGATCATGAGGCTCAAATTAATCATCTTCGTGAAGCACTCTCGCCTTCAACGCACAACCGCAAATTATGGCTTCCCCGAGAGGAGAATTTTTAATGACATGCGGAGGGATTTATAATGAAATAATTAATTATACAAGAATGACGTCACATTTTAGAAGGAACGTGGGGCGATTATTACTTCGCAAGTTTAAAATGAGTTTTGATGTTTCGCTCTCTAAGCACCTTACCGCCACCCACTCTTGTACCCGGAAGCTAAAAGTAGGCTTTTAATTTTGCTGTGAATTTTTTGTTTACTTTATGTTGTAAGATACGGGTATATGATCGTCTGCGGAAACTTTTACTAAAAGCAAACAAATATTTCTACTAACTGTTATATTTAGTTTTTATAAATGTACGTCTACCTAAGTAAGCAACGTTCGTTAGTTTCACTACAATTGTATATAACCTCATTTTTGGATGAAACAAAAAGTTGTTAATGTCTTTTTTATCATGGACATCATTATTTTCAAAGACGTGCGTTTTTTAAGTAGGTGGGCTCAACGGACCTTCCATCTGGTATTCAAATCGCGAGTGGAAACACTTGACCTGTTCCTGTCCAAATAATGGAGATTTAGTATCGAGGTGAAATAATTTACAATATAACATTAATGTAGAGGCTCCTGAGATTTCTGAATAGTGTTTATGATATGTTTCGGAATCAGTCAGAATTTTCGTCTTCCTACTTACTTATTCAATAATTAACAAAAACTTTTTATAATTTATCAAAGGGCCCAACCCTCCGAGCTTACTTATGACCTCTAAAACTACGAATATGTTTATAGTACAAAATCATTTGTATCTTCCATGCAAAGTAGTTTCGGTCAAAATTTAGTTATCGTTGTTTCCAGTTACAGTAAAATCGAGTGAAATATTGATATATAATTCAAACATTCATTGTAGAATCAAACTGTTATCATATGACAACATTTAAAATGATGGTGTATAGTGTGAAAATTGACTTGTGACCGATAGCAAAGTCTCAAGACGGGCTGGTGATAAGAAACAACTTTTGCCAAATGAGCATTTTGACTAATGTTATTTGGGGTGAATTGTTTTTTATCACCAGCCAGATCACACGTAAGATTCGACGCTATATTTTAATCTCACCACTCTTTAGCACCACACTGTCATAATAATAGCGTTCGACTCTTTTCGATTCGAGCACAGATTCGAAAACTTTAATATTATGATCGATCTCTATTATGAAATAACTTATAATCATACGATTTGCCTACCATATTCTATTTTCGAGGGACTTATTGTTTCAACTCTCCGAAATTCTATCTCATTTATAATTCATTGAATCATGTACCTCTATAGAGCTGTATTCTGAAAAGATCATAGGTTTCATTTTAAACTAAACATCACTCAAAGCTAATTGAGATCCAGAAATATATATTCCCGGTGGCTACGCCGACTGGTACCTACTTAAAATATAATGATATTATGCCTCAAAGAAATTCAAGCAGTCTTTGACCCGGCGCGTATTGAAAAAGTCTTAGCTTTGTTCAAGGACGCTACAAAACAATATGAATAATAAACACATTATTTAAATATAAACGAGTTTGAGTTTCAAAAATGTTACCCATAATCTAAGCTACAAACAACACAAAGCTAAGCAATTTATTTGCCGGATCTGAAGCGTGAAAACCTCATCGACCCAGCGAACTGTTCCACTAAAAGGAAAAATAAAAGAATTTCCGCACAAAAAAGATAATATTATCAACGGGACCACTCATAAAATTGAATTGGAGCATCATTTTAAATCTATTTGTGAGAATATGCCGGCCTAGATCCGCTCCATGATAAGAAGGGATGAGAATGAACGATGTTAGTGAATCAAACTACACTTAGACGACTGTTTTATACATTTGGATATGAGAATGGGGCATTTACTTAACACATTTGAGAAAAAGTGTGTCAGTACTGTAAAGCAATATCAAATTGAATTCATAAAATTGGTACGCGGTCAGGCATGCATTATTTGGGCTTTTGGGTTTGATCTACGTTTACTATTAGACCAATCAATTTTTACCAATAAGTTTAGAAATACCTATGACTTACTACAATGTTTTATGTCTTTTTTTCCTTTTGTCAAAAATATTTTTCTGTGGCCAGTTTGAATAACGAAATCTATCTCTTTATATCTGGGACATTTATTTTTATCGGTAGGTACAATGTGTCAAGTTAGATTGCTACTAAGAGAATATATCTGAATTTAATAAAAATATATTCAAAGCGGGAAAGAAGATTTTAAAATTGACTGATATTTCGACCATATCATGTACACGGAACAAGGTAAAATACCTACTCAAAAAACATTATTTGTCCCGTGTTCAAGACTTTCATCACCTATGCAATTGAGTCGAAATCTCCAAATATTTCAGAATCGTCTATGCCGCTATTAATAATAAAAAAAACAGATTGATTATCATAGTGGCAATCTCCTTCATCCAACACTTTGTATCTGCATATAAATAATATGAAATTATTTAATGGAATATTAGCAATATGCCGTGTGATGCCGGCTTAGAATAGAATCTGCCCATTTCTTTCCCGTGGGAGTTGTAAGAGGCGACTAAGGGACTTTAGGGAATGTTTTGATATTTAAGGCAATGGGCAAACAACCTGTCACTATGGCGATACATAATTTTCTGAATGACCCTCTAATATTTGTCCGACGAGGCTAAAATTACCGTTTTTTGAGGCTGTTTCCGCTCAGCTTACCCCGCAAGGGATTGTAATTAGATATGTGTGTGTGTATGTTAGCAACATTTAACTACAAGTCTTCATTTGTAGATTTGATACCTCATTTACTGAAAGAACATTAGTGCTTTCATGAATTAATTCTACGAGAGACAACAGGCAGAAAACGAATTTCTTGGCAAGTCCTTTCAGAATAGGATTTTTATAGATAGAGCACTACTTATTAACAGAACAGAATAGGCTGTTTAACATTATTCAGTTTTATGTGGCTATAACTTTCCCATCATTCATTTGGTATTTGAGTTAGTCCGTTAAACTCCTGATTATACCTTCTTCTTGCACTAAACCCGTTACTGTGCAATTTCTACCAAACTTTTGAATACATTATCAAGTACGAACAACCGCAGATAAACGTAATGCAAAAACTTTGTACCATTTTATTCAGATACCTACCATTTCCATAAAGAGGATCTCTTCCTTATTATAAACTTTGAGAGCTGGCAGAATGGTAGCGGTATGGTGATTATTTTGTACAAAAGTAAGTTTATATAAGTATATCATTTTTATTCAGATCTCTATATACTAGTTTTTCTTTTCATCAGGGACACCTTTTGTCCAACGACCCGATGAACCCTTGTGTCAGAGTTTTACAACCGCCTACTACTACCGACAAGGTTGTTTAACGACCGCCGTCTAAGTAATCATAGAATTAGGACCGGCGGTGTAACGTACCCTATGAAGCTCGGAACCATATTTATTTTCGGACAATCTTCAGCCTGCAATGTCCTAACCAGACTGGGAATTAATTTAAAAAGTGATAAATATCAACTTTGTAAGTGCCTCACCGAGAATCGATCCCAGAACCTTTGTGTCGCAGGCAGTCTCACTACCACTAAGCTACATCGGCCGTCATAATAGTAGGATTGTCGTTAGTTTATTATTTTTTATGGACCCAGATGATGGTTCTATTTTAGGGATTGTCGAGTCTGGTTTCCGAAGTAATTTTTTTAGTTAAAGGCACAATATCCTTGTTTTTAACTAAATTAAATTTTCTTTTCTTGTTTCTATGACTATACTATGACAATATTTTCTTATAAATTTTAGTTAAATTCAGACAGGAAACCAACTTTGATACGACCGTAATAAATCAAATTGAAACCTAACATTAATTGCCTCGTGGAGAATACTAAAAACATGCTTGTGTGACTACCTAATCAGTATTTAAATTTTGTACGTGGATAATTTTTGAGTGTTTTTGAAATCCAAATTGAAACTTGGAAAAAATTGGACTTACTAGGTCACTCGCGATTTCGTCGACATGTCTTTAATCAGTCAGTGACCTCAATCAGTGATTGACAGTGAGTCAATCCATAAACTATATTGGGTCTTAGAGACAATGTACTCGAAATTTTCGCAAGCGTGATCACACCATGAAGTTTAGAAGTTCAGTAGAACAAATAAGAATAATATTGTATAGACCTCTCATACAAAATTAACGATTAGTTAACTGACTTTGCATGGGAAGTCACAATTTATTTGTCGCTTTTCAACACATGTTCCCCGCGGGAAATTTATGAGTTTTATGTTCTGATCGCGCCTGCTGTTGCCTTTTTAGTACACCGTCGTCCCTTACAGCATTCATAATATAAAAAAGACATGCATAGATTTCTTATCAAGAGACTATAATTTTAAGCGTATATTTGTACTGAAGGTTATACGACCTTCATGAAATGTAGAAATGTATTAATCCAATAATCTCAACAATAAATTTTATTTACGGATCAATTTTCATCAATTTTATTTAGGTTCGCTTGAGCCGATAAATTCCCTTGAGACAATTTGTCACTGCTGGCTGTCAAGTGACATCGATCAAGCTTAGGCGTCGCCAATCGCTCTTTAGAAATGTCTTCATTACAACAAATTACTTTAAGCACATCCAACTTTCAGACATTCTTTGAGAGGTTAAGTTCATTGTTAATTTTTAAGTATCATTGTTACTTTTAGGCTTACTGGACTAGAATAGATAAATAAATAATTTGAAATGCCACTGCTTATAGTTTTATCTTATTTAAGAAAATGTGACCTTTAGCGTGTTTGGTACAGTCTTGGTAGTCTAGTAAAAAGTTCGATAAACCTTGCTCTAGACTGGAGTTTGTACAGAAAAATATAACTGTGTGAAACTTCTCTTACCTACATAGGTTATGCACTACTAATTTTGCTCATACTTATATATTTCATGCAAGTTATTTGAAATTAAGAAAGGTAAGATTTTATTAACTCTGTTGGCTCTTAGTTGGCCTGCACCTCCTGCAAGCCGCAAAAACTTTGAATAAAAGCTTAACGCTGTATAGGAACAAAAGGAAAGTTGTAACTTTGGCCTACAATGGCAAGAAACTTGTAAACAATGGGGAAATATTCTGCAAAGATGGGTCGACTTGGATAACAATAATGAAGAAAGAGGTTAGCCACCGAAAAAAAAATTTTTATCGGAACGAAAACTCGACAGATAAAACCGCCACAAAGTAACTTTTGTAGTTACTTAGTTTACTCGTATAATCGGTTTTACCTATTCGTGTTATTTATTATAGGTTAGGACAGTTTCTATCAAAGAATTTGGTTTTTTTTTGTTTGATACTTCGTAGTTTGAAAACTTATTGCGTGTGTGCAGACCAATATTTTTAGTAACAACATATTGTTCCATCCGGAGCGTACCGGAGAAATTGCTACTTTTCACACGTTTAAACACATAACTTACCTCAACACGACAAAACTCTTGCTGGACTTGCCACATTAATTTTAAAAAACCCTGTCCGTAGTTTCTGTCCGGGAACATCTCTGCTCAAAAAAGACTTTTCTACACCTAAAGTAGGATTTCGCGTTATGTGACATTTCATTTGTCTGAGCCCGCACGTGAATTCGCAACAATGCATTTGGCGCGTCGAGTAAATCTTTGTTAGTTCAGCGGAATTGTCGGTTTTAATCCTTAAAATAATGTTAAAACATCAAAATGTCTGCAAGGTATTCTTGAGTTTGCAAATGAGCTATGAAACATTTTACGGTGGGTAAGAAAATAAATAATTATTAGGACTTATTTTCGACTGTAACAATATTTTGTAAAAAAATATACTAAATTATTATTCCAGCAACTAATTTATTCTTTAAATTGAATTGTTTGTATTTGATGTAAGTAAAGTAAGAATTCAAGACTTGAAAATGAGTCTACAATGATAATGATGAATGATGAGGTGTTCTCTGAAGTGTAATAAATAGTTTAAAAAATCTCTAAGAAACATATTGTAACATTGTCATAATTCATCTTAGCTTCATCTTCTTTTCTTTCACCTTCTTTACTTTATATGAGCACCCAGAATCAGTTAATAATTTACCTTCTTTATAAAAAAAAAAAACACTGAGAGAAACAATTTACAAGGTCAAGTTAATGAAAAATCCGCCATCTTGCTTGAATAACGTCTGAAAATGAATTACCCGCCAACATAAAGGAAATTTGAAGCTTAAATAAATAAGAAAAGGTAACAAAAGGTAACTTTGGTTTCATTTGGGTCAGCACGGTCTGGTTAGTCCAAATTCTTACCTGCTTGCCTCAGAAGGAGAGTTATGTTATTCGAGAGTATGTGCGTAGTGATAATACTATCCTACATTGAATAAAGTTATTTCATTTATGTATGCTAAGAATAGCATCACCCAATAAAAATAACAATGAATACTAAGCTAAATTATTGAATAAAGTTCCTAGTGACTACCATAAATGCTAAAAAATAGTCGTCTACTGAGCCCGCATGAGAAATGGTACCCTGGCAGTACCCTGGAAGTAGGCTGGCAGCGTTCCCTCTTTGGATAGTAAAGCTAAGCCGTTGGCCGAGAAAACTGCCAGCTCTCCGGTCACCAGTGGTTTCATTGAGGCACGCTGACCTTGTCTTTTACCCGTTGGTTTCGCTTCCCTATAAACATATGTCAGGAAGCAACAAAACAAAATCGACGTCCCATACTAATTCACAATCAGCTGACTGCATTAATTTACTATCGATTGTTTTTTGACGATGCCTGAAACATTTTTTACGGGAGATTGTTCAGATTGATGGTCTGAATGCACCATGGAAATGAACAACTTCCCATGAGATTTTTTTTCAGAAATCATCAAAAATAATTTAACTGCGCATAGTAATGGCAGGCTGATCGTGATTTTATATGTGAGGTCAAATAATTTTGTAGGTTCCTGACATTTATGTTCCTAGGAAAAAATTATCAGTTTCATGGTCTGCATTCGGATATCAGTAATCAGACGGCTGTTCCTTACACCCTGCATACCTAAACCAGTTCCATAATATGATTATAGAAAAACAAAGTTCAAAATTAACTTATTTATTTATTTATTTATTTTTATTCAGGTAACCAACAGCTTATTATAGATATAACAGTTGTGTTAAGTATATTTGCTACAAACTCAGCCAATAACAGACTACCCCTAATTTGTTACAAACATAGTTGTCTTATAGAGAACAAATCAGTTATACAATGATGCTCAAAACAATAAGGTTTAAAGATAATAATCCTTGAACTTATACAAGATTAAGAAAATATATATATTAAGAGAATAATATTAACCAAATAACCAAACATAGAGTGAACGCCATTTCACTAAAAAGAAAAGAAAAATACCGTTTTATCGCTTATGTTTGTACATCCAACCCAACCCCGTCCCCGCGCAAGCAAACATGAGGAACACTGTCCACAACCACTAAGTAAGTAAGTATGTAAATATGATTAATTGGCTGCACGCAACACTCAGTGTAACCTACTACCGCAAAAAATAAGCAACATAAAATAGTAGTATTGTGCAAGTTTGATTGATTGATTCTGCCCTACGATATACATACTTTTTGTAATCTTGGGATCGAACAGACAGGAGGGAACGCATAACTTTTTTGCATATAACTGACATAGATAGAAAAGAAGAAGGAATGGAGTGATGCTATTCCAAGCAGGCATCACACTCACCCAACATCTCACAGCACAAAATTTCAAGTCAATATTTAGACAAACAAAAACGATTGGGCAAAAGAGGCACTAACTATCAACGAATGATGAATTATTTCGTAGTATTTTTCAAATGATTTCCTGTAGATATAAAAACACGAACAGTATTGTTCTTGGTAAATCGTGCGACATAACAAAATGCATGGTACTCAAATTAGCATAGATATTGCTTAGCTCCGCTGGAGGTGAAACAGTGATGAATTTTGAACACTTCACTATCTAGCGTATTTTTTGTTCGATTTTTGTTTGCATTATCAAATTGATTGGTGTTTTCAAAGAAATTTCTTTTAATATGTAAATATTAAAGGCCTTGGATACTACAAAAAATATAACGTGCGCTGAGTGCTTGCTTAGCGGTTTTATTGTAAAAAATAAAGAATTCAAACCCCGTATAACTTTTTTGTTGTAACTCGCTATATGTCTATTACACAAAACCCTTTTGTATGGGAAATCTAAGTATTTTTTTACTTGAGTTTTTGGTTTTAAGTTTTTATTTGTATTGCCACATGGTTACAGTACATAGATCTTAAACAATTACAAGTCCAGCATGTACAGGCACCGCAAATTATTTTGGTAGAAACAATCATATTAAATACGATGGGGTCCTTTAATTGCATGTATCCGGTAAATGCAACTAACTTCAATAACTCCCTCTAGAGTTACTTTATCGTAAAAGACAGACGTAACATGCATCTTATACTTAAAGTTCTACTGTTAAAATGTAGATAGAGCTGCTGGCCAAGAATCGTGGATGTCATAGAGCTTTTTGTCATACGTTTGAGCCTTGTACTTGATGATCGCGCCGAAGTTTAGATTTGATGTCAACTCCATGCCTAAAAGCTCAAGCCTGTCAGTGACTGGGACAGATGTACCCCGAAAAGTAGGTGTCCAGTCAAAAGGACTCCTTTTTGCAGTGAAAAGACACACCTGTGTTTAGGTGGCGTTGAATGAGACCAAATTGTCGTCGCCCCATTGGGAGACAAGACTTAAGGTCTGATCTGTTCGCTCTACCATGGCCTTTCTTAACGAATGTATTTCATCCCCACTGGTTTTTGCACCTGTCAAGTATCTCTCTGAAACGGTACTATCACTTGCGTATCCAACAATATCATGCTGATGGAGGTCATTGATGTGCAACAGGACAAGTGTTGCAGATAGAACAGACCCCTGAGGAACTCCGGCATCATTGGCCATAAGGTCATAGGAGCAGCCGTCAACGACTACTTTGATGGACCGTTTTAAGGAAGTCTGAAATCCAAGTACAAAAATCAACTGGGATTGCACCTGCTCAGAAAGCAGTAAGCTTGCTGAGCAGACTTGCATGCCAGACCTTGTCAAAAGCCTTCGAGATGTCGAGTGAAACGGCAAGTGCTTCGCCGTTTTTCTCGATGGCTTTGCCCCAGCAGTGCGTGACGTGACACACACAAGAAGATCACTAGTAGACCGCCCTCGGCGAAAGCCATATTGACGGTCACTGAGAAGATCATTGTCTTCAAGGTAGGTCAGCAACTTACTATTAAGTACCCTCTCCATGACCTTGCATAGGATGGAGGTAATAGCAATTGGACGGTAATGGGCAGGGTCAGCACGTTCGCCCTTTTTGGGAACTGGTTGCACATTAGCAAGCTTCCAGGCCCCCGGCACCGTTCTTTCTTGAAGAGAGACGCGGAACAAGCGTGTTAGCACAGGAGACGGTTCAGGCGCACGTAGTCTTAACACTCTCGCTGGTATGCCATCAGGTCCGCTGGCTGGTTCACGTCTAGACTGCACAATACTCTTCGAGCCTCTTTAGTGTTTATGAGTAAAACTCACCCTAAAATATTTGTGAATTTAATGGCACCCGTGTGATGCCGGCTTAGAATAGCATCACTCCATTTCTTACCCGTGGGAGTCGTAAGAGGCGACGAAGGGACTCGAGGGTGTGTATAGCAATTCTAGGCGATGGGCTGACAACCTGTCACTATGGCGATACACAATTTTCCGAATGACCCTCAAACGTTTGTCAGACGTGGCGTTAATGTCCGTTTTTTCGGCCGTTTATGCTCTGCCTACCCCGCAAGGGATAAAGGCGTGATATATGTATGTATGTATGTTATATTAAATTCAGTGTAAATATGTTACATTTCCTGCCGTATAACGTATCTATAAGTCATCAAATACACATTAGTCTGATAAAATGTGTTTACATACACTCGAACTATTTAGTACAAAAAAATCCCAGATGCATAAAAAATACAGATATTGACTAAAATATAACAATGTTGTGTTATGATTGTGTTATGTTTTCCCATGATAAGGTAAAGAATAAGTCACGGACGTTGTCCATTTGTATAATATTTCAAAAGACAAAACGTTGTAGTAAACATTATTGCGAGTGCCACAAAAACACAGCATCGTCAACCTGAAAATTCTGCTGGTAAACGAGATGTAATAATGCTGGAATACTGTAGGGTTTGTAGTTAGTTTATGTGCTGGAAGGGATGCTAATGGTGGCCCTACTCTAATTGTTTGAATTTTCTTTCCCAGCTTCATTGGGAAGGTGAAATTAGACATGTCATTTAAAAGGACGAAGGCAATGACACAAATATGGTACTGTTTTGAAAGCTTGAAGCAGGTATTTTAATATTTTTATTCCATTACATAATTATGTTTCTTCTATGAAGTAATAAAAACATTATTAGATTGAAAATACCTACATATTTTCAATACGTTTTTTTTAGATCTGGTTAAATTTGATTCGTCATTTGCCGTGTGATGTCGGCTTAGAATAGCATCACCCCATTTCTTTCCCGTGGGAGTCGTAAGAGGCGACTAAGGGACTCGTGTATTGCAATTTTAGGCGATAGGCTGACAACCTGTCTCTAAGGCGTACACAATTTTACGAATGACTCTCAAATATTTGTCAGATGTGGCGTAAATAGCCATTTTTTGCGACCGTTTACGCTCTGCCTACCCCGCAAGGGACAATAAGCGTGATATGTGTGATATGTGTCCATGAAACTCTTAGGTAGAAATATGTATAGATTCATCATCTTTGTTTGCAGCAGACGCTCTGACGTTGTTTCTTGTGATAATTGCAGCTTTTGATAATTGCGGCTTTGTGCAATTGCGACGGCGTGAATGTGGTTTTAATGCAATGGATTACTCTGGCCATATTGAGATGTGGAAATTTCAGTTGCTATTACACGATTATAACTTGCTGAAAGCACTTACGGCGACGCCTGAACGGCTTGGACGCACGTTTGCCGAAAGGCCTGTAGGCTACTTGGTAGTTCGTTTTTTATCTAAGCTTTGACAGTCCCAAACGCTTCGCGTTGTATACGTATACTTACTTTTTTTCTGCTTTCCGACGTAATTGAATATTGTGTCTTGTTTGGTAGATTAGACTCCTCATGATGATTAGATTATCTACATTTATTTACTTTATTTAATAAGGTTCATCATAATAACTAACCTAACCTAACACGGGAAGTGTTTTAAAAATTCGGTATTCAAGGTTCAACATAAATTTCCTTACTCAACATAACTTGAATATTTCATAATTTAAGTATTTTCATTACACAACTTGAAAATTTTCATAAATAATATAATTAATAAAATAATATAAATTCAAGAAAAGCAACACAAATGAAAATAATATTCAAAACAGAAAGCAATTTATTAGCACTGTTTGCTCGACGTCCGATAAAATTACAAAAACACCGAAATTTTGTAAAATAAACAAAAATAGAGGTTATTCCAATAAAATGTTGATTACAGGAAACCTTGTTCATGTACTCGTACTGCTTAAAAGTATATTGATGATTTTTGCTCCAGCTGATTGTCTGTGATGCATGCTCAATATCTTTCCATCTGGTAATTTCAATCAAACATTTTAAGTTTTCAAATTTATTTGGATAGCCATTAAAAATATTATTATTTTATATTTTCAGCTACAAGACTTTAGTTCTTTGTTTCTTAGAACAAAATATTTATTTTGACGCTGTACACGAGGTAACTTCTCAATGTCTTTGTTTTGCTCTTTGTGGCACGGGGAGTAACCTGTTCACATACTCGCGCTGCCCACTTCCCTATGTTGACATTACATGAATGTATTATTACTGTTTTTACCTAGCAACCTATCACAATATAATATATATATCTTTCTCTCCCTTTTCGTATGGGACATAAGGACATTTGAACTGAGTAGGCACAAATGTCAATATAACATATTTTGTTCAGGATAAAAAGTTATTTCAATTCAAGGCTGACTTCAAGGTAACAAGATAAATTTCTCAGATAGATTTTTCCTAACAGAATATAATTCAGGGGGTCTCAGGAGTTTAGTGCAGTTTAAGTATAAAAAGTCGTTCATAATTTTTCTGGAAAAGAATTAAAAGTATCCAGAGGGCAATATCATAAAATTTCCAATCACTCGCAATGTGACATTCGTCGAACGTCGTTTTGTTGCTTCTCATATCAATTCTTACTGGAAAGGATCTTTTTTTGTCGCAGAAATCTTTTCTTTTTCATATTTACGACTCGAAGTTTACGAGGAGGCCTATTCTTTTCTACCCGGTTGCTTCGTGTTTGGATCAAGCTACAATCTGTAACATCGTTTTTGTTTTGATTGAAAGAAAAATTGTATACACTATCTAACTAATAATAAAAAGGAAACATATCCATTCTAAAGGCGTAGGCAATATTTCCAGTTTTTATTTATGTTAAGAGTAAATGTGTCTGTTTCATAAAGAATCACCGTTTGCCGAATTCACCGTCGTTATTTCCAATTTGTTTGTTTTTATAAAATGTGTATGTTTCTTTCACGTGAAACAGAAGAGGTTTCTTTATTATGAAGCTATCTTGACAATTCTTAGTATAGTAATGAACCTCGCTATATTGTGTAACTTAGCTCCTAATGTTACGTCACGTAAGTCATAAGGATCGAGGCCCGCATAAAATGTGCATTAGTCTGAACAAATAAACGCTCTTATCCCTCCTTGTGGGGCGGGATTTGTGGCTACGCAGTCCGCCATAAACCTTCTGCGCGAGCTGTGGCTGAAGACATATTTTTGATTCAATGGTTTCTCAATTCACGCTCGCAAAGCTATCTTCACATGCGCACACATAAATTAGTTTATTTTTTATTGAAAAACTCTGCAAACAGTGTTCTGACCGCCATAAAGTCTGAAATATACGGGGTGTAAAGGACAGCCCTCCGAATACTGATAGTATCTGATAGGTTGCATGCAGACCATCATACTAAACAACTTTCCCCTAGAAACATATATTATGTCAGTAAACGACCAAAAATATTCGACCTTCCATACGAAATCACAATCAGCTGACTGCATTTTTTATGGGAAGTTGTTCAGTTTAATTGTCTGAATGCACCCTATCAATATTCGGAGGGCTGTCCCTTACACTGTGTATAGCTAGCATGAGATCACATACTGCAATGGGACATTTTACATCATACGCATCAACTTTGTCCAAATCAATGAATTTCAGACGGTGGTAGTGGTAGTGTGGCGGGGTAAAAATATTGCAAACAACGAACATTTAGAAACAGTTTTCACTGTAAATTCCGTTTAAATAGAAATATCAGTATTCTTTGTTTTCATGGACTATCGATTTTCGTAGACGTCATTTCAAAATTACCCACAAAGAACGAATCAAAAATACGGCTCCTGTGTGTTATGAAAACGGCATTCGTTTTTTACTTAAAAAGAAATAGTATAGCTAAAAAGCAGCGCTTATAATTGCAAAGTAAAATGAAATCCACAATACGAAGATTATAGAATCCTCAATTTTGATTCGAATGGTATTTGGATGGATAGCTGTGTTCTGCGGTATTTTCTGAGAAAAGATTTCATAAAACCAGTTTAAATTTTATCAAATAACAATTAATTAACAGTACAGCATACTGATTGAATATTGTGTACACACGATTATATTTAATATACGCCAGAAGGTTTCAATTACTATGTCCGCAATTTTCCCTACCAATTCTATTCTGGGCGTATGTTGATTTTTGTCACTTTTCAGGAGAGCAAAAATAAGGTTTGGATTCCCCGTCATTAAAAATATATAAAGCCTTCTGTAGAAAACACTGAATTGAAATGTCGGCAATATATCTGTTCATAGATTATGTAACGATTCGTTTGAGTTTCTACACGGTGTCACAGTAAATAAACATGATTCTTAAAAAAAGTCAGCTTTTACGCCCTTATGGCACACAAATCTTTGCCTAATAATGACGTAAAACATAGTTACGCCCATTTGGTTATGACTTTTTGGAGTTATTAAGGCGCATGTATTAAATACGCCTGTATAGCTCGGAAATTCGTTGTTAAAATGGCATTTTTGACCCTGGACGTATCTATAAGTTCAGCCTTTTAGCTTTTGAATTATAGGAAAACCGTTTAAAAATGGAGGGCGTAAGTATTATTTAAGCCTTTCTGCCGTAAAACTTAATAGTGTACCTGATATATTTTTTAAATATACGCCTAAATGTGTCAGTTAAGCTGTAGTAAAATTATTAAACACTGTTAGTTTCTTGTCAGGGGTGGCAGTGGATTATTATCTATCAATTAGATACACAAATTTACAAATTGAAATCACTTTATATTATCAAAAGGTGTAATTAACAATATTAATATATTTCTTTATCAAAACCTACAAACTATATTATATAATAAAAAAAGATATTTTTAAAACAAGCTTTTATTTATTTGAGTGCACTTTTTGAAGAGTGGTTGGCAAGACGATTCCAACGAGCCCAAACTCGATAGGAGTACATAGTTTCATCTCTTAGTTGCTAAGACCACCTTCTGGCTCCATCATCATACCAGCTTTTTGACATCATAATATTGCATTGTCATCCAATTTACATGTCTATGCAACATTTTAGATCAATCGTAAGTCGTTAAGTGGCTCAAATTTTGCTTTCAAGATTTGACCCGTACAAACTAACGAACACAGCAAGTCAAATAAAAGCTTGTAATGAGGTAACAACAGTCTTTGAGTTCTCAAATTTTAAAACACTTCAATTGTGTTCCCAACATACAAAAAATCACCAGCAATCATCGGGTCATACATAACGCAAACACTGTTGTCATCATCGAAAACTTCAACATTTTTTGGAGGTTCAATACAATTGACAGATCTTCTTTGCCTAGTTGACCTCAGAGGTTCTAAACGATATATACATCTTTGTCTGGCGATCTCTTTTTATGACTTTTACCAATCATGCTCTTTTTTGCTATGATATTTTGACTTTTCTGAATCGGGGAAAGGCTTCTTTTGCGTATCGGAACTTGTTCACTTTGTGAAAATTGATCTTAGTCATATAGTTTTGGGCGCGATGGAACGTTGCATAAAGTATTACTGGTTTCTGTAAGGTAAATAATAAATATTTTTAAGGTTACGTATAATTAATACAAATAGTTGACAAAATAATGAAAAATGCAAAGATTTCCAGTGAAAAATCGGGTAAAAAATATATAAACATGTATGTTTAATTAGTGAGCAAAACTGCCAACAAATATCTAAATTGACCGACTTTTATGCAAATAAGTATGTCGACATGATGCTTATATGCTGTACTGCACTTAATTTCTAATGAGAAGTCTTTTTTTGGTTATATAATTTGGTATTTACCCGGAAATTACTTTGTCGTAACATAACTTCAAATATAACGTACCATTTTTTTGTGTATTTTTATCTTCTGGTCGTAATTTAAACATCTTTTTCGTTCTTTCACGTTGTTTCGGATCTATTTTTAACCACTACACTCATTTGTTTCGTAATTATCACATAAAATTCACTAAAATACACCACTTCAAAACGACAACAAAACTTTCGCCGGCAGAGTTGATAAACAAATGGCAAAAAATACCAAAACAATATTGCTGTCTTTTTCACTCGCACGGTGCGCCATATATGACTATCTCTTTCCTTCTCGGGAAGCTGCGGGCGACAAGGGCGTATTTCTAAATACGTCTTTACAGAATTGTATGTGGGTCCAGTGACATATAGCTGTAAGTTGTCTTAGGTCCATTTTGCAGACTCCATTTAGCCTTATCTTAGTTTAAGCCTTTTTGCTTCAAAACCAGCACACCATTTCCGCCTTGATAGACTGATGTAACTTTGAAACGAATTACGATAGTAATAAACGGGTAAGAGTGACTTGTAGCTAAGAAAACGTTGAAACATAATGTGGAAAAAACATGTTTAGGGCATATGATGAGATACGCCCAGATGGCTCTATACAGAAGTTATTTCGATATTATTTTTTACCAACGACATAGTGCTACGTGCAATCTGATTCCCACTAAACAATAGTGCATTTTTTTAAATAATTTTCATGCAACCGAATTTGCCCTACGGCATGTTGCAGTTAGTGCGTGTAGTTTTTAACCAAAGTCATGACATGACGAGCACGTAGAGCTAACTACAAACGTATCGTATAGTTAGTAGATATTTCAGATTATGATACCGGTACCAAATTTAAGTATTTTTATAATTATGGCAGATACATTATGCTGCTTGTTTGCCGCGGAAATGACATCAACATGATATACAAAAATTGTTATTATTTTAATTCAGCTATGTTTCATTACTTTTTCTACAATCTCTACTAGCACACAAACATTCTACTTATACATTACTTTGCACCATCTCGACTCTGTCAAGGTAAAAAAAGAACGGAGAAAAAAAAGGTTTATTTTATCAGTCGTAGAAACTGCAGCCTATTTCTCCCTGTCGGTCTTTTCATTCCAATATTTAAACAGAAAGAACCGTTTCTAGGAAGCGGAAGCTACGTCTTAGCTTCTTAATCGTAAGAAATGCAGTAAAGAAAATTCCACGCAGTAGTTTTTATAACTAAGTGCTTTTATTGTTTCTCTGACTGCACACTATGAAAAAAACCTATAGCTTATTCTGAAAACAGCTTTCCAAAAAAGTTTAACCTCGTCGGTTATTTGTCGAGCACGTTATAACGATATTTTCCTGATATTTTCGGAACAGATACGAGAAGAGGCAATAATAGGAATACTAAAAATAAACAAATTCCATTGAATTCAATAACGGAATTGGATGGACCTCAGGGTTGGATTGTATTTATATGTGCCTGTCCTGGTTACAATCCCGGAAGTTGTTACAGACACAATTTGTTAGGGTTATTAAAACTATGAAACTCAAGACATGTTTTGAGCTATAATCCACCCATATGGCACCCAAGGGTCACACCCACATTACCCAATCTCATTAACCCACACGTACCCGTCTAACAAACGATAGTGTAATTTTGGTTAGTTTCACGGGAATTTCAGACATTCAAGCACTCCGAACTCAGAATAGCAACACATTACTGCAACATGGGTATTTGCTTGCTTCAGGAAGCCAAATACGAGAATACTCGTATTGTTTAGAATTCCAGTCTTGCGTGCTGGAATTGCTTTAGTTATTTTGTTAATTGAAAACAAAGTTTCAACGAAAAACAACAACAGTTTGACAGGCATTTCAGAAATTTTAATGTGATTAGGGATCCGTCGTTGGTATGAAGCTTAAAAATAGAACCCTCTTTAAGAGTATCCAAAAGCTATTTTAAGTTGTTTCCACACGATTAGTTTGTGCTTGAACATAAAACTAAAGACGAAGCTAGTACGATAAAGTTTAAAAGTCTCATATTACAGCCATTTCTGCCTGGTAACGCTTATTATCCTGTTCCGTGGCAGTGAGTACCTCCGTTTCATCGTCCTTACATTGTATCGAACAACTTTCTAACTGTACTCGTAAAATCTTTAGAGCTGATGTTGCAACGATCTTAGCTTAGCTTTTTAAATTGTAGATTAAGATGTCATAAAACGACCACATTTCTAGTACAAACACTCAGCAGTTTTAAGGAAGACTATAAATAAATTTTGATAGCTGCTAGTGTTATGATTATTAAGATAAATTATGCGAGTAGCAAAAGATCTAGTCACCTACCGCCTAGGTGACAACTCGCTAGTACTTTAGTCCGCCCGCGACCACAGCTGACGAAACTGTCAAATTCTGAATACCAAATTTTAAAACACTTCCCGTGTTAGGTATACAATTATTGAAAACTTGCAAAATTTTCAAGCGCGGGCAGGATTTGAACCTGCGACTTTCGCATTACAAGTGGCGACGCAGCTCATTCCTTGTCCGCCAATTTTGCAAGTGTATTTTAATGCCAGTAACGCGTGGCGGTAGCCCAGATGGAAGAGGCGTCGCCACTAGTAATGCGAAGGTCGCAGGTTCAAATCCTGCCCGCGCTTGAAAATTTTGCAAGTTCTCATTAACTGTCGAATTCTGTTTTCGTAAAAGCTAAGCGGTGTTCCTAAGTGAAAAGGCACCAACGATTGGTAATTAATAAGTCGCAGTTTAGAAAACTTTATACCTTAGTGGTCCTACTACATGCAATGCAGATAATATGTTAGTTTATGAAACTGTGAATAGTTACAAATCCAAATATGTAACTATCCACACTTTATTAAACTAATAGCGATACCCAACAATCACAAAAAATTTTTCAAAACCAATACGAAGTCATTTTTGAATCACTATTCCCCTTTTTGATAAAACACTTTGGGGTTACGTTTTACTGTTTTTCTTTAGTGATCTAAACACTCTTATGTTTCACAAAAGCCCACGAAACTGCTTCAGTATTTTGTTGAAATTCAATTCATTGTTCAAAAGTGAACTTTAGCATTTAACCAACTTTTGAATTCCGGACATTGGTAATAATGATTCAAATAATTTCATGGCTACTTACTAAGTTCCTTTGTTTCTTATCAATATATCTTATACTTACTTAAAGTGCGGCTTTTGGGCGATATATTGAATTGAATAATTATACGGTTCGCCTTTTTTATACAGGTACTAATGATGTAACGAATATTCGCATACGTATGCGCGAATATTCGCATGTTTTTAGATATTCGCATTTGCAAAGTTTGCTTTGAAAATATGACCACCAGAAAAAAAGATTTAAATTTAATGACGATATTAAGGTTAATAGTTTTAAAATCAAAGAAGTAGAATTGTTTAGTGGTCAAAACCACAGTGGTGGGACACATAGAATTTACATACATACATACATAAATCACGCCTCTTTCGTGGAGGGGTAGGCAGAGACTACTTCCTTCGACTTACTACGATCCTGGCATATTTCTTTCGCCTCCTCTACATTCATCAATCTCTTCATGCATGCTCGTCGGTTTAGGGTACTCTTGACCTGACCTTTCTTTAGCACATCCCCGATTTGATCGAGGTACGTTCGCCGAGGTCTTCCCCTTCCGACGTTCCCATCCACACTTGCCAAATACACCTGTTTTGTTAATCTTCTTTCATTCATCCTCTCTACATGACCAAACCATCTAAGCATACCCTTTTCTACACCAGTCACTACGTCTTCTTTTATACCACAACGTTCCCTTATCACGCTATTCCTTATCCTGTCACTTAATTTTACGTCAATCAGCCTTCTTAACGCTCTCATTTGTACTGCATTTATTCCACTTTCATGCTCTTTCTGCCACACCCAACTTTCACTCCCATAGAATTTAGTTTGGATTTTTTCGGATCTAGTTGACAATTTACGAATCAAGATCCAAACGAATTGCAACTCGTGCTGACGAATTCGTGTTCAACTCGAGACTGCCGCCAAACCATAGACAATAGGCGCAAATTAACCAATAACATCGGTTTATCGGATTGTTCCTCGACTCGGTGTCACACACGGAAAGAAGAAAAAAAAAACAGAATTATCACATTCACGAATGTTATAAAAGTGACAGTCGCTACTTCTCTAATAGGTACTATTTGCTTAGTTAATGTTGGTCTCCTGGTCGGCCCTTGCTATCCGGGTCAGCCTCGCTCTCCGGGTGAGCACTTGCTCCTCACCAACTAGTCAGGTGTAGATTTCACTGATCTTGATTTGCTTACTCAGATGAATAGTCTATACAACAAAAGCGTATCGCCATAGGTCGTGAGTTCGACTCCATTCATAATGCTCTTTTTTCTATATTAGGTTGACTGTGGACTGTTGTGATTGATAATGTATATATAAGATTCAATTCAATTGTGTTCAACATTTTAAAGGTTAGGTCTACTCATAACAAACCTTTCTTAGGTTTAACGGCACCAAGCTTAATTCAAACATGTTTATTCTTTATATATCATTTTTGTAAAAAAAAAACAAAGTGAAATATTTTTCTCGCCTTTTGTATGGGCGGCCCAAATTATTTTTTCTAGTTTAAAAATTGTTATTTACAAAAATTTATCACTTGCACGGTAGAACTCAGCCTTAAAAATATTTGTTTATCAGTAAATATAACCTTATTTATTTTTTGTATACCTAATATGTAGAATATGGGTGAAATTTAACCTTAATACAAACCTATTCCTATAAATGCTTTAAAGATACTGACTGCTGAATAAGTGTTGCACTACTTCCGCTTTTCTTGGTTGTTTTGTATGCCTTGTGAATATTATAAATATAAAAGAAGTATTATAGTGCAAATAAAATAACAAAGACAGGTTGGGTACAGGTAGGTATAATTCCGCTGTATACTTTTCCATCACAGTATTTTTTATATTTTTCTCATTACTTGGTTGATCAGTATTCATGCTTTAGCCTCAATGGTACTATTTGCTAAGTTAGTGTTGTACTGTTGCCTCTTTTCCGTTGATCACGGACCAGTTCAGTGTTTCTGTTTACTTAAAGGGCGGGGCACACCGGCTCCGTATCCAGCTCTCGTCCGTAGTCACGCACGTGATCACGTCCGTACACCCCTGCCACACCGGGTTACGGACACGATACGGACGTGGTTACGCAGGTTACGGCGTACCTACGGACGACGCTGCAAGGGGTCTGTTGCGTACCCAGCCGACGCCATATTGCTTTTCATGCTTATTTCTCGAATCGAAAACTTACGCGATGTCTCGAGAACATTGTGAGGACGGCCTAAGTAGTTCTTCGGAAGACCGAAGAAGAAGCATTGTTGCTTTTATTGTGCCAAAATTGTGGTAGCCCGTAGTCCGTACTACGCGCAGGACAGAGCTGTGCGTGTCCGGACGTGTTTGGTGTGACGTCCAATAGGGAATCTCATAGAATACAACGTCATCACTGCACGCAGAGTACGCAAACGGTTTGTCTTTTGGAAGCTGTACGGCGTAACTACGGCGTAACCCTACAGTGCGTGCAGCACGGAACGGATACGCAACGCAAGCGGTGTGCCGTATCTCATACAGTCTCATACATTACAACGTCATAAGTTCGTGCGTGACTACGGACGAGAGCTGGATACGGAACGCATACGGAGCCGGTCTGCCCCGCCCTTAAGTGAACATATTAACTTTCTTATTTTTTTATGATTGGTTTGTCTGGGATAAATTGTGAAATATGCCAAGCCATGTTCTTAGGTAAGTACAAGTAATTTTTGAAAACTTGCAAAATTTTCAAGCGCGGGCAGGATTTGAACCTGCGACTTTCGCATTACTAGTGGCGACGCCTCTTCCATCTGGGCTACCGCAGCTCATTTCTTGCCCGCCAATTTTGCAAGTGTATTTTAATGCCAGTAACGCTTGGCATCCACACCTTCGATTCACATCTGAAAATGCTGCAGGTCATCCAAAACCGTTTCATGCGCAAAGCTACCGGGGCGCCCTGGTACATGCGTAACGCCAACCTCCACATCGACTTAGGCCTCCCTACCATTAAAGCGTACATGAAAGAAGCGTCCCGTCGCTTCTTCGATAATGCTCCCCATCATAAAAACCCCTTGATAGTTGCCGCGTCCAACTACTTCCCCCATCCAACCTCGCGTTTTAAACACCGTCCGAGACACATCCTTACGGAAGAAGATGATGAAATCACAGTAGCCACTGCTGCAGCCATTGCGAGTAGATCACACTCCACAAGCTCTTCAAGCAACCAACGCCCCCGCCGGCGGGGGCGCGGAGGTCCCTCATTTGCTCCCCACTTTGGGAACTACCGGCACGTGCCGGGTAGATTCAGTCCAATACGTTCTCCCCAGAACAACTCGTAAGCCCAATCGCGCCCCAAGGGCGCGATTGAGCTGGTTGTTTGAACAACCACAAGCTTTTCCGGGTGAGCTCCTGCTCCCCACCATACAGTCAGGTGTAGATTGAAAGCCCCGGGGCTAAAAATCGTAGGGTCCAATAAAAAAAAAAAAAAAAAAAAAAAAGCTTGGCATGGCTCCATCTACCGGGTTAGTTTTGCAACTAATAACTAATAAATTTGGTACTCAAAAGTATAAGTAAATTATTTTGTAGTACAATATTTTTTACGCATGGTTTTTATTGTATTATGGTTGAAAAATACTGTTTTATGAGGTTTGTACTCAAAACAATCATTTGATAAAGTGTATTTTTCGTGTTTCCATGTACCTAGGGATGTCCATGGCAGTCTGATAGACGTTATCCTAAAAACTATCAAAACTCATAGCTAAAGGCCTAACGCCTCTAACGTTTAACGTTTTATCGTATTTTTTAATACCTACAGCTGCAGGCTTCTTGGCAACAATCTTGAGCCCATCTATTAACTTCTTTTACAGAATACGATTTTTTTCTTTTGTCCTGGAGTTGAAAGAGAAATGACAATTAATTAATTGTTAAAGAAGAAAGTTTTATACGGTACATTAACTATTAAAAGTGTTGTGGGAAACAAGTTTCTTTTGTGAAGAGAATAAGCAATTGCTCGTTAAAAGACAAGAAAAAATTGATCTTTTTCATTAAAACTTTTTTATACTTTAAATGTTAATAAAAAGTTACTTTATAAATAGAAAAAGGCAAGATTAAAACTGACAAAGAGAACTGTGCAAAAAATCAAAGTCGCGCAGAGAGCCATGGAGCGTGCCATGCTCGGTATAAAACTTCAAGACCGTATACGAAATACTAAAATCCAACGTCGTACAAAGGTGAAGGGTGTAGGTAAAAGAATAACTATGTCTCAAGTGGACATGGGCAGGGCACTTGGTAAGGCGGGAAGATGTAAGGTGGACCAAAGCAGTGACAGAGTGGCGGCCGAGGGACAGAAAGCGGCCAGTGGGCAGACTATCGGCCCGATAGTCAGATGATATAATATCGGCTATAGGGAAAGGTTGGATGCGTGTGGCACAGGACCGAAAATAGTGGCGCATTAAAGAAGAGGTCTATGTATAGCAGTGGGCTAATATAGGCTAAATAGATAGATGGATATAAGATTAAAACATTCATTGCACATGCAAAAATGGAAAAAAAATCAAACGCCTTAATCACATTAAATTGAATCGACATCCTTTTATTATATTTGAAACTGAATCAAATTCTTCCGTAAAATTAGTAACAGACAGAAAATCGGACCATCCTTACATAATTACGTACCTTCCTAAAAAGTTGAAACCGGATATCAGATTTTCGTTGCCCTTTGTTTATTCTGGTTATTGTATATAAAAAAAAACATAATTTGTTGACGGTAACCTTTTAACGGTAACTTGCAGTGTGGTGTAACACACTATCCCAGAACACACTGCTGAAAATAAACATTGTTACGAGCCCCGATTGTTTGGCTATTAGTTTTTCATTGAAAAGCATTCTGCATTTTCGAATCGGAATCAAAAGTTCAGTTTTAATTTTGAAACCTTTATGTTGTTCCCCCTTTTGTAGTAATACCAGGGTCCAGTGGTGGTTTGTTTTTAATTAAAAAAATTACATATCCGACGGTTTTAACCGCTATTACCCATTTTCATATAAGAGTAGGTCTTTTTCATGTGACAGCCTCATGTAACTCAGCGATAACATAGGTAGCTCCCTAAATAAAATTAAAATCAACCAAACCTCATTGAACAACAAACCTTGGAAGAAAATATTAGTGCATAAATCAAATCTGGTAACTGCAACAAAAGGCTCTGTCAATTTTAAAGTATAGGTGTACACTGCATTACTTTTTGGTACTTAGACTACCACTTTTCTTACTTAACACAAAATCGTTAAGAATGTTACTGTTATATGCATTTGCTCATATTAACTTTAAAAGTTACGAGTCTTGAATCCGTAATGCACGTTTATGACAGCTATTTCAATTTCCTCGCATTTAACCCACGCTTGAAGAAATATGCAAAGAGCGGTGAAAACACACACGCGGCGAGTTATAAATATGCATATTTTAAGAAAATTGTATTCCGGATGCATATTTCATTTCCGTCCAAATGCAGCGGTTAATGTTTGCTTAAAATAATATACAATCCGATCAAATACCTATCTCAAAAATAATGTTTTATTGTTCACACAGTCAACCAGACAAAAAACTTCAATAATCATCCAAAATTGCACCTAAAACAACACTAAAGCAATTCATTTCAGACGTTTTTCTCAACTTAGTTATAATGTAATGATTAATGAGAAACGAAGAGAAAATATACATAAATCTTCAAAGAAAATTACTTTTATCAAGTAACGTCGAAATAAACAATTTCGACATTGAGACTCTCAGACAATATAATGAAGCAAAGTAAGCCTTTTTTTAAATCCACGGAGAGTATCTCAATTACCATACGTCAAGATAATTAATGAGTTAACCAAGCGAACAGAACTTAATTCTCAAAGGATTGATTTGATTTAGATGTATATCAAGGATCCAAACGTAGGAAATTCAATTAAAAATTGAATGGATTGTTGATGCCAATATGGGCATAATATTGCTGCTATTTACCACAGCTGCTATTACTGCGGATGTGCAGTGTTTTACTTACCTAGAAATCACCAAAGAGTTGGCCATAGCATTATTGTTCGACGTACTTTATTCTCTCTTCTCTTTTCGTGTGGGACACCGAGTCGTTCAACGACCTGATGAACCCTGGTGTCAGAGTTTTTTCAATCGCTTATTACCACTAGTAGGCCTCTGATATGGTTGTGTTACGATTACGGCCGCCGTCTAAGTATTCATAGACAGCAACAGGGACCGACCGCTTAACGTGCCCTCCGAAGCACGAAACCGTTTCTTTTCGGTCAATCAGTTGGTTCACCCTGCAATGTCCTAACCAGACCGGGAACAAATTCACACAGTGATAAATATCAACTTTGTGAGTGTCCCACCGAGAATCGAACCCGGAACCTTTGCGACGCAGGCAGTTGCACTACCTCTGCGCCACATCGGACGTATTTTATTAAAGTATCTTCACGCCGTATTCGTGGTCCATTCTTAGGAAAAGGTCTCTTTTCTTTTCTTCCACATCCGGCGATCAGAAGTCTAGCTCATCCAATCTTGGCCGCCATACCGCCATGTCATCTTGTGTCATCTACTCATGCAGTGGTTTGCCTGTCGCTCTGAGACAAACCACCGCAGCTATCATTGTCTTTGGGACTCTAATCCCATACTACCCGTATCTAGCGTCTTTCTCCATTCGATACTTTATCAGTAAGTTTAAGTGTAAACACATTTTTTTACAACCTGGCACGCAAAAAAAAATGTTTCTTTATTTTATTTCGGTATCATTCTCAATCCACTCACAGCCTCGTAGAGTTTAATTACAGCCGTTTGTTTATTTTGAGTCACCGAGTTTTGAAGAACTTTGCGCTTTCCCAAAATATCCAACTGTGTCCTCTGGGAGGGAATGTGGTGTGACTAAATGTTTAGATTCTTTGTTTTGCTAAACTTCGTTTAAATTTGTATAGAACTACACACATATTACTAGATTTGGTATGGGATATCTACGACCTTGCGGTTCCTAAATCTAGCTTTGTCTGTGACTGTAAGAAAAAAATACCCATCTTAAATCAAAAATACTGCTTAGGGTCAAGTTTGATGTAAGGCTTTAATAAGCTTCAAAAATTATAACGTCTTTGCTTATCCCAGCTAACACGGGCTTTTTTTAATGACGATAGTGTTCGTTTTCTATTTAATACTGACCTAATTCTACTAAATTTGCGCAGGCTTTACTACATTCAACTTATTTATTTCCTAACTACTCATTTGAAACTTCACCTATCTAGTTAAATACTCTGTTCTACTTGTTTAATAGGTGAATTAATTTATGTAACAGCGTTACAGGCCTAACAAAGTAACTGCAAATCAAAAGCAAACAGCAAATTTTAACCCAATAGATAGCATTTTTTCAACACATTCCTCCTAATAAACCGTCTGAAATTCTGGTAATGGTACAAAGTTTACGATATTATAATAAAAGAAGTGCCCAATTTTGTTGACGAGTTAAGAAAATGCTATAGAAATTTTGGTAACTTGATTTATGAACGCGGTACAAAAGTTTCTTGACGAAGAAATTCATCATTCTACTTACTAAATGTAATAATGAAGCTTTTTGCATAGTAAATGCATTTTGTACCTGTTTGGATTGAAATATCAAAAAAAAATAAAACTATGTTTGAACCGATTCTTAATTAATTTAACTTTTCCTACAATCGTACCTTGTCACTATTCCGACACGGTAAATATAAGGTTAACTTGGAGCGCTAGTGGTTTAAGGGACCCTTACTGTACGCATTTGACCCGTGGGGCACGTATGGGGTGTAAAACAGTGGAAATAGCGATTTTAATCATCAGGATAATAAATAATTTAACTCATAAAACATCGGACAGTAACATTTAAGAAAAACAATCCAACAGGTACTACTTATTTCTAAAAATAAATCTCTTCTAGCAATCCTACGGTAGAGACATAGCATAAGGTGAGGCTGATTAATCGTGCACAATTTTACATAATATATGCATATATATACACCTAACTCAGTTATCCTTAATATATACACATATAATACAACAAAAATAAAATAAACAACATACATACAATACAACTAATACAAACTAATTCGACAATGAAAGGTAATGCTATTTTACTCTTTTATTGAAGATTGAGAGTAAAGGACTGTCACGGACTGTGTGTGGGAGGGAGCCGGGGGGTTCCACAATCTGGCTGCATGCACAGTGAATGAATAACTGTAGAAGTCGGAGTGGTGGATAGGAATAGAAATTATTAAATAAGTTACTAACTGTAGTCATATATGTATGGGCTTGAACACGAATTTGTTTTAAGTTTGTAAATACTACATTTACGTACTTCAACTTTTTGGACGGAGACACCGTCCTTGGTCGCGGAGGGAGGCACCGTCCTTGGTCGTCGCGGAGATAAATTTGAATCACGAAAAACTGCATCAATATAAGTAGTTCAATTTGACGAGTACCTTGAATTATTTTCTAGTTGTTTGTATCCTTTTTTTTGTACTTATTTATGAAGCATAGATTGTACATCCGCCTGTAAAAAAAATGTGCTTTATTTTTCTCTCTTCGATTAGTACACACCCAAATCCAATGAGCCCGGTTTATGTCGTCCATTTAAGGTTATTCAGCAGGCCGTTATGTGTAAGGGTGGGTAACTCACTTTAGTGCCTTTTACCAATCAATACTTGCTCACAGTCAACTTTGCAACACTCACTTTTCCTATGAGACACAGTGCGGACAACCAACCCTAACATATGTTTATATTAAGGCAAATTTCTCGAGAAGAGCTTATAGAAGTAGCTGAGAAATAGGATCACCGTATAGATTTGAGGAGCAGACAGACAGACAGACAGACAGAAACACTTTATTGCTCACATTAATAATTATAACATATACAAGAACAAAAACAAACAACACAATATAAGCAAAGGCGGCCTTATCGCTTTAAGCGATCTCTTCCAGGCAACCCTGCACACTAAGAGAAAACATTGAAAAAACACACTGTAAATAGCAGTGGCAACACATAAAATACATGACATCAATTTTACAAATTTAACTAATCAATTTAGTCTCCTTTTACAAAAACAAAGCCAGAACACCTATGCGAATTGTCTCATTGGCTATCACGCAGTTAAATAGCCTTTGCAGCTCCTCGAGGACAGGTTTTTCACCAGCCTTTAATAGCTAAGAGGCCACTCCGTCTTCACCGTCGCCCTTCCATTATTGTTAAACTGTTTGAAAACCGCCCCGATTTTGTCTATATCTACCGTCCGGAACATTTTCTGTAATGTGGCAAGAGAGTGGAGCTCAGGTCATGTCAGGTACAGGCTCTGAACATGCAAGGTATATATACAGATATAAATAGAAGTCTTAAATTTCAGGAAGAATCGATTAATCACTGATTCTCTAATATATGCCTTGTACCCGGCATGCTAAAGTCAACATCATTCCTCATGGCTCTTTCTGGTCCATCACGTCGTTGTAAAAGGCTTTTACCTCTTTATCTGTACAACTTACACTAAGTTAGCGCATGTACAGTTAATTTTTTTTAAATTAAATAAACATGATTACTAAAAGGTAAAACTTTACTATACTAATCAATAATGAGGTTTAACTATTTCCTAAACTAAAAATAGTGTTTTTGTCTTATGTAAACAGTTAACCATTATCTAAATAATATAGAAATAAAAATAATTTAAAATAAATTAAAATACCACCATTCACACCATTCACCACTCTAAAACATTTTCTTAAGGAGGAGACGTGAACTGTAGTCTCCCTCGGAAGCGGCGAATTATTATAAAAAAACTCCGCTGACGAAAAGACGCGCAAAGTAGCTGTCGGTACTAGGAACGACTTGAAACCCACCCAATGGTGGAACTCCAACGGCTGCACGTACACTCCAAGTCTTGGCATATCCTTGAAGGCATCTGGTTTATGCTACGAACTTGAGACAGTTTCAGTACGAGGTACGCTTGCTACCCAGGTCAAGACGCTGCAGATTTGCTTCAGTTTGTCACGGAAAACTTTGTTGACGAGGAATCCTACGCCACCCTAGGACTGTGTGCTCCCTTTTCTGGAGTAGAACAGGTGAACTGATTCTAGGTTTATCGTGCCCTCTCCGTGCCCTCATCGTGCCCTCCTCGTGACTTCAACAACACTCAACAACATGCCACCGTATCTTTTTAAATTGTACTTTAAACATTTGAAGGCAAGGGTCAGTTCATGGCAACCGTCGTCCTTTGCCCAGGGATTTTGTGACACCCCCTGTCCCATTATGACCCGGGCTGCTACCATGGCCCAGCGAAGTAGTGCGACCGGAAACTAGGGGCCGTTTACTATTAACTCTATTCATGAGAAATTTTGCCCATAGTCACCACGTTGGGCCGACAGGTTGTTGACCGCAGTGTGTAGTTTTAGACTACGTTTTCAACACGGGAAGCGCAGTTGCCTACATCCTGGAAGCCCTAAATCACTTTTTACGATACCCACAGGTGGATTCGGGGTTGTGCTATTCTATTCTGCCAACAACGCACGGCCTGTAGTAGTACTACTATTCCTACGGGTCTTTTGTCGACTTGGTGATTAACATTTAATTAATTTAGGTAAAACAAAAATCTACAACACTGCCCATAAGCCAATCTTGAAGCAGAGTTCATAGCAACTAGTGCGGTTCCAACTTCCCTGTAGTATGGGTTCTCGTAAAGGGGTTAAATTTGTGTCCCGGGCAGTATGCCGGAACACAGCACAAGACAAAATTATGACGATTGCAAAATTTTGTGCCAATGCCACTTTATTCCAATTGTATTTTCATGGCCCTAACGTTTATTCTTCTACGTTACGGATTCGTATTTGAATGTAAGAATACTTATTTTCGGCACAGAATATATAATAGTACTAACGTACAGAAGAATCACTCCCTAAGAAATTACATGTTTAGGTATAAATTAATACCTACGTTCGGTGTACCCAACCGCTCACAAACAAAATTGAAACTTATGAACGCGCGCGAACGCTCAATCTCCCTTGCGCATCGCAGTTTTATGACTGAGCCGCCGGCGAACTCCAAGGGTTGTAACTTGTCATCATGTTATTCGTGCACGAAGATTTTTTGTTATTGATTTTGCTATAATATCTTATTTGTTCACTTAATCTACGAAAGGAATTGTAAGATTTGTAAATATTTATAAACCTAAACGAAATTAATAATGACTACTGTTTATATAGAAAAACAATTAATTATTCTTGTGTCTAACTGTTCTTTGTATCGAGTGGGACACCGAGTCGACGACTCGATCGATTTTTTAACGAATAAACGTACTAAAACACAGAAAAAAATCAAGTAAGTGTGCGCGTGAGCAGCACGTGCGTGCGAACAGTACGGCGGCTAGCGGCACACTGGCGGTCTGGCGACGACAAGTGACAACCCGCGGAGATTAGTCCCCGTAGGGGACCCGCCGGCGGAACATACCTAAACCGTGGAGTGAGACCCCCCTGTTTTCGGCCTGAGATTGAGGTTGGTTAAAAAGTGTTAATATAAAATTTGTTGCTCTATATCTACTGTCTCCTAAACATTTATAACCGAGGGTGTATCTTGAGGACATCTTATCGGTTGATGTACGGATGGTCACTTATTGAAAGACAAATTTTTAAAGTTCTCATTCTTGGATCAAGGCACATTGGATATTTGGACATAAAAATTATATCTCATAATTTAAAGTGACGGCCTTTTATAACAGCTTGTGGTTTATTTCGACAATAAAGTTAGTTTTCTCGTTCACTAAGAGTTTATTGCGTGAGATATAAATTGCGTCGTAACTCGTAACCGTAAACCGTCTTCAGGATACATTACAGGAGAAGAGAGAAATTGCTAAGTGTTTCTAGGTCAAGGTGAATATTTTTTCAAGGAATGCGGTAACTAATATTATTCAGGTGTCTTACTCCACGCTGTCACTTTTTTTCATTTCCAAGCCCCCAGCCGATTGTAATATTGTTCTAAAGATCTTTACGCTTACAGGAGACGTAGTTCTCTCAAGCCCACGTAAAAATCGCAGTAGATTGATAGACAGATAAACACTTTATTGCTTACAACATACACAACAGAAACAAAACAATACAGAAAACTTAAGACTCAAAGTAAGCAAAAGCGGCATTATCTCTTACAGCGATCTCTACCATGCAACCTTTAAAAATAGAGACAAAATAGAAAAGATTTCAAGGCAGTTTTTCAAGTTAAATTTATAATTTTTGTCAGCAACGAATTCGGTCAATCAGATTATCTTTAATTTCTTAATTTACTTAAACAATTTAATTGTAAACTAAGGGTTTCCGCCAGCGGTTTCACTCGCACATTATTCTTTGCGACTCGCCTTGCTGCACCGCCGCCGTCACCTTTACCTGGCATAGCTGCTGACATGGTTAAACGTCAGCGCCGAACCATGCCAACCGGCCACCTAAGACGCTTACTGCATAAGCGTCAAACATGAAAGGGTAGGGCTCAACTACCTCTCGGTGAGCTGATCCCCTTCCAGCGTTGTGACCAAATAGATGCGCATGGGTTTACTTTGCTAAAAAGAACGCAGCAGGCAACCCCGCCGGAACAAGTGCCTCACGGCCTAGTGGATGCTAATATACCGCTGCGCGCCTTCACATGGAGGACATCGTTTTGTGTCCCACCTGCACGACTCTAATGTCGAGCAAGATGTGCTAGATTACATCTTCACGAGGCATACAAATAGTGCCTTTAAAGATACGCCAAAACTCGGGAGTAGTGGACCCGTTGGATTCTGTTGGATTGGGTGGGTTTCAAATCGTTCGTGGTGTGAGTTCAGACAGCTACTGTAAGCATCTTTACGTTACCGGAGTTTGGCCGCAGGGAGTCGAGTTTCGCCGCTTCCGAGGGAAACCACCACTTACGTCTTCACCGTAAGAATTTGTTTTTAGTTTTGTGGTACCTACTTATAGTGCGTTTAAGTTTATTTTAATTGTAAACTCGTATTTTATTTAATTATTCGGAACAAAATTGTCGAATAACTGTTAACCTTAGGTTAAATTACTTTTCTTAGTTTAGGAAATAGTTTAGCCTCATAATTGTTTTGTTTAGTATAAGTCATTAAACTTTTTATATTTACCTATTAGAAATAAAATTCATAAGAATAAAGAACTTTGTATTTGTAACCATACTATGTTCCTGGAGACCTTGGCAGACTCAAAACTTTGGATTATTAAATTTCTGTCCCAGTAAAAATCCGTCTTCCGTAAAAATGAAGCAAAGAATGCAAATAATAACTATAGTTTTTGTTTTGAAGAGAGAAAAAATTATAAAGCTCTTTCAGGTATTTTGGTTCCTTTTATTAAAACTTCTGCTTAGTCTAGATAAAAAGACACTCTTGAACCTCTGTAAAGGTATTTATAATATTTGTGTTCCCATCAGTTTTTTTTATATTCTTTGGACGGTGACGAGTGATCTACTTACTTCAGATTTTGGTCTTGATAGACTATCGTTCGATCGTACACGATACGATAAAAACCTCCCATTTATAAAAACTGATTATATTTGTTTCTCTTGACAGCCTTTCAATGCAGAGCTTCAACGCGAAATTCCCAAGCAGCCATCAATGTTGCGAAATTTCTATTCCCTCGATATTTCAGAGGCAAAAAATACACCAATGATACTTCCATCTTCTCTCACGTATGTTGGTAATTGAGTTTCCTCTCATATTGGATCCCATGCTGCTATTTTTGCGCTGAAATATAAGCTATGTGTAGCAAGACAAGTTTAGCACACATAAATATTGACGTTCTTGAAAGAAATTCCAATGTCCCAATTTTTTTCGTGTCGATCAAAACTTGATAAAGTATTTTACTTCTTGACTTAAATACGACGTTGAATGTAAAAGAAACACGACGTGGAAAAGTTATATCACACTCTTCAACGGTACATGACATAATAAACAATTTATCCTGAAAAAAAAAACCACAATTTTTTGAAAATTATTAATTTGTAAACATTTGCTTTGGACAGTTACAACGAATGAAAATTATCATGATACTTTTTTACCTACTCCTTACAAATCGATTCTGGTGTTTTTATTTGATTGATTATGATTTTTGGGTCAAGAACTGAATCGAGTGGTTAGCATCAGATGACAGTAGGTGTTCTGCGATGGCCGATTTATGCATCTGTCGGTTTTATACAGCCGGGTTTAAACAACCGTACTTATACCTCCAGGTGAGCTTGAGCTCCCAACCAAATAGTTAGGTGTAGGTTTCATAGTCACGGGGCCTAAACTGTGAAGTATAATCTAACAAAAAAATATAAAGGAACCGTCAGTACATAAGTCAATTTTACACTCGGTTGGTTTTTTGTCGCAGTAGGGACATATTTTTTTCTAAATTAAATACAAACGGTTCTTAATATTTTTATAGCAAAAATTTAGTACCTAAGTAGATACCTATTTTCTACTATGATTTATTTGTTAATCCGTTGCCAACCCTTCATTTTATGAAATTGCCTTGGGCGAGAGAGAAATTATGTGAAATAACTAGGCGGGACGCCTACTAAATAAGTTAGGCCTCGCCTCGGCGGCTGCATTAAAAATACTTACGTTTTCAGTAATACTTACGTTAGCAAATGTCTAGCTAGGCTTTGAAAAATATTTTGAAAAATTGCTGTCTAAGCGTCTTATGTAATTTACTAAATTGACATTCTATTTAGAAGTTCTGTGTAAATTTATTTAATGATACATTTATTTAAATTGCTTCACAAGCAAAACAACAAAAAAAACATTAGTTCAACACGCAATTTAATGATAAATTAAATTATAAATTGGCGATAATAACAGATTTGAGCTTAAATATCTGAAGAATACAAAAATTTTTCTTTTTTCGGAAATTATGTGTGGTTAGCTAGCTTTGCTATTGTCTTTATATGTCTGTAGCTGCTGTTGTATGTTTTTATCCAAGTATTTATAATACCTTTACAAAGCTGATCTCTTAAAAATCAGTTAATTGAGGAGCAGCTGATAGTTTAGTAAAAATTACCTTAAATGCACATACATAAATAAAATGAAAAGCGGCCTGGGAATCATTAACTAAGCAAAAAGTACACGAAGAAACCAAGTCGCGAGGGCAAGTTAGGTAAGATGGCTTCTATTAGGGTAACCATAATTGCCGTGTAATGTCAGCTTAGAATAGCATCTGTCTATTTCTTACCCATGAGTGTCGTAAGAGGCGACTATTAGTAGAGATACACATAATTTTCTAAATGACAAGGCATTTAGGCGTGATGTAAGTATGTCACCAATGTATGTATAAAAACACCTTATATATAATAAACACGCCTGATCCAAAAGTTTTGTTTAATGGGGAAAAGAAACAGACATTTTTTTTGAGGATTTATTGTTTTAATAGGTGAGAGGTATGTACGTTTTATAAAGGATGAAATTTTACTCGCGGAGTAACGAAAACTCAAGACGAGCTTAATAAGGAACAAATTTCCCCACGGAACATGGTCAAAATACGAAAAAATATTTTGAACCTGTCTCATTCATTGGGATTCACGATCCAATCAGCCGATGATTTGAGTTACTATGGAAGCGCAAAATACATACATACATACATACACATATCACGCCCATAATCCCTTGCGGGGTAGGCAGAGCACAAACAGCCGCAAAAAACGGCCATTTATACCACGTCTGACAAATGTTTGAGGGTCATTTGGAATACCGTGTATCGCTATAGTGACAGGTTGTCAGCCCATCGCCCAAAATACACACCCTCGAGTCCCTTAGTCGCCTCTTACGACTCCCACGGGAAAGATATGGGGTAATGCTATTCTAAGCCGGCATCACACGGCAAAGCTCAAAATACTTTTGTCATATTTAAACCTATGTTCCTTGGGGAAAGTTGTTCCTTATCACCAGCCCGTCTTGAGATTTCGTAATCTGTCACTAGTAAAATTTCAACCTCTATTGTTCTCCTTAGCTTTCTTACTAGACGTGAAATTGTTATTTGCCTGAAAACCCTGAAACGTTAATAGATGTTTTTTAAAGTTTTAAAATTTTATAGCAAGCTTAAAATAGTCCCTCTAACTAAATCGGTTTGGGCACAGTAGCTTGGAGAGGGGTGGAGTGTTCACGTCGTTAGAGAGACGTTAACGACACTAGAACGTGACACGCGAAGTCTGAACGTGCAACTTACAAATTGTAGGTTTACCTAATTCTTTCTTTTTGTTCATATAATGTACTATTATATTCAGTGAAAATATTTTTAGTGAGAGTTCTACTCGTGAAACTGAACATCTCCCGAAGCAACAAAGGTGGATATATCAAAAAAGAATTGGACCTTTTATACAAATTACACAGTATTTTTGGATTCTTTTTGGAGTTGCAAATTTATATTCCACTTTTCGACCTATGTTCCTTGGAGAAAGTTGTTCAGTTTCAAGAGTAGAACTAACCATAAAAATATTTGCACTAAATTCAATAGAACCTAATATCATGCTGCGATCTAGCTTTTTTTTAATATCACTTATGGTGTTAGATAGAAAGCAAGAAAAGCAGATTTAAACAAATTATGTTTATTTGTCTGTGTAAAAATATAATGTGTGTCAGAGACAACAACACTTTCTGCCTATACAGAGAATAACAAAAAAGACATAACAAGCCGAAACGAGGTCAAGGTAACTGAACAACTTTCCTCATGGAACATTTTTCAAAATGAAAAATAATTAGACCTTACATACATAATTGCAATTCAGCTGATAAATTTAGTATGGGAGGTAATTTTTTTTTATATTTAGACCTATGTTCCTCGAGGAAAAATGTTCAGATTTATGAGTACATTCACTTTGTTTCGGCATGTTCTACCTTTTTGATACTTTCTATAAAAATTCACATGAAAGCAGCAAGTGCATGTACCAATCCTAAATTCATATACAGGTATTAAGGGACGGTGCACCAAAAACGTTGCAGGCATGATCAGACCGTAAAACTGAACAACTTAAATATGGAGCCTATGTCGGGAAACGAATAATTTTTCCAAGTTTCCTAGAAAGTCAGTCAGCTAAACGGGAACTTTGTATAGGACTAGGAGCAATTCTCGTTGACCAACATATCTTCCATAGAAAAAATTGTTTAGTTTCATAGTATGATCATGCCTGCAAGGTTTTCGGTACACCGTCCCTTAAACTTTGTATACATTTTTGCAGCAGGTTAACGATGCTTTTTCTTTCATTTGGTGTTTAGGATCAAAAAGAGAACAACTAACTACCTACAGAATTCTGCCCTATTATCAACGCAGAACAATAAACCAGACTTTGTAAAAGCTGTTTGCTGGTTCTTTTAATACAAAAAAATCTCAGTTTTCCTGAAGTCTATTCCTTCTTCAACAAACTGAATCCCTTTATCTGGGGCGCCAATACTCTTTAAGTACACATTCTTTGAGTGCAAGTTTAACCCCAGCAGCGGATAATGCTAGCCACTACAGCGAAAAGGAAGCAATAACGCCACTCCCGGAAACCTCTCCTTTTTGTTTTATTCTCAGTCTTAGGGCTGCCGCACACTTGAGACTCGACAGTCTGAAGATAGACTATTGCATATTTAAGACGGACACATTTGAAAAAAACGTTTCATTGAAGTTATCTAATACATACCAGAGGTTCAATTACATATTAAACTAATGACTTTGGGCTTCCCATTGAAGTGTATGTAAGAGCGCACAACAACGATAAAAATGTCTAGCAATTCCTAGTCTGATCCAACCGTTAGCCTTAACAGGATGGTCTGGGTATGCACTGTGTAGTTTCGGCTTCTTTGTGAAACAAGATTGTTAAAGACTGTCTTTAGTGTGAGGTATCCTTTATTCTTAGTCTTACCATTCGAAGTGCAGTCTGGCGAAATACGCGGTCATAAAGTAGAAAAATGATGTCTGTGTAGACGTGCAAAGACTGATTTCGTTTTATGGAAAGAAAGATCACTGTTGCAGTACTTGCAGAATGTACAGTTTCATATGCATAGGGTGATAGATGAATAAATAATATTTGAACGTGAATTTGACACAGGTTCAAACATTGACATGTACTTTTTAACTTTACTGTGTATATAGAAATGTGTGATTTTCTAAAAGAGAATCTTAGAAATTTACAACATTCTCTGTGCATTTTGAATCTAAAAATATATTTTTTTATTTATTTAGTATTCCTTGACACACACGCATATCACGTTTTTATCCATTGCGGGGTAGGCAGAGCGTAAATCATCATGAAAACGAATATTTACGCGGCGTCTGACAAACATATGATTGCTTTTAGTGACAGGTGGTGGTCAGCTCTTGCCTAAAACACCGCCGCAAAAACGAACATTGACGCCACGTCTGACAAATATTTGAGGGTCATTCGGAAAATTGAGTATCGCCATAGTGACAATTTGTCAGCCCACCGCCTGGAATTGCAATACTCACCCTCGAGTCCTTTAGTCACCTCTTACGACTCCCACGAGGAAGAAATTGAGTGATGCTATTCTAAGCCAAAAGAAAAAAGTAACGTGTTACTTTACGGTGGCTTTAAATGTAAAAAAAATATTTTTGTTTTTTTTTAAATATGACGTGTGAAATAAATATTATGATAATTTGTTTTCTATGATAATTACGGTCATAGGCGCATTACTCGTACAACCGAACAGAACACTATGAAGAATCCATGACGTCTCTTTGATTTACCTAGCCTAGGGTTCATAGGGTCAATCGAAGCCTCGGTGTCTTGAACGCCAACACAGGTTTTAATTTCTATAACCTTCCTGAAAAGAAATCAAATCGAGCTACTTTATCTCTAGTTTTATCTTTTAGTATTTCTGCAAACCTAATTGAAAGATAACCTTTCAAACTATTTGCCATTAAGTAATTGGATATTTTCGTTCCAAGAATGGTTCTGACGACAAAATAATCCTGCTGATCAAAACAAGCGCATTAAAGTCAGACGTTGGCTACGAACAAATAGTCCGAGTTAGCACTAATTTTAGACCAAGAAATATGGAAGTCGGAACAACGCTTTCAACGACTAGACAGTAATCCTATATTATGTTTTTTTTGACAGGTCCAGGAGCATGATTTGAGTTGGTTTATTTCAGGAATGATATGTATGTTATCAATAGATACTCGTAACTAATTAAATATATTTCGTGGAAGTTTCACGCCCAGGTCTTCTTTCTCTCTGTATACCCTCTGGTTGGCCTGGAGAGAATGCAGCGTGGCACTATGCCCACCTTTGTAGGATATGCAAAACATAATGAAAATAAATAAATGAGCTCGGAGTTTCGCTTATATTGTGTTAATGCACCTCTTACTTACTACGAGAACTGGGCTTATGAAGGCTTTTTGTTTGGAGTCAAAGAACTTTTTATATTACTTCGTTAGGTTCATTTTTGGAATTTCCTAGTTTATTGCGCTCCGTCTACTTTATTTGTAGGGGTAATGCACTAACTATACAAACTTGTAGGCAGACGAACTGCTGACGTTTTAACACCATTGTTTAGTTGGCCGTATTGTCGAGTTGAAACCGTTGTTTAAGTAGACGTGTCGCCACAAAGTTTATTAGTTCTGTAATCAAACCTCTAAGGCAAGTGTAGTCGTGAACTGCCTTGACAGTGGCGCCACTTCACAAAAATATCTTTATATAAATAATCTATCAGAATGTCCGTAGCTTAAGTTTTTAGTATTATTTTCAATTAAAGTTAGAACCTGCAAACTTAGTAAAATGCTGTAATTAACATACATACATACATACACATATCACGCCTATAATCCCTTGCGGGGTAGGCAGAGCGTAAACGGCCGCATAGAACGGACATTTACGCCACGTCTGACAAACATTTGAGGGTCATCCGGAAAATTGTGTATCGCCATAGTGACAGGTTGTCAGCCCATCGCCTAAAATTGCAATACACACCCTCGAGTCCCTTAGACGCTTCTTACGACTCCCACGGGCAAGAAATGGGGTGATGCTATTCTAAGCCGGCATCACACGGCATAATTAAAGTTATGACAAAAAGTGTCTAAAAACGCCCCCTTTGGTATTTATTGCTATAACTTTAATTACAGCAAATATTTCATTAAGATTGTAGGTTCATATTTTTCTTAAGGATAATACTCCAAACTTAAGCAACGGACATTCCGATAAATTGTTTATATAATGTTTTTTTTTTTGTGGCGTGGAATTAAACCATTACATTGCTTAATATGTCAACCTTTATACCTGGTTTGGTTTTATTCTATTACTGAACAAGGAATTTCGGTACTTATACACTTTTCAATATATGCATTGTTATTTTTAACATACTATAATGGCTATCTAAAGAAATAGCAAGCTATTTCTGCGATGACCACTTAAGGCGAGTGTACTCGTCAACGACCTCGACAGTGCCGCCACTTCACAAAAAAAATCTCTTTATACAAACAATCTATCAGAATATCCGTTGCCCAAAATTTTTGTATTATCCTTAAGTAAAATTAGAACCTGCAAACTTAATGAAATATTTGCTGTAATTAAAGTTATGGAAATTAATACCAAAAGTGGCCGTTTTTAGGTACTTTTTTCCGAAACTTTAATTGCAGCGAATATTTCATTGAATTTGCAGGTTTTAATTTTACTTTAGGATAATACTAAAAACTTGGGCAACGGATATTCTGATAGATTGTTTGTGTAAAGAGAAACCTTTTTTTTTGTGAAGTGGCGCCACTGTCGAGGTCGTTGACGGCTACACTTGCCTTAAGTAAATTTGCAATGTGACTACACTCGTCTGCTGTCACCTTTGACCGGAGTTACCTACATGCGAGTAGAGCTGAGCTATCCCTCAGGAAGCAACTCAGGTATCGTGGGGCCTTGTACTGCTAGACGAGTTTACTAACTACCACGCAAACTGCTCAAACTAGCTGAAATATACGAAACAGTATTTGATCTTGCAGTAAATACATAGAAACCACCCGCAGCCGATTTCATTTTGTTGGCCGTATGTTTTGCCGATTCCATATTTTACAATCCGCATACATTTGTTTATTGAAACAGGCATGATTTTTGTACAATTTAATGATAAAAGCAGGTTTAGAGTATTAGACCTAAGAAATTGCCATCTCTCCTGCAAGACAAGGAGCCTTAATGACTTAATATTGCTGGCAATTCCATAACTTCTATTAACTTAAAATTATGCTGTTTTTTTCTGATAAATAAATTTAAAAAAGGAAAGCAGATGATTGCGACTTCTCGAAATTTTCTTATATTTTGTCGAAAAATGCTCAAGCGACGATTACATATATAGCGACTAAGTGACTGGAAATAGCGAAGAAACCAAAGACCAGATGACGTAGCGGATAGTACCCCTGCCTACTACGCCGAGGGTTGTAGGTTAGATCCCTCCAAGACTTATGTCATGTAATAAATATTTATATATTTATTAAATCTACTATGGTTTACTTTGCACTCACTTGGCATTCGGTACTTCACAGGTCCCGTTCAATCCCCGGCCGACGCTAACATTTTTCAACTTCTTATTAAATTCATACATACATACATACATACACATATCACGCCTATAATCCCTTGCGGGGTAGGCAGAGCGTAAACAGCCGCGAAAAACGGCCATTTACACCACGTCTGACAAATTCATGATTTTTATAAAGTCGTTTTCAGATCTTTGTGCTAAGTCTGGGTGTTTAAATGTAAAATATGTATTTATGAACAAAAAAAATATATAAAAGTATTTATATCAGCTATTTAGTTTTCATAGTACAAACTTTGCTCTGCTTAGTTTGGTGGCGCTGTGTAAAATGTCCAATATATATTAATTTTTATATATTTATAAATATGACACTTAAATATCTACTATCCTTTGCTCTGTGCTATTTTACATTATGAGAAATTAAAGGTACACTATTTTGAACTTAAAATAAGACTCACTAAGTTAACCTATTAATCTATTTCCGTATGTTTTCACCTGAACGCCTAAGTTATTTATTTGCAAGTTAAAACTAAGCGTATCCGAAGTACGATCTTTGTTGTTTGACCCAATTCGTTGAAAAACACGTGAAAGTTAAAGCACGCAGATTTACCGCCTGCAATTTTGTAGGATACCATATCATTATCCTTATTATTATAACAGCAGCTGCGTAAAGTTCACTGTTGGATACTTATGGACCTCTTTAATACGGTGGGTAGTTGGAAGCGAGCCCTCCTTGGTTCCTTTTAAATATTATTTTTTAGGATTTTCCCTGAACTAAGGCATGGAATAGAAAAATAAGATCCTCCATGGAATAGAAAAATAAGATCTGTACCTGTAGACCTACAAATTATTATTTTACTAAGTAATCAAGTACCGCTAAAAATAAGTTTTACAATGTCCTCATGTCGGGATATAAATTAATTTACTGTATCGTAAATTAGTGCTGTCACTTTCCGTCAAATAGATTTAGGAAAGGTAAGGAGATATCTTAGCCATGGCGACAATGGCGACGAAATTGATTAGAAATTGCGAAGAACCCATTGATATAATAAAACATGCCAGGACTAAGATGTCTCCTATCCTTTTCTAAACCTATTTGACGGAAAGTTACAGCGCTATTTACGGTAAGTTAAGACAATTTTTATCCCGAATTAGGCCATAAGCAACATAAGACGTATAGATACGAAACTTAAGTATTATTGATTACGTTCAAAACATAATGTAACATTAGGAGCAACTACGGAAAAATGCCAGCGGCTACAAATATAGATTGTGTACATATTTGCTTGTTATTGTTACCCAACTCCACGAAAATAACACAAAATAAAAGATCCCTAAAAAAACATACATACATATCGCACTCTTAGTAAAATAACGACTTAAATCAAAATTTGGCCAAAATGAGTTTTTGTGAAAAACTGACATATTAGAGCAGGGCCCACAACATAGACTTTAAAATACAACCCTATCTCTTACACAATAAGGTTCAAAATAAGATGAGTCTATATCTTTCCCGCCCCGAACTCCTATCTCTTCAGTCAAATAATGACCGATTTAGTCTTGCGTCAGTGGCTGCATGCAACGTTTTTATGAAAAGACGACTGATTTTGAAATGAGCCGTTGTTTTATCAAAAGTTGAGGCGAGCGTAGTTGAAAAGCTTTTATAAAATAATGACCGATTTAGTGTTTGGTCTTTGTTTTACAAAATACCTGCGATGTTTGCTTGACTCATTTTTAATTTGGTCTGTATCTTACGAAAATTTTGGAATAGCTCACTGACCCATTTAGAGATAAGCCTGTATTGTTTTAAAAAATTTGTTATTTATATGACTTAACTGGTATTAAGTCTTTGTTGTATTTCTAATGATAAAAAAATCTGGTAACATTTTTAGTTGAGTCTTTGTTTTAGCAAAAATAATGAAATGACTTCGGTATTATTTCAAATTTGACCTGTATTCGACTGATATCATAACATAATTTAACGTATTAACTTGGTGTCTCACTTCGCATTTTATCCTTATCTTGAGGTTTTGTACCGAAAGCTATTTACAAATAGGTTTAACGTTTTACTTCTCTTAAAATTCAATGAATTTTCTATATTTTTAGTACATTAATTTATTTTATTTTATTAATGATGGGTTTGCACTTGACTCTAGTCTAGGTAATAGGACAGAAACAGAGTCTAAGATGGAGCGAGCTCACTCAGAAGAAGCCTGTTCACTCTTACTTTGAAGAGATTAGGGTTGTATGCGTTTGGAAACATAGACGCAGGTAGTGAGTTCAACTCTTTAGCAGTTCCTCTCTTTAATCCTCCGACTGAAAATTAATCATATTGAACCATAGTTGGAATCATCGGCACCTCGATTGCTGCCGTCAAACTCGACGATGTCAAGGCTAAACGTGTACCAACTCGGTCTCATCTCCAGCCGCATACCGTAGAGTTCGCCTTGAATCACTACATCAGACGTCTATCGTTTGAAGTGTTTACTACAGAACGTTCTACATAGGAAAGCACTGAATACCGCCATTTATCTCTTAAATCACTCAAATTTACGTCGTCCATCACATCACAAGCCAAATAAGTGAGTACTAACAGGATTAAAATCTTGTCACATTGCAGACTGGGTAGGGAAAGCTAACTTGAAAAAATTAGTACACGACACGCTACCAAGGTGCCACCTTCACTACATTTACACAATAAATCTCCTACTAATAACACGTTTTCGTCGACTAGACGGCTAAATCAGCACGTCGCTTGTCATGACGCCATTATCATGTGATGTAACATGGCTGCCATCGTCATCAAAGAGCATGCCGCAAGCCGTTCTCCGTAAGACAGATAGTCACACTGTGCTCACCTTGTTAAAAGACGGTGCAAGGTGTTGAGATCCATACGTTTCGCACGGAATATTGGTGATACACTATGTTGGGAATATCACAAAACGACAGATACCAACTAAATTCAAAGTCACCGATGACGCCCGAAACGTTTGCGACAAATTTGACTTACGATATTGGTAGTGCTAGTGTCATTATCCGCTATTCCAACATAGCCCACCGAGAAGCCCGCACCTGAAACATCCTGTGCCAAACACGGGCGAGAAAAGACGTAACCTATTTCTCACTCAGCATAGCAATCCTCAATTCGATCCTGATCGATTTTCCAAGGCCAGAGTTTACCACGTTCTACAGTCAATCGAAAACTTTTTCAAAACCAGTATTGTCATTTGTCTATAATGGTAGGCCCGGCCCATAAGCGAACTAATAAGACACAAAAAGTAGTATTCGTTTCCGTTTATAGAAGCCCGACTCCGCCTACTTGTCATTTAGGATCGACGGGGTCATCAAATTGAAAACGAAACTGAATGATGCATCTACCATAGAGCTAGCTCTAGAAGAATAGGCGACCACAGTCATCGACGGCAATCGTGTGGCACTCCTTTTCAAGCGGGTGTTACACCGTCAGATTCATCACGCGAATGCAGCAGTCATAGGACTGACGACGCGTTCCACACTGCACCGCTATTTTTCTTGAAAAATAAGTAAGACGTCTCCACCGCGGTTTGCCACAGTATACCACCCACCTCCTCGTCTGGAGCAACGTCATTGCGCACTTTCATATAAGTCTATTTTGAGTCCCTTATCGTCACGCTATTCATCTGGCTCAGCACGCACGCCGTGTATTTTTTGGGATCGCCGCATCGCTCACTAGGCCTGGCGCTCCATTACATGGAAAAAAGTTGGTCCAATATCCACCGAACTACAAGAAACCGCCAGAGAACTCCGACGAGCTATCGACAATATAATACAGAAGACAGCTACGATCAAAATAACAGCTTGTGTTTCACACCCTCTTAATGTCAGGACCTGGAAAAGCCTAGTGAGTGTTAAGACAGTCCTGTGCAACTCACTACCGGGCGATCACTTTCAAAAGGAAGTACTCTACTCTCTGATCACTGAAATGAAGTTTATGGTCAACAGCAAACCTTTAACGCACAACTCCATCAACCTAAATAAGCCAAAGTAATTTTTCATGACTTACTCACAATCACTTCGGTACTACTTAGAGTCCTTGTACACGACTCGCTTGTCGTTCCTTTGATAATCATGACCTCATCGAGAAAAACACATAAAGAACGTCGCAGTGCCTTGCCGATGTATATTTCACCCAAATACTCAATATTAATATAGATTGATGGAGCCCCACGTCAAGATGCAATGAAATCCAACAACATCGTGTAGATCGTGAACAACACTCTACCATAAAACACCTGACAATTGGCCACGCGGACGAGCCATCGCTACGTATCACGAAGCAGACAGCAGCGTGAGGAAGGTGGACATCAGAATAAAAAAGAGCATCTGAACGCTAGCAACTAATAAGTAACATCGGGTAGAAGCGCTGCCAACCAAACCACACTAGCGAACAAATATTGTTTAGTTTAAGTTTCTCATTTTCACTTAATTTTCCTTGTAGAAACCGTCTCCGTTGCAATGAGAACAGCCACCGCACCATTTATAGCGACCGCGGCGCATTTAAATTACATTTAAATACGTTTATTCAAAGGGTTCATTGGGTCATTTGTCGACTCAGTGTCCCATATGACAGAAAAAAATAATCTTAATAGTTTCATTGTAATAGGACTGTGTTCTGTTGACCATTTGCTAGTCGCTATATCGCGATTTGAGTTTGAGTCACATGTTTAAGTTATAGACTTATTTTTAAATAAATTGTATTTTCTTTTAGCTTTTTAGTAAAATAGTGACTTAATTCAAAATGAGTCGGAGATCTTCATGTTTGATTTGGTAAAACAAAGACCGATTTTAACTTAGGTCAATATTTCTTTCAAATTTTTCATGAAATAATGACGCAATTCTAAAGGGTTACAAATAATTAACTTTTTTTAATTAATGGGTGTGAATATTTGTGAAAATTTTAATGCATTTAAAAGAACATTTTCTTAGGATTAGTTAGGTGGTTCAAGTTCCATTCTTTGCCTTTTACTTTTAATTCTACAGCCATTTAAAAATTATTCTGTTTATTCAACAAACGTTTTTCATCGATACCCAAAAATTTGTGTTTTTGGATTAGGTCGTTATTTTATTAAGAGTGCGATATATCACGCCTATAATCCCTTACGGGGTAGGCAGAGCGTAAACGGCTGTAAAAAATAGACATTTAAGGCCACGTCCGACAAACATTTGAGGGTCATTTAAAATATTGTGTATCACCAAAGTGACAGGTTGTCAGCCCATCGCCTTAATTTGCAATACACACCCTCAAGTCCCTTAGTCGCTTCTTACGACACGCACGGGAAAGAAATGAGGTGATGCTATTCTAAGCCGGCATCACACGGCAATAAACGATCCAACGATCCCTAAAAATAAACGATCTAAATAACTTTAACGGAAAAATAATCAAGATTAAGTTGTACATAATGGATGATTGAGCAGTGTAATAAAAAGAACAAGTGAGCACTTAAGCAATTATCCCGACGTTCATTTGTGTGGAGAAAATTACTGTCATATTTCATAATTACTTACGCGAGGGCCAACACCCCCTAGCTTAATGCAAGCAGGTAAAAAAGATATTTTATTGGTGATGTCTGCAACTTCTTCTATGTCACGTGCCTAGGAACATTTATTTTCAGTATGAATAATTGGTTTTTGGTTTCCAACAGACTGACTGAATTTCAGTAGGGGGACAAAGCTTTCATTGCCATAAGTTTTATGTAACAAGCAACTTAGTTTAGAAGTAAGTTTTCAGAAAACTTGCAAAATTTTCTACCGCAAGCAGGATTTGATCAAGCGACTTTCGCAATCACTAGCGGCAAAGCCTCTTCTATCTGGGCTACCGCGGTTCGTTTCTTGCCCGCGAATTTTCCAAGTGTTTTTTGATAATGCGTGGCACGGTTCTATCTACCGGGTTAGTTCGGCTACTAATACCTACCCAGCGACTACTTTATTCTTAACAGATTGAATTTCGTCAAATCGATGAAAAAAATATGGAAGAGGCGACGCTATTAGTGATGGCGAAAGTCGCAGGTTCAAATCATGCCTGCTGTAGGAAAATTTGCAATTTTTCTAAAAATTGTTTACCTAACACGGGAAGTATTTTAAAATTTTATACTCATTGGTAGTTTGTTGGTGTGACGTGACTTAGTCTCCGGAAAGCTGGTCCTACTCTGTCAAGCCCAGTTTGCGCTGCTAGCCTGTCACGGTTGCAGCTCTGCCAGTCCTGACAGGTTGGCCTCGCGCCAGACGAACGCGCGTCAGCTGCATCTACATGCCGCACGTAAAGGATTGTCTGTTTTTAGCGTTATTTTTTTACAGAGTGAATTTTGTTCACGTGAATCTAAAGCAGCATAACTAACGCACAATGGACAAGTCAAAGTTAAAAGTTTTTATTATTTACCACGGAACAAAATGAAGAACGCAAATATAAACACATACATATATCACGCCTGTAGTCCCTTGCGGGGTAGGCAGAGCGCAAACAGCCGCAAAAAACGGCCATTTACACCACGTCTGACAAATTTTTGAGGGTTATTTGGAATATTGTGTATCGCTATAGTGACAGGTTGTCAGCCCATCGCCTAAGATCGCAATACACACCTTCGAGTCCCTTGGTCGCCTTTTACGACTCCCACGGGAAAGATATGGGGTGATGCTATTCTAAGCCGGCATCACACTTTGTTATTGAACAGAGATAAAGTTTAATTATTCCCTTAATGTTAGCGTGAAGAGAAACCAATGAGCGAGAACAAACGCTCGGACCGCAGAACTAAGCACAACAGCGGAGCTTGCGGTTCCAACCAATTCCACACGAATGCATTGCTTCGGAAATGTTTAAGCTTATTGTTGTGAATGATTGCGTAGTACCGAACTTTCTACTTCGTGTTTCATGTTGTGTTTAGCGGATAATTATATTTTAGGGCAGTCGGCCAAAATAATCTGCAAAAGAAAATTCTAAATATATTTTTTACTTATTATATAGATAAAGGAAGTTAGAATATTAGCAATGCAAATATTTTGAGGAGTGAACCAATTAATGAAAGTGAACAAATTTTCTAATTGAACATAGGTTGAAATATAAAATAAAAAAATTGGACCACCCATACTTGACCAGGTCGGCTAGAACATATTTCAACGTAATGTGCCTTGAGAAAGTTGTTCAGTTACCCAAACTGGTTCACCCCTTTGAATATTTGCAGCTAATATTTTCACCCTGTATATTACGGGGAAGGCAGATAATAAAAGGTCGTAAAAAATACATTTATGCCGCGTCTTACATACATTGGAGGGTCAGTCAGAAAATTGTGTATAACTGTAGTGACAGATTGTAAGCCAATCGCCTAGTAAAATCCTCGAGTCCCTTACTCGCCTTTTATGACACCCACAATAAAAATATGGGGTGATGCTAATTAAGCATCTCACGGCGTATTTTACTTTCTATTAAATATAAAATATACCACAAAAAATAAGTATTTATCTTTAGGAAATTAAGCGAGTTCATCCATAAGACGACGAGGTTTTGTACTTTCTAATTAAAATAAAACCTATCACAAAAAATAAGTATTTTATCTTTCGAAAATGAAGCGAGCTCACACATAAAACGGTATTGCCTTGCGCTTTTTTAAAAACTATACTATCATAAGAACCTACTTTATTTATTTATTTATTTAACTTTATGCACAAAAATGTACACGGGCGGACTTAACGCCAAAGGCGTTATCTCCCAGTCTACCTTAGGGCATGTGGAAAGGGTCAAAGCAGGTGCATTAACAAAAAAAAAATTAAAGAAAGGCTTGAATATATATATAACACAGCAATATATACATATGTATAATAACAACAGCAATATACAATAAATACTACACATATACGTCTATCATATATAAATATTCATATATATAAATAATACACTAATACATAAATATACTTATATTATACCTGACCACGGGCATTGTAAAAGTAAATACAAACGAACCGTAAAAATAACTATGTTAGAGGGTAGTGAAAAAAAATGTTCATGACAACAATCAAGATGACTTTACTTGGTGTGATTTCAAAAAGTGTTCTCGCAATCTGGATTTGAACACTTGCCTACTAGGAGCATTATTGTAATATACATTCATACATCAGACTTTTGCAGTCAACTGCTGGACGTAGGCCTCCCCCAGGGTACGCTATAGGGCACGATCTGTTCTTTTCATCCAGTTGCTACCAGAAAGTCGTACTTTAGTAATTGGTATAAAATATTGCACTGTCAGAAATCGCTTGTTTTTCCATACAGTTGACCAGTGCTCATTATAATCAATCACAATGTTTCATCGTTAGTCTGGTAAACTGACGTTGACTTATCACCCCTCTCTAATAATTTATTATCGCGGTCTTATAATTACTACTGAACTAGAGTGCGTTGATTGGAAACAAGATTAGCGATGGAACAATATTAAAGAAGATGGCTTCCTTCATAACACAAAACAAGTTTTACAAATAGAATACTAATTTTTCGTCATTTCAATTATTATTTAACACATTAAAATCACAATAAAGAACAACATTAAGGCGAGTGTAGTCGTGAGCGATCTCGACAGTGGCGCCACATCACAAAAAATATATATATTTTCTCTTTATACAAACAATCTATCACAATTTCCGTTGCTCAAGTATTTAGTATAATCTATAAGTGAAATTAGAAGCTACAAACTTAATGAAATTTTCGCTGTAATTAAAGTTATGGCAATTCATACCAAAAGTAGCATTTTTTGGCACAACTTTAATAACAGCGAATATTTCATTGGGTTTGCAGGTTCTAATTTTACTAAAGAATAATTATAAAAACTTGAGCAACGGACAATCTGATAGATTGTTTGAATAAAGAGATGTTTTCTTTCGGGGCCGTTCACGACTACACTCGCCTTAAACGAGGTGGTAAACAGAAACAACAATCCACTGTTGTAGACCCCTCTTTAATAAGGGGCTGCTTACCACAATTAACGTGGTTGTGATGTAGGTTTAAGTTGCGTAAACCTACATCATGCATGAGTTTGTTTATAATAAAAGCGTGTTAGTTATTCAATAATTCAGAATAGAGCGTTTTTTTTAATCTAGACCCTATGATTTTAGCCCCGGGGCTATTCAAATCTACACCTGACTGTATGGTGGTGAGCAGGAGCTAACCCGGAGAAGTTTTGTAGTTGTTTAAACAACGAGTTGTTCTGGGAAGAACGTATTAGACTGAATCTACCCGGCACGTGCCAGTAGTTCCCAAAATGGGGAACAAATGAGGGAATATAGCGTGTAATTTTACTATGGCCAATAGTAAAATCTCAAGACGGACAACTGATAAGATAAGGAACAATTTACCCCAAAGATCATAGGTTGAAATATAACAAAAATATTATGAGTTTCCATAGTAATTCAAATAAACTGATCGGCAATTTCGTATCGGAGGTCAATTTATCTTCGTATTTAAACCTATTTTATGTGACGGCCGATATGGCGCAGTGGTAGTGCAACTGCCTGCGACGCATAGGTTCCGGGTTCGATACTCGGTGGGACACACACAAAGTTTATATTTATGACTTTGTGAATTTGTTCCCGGTCGTGTTAGGTCATTGCAGGGTGAACCAACTGATTGTCCGAAAAGAAAGAACGTTCCGTGCTTCGGAACGTTCACGTTAAGCCGTCGGTCCCGGTTGCTGTCTATGATTACTAAGACGGCGGTCGTAACACAACCATGTCAGAGGCCTACTAGTGGTAGTAGGCGGTTGAAAAACTCTGACACCAGGGTTTATCGAGTCGTTGGACCACTCGGTGTCCCACACGAAAACAGAAGAAGTGAACCTATGTTTCTAGGGAAAAGGTGTTCCATATTACCAGCCCGTCTTAAGAGGGAAGAATACCTTCGCCATTTCAAAAAATTAGGTATTTAAGAAAACTCATGCTGTCGCTCGCGCGCTGAAGTACCCGCGTAGTGCGCACAACACATACACACAATCTCACGCACACAGACAAACGCTGCCGCCAGACCAAGCGAGCGCAGCGACGACTGCGAAACGCGGGGTGATAGTGGTGATATTTTGTTTTCTTAGATCATTGTGGCGTACCCGAAACTAAATTGAGGATTATATTCACAGAGTAACTTATATATTGTAGATTATATTGATAAATCCAAGTAAGTATTATACTACCTATGTTATGTAATGTGTATAAACTAAATATTTTTTGATGATTTAGCTTGTATAGGTATATATAGTTATATATGTGTATTTAATATTTTTAGTCATACGTTTATTTGGTTTGTGTTTTGATCATGATAAAATTATAAGTAAACTGTAAGGTATATGTGCACGTTTTATCCGTTTATCCTCAATCTACTCACGCTTCTTTAGGTCTGCTGGAAGAAATTTCTTTAGAAATAAGCAGTACCTGTTGTACCATCTTTCTGTATGTTCTGTGTTTTTGTATTTTCTTGTGTACAATAAATTCTTAAATAAATAAATAAGAAAGTAAGTACCTAAGCACACAAAAGGAATAAGCTACATAGGGGTTCTCAAAACGAATTGAAATATCATGATTCCCAATGAAATTTTCTTGTAGGTACCTAGAGGAAGTCATTTTGTACTGGAATTACTTTTAAGATTTTTAATATTTATACTGGATATAAAAATATTTTGATTTGTTTGGAGTACCCCTGTGTAGCTTATCACTACATAGTATAAAATAAAGTCGCTTCCCGTTTGGTGTCTCCTTATATCTTTAGAATTACCCAACGGATTTTGATGCGGTTTTTTTTATTAGATAGAGTAACTTGAGAGGAAGGTTTATAATTATAATTTATTCCGGGAAATTGTCATATTCCAATGGGAAAACGGGTAGCCCAACTGGTAGTAAACTTTTGACCCCCTTTTGACACCTTTAAAGATTAAAATTTCAAAAATGCTGAAACACGTATTTAATTATTTTATGTTATGAGTCTAATCAGAAATTTTGAAACAGATCACATTTAAGATAAAAAACTTTTATACAAACTTTTAACCCCTTTTTCACCCACTTAAAGGTTAAAATTTCAAAAATGCTGAAACACGTGTTTAATTATTTTAAGTTATTAATCTAATCACAAATTTTGAAACAGATCACATTCATTTAAAAAAAACGAACTTTCATACAAACTTTTAACCCCCTTTTGACCCTATTAAGGGTTAAAATTTCAAATATGCTGAAACGCGTGTTTAATTATTTTAAGTCATAAGTCTAATCACTTATTTTGAAACGGATCACACTTATGACAACGAACTTTTATACAAACTTTAGCAGCGGGTGAAACCGCTGGGCGGGCCGCTAGTTCATAATAAGACTGTACCTAGGTAGTAGGTAGGTTGCAAAATATTATGATTTTTGACTTTGATTAGACTACGAAACTACTGCATTTGCTGGTATAATTATCTATCACATTACAACTAACTATAAAGTTTTCAAGTACCAAATTTTTATACGGATTCGTTTTCTCATATCTAAAACTTGATAGGTATGTACCTAATGTAAGGTATAGAATTATTTTATAATTATTGCAGATTCCGATTAATTAATAGTCGCACGATAATGGCTATGACTATGTGCGCCTTCACTGTCTCCTGTGCTGACACGCTTGTTCCGCCTCTCTCTTAAAAAAGAACGGTGCCAGGGGCCTGGAAGCTTGCTAATGTGCAACCAGTTCCCAAAAAGGGCGACCGTGCTGACCCTGCCCATTACCGTCCAATTACCATTACCTCTATCCTATGCAAGGTCATGAAGAGGGTACTTAACAGAAAGCTGACCCACCTTGAAGACAATGATCTTCGAAAGCGTGAAAGCCATATTGACGTCACTGAGTCAATATGGCTTTCACCGGGGGCGGTCTACTGCTGATCTTCTTGTGTATGTCACGCACTGCTGGGGCGAAGCCATCGATAAACACGGCGAAGCACTTGCCGTTTGCTCGATTTCTCGAAGGCCTTTGACAGGGCCTGGCATGCAAGTCCGCTCAGCAAGCTTCCTGCTTATGGCATCCCAGCTGATTTTTGTTCTTGGATTTCAGACTTCCTTAGTGAACGGTCCATTAGAGTAGTTGTTGACGGCTGCTCCTCTGACCTTATGGCCATTGATGCCGGAGTTCCTCAGGGGTCTGTTCTCTCTGCAACTCTTTTCCTGCTACACATCAATGACCTCCTTCAGCATGGAATTGTTTGATACGCAGATGATAGTACCGTTTCAGAGAGATACTTGACAGGTGCATAAACCAGTAGGGATGAAATACGTTCGTTAACAAAGGCCGTGGTAGAGCGAACAGATCTGACCTTAAGCCTTGTCAGTTGTCAATGGGGCGACGACAATCAGGTCTCATTCAACGCCACCAAAACACAGGCGTGTCTTTTCACTGCAAAAAGGAGTCCTTTCGACTGGACACCTACTTTTCGGGGTACATCTGTCCCTGTCACTGACAGGCTTGAGCTTCTAGGCATGGAGTTAAATCTAAACTTCGGTGCGACCATCGAGTACTCGTACAAGGCTTAAACGGCGGATAAGAAGCTGGGCATCCTGAATAGAGTGAAGCGATACTTTACGCCTGGACAGCTTTTAACTCTTTACAAAGCACAAGTCCGATCCTGCATGGAGTATTGCAGTCACCTTTGGGAAGGCTCAGGCAAATACCAACTTGCCGCTCTTGACTCGGTGGAACGCAGGGCCAAGAGGCTCATAGGCGACAAAAATCTGGTGGGCACCAAGCTACATAGCCTGGCACATCGCTGCAAGGTTGCCTGCTTGTCGGTTTTTTACAGATTGTACTTCGGAGAGTGCACTCAAGAGCTCCACGACCTTGTTGCACCAGCTCCCTTCTACCATCAAACATCCAGACGCACCGCCGGATAACATCTATTCCTGGTTGCCATTCTACCAATTCGGACTAAGCGTTTCCAGTCATCATTTATAATACGCACTGCTAAAGAGTGGAACTCACTACCTGCGTCTGTGTTTCCAAACGCATACAACCCTAATCTCTTCAAAGTAAGAGTGAACAGGCTTCTTCTGGGTGAGCTCGCTCCATCTTAGACTCTGTCTCTGTCCTATGACCTAGACTAGAGTCAAGAGCAAACCCATCATCAATTAAAAAAAAATTATCGCATTCGTTGCTTCTCGCCATTCTTACGGCCACAAACTCACACTTCAGAATCATCATGACCAGTGACGTCGGCGCATCGTATTTAAAATAAAGAAAATACTTTTAGAAGAGGCAAAAAGAAACGAATACGATTATGTGTCCGCAGGAAAAAATGTTACTTCAAGAGAAAGAATAATATTTGGTTTGTATTTTGTTTACCTACCTACACCTCACTAAGAAGGTACCTCTCGCAAGTTAATCTAATGCCTAGGTGTAAATAATTTGCTTTGCCCCTGAATTCATCGAATTACAACTAATATTAGACACATTGCTGTTTAACCGACTTCAAAAAAAGAAGGTTATCAGTTGGATATGTATGTATATGTACCTACTATGTACCTTATATTGTTCGAATTTGATAATATTCGAGTGTTACTATTTTTGATCCATTTAGACCTCCAAGGACGGCCGTGTGCTTAATTTCATTAGACAAACGTCCACAAACTCGAAAACTGAAAATCTATCTCGATAGGTATGACTTTTAGTTTTCCAGTTTGTGGACAAACATTAACATGTTAGATAATTTTTGTATACTACAACAACAATTAGGGAACAATTCAAGTTTCATCGAAATCTGTTAAGAAGTTTAAGAGATAATAATAATAAATAAATCAATAAAAGAAATACATAAAACGTTTTCATTATTTCGATTTTTTCCGTAGTCGGGAATCAGTTTTTTTAACTATTTATAAAATTTTCAACTTTTTCGTTTTAAGAATTATGTAACTTCAAACGAAAAAGTTGATAATCAGTGCATTAAAATTGGTTGTTGTTAATAACTTTTGCCTCGATCGTAATTTTCAATTTACCAAACTTGCATCGTAAAGTACTATACCATCCTTCTGGAGCAGTCCGATAACCTAATGTAATATTAGGAGCGAAATTTATTTTCTCCTTACATTTTGAAACAGAAATTGGTAACAAGGGATATCGATTCCTTTCTCATCTCTACTATCGACTTTTTCGTTAACACCTCTTTAATACGTGAAACATTACTTCACCCCCCGACCCCCGATAGTGCGATAGAGAGCGTTGCCGCTCGCGACTGACTGTAGGTATTTTTAAGGTGAAATTTGCGTCTCAGGAGAAAACGTTTCCCACATACTAAATCACAACCAATATTTTTGATTTTAGTGTCCATCGTTTCAGCATATTATATTCTAGGTTTATAGCTTTTTATTTTTTCTTAAAACAACTTTGTTTTGAAAATACAAACGTTTTACTTGAAGGGAGATTTCGTCATAAAAAAAGTGACTTTTAGACGCCTACAACTTTCAATCAATTGCAAAATTCGAAAAAAGCAAAAACTATAAACCTAGCTTTTTACTGTGTCAACATCATTCTCAAAAATCATCGAGATCGGATTACGTTTAGGGGTAGGAAAACGTTTTCTCTTTTTGTATGGACGAGAGCTCGGTAGTCGATTCTCTTAAGTTTTGCTATTTCTCACTTCTGAAATTTCACCCTATATATAGAATGTAAAAATTATAGCAGCAAATATTTTAAGAGTTGAACCAGCACATGAAACTGAACGACTTTTCTCAATTAACATAGGGCAAAAAGAAATTTGTTGAAGTGCCATACAAATTGACCGATTGGCTACTGAAACATTTTGTATAGAAGGTACACTTTTTTTCAATATCTTTTGACCCACGTTCTTTGGAGAAAGTTGTTCAGTTTCATGGGCTGGTTCGCCGTTTTTAAATATTTACAGTATTTTTTACAACTTTTATTATTTTATTTGCAACAATAGTGCCCAAGGGTATTACAGTAATTACCAAAAGTAAATCATGTTATCGGCGTGCCCTATAAAAAAAAATCTAAGGACAAATCCACAAAACCTCTACCTAAATATGTCTTAAAATATCCATATTAAATTCTACATACATACATAATTGTTTTGTTTTGTTTATCGGGTCGTTGGACGACTCGGTGTCCCACATGAAAAACAAAAACAAACATACATAATATCTCGCCTTTAATCTTTGCGTTAGAAACATTCAATAACCTAAGTTAAAAATTAGTTATTAGTTTTACTTGGCGACAACGACTATTTTCCGCTCTGCTTACTCTGTAAGAGATATAGGCGTGATGTGATAGTGAGTCTAAAACACACTCACAAATAGAATGGGGTGATGCCATTCTAACCTAGCACCACACAGGAATCACTCAATTTCCATTAAATATCTGATTATTATAATTTAGAAGCATTAAAGGTAATAGCCAAAGCAATTCTCGTTTGGCAAAGCTCCATACATTTGGCGAATGGTAGAACTAATATCCCTCGTAAGAGAAAACTACTATAATGGGATCGCGCTTGAGGTTGCATCTCTTGCTAGAAGTGTAATGATCACTGTGGTAAACCTGGAAATGAAAGTACACTTATGAGAAAAACAGCTTCTACACCAAAAAGGTGTGCTTGTTATATCAACAACACTTAATACATTGTGCCCTTCATTAAACTGTCATTGATATTAAAAAAGAAACTGAATATTTAACTTGTACATTATGATCCCCTAAGTGTGTATAACTTAAATTAAATGGGAGATGCTGATTGTATGTAATTCACTCAGAAGAACATAACCATAGATCTCGGTTGCTGGCTGTCAATAAAAAAAAGAAGTGCAAGCAATAGAGTTGGTACAAAATTAGTTACTTGTAAAAAATACCACATATTTCCAGAAAAATTTTTGGAATACCTTAACTCTCTGTCTGTAAACACAATTGCTGAAAGCTACAATCTACTCGTATTTACGTTTGTTCAAACTCTGAATCCTCCTATTTGTTCCCTTCTGGGCTATCGGACGTAGAATCATTGCGACTGCTACTGTTTGCATAGAAAACTGTTCTCCGGGTATATTCAATTTATCACTGTGAAAAGAATGGTCTCTTTCTACAGCAGACAAAATTCACTTTATATGTCGAATTGGAATAAAGTAGTAGTCTTGTTTAGATACAAATACTAGCAACTTAGATACAATTTCTGTAGTACATTGTTCTGTAAAACCACTTCATCATTTAAGTTAATCAGCATTTTTTCCTCTTGGAATTCTATATAACGATGACTTGACTTTACGATTTATCAATTAGATCTGTTCAGTTAGATCAATGTAGACTTGAAATTTCCGTGAAACTTAGTCTCCAGAGCCTCCTCGGAGATAATGAAAAACATGCGTGTTTATCGATTTCCTTTAATGAGAAATGTTTGGTATTCCATTTAAGTCGGCTGCCTGCTTTTTCACATGTATGCGAAGAACTTGCTAATTTGGCTTCGGAATTTCCTCATTCACTGGAATGTGTTGGTACTTTTGGAAACGTTATTTAAAATCCAGCAGCAGATTTGCGTAGGACTTGATTTATTTTTGGTTCTACAAAAGGGAGCTTAATAATTGGTCATTAGTAATAGGATGATTTTAAAGACAAGACAAATACACTGGATTTGCATCCTTCCCTTTGCAGTACAAAACTGCCATGCAAGTGCAGTCAATATTAAAATGGCTGCTTAATCGAAATTGAGAGTGAAGTATCTTTAGACTTTTGTTCCTAATTGTCAACACTGAATATGTCACTAGACAATTATTAAAAATAATTCTCAGCTGTTTTAACAGACAAATGGAATCAATTGGTCCCCACTTGTATTTGATGTGCATTGCTAGAAACAAGATGAAATTACGTCTAATGAAACATATAATATATAATATTCTACTTAATTTTGATAGATAGATTAGGGTTATATGAAATAGGGTCTTTAAGAAGTATCATTAATGCAATGACTTACTTTGAAGAAGTTTTGTTTAGTAATAAAATTATGTAAAAAAAAACTTTTAAAACAAGCTTTTATTTCAGTGCTCTGAAAAGATGAAAATAAAATTTTGAATGACATTAACCACATTCATTCATGACTTTCAGAAATGAAAATATAATAAAAGCTTGTCGCGATGCCTAGAAGAAACCACCTAATTACAGTTAGGTGCGTACCTAATTACAAAATTTCAATCACAAATTGAAAGTTTCGCGACAAGCTTTTATTATATTTTCATTTCTGTAAAGTAATAAATTAATGTGGTTAATGTCATTCAAAATTTTATTTTCATCTTTTCAGAAAACTTAAATAAAAGCTTGTTTTAAAAGTTTTTTTTACATAATTTTATTTTTTATTTTTTAGTTTCAATCGATAGTTATTGTTCAATACGAAAGTCTTTCTATAAAACGGAGAGACCTTCAATAGAAAAACTTAAGGCACGGGGAAAACTAACATTACCTAGGATAAAGTATAATTATCTCTTTTATATTCTATAGAAGAAGGTTGGTACCTACTCCTCCGGCATCCCTAATAGAAGAATTAGCTTGTAATATGTCTTAGTCTTTTCATTTTATTAATGGCGTCATTATTACATGGCCGAGTCCCAGTTAATTTCGAACAGTCTAATTCTTCTATCAGGAGGCCTTCTATTAATTTGACGTGACCCTAATTCATGGTGGGCCTACCAACTGCCTATCATTAACGAATTCTTATACAAAATTGCAAGTCCCAGCAGTTAAATATTGAGGAGTTCCATAGTTCGAAGACAACCCTGGATGAAGCGTCTAATTCATGGTGGGCCTACCAACTGCCTATCATTAACGAATTCGTATACAAAATTGCAAGTCCCAGCAGTTGAATATTGAGGAGTTCCATAGTTTGAAGACAACCCTGGATGTAGCGTCTAATTCATGGTGGGCCTACCAACTGCCTATAATAAACGAATTCGTATACAAAATTTTGTGTCCCAGCTATAAACCGCTGAGGAGATCTCTCGTACGGAGCCGATCCTGGCAGCAGCATCAGGTCAAATTTATGATTAACATGCATTGTCATCGGTTCTGGACCAACATGCAAAATTTCAACTCAATCGGATACCGAGAAGTGGTTCAAATTAAACTTGCAAGATTTGTTAACATACATACAAGTCAAGTTAAATTAAAATAAAAGCTTTTAAAAATAAAAACATGGTTTTATAATCAATTATTTATATCATTGTGATGAATTACTTAAGTTTTAACCTAAAATAATCTTTTATTACTTTTTTACTCAAATTCATTACTTTTATACTAAAAAAAATATAAAAAGTAAGTCATTGCATTCATGATACTACTTTTTAAACCCTATAATACAGACCTCTAATCCATTTTTCAAAATTTAATGGCACAGCGTTTAAATGTTAATAATGTACATCAAATGCGAGTGTGGATAAATTGTTCCCGACTGGAAATTTTTATTCTCTATTGTCAGTAGTGACAAGTTCAGTGGTGACAACTGGGAACGAAGGTCTTTAGATCAGGTGCACCTTATCACCCTGTGAGTGGAACTGACTAGGCGCACATAATCTTATTTCATAAATTCTAGATTAAGCGCCTGAAAATTTAATCTTTTTTATTGAAATAAATAGTCTTACATTTTAATTTACAATTTGGTGCCGCGACCATGATCATCAATGAAAGTGTTTAACGGTTTAAGCAGTTTTGAAGCATGCTAGCTTTTGTAAGTTTAAATCATTATAAATCGAATACCCTTGTTTACGTCATATACCTAACAGTAAATCTAAAAAATGTATATTTTACAAAACATCAAAATAATTTGTTGACTACGTTATTTCAATTCATTTTAACTTTCAGATCTTACTTTTTATATCATCAAGGACGCAAAAATAAGCTTTTTAATGCAGATATATTTTGGTGTTCCAGGATGTAGGAATAAGATTTTCATTGCTCAAAGGGCCACGTAATTCCTTTACAGTATAATATAAATACCGTCTCATAGCAGCTCCTATTGTAAACATAAACTCCTTGATCCGCTTATTGTGTATCATTTCTGATATCAAAGACCGCACACACAGGTCTGCTTTGTGTCTCAGAAAGTCTACACTCAAGTGATTATTTTTCTGTGTTATTTGTGTTTATCTGCTATGGATTTGTTATTTACCGTAAATATCTGTAACGTGTTGATATTTTTCCAACTGAAAAAGTACAAACTGAAGAAAACAATTTGCACAGATAATTTGAGACAATACCATGTTAATATTTTGTCACAAAACTAAGGTGCGTGGAGAAAAATGAGGACATCCAACACTTTTTCAAAGAAAGTAGCGTAAGCACGACATGTCTCCGGGGAAATTAATGTCTACGATTCCCTTTACATGCGATTTTCCCGCTCAATATAAAAAATGGATTTCCATGTGAAAAATGAAAGTACTACAGATTTACTTTTATGATGAGAGCCTGGATAATGTATGGCATGGGCTTCAGCTCTTTAAGCTGACCGGCGTTGAACTGACAGGTGGGTGATGTAGGTAAGTAATTTATGAAAGGGGTTTAAAATTTTCAGGTAGGTTGGTAAAAGGTTCAAATGTCATGGTTTTTGCTTTTATCCAGGTCAAATAAATCGACTTTCTACAATTTAATGTTACTCATTCTAGCTCAGTCGGCATGATCGAATAGTCATACCATGCGTTTATTTCAAATGTCAAATACGATTCCTTTTGTAAATCTTTACAATGAAGTTAAACCACTATGGTTTCTTACGAAAATTAGTCAACCATTTTACACAAAGTATAATTTGAGATAATATTTTGTTAATGGTAAATTCACAAACATTCTGTTCACTATATTTTCTCTCTAGTAGAAGCGGATCTGTAACTGCTCCCACTACTTCGAAGCCAAGAATCTCAGTTGATTAAAATGGCAAGACATCTAAACTAAATCCATTAGTTACATGTACACAACACATTGAGCCGAAATAATGGCATTCCGTCTCTGTCCGTTTCTGAATTCGCGCCTTTTGTCTGCAAAACAAAGGTGACAATTAAAGCTCGCCTGTAATGAGCGGGCTGCGCAAGGAGTAAAGAACCTATGGAGTACTCTTTCGGGGTTAACACCTTTATACCTCCATATCCACTCCCAGCAGCTGAAAAGTGCCTTATAAACCTCAAAATGCCATGAGACGTTAATGTCTTGTATTATGTAACCTGCTTTTTCTCTATAATTGCCATGTATGTAACAAAAATATATATATATTCTTTTAAGCAACTTAAGGTTGCCGTAAAAAATATTATTGAAAATATTGACAGAAACAGTTACAGCTGTTTTAAATTTTGTATTCGACACAAAACGTGTCACGTGGAGCCGTGTATCTCAGTTACACGCGATCCTCACGACAGATTTGGTTCATGCAGCTACACGGTGTTGGTAGAGTAGGTCACTGCAATACAGGTTCAAACTAACTTTTAGCTTCTTATTATTATTATTTTTTATTTATTAATGGAAACATATGAATTTGATGCCCAATGAGTTAGCGCGGCTTTATTTTCCCTAAATCGTGTAATTCAAGTACCTGACTAGAAACCCAACACGAGCTAATTGCGCTCGCGATTCTCACGTCTGAATCGTAACAAGTTCTGTAAAAATGAAGCTACACAAATTTGCTCAACTTCATATTGTTTTTCTTTTCCTCCTTTAAAATCTTTATTTTCTTCAAATGCCCCATATAGGTTGGACACCAAAATTACGATGAAGACATATTAAGCGTATTTCGTGTAATTAGAGTTACGCGAGTCACGCACGCTTCACATGGCAGAAATGCCATACGGCATGATAACCAAGCAAATGCCATTTGCATAATTTTCTTCCAAACATTTGATCTGATATTTTGCCTAATTTTCGCCGGAAAACTCGCTTACTCAGAGATTTGAAATGACCAATTACAATAGCGGTAGCCGCTCTCCACCCTACCGCTCAATTAATGCCGGTGAGGAGCGTTTACAAGTAAATATAATCAGTGATCACTCCATTGATTCTTTCCTCCTTGGGGCTGCAGTAATGAAAACTCAGTAGACTTGAGGGTCTGGGTTATAATAATTTACTAATGGATTACTGGCATGCCAGAGTTCGGCTCCATTGTTCCTTTCGGTTCATCTAAAAGGCCTTAGATAATGAGGTTCGTATCTAAGCATTAATAAATACTGACAACAGTGTCTAACATTATTAAAAAAGCACTGATTGTTAACTTATTATTATTTCAAGTTCAAGTCCTGGCTGACGTATTTTTTTTTTCAATTTATTGTTTTCATTTTTTATTACTTGTGTTTTCCGGAAATCGCACTATGACCGTCTGACAGATAAATGTAATCAACAAAAAATTTTTTTTAATAATTTTGACTTTAAACAAATACTGATGATGATAGAATATTTGAACATGCGAACCAATTTAAAGTTTAGAATGCTTAGTTAGTGTATGCCTAAAACGATGTCTAGTTGCGGGGAACCACCACTCGAGTAGCGCTTTGATCGAGGCTGATTGCATACCGATGATGTTTAACCTCCCACATTTTCATTACGAGCCTGCGGTGGCTAGTTAAAACGTTTATCATCAACATAAACATCCACAACTACAACAGCCCATAGCTGTATACGGGCCTCCCGTATTAGGAGGTATTATCATATTATCGAAAGCAGTGCAAGGTTATGTTTTCACAGGGAACGGTGCTGTCGATTCATTTACGTTCATGCGTAGAAATGTGATGAATTCTAAGCTGGCGGCATAACACGGCAAACGTTTTAAGCCCTACAAAAACTAATCAATCATATTATTATTCCAGAGATAATTTGATTTATGTGAAGGCTAATTTATGTGCCGAGTACGATCCGGGGTGGGTCTTCAGAAATAGATAACTTTTTGTTTTTTATTCTGCTGTAAATAATTGTTTTTGTTTTCTACGTGGTTTACATTCCGCTTCATTGAAATAACAAAAATCGAACAAAACGTAAAAATTAAAGATACCATCCCAAATTTCACTCCATTCCAATATTAGTACAGGCCTCAAACTGTCATTGCAAAAAAGCGTCCAAATATAAATCTTGTCGTCCAAATATTATCTAAACTAGTCTCATAATTTTCGGATAACAAATTCGAAAACAGTTGTAGAAAGACCTGTTTTATGTATTTAGCCTTTAGAAATTACTTATCTTCTGAATGACAGAAACATCACATGTACAAAATATTTTATGCCTTTCGATAAAAACGGAGATTTGAAACGAATTGCTCTTTGTTTATACCAAAATTTGTCGCTATTTTTCGTACACCAGTCAGGTTTTGCGTTGTAATGTTATGTGGGTATTATTCAATTGTTGTTCAGGTGTCGTTCAGATGGCGTTCAGTTGTTGTTCTGATGTTCTTCAAATTTTGTTCGACTTAAGTTGTTGTTAATCGTAAAAGTTAATCAGTTGTTTTCAGCTGTTGCTTGGTTGTGGTTAAGTTGATGTTTTTTAGTTGTTGTTCTGTTACTGTATCAATAAAAACAACTTAACAGCTGTTATACAACAACTGAACGCCATCTTAACAACAGCTGAATATTGATATTATCAAAAGTTCACATGTAGTCAAATTACGTTCTCGTAGTGAATTTGACCTCGCTTTGGACCTTGCAATGCGGAGGTTCGGAAGTGTTTTAGTTGTTTTTTTTTACGTGTTGATTAAATTGTGTATCTATCTGCATAAATATTAAAGGCATTATATGTCAATTTTCTAAATAACTTTTCACATATTTTTACGCTTTGAGGTGAAAAAACAAGATAAAATATTGATTATAGGATATAAACATATTTGACACTTTCCTAATATTAATTGGAATTAATAACAAGGCTGCGGTTGTAAATGCTGAGTAAAAAGCAAGTATTAACGTGACGAGTAGGTAAAATTAAAATTTATATCAGCAAGCATTATAAAATAAAAAATCTACTAATGTTAGTTCTATTGAAAACTGTTGATAACATGTTTTTGTTTAATTGGAAGCTGTTCATATTTATGATATAAAATTTACTTTATAGAATCAATCAGGTTGCAAACAAAGTGCTGTCCCGTCACCGTGAAAGCTCTCGGTAGAATAAAAGCTTTAATGGGCATGGCGGACTTCGTCACCTATTTTTGATTCGATGGATTCTCGATTCATATTCGAAAATTTGTTTTTGCAATTTTATTTCCAAAATTGGTATATCGAATATCGATTTTGGAAATGTGTCAAGGTGAGGATTACATTTTACTACTTGGTTGAAGATTTAAAAAATTAATGTTTCAGCTATTATTTATCAACTGACTACGACTTGGCTGAGATTAACAAGGTTTTTTAAATCAATGTAGCGAACGTTAAAGGGTTAAAATATTTTGTTGTAAATAAAACAAAATACTGGAATGAAACGAAAATACAGATAATAATAATATAAATTCTGCATTATTTCAAAAATGCACTAAACGGAAGCAAATGTATTTTTATATTCAACAATTTATTGTGCGTAAGAAATTAGAAAACACAGATCATACAGAAAAAATGTACTATAGGTACTGCTTATTTTTAAAGAATCGATCTAGATTCTAGTTAAACGCAATTTCAATGAATAAGAAATACGGCTGTTGCATTATTCACCCGGACACAAATATACCGAAGAGACATTAATGGTAATTGTTATAGTGAAAAGGCTTTTAGCTTTTGAAGCGATTTCAGGAGATAAAATTTGTTTTTGTTTATAACTAGGTTAACCAGGTATTGGAGGTAAAACAATTATATACCTCAAAACTATCGCGATAGACCCGGTTAACCAACTAAAACGATTAACAGTAGTTGCTAGTGCTTGAAAGTAATGTTGTTTATAAATTCTGCATTATTACCTGATTTCTAGAAGTATTTACGAAGAGTTTTATTTACCATTTTACCAAATAAAAAGACCAAATCCAGGATAATACGAATCGTTTAACAAGTTTTTGGGCAATGAAAAAACATTATTTATATAAAAGAATCCTTGAGGTTTTTGTGCATATCCAACATTTTCCGTGTCCGCTCCACCATAATATAGAGGGTGATATTTTACCAGTGATTGTTAACAAAAACTTAAGGCAACAAAAAACTAGAACCTACAAACTCAATGAAATATTTTCTGCAATTAAAGTAATAGGAATTAGGATAGGAATTCGCTCAGGTCGAATTTTGCAACAATAGATTTGTATTGTACTTCAAGCACACATGTGTGCTGTTACGAGCGGAGTAGTTAATACCAAAAGTGGCCTTTTTAGGCACTTTTTGCCATAACTTTAATAACAGCGAATATTTCATTAAGTTTGCAGGTTCTTTGACATAATGCATAACACTAAAAACTTGGGCAACGGACATTCTGATAGATTGTTTGTATAAAGATAAAACTTATTTTTTGTGAAGTGACGCCGCCACTGTCAAAGTCGTTGACGGTTACACTCGCCTTAGGACGAGCCGGTGATAAGGAACAAATATTTTTAAGGTGAACACTAAGGATGACATAGTTCAAAACATGAAAAAAAAACCTCCCACACAAAATGTACATGCTGACCAAGTCAAATTTTTACGGCAGGTCCATTTTCTTTTCATATATCGACCTATGTTCCTTGGGAAAAGTTGTTTCTTATCACCAACACGATCTGAGTTTTTGCCATCGTTCACTAGTATAATTACACCCTATATATCAGTTAGCGACTTGTACATAAATATGTATTATAACTTTTTCTCAGTTTTACTCTGTGACAAAGCGTACAAAAAGTAAAACTAAGCATTTCAAACCTAAAAGACATGAATGGATAGCAAACCCATAAATATAAAAGGTTGCCTGCTATCAGCCTGCAGTATCTCTGTTATGCTACCTCAGATACTGCCAGACTGATGTAACAGGCAACCTTATACAAGGAGTAACAAGGCATATGTAGGTCAAACTGCCCATGAAACTGAACAACGATTTTTATGAAACAAAGGTCAAACTATGAGTATCAAATTTGGACCCCTCAAAGTAAATTAACCAGGCTACAAGGAACTTTGTATGGGATTTCCATGGGAAAAGTTGTTCGGTTTCATGAGCTTCAATCTTTTTTCGGCTTGTTATACCTTTTTTGTTACTCCCTGTATATTCTTCAATGTCTTGCCTATCGATCTGCTTCCTTTGGTAGCCCGATAAGGTAAGTGACTCGATTATTGACCTCATAAAATGTGGCTGACAGGGTTAGAGCTGCCAATCTTTCCTAAGGTGGATAAACGTTTCAATTGGTTCAGCCGTGTAATGTAATTTTTTGATTTTTGTGAGATTTTTCCTCGAACAAAAAAATATTACAGGATATCAGATGGCAACCTATTATTTTCCAGATTAACTGTCGCTATGATAATATACTTCCGTTCGGTAACCTTATGAGTACTTTGTCAACGGGGCTTAGTCTATTACTTACTTACTTCTTAATTTTCTGCGTCCAGTGCAGTCCACAGCCTAAGCCCGTAAGTAACATGTGTATAAGCTGTTTATCTCGACTATTTCTCAGCATTACTCTGTGTAAGAGCACTCGAAAAACTAAAAGCACTAATGGCCTCCGCGCTGCATTATTTTACGCTTCCGTCCGGAACTGGATACAAAAGAGATTTTTGAATATCTCTACTACTCGTATAGGAATACAGAAGAGTAAAAATAACAAAAGGATGAACACAATACTCAAGGATTCGTTGCTGAATCGCTTGGATTTTCATATCTCGTGACGCTGCCATTACAAAACTTGTTACTTATGATTTTCCACCTACTTTTAAATTTGAGGCTTAATAAGAAAAACTTACTTACATACGCTGGACAGAAAAATGTGACGTCATCATACCATGAATATTATCCAGGCAAATTGGGTGTTTGCAGCCTCTTTTTGAAAGATCTTAAACTCCCGGAAACGAATACAAACACTCAAAGGATTTATTGAATAAAAACAAGCAAAGTTGCTTTTCAACAATTCAAACTTGAGGTCGGGGTTTTGCAGTTTGAATAGTCTGTGAAGGAAAGGCAGAGAGCCATGTAATGTAGTAAAACTTTGTTCAATGAAAAGTAGCTCAAACTAATTAACGCGTTCCTTTCAAAATACTTCTTCTCAAATGAAAGCGCTAAGAACTCCTTTCATTCCAAGATTTCACCATCAAACAAATGAACAATTTCTACGATAAATCGTTTTGCGAACTGTTAAGTTTTGTGGTATGACAAACATAGGTACCACAAAACTTTATAGGTTGTACAATTTTGTCTCTTATTCTAATTATCCTAAACACCTCGCTCATTTGCCATAATGATACAGTATGATACATTGGCTAGGAAATAGTTCTATCAAGACGACTGATTATGAATCACTAAAATTTAATATTTCGTTATAACTTTTCCCAAATGACGTCACAAGAAATAACGAATCAGAAACGAATCTGTTGCAGAAAAACAACCAAAAACACTGTGCAGAAAATACGCAGAAACGAAACGTAACGTTGAAAGCGGATGCCATTTAGAAGAGTCATAAATCATTCATATCAAAGCTGACGACGACGCTACAACGATTTATTGAATTAAATCCGTCGGATAGTTTGAGGCGGGGTTCAGGAATAAGAAAAAAGTAAAATGTGTTTCGTCGCAAAGACAAAATACGCTGCTAAAATCTTTAATGTGGAGTTTTTATTACAGTTTCATTAATCTGAAGGTATATTATATCCTATCTATATTTTTGACATTATATATTACGAATTATAAAAGTAACCAAAACAACCTTTAAAACCGCTTTTATAATCGAAAGATTAACTAATGGATTATATTAGTTAGTTATCTATAATACCGTTAGTATAATCACCACCAATTGGTTATATCACCAAGAAACAAAATCAACTACAAAATGTATTTTCTGACATGAGTTTTTTTTATTTTTGAGGGCGTTTAAAGTCCTACTAGAAAAGGTGCATAATAAGGTTAGATGCCTTACCAACATGAAAAACGTTCACTGAATTTAAACAACTTAATTTCTCCCACATAAATTCCTTAAAACGAGCATTAGCTGTACAAAATTGCGTTTTGCGAGTCCGATTACCCCATTAAGAATCTTTAATGGGCAATTGACGATTCAATTACAGGTTAGTGTATCCAATTCGTTATAACCTAATTGACAATTAAAGGCATGAGGAGCTAAAGGTATGTTATTATTCTCTAACATTTGCCGTGTCATGTTGGCTTAAAATAGCATCACCCCATCCATATCAAATGGGAGTCGTAAGAGGCGAATAAGGGACTCGAGGGTTGCATGTGTATTGTAGTTTTGGGCGAAGGCCTTGCATCTTTTCACTATGGTGATACGCAATTTCCGAATGACGCTCAAAGGTTTGTCGGACGTGGCGTGTTTGTTCGTTTTTTACAGCCACTTACCCTCTGCCTACCCTGCGAGGAATATGACCATTTCTTTTAAAACTTGTTCAAGATAGAACTTTATGTCTTGAGCTTAGTAATGTTTAGTGCACAGCCTCTTTTTATTAATTTTGATATAACCTCGTTGCTGTAATTGTAATTTAACCTCGTTGCTGTAAGTGATTTGTTGTAACCTTATTAATATAGGCCTTTCATCACCGATAAAAATTGCAAACTTCACTTAACTTATTCCTTAAGCACATAGGTTTCTTTTTTGTACAGAAAATTAAAATGAAGGTGTATTTTTATTGCTGCTATCAAGAACATACATAAGTACCTATACATGCAAACATGATTGTCATTTCACTACTCTCTTCTTCACACGAAGACGTCCAATTCGGGAAAGATAATACTAACTAAAAAATTTTTTTAATTGTTTAACCGTGTTGGGTAAGTATGATTTTGATTTTTGGGAAACTAGCTTAATTGCACCCTAGGCAGGATTTGAACCTGCGACTTTGACTATCACTAGTAGCGACGCCTCTACCGACTGGGCTACCGCAGCTCAGCGTCCCTTGGCCAGATAATAAATAATAGTACTGTTGTCAAAATAATGTAAGTGTCTTAATGCTAGCAACGCGTGGCTTGTCGATAAGGCGACCTTTACTTATATTGTGTTGTTTATTTTTGTTATTGTTTATGTTATAATTATTAGTGTGAGTAATAAAGTGTTTCTATCTGTCTGTCTGTCTATATATCACGTTGTATTAAAACCTGGATAGTTTTGCATCTAATACCGTTAATATTTTCAGATTGAATGTAGCCAAAGCGTTGAAACACCCGCGATGAATTGACTACAATCAATCTGCAAAGAATGAATTAGTAGCTGGGTATAAGATGCAAAACTTTCCCGGTATATGAAGCCATGGTATTTTTTTTTACAGCTTGAGCTGAAAGTACTAATAATGAGACGAGAAACAAGAAATTTATACAAAAGAATCATACCTTTCATGTTTTGCAATTTGTTCTTTAAACTTATTTTCAAATTAAAAAAATCTTTTATAAAAATTATTGACTTGGTACTGAGTAATATTATAACAACGCAAGCTAGTTTTAGTTACAATGTGGAGATACTCAACAATGTTACTCATTCGCAAACTAACAACGTACATAACTTAGTCTTGTTTACTGGTATTCATTGATTTTACCAGAATGTGTGTATAAAGTGCTTGCGGTTGCGTATTTACTTGCACTTAGGAACATTTATAACAACAACTAAGTAAAAATCTCAGTGAGGATTTTATTTTTCTTTTTGATTTTTTTTTTTTTTTTTTATTAATGATGGGTTTGCTCTTGACTCTAGTCTGGGTCATAGGACAGAGACAGAGTCTAAGATGGAGCGAGCTCACCCAGAAGAAGCCTGTTAAGGCACTGGCACTCCCACACACTGACGGAACGCAGCAAGCTACTTGGCGCCAGACTTCGGTGGGATGGTGGTCGCGAGCCAGGCGGCCCCTTCGGAGCCTTCCACCGCTTAGTGGGATCGTTCAGCCGGACTTATCCACAGGCAAGCCTGTGTTGCCGTTGCCCGGGGTGGACCGCTAGGAGGTAGATCCCATACCACCCCAAATGCATGGCGCGGAGATAGTATATCCATAGGTCTTTACTGTTAAAGCGAGTGTACCTACTCGTAAAGACCCCGACAGTGGCGCCACTTCACAAAAAACAGTTTTGACTTTATACAAACAATCGATCGGAATTGTTTAACAATTTTTGAAAACTTGCAAAATTTTCGAGTGCGGGCAGGATTTGAACCTGCGACTTTCGCATTACTAGTGGCGACGCCTCTTCCATCTGGGCCACCGCAGCTCATTTCTTGCCCGCCAATTTTGCAAGTGTATTTTAATGCCAGTAACGCTTGGCATGGCTCCATCTACCGGGTTAGTTTTTTGCAACTAATAACCGGCGACTAATTCTATCTTTACAGATTGAATGTAGTCTAAGCGATGAAAACCAGCAAACCATCCTTAGATTTCGCTCTTAAAAAATGTACCCTATATCGGACACTTGCAAAAATTCACCCTATATAATAAAAACATTTCGACACGTAACCAATCCAATGAGATCTTGCGTGTGTGAACAAAAAACAATAGCTTGCTCACGTAACAGGATATCTTATATGAAAAGATTCTTTTTCTATATTTTTTCTTTGCCTATAGCTGCATTGGCACTTCAAGTTCGTCAAACAACTTGCCGAATGGTAGGTGATATTCTTGTTTTGTGGCCACTAAATAAGAAATGAACTTGTTCAATATTGCTAATATTGTTCTATGGAAGAATATTAAAATTGCGGTTCTTTCGTATTTCGTATTCATTCATTAAAACGCATGCGTCCGTCAGATGAAAGGAAATTGTCAATTCTGATTTTAATACCATACAAATACAATTATTATGGTGCGCTTACTTACGGCTACGTCTGTCAAACGAATTGACGTTACGCACCGTAACGCACCATTATCACACCGTAGCCGTAATTGTATGGGGGAAATGTCGAATTTAGCAATAACCTTATGTCTGACAGACGTATGCGTTACGATACGTTAAAAATACGCAGCGACGGACGACGATCTGGCATTTTAGTGATCAATTACCCTTTCTGCAGTAGGTATTAATTAATGATAGGAAGTTTTTGCATGTTGTACGACAAAACATATTATTATTAGTTAAAGTAGGAATAGGATGCACGAACCAAGAGATTTTTTTTCATAAATGGCGAAAAGTAATGCGATACATTGCCTGGAAGGGATAAAATGGAAAACAATTTTCGATTTATTCTTCCAAAGAACTGTGAGCTCGGATATCATTAGAACCTTTGATTTTGCGAAACATGTCATACAAAGTCAGTTGCATTTATGGTACTCTGTTGTCAAAATCATAAAAACACGTACAAACTACATTAATTACTTCTTTGATTCATCAGCTACAAAACTGAAGATAAAACAGAGTAAGTAACAAAAATATACCATTGAACGGATTTTTATAAAAGAATTAGCTTTATCTAAAGCAGGAAAAAATGTGGGGCCTAAGCAAATGACGAAGGTCCATCGTAAATTTTGCAAAAAACGAAAGATAAGTTTTTTCAATGAGGTCTATTGAATAATGTGTCGGAAATAGACTCTCGTGTGGCCTCCTCTATTACCCCTTCTAGGCAATGTATCAAATTTCTTTTCACTCTGTATGAAGTTGGTCTGATATAAGATTAAAAGTATATGATAAAAGATATGAGATCAAAGTGTTGTGAAAATCTAAATATATTATCAACATTGAACCACCATGAATTAAAGTCTTGATAGATAGTCTGAATAACTACAAATAGTACGTCAAAAGTAGCTTCTCTGCTTAGTATTTCAGTTTATAAACAGCAGGTTTCCCGGCCCACCTGCCTTTATCTGTTTATCCCGGATTTCATTTGGTAAACTACCGCCTCTGGATTGGTTCAGCACGAACGACTCACATTCTCCAATACACGCCGATACCTACCTATACCTTTATCTAACCTACTTAGTCTCACCTACATATCGTACCTACCTGGTTCTATAGCTACAGTACTCGTAGTATATTTAATAAATTATATTCTGGTATCTCATGACAATTTACGATTTAAAAAAATCGACTACCTTTTGTAGGAATCTCACATAACGGAAGAAGTGGAGTGTGTTTTTAAATCTTTTCAAATAATCAAACAACTTGTTAGTGTAATGTAAATCAAACAACGTGATTACCACGATTCTCTACGTATAAATTCTAACTAGGTCATCGACTTGATGTACCACATTTTAAAAGCAAAACATAAGTAGTTTATTAACATGCCAAATATGCTTATAATCATCCCAAAGTTCATTCAATATACCCTAATTCACACGAAACATTAACTTTGTTAACATTAGTCTACACGCATTCGCAAATCACAACCATGTCGGTTAGCCCATTAATGCCTACATGCAATTGACCCCATTCCAATAACATCAATGTAATTGTCTGGTCGGAATAACGAGCCAACATATTGTATTAACTGCACAAGACATGTATGTATTTGCTTCAGTAATCGTATTAGATGAAGGGAGGCAATGGCTGAATGCTCAGAATCTATACATGTTATGTGCGTGACATCCGTACTAATATTATTAATCTGAGAGTTTGTGTAAGTATGTATGTTTGTTACCTCTTCACGCTCAAACGGCTTGACCGATTTGGATGAAATTTGGAAAAAGGTAAAGAGTATAACCTGGAATAACGCATATGCCACTTTTCACCGCGGGAAAACAACAATTACCACGGGAAAATTTGTGGCAGCGAGTGAACCCGCTGGGCGAAAATCTAGTTACTAAATAAATAAGTACCTGTATACTTAACATCAGCAAAATATATACCTTAAAAGTTTGATTCTTGAAGATATTTGCAGTTATTTAAATTCCCATTAATTTTATGATTCAGATACATACATTCATATATCACGCCTTGAATCTCTTGCAGGGTAGGCAGATCATAAACGGCCGAATAACAATATTTGAGGGTCATTCGGAAAATTGTGAATAGTGACAGTGACAGATTTTCAGCCCATCGTCTAAAATTGCAATACACACCTTAAGGCCGGTTTACATTATCTTAGTGTTTAGTCGAGTGCTTTAGGATAGTACTTTAGTAGAAACGTGTAAACGCAACTTGCTTTGGTACAGTTCTAGTTGAATTTCAAGTTGAATCAGAATAGAATCGCTTTCTATTTTTGTTTCAAGTGATACCAAGCAGGCAGGGCATTCGGCATACAGTGCCATAAAATAAGCAAATGTCGTCTTCTATTTGTTCCATAACTACATTAAGTATTTTACGTAGAATAGCGCGTTTGGCGACGTCGTTGCGCGTTCATTGTGGCGTCAAAAAGATACTCTACTGGAAGAAATGTAAACGTTCACTCGCAAACCACTAAAGCACTAAAAAACTTGCCTTTCAACTTGTACTAAAGCACTCGACTAAACACTAAGATAATGTAAACCGGCCTTTAGAGTCCTTTAGTTGCCTGTTGCAACTCCTACGGAAATGACATGGGGTGATACTATTCTAAGCCGACATTACACGGCGTTAGATTATCCTTCAGGTAATATATTTTATCCGGCTTTTACTTAAAAATAGCAGGAAAGAAACTTATTTATTATGATTTTTTGTATAATTATTTTAGGACAAAAAGTATTAATATGAATTAAATATTTTTTATGATCAAAGGCGACAAGAAAAATAACAAAAAGAAGAAAAGACTTTTCGTATAAAGTCGCCTAGGCGTGGAAGTAACAGGAAATAAATTAATTGATTTATATATATTTTTTTTAAGGATGGGTTTGGTCTTGACTCTAGTCTAGGTCATTTATCCCACAAGAACATCTACGCAGAGGGAGACTGCGGAAAAGATTATTGGATGACCTGGTCGACTTCAACCCAAACTGGTCGCAAACAGCCGCAGACCACACTGTCTAGAATGAGAAAGGGGAGGCCATTGCCCAGCAGTGGGACAGTTTAGGCAATTTTTTTTATTAAGGATGGGTTTGCTCTTGACTCTAGTCTAGGTCATAGGACAGAGACAGAGTCTAGAAAGAGCGAGCTTACCCAGAAGAAGCCTGTTCACTCTTACTTCGAAGATATTAGGGTTGTTTGCGTTTGGAAACACAGACGCAGGTAGTGAGTTCCACTCTTTAGCAGTGCGCAATTTAATAATAATGACGTAAAAGAAGAGTAATATTCTTTTCCACCTTTTTTTCACAATGCAATAGCATCATTCTTTGGTAAGATCTTGTATAACTCATAAAAGGACTTGTGAAAATTAAATCTGTATTACATTTACTCTCGCAAAATCCCATTAGCGATATTTATTCATAGATTATTTTGATCCTTTATGTTTTGAAAACGATTGATCATTGCTTGAGAAACATTTAAATCGTTTTCAAGGGATTTAATATGTCAGAAGGCAACCTCAAAGGGTTTTGATTTGGTAGATGTACATTTGCTTTCATCCTGTACACTTAGTAGGTCTTAATAATGGATCAGGTCGCGACACGGTTAATCAGCGGAATATACCGTTACCATTAAGCTTTAATAATGTTGGTAACATTAATGGGATCTGCATTACATTAGTGTTGATTACTACCTGTGGATCAGTATTCACAGCGACCGATAAGCCGAATCAATCAGAAGAGTACTATTGCAGGATTTAAGACACGAACATTGTAGATCATGAACATTGTGCCGTGTGATGCCGGCTTAGAATAGCATCACCCCATTTCTTTCCCGTGAGAACGCACAGGATTTTCCATAAGCCAGGACAGGAGAGGACGTTTAAAATATTCCCTTAAATAGGCAATTTCTCACTCTGTTGGAAATTCCTTGCCAAATAAAAATGTAGTCCAAAAACTTTACGACTAGAATCTAGTAATGTACAAGACGTATCGAATTCGCAAAAAATTATGTGCTTTGTTCTTAAAATTGCTATACACAACGCAAAAAAGTGTAAAAATAAGATTTGAATAATAAATCTATCGAGCAACATACATACATACATAAATCACGCCGATATCCCTTACGGGGTAGGCAGAGCGTTAACGGCCGTAAAACAGATATTAACACCACGTCTGACATAAGTTTGAGGGTCAATCAGATAACTGTGTATCACTATAGTGACAGGTTGTCAGCCCATCGCCTAAAATTGCAATACACACCTAACCCGCGAGTCCCTTAGTCGCCTCTTACGACACCCATGGGTAAGAAATGGGATGATGCTATTCTAAGCTGGCATCACTCGGCATCCATCCAAAAATACCCATTTTTCTCACGGCGCGCTCTTAATGTTCTTCTTTACCGTGACGCAAACAGCGTTACCGTCAGGCTTGGTAGGCCAGTCACTACATCTTTATGTAGGCCTTTGCCTGCTTAAGCAGTTTCGTTGGCCAAGCCGACAATTGTTGTTTTCAGAAAATTTATATTCCTATCAGCATCTTCAAGTTAACACACACAGTCGGGTTTAAAATAATTCCATACTCATCAAAATAAAATAATATGCCATCGAAACACTCGCTGTAAAGAGGCTCTTAGTTTACGAGGCAAGCCATTAAAGTTAATGTATCTTCACAATTTTCAACAACAATAACACTTTATCTTAGTCCTCTTCATGCGGTTTATGAACAATTTTTTTATATATCATGTTTACAGAAGTGGCGTTCAGAAAGCGTAGTTGATTCATTTAGTAGTATTTTATACATAATTATTTATAGGTAGTTGAGCAATTTACCACTATTTGTACCTAAAAACTTAATAAAGTAAACGTGAACTAGCGATTTGTAAAATAATTAAATTGGTTTTGAATTCCCATTGTTAATATATACTTATAATGTTCATACCAGCTTAGTATGGTGTTTCAAGGCAAATTATAACAAAACTGAAATATTACAAACATGATCAAAAATAAATTATCAAAATTTCATTAGGACCTAAGCACAACTTCATCATACACCATTATTTTATCATAAAATATTTTTTACGAAAAGGTATGTAAATGCCGTCCAATTTTGTTTTTCATCCATCATCTTTCGCTTTGTTGACGCCTCTTTATTACGAAGTGCAGACATTTTCTACGTGCTTACGTCAATTTGTGCTGAAATTTCAGCAATAATGCGACAAATTGTATCGTTCATACTGACAATATGTCTAGCAAGCGTAGTTTTTAAACTCTTTGCATTCTTTTAGAAAAAACCGTATTAATTTTGAATCCATTTTTTATCATAATCAAACTCAATCCTTGTATTTTTATTCACTGGAAATAATTAAATTAAACGGATACCTCAGAATCAACGCCGTGAGATGCCGGCTTAGAATAGCATCAGCCCGTTTCCCGTGGGTGTCGTAAGAGGCGACTAAAGGAAACGATTGTTACGTGCGTTGCAATTTTAGGCGAAAGGCTGACAACCTGTCACAATGGTAATACACAATTTTCTGAATAACCCTCAAATTTTTGTAAGACGTGTCGTATGACCGTTTTACGGCCGTTTACACTTTGCCTACCCCACAAGGGAAATAGACGTGATATATGTATGTATGTAATAACCTCAGAATCATAAACAATAACATTGAATTCATAATCAAGTGTATAGCTTCATCACTTATTGTTTAAATAACAAATAACCCTTCTTGTGACAGGGTGAACAAAATTGACTGTAATTTTACTGCCAACAAGTTCGTACATTAGTTTTTAAATATAAAAGATAAAATTAGTAAGCTATCCTACCGTCTTTGATACTAACGGTCTTCAATGCATTTATTGAATCTTTTGCTTCCATTTTCGTTGCCTTGGGACCCTGCATTTTCCTATTTGGCTTGACCCATTTTTGCGGGTGAAATTGTTGAGTGGGCTTTAAAACGCTTTACTGGGGTTATTACAGGCACTTATCTAAATTTATAACCTTCGCATGCTTTACTGTGGGCTAATAAAAGCTATTTCAATGTTCGGATGGCAATTTGCGTAGACATAAATAGTCATCTAAATGTTCCAAAAACCTTTATGACTACTTCATTATCTACAAAATTACACATAACATAAACAAGACGCTTCAAGTACCTACTCACGAATTTTTATTGCGTCCAAATGGACCACTGATGCTGATCTGCGAGGCATCTGTCCCACGAGAGTCTAAACAACCACTCGTATGAGTTTTGTCTTCTATGATAAGGTTCTCATACCCTGGCGTGGCAATCGCTAAAGTTTACGTAGTCAGCTTTTACACTGATTTAACGGACGAGTACCGAAAATACTTGAACTCGAAGCATGAAAAAAAAATTACATGCATACACATTGACTCTGGTACAGTGTGTATGAGCACCAATTCTTTTTCATATTTCAATCATTTTTCCTCGGGGAAAGTTTTTCCTATTCACCAGCCTATCATGATTTTTCGGTATCGGTCACTAGTAAGTTTTTACCCTTCATACTCTTCAAAATGTTATGACATGTGTTGGTCTTAAATTATGTGCTATTGATCAATAGATGTATCTTTGTGCAGTTCATTTGAAATCCAATCTCAAGGCTTTCTGCACTTGAACCATATCCTGTATTTCCTGTACCGTGTTAGCGAACAGAACAATATCACCGATGAAACGGAGATTGGTCAATCGCTATATGCCGACCGACTATAACCTGAAATTCTCTAAGTATCGACAGGCTTTAAACACTTTTCTTTGTATATTTTAAACAAATACATTTAAAAAAATGTGAAACTGAAGAAAATATTGATATTGATGCAGGACATGCAAACTTGGCAGGTAAGCGAAACTTCTCTGAATTGTGTTCGTCTTTGTAAATAATTCCTGTTTCATTTTGTAGGTATAATCAAATATTCATGAATTAATTTTGCTTTAGTAATCTGAATCTTTCACCGTATTATTGTTTAAAACATATCGGCTTACGGATCATGAAATCCTTCAAAAATTCAGAATTAATGCCTCTGGTTCGAGAGCCATGAATTACAATGATGCAGCTATTGAGTGGAATTGAGTATGGAAATTGAGTGTCGCTGTTGATTGTTTCATGAAACATTTACTGAGGGAACGAGGCGAGGCGGGAGGGATGGGCATGATGATGTTTCGCAATAACAACAGGAAATGATCAAAGGATGCTTACTCAATATCGGTAGATAAGATAATAGGATTGTGTTCTATGTGCTCAATGTTAATCAATTTAAAACAATATTTTGCATGAAGAACGTACGTTGTGACGTCACCAGGTGCTGTCATCGAAATAGAAACTTTAAAATTGTTTCACAGTCACATCTTGCATATTTATAAAAACTATGAATTATTGTTAAACAAAGGAATAAAGTATCTTTTTTCCTTACAGACACTGGTTTAAAACATCCAAGTTTCGTATTTTATTAACGAACCAGTATATAGCCCGATTGTTGATTATGAAATTGTTATTTATATGTAGATCTGCATGTTAGATTAGTAAGTTGCCTATATTTACCTTACACTTTGTAGTACTTTAAAAGGGTATTCATTGAAAAACATAAGCACATACGTTTATTATAGACCGTAATACTAAAGGCTGTATTATAGCTTATAATAATTTTAGTATTTTACTAGCTAGTGCACACGAACTTCGTTTTGCTGATTGAATGTTATGGTTAGCAAACTATAGTGTTTCTTTACAATTAACCAAAGACCAACCAGGGCAAATAAGTTAGCATGTAAAATTTATATTTCCATACTATCGTCCTTAAATTTACCCTTTGCCCTGGGAGGATGAAGATGTCCGTCACGCTGATAAGCTTTTGCTGAAGCAACAGTTCTTAGAGCACGGTACACTGATCGGCAATGTATGGGATATCAATTAAATTTTTCATATTTCGACATATTTTTCCTTTTAGTAAGTTGTTTCTTATCACCAGCTCGATCTCAATTTTTGCTATCGGTCACTAGTAAAATTTACCCTACGGTTATAAATGATTTAAAGAACTTGTTTCTAATGTTATAGTGCTTTAGTTTTACAAAAATATTAAACAGAAGCAAAGCCTCGACGATGCGCGCGAGCGTTGCACTTGAGAAGCACTAATTAGCCAAGCTCTCACGACATGTTACGGGAACTTTAAGCCTTTATTAATGGTAGCGGAATTTCCCCCTGAACCAGCTGCTTCATTTACTTATGTTGCACTTACACAGTTTAATTATATTTTTAAATCTGCTTTTTATACATTTTATAGTGCATCAAGATATTAGATACCGTGCATATTTGATATGTGATGATTCTTCCTAGATTATTCCATTAATGATTTTCATAGATGATTCTTTTTTTCATGATCATGCCTGCAAAGTTTTCGGTATTCGGTATAGTATGTTCTAATCAGACCATGAAACTGAACAACTTTTTATTATAGAGCCTAGGTTGGGAAATGATTTTATTTTTCGAGTTTCTTTGATTTTGAAAGTCAGTCAGCTGATCGGGAATTTTGTATGGAAGGTCGATTAAAAATTATCGTTTACAAATATATCTTCCACAGAAAAAGTTGTTCAGTTTCATGGTCAGGTCATTGCTGCAAAGTTTTGCGTTTCACCGACCTTTACACCCCGTATACACAGCACGCCTGAGTCATTTGCGACGTAAACTGAGCGTAAGTAGCCGTATGAACAGTCGTCACGCCACGTCTTGCGAACAAATATTTGAGGATCAATTCAGAAAATATTAGGTCAGCCCATAACCTAGAAATTTAATACTCTCTAGTGTTTAGTGCAATTTTCCTATTTACTGAAGTAACATATTTTTATTTACTGACGAAATAAACTTTACATATAATATTTTCTTCAGTTTGCACAACTATTACTCATCACATTAAAACAATTTTAAACGGATTTAACGAAACTTAGGTATTGTAAAATCCAAAATAAACACAACTTAAATCCATCTAAAATTGTTTTATTCCGATGAACTTTACATATCATGCATTTTAAATAGGTCATATCAACCACAAAACATTTGCAGTAAGTGCAATGTACCGTGTAGGTTTAAGCTAAGTATATGTTAAAGAACTTAAAAGTAGACCTGTCATTAAAGCCAATTAAAACCTATTATTTTTTTTCTTTTATTCTTGGCACAGGGTGACATTTTGAATCGATGTCCTAAATTGAATTTTTGGACATCGATTCAAAATTGATTTTATTTTTAATACCGAACTGGCCAGTACGAATTTCATGATATAGATTATAATGATCACTAACAGTAAAAACCTTAAAGAGGAAATTTATATTTTTAATCCGTATTTCTAATTAGTTTGTCGAATTAATGCTCAATATTTCGTCTAAATTAAAATACATTTTTAGTTGTAGTTTCAAAAAAATTAAATATATACTTTGTTTTCTCTAAAATAAATTGAACTTTTGTTACGCATTGAAAAAACCGTGTTGATTTTTATTTCACCATCTTTAAAAGTAGTAGGCGGTTTAAAAACTCTGACACCAGGGTTCATCGGGTCGCTGGACGACTTGGTGTCCCACTCGAAAAAGAAAAAACCCACTTTCTATTCGATATGCAAAGCAGTAAAGTGTAACATCCATCGCACCCTCGAAAAGGTAATGCACCAAGCTTTATATGTAAACTTCTCTTTTTCTTCTTTGTCAAAAGTCCTTCATGTTTTTGATGACTCGTCTCCATACATCTTGCTGTTCGGTTTTCCTTAGTGCAGATGTTACAGAGACCAGTGAGTGCGTTCATCTGGTTACACCAACGGCTAGGTGATCGGCCTCGGGTTCTCCCATCTTCCACTTTGCCCACAACAATCAACTTGTCAAGGTTATATGGTTGACGACGAGCAATGTGACCAAAATACCCTAGGATTCTTTAGTAGCATATTGTTGAGAGTCTAGTCTTAATGCGAAGCTGATCCAGTATAGACCTATTTGTTCTCTTGGCGGCATCTCCACGGATTGCGAAGATCCTCCTCCAACATGGCCTTGATCGTCCAGAACTTCAATGCATATAGAAATATTGAGATAACGAGCGTCCGGAGAAAACTTGTCTTAGTGATATTGGAGACCTTCCGAGTTTGCGACATGCGAGATGGTATTTTTGGCTATCTGCATTCTTCTCTTAATTTTTCGCTCACTTTTTCCTTGATCAGATAGCAAGGCTTCGAGGTGTACAAATTCACCGACAGCTTCTATGTCCGAGAGTTCTACGGTTATTGATAGTTGACCAGTTCTGTCTACAAGCATCACTTTGGTTTTCGACTTGTTGAATTATATTTATTATTGATTAGTGAGACTGCGGGAAGGGTCAGCTAGCTCTTTGTCTGCTGACGCAATAAGAATGGTATCGTCTGCGGATCTCAGATTGCTTATCCATAAGCCACGATAGAAATGCCTTCTTCCTATTCCTTTTAGGCTTTTCGCATAATGTACTCGCCGATTATGTTGAAAAGAATGGGAGATAAAATACAACCCTGCCTCACTTCTTTTTCAGGCTTAAAAAGGTCCTGAGATGGTGTCATTTACTTTTACCATGGCCACCCTATCTGCATGCAGGTTTGCAATCAGTGCTTTTCAGTATAGTTCATAGGCAATCCCATTTAACGCAGTAAAATGCTTGAGAGTAATCGATGAAATAGGCGATTATTAATAACGTAGAGCATGATTTTGCTTGCATGAAACATGAGTACTCTACGATAATTCCCACGCTTTTTTCCGTACGTAAGGTTTTATTAAGCACAAAATAAATAAAAAAAGAAATATGTTGTTTATTGGAATTTAAAAAATTCAAACAAAGGCTATTCCGCAATAGGCATCGTCAGACATTATTCTAAAGATACAGAACAAATCAGCAACAAGCTTAGTCAAATTAAAAAAATAGTAAGTCATACGAGTATTAATCATCATTTATCACCCACATAAAACATTTTAATTGTTTCCGAGAACTTAGTACCTACTTTGTTCTCGGAAAGAAGTGAACACTTATTAATAACAATGTAATTATATTAATTCATTGTGACGGGCTTAACATGTTGCCACTGAAAACCGAAAATTGTATTAAGTTCAGCAGATGTTGCATACATCCACACATTTTGTTTAAAAATGTATTAATTTTATCATTGACAGGCTCCTATTATGACAGATTTTATTGAATTAACACTTTCATTTCACTGACTCTATGAAAAATTGATATTTGTAATGAGTTATTTGAAAATCTAGAGATTTATTTATACATTGTGAAATGTGTATTTTTAAAGTAGTTTTTTTATATTATAGCTAAAATGACATAAAATAGGAGTAATTAATAGGTATCTTTTTTTTATTTACCTTTATGCACAAAAATGTACACGGGCTGACTTAACGCCAAAGGCGTTATCTCCCAGTCTACCTTAGGGCATGTGGAAAGGGTCGAGGCAGGTGGTTCAGCCTGCAACGTCCTAACTAGACTAAAAACAAATCCACAAAGTGATAAATAAATCACAATAAAACAATTTTAAACGGATTTAAGTTGTGTTTATTTTGGATTTTACAATTCCTACGTTTCGAGCTCTTTACAGAGCCCGTGGTCACGGATGACTAAGGTGTTAGACGTCATTATTTAGAATTGAAATTATTTTTGTTGTTCTACCGCCATCTATTTCTTAATTGCCTAGCGTAACGTCCTGGTTCCACACAAAATGCTGAAACCGTATCTTGTGTAGTAGGTCTTACAGTATGTTGGATCTGGTTCTTCTGCTGTGTAATCAGCGGAGTCCAAGTTGATGAGATTCCCCATCCAGTATCTCTGTTGAAATTCGGATGTTTTTGAATTTCTATGGCTTCCCGTACTTTCCTAGGAATGAATCTCTTCTCTCTCGCTAGGATTGCAGCCTTATCAAATCTGACATAATGGGTGGGGTTATCCATGATATGTTCACACACTGCAGACTGTCTGTCACGACGGTTTTTTACATCAGCAATATGTTCTTTTAGACGTGTAGATACATTTTTCTTTGTTTCTCCTATGTATGAGAGTCCACAGTCACAGTCAAGTTTATAAACACCAGGGTCTTGGAGAGGGATGTTGCATTTGACTGATCTGATGTACTGGCTGATCTTCCTCGGCGGCTTGAAAATGGTTTTGATTGAAGCTCGCTTCAGAATTCTACCGATCTTATCAGTTACTCCCTTCAAGTATGGTAAGTACGCTGGTTGTCGTTCGACTGTGGATGGTTTGGCACGGTTTCTGTGACGTTGACGGGGTGGCTTCAGGTTATTTTCATGGAGTACTCGTCTCACATGCTTGAGCTCATCGTCTAGGTGTAGGGGGTCACAGATACCGCGTGCTCTCTGAAACAAAGAGGTACCAACGGCAGCTAATTGGCTCGGATGATGGTGGGAGTTACCATTTAGGTACCTATCTGTGTGGGTTGGCTTTCTATAAACGGAATGACTGATTGTACCATTTGTGTTTTTAATTATAAGAATATCTAAAAATGCTAATTGATTATTTTGCTCTGATTCCATTGTAAATTTAATACAATGGAATCTGAAGATACGGTTTCAGCATTTTGTGTGGAACCAGGACGTTACGCTAGGCAATTAAGAAATAGATGGCGGTAGAACAACAAAAATAATTTCAATTCTAAATAATGACGTCTAACACCTTAGTCATCCGTGACCACGGGCTCTGTAAAGAGCTCGAAACGTAGGAATTGTAAAATCCAAAATAAACACAACTTAAATCCGTTTAAAATTGTTTTATTGTGATGAGTAATAGTTGTGCAAACTCAAGAAAATATTATGATAAATAAATACTAATTTGTGAGTTGCCCCACCGAGAATCGAACTCGGACTCGAATCGAGCGCGGTCAAGCAAATTCATGGTCGTAATTGTGGAGACAGTGGTTCGAATCCCAATATCATTGTTTTAGTTTTTATTTTATCAAATGAAGTAAAATTTAGTAAATTATGAATTTGATTTAAGTTGTTGCTAAATCGTTTGCGAGATAGTGCGTGTGCTAAGTGTTTTATTTAACCTAAGCATATTTAAACTTTAGTGTTTATTTCTCGAAATGCATACTGATAGGTATCAGTTTGCAGGATAGGCAGCGTATTGTTGCGCTGCATGATATTGGATTTGATTTAGCTCAAATTGCTAATCAGACTGGTCTGGTCGTAAGTATAGTTTTATTTCATTACAATTGTATTTTAAATATTGAAAACTTTGACTCATAGTATGTTAGTAGGTGTAAATTGATTATTAGCAACTTTTTATATTAATAATGCTATTTTGTTTTAGTGGAAGACTGTTGAACGTTGGGTTACGCGTTTTGAAGAGGAAGGTAGCGTAAAAACACGACCGCGCAGTCGCCACCCATGTCTTATTTTATTAATGATTCACAGCGGAGGATGATGGTGCATCAAAATGAAGAAAACGGTTTCATACGGACGTCTCATTATGCGAACATGTTTGAAACATCGGCACTAACCGTTCGTCGAGCCCTGCATGGTGAAGGAGTACACCATGGAAAGCCAGCCAAGAAGCCTGGTCTAACAGCGGAGCATAAACGTAACCGATTATCGTTTGCCAGAAATCTATGGGGCTGGATGTCTGCCGCTGGTCCAGGCGAATTAGTAGCACAAGAAACAGGGCGTGCAACTGCCGCTAATTATGTTGATATGCTACAGGAAAGCATGCCACCGACGGTGCGAACTGTTTATCCTCCTAGTGAAGTTCCTCGTTTTGCATTTGTCTAGGATAATTGTCCAGTGCATCACCGTCCGAGACACATCCTTACGGAAGAAGATGATGAAATAACAGTAGCCACTGCTGCAGCCATTGCGAGTAGATCACACTCCACAAGCTCCTCAAGCAACCGACGCCCCCGCCGGCGGGGGCGCGGAGGTCCCTCATTTGCTCCCCACTTTGGGAACTACCGGCACGTGCCGGGTAGATTCAGTCCAATACGTTCTCCCCAGAACAACTCGTAAGCCCAATCGCGCCCCAAGGGCGCGATTGGGCTGGTTGTTTGAACAACCACAAGCTTTTCCGGGTGAGCTCCTGCTCCCCACCATACAGTCAGGTGTAGATTAAAAGCCCCGGGGCTCAAAATCGTAGGGTCCACAACTAAAAAAAAATAAAAAAAAAAAAAAAAAAAAAATGTCCAGTGCATCGACCTGCCGTGGTGAATAATTTGGTTTAGCCAACACCATACACAAAATAATCAGCAATGTATGCCGAAGCGGGCCCGATAAATCGTTGCTGTAGTCACTAAACCTCTGTTTACCTGCTTACCCGCCTACTATTGCGTTAGGTATTTGTGGAGCATTACATTAGCTATTAAATTATGCTAAAACATCGATATATATTTATAAAAGATTGATAATTATTAGTCAGTTATCTTAAGGCCTAGCTTCAATATCTTTTCATTACGAAAACGAATACTTAAGCTTAAACCTTGAGATGTAGGCAAATAACTGATTTATTCTTATTACAATTACAATTACTTCCGAGGAAAGTGCAGCATCGTTACATTACACATAGAACAATAAAATAATTACTAACGAAGTTATTACTTAAACAACTTTCATAAATGAAAATAAGAAATTGAAAAAATGTCAGCGCCCGCCGGGACTTGAACCCGGGACCGTGGAGTACCGTTCCACTGCTCTGCCAACTGAGCTACCGGCGCCCCGACGTAAGCCGACGAAATCTTCAACCTCTTGGTACTCGTCTCGAAGCGACGACAAGCGACATCTAGTATAAGTTATTTGAAACGAATACTATGGTCAGTCCACTTAAGAGTGAAATTCGAACCATGCGATGAAGCTTTGCTTAATTAAATGTACTATGGTTTTATTTTGCACTCACAGTGCTATATTACTTTCATAAATGAAAATAAGAAATTGAAAAAATGTCAGCGCCCGCCGGGACTTGAACCCGGGACCGTGGAGTACCGTTCCACTGCTCTGCCAACTGAGCTACCGGCGCCCCGACGTAAGCCGACGAAATCTTCAACCTCTTGGTACTCGTCTCGAAGCGACGACAAGCGACATCTAGTATAAGTTATTTGAAACGAATACTATGGTCAGTCCACTTAAGAGTGAAATTCGAACCATGCGATGAAGCTTTGCTTAATTAAATGTACTATGGTTTTATTTTGCACTCACAGTGCTATATTACTTTCATAAATGAAAATAAGAAATTGAAAAAATGTCAGCGCCCGCCGGGACTTGAACCCGGGACCGTGGAATACCGTTCCACTGCTCTGCCAACTGAGCTACCGGCGCCCCGACGTAAGCCGACGAATTTTTTCAATTTCTTATTTTCATTTATGAAAGTAATATAGCACTGTGAGTGCAAAATAAAACCATAGTACATTTAATTAAGCAAAGCTTCATCGCATGGTTCGAATTTCACTCTTAAGTGGACTGACCATAGTATTAGTTTCAAATAACTTATACTAGATGTCGCTTGTCGTCGCTTCGAGACGAGTACCAAGAGGTTGAAGATTTCGTCGGCTTACGTCGGGGCGCCGGTAGCTCAGTTGGCAGAGCAGTGGAACGGTACTCCACGGTCCCGGGTTCAAGTCCCGGCGGGCGCTGACATTTTTTCAATTTCTTATTTTCATTTATGAAAGTAATATAGCACTGTGAGTGCAAAATAAAACCATAGTACATTTAATTAAGCAAAGCTTCATCGCATGGTTCGAATTTCACTCTTAAGTGGACTGACCATAGTATTCGTTTCAAATAACTTATACTAGATGTCGCTTGTCGTCGCTTCGAGACGAGTACCAAGAGGTTGAAGATTTCGTCGGCTTACGTCGGGGCGCCGGTAGCTCAGTTGGCAGAGCAGTGGAACGGTACTCCACGGTCCCGGGTTCAAGTCCCGGCGGGCGCTGACATTTTTTCAATTTCTTATTTTCATTTATGAAAGTAATATAGCACTGTGAGTGCAAAATAAAACCATAGTACATTTAATTAAGCAAAGCTTCATCGCATGGTTCGAATTTCACTCTTAAGTGGACTGACCATAGTATTCGTTTCAAATAACTTATACTAGATGTCGCTTGTCGTCGCTTCGAGACGAGTACCAAGAGGTTGAAGATTTCGTCGGCTTACGTCGGGGCGCCGGTAGCTCAGTTGGCAGAGCAGTGGAACGGTACTCCACGGTCCCGGGTTCAAGTCCCGGCGGGCGCTGACATTTTTTCAATTTCTTATTTTCATTTATGAAAGTAATATAGCACTGTGAGTGCAAAATAAAACCATAGTACATTAAACAACTTTATTGAAAGATTCAATACAAGATTTGGATCATTCCTATGATCTTATAAATAATTATCGATGTTTCAGCTAATGAAGACTTATTTCATTTCTCATATTATTGTGTTTTACCATTCAAACAAAACTATTAACTACGTATTACGACAGCAATAATTTTATATAGTTTTACTTATCTTATGGGTACCAAAAGTTCTCATTCATGTCATTATGTTATTTAAATATAAAGTAATACCTACCAATAAAATAATTTCTTACCTTACTGTTTGTTTCATTACAAACTCTGACACTAGGGTTCATCGGGTCGTTGGATGACTCGGTGTCCCACACGTAAAAGAAGAAGAAGATTACAATATTATAGGTTTATGTTTTTAGATATAATGTTTTGATACATAATTTACAATAAACATTTATAGATATAATACATAGATGAATATATAGAAAAACATTATTAATAATAATTATTACTGGAGAAAATATGGTAAAAACATAAAAAAAAACATTATTCCTATACAGAGTCGGGATGGGAACCCGATTCCGTTCTGAATAGAAGGTGAGAACTATTACCGCTAAGCTACGGTCGCTTGTGATCAAATAGCCGAAATAAAGATATGTAATCTATTGCTTTACTACAAGTGAACGAATAAGGATAACTATAATATGTTTTAGACAAACCAGTGTAATGTTTACTTTGTGGTAATGTGGTGGCGAATAGGCTATCACCGAGTAATTATTTCAAAGATTACATAGATGTCGCTTATAGGTGGTAATCTGTTAAGTTTTAATGTTACGCCTTAAGGTGGACTTTTCTACTTACAGTCTATAATCTTACGTGTGTGCGTAAGTTAGTAAAGTAAGTTCAGAGGATAATAACCCGTATTGCAATCTGTCACGTGGTCTAACTATGACTCCACTTATGAATCCGACCGTACATACGTATAATAACACATTTTATCATAATTCATAAACATATCTTACTACTACAGGGCAATGATCTACTATCCCTTGTAACTCTTTTTTGGTGTAGTGTTTGGTTTTGCTTTTAATATGATTAGGGCACTAAATTCATTACTTATGTATTTTTATCTACAAACTTAGAACCATTAAGTATCGTATGTTGAAATCAATCCAATAGAAGATCTGACCTTTTGAGCCTTAAAACAAACCAATTTTCGTACGGTCACGATGATCAATTTTAAAAATATCACTCGACCGACTTCTTCACGACTGTGTTTCATGTTATATACTCTAAAGTTTATATTGTTGATTTAAAACGAGAAAAATAAATAGCTACTTACGGCATTTTAGATTAGTTTAAGCTGCAGCTCTGTAACATGAAATTGAAAAGCTAACATACAATCTGTTTCAAGACCTTTAAGAAAATAAATCGCTACCATTTATTTAAGGACTTTCTCTGTGCTTTCGTTAACAACTCAAGTTTCTTCTAATTAAATGAAATTCTGAGAACAGAAACTTGAGTAAATTAAAATTGTGATTTATAAGAAACCGAAGAAATAATTGAATTGGTAAAATTATAAATTTCTAGTATTCAGTTTTTAATTACTTGCTAGAGACAAAAAAATGCTTGACTTGGATAATAGTGTACCTACTATCATTCAGATGCACATGCATTTATATAATTAAAATATTAGAAGTAACCAGTTTTATAGACAGATCTATCAATTTTATACATTGATATGCTGCTGATAGTAAAAAAAACACGACAAACTGAAGACTTTTTCATTGACTGACGACGCGACGCAACAGCTGGCATACTCTAGGCAAGTAATCTAATAACCGGCCAAATTGCATCATAGCTCTAGCACCTATACAGGCGCTTGCAATACAAGGACCCGATATTGCGTGCCTGGAATAACCACGGTTCAGAGGCATGCGCCGTGTTGTGCCCCTCTAAACATTGAGAATGTTTGCAGGGTTAAGGATCAAAGAAAATCAGGAAGGGTTTTAACGTATACCACCAAAAATACGAGGTTTCTATATCGTTTATTACGTGCTTCATTTTGAAATCGATAAATTTTACTAACAAAATAATAATTCCGGAAGAGAAAACTTACCGCATTACGTTGGTATCCATTTACGATTCTCTATAACACGTTCAATCAGAGGTAAGTATAATATTACTTCAATCGATTCAAGTAATTTATTTGATACATGCTAAACTTAAAACAAGCCGGTTTGGGAGGTTCTTTTTTCGCGAAAGACTATATACTCTGTAGCACTTACATAATAAATGATAGATTATATGGAATATCATTTTCGACTAACATATTATGTTTTGTACCGTGATGTTTGTATCAGTTTCCAAAATCTGTCCGGTTTAGTGCCTTAGGGCTGACACGACGAAATGCAGTCGCCTATGCCGGAAGACATGGCCGGCAAAATGTTTGCGCTATCGCTGATAGAGCTTCGTGTCTGTGGTGATTTGTTAGCTGCTGCCAGCAGATTTATTTATTCACAGAGTGCTGTTCAAATCCAATTCGAAGATGTTTTCGAAATTTTAAAGCTGTGTTTACTCACGGAAAGGTGCAAATTTTAACCGTTTTTGTAACTGTTTTCATAAAGTTCTATAGAAAAGCTTAGACAACCTTCACAAAAATAAGTTTCTTTCTGTTGTCTTTAATGACGTAAAATAATTAAATTTGTTTATTAACTACATACATACATACCCGTATTACGCCGATATCCCTTGCGGGGTAGGCAGAACATAATCGGCCCATCAAAGCGAAATTTACGTCTGGCAAACAATTAAGGGGCATTCAGAAAATTGTATATCGCCATCGTGACAGGTCGTCACATCTTCGAAAATTGCAATACACTTGTCACCCTCGAGCTACAAGCCTCAAGAAATAGGGTGATGCTATTGTTAGCTGGCTTTCATCTTTCTTCTTAGTTTATAATTTACTAACACCATGAATTTTTTTGGAGCACTGTTGAAATTACTTGTGTTTTATAGCAATTGATGATCTAATCTAGATAGGTAAACTAGGTAAGTACTTACCTTTTTGCGTGACTTCTTTACGTCTACGTATTCAAGCTAACAAGTAGGTAGATGTGCAAGTGGTAAAAAGATGTTAGCAATCTATATACAAAGACATGACATTATACCGTACGACAGATGATAATAGCTTTCATTAATGCATAGTTAAAATTGATTACATTTCTTATATCTTGGTTTAAGATAACTTTGTAAAGTTAGTATTGGTATCCACGATAACTACTATACACACTTTATTTCTATATTTTTATGTGTATTTTATATAAGTCTTCTATTAACACGAGAAACATTGTTGTCTTCCGAGAAAATCTCCTTATTATACACACTCCTGTCAGTAACATTTCAAGATATTGTGGTGCGCTAACAGCGTGCTTGTGACATATTAATTACTGGTGATGAATATTTGAATGCTACAGCTAATTGAAAAGCTTCTGATTATGACTCTGATCGATTAAGCTGAACACCAACTCTTGTGAAAACTGTGTGAAACGGAGGCGAGGGAGCCAAGTTCGGTTATTAAACAGTTCGGAAGTAATTTCGACTCCGTATTTCCTCCCGACGGAGCCTTCTTTTTGTGTGTATAAGCGGGAATTAATTAGTAAGATTGAGGCACTTGTAAAAGTTACCAAATCTAATTTATGACAAGAAAATTATAATGAGACTCCGTCGAAGCTGAAATGAGACAATTGGTAATGACAGTAATTAGTTTTATAGGGCAACAAGATTGATTAATTTTGTACGGGAGATAGATGTTCTAATTACCTAAGGTATCAAAATAGTCTTTTTTTTAGTTCTGGACGTTATGATTTTAGCCCTGGGGCTATTCAAATCTACACCTGACTGTATGGTGGGGAGCAGGAGCTCACCCGGTGAATTTTTGTTGTTGTTCAAACAACCAGCTCAATCGTGCCCCATGGCACGGTCGGTTGCTTGAGGAGCTTATGGAGTGTGATCTACTCGCAATGGCTACTGTGATTTCATCATCTTCTTCCGAAAGGACGTGTCTCGGACGGTGTTTGGATGGGGGAATAGTCTTTACGTGCAACATAACGCCGGTGTAGACCTGGTGAAAATGTTTATACGGAACCTTTTCCGGGAGAGTCCAACACGCATTTGTCTAATAGGTTTTGGCAGAGACAATATGGTGCGTTTGTGAATAAAGTGGATTTGTGCAAATTATACCTCTATATTATGCAGTGTCATCAAATTTTTATTAACCAACTACGAACCCTTAACAACCGAAAAGCTAGGTGTGGGCGGGTCTTAAAGAACATCAAAAATTAAGTTCAAAATACAAAACATATTACTCATTTTAAGTATTAGAGACCGGGTCTATCGCGATAGTATTTAGGTAAATATTAGTAATTTACCTGTGTCCCGACGTTTCAATACAGTTTCATGTATTGTGGTCGCGGGTTGACAAAACATATTATTTTTATCTATCATAGTAAAATTCTTAACAGAAAAGTATAGTTTCTGTTAATATCTTTAGTTGAAATTATAATTAAAAATTTAAACATCATTTCCTAACATCAAATAATTTTATGTTAAAAATTATCTGACCCAAGCCAATAAGGTTCAAAAGAATAAATCTTTAATCAAATGAATTAACTAGAAAATTGATGACGAATTAACGTAAATCCACGAAAAAACATTAAAAAGACTTAATAATAATGCCAAGAAGTGAATAGAAGAATGAAATCACCGAATAATAAGTACATTAAAAACAATGGACCTTCAATTTACAAAGGTTAGTATGGCCCGTAAGTAGAAATCCCACACCCCTTAAGTCTTTGAAAACATTACAATAACACGACCGGAACATCCCCAAATGTGTCTAAATTTAAATTACCTTCAAAATAACTGTGTATTATAAATAATGAAGTTTTGTTTCAATGTTTTTGGGTCAAACACAAAATGTATACATGAAATATTTAAATATTGTTTTGATTTCTTTGCTTTAGTACCTAAGCAGGGCAAATCTTGAGGTTGAACTGAAGATGAACATGTCGAAGACCAAGCTGATAACAAACAGTATTGAGTACAGCGTAGAAGTGGACAAAGAGAGAATGGCATATGATAGATAGATAGATTAATCATTTATTAAAGAAACATTACAAAGTAAACAATTTAATTGGGGCCGTCAAACTTTCAAAGTTTGTCTCGGCACCATTCCGCATCAGACATTTTAAATACATATAGGTTGGTAGGTACAATAAACAAAACAGTATTACAAATACAATAAGTATTTTTATTTTGGCTGAATATAGTCTCCTTCAATCTACTTTACTACATCTTCGACATTCGTCCTATGTCGAATATCGACGTTTGGTCAGCAATCAACGAGTGAGATGCTACGCATAATACTTTTATTTAATACTTATTTTACCGAGGATAGACCAGATAAATTGAACTAACCGTGTGAAGCCGGCTTAGAATAGCATTGAGGGTGTGTATTACAGTTTTAGGCGATGGGCTGACAACCTGTCACTATGGCGATACACAATTTTTCGAATGACCCTCAACTATTTGTCAGACGTGGCGTAAATGTCTGTTTTTGCGACCGTTCACGCTCTGCCTACCCTGCAAGGCATTATAGGCGTGATATGTGTATGTATGTAACTTTTCCTAAAAAAAAACCAGTATATTAAAAAAAGGTTTCTATATGACTACAAAACGGATGAAATATTGAACTGCGAAAGGTGGGCCCAAGCCGGGGCATGATCCTTTTGTGAGAGTACTAACCAACTTATTTGTTACTTACTTACCTTATTTGGGCAAAAAGCACTGAGTGTGATTATGATTAATATCACAGATAATGTTTCATTTACATATATCAAAAGCAAAACATATAACATAAGATGTAAGATATATCACAATAAAGCTCAAAGCGTGAGCGAAGTGACAATGTAATAAATGTGGCACTTCAGCGTTGCGTACGTGCCCCGCATGAGGTGTCTGTTGACGGTCACTGACACAAGGTTCAAAGGTTAAATGAGTATGTTCCTCTATCTCTACAAAGTCTTTACCTTTGTAATTTAACTCAAAGGGGACATTTCCTGTTCATCCACTATTTTCTTTGTTGTTTGTTAAGGTAGTTCCTTGGTAACTAAACCAGGATGAATAGTTTCCTAAAATTCGCGACTTTCCCACATGGTTATTCAAAATTTGCCATAAATGATGGTCCATTTGGGTAAATTTGTAATTTAAATATTGATTTTTTGCTAAATTGGTTTTGTACTTCATTGCTGTGATTATGAATTGCAATTTAAAATAAAGAAGGACAACCAATTAACATTCCAAAATAACTTTGGAACAAAGCTCAAAAATATAGTCCAAACTGACGCCAAAAATGTACTATTGCATTTATGCATGAGTCTCGACGCGCGGTGCATGGTTGTCAGACATCTGACCACGAAATGTCCTAGGTGGGACTATACTCCAATGTTAGAGGTAAGTACGTAAAACATAACCAAAAACATACCTTCATAAGTCTATATTGGTCCTATGCTAGACATAGCCTTTTTTAAACGTGAAATCATATAAAGCTACCATGAATATGACGTCATTATCATTGTTAATAATCGATTAGCCTCATGCTTTTCTGCATTTATCCTGTAAAGAACAGCGTTCCACTTAACCTGAAAGCTGAAAAATCTATACATGTACCTTTTCTCCTATTTATACATATTTGCAAAACAAAATTTAAAAAAACTAAAAAGAAGAATAAAAAATCGTTACTTGCCATTTGGAATTATTCAATTTGTTATTTCTAAAACTTTCTCGCAAAAAGCTGTTCACGTCTTTCATCTCGTCCTTCTACTGGCTTAAGGTAGTTCGAGAGCCCAGTGGCGCCCCCAAACAGGAAAAAAACTCTGGCTGGGCACGCTAGTCATCTGGAAACCAAAGTATCAATTTGCGGCAATAGATAACTACACAGATAATTTAGAATCAATATAACCTTTTTAAAATTGTGCGATTTGGTTATGTATTCCAAAAATGCTAAAATTGCCCACTTTAAGCAAAATTGCAATACATAACGAGTGCTTTGTTCTTACAACGTCTTATAAATTCTTTTTTGCCGCGATTGATAATTTGATGTCTCCATGACTAGCAGCGTGTCCAGCCAGAGATTTTTTCCTGTTTGGGGCCGCCACTGGGCTCTCAAACCACCTTTATCTTGCCCTACTCGAGTATCGGCCCCTTTGGGGTTAATATTTTTGTATTCAACTCATTTACATGTGCCGTGGTCGCATCAAGAGACACTCAACGGAACAAAGTTAGTGATCACTGGTGTGACAATACTGCCTGAATTTTTAGGATAATTGACAAAAGGTTCTTTCTCTAGTTTGACTATTTTCATAAAAAATAATGTTTGTTTTTTTACACGACTGGCCAACCTAAAAAGGAGTGTAATGTTTTTTATACATCGTCTGATTTCATTGTTATGTCAAAGATGTATTCTTAAAACCTCTCGGTTCTTAACGTTTTTAGGTTTTCGTACCTCAAAAGGTAAATAAAGGGATCCCTTATAGGATCACTTTGTAGTCCGTTTGACCCTCTGTCTGTCTGTCAAGACCCTTCATCTCGGAAACGCAAAACGAAATTTAAACTACATACTCAAATCTACGGCTGCTTATAGTTATAAAAAATCTTGGGCCAAACATAACAATAAAAAAGATTTTACTTTAAAAAACCGTATGTTATTGACTCTTTTAAGGGCATCCAAATTCAGAGGGTACTTTCTGTGGAACTATAATTATATAACTTTTAAATAGTGGCTAGTAGTAGTTCATGTTGGATAGACAGGGGTGTTGCCGCCAGGTATAAAGGAAAATATTGGGATTAAGTGTGTGTGTGTGTGGTGTGTAAGTAAGGAGCACTGGGGCAAAACTAGAAAAATTACATCTATGAATCAGAAAAAATACATGGATGTGTGTGTATGTACTTTTGTATGGATGGTCTCAGACATTATTTAACTTCAAGGCGTAGGTACTTAACTCTAAACATGAACGCGCTCATAGAAAATGTTAAAAAGTGCTGAATTTGTGCTATTATTTTATTTGTTTTTTTTAAACCTCATGGTTAAACGAATACTAACACAACTTTGCATAACATTAACGCGTGGCCATAATTGAAACCGCGGTTAAGGACGCTCCGGAGACTTGACGTATTTTTAACAAACGCGTGAAAAACACGCACTTGGGAAATTTAGTAATTTATTCAATGGATTTTTCTCAAGATGACTCTTGGTTTCAAGGAAGGAGAAGGTTGTGGTGGATAGGATGGATAGGAAGCAAAATCTTGCTTCGTCATGCTTTTTCTAAACTACCTACATAGCTGTCGCTCGTATGGTTCATTGTTTTCATCTTCCTAAACTTTTTTGCATGTAACACAAAAGTTCCTAGCTAATGGTGGAATTTCTGTTATGTTTTGAGTCAGTACTTATGTTTCAAACCAGATTAATACAAACAGCAAATATAATAAAAGCTTGCAGCGGCTAAACAAGGTATAGGGAAAAGAACTGCGTCCCTTTCAAGGAATGAACCTGCCTATAAAACTGAACACTTTCCCCTCAAAACCTAAGTCGATTTATGAAAAAAAAAACCGCACATACAAATACAGTTTTTTCTTTACACTCTGTATTTTTGCCCACTTATGATAAAATTAAATTCCACCTACGTGTTTTTAACGCTTTGTTTGTAACGAATTAATTAGTGTAATTTTGCAATCAAATTTTCACTTTGCTGTCATATAAGTGTACGGCACTACTAATAATTATTATAAATTTATCATAATTTACGAAATTATTTTTGACAAGTTAAAGTGTGTAGAGAGATGTTATTGTCAACAAGATTTCCGTCCAGCGGTTTCACCCGCTGCCTTTCATTTTCCTGTAGTAATAGTTTTTTTGCTGCAGTTAAAATTAGCCTATGTGTTATTCCAGGTAATATTCTACCTGTGTTCGAAATTTCATCTAAATCGGTCCAGGTGTTTGAGCGTGAAGTGGTAACAAACATACACATACATAAACTCTATTAGTACGGATAATCCCTCTTCACTTGGAAATTGAAATTGAAATTGGATACTTCATGGTCGTTATACAACCATATCAGAGGCCTTCTTCTAGTAGGTGATTGAAAAACTCATCGGGTTGGACGACTTGGTGTCCCACACGAAAAGAAGAAGAAGACTTGGATACTTCTGAAGAGTCAAAAGGTTTGCATTATTAATTCAGTGTCCCGTGCATTGTTCATTCAGAAGAATATTAGTATGTCTTACCTACATCTAATTACAAAACTTACGAGGCCATTATCACGCCTGGAAAAAAACGCAGTATTAGGATAGCCCATAAATTTATTCCAGGGTCCGGCCTCCAGGGATCCAAGTTTCTCCAACTTAAGTCTCGCGGTTTTGTCCTTAGAGGGCTAATACGGTTAGTGTCTTTATAGTTTTAAAACTGTTAGTATCAGAATTTACTAATTAAGTTAAATTAACTTTTTTCAATGAAGGCTAGTATTATCATTTACTGGCAAGGCATCCGTCAATGTAAAAAAATAAATTCGTTTTACATAATTGTCTTCTTTACATAACAATTTTGTATTGTCCTACGAGTAATAGAAAACCGACACGGGCAGAATTAAAAAGAAAGGTAGTAAAGTACCAAATTTTAAAACATTTGACGTAAATCACACGCCATGTTACTTAACGCCATCACCTGATTGATAAATATTGATAAACGATTCAAAGAACTATGTTTTTTATGTAGTTGATTAAAATTCAAACTTGGTATAAGTAAGTTTGGGTAGCATGCGCTGTAAATTAAAGATAACTCACCAAAGTACCGCTGTTTCAATAAGTCGTATTTGACAGCTGTCATCGCCATACTAAAAGAGACGTCAAAAAAGAAAAATGGACCTACTGCCTTAGTATTGTCTCGAATCTGACAGCTGTCAAATACAAATTATTTGCTATATTCACCACGTTTAAGGCGGATTAGTGAATGTATTGTATTCACAGTGAACGCTGCCGCCAACCCCTTTGATATATCCTTAAGTCAATTGATATGTAGAGTAAATATTTCTAAACCGGCACCACATGGCATATTCGTAGCATAGTCAAAGTATCCTAATTCTTTTATGGAGCCACTTTACGAGTACCAAAAAGTCCGTGTTTGTCCCTGCTCCTGACAAGATTGACGTGGGTTAGGCGTGTGGAGGACATTCTTATAAAGGCGCAAATATTCAGGTTCCGCCTTATATCTGAATGGCAAAAAGTACCGCGGATCACAAATAATTAAATCCAGAGTATCAAAATGTGTTTTTTTAGTCAGCATTCCTTTTTATCAAAACATTTTTCTTAACTACCAACAACATTTTAACGAAGACGGCAAATACTGGTATCCCACAACAGATAACTGAATAATCTGCAATGTTGGAGTATTTAATATTGTCAAGTAAATAAAATGTTTACTGAAGTGAATGCAAAAGACGGTCTTAATTTTTGGATGCAGCAGGAACCACTAGAGCCATTCCTGTAAACGATGCTGCTAAGTTCATAAGGATAGGTTACTCATCTCTTTGTTAACAAAGCAAGGCAGATGATTTTTAAATCCAAGTTGCTACACACTACAGAGGTTTATATATTATTTGCAATAAAATGGGCTCATTTCATCTCGAAGTGGTTCAAGAGCCCAATGGCGGCAATGGCGGCCCCAAACAGGAAAATCCCTAGCTGGACAGTGGACACCCTAGTCATCTGGAAACCAAATGAACAATTCGCGGGAATAATTACCTACTTGGGCTATTAAGAATCAATAAGACCTTGTTAAAACTAAGCCCTTAAAATATGTATCGTAATTTTGCTGAAAGTAGCCATTTTTAGCACTCTTGGAATACATAACCAAATCGCACAGTTTTTACAAGGTCATATTGTTTCCAAATAATCTTTGTAGTTATTTATTGCCGCAAATTGTCACTTTGGTTTCCAGATGACAAGCGTGTCCAGTCAGGATTTTTCTCCTTTTTGGGGGCGCAACTGGGCTCTCGAACCACCTTAACAAAATATTCAAATACATAAGTTGTTTTTATTTAATGCTCTCCTATATGATTAAAAGAACAGAAATGACAAATTCTATTAAGCAAAATTTAATACTTTTTACACTAAATACGTTATAGGTGTACTGTAAAACATTAGCTTGAGCCAATATAATGCAGCTTAACTAAAAAGGTCAGTACCTTCGTAATGTTACCTGCCTTTTTATTAACATTTATATTTTGTCGTATACCGGTATTAAATTTGACAAGATAAGTTCCTATCCTTATGAACAAAAGCACAGCTGCAGAATTACAAGAATGTTTCGGAAGACGCAGTAGCTTAAGGTGGTATGTCCCACCGAAATCTGGCGCCAAGTAGCTTGCTGCGTCAGTGTGTGGGAGTGCCAGTGCCTTAACAGGCTTATTCTGGGTGAGCTCGCTCCATCTTAGACTCTGTCTCTGTCATATGACCTAGACTAAAGTCAAGAGCAAACCAATCGTAAATAAATTAAACATTTTTCATTCAAACGAAAAACTGTAATTCAATGGACTTAAACATGAGAAACAGCGCAGAGAAAAAGTGAAATGGGCATATAAAACAGTCAAAAGTCCTGATAAAAACTCGAAGGCAAGTCCAGAGTTTATATAAAATTTTCTCAAAATAATTTTTAACTATAAAGATTTGCCAGTTTACGCTAATAGATGAATGCTGCACAAATTGATTCAGAATTTAACTATGGATGAAAAACTCTTTATCGTTTAATCATTAGTAGTTTGGCGCAAAAGAAATTGCACAAAGAGAAATTGAACACAACAGGTACTGCTTATTTCTATGTAAAAACTATTTCAGCTGATCTCCGGAAGTTAATGATTGCAAAGAAAGGCAAAATAGTTGGGCTGTAAGCGATCTTCACTTTGCTCAGAAATCTGGAAATCTAAAAATAGGCATGAAGGTACTTTTTGACCTACTGATTATAGCTGGGGGTGATACCAAGAGGTGAAATATTCAAGATTCAAGCGTTTGTTAGTAAAAATAAATTTTACAAGTCAAATGTCGTTATTTTATACTTATTATTATTATTGTTTAAATATTTCAATCTGATACATTATTAATTTAAGTACTTATATTTGTTTATTTTTAATCTAAGGTACGGTTGATGACTCAATCTTATGAAAGAATTTATTGAGCTCATAAGACGCCATATTTTGTGGTTTTATTATAAGTTGTAAAATGAATACCTTGTCATTTTCCACGTTTCTGTGAACGTGACAGCTGTAGATCTGATCTTAGGTCAAGAAGTACCTGTATGCCGATGTTTAGATTTCAAGCTCGCTGAGGAAAGTTGGGAACGATAACATGTATTTTACGTATAATTATAAGGCTTGACATGATTTGGATACCTCTTATCCTGTTTCAAACCTATTTGATGGAAAGTGACAACGCTAATATATTATGGTAAGTTAAGAGAATTTTTTTCTCATATTGAGGTCAGTGCCTATTTAAAAGGTACCTACAGCTACATTTTAATTAAGGGTGCGAGTAAATTTAAAATGAGCGCGTTTCATTGCGAACGAGCTTTGTTTGAAAAACTTGATTTTATGGTAGTTAATTATGTTAGAAAATATATTATGGTATACTTACTATTTCATTTCAGTCTTTTTTGATTAAATGATCTTGTTTTCCATTTCCATGCGCACTAACTTGAAACTGAGTTCATTGAATGTTTCGTTTGTGTTTTCTGTGCTTTTGCAATTTTTGTAGCAATCTGTGTGTAAACCAATATATTTTTTGTGGATTCCCAAAGCATGAGAAATAAAATGGTTTAGTTTAATGGACTATGTAATATGCAAGTTTCTAATTAAGGTTAACGATTCGTATTTTTTAGTTTATACCTAAACCATCAGTTTCCACTATAAATTTCCAGTTATAACGTTGATTTTGGACACCACCTCGTATCTACCAGCGGCACGATCTATTACGAGTGCAGATAACTGGACGCCAATTCAGAAATTCAGAAATTATATTGCGTTTGCAACGTTGCCAGCATGATAATGATTTACTGAAATTTACGATGGACAATTGTAGATAGCTCCCAAAATATATATTAGCAATTTGGTATGTTTTGTTATGCTGCATGATTTTTTATCAATCATGTCATTACATTAATTGAAGTAAGTAATACAATCAGCAAGCGATCTATCTTATAAAAATAAAAATAGGTATCGTCTTTAAATTACGTACCGTAAAATTTTCTATATTTTGACATAAAGAGTACGGATGTAACGTACTTTGTGTATAAAAGACAACGCCTAGTCAACCCCTTCTCCCACTTGTGAATTGCGTTACGTAAATTGTGGACGATCCCTTATAAATTACAGCTTGTATGTTTTTGTAAATTACCATTGATGATTCACATGGTACTTATTTGGGAGCACAAAATGTTGTGAAAAATAGCACAGTTTAATTTTGTTAGTAGTCAATTGTCACTGATTTATGCTATGCTAGTAAATAGCTAGACCTATCTACCTGCATTGATAATTTTACATCTGCCCGTTGATTGCAAATTGTAAGAATGTTCGTTCAATCCCATCTTCACACAAACGAAATAACCAACCACTGGAGAGCATTCTATTTCCATTTGATCTGAAGCATACTACCCTGTTAAATGGTATTACTGATTTGAATAGTATCCTCTTACTGTTGTGTACAGTCGGTAGTAGCACATAACCTTATGTGCTACTACCTAATACATAAGGTGATACTACAAAATAATTGAATTATTTACATCCCCAGTTGAAACATAACAAAAATTTTAACTTATTCTCATGAAATAAGTCATTTTTTACTAAATCATATTATGTCAAGAAAAAATATTGCTGGGTACAAAATTAATTCACTTCCTTTGGAGTACCCCTGGTACCTTATGTGCTACAACCGACTGTACAAGGAGGTAACAGTGCATACAGTCAGTTATACTTGTATGTCTGTTACGAAGAGCGCCACAGCAGGCGGCGTAGCAAGAGGTTCCAGTTAACAAAGGCCTTCTACGACCGGCATTCCATTAGCTACGAGAGGTTTTGTCATTTTGGTTTGTTATGCTGTGAAATGGACGGCGATTTAATACAATTTCGATCAAGTTACTACAACGATACGAGGATTAAATCAAATTTGACTATTGCTTGGTACCATAAATCCAGGAACCTACATTTGGTATTAATTATAGCAATTGAGTACCAAATTTTAAAACACTTCCCGTGTTAGGTACACAATTATTGAAAACTTGCGAAATGTTCAAGCGCGGGCAGGTTCCTGCTGTTTTAAAATTTGGTTCTCAATTGCTAGAATTAAAACCAAATGTACTTTCCTGGATTTATGGTACCGCTATCTATAAAGAATGAATTAGTCGCTGGGTATTAGTTGCAAAACTAACCCGGTAGATGGAGTCATGCCATGCGTTATTGGCATCAATAAACACTTGCAAAAATTCGCGAGTAAAGGTCAAGTTTGAATTTGTTATTTTAGAAATGTTGTTTGTTGTTTTAGAAATGCTCTTATTTACTTCTCTGTTGAAGTCAGATGTCACAAATTTGGCATAAGTCACAGAGAACCAAAACATCATGCGCTGTCACCCCTAGCGGCGCGCGCTAGTACTTTGGTCTGCATAATTTCTCGCTGATCTTTGTTTTCTTATTTTTTTCAGGTCTCGAGTCTCAAAATGTACACCTGACTATTTGGTGAGGAGCGGGGGCTCACCCGGATAAGTTTGTGTAGTTGTTCAAACAACCAGCCCAATCGCGTCTTGGGGCGAAAAAAAGTTTCGTTGATCTGTAGCAATAATTATACATAATCTTGTTACCTATGGGAAAATATATGTTTGTTATCATTATAAGATCGTCCACGGCAAATATGGACAAAACAATGTACTAAGTTTCTCATAAAGATAAATGCTAAAAATACGTGAGTGTCGAAAATCACATAAATATCAGTAATATCCACGGAGCAGAAAGAAAGGTAATATCAGTGTTTGGGACTTTGTCAAAAAGAACGACATTTAGCAAGGTCTTAAAAATATTAAATTTTAGCATACTTCACAAATAGGAAACAAAATAATCCTATCTAATGCGAACCATTGTTTCTTACGACACGACCGCATAAAAAACCAAAAATAGTATGTTAGCTTTTACCCAAAGATATGCAAATGCTTTAACCTAACGGAACCCTGAATATATATCGTCGCATTAAAGGCAAAACCAACTAACTAGGCCAAAAATCACAAAGTAAAATCATGAGTAAATTTGATCCGAATGTTTATTTACTAAGTTGTGTCATTAATGATTGGTTTAGTATTTCCATATTTAGTCAAGTTGTTCTATGATTCAATGTTAAAGACGTCGTAAAATACTTATTAAAATAATATTCTTAATTAATCCGCAATTACCCTCGTATTAAAAATTAACCCCTAAATAGTTTGTTTTGCCTCTAGATCATAAAATCTGGTTTAACTTCGTAAATAACCAGCATAGACGTACCGTATGTAGTCTTCTTATCATTATACAGGTATGCATCATATTTATGTTATAACACTCAAAATAAAGTAAAAAAATAAGGTGTTATTTAAAAAATAAACAAAAGTAAGTTGGATTTGCTTCTAGATTTGCTGTGTAAAGCACATAGACACTTAAGAAGCAAAGTGGACTATTGTATATTTTAGGCATTTTTAAGGTTGTTCTAGTTTAAAAACAAACAAACAAACCGACATATCCTAGAAGACTTATTATTCATGCACTACGGTATTCCTGAAACAGTCATTTTAAACAACGGTCCCCAAATGACAAGCTCAGAACTAACAGACATGTTTCAGTCATACAAAATACCACACATACATTTCCAACCTCTTCACTGTCCTCAGGTAAATACTGTCGAAAGATACAACAGAACCATAATCACGGCAGTCGCATCATTTGTCGATGATGACCACAGAACCTGGGACAAATACCTCCATAAAATACAATTTGCTATCAACTCATATGTAACGAATCCACCAAATTTACCCCAGCCTTTCTAGTATTCGGTCGCGAACTAGTACCGAGTGGTTCTACTTACTCCCAAAAGGACACCACGGACGACCTCATCTTCGCGCCTAAAGATGTTTATGCGGAAAATCTCGGCCAACTTATTCCTATTTTCGACAAAGTACAATCACGACTACACTCCATACACCAAAATAACGCATCCAACTACAATAAACATCGTCAAAACCTAGATTTTAAACCTGGCAATATAGTTTGGAAACGTAATTATCCCACAAGCTCTTCTTGTGTATGTCACGCACTGCTGGGGCGAAGCCATCGAGAAACACGGCGAAGCACTTGCCGTTTCACGAAGGCCTTTGACAGGGTCTGGCATGCAAGTCTGCTGAGTAAGCTTCCTGCTTATGGCATCCCAGCAGATTTTTATACTTGGATTTCAGACTTCCTTAGTGAACGGTCCATCAGAGTAGTCGTTGACGGCTGCTCTTCTGACCTTATGGCTATTGATGCCGGAGTTCCTCAGGGGTCTGTTCTCTCTGCAACTCTTTTCCTGCTGCACATCAATGACCTCCTTCAGCATGGTATTGTTGGATACGCAGATGATAATACCGTTTCAGAGAGATACTTGACAGGTGCAGAAACCAGTGGGGATGAAATACGTTAGTTAAGAAAGACCATGGTAGAGCGAACAGATCTGACCTTAAGCCTTGTCTTCCAATGGGACGACGACAATCTGGTCTCATTCAACGCCACCAAAACACAAGCGTGTCTTTTCACTGCAAAAAGGAGTCCTTTCGACTGGACACCTACTTTTCGGGGTACATCTGTCCCTGTCACTGACAGGCTTGAGCTTCTAGGCATGGAGTTGACATCAAATCTAAACTTCGGCGCGACCATCGAGTACAAGGCTCAAACGGCGGCTAAGAAGCTGGGCATCGTGAATAGAGTGAAGCGATACTTTACGCCTGGACAGCTTTTAACTCTTTACAAAGCATAAGTCCGATCCTGCATGGAGTATTGCAGTCACCTTTGGGATGGCTCAGTCAAATACCAACTTGCCGCTCTTGACTCGGTGGAACGTAGGGCCAAGAGGCTCATATGCGACATAAAACTGGTGGACATAGCCTGGCACATCGCCGCAAGGTTGCCTGCTTGTCGGTTTTTTACAGATTGTACTTCGGAGAGTGTCCTCAAGAGCTTCACGACCTTGTTACACCGGCTCCCTTCTACCATCGGACATCCAGACACTTCGCCGGATACCATCCATACCTGGTTGCCATTCCACCAATTCGGACTAAGCGTTTTTTTTTGGTGACGAATTCCTACTCTGTACATACTCACTGTAGATATCACACACAGTCAAAATTTTTAATCACTCACCACTTACATTTAATATTAATTTATTTTGATTAACTTAAAGTAACTTCTATTTATTTTATTAACGTTTACACCACACTTATTTACCACACAGCATTTCAGAACATACGCCAAAAATCAGCATTTCATACCAATTAACATCATTTCATCTCAACCACTTCACGCAAAAATAAAAATTACCCAAGGGTAATTTTTTTTTTCTCTTGCCCCCCCCGGGTACTGTAGCAGAGTGAAAACTCTTCGTCGATATCCTTTCCAAGTAACCTCTTCTATCTCGAATTATTTTAAATTTGAAATCAAATCAAATTGGATTTGTGACGACTTTAGTTGTGGCATTCCCAGTATTGTGTCATTTTTTTAGGCCATAAGGCCAATCTTACCTGCCGCTGGCAGATACCGCACAACACATTTGCGGTTAGTGGCGTTATTGTAAAACAAGGAACTCAAAGAGGTACATATATCTATATACCTACATATATTTACCTACATCTATTTACCTACATCCATTTACCTGCATCTATTTACCTACACCTAGCTCATCTACTTTCACCCATCGCCACATTAATTAAACTTGTTATTTTAGAGTTTGTCTTTTACGCTCATCCTTGTATATAAATAAATAAAGAAGTCTCTACAACATGTTCTCTCCAGCTATTATTTACCTGTAGCCTACGGGCTACACACTGGTGACCAAATATACGGTAAATAGCAGTAGTTGGTTTTCCTCTCAAATTGCCTGAATGGTGCACACAAGTCTAGAGTAAAAAGCGATTATATCCCGATAGTATTTATAACAACTCGAGATTAAGATATAATTGACAGCCAAAATCAACTATCACCAGTTTGTTGATTTTGCCTGGTATGTTTGAGGAATGTTTATGATTATCTCTGGTAATTTGGTTTTTATCTTCTCGAATCAAATCAAATCAACCAAATAGCTGTTTTTAGAACTCGATAACTTCGTACATAATGGTCACAGACAGAAATCGGTTTTACCACTAGATAGAGAATTCCAAACTAAGCAGCATGGTGTAAAAAAGTAAAAACATCAAAAATTTCGAGATAGTCGGTTTTGCCTTTAATGCGACGATATCACGGGAACTATCGTATCCTTCGGTTGAATAAAATTCTATGAGGAAAGTGTCGTAAGCCTTTTTTGTTTACTTGATAAAGTGTTCTGAAAGGTATTTCTGTTGAACCTACTCTTGAAATGGTTGCCGATAGATTTTTGTTCAATATAAGAATACCTTTTGTTCAGCTTTTTTTAATAAAAAGAAAAGGAATTGTTGTTAGTTTTAGTTTATGGATCGCAGCTAGTAAGGCGGCATAAATCCCAAATTGTAGGTCTCTTTCCTTTTTGCAGCGTATGAGAGAAACAGACGATGACGGCTCAGATCCGGAAAACCGAACATTTCTTAAATTTTTTAACAATATAAACAAACTAGCGGCCCGTCCAGCGGTTTCACCCGCTGCTAACTGATTTTCCACGGGAAACAGACCTTCTCCCGACGTAAATCATACATAAAAACCTTCCTCTTGAATCACTCTATCTTTTAAAAAACTTCATCCAGATCCGTTAAATGGTTTTGAAGATTTAAGCATACAAACAAACAAACAGACAGGGACAGACGTAGGAAGCGACTTTACTTTAAATTCCGTATTTTTTAATCAAATTATTTTTTTTAATCCCCCAAGGTATGAAAAGGGGGTTAAAAGTTTGTACGAAAGTTCGTTGTCTTAAGTGTGATCCGTTTCAAAATTAGTGATTAGACTTATGACTTAAAATAACTAAACACGTGTTTCAGCATATTTGAAATTTCAACCCTTAATAGGGTCAAACGGGGGTTTAAAGTTTGTATGAAAGTTCGTTTTTTAAAATGATTTCGATCAGTTTCAAAATTTCTGATTAGATTCATAACTTAAAATAATGAAATACGTGTTTCAGCATTTTTTTAATTTTAATCCTTAAAGGTGTCAAAAGGGTGTCAAAAGTTTACTACTAGTTGGGCTACCCGTTTTCCCATGGGAATGTGACAATTTCCCGGAATAAATTATGCTTATAAACCTTCCTCTCAAGTTACTCTATCTAATAAACAGAACCGCATCAAAATCCGTTGGGCAATTCTAAAGATATAAGGAGACACCAAACGGGAAGCAACTTTATTTTATACTATGTAGTGATATTTCAAAAGTAAGCCCATAAATTCTTAACTTATTTATTGAGGAAGAAGTGGGCACAAAATAAAACATGAAATGATGGACAACAATGAAATCGTTCAGGTTGATGGTCTTAAATCGGTCCAAGAAACCAAAAAAGAATCTGCGATTTTTTTCTATCGAGGTAATTTCAAGAAATCGTTTTAAAGAATATTATTATATCATGAAGTATTTATAAGCTATGAATATAAGCTTGTCGGTTTTTTATAGATTGTACTTCCGAGAGTGTGCTCAAGAGCTTCATGACCTTGTTCCACCAGCTCCCTTCTACCATTGGACATCCAGTCGCACCGCCGGATACCATCCGTACCTGGTTGCCTTTCCACCAATTCGGACTAAGCGCTTCCAGTCATCATTTATAATGCGCACTGCTAAAGAGTGGAACTCACTACCCGCGTCTGTGTTTCCAAACGCATACAATACAACCCTAATCTCTTGAAAGTAAGAGTGAACAGGCTTCTTCTGGGTGAGCTCGCTCCATCTTGGACTCTGTCTCTGTCCTATGACCTAGACTAGAGTCAAGAGCAAACCCATCATTAATAAAAAAAAAAACTATTCAACCTTGCGCGGTTCATTGATTCTAAGCCAGTTTCTCCTTAAGACCTGTACAAAACTACTTGAGACTTTATTATTTGGCCCATGAAAGAATCCCTTATTAATGAATGATTCTAATATAACCAAAGTCTGACCTTAGTTAATCCAAACCTGTGGAGCTCCCTAAAAACAATAAAATTAATGACACCAGTAATGTTACTACAATTAAAGGAAACATTATTAGGTATTTAAATAAAAATAACACATACACATATCATGCTTATAATCCCTTGCGGGGTTGACAGAGCACAAACAGCCGCAAACAACGGACATTCACGCCACGTCTGACAAATATTTGAGGGTCATTCGGAAAATTGTGTATCGCCATAGTGACATGCTGTCAGCCCATTGCCAAAAATTGCAATGCACACCCTCGAGTCCCTTAGTCGCCTCTTACGACTCCCAAGTGAATGAGATGGGGTGATGCTATACTTAGCTGGCATCACACGGCTAAATGAAAAGTAAATTTATGGATTTAAGATGAGTGAGGTATTCATTATCTACGTTGTTAGCTGTGAAAATAAGGGCCTGTGCGTATAATAAAGACTTAAACAGTCAACCCGCTATCGTTTCCTTCCTAAAGCTTTCTAGACCCAAATCACATTGAGCCGAAATTAATAGTACGTAGTCGTAAATTGCTAAACGGCTTAAGCAATTCGTATAATTGACATGAATAATTTATCTATCCTCTCATCCTATCCAGATAAATTGATTTCAATTGTTTCGAATTTGAGAGCTCTAGCAAAAGCTTTGTTGTTAAATAAATAATCATCGAATTACATAACAGTAACTTTTTGTGAATAGAGTTCGCTAAAATGAAATTTTAAATATTGAGAGATTTACTATATTTATCAATTCAGCTAATTTTATTTTAAAAAAGTTTGTAGAGGGCTTAAATCGAAAAATAAAATAAGTTAAATCATTAGTTTGAAATTCCAAAAGGTAATATATATGAATATACTATAAATTTGAATTCAACACAATAATAAATCCATTTTTGATGTGCAAAATGTTAAATTAACATCTACGTACAAAGAGTCAAAGTGTCGTACACCTCAAAATTGCTGTAATTTATTAAATTAGGGTAACATTTTCTAGTGTTCATTATGAAATAAATGGTCACCAATTCGGCCGAGGCTTTCATCCCGAGCAGACGTAATAAAACTGTTCCATTATACGCCAACAAGCGCATTCGTGGCAATTTTCCGCAAATTAGAACGAAACAGGCGTATTATACCCCTTAATTTGACTAATGGCCTGCGGTGTATGATACTAGACATTTTACCACCGGAAGTCGAAAGGAATCGGTGCTTTGTAACTTGATTCTAGTTCATTAGTATTTATTTCCTAAAATGAAAATTAAATATACGGAAAATTTTACTGTGTCGTGGACTACACATTAGCTTGAGATCGTACAGCGAAGCAACAAAAATCCATGGTTTCAAATTCAAGGTTCAGCTGCTTTTTGGTACTGAATAAATAAAAGTACAAATATTTCTAAGTTGAGTTCTATTAGGGAAACCGAACAATTTTTTCCAGTAAAATTTTTCGGATTGCCTCCCATTCAAAGCGAAATATTTTGGGCACTTATTTGTCCGAGAGGTCCATTATTTTCATATTTCGACCTTTGTATACTGGGGAAAGAAACTTGTTCCGTTTGACAAAAAGTTAATCTTAAAATATGTATATTTGAATATAACCCCTTGTAATTTGGAAATTTCAAATGTATGAATTCACAAAGAAAAATTACTTAGTGAATTCATACATTTGAAATTTCCAAATTACACAAAGGAACAAACCATAAAAATAGTACTATGATGTGATCGCTTGTAACTATCGTTAGTATTCTTTGTTGCTAGTTAACAGTGTATGATCCCGAAAATAATTAATAGTATTCCTGAAAAATTGAAAGACGAATCAGTTAGTAAGAGAACATATAAAAAAAACATTCAAAAACTTAAACAAAATGTAGATAAGCTCAAGTAATAGTAAGGCTGGTGGGGCTAACTTTCTATTATTTTTCAATAAGCAGATGTACTTAACTGCCCACTAATTAATCACCATTAAACTATGTGCACTGTATTTTAGGCATATGATAAAATAAGATAGGATTATACTTTATTACATACTCCTAGTATTAGCCGGTAACCACCTATTCATAGAAATAACTAGGTATAACAGAGAGCATTGAGTCTCCCAACAAACTGCTATGCAGTTTGGCGGATTATTGTTAATTTTTCATTTAAATTATGAAATAAAGGCATTAAATTTTGAATTTTTAAGATTAAGAGTAACCTGACCTTAACCATGTACAGTGAAGCTCAGGCTGGGTTAGACAGTTTGGATTTTGGACCGTTCTTATGCCGCGCGCATAAGACTTACAATGGCAGTTTTAGGGTCTAACTCTAGCTTCATTTTATCTGAACTCTCAGATTATATTTTTTATTTCTTTTAAAATTGAATGAACTTTTAGGTAATTTTTTTTGTCTGTTTTTAAGGACGTAATTGTGTACGCTTAATCCGCCTGACTTTTAAAAGTCTCACTTTCTGTAGATTTTGTGTCGTTATTCTTTGTATTTTATGACTCTTGTATTGTTCTTAGTGTGCAATAAATAGTAAATAAAATTTTTATTTTAACTAATGGTAGAGGCTTAATTTGCATTTGAACCTAATAGTAATATTCAGCATGGATGTGAATTCCATTAGCTATTTTACTGCATCAAATCAATAGAATTGAAGCCGTAATTTCATACCTTAATTAAACTGCTTGAGTTTAGAATATCGACAAACGTATCATAAGGTTATTTATTATAAATATTTATAGAAACATTTACAAATACATACATACATATATGTATCACGCCTTGCGGGGTAGGCAGAGCATAAATGGCCGTAAAAACGGACATTTACGCCACTTCTGTCAAATGTTTAAGGGGCATTCAGATAATTGTGGATCACAATAGTGACAAGTTATCAGCCTGAATTGCAATACATATGTTACCCTCGAGTCCCTAAATCGCCTCTTACGATACCCACGGGAAAGAAATGGGGTGATGCTATTCTAAGCCGGCGTCACATGGCAATTACGGCAAAACATTTACACTCACAGAAACACTCAGACAAATATCTGAAAATGACTTCACAAATATTTCTGTCTTGTGGGCATCGAACCCACGACACTCGGCGTAGCAGCCATCTGCTACGCCATAGGCCCAGTCGTTTAGATAACTTCAACGTAATGGGTATATTTAATTTTAAATACTTGCAAAATATTTAAAAAAACCTCTCTGAGGCGCTAGTTCTCGAAAAAAGATTAAGATAATTATGTATATTTTCTTGAGTTTGCACAACTATTACCTACTCATCATAATTTAAACAATTTTAAACGGATTGAAGTTGTGTTTATTTTGGAAAAAGGGACTAAAGGGTGTGTTTTGCAATTGTAGGCGATGGACAACCTGTCACTATGGCGATACTCAATTTTCCGAATGACCCTCAAATATATGTCAGACGTGGCGTAAATATACGTTTTTGCGGTCGTTTATGCTCTTACTATTGCATGCAATACAATTCCTACGTTTCGAGCTCTTTACGGTTCTCGTGGTCAAGGATGACCAAGGTGTTAAGACTTCATTATTAAAATATATTTTTTAACCCAAAATAAACTTAAATCCGTTTAAAATGTATTTATTGTGTTGATAATTATGTAAGTCATCATCATTGGCCTCACACGTCTGTGGCAGATGATTTAATCAGTGTCTGAGGCAAGACTTTTCATAGCTGTATAAGCCGATACGGGAGTGGCATAGTTTTCCGCACGCTCTACAAGTGAAGGTGGTATTTGTATTTGAGATTTGCATGTTCAGATGACGTTTTTGCCTTTTGTTAGCGAGACCAGATAACCAGGCATTATCGTGTGTTTTACGCCCATTAAACATACGCTTACACCATTCATCCCTATCCTCAGCAAGCTTCTCCCAGCTTTGATGGTCAATCATGTTAAACGCAGCCATGTCCCGCTTGGCGCAATCTTTGAAACGCAGCATAGGTCTTCCAACCCCTCTTTTAGCGTTTGCTACAGCGCCAAGCAGAACACGCCGTGCTAGACGCGAAGGTTCCATCCGGTGCACATGCCCTAGCCACCGCAATCGTCTCTGCTTAAGCAAGGCGGTAAAAAAGTAGACCCTTAATAAAAAATAAACATGCACTTATGTTTAAATATCAATTTTGGTCCCCTCCCTATACAATCTGAATATAAATAAACTTTCAATGCGGAAAAAGAGTACCAACGGTCGCCTTATTATTAATATTTCCACACGAGCACTGCAACATGTCTTGCAAGCCCCGGCTTACTCCTAGCGCGCGCATTCAGCCAGATAATATTTTACACAGCAGCTACGTGACAATGTGGTCTAGCCGACCCACCATCCGTATTTCATGAAAAGGGGCTGCTTGATTTAAACCTGAATTTATTAAGGTTTCTTATCACGTCCCCAAGAATTTTATGTGGACAAAAAATTTAAATATTATTTCTGGGCTTTCATATAAAAATTTATTACGTTTTCTGTTCTTTGAATCCTGGGCTATTGTTATTTCGGTTATATAGCTCTGAAACAAGTGAAAGCTAAATAATATTATAAATCAACGGAAACGATGAATTCATTGAAGAATTTTTCTCTTATTTTTTAATTTGTCTTTACAGATATCACTCCAAAAAAACGCGTGTGATTGCGGAACAGTGAACATGTTAAAACACCTTCCAGCTATATTTGCAAGAATCCGTACTATCCGTACTATAAAATTATAAATCTGAGAGTTTGTGTGTGTGTATGTATGTTTGTTACCTCTTCACGCTCAAACGGCTTGACCGATTTGAATTAAATTTGGAACACAGGCAGAATACACTTTTTACCGCAAAAAAATGAGTGGCAGCGGGTGAAACCGCTGGGCGGAAATCTAGTATTACATAAAACGTAACTATTTCAATCTGCACAACACATTCCTTTCACTTCAGCAAGTCACCTAGAAGCCCTGAGAACATTCCTTCCTCGCGTCGACTAATAACGGTACAACAACGTCGCCACGTAATATTGCTTGAGCAGTTTAATCTCATGAGCGCGGTTCTGCGGCGTTCCCGCGGCGCTCGCTGCTGCAAATAAGTTGCAGTCTGGATGTAAGCGCAACGCACGCTCGAGATTACCGCTCGGGAACGTGACACATGGCAGGAATTGGTATGTAGGTCTTGCAGTGAAGACGTTTTTTAGGAGATGCCTTTTTATTTAAAAAGTAGGGCACTATAGTCAACCATACTCATTGGGAAGCCTTCTTGAATTGATGGCCTGTCATGTCAACGCGTTTGTGAGTGGCAATAACCACAAAACTTCTCCGGGTGAGCTCCTGCTCCCCACCATACAGTCAGGTCTTGATTTTCATAGCCACGGGGCTAAAGAGGTCATAGAGTCCAAAACTTAAAAAAAAGTGCCAACAGGTAAGCTTGAACGCAAATGAAACTTAAACAAAGCATTGTGAATTGTCTCATGCTATGCTATATCAGGTGCGTTCTTCTGCAAACTAGCATTTCAATACATCGATATTATTTGCGGAAAAGATAACGAAACATTCTCGGCATATTACGCAAAACTAAAAAACGAGGTATTTTTTAGGCTGAACTCTGCAATTTCAGCTTTAAAATCTACACCTCATTATTTGATAGGGAGCCCTAGCTCACCCGACAAAAGAAAAACGAGCAATATTATTTGCCAAAAACTTTACAAAAGTATCCAAGACATTACAAAATGCAACAAAATCTTCCTCTTACCGGCTTAATTTGATTGACCACAAAGCGTAGATTTTTCAACGAATCAAAACTCAAAGCTGTCCTGAATGTTTGGTAGAGCATACAAATATCTACCTTTACAGAATTATAGAGGTCACTGACTCAAGCTATGATATACAGCACCTTATAAGCTTAGCTCCGGAGTGCATTTATATCTACAGTGGAGACACATAATGCTCTGGCGACGGGTATAACTTATAGCCTTACCAGTTAAGCTTTTAGTCTTCATTTATAAGGTATCTTTTTGTATGGTAACTTTGAGACTTAAATAATATTTTATGGTTGAAAAATGCTAACTCTCATAAAGAGTTTAGTAGCGATAAAAAATGTTAATGAACGACGTAAAAGAATAGCATTCAAAAGTTTGGGCTTTATCTATTTAAAATGAAAACACTTTTTTAGTAACGTTACTACCTTTATTTTCAAACATGAGCAAAAAGTACAAGATAAAAAAGGCAGTGGCAAATTGGTTTATTGTTTGACACTCATATAACACAAAAACATAGTTACAATTTATAGATGCAACTCAGCTAACAGCTGATTTCAAACCAAGCCTTGCCTTGAGAGTTATTCCGGGCTTCGAAGCCAAACAACAAAGCCTGCGGTAAAGCGTGCAGGTAATAATGTGGATATAACTATACGGAGTGTAAAAGATGATGTACCTTCTTAAAACTTTGTAGGCATGATCAGACTAAGTGGTTCAGCACCAAAAGAATAGTATGATACTTAAGGATTAGTCTATATTTGAAAAACATTAAATAAATCAAAAATTTTAGTAATACGCCAATGCATTAGGCACAACTCTTGCTGGTTAGTGAGTATGATTACGAACTGGTCTACTTGTGTTGTGAACCCCAGTTTCTGTTCTTCCGGTTGCAGAGAACCATGGCCGGTCACAAGCTATTTTTGGTGCAAAATAATTTATTTGTGCTGTTTGCGGAGTAAAAATTAAATATTGAGCTTAACAAATCACTGATATTATTGTGACAATTAATTGATGAACTGTGTTGTACCTATATTAATGTACTCTCGTAGAATCTCCCTCGGAATGGATGTTGGTACTAAACTGATTTGTCTTATGCTGGAAGGTGTTACATAATTTGTAGGTCAGTAAGTGTTCCCCGTTGCTTGGAATCACTATAATTGTTTGAGATAATTCAAAGTTTACGGTTATCAAAGCTAAAGTAGAAAGCCCACTTTCTGTGGTGCTGGCCATTTACACGTCACTTTACACTACGAAGAAATTGATAAATTATTCCCTGACAAAATAAAATTACACAATGAACTGCTGTTTATATTTTTTGAGCTTTTGTCAGTGCAACTTTTCTTCCACAATGAAGTTCAGTTTTATGAATTGATCATGCTAGTTTTCGGTACATCAACATCCCTTTTACCCTGTATAGCGCGCAGTACTGGATTACGGTGTTACAACATAAAGGTCTTAGTGAGGAAGTTTTGACATAAAGAGCAAATCCCCCGATGAGTGGCTTGCGAAGTGTAGTACTGAAAGATTTGTTTCATATTTTAGTTTATAAAAGGAAAACTGATTAAACTTATCAAACTATACAATTTTGTTGTTTTGTTCTTAAATATTTGACAAAAGGAGAAAAAGTTGCTTTATAAACCAAAGTTATGGAAAGCGTAAACCGACCTATACGTTTTACGAAAGAGTTCTCCTGAGAGAACTTATCATTGAATGTATTAATATCATTGAATATAAAAAACAGACTCTGTATAAAAACGTACGATCAGCTGATTGATATGGAAAAACGTGGCGAGAAAGTTTTAAGTGTCTTCGTTTCTTGGTATCAATGGAATCATCAATCACAATTCACAAAATGATTATGCGTATACCATATAGGATGACCTAAGTTTCTTTGGAAAAGTTTTTTTTCTCATTAGCCTGTCCTGAGTTTTCGGTATCAGTCACAAGTGAAATTGCACTTTATAATATTTTCTCACTGTACCTCTATTTTGTAGTCTACAGTTACCCGTAGAAACATGATTTTGTTGACGCCACCTATCAAACATTTCATAATTTTTAATAATAATTTCAAGTATTGTGTAATTTAAATTGCGATCTGCTTGCTGTAAATTAACCATATTTACATCGATAAAACTTCTAATTTGCTTCTTTTTAGTCATATTTTTATATCTTGGTGACAACCCGATTTAAGACAATATTGTCTGAAGAAGGTGAAAACTTTAGTAACAAAAAGAATAAAATCTGCTGTGGAAATAGCGAGTCTTAAATAAGAACGTTCACGCTCAAGCTCGCAATTCCGGTCGTACAGTAACCCTTATTCACTCGTCTGTTGCTTCATACTATAACAATTTCATTGGTTTTGAATTTTATTGTGGGTAGTTAAGGTTCAAAATTGTTGTCCGGCTTCCGGTACGTGACAGACAAGCGGTTTAGGTAGGTCTAACAAAAGCAGTGACTACTGTTGGTATCATCGCCTTTTTGGCAAGAGCGTAAGTTACCATTTCTTTTCTGATTGTGATTACTCTCGCACTACTCAGTTTTTCTATACTTTCTCCTCCACCAATAGATTGTCTGGAAAATATCGTATTAGCAATAAGGCCGCCTTTGAGCATATTAGCTATGAATTTCTCTGTTACTTTTGTTGAAGTTTTTTTGTGAAATGAAGTGTTTTTTCTTATTTACTTATTTACACTAACAACATTTTGTACTAAGTATACTACCTAGTGTTTATTTAAATTCCGAGGTAACTTAATCTTATTTGCTTCTGCGAGTATCAAAAATAAAATTCAATTTTATATTCCGTTTCCGTATTTGTGGAGAATTTTTCTTGACTTCCTAAATGCAATTATAAAGCAAAAAGCCTAAGCGGGTTCCACTTAATATCTCGTAGATTCTGGGCCATATTTTATGAGAAAGCGAGATAGCCGGTTTATCAAACGGCGGATTGTCCTATAAATCAGTACGAAGGGGCTCCAATTTCAGTTTATTTTGAACATAACTTTGCTTCACAGGATGTTATTTGTTTTTGTAAACTGTCCCATGGTTAATATTTTACTGTGGATTATTTTATATCTACCGTTCAATTTGATTTATTTCATGAAGGGAACCAAATTATTAGTAAAATGGAAATAACATAATGGTGAATCGTTTGAAACAATGAAATACTTTACATTAATAATAACTCATGATTTTTGTTCAAGCTGATAAGAAGGCAACTAGTGAGTTTAAGAATATCCTTTCTTCAACTGTTCGCACTAGAATTAAACATTATTTTTTTGTCTTGTGAAGCACCAAGTCTACGAATGACGCGAGGAATAGTGGCCTAGTGGCATATAACCAAAAAGGTGCTGACATTTATACTGCTTCTTCTTATTCGTGTCAATAGTTCAAAACTGTTAGATTTTCCCCCGGCTAGTACATCATCTGCCTGCCCTTATCCCAATTTATTTGGTGTTGTATTTGGCAACATGTTTTTTTTATTCCATTCATCTCTATCAGCTGTCAAATCTTCATTTACACCCTTTTTCTTCAAATCATCTTTTATACAATCTATTTTAACTTTTTTAGGCCTTCCTCTTCTTCTGCATCTATTCACATTCATAATATTCAATACTTTTTTGACACATATTTTTCATCCCTCCTCATAAAATGCCCATACCACGATAAACTACTCCTCATCTTTTCTGTAACTGGCCCTACTTTAAAACTTTCTCTAATAAACTCATTCTTATTTTATATATTCTTGTCACACCGCACATACATCTAAGCATTCTTATTTTAGATACATGTAATCTTCTCTCACTTTTCTTTGTGGGCCTACACTCAGATCCATACCATTTCCCCAGCTAGAACATGACGACGTAAATACTACGATATATTTACATTAGAAAACGAACGTTTGTGAGTAATAGTTAACTAATAGTTACAAACTAGACAGAGCTATTAGTTTACTTATCTAATATCTTTTGTAGTAAGTTTGTTTTTAGTAAATATGCATGCCATGCTACGTCTGTTTAGTCTCCTCAAAGGTTAAAAATAATAATTTTGAAACTTACTAGGCTATACTATGTATCACCTATAGTTGATAGCTTTTTGGAAAGCATACTTTTATTTTGTAACAGGTATCTCCGTCAACAAATTCCTTCGTAGTTCACATGAGCCAAGCTTCACACGACTTGGCTCGTTCATTGTTTCCCTAACAAGGTGACATCAAATATTCGTGCTCACTAGACTTCCTTTGACGACAAACTTACTTTACTATGTTAGATATTTCAGACAGAGTTAATCAAAGAACAATACAAGACGAAGATCTTTATGTATTTTTATATATGATTCGAGTCTGGCAAATTGTTAAATGAAAGTTTTTTCACTTCCCGTGTTAGGTATAACACTTTAGAAAACTAGCAAAATTTTCTACAGCGGATATGATTTAAATCTGCGACTTTCGCTATTACTAGAAGCAACGCGGTACAGGCTGTATGAGCCGCGGTAGCCCAGGCGTCTCTACTAGTGATAGTGGAAGTAGCAGGTTAAAATCCTGCCTGCGTTTGAGAATTGTGCAAGTCAAAAACTGTATACCCAACAAAAATTTGGTATATAATTTTGCGCTAGATTCATTGCTCCGCCTTGATTAAATCTGTAAAGAGTTAATAAGTCGCTTTGAGAAGAAAGTAGCTTCTTGAGTACAGTAGGTACAGTGAAATCTCTAAACAGGTTAAGAATGCAAGTAGGCCGTTGTCCAAATGTGGTTAACATGACAAAGTGGGGCTTCATCGACAAAACGCAAGCCCACTGCGACTGTGGGACCCCATTGTTATCTATAGCGCACTTAACATTGTACCATCTTTTGTCAGTCTCTTGCAGCAAAGACGAGCTCAATTTGGCGACCAAAAATACTGATGCGGTTGCCAAATATATGAACGTCTGCTAAATTGGAAGTCAAAAATATGAAGGAATGATCCGTTGACACGATGAAGAAGCAGAAATTGCAAAACTAACCTGGTAGAAGGAGCCATGCCACGCATTGACATCAAGATATGTATATGAGACAAAATTATAGTTATCACAAAACCAGATTTTCTTTCAGTGTATTTTTTCAAGCACCTGGGGCATAAGTCTGTATCAAGGAGCGACGATCCGGAAGCGGCAGCGCAACGAATTTAGAACATGACTTAATGCTATGGTCTCTTAAGCAGAATACACATGATGCGGAGGACTCTAATACAATTAGTAAAAAATTTAAACGTTAATCGGCCCAAACGTTGCTCTATTTGCTAAAAACTTAGCTTCCCCGTAAACTGGGGCGCACGAACGTTGGAAAGTAGTTCTGGTAAAAAGATTTATTTTTCGGCTTCCTTGTCTAAATATTGTCCGAAAATAAATTGTGAGAAAATAATCAAAAAAAATCTTTAAGAAAAGAATTTTTGTGTGATTAAGTTTTTCTTATTTAATGTCCCTCTATTTTATTTGAGTGGCTACCATATTTTTGCAAAGAAAAAAGCTTAGCCCTTTGCCGGTATCAAATTTATAAAGTTCTTTCACCTTTCCACCTTTATCCCTTTTCAATAGCTTCAGGTTTTGAAACCCTATTACCAATACATTAGTTACCTAGTCAGCTCATTCTTAAGTAGAGGCACAATGGGTCCACAATAATGGTTCCTTTGATAAACTATCCCCTCAATAGTCGCCTTCTGAAGCCCTTTTGTACCCTCAGACAGCAATAAATCGCCTATTTGCAGCACTCACTCGCCTGTAAGTGGAGTTGATTAGTTTTCTTTTCAACAGTTCCTTTTTGGTTTGTTTGTCTTGTCCCAGTTTACGGTTGATTGGTCCTTGTTTTCGTAAAGACTTTGATTTTATTGCGCCCTGTGGGTATTATCAGCGCAGTTGTATCTTAACTCGAGTTACCCATCAAAAGACCATTTGGCATCGGTCATCTTAAGTAACTATATAAAAACCAGCTAAAGTTGTAAGCAACACCAACAAAAGGATGAATTTTGGTTGCTATGGTGACGGGTGTTGTTGTTTCTCAAATCATGTTGCAAGTGTATATTTAGGTCTGTTAAATTAATAAAACCATGTTTTATCTCTTAATCCAGCTCTATAATTCTTGCAGTCCGCTACTACCTTAGGAACCTTTCATAGGTCCTTCGAACCGGATATGAATCGGCGACCTATGGATGATTTTTAAAATAGGTAGCTCGAGGTGGCTACCTTGTTTATTATGGTACCAGACGTATTGTGCGTAATCTGTCAAAAGTTCATTATTATAGCTACCTATTCAAAAACTATCAATTTTCTTTTAACCCAACTCTAATTGGACTTATTGTCACTGGTGCAACTTTGGATTTGTATGTTTGAAAAGTTCACTTTGCAAAAATTACTTCATTATTCATTTAGTTAATCAAAGCACACAATAATATACCGTAAATAAGCACCCAACCATAAAAAACTTTGCCACAATACAATTTCAAAGCCAACTAACTTTGGCAATCCGCAATATTGAAACAATTTCCCTATTTACCCCTAAACTTTTGTTTTACATATCGTAACCTAAATTCCAGTAGTTTAAATTAAATTAAAGTGATCTCATTCACAAACATCCACATTTAATTAAATATAGTTTAACTTATTTTAAGCAATCGCATTGTTTGTAAACTTACTTCAGCATATTTTGTAGTTACATAAAATAAATAACTTTATAAATAACAATTATAAAGTTGGAGATATAACAACTTTATAATTTACATTATCTGTATTGGTTTTAGGTTTGATGACACGATTTCTTAATAAAATCACTGCAAGAAACCATAGTCTAAAAAATCTACTAAGATTTCAATAAATAGGTTACTAATCCATTCCCTAAAGGTATCATAAAAGTGTCAGACAGAATTGAACAATTTACCAGGTATATTGCAATTTGCAGTGCGAGGTGTTCAAATAGGACAATTATTCAGAGTGGCAACATGGCGGGCAACGCGTGAAATGTGCGAAACATAGCTACACGACTGCTACGCGGCACACTGAATATATTGTTGCTGTCAGTCTCCTGTCACATTTACAACCTAGAGTTTGGTGTAACATGTAAGCAGCAGCGGTTTTGCACACAACTCTTTGTAAAGTCATGTAAAATGGTGATGAATTAAATAATTTGGAATTCTTGAAAGAGTAGTAGAACGTAATTAAAAGTTACTTTTGATATTTCGTTCTGCAACCCATTTGACCGCATTTTTATATACTTTAAATTTGTAAAATATGAGAATAGAATTAAAAAAACAAAATAATGGAAAATAATTTAGATTATGAATGATTGAATGACACTTTAAAAATATTTCATTAACTGTTGAAACAATTTTAAATGAAGCTTTCTACAAAAGTTTATATCTTACAACAAACTTGCACTTACACAAAATCTGTAGGTATATTGATACCTTTTGAAAAAAGGTGTAAGTACCTACTTACTTTTGTTGGCGAAAATTACGTTCTACTAGTTCTGACTTTTTTACTAACCTGATGCACCGAATTCAAGTTGAACAGTTGAATGACCCCGCAGACGGACGTAGAGTTCTCTTGAAGATAAAAAAGTGATGTTTTAAGTCATGGCTGCAAAGTTTTTGGTAGACCATTACTATTGATAGAGATACGTAACATACATACATCAGCCTATTGCAGTCCACTGTTGGACAAAGGCCTTCCCAGGGTACGCTATAGGACTCGATCTCACGTTTAGCCATCCAGTCGTATTTTTATAATATAAAAAAGACGACTGGATGGCTAAATGATATTACATACATACATACATAAATCACGCCTATATCCCTTAATGATATTATCATCGGTCCAAAAAGACCAAAGTAACGGATATAGTCTGAAAGAGCTTACGAAAGTGGCGCTGGGCTGGGCACATCTGTCGTAGAACCGACGGACGGTGGAGTACGCGGGTTCTCGAGTGGAAGCCACGCCTCGGCAAGCGTACGTTGGACGACCTCCAGCCAGATGGACGTAACATTTACATTACCTGTTAAAACAGTTAATATAAAATATGTGTGTGTCGTGTCCATGTGCTGTCGACTTTGAATAGCACCACTCCAATCCTACCCGTGGGTTTCGTAAAAAGTGACTGATTGATACATTTATCCAGGGAACGGGCAGCAGCGTTACCTGTGAAGATAATGCCTTGCATTGTGCTCGCCAATCCGCTTGATTAGCGTGGTGAGTATGACAATAGCCCCCAATAGAGAGAGGGCCATGTCCAGCAGTGGACTGTTGTGGCTGTTAATGTATGTAATGTATAAGATATCAATACTAAGCTTTTTTTTTTTTTTTATTAATGATGGGTTTGCTCTTGACTCTAGTCTAGGTCATAGGACAGAGACAGAGTCTAAGATGGAGCGAGCTCACCCAGAAGAAGCCTGTTAAGGCACTGTCACTCCCACACACTGACGGAACGCAGCAAGCTACTTGGCGCCAGACTTCGGTGGGATGGTGGTCGCGAGCCAGGCAGCTCCTTACGGAGCCTTCCACCGCTTGGTGGGATCGTTCAGCCGGACTTATCCACAGGCAAGCCTGTGTTGCCGTTGCCCGGGGTGGACCGCTAGGAGGTAGATCCCATACCACCCCAAAGCTTTCAATATTTGAAGTATTGGCCACTCAGACATTTCTCCTCAGACGCTAAGTATTCTTGAAATCGCCTCGTACTCGAAATACCTGAACATTGAAGTACGTTTCAAAATTTGTAATGATATAAAAAGTACGATTTTTGCGTAAGTTTTTCATCAGAATTTCGATTCGCTAATTTAAAGTTCTCAGTTGTGTAGAAAGGGGTCTGGTTTCAAATTCTTCATGTCTTAAGTTTTTTTTAACATGGCGTCAACTTCAGTTTATCGACCTTGAAGAAAATTCAATTGCAAATAAAATTTTAGTAGTCGGTGACATATATGGACGAAGGTTGTCGCCTGCGATATTGAATTTATGCCCCAATAAAACTGGATCATAAAGCGCACAACCAAAATACTGTTAAGGTAATTCCAATACCCTTGATGGATAAGTTAAAAAGTAATTTTAATTAAGGATAGATAAGCCATGACACCATTCTTTATACAACTGATGTTTTTAATTTACTCAAAATATTTTTAAAAGTAGTAATAAGTGTGTAAGGATAGTTGGGTTGAAATAATTCAAATCAAATCAAATTATTGTACAAATTGGTTATAACTTTCAACTAAAAATGTATTTTTTTCATAATACGAGTATTATGATTGTTTAGCATAACATGACTTTCACAGCCACAAAAGTCCACTGTTAGAAATATCATAATTAACCTCTACTCAGAATTAATATAGATACTTACATTAACTGGAATAGCCACGTCCAAAAAAAAAGCTTAGCTAATCTTTCAAGTTTCACATACGGACTTTATGAGCTTAAGACAACGACAGACAGCATTAACCGCATAATACGTTTATGCTCATTCTTGGTTACAATATGGCGTTGTATTATGGGGCAACAGCTCATATTATATCCAAGTATTCCGACTCCAAAAAAAGTGTATTAGAATAATCCAAAACATGGACGCATTAGATAGCTGTAGACAACATTTTATTAACTTAAAAATTCTACCCCTCCTATGCATAATATAAGGTGTAAAAAAATTGACCAAGAATATTTTAAGGGGTGAACCAGTACGTGAAACTGAACAACTTTCCCCAAGGAACATAGGTCGAAATATGAAAAAATAATTTGACCCTCCCATACTTAGTGTGTTACCCGGCCGGGATAATTTGTATGGGAGAACCAATTTTTTTTGTTCAGTTTCACGTACTGGTTCACCCCTTAAAATATTCTCAGCTAATTTTTTTACACCATGTATATCCTGGAAATTAGTAATTTTGTGAAAATAAATACTGCCTTATTCCCTTATTATTTACTTACTCAATATTCTCGTCCACATAATCTGCAACCAGCGACCAAACAAACAGTTCCATTCTCAAAAATGAAAATGTTCCACACTGGACCTTTTGCAATGGCAGTAACAATATTCAATAAAATTCCAGAATGGCTCTAGATTTATTTTACAAACAAAATTCTGATCCCAAAAATTATTATTTTTTTATAAAAAAGTGCTTTTACACGGTTCAAGAGTTTCTAGATGAGTAGATAAATTAGTAATTAACAATAATAATACTAATAAAATCATTTATTGCCTTTAACAATTTTAGCTTTGACTAGGTACATTATAACAGTATTATAGTAAAGGAAAAGGATGTGTCTTAGCTTGTGCTGACGAGTACTGAGTTCCGCCAGCGCTGTTTTTCAGCTCACTCTCCTCCCTAAGATATTGGGCGGGGGAAATGTGCTAGGGTTAATAACATACTAGTGTGGGCAAATCCTACTAACAATGAGATCAATGTGTTACAAAAACTAATAATGAGTTATAAAAAATACATTTAAAACTGAGAGGAACTCTTCCAGTTTGTGTGTGTTTGTGATGTGTGTTTACTGGGCTAGCTAAATAGGGCCATTACATTACAGACCAAAAAAGTTTTTATTTAAATATTAATTTAATTACAATAGGTTTCGTGAATTATGTTAATATTGAAGAATATATGCAAAACGGTAATAATAAGAAAATATAAATGTTAATAAGATAACTAGTTTATTTAAGTTTATATCTAAATTGCGATACCCTGGCAGGGTGCATGTTTGTATCAAATTAAATTTTAAGATCTTTTTACAACATTTACATGAAATAAAAAATTGAGAATTGAGAACTGCTGGACATGGGCCTCCTCTTATTGGTAGCGAATTTCCATTCTCACCACGTTTGGCAACCGGATTGGCGAGCGCAGTACTATTGCCTTTACAGGGAGCACTGCTACCCATTCCGTGGATGTCTTTATCCCTCAAGGTTTTTCTACAACACCCACGGGTACTATTGGGGTGATGCTATTCTAAGATGGCATCACACCACGGCTGGGTAATAATGCTCCGTGCATTATTACACGGCTGGATAATTTTATTGTGTTTAGCTAATTAAAAGCGTTGCCTTTAAAAGAGCGAAATTCATCCACTTGGAACACTCATTAATTCAGCAACTTGAAAGAATTAACAGGTATTTGTCGTACATGTAGCACGAAAACCTTGGAGTGCGTTCTCTAAGCTTTTAGAATTTTTAGAACTGAGCATAATAAAACTGCATTCGAATAAAAGTATTACTTACTTCTACAAATAAACAGTAAAAATTATGTATTATAAGCAGTGAAACCTCTGAATTATTTATTTTAGTTAGGTAACGTAAATATCTAACAATTACATATTTTGGGAGGCTTTATCAATAAACCTACACGGTGTTTCACAGGGCACGCGACACGTTATTTGTTTTCATAAATTTATTTATTTGTAAAACGCACTTCTTTAAGCTATTTATTATCATTTCTTTCGTCTGTTATTTATAAAGGAATTCCTTTGCGTAACGCTTCCTTGAGTTTTCATTACCGGTGGGGCACGTAATTGAAATTAATTAACGCAAAAGCGAAGTAAGACCAACCTTATAATATAATTTTAAGTTCTCGTTGATATTAATTTTCAACAAATTATCTAATTTAGTTGTATCGTGACCAAGATCTCAAGTATTTTATTCTGAAAGGTGATTTATTTATAGTGTCAAGCTTGATAGATACTGACCATATTACCTTTCCCGGTAAATGCCATGTGATTTAAAAACTGTCGCTCTTTATCTTCTTGATCATCAGGCGTATTGTGTGAATTTGTTTCTAAGTTTAAGTCTTTCTTTTGTAGCTGACCTTTAGTGATTCTATCAATATAAAATATTAAGCATAAAAATTGCATATTTTTATAAAACATCAGTATTGATTGAAATGTATAAACAGGCAAACTTATAACTCTACGCGATACAAAAACATGGAATACAGACTCTTTTGAATGTCTGAATAATACTTGTAACAGGAATTTACCTAGTGCAGACAACTGACTTGCAAAGGTAATGTATCTTGTTACGAAACCTTGTTGACAAGTAGCTTACTGTTGTTGTTGCTTTTAATATGAAGTTTCAAACAATTTCGAACGAAATATACATCAAACCTTTATATGGCGATGGGAAAAATGTTCCCACCTAAAATTGAACCTTAACTACCCGCAATAGGTTTCAAAACCAATGAAATATTTTGATATGTTGTGCCCGTTAAAGGGTCAGCCACAATAGTCTACTGCTGGACATGAGCCTGCCACTATTGGGGCACTATTGCCATACTGATCATGCTTAGCAGGCGGATTGGCGAGCGCAGTGCAGGATGTTGTATTAACAGGGAACGCTGTTGCCCATTCCCTGGATAAATGTATTCCTTAATCACTTTTACGATGCCCACGTGTAAAATTGGACAAAAGAAATATATTATCACAAAAAGTATAGAATGAATCGCTACCCATTTCCTTATGTCACGCGGTTTTCCTAACTATATAAAATGATTCAAAAGATTTTTTGTATGTATATTTTATGCCGGGAAAAAGCTAGCTACGGGTGAAACCACTGGGCGGGCCGCTAGTAGTGTAGGTATAAATGTAAAATGAGCGAATATTCTGTTTATTTGTAAGACTGGCCAACTTATCAACTATAAAGGTGATGTCTTACAAAAATCTTAAAAAATATAAATTAATCTTAAATTAACGGCCTAGTAATATAAATTTAGTAATGAGTAACGACGTCTCTTTGTTTTTCAAGGAAGTGTATTAATATTAAGAAAATAAATATGTGATGGTTATTTTGTAAGAAATAAAATTACTTAATAGTTATAAGATGATATTGGTTTTTAAAAGCAACAGATTTGGTTTATTTGATCAAAAATAGTCGTATTTAATTATATACATTTATTAACTTGTTCATTGTCATAAGCTTTTCTATAATTAAACGTAGAATGATTTTATTTATTCACAACTAAAGTAAACACCTGAAAAATTCCCAATTTGGCTTAGTGCCTTATTGGCAAACAAGTCCAAAAGTCATGTTTACGCAAAATGTTTCCATTGCAACTTTTAAATGCTGTCTGCAATATTATACTTTTAAAGTTGGCTTAGTGAACATAATAGAGTATACCTAAGCAACTGTGATATATTAAAGTTCACTAAAATGTGAGTATCTGTCTGATAAAAGTTTGACACGAGTATTCTAATGCCTAATTATATGTAAATGCATACACAATTTTATCTACACTCTATAAAAAAACTTGCTAATAAAAAATTTCACGATGTCTAATACCAGGTCAAATTAAATATGAGAACATAATATGGCTTGATGTGAAATTTTTAACATTCAATACTTCAGCATATGTTCAGATGTCGTTTAGTTGTTGTACAGCTGCTACTCTGTAGTTGTTGTTCAGCTGTTGTTTAGAATATCCGAATCCATAATTAAAATTGGACCTGTTGTTTTGGAGATAAATGGCATGAAATGTAACATTGCTTTCTACTCACAGACTTTCCTCATCTTACACGCACAATACAGCCATCGTCTCGTCGTGGGTAAAAAGCGATATCAGAAGTACGTAGCTCAAGATAGGAAAATTATGAAAAGTTTAAACATACAAATCACACAATTTATTTAAACATAATCTGTTCCAAAGATTTTCCTATCACTTACAAGCATGGAACTTGAATGAGTAATATTTTTAAGTAACTTGCAGCAGCGACTCAAATGGAAAATCAATAATTCAAAGGTCACTGTTATTGTTGTGACTCTCTATAAGTTGGCCTCTTGGAAGGTTAACGAAATTAATTCCAGGCCCTGATGGTATGGTCCATGTGGCCGAACTGAAGAGAAGATAGAAGTTTCTGACACAGGTTGTGAGGCAATTGTGCCCTCTTCAGCTCGAAGAGTCATCATGAAGCCACGGCTTTAACGAGAACAAAGTCACTAAATAAAACACAGATTGTTACGATCCTTTTGACGTGCATTGAATGAATTTTAAATACGAGGTTCAATAGCACAATTATACGACATGTAATTTACCATACCTACTGCATTTTCTATACTGGGCAGTTATCGTCCGCCGCCAAAGGTCGCCAAAGTTCATTTCAAAAAGGCTCTCGCGTAACACAGACGCAAGTCGCCTGGACGCGTGAAATACTTAAAACTTCGGGAGAAGGTTCCCATAATATAATAACACCCTGTAGCGTGAAAATTTCATCATCCCTCAAACCAACTTACTAATAACATAACCGAGCTGTGCACGCATAAATTTTATGTCGGTTCGACCCATAAAAATGGGAATTATCAAACTGTGGCTGAATCACCCAATAAATTATTACGGGCGGTCGGTTAAGTGTGGAAAGTAAATCGGTTACTGCACTGAAAGTTGAAAAGGGTACGGGTTATCAATATCCGGTCGCTAATGGCGTCCAAAATTTTCTGAATCAATTAACCTTATTGACTCCAATAAATCCACAGCACCTAATAAATTAACAAAACGCAAAATTATTTCAGATAGTATGTTAAAATAAATGTGTTAAGGTGTTGGCAATATTGTCATTTCCATCCGTCAGAGCTCGTTCAGATTATAAAACGGAATACAAAAACGAAATTGAGAAAGAAAAGAAATAACGCTAAAACATTATGAATAGACATCCCTTTGGCATCAATCAGGACACTTTAAATACCTTCATATAAGGTCTTTCTCAATCCAGTGCAAATATTTTTAGGATGAGTTTTGTTCGTGGAACTAACCATGTTAAGTTTATCTATGTTTTAGTTGATAATTTCAGGGTTAAACTTAACTAACTCTTCTTATGTCACCATATTTTTGTCCATAGCATATCCATTAACAATAAGTTTTCCACGGGAAAAAGTTTAGGTAGAAGCGGTAAACTGACATCTGGACAAAGTAAATATTTAGCAAAAACAGCGTTACCACTTACCTTCGAAGAAAGTTTTAACATTATAGCTTAAAAAAAAATCATAAGTACCAATCAGATTTCCAATAGTTCACCAGCTGGCTAGCCCTTTCGGTCATTACGCCGCGCTCAACTTGAAGACGTGACCAGAAAGTGAACCGTGCCGAGTGGAATACTGCAATTAGAGCTATTCCGCTTGTCAATTCTATAGACTCGAGGGACTGAAGTAAAATATTGTACCCTGTATGAGATAGGAGATTGGAAAAAAAACGCGTCAAATCAGCTTCTTTGAAATTGAATAAACAATTTTAGAAATAATATAATAGTTTCGTTCTCGGGTGGGAGATAGCTAACGTTAATGTTAGCATCTATTTGTTTTCAGCGGAGCAACCATTGATCTACAACAACCCTAGATTTAGCGCCTCATACAAAATTACGCTAAGATTTTGTCACCTACTGAACTATACAGTCATACATAGCGATTTATAGATTCATTGCGTCCGCCTGATTCAAAATATCACAACGAACCTCACCATAATCTATTGAATTCAGCCTTATTTGTTAGCCCGTACTTGGTCATGTTAACAGTTTCGCGGCCAGCCACGCACTGTGGGAAAGAAGTGCTCGCTTGCAAATTGTGCACTACTTTACCGGCCCACCTTTTGAGCGTACGCGCGTAATCTAGGGTTGTTGTAGATCAATGGGAGCAACGCACTGAGTAAGGCTTTTAGAAATCAGTTTAGCCACACACAAGTCAATAACGCCACTGAATTTCCTTTAAATACCCGGTACCTGGATGATGACACAATTGGGGAGACAACGTCTGAAGTCGCCGAGGATATCCAATGGCTTATTCCAAAACATAAAGATTTGACCGGGAAAAGGCCACTGGCAAATATGATTAGAGCTATTCCGATTATAAATTCTAAATACTCGGGGGAAAAAATTAAAATAGTGTACATTGTGAAATAAATTATTGTATCCTCAATGTGATAGACAATATTGCAAAAAGCTAAAACTCTAGCCAAGAACGCGTAAATAGCTGGCAGTTACTTTTAAAGTAAATAATCATTTATTTTACTTCCTTACAAAAATACAAATCGAGATAGCTAACATAAATTCAAGTAATTTTATAAGTATTTGATGCATTTTTTACTCGTAAATGGTGGAAATATTTTGAAAATTCTTCTAAGCTGGCTGCTGACAGCTTACATAAACGTAAGTATTCACTGAAATGAAAGCTCTTCGCTTGTCAGTTTAATAAACTGAAAGGACGTAAAATAAAATAATTTATTCCTTGTATGAAGGATGAAAGAAAAAAGCTTAAATTCTTGCAAAAAAAGTGTATTAGTTAGCAGTTATTTCATAAGTCCATAAACAATAGGATTTTGTCCTACACCGTCGGCAAACGAGCTTCTTTCGATGTTCTGAGTGAAAAACGGATGTTGTGACGTAATAATTATACACTATTTAGGATGGCGTCAAAATATAAAAACATGCAATATTTTTTTTTAAGATGTGTGAGAACTATTTTACTTCTGAAAACTAATTTTGAATATCTATCTTTTTTAATGATTACCTGCTAAAACTCTAGCCAAAAGCGCGTAAATATGTACGGCGTATAAATGTGTGCGGCGGGCTGACTTTTTTCGAATTTTCACTGCGACAACGTGTCTTCAGATTTTGTAAATTTATATCAATTTAAATTATCAAAACAGTTTGGAATTAACCCCGTTCCTCTTTTCAGTTTTTCAGCCTTTCAGGTCCCTCAAGTTAAAAGTAGATAACAATATGTAGCCTAAGAGACTAAATTTAAGCGAGCTACTGCGGAGAGAACAACTTCATGATGATCGAGCTACCTACGTTTAGCGGTGACATATTGGAAACCATTTACGAATATATTTCGAAATAGTTGTTCAGAAATTAGCGGTACTTACTCTCGAACTAAAAATATATGTAGACTGTGTATGGCCTTCACCGAGAAAAGTATCAAAATCAACATGACGTGTGAATTATGGCGAGTTTAACTACCCCGTAGTATTAGCCTACATTTTACGAAAAACGGGTAAAAAAAATATAGGTACTGCTGTATCTTAATTTAGTCACGCGAATGATGTGGCAACTTGACCATCCCACTTCTGTAATGCAAATAATGTCAATATTTCATTATGCTGTCAATACAAGTACCTTCCTCAAGAAATAACATCTCATTTGTCACCTCTTTTTAAGTCGGTGCAAGTTTGTTTTTTTTGTCTATGTCTGTCTAAAACTATGTCTATGGTCATTCTACAACTGATTTTGTTTCATTTCTTTACGGCTGCGTTCAGTATAACAAAAAGAAAATGAAAAAATGTGAGCCAGCGGCTGAGCAAGCCAAATATGTCTGGTGCGCAGGATTAGAGCTAATGATTGACAGCACACATATTCGGTCTTTTGCGCAGTTCAGCAGTTAATGTCAAATTTATTCAAACTAACCTTTTTAAATCAAAAACTTCAAAGAGCTGAAAACAGCGCTAATACTGATTGATGTTAGGAACTGTAACTAACGAACACATGGGTACTACTTAATTGAAATTAAAATGAAATCTTATAACTAAATAGTCAACAATTGTTAAGGCGACTGGTGGACTGTGTCCCACAAAACAAACAAGAAATTGCCGCATTGTCTAGCTAAGAACTAAATCTTGGAATTATAATGCTAAGAAATTTCTTTCGAATATAAGATCTGATACTCCCCACGTGCATATCAGCTTGATAATATCGGAGGATCGTAACTCGATAAAATGAGAGACAACAAAGAGCCATAATTATTTTTAACATAGGGCACGAGATGTGGAGGACTTCCAGAGCAGTCCTTGTACGCGAAGGGAGTGGGTAGAAAAGGTCGGGTTAATAAACCCTTTTTCGTAAAAAAAAATAGAATAGAGTAAAGAAAGCATTAATTTCAGCGTTATATCATTTTTGGATCGATACCTTTTCTTTGGGCAAATTATGGTTTCGTTTTCAAGGAAATCAACTACCAGGAAATCATTTCTAAGGCCTAAAATATATGACACTATCAAACACTTAAAAACGCTGTTATTTGTTGTAAACGTTTATTACTATAAATATAGAAAATACGAAAATGAGGCATAGTTAATCTACTTGACAGAAATGTTTAATTATTGATACTTTTCATACGAAAAATCCAGTAGTATTTATGTGGTTTTCCAAATTCTCAAAAGGCACGGGTGTCATTAGTAGCATCTGCATTCATTGCTGCTGAATGAAAAATGTCCTCGTCCATGAGGTGAGGCGAACGAGAGCCAGAATCACGCACTCTAGGCTCTTGGAATGTAGCCTGTACGGAGACCTACGCACTAAGGTTCTCGGCTTGCTCATACATACATATATCACGCCTATAATCCCTTGCAGGGTAGGCAGAGCTTAAACGGCCACAAGAATCGGACACATATTTGAGGGTCAATCGGAAAATTGTGTATCGCCATAGTGACAGGTTGTCAGCCCATCGCCTACAATAGCAATACACACCCTTGAGTCCCTTAGTCGCCTCTAACGACTCCCACAAGAAAGAAATGGGGTGATGTTATTCTAAGCCGGCATCACACGGCGCTCTAAGCCGGCATCACACGGCGCTCATGAGTGCAAAAATCGGTTCAATTTACTTACTTACATACATTTTGTAAAACTCTGACACCAAAATGTATCAGGACGTTAGATGACTTCGTGTCCCACACGAAAAGAAGAAGAACATCTGAGTTTATTTGCGGACCTTTTTTCGTATAAGGATAACTTTGTTTAGCTTCGGAAATCTTTAAAGTTCGTCTATAATAGAACCTCATTGCAATGAAACAGCGAACAAACCTCAAAGTATCGCTGGAATTTGTAATAAACTGCGTTAGTTGGAGTACTCTACTCCGCCATCTGGAAGTCGCGAGCACGGCTCCGGGCTTATGGCCTTTAAACTAAATATTATAATTATTATTTGTTTAGTTCTCTTGTTATCATAATTTATTATTGTTTTCTGTGAAATTTTTAATAACTGCTTAAGGTTCAAAAAGAGATATTAACGTTGCAGGTCTTAATAATTTTATTTTTCTAGTTTTCCAACAGCAGTAATAATAACCAATAATACTTGGAATATCAATAAACTGCCAAGGTTGGTACCCGACAAGATTTAAAAAGTATGTTGTAGTCATTTGAAATGCAGAGTAAAACCAATCGAATGTAATCTGCCGCGCAAGTTTTTAAGCGTCTTTTTTTTAAATTGCACGAACTGTGGTTTTGCAATGGTTTCAAATCAATTAATCCATAATATTATCCAAATAAGGATCTACAGGAGTTATTCTGTATAAAATGTATCGGTAATTTTGTCATGAAAATAAGAAGTGCAGTAGCTCTTAGTGTTATTAATCTTCATATCTTTTTGAGAGCACGCTTATAGTAAACTGGACCACAAATAACACGGGTCGGAAGGAAAATTGCCTCGGATATAGTCTTGGTTTAATTTTAGCGATTTTACTCCCGACCCGTTTTATTTGTGTTCCAGTGTGTTTTCTTATGTCCATCTAGAGGTAAGACTGCAACAGGGTGCTAAGGTGATCTGAATACTTTGAAGACATGATCAGACAATGAAGCTGTAATACTTTTTCTATGGAGGCCATGAAAAATCCAGCCTTCCATACAAAAGTCCCAATCGGCTGAAGTGACTTTCTTTAGAAACTGGGGTTATTCTTTTCGTTTCCTCCAAAGGCTCCATACTAAAAGTTATTCAGTTTCATGGTTTGACTATGCCTGCTTTTTGGAACATCGTCTCTTACACCCGGTATGTATTAGGGTTGTAAGGTAAATATTTGTCAAAGATAAAATCCAGTTAATAGTAAAAATAACAAATCTTTTTCTACACCACCGTGGTAGTGATTATTGTAAAAAAACCAATATTTGTTTTTCAGACTTGGCATCATTTTTTTTAACAATAAAACTTTTTAGCGTACCGTCACCTGAACATGGTTTAGTTTGAACTTTGTTATCTGCCCATTCGTCTTAAAGTTCATCCGTCTTTCAGGACCTTTCATCTTGGGAGCGCGTTGCAAAATCCAGTTGAAATTAAAATCTTATTGTCAGGTTAACGACCACTTGTAAATTTACAAAAAACAATTTCCTAGCTTGGCGTCAAAAAATCCGCATGCAGTATGGTGTATAAAACGCGTATTTTTGACCCTTTCAAGGTAATTAAAATCATAGAGTACTTACTGTGGTCCTGGGTATGGCCCAAAGTCTGCTTAATCAAAATTAGTTTCAGTTGTGTGTAGATGAGGTATCAGTTGAACGGTTTCGGTCGTTTCCTATTCCGCTTAAAGCTTGAAGTATAAAAAAATGCAATGACAATAGAATGACAATTGGTGTGGCTGGCATTCAAAAGGCTAAAAACCGGCCGGTTCCGTAACACAGACAGAAAGCCTTTTTATACGATACCCTATTTGAACTACTAGCTTAAATTTTAAAATTTTGTTCTTTTCCGACCCCGTTAACAATCTAGTTAGTCACGTGATTTGTTACGTGTAAATCCCGCAGGTCACAAGCCTAAGCCTAGGTTCTACTTATTTCTGATGTACTGATATTTCGCGGGTGAGGGCGGGTTTGGGGCTGGGGCGCGGGGAGGTAAGTGTCCGTTCTGTATATACCACATACTATTGGTTATTCTGTGACAATAGGCTAATTATAATACAAAGAGCTAGTTTTTTTTTTTACAATTACAAGCTGCCGCAGATTTTTGTACATTACAGTATTAATTCTAAATAATTTTTTTCACGCTTTCTAAGTAAAAGATCGCAACAGATGGACGGACAACAATATGCTCTCATAAGGCTCCCTTGTTTTTCAGGAACGGAATCCTAAAAATAAAAGAATCGGGGCCCATTAACTCTACATTTTGTCAGTAGCTTTGTTTTAATTATTTGCTTGGAAAGAAAACGAAGGCGCCGTAAAAGACAAAACTATAAAATTAAGGCTAGTAGTGCAATGGGGAATCATCATATGGGGGTATGATGTACATGTTACGGAACCCTCATTGGGCGAGTCGAGTTCTTTTTGCTAAACTTTATCACCTAGTGTGTAGAGCCCACGGAAGTAAAGGCATGTTGGCCCAGTGCCAGGCCTCTGCATTTTTAACTTTGTTAAGTTTACAAGCAAATTGTAACACTTCCTGCAAACACATAACCATTTTGTCAACAATAACAATTTGTTAAACTTTTCTCTTCTTCAATTTGTGTACCGCTTCGTCTCCGCTTGTCGGTCTGTCCGTATGCCCCACCCTAATAAAATTATTTCGCTAGTTTTACAATGAATGACATGAAATTCGGTATAACAAAAGTAGATCTTTTTGACAATAAAACAAGATATTATATTTTTTTATTTTTAGTAGGGGATCGCTGAATAGGTCTTATAGAACAAATGGAAGGTTTTTCTAGGAAAAAACATCAAAATGTTTCTGTAAAAAGAGAACTGTTCCAAAACTGTTAAGGTAAAATGATATTTAATTCATTGAAATAACGTTCAAGTTTTAAGTGGTGAAAGGAGGTAAAACAATTTCAGTATCTCAAACCGCAAACAGATAGGAAGTTTCGCGTCTCGATAAAAATTACTAATGTACACAATAAAAATGACTAAATTCCAAAGGAAAAATCAGATCCCAGCTGAAAGTCTCGTTAATACATACGTTGGCCGCTACTAATATTGATGTCGTCCCCTTGGACGAATGCCAGATAAAAAACAGGTTAGGGACGTGCCTACAACCTTGAAACAAGATCAGTAAATACACACAGCAACTAAGCCATCTAGGGATGCCGCACATTAAGAGTCTTTTTTACCAGCGACAGCTGAAGCATTTTTCACTGAAAATCCGAAAAGAAACCCTATCCTCATTAATATCAAGGTGACATTGGCTAGAATTAAAAATAAAAATAAATATCACGGTCGCTCAATGTCAACCGGCGGCTTTTGTCATTCTGGGCAATGTCACCTTAAAATCAATTACGTACCATTCGTTTTCGGATTTCTATGAAAAGTGCTCTTGATGTCGTTCGCAAAACGTACGCTTATTCTGTGGCAGCCCTTTGTTGTCAATGATTGAATTAGGTACTAAAACATTTTATAACAACCACCAAAGAGGAAACAAGTCCAAATATGCTACTCAGCAGGAATAGTTCCGCCGAGTCCACTTGAGTGGTTTGAAGGCGGACTAAATAAAACAAGTCTGTGAACCAAAGTGGTACAAGCGAAAAGAAACTCTTGACAATCAGAAAATTATGTACCTACTCATGTAAAAGTACGTAAATACGAATATTGTCACTCACGATGCTTACAGAAATTGTTATTTGTATATTGATTTCATTCTATTTTATACGTTTTTATTTAAAAATGATTTTTGACAGTTTTTGTGGATTCATCGATACAAAGACAAAATATCAAAGCAGCTTGAGTCATTTGAGTTTGTTTGTTATCTGTCTTTGAATTTATTCTTTCATGTCTCGGTCCACCAAATTCGCCCACTTGTGCCTGCTGTGCGCCTCCATTGTTTGCGGGAAGCTAAGGGCCTGCTTACCATCTAACGGGGACTTGAATGGGGCACAATCTGTCGCATAAAGGAATATTTTAATAAAACTTGGATAGTGGAAGCACTTGGCGGCAAGAGGATGCCATCGGGAAGAAAAGAAAAAAAGCCATTGAAAGGAAACTAGATTGTTTTCTTTAAGACTTCCATGTGCTTTTTATAGCGAATATATGAGAATAATTAAAGAAGACAGGTCATAATTTCACGCATGTCCTTCTTTTTCTTCATCTTTTTCTAACAACAAGACGTACCATAAAATACGTATAAGATTATTTATATTATGTTTCCTGTTTAGACCGCACCGTCAATCAAAAACAACTGAGTTTCTCTGTAAGAAAAGATTTATTACATCATTTTACATGTTATTCCTAAAAACGAATACAAGTTTTCAAAGACAAAACCTTACATACTTGTAAGAAAAGAAACGACATTTAATGTTATAAAAGACGGTGTCGGTTTCTAACTTATTTCGATACAATAGAACTTATAAAAATATTAAAATGTTATTATTATATTATGATGTCATGCCCGGCTCGGTGACGTTTGTACGCCGGAAGAATTTAACTATAGAAAAGTATAGTTTTCTTTACATACGTATTTGGAATAAAATAAAATAACTGCTATAAAAGATAGTACAGGTGCTAGATGTGTTTTTTTCAAAGGATTCAACACACTACGAGTTTCCAGATTTATTACTAATATTCGAAGAATAAATCATAAATGGGTAAAAATCTGAACAAGCGATGGCTGAGCTATGCAATTGATTAAGTATTCCACACACCTAATTGCATGCTTAATCATCGCCTTGAACATGGTAGGTAGAATAGCATATAGACAGATATCCACGTAGTACAGTGAAATGCTTAGAATATACACACACACATATCACGGCTATTATCTCTTGCGGAGTAGGCAGAGCGCAAACAGCCACAAAAAACTGTCATTTACGCCACTTATGACAAATATTATTGAGGGTTATGCGGAAAATTGTGTATTGCCATAGTGACAGGTTGTCAGCCCATCGCCTAAAATTGCATTACACACCCTCAAGTCCCTTAGTCGCCTCTTACAACTAGGCACACACGGGAAAAAAATGGGGTGATGCTATTCTAAGCCGGCATCACACGGCTTAGAAAAATGTAAGGTATAAAAATTCTAATTACATGTAAATTACCGACGCTGAGTGTAGATCCCGAAAACGATGGCGTGACGATATTGATGGATTATGGACCGAGTTGGCTTTGGATCGAAGAAGTGGAAGGCCGCAGGGGAGGCCTTTGCCCAGCAGTGGGATCTAGTAGGCTAAGTGTAATAATAATAATGTCAATTATGAACGCACCACCCCATTTCTTCGGCCGTGTGATGCCGGCTTAGAATAGCACCATATAATATAATAATTTACGTAGATATGAAAATAATTTAAAAAAATATATATATATTTTATTAAAATAATAATTGAACACAGACACGTTAAATTGATGAAATATATCTTAACTTATTTGTTGATAAAATATATTTTAACTTTGTTGTAAATAAAAACTTTAAAATAAAGCACCTGCTCTAATTTCATACAAAAATATAAGAACTTAAACTTACAGACTATAGGATGCTGTTGGTACTATTCTGTTATCAATTCATCGTTAAAGCGCACCGTTTTCGCACTACCACCGCCTCGAATCCATCACAATGTGCTTCTGCAAACATACCGGATGCTCTACAAAATCTCACCCTAAAGGCGTTGTTATATTGCACTCAAAGGTTGAGCAGCATTACGCTTTAAGCGTAATTGAGGTTTTCTGAGCAATGTCAAAATCTGCGAGCCAACATATTTCCATGGACAACCAGAGACCTTCGTTCCCTTTCAATATCATCAATTTTCTTGAGGTCATCAGCCACCCTTAACCAACTATAAAGAGTGACAGGCATATCAGAATAATGATTTGTTTCTTGACTTGAAGATCATGAACTCGCTCTTTTAGGTAATGTTTCCAAGTTCGTGGGTAGCCGCATAAGACTCGCAGATAGCAAGAAGCTTGCAGAGTATTAAGTTAAACATTTGCTTTGTTTAAATATCTGCAAATGTTGCAAGTTCTCAAAATTTAATTCTCAACAAGTTGAAGTATTTTAAAATTAAGTGCACCATAACAATGTAAATATTGAGTAATTTCGTCAAATCCCAGTAAAAAAATTAGGGTACATTCACACAAATTCATGAGTTTGTTGTGATTACAAACAAAACGAAATAGTTTATACTAGACCTAGATGAAAAATTTTGTGCAAAGTTTGTCCCTAGATACAAAATACGATAACAGTTTTACACTATGGGTAAAAATCCTACTACATATATTATGCACATTAAAACAATAAAGCTTCATATTCATGGTTTAAATTTCTATTGTTAATGCTCATTATTTATTGGTTTATTATTAGCCTTTATTTTGTAACAACAACATTGCTTTGCTTTAGGATGCATTGAACGTGTTCCGGACATACAAAAAAAATGCAATGAAATGTAATGTTGGTCCCCAAGACATTTTAAGAGTCGTAAAGAAGAGTTATTTGAGGCTTAGTGGAACGATAAGGGTGTGACTCCGGGCCTAGAATTACTTGTACGCTTAATGGACTCAAGGGTTACCAAAGCACTTAGGAACTAAACCACTTTAAGTAGTCGTCTAAATGGCTCACAAAAAAGAAGGTTTATTTAAACCCGCTCTTAGATTTTAAAAGTTATACGACATTACTGTTTTGCAAGTTCAGAAAAGATTTTGATATTGAAAAATAAAATTCAATGATATCCAAGAACAACAATGACAAATCATCAAAGACTTCAACACTCTGTAACGATAAACCTCTACTATTGTAGAGATTTTCGTTCATGACTTGAATGTGTAGAAAGGACAACACATTAAATTATGAGAAAAGCAACTAGACAGTTAAATTATTAATATTTATCAAAATATTCTCATGAAAAAGAAATAAGAAATTAAAATATTTTCTTTTTTTAGAGGAGCTATTGAAGTTCTTGCCTTCTATGGAGATATGGTGCCCTGGTACTTTTACATAATACTATTTGCAAATATTTTGATTGTTAAAACTAATTGATAAATATCTTTCCTGGGAAGCTGGGAAGGGGCTTAGTTAAAGGGCGTCTAAGTAATGACTGCAACACCTTGCACTGCGCTCGCCGATCCGATTGTCAGGTGTGAAGGATGAGGCAAATGTTTTTCAATGCCCATGTCCAGCAGGCAGTAGTCTGATGTGGTATAGTAGTAGATAAATATATTTGAAATGTATACCTTCTAGAGAGATATGCTATCCTGGTACTTTTAGTTCCTAAACATTTTGGGATTTAAGATGAATTGAAAATATTCTTTAAAGCTTGTAGGACCAGAGATACCATCTATAGGGATATGCTGTCCTGGTACTTCAGGTACTTGGTTGACCATAAGAAAGATGGTTTTGTGCTTCGGAGGGTACGTAGGACTTCATACAGAACTTGGGAGAACTCTTATACCGGGGATCATCGGGGCGTTTGTGGTCACGATACTAGACAAAGGAATTCAGCTTGTACAGCCGTAGCTAAAAGATGAGATGGCTGTATGGCAGCATCACCATAGCATCCTTCAAGAGAGTATGGAGTGCAGATCGGGCGCAGTAGATGAGCGTGTTCCATTTTTGAATGCATTTGGGCCTATATAAGCCATACAAGGAAGACCGGGGGGTATTCTAGCTCTAGCTCGCGGGGGATAAACACGAACCAAGAATTGGACTTATATGGGTAAATTCCTTTGCTGGGTTTTAATCTTCTAGTGTCCAATGTTCCTAAAATTTTGTTGAAACGTTGTTGGGGGATTCAATAGATCGGAAACTGCTTGTTTGGGTACCGTATTCATTAGAATAACGAGTATCAGTGCAAGGGTTCTTGGTCGTAGTTGAATACCACAACAATTTGTCTTTTATCGTGTTTATCATTCCGATTAGCGTTCAGTTCTTGGGGTTTGCCTAACGGTGACAACAAGCCCTTGGAAACGAGCGCATAATCCATTAGAATTGTAGGTCTCAACCTTTGAAGAGGGGTTGGGAAGCGTTTTTATTTTATTTTACAAAACGCTGTTTCTCTTCACGTACTGGGTTTATTGACTTGACTGGGTGTGGCAATGGCATTCGATCTGATGTATCTTATGTTGCATTGAGAAACGGAATCCAGACCTGATCTCCCTTTCACCACATCTGTCATGTTCGTAATTCAGAACGGTCTTGTCCCTCTCTCCAGAAACTCTTGCCTACCCCTACGAAATTTTTATAAAATAAAGGCGAGTGGTTCTAAATAGGGTGGCACTAGGGGATAGTAGTAAATCGAACATTGCCAATTCGTACTCCCTTTTATTAGAATAGGGCCAACCATGCACTATCGGTTGGCATTCTGACGCCATACAAACAGACTGACATTTTGATATCAACATAGTAGAATAGAAATAGGAAAATCTTGAGCTATGGTAGTATTCCAAAATACATATTAAAGAGGGAATTCATATTTAGAGGGATTAAAAAAAGAAATATTTAAAGTAGGTGGGTAAATTAAATAATACAAAGTCACTTTACAGATAGTTCATCATATTTAAGTTTTCGTTTTCTTTAGAGCCTAAAATTTGAATCAAATTACAAATATTTTTTTTTATAGACAATAAATAATATTTATTATATTACTAAGTTAATAGAAACTCTTAGGAAAAGGGAAAGAAAGGCGGTATCGCATTTATCTAAATTTCAAAGAAAATATAGATCTGGAATGTTTTAATCTAGATTTAGTAAGGAAATTTAATTTGAATCAAACCAAAAATTTTATTTTAAATAGTACATGACATATTTTATTATTTGAAGAAGAGCTAGTCTTTAGCTAAATATTAAAAGCAAAATAGAAGCATTAAAGATTTCCTAAAGTTTTCAGAATTAATAATTTGATTTGGGAACAAAATGAATACCTAGCAAGTACAAAAGAACCTGTACTTAGGTATTCATAAATTCTTAGGTAAAAGAAAACCAGTAACAAATAAGAATCCAGTTTTATTCATAACAGAAATAATATTACAGTTTGCGAGGAAAAGCAAAACCTCTGTGATCTAATAGTCTTTCTAAGGAGAGATTGGATTATTAAAATTGTGATATTCAGAGACAAACATGCAAGTCTGAATGGAATTTGATTCTTTTGCTGACCTACTGAAGTGAAAAATGAAGACTCAGTAGTAAACTTTCTTCCAAATTCTAAATCGTTTTATATGCATAAATTGTGTATTTTTGGCATCTCATTATTAAATAAAGGTGAGGCCGAGATAGAGTTCTGAGGGGCAAATGAATGGAGGACGAGAACTCCCGCCATTCATTTGAATGGCGGTTTTTTTATACGAGCATCTATTTCACTAAAGTAGTCATTTAAATACAAATAACTATACTTTCCATGACATTCAAAAGGGGTTGGGACTTATTCAGTTGAAGCTTATTTTTGATTATTCAGAGCTTAGATAAATATGTACAATCATTATGATGTAGGGCACTTCGCTGTACAGGATCTTAAATTCATATTTGAGTTACTTCGCTGCAATTTGATCGTACAGGTTAGGCGATGCAGCCGAGTATGCATCAGACTCTCTGGATAGTTGATAACTGGGTTTCCATCATCCTGCCTAAGGAAAGAAAGTACTCATTAGTCATAGTATAAATTTATGATAAAAAAATAATGGGAAATCGCTTTAATATTTCTAGAGGTATTCAGGTCATGAAGGAGTTTAGCCAAGCAGCAGTAGTCTCAAAACTGAAATATTCTACTTTCAAACTATTGAAAATATTTTTAAAATTTGACCTTACCCTGGTTTGGAGATAGCAACAATTCATGTTCTGGTCCTTCTGATCTTCGATCTGATTAGATGACTGGCATCATTTTATATTCATAGGCTGGCATAAAGTGGTAGACATGAGAAGTTCTCGCAGTGGCCATGTCAAGTACCTAAATATGAAGAATAAACTTTAGATTTTCTTTATGATAATTTAATGGAAAAGGGGGAGTCACATTGTTCTGAAATTAGTGAGGAAGTACAAAGATATGTTTAGTTCAGGTATAAATAGTCTCTTTGCTAATATAAAGATACATTATCACAAGAAATTAGTTTACTGAGCTAAATATAATAGTGTTTTGTAGAGGTTAATGTTACCTTGATAAAACTGGTAGTAAATTTATTATTCCACTCATTTGATGAGCGCAGTAGGAACAGTGGGGCTTCGCAAGGCGTCTTCTGAGATAGTTTATCAATCCTCGGTCCTGTAAAGTAAACTTTGTTGAAATTTTATCACATACTTGTCAACTCACTTCTCAAACAAGAATTGCCAATAGAATGATGTATGCATCGTTGGCAGTACTTTTCTGCAGATATAAATAAAGTTTTGAGTCTAAGCCATTCTTATAAATATAATGAAAAGCAAGTAAAGGACAGAAACAGAGATTTTTACCTGAACTCAGTAAATATTTTCATGTCAATTCGCCATTTTGATCATTTCACTCGATCGAAGTAGTGAGGGGAATATTTTGGTAGAATTTAGTTATCGGTTCCAAAGTCGGTTCGCATTTCTTACATTTAAACATTACAGAATTTGATTAAAAATAACATATTTCGATTTAAGTTTAGGGAAAGAGAATAAAAGAATATTTGTAAATCCATTCCAAGGATTGAGGTAAAAGTTCGAAGGAAAATCGATAGCATCATTTCTACCAACAAGGAGATATGTTAATAATCTGTGGGTTAGGTAGGTTTTATTGGTAGATTTATTTTAGGAATTTTCTTTATGGAATAGGTAAAGGGTATTTAGATGATCTGCCAAACTTTTGTAATAAAATAATTTAAGTTCCTTAAACATTTGCAAAGTGCAATAGGTAGAGTCTAGGCTTACAATAATAGTAACAATTGTTCAGGACTTAAAAAAAAAATATATATATTATAGGTTACACAATTATCATTTAAATTATAGTAGATTAGAGTAGGTTCCTTGCTGATTTACTTCATTCGTGGGATACTTACACAAATTGTTAGGGTTCTGACTTCTAGGAGATCACGTTGGCCATAGCTGAGTAATAAAAATATTGATGTAATTTAAAGGGAATACTTTTCTTCAGTAGGCAAGTTTCGGAACTTTAGGTTTTTCAGACTAGACATATAGGTAATTCTAGGTATGAGTATAGATGTAGGGTGTAGTAGAGCCAGGTTCGTTACAATTTGGTGCCGTGACCAGGATCAAGAACACCACTGGGTTACTACGGGCTTTCATTATTATTTTGTGGGTTAACTTACTTGGTTTGTAGCATTCAATGGAAATAATATGGGTCCGTCTGATCTGTGGGAGCTTCACAGCTGTGTGAACAAGACCAGGGTTTTTAGCAATAGCTGGGGTTCTATGGTGTTCATCATTGTAGTTATGTAGGTCCGTCTGTGGAAACACAGACAATTTGGTAACCGTGAAATGGATAGATTGAATGAAGTAAAAGCAGCTTAATTGTGTTAAATAATTTGGTTTGGAAAAAAATATCATAAGATTTCTTTTTAGGCTTATACATGGGGGGCTGAAAAAAAAAAAAAAAATCTTTTCTGTTGGTAGAATAGCTTTTTGTAAAAGAAATTAAAGCATTATAACGGGGAGTAGCAACATATGAATAAATATAATAATTATCAAGGAGAACAATAAAATTAGGTTAGCAGATTTAGATGTGTTTTTATGGGAGTAACAGGAAGTACAGAAAAAGATCTTAATATCATTATGTAAGAATGTACCTATGGTTCTTTTCAAATATGGGGTTGAGTTATTTTAGATAAATTTTGTGAGAAAAGCGATGTTAATGTAGCGGAAAAGGGTGTAAAATCTATATGGCGAAACAGATTGGTTTTGTACAATGTTTGATATGTACCTTGGTTAAGTAATTCTAAGTTCTTTTGGGGGCATTTTGCATCTGAGGGTGAGAATTTAACATAAAGTAAAGACGTTGCTTGTAGTTTTGTTTGGTTAGGGTAGGTTGACAACTGGATAGACTGACAAGAATCAAATCGGGTGTTTCCATTTTTGAAAATGGTAGAAAAGTAGTAGAAAGGACAAACATGTGATAAATAAATAGAATAAGACTAGATTTGCTCGCGGATTTGTTTGGTAATTTAAAGAAATTATATTGGATAGTGAATTTGGGTCTGGGGGCTGCAAGATTTTTAATAAGAAACGTTAAATATTGATTATAAGTTATCAAATTCCACAGTTTGATAATTCTACTTCTATTTGATTACGTTTTATTACTTATTGGGGGGGGGGGAAACATTTTTCATAAATTCTTTTTATGGGGCAAATTATGAAGGGAGTAGAGTGGGGCATATTCAAGAGTCAAGTACTTCAATTTTATTAAAAGATCAAGCTAATATTTTTGTTATTTTTAGGGATCCGAAGGTTGCGAAGGAATTAATTAGTTTATCGTAATTATTTTAAAGCCAGTAAAACTTGTGAGATGCCGAGACAAAAGTCAAATAGAAAGCGTAGAGCTCCGGAAAGGTTTGAGGATGCAGATGTAGTGGCAGCGGCTAGAGCACCAGACGAATCAAATGTAGCTCAGCAAAATGCGGAACAGTCTGTGGCAAATTCGCCAAGTATTGAAGTAGTGCCGTCAGTGGGCGCGAATTTAAATGATTCACCAGCAGAGGTAGAGGGCGGTGCAACAACTAATCCAAATGTTAGAATGAGGGTAAAAGTCAGGAAAGATAACTCGGGAATGGCTTATCGGTTACTAAGGAGGTCCATTTGCACATTAACTGCAAAGATAAATGAACTAACTAAAGAAGTAGAACTCTCAAAACAAACAACTAATAGTGTAGCAGCAGACTTAACTCACGAAAACCAAGTGGAAGCGATGGGGGATAATCAGACTAGCATGGAAGTTATGAATACAGCAGACCCAGCCAGCCAGCCTGTTGAAAATCCAGCGGCAAATCAAATCCCAAGTGAATTACCAGGGAGTGCAGGTCAAAGCAAAATTGATCCGAAGCAAAATACTGGAGGCGACATTGATTACAAGCAGATAATTTACAATATAAGAAACATTAATTTAGAGCGTCCAAAATTTGAAACAATAGAAGGATCCATTCATCCAGTAACGTTTTTAGAAGAATTAGAAACGTATTTAAAAAAGGCGTTAAAAGAAGGACAGGGAGAAGTTGAATTGATTTTGGAATGTCTTAAAGGCGTGGCGAGGGACTGGGCACGCGTTTATTCTAAGCGTTGGAGCAACCTCAATGATTTCAAAAGGGATTTCCTGGCCACATTTTGGGGAGAAAAGGAACAAAATGAACTGCGACGAAAAATAGTGCATGGAACTTGGGATCGCCAGAACTCACCATCAATGCTAAACTATTTTTTGGGGATTACCGGGAAGGCGCAGATGCTGTCACACCAGATACCTGAGAATCAAATGGTATCTGATGTAATCAGACACTTCCCAAGGCATGTACAACAAGTTTGGTTTACACTACAAAAGGAGAACATCATTGAAGCGGCCGAGTTTCTTAGAGGGATGGACGAGATTAATAAACAGGAACAACATGTTTACACTTCAGGAGGAACGAAGGCATCAACTAGGAATTTTGAAAAAAGAAGGAACGAGATTAAGCAAAATTTTAGAAATTGGCAAAAACCTGTTGCAGCGTCAAAGACAAAAGAAGTTAATGCGGTTGTATCAAAAGAGGCTGGAGGTTCCAATGTAGAGGAGCCAGTAGAAGTTTTAAACTAGAGGAGGTTGATTCTTCTATCCCCAAATCAACCTCAACTACAGGGGATATAGCGTTGCATATAATGTTAAAGAGTGGGTGGATGCCAGGTCAGAGTTTAGGCAAAAACAATAGTGGGTTACTTAACCCTATTGTAGGGAAGGTTACTTTTCGCAAAGAACAAGGACTAGGGTTTGGGAATAATGAGGAGAAAATTTTGCAAATATCAGAAATGATTGTAGATGTGCTAAAATTAAAAGCGGAACAACAAGAAGTAGAAGGGGTAGATTCTGGGAATATATTGACAGTATTTGAGGAAGAATCAGAACCAGTAGTCGAACAGAATTTCAAGTCGGAAATACTAGTGTATTCATATGATCTAGAAATAATTTGCTTAGTAGACACGGGAAGTGATATCACTTGTATATCTAAAGAGCTTTGGGAAGACATTAGAAACAAGGATGATAAGTTACCTTTAATGCCCATAAAAACAATGCAGGTTAAAACAGCCGTAGGTCACAAAAGTTCGGATATACGGTATCTGACTATACTACCGATGCGTCTTGGTTCTGTTGTTCATGAGATAGCACTCTTTATAGTACCAGATTTGTTGGCACCTCTTATTTTAGGTTTTGATTGGTTAAAAACAAATAGAGTCACGATCAACTTAGACGAAGATAAGACGGGGATATCTTATTTTCAAAACGGAGTCAAGCATAAAGTCCCATTTTATGAAAGGGAGATTGAGGGGGAAAAGTCTGATATCGAGAATCTTGACAAATTGAATATTCAGGTTATAAATAATGCTGAGGAGGATGTGAGATTGGGAATGAATCTGGGTGAGAAAGAAAGAAAGGGGTTATTAAATTTATTGAATAAACATGAAAATATTTTTACCGCTAAGGTAGGAAGAGCAAATTGTTATGAACATGAGATTAAAATGGAACCTCATTCACCAATTGTGAGGAAAACTTATCCAGTACCTTATGCTTATCGTGAAAAGGTTGAAGCGAAACTTAAGGAAATGGAAAATCAGGGTATCCTTAGTAGAACAGCAACTCCATATTGCAGTCCATTGACTTTCACACTAAAAAAAGATGGGTCGGTAAGAGTGTTGCTGGATGCTAGGGAAATTAACAAATATATGATTGCTGAAACTGAAAAGCCACCATTACAGTTAGATGTGATAAATTCGTTCCATGGGGCAAATTTTATTAGCATAGTAGACTTGAATAATGCTTATTTCCAAATACCAATATCAGAGGATAGTAAGAAATACACAGGGTTTACATTCAATGGTAAATCGTATGTGTACAATGTGCTGCCACAGGGACTCAAAACGTCAGTTGGAAGTTTTAGTCGGGCTATGGATATAATATTGGGTCATGAAGTTCGAGAATACTGCGTAAATTATCTAGATGATTTGGCGATAATAACGACGGGAACTTGGGAAGAACATCTAGATCACATAGACATAGTATTGGGAAAATTGGAAAGGGCCGAAATGACTTGCAATTTGAAGAAATGTGAGTTCATGTGCAAGGAAGTGAAGATGTTAGGATTCATAATTTCTACTGAAGGACTAAGGACAGATCCTGAAAAGGTGAAAGCCATACAGGAGTTTCCAGTACCAAAGAAACTGAAACAGATTAGAGCTTTCTTGGGATTGTGTAATTTTTATAGGCGTTTCATACCGAATTACAGTGTAGAAACACAGCCTTTGTGCGATTTATTGAAAAAGGAAAAAGTGTGGAGATGGGGAAATAGAGAACAGGGAGCTTTTGACAGGGTGAAATCTTTATTTGTGGAAACTATACAACTTCAGCATCCGGATTTTGAGAAGGAATATTATTTGCAAACGGACAGTTCTAGCATAGCTTTGGCAGGAGTTTTGTATCAGAAGGATAATAATGGGGAGGTTAAGGTTCTGGGTTTTCATAGTAAGATGTTTCGTGGGGCGCAACTGAATTGGACGGTAACTGAACAAGAATTTTATTCAGTGATAAATTGTTTGGAGAAATTTGAAACGTACTTAAGAGGCTCCAAGGTAATAATTCAAACCGATCATAAAGCAATAATATTTGTCAAGACTTGGAGGCTCTACAATGCTAGAGTTACTCGGTGGATAAATTATCTAGAACAGTTTCAATACGAAGTTGAACATATCAAAGGGAGGGAGAATGTAGCGGCGGATATTTTGTCACGATACCCGCCTCAGAGTGAACTGTTGCAAGAAGAAAAGATTAAAGCTCCGGAAATCAGATATATGGAAACGAAAGCAAATAAAGCTCTGTTAGAAAAGCTAAAAAACATAGCTGAATTGCAAAAGGATGATAAGGAAATTATGGAATTACGTAAGCGTGTAATCGAAGACAAAAAAAATAGGAAGCAGCAGAATCCAACTAAAGGGGAGTTCATTATAGCCGATGATATTTTATATTTTGCACCACCAGGAAGTGACATGAAGTCGGTGTATCTGCCGGAAAAATTGAGGAAGGAAATAATAATTCAGATTCATCTAGAAATGGGTCATCAAGGGATTTACAAAATGATAAAATACATTAAGGACAGATTTTATTGGAAGGGGATAACTAAATTGGTGAAGGCATTGATAAGAAGTTGCCATGTTTGTCAGATAACTAAAAGCAATACCATAAAGCATGTGGGGCCCTGTCAGTCAATCGTTACCAAGAACATAGGAGACGTTGTGATGGTAGATTTGTTCGGACCACTGCCAACAGGAGAGTTTGGAATGAACTATATTTTAGTAGTACAGGATTCGTTTAGTAAATTTGTGCAATTTTATGCGTTAAAGAAAGCAACTGCACAATCAGTATTAGGAAAGATGAGGAAATTTTTTGAGTTGATAAAGCCAAAGGTGATACTGTCAGACAATGGTTCACAATTCGCTAGTAAACTATGGAAGGATGAAATGGCTATGATGGGAGTGAAGGTTTCTTATACGACTGTGCGAAACCCCCGGCCCAACACGTGTGAGAGAGTTAACCGTGAGCTTTCTAAATTGTTTAAAGTTTATTGCAGACAGAATCACAAAGGCTGGGTAGCAGTTTTACCGAGAATAGAGGAGTTATATAATAATACATATCATCAGAGCGTTGGATTTACTCCTTGCGAAGTCATGTACGGAGAAGGAACGCGACTGTCTTTTGACGGAATAATTGCGAGGGATCACAAAGGGTCGAATATAGAGCAAATTAGAGCGAAAGTTAGAGAAAATTTATTAAAAGCGAGTGAATATCGTCAAGGCAAATTCAATGAAAGATATCGACTAATTCAATATCAAATCGGAGACTTAGTAAAAATAAAACGGATAAATAGGTCGGATGCAAGTCAAAAGATAACAAAAAAGTTTGAACCTCTTTATGAAGGACCATACACTATAGCTTCTAATCCTTTTAAAAATGTTTACATATTAATGGACCCAAAAACAAAGAAAATCAGAGGAAAATTTAATACTATTCATTTATCAAAATATTATTTATAAAGTAGAAAAAAAACATGAGTAAATTTTAATATTTACAACAAAAAAAAAAAAACAGACAAGCAATGATTAATTAATAATAGATACTAGTGGTAGAAAATTTGTACAGGAAATTGAATTGAATTAAGAAATGGCAACACAGAAGTTTAAATTAGTCAGCGCCATCTCTGATCAAGTAGCTATTGATTAATTGTATTAGTATTGCTACTCGACAGTAGTCTGACATGACTTAGTAGCTACGAGAACTGCTAATAATTTTAGGGTGCATGAATACTTGCGGATAGATGGAGCCTCTGGTCCTCAAAATCGTCAGTAGTTGAGATTGGTTTGGGAATAATACTTTTGATAAAAGTAATAAGAATTTTTTAAATCAGTTTGACACCATAGACTTTGTAACTTTTGTATGTTTTATTACAAATATTATTTGATTCATTATATTTGATTTCTTATCAAATATTAGAGAACTAATTTTGAATTGAATTTATATTTAGGTACTAATAATACTAATATAGATGAAAAAGAAAGAAATTAAATGAGTCCATGGAACTATAAGAAAAAGATTATTGTAATATTATAATTTAAGGAGATAAATGTTATTAACAAGAAAAAAAAAAAAGAAAAAAATACCTAAGAAATAATTTTTGTCATGTATAAAGCCATTGAGAGTGATGGGAGAAGCCGTTCTAAGATTATACTAGGGTTTTGTTTCTTTTGATTTTGACAATTTTGAAAATAGACAATAAAAAAAAAGGGGTAACTACATCTACAAAAAAAATATGTAAGAAGCTACTTTAATATGTAACAAAATTGCTAGATTAATCTTAGAGCGAGGGGAGGAGGCGGCTTCTATTAGGTTTAGGTTAAATATTAAGCTTAATAAAGGAAAGGAACAGTATATTCTATTATTTAAAGGATAAAGGTAATGGGTTATATGGTAATTATGTACTGAGGTAATGATAAATATATGGTAAAGGTAAATAGATGGTGTTCTAAGGTAATGGTAATTATATGGTAAAGGTAAAGGTAAAGGTAAAGGTGTTCTAAGGTAAAGGTATAAGGTAATAAATCAGACAGACAAGAGTGAGTATTAAAGAATGTTTAGTTATAGGTGAGTAAAATAGAGGTAACTGATAAAAAAGGGGCATGCATAAACAGAGGAAAAAAAAAAAAGCAAGTTTATAAAGTAAAAATCATAATATGTATATTTTTTATTAATTCAAGTATCACAATCATAATAATCAATATAATTAAAATTAAAATAATCAACAAAATTAATGTATCACAAATTAACAAATAATCAACAATCAAAAAAAATTTAACAAATAATCAACACAAAAAAAAAATAGGAACAAATAATCAACAATCAAAAAAAAAAAATTAACAAATAATCAACAATAAAAAAAAAAAAAGCAAATTATCAACAATAAAATAAAATAATCAACAACTAAGGTAAGGGGAGTAGGATAGGATAGGGAAAGTTAGGAAGTAAAGTCATAAGGAATTGTTTAGGTTGTGTACAGTTAAGAGTCATATCAAAAAGAAAAAAAGAAGAATAGAGAAGAAAGTATTATTGCAAAGAAGAGAGTTGTTGTACATGGAGTAGATAGTTATGTATTGTTTGTTTGACATGGATTTGAAGGGAAGGGGGCAGATTGTTGATTAGTATGTCTAAATATTGTGCATAGGGAGAAGGGAAATCTGTTTGTGCGATAGGAAAGAAAGAAGTAGACATAAGAGGGGGGGGTAGAGTCGGAAGTAGTAAAGGTACAGTTGAAGGTAGTGAAGGTGCAGTCTGAGGTTGGGTAGAAGGTAGTGAAGGCTCAGTCTGAGGTTGGGTAGAAGATAGTGAAGGTTCGGTCTGAAGTTGGGAAGAAAGTATAGGTGCAGTCAAGGTAGAAGATGTAGCAGTGTGAGTTGTCTCAGGGGGGGGAAAGTCCGGGGTGTGGGGACGGAGAACAGGAAATTCTATAGAAAGGGAACGAAAGGGAGAGGGGGGAGAAGAATTAAATTTAAAATTGGGATCAATTAGTATTATCAGAGGTTTGAGTATATTTTCATAGTCTACAGGGTGCTGAGGATCTATTAGCTGCCGAGTCTGTATTTGAGCTTCCAGCGTTTTTCGATGGCATCGCCAAGCCGCTTTTATCTCTCGAACTGGAAAGATGAAAATTTTAAGTTTATTTGTTGTGATCCTAGGGTTGCTGTTGTATAAAACAAGGGAAAACTTATAAGAATTATAATCACATAAGGGATAGAATGGTTTGAAAAATGTTTATAGCAAGTAAATGCCAAATTGATTTACGTGATAGAAAAATCAAGTCAGATTAAAGTTTACGATGAAATATTTTGAAGGTAATTTGAAAACTAAGTGACAGTAAAAACGAAACTTACCATCTCTGTCCAGCAAACGAGAAATGTCTTTCCACGCGTGCCCAACAGCCATTTTGTCTTTATAGACCTCGTCGTACAGACAAGGTCTTTTCATGACTTCAGCAATTAATGCTCTGGATCGTGAGCGGACGCTCGCGTGAAGCTTTACGTGACGCTCAGTCATGGTAGACTCTTGTTGGTTAAAATTTTCCCAATGTTAAAGTGAAGCAGAATCTTTTGCAATCCATCCAGGTTGGCGTCAGGAGCGAAAGTGGCGGCAGATAGGGGGCAATTTAAGGAGGAAAAGGAAATCCTGGTTTCTTTTAATAAAAAAAAAACGGCAAGCGAAAACAACAAGTATCCAAAAGAAAACCGGTAATGTGCGGGTTGCGTTGTGTTTTTTTTTCACAGTGCTAGACATTATAATGAAATTAGAAGAGTAACGTTTTAATGTATTGAACATATTAATAACATTTTATTTTCAGCTACCTATATTCTAATTTATTTTGTAACATTCTCTGGGGGACTTTTGGTGTTTTGACTAAGAAGTATGAATCAGAGATTGAGGAGGGCTAAGGGAGAATGCAAGTTTATGGAATACATGAAATTGGTTGAGAGGCTCAGTCAGAACGTCAGGGGTTATTCAGTGAATGTGAAGTTATTGTATTTCCTTCTAGAAGGCATTACACTGTACAAAGAAATTGATATGAAAATTATATGCTTAGGTGTAAGACAGATGTCATAACTGTGTTTAAACAGATGTTTCATATTGATTTCAGACTTACAAGCAGCGTACAGGCTGAAAGAAAAAAAAACTATAGCTACTTTCCGCACACATCACTTATAGAGTACTATAAGTAACATACATTAATCTAGGTTTTAGTGAAGTAGATTTTGTATGAGATCTGGAGCGACAATTTGAAATCATGTCGGTTAGTTATCTAACAAAAGGGTATTGCACTTTTGAACAGGGCAGTATGAGGGTTCATTTTTCAAACAAGAAAAATAAACGAGGTTTGGAATGAAGTTTTATGCTGAGTCATTCTGACTGAGAAAACTCACAATTTTCTTTCTGGTGCAAAGGTGGGATGTAGCTCTAGAATAAATAATTGCATATTTTTTCTAAGTTGTTGAAGGTTCTGGATCTTGTGTAGAATGTATGGAAACTAATAATTTAGGTTATTCACACACCACACAGAATACATTTTTGGAAGGAAGTGTAATATCTTAAAATTTGGGGGATTTATAGTTTTAGGTAGACGCTATGTTTTCCAATTTGTATGCTCTTTTCAAACATAGCGGGGGGCTGAATGTAACGATAAACCTCTACTATTGTAGAGATTTTCGTTCATGACTTGAATGTGTAGAAAGGACAACACATTAAATTATGAGAAAAGCAACTAGACAGTTAAATTATTAATATTTATCAAAATATTCTCATGAAAAAGAAATAAGAAATTAAAATATTTTCTTTTTTTAGAGGAGCTATTGAAGTTCTTGCCTTCTATGGAGATATGGTGGCCTGGTACTTTTACATAATACTATTTGCAAATATTTTGATTGTTAAAACTAATTGATAAATATCTTTCCTGGGAAGCTGGGAAGGGGCTTAGTTAAAGGGCGTCTAAGTAATGACTGCAACACCTTGCACTGCGCTCGCCGATCCGATTGTCAGGTGTGAAGGATGAGGCAAATGTTTTTCAATGCCCATGTCCAGCAGGCAGTAGTCTGATGTGGTATAGTAGTAGATAAATATATTTGAAATGTATACCTTCTAGAGAGATATGCTATCCTGGTACTTTTAGTTCCTAAACATTTTGGGATTTAAGATGAATTGAAAATATTCTTTAAAGCTTGTAGGACCAGAGATACCATCTATAGGGATATGCTGTCCTGGTACTTCAGGTACTTGGTTGACCATAAGAAAGATGGTTTTGTGCTTCGGAGGGTACGTAGGACTTCATACAGAACTTGGGAGAACTCTTATACCGGGGATCATCGGGGCGTTTGTGGTCACGATACTAGACAAAGGAATTCAGCTTGTACAGCCGTAGCTAAAAGATGAGATGGCTGTATGGCAGCATCACCATAGCATCCTTCAAGAGAGTATGGAGTGCAGATCGGGCGCAGTAGATGAGCGTGTTCCATTTTTGAATGCATTTGGGCCTATATAAGCCATACAAGGAAGACCGGGGGGTATTCTAGCTCTAGCTCGCGGGGGATAAACACGAACCAAGAATTGGACTTATATGGGTAAATTCCTTTGCTGGGTTTTAATCTTCTAGTGTCCAATGTTCCTAAAATTTTGTTGAAACGTTGTTGGGGGATTCAATAGATCGGAAACTGCTTGTTTGGGTACCGTATTCATTAGAATAACGAGTATCAGTGCAAGGGTTCTTGGTCGTAGTTGAATACCACAACAATTTGTCTTTTATCGTGTTTATCATTCCGATTAGCGTTCAGTTCTTGGGGTTTGCCTAACGGTGACAACAAGCCCTTGGAAACGAGCGCATAATCCATTAGAATTGTAGGTCTCAACCTTTGAAGAGGGGTTGGGAAGCGTTTTTATTTTATTTTACAAAACGCTGTTTCTCTTCACGTACTGGGTTTATTGACTTGACTGGGTGTGGCAATGGCATTCGATCTGATGTATCTTATGTTGCATTGAGAAACGGAATCCAGACCTGATCTCCCTTTCACCACATCTGTCATGTTCGTAATTCAGAACGGTCTTGTCCCTCTCCAGAAACTCTTGCCTACCCCTACGAAATATTTATAAAATAAAGGCGAGTGGTTCTAAATAGGGTGGCACTAGGGGATAGTAGTAAATCGAACATTGCCAATTCGTACTCCCTTTTATTAGAATAGGGCCAACCATGCACTATCGGTTGGCATTCTGACGCCATACAAACAGACTGACATTTTGATATCAACATAGTAGAATAGAAATAGGAAAATCTTGAGCTATGGTAGTATTCCAAAATACATATTAAAGAGGGAATTCATATTTAGAGGGATTAAAAAAAGAAATATTTAAAGTAGGTGGGTAAATTAAATAATACAAAGTCACTTTACAGATAGTTCATCATATTTAAGTTTTCGTTTTCTTTAGAGCCTAAAATTTGAATCAAATTACAAATATTTTTTTTTATAGACAATAAATAATATTTATTATATTACTAAGTTAATAGAAACTCTTAGGAAAAGGGAAAGAAAGGCGGTATCGCATTTATCTAAATTTCAAAGAAAATATAGATCTGGAATGTTTTAATCTAGATTTAGTAAGGAAATTTAATTTGAATCAAACCAAAAATTTTATTTTAAATAGTACATGACATATTTTATTATTTGAAGAAGAGCTAGTCTTTAGCTAAATATTAAAAGCAAAATAGAAGCATTAAAGATTTCCTAAAGTTTTCAGAATTAATAATTTGATTTGGGAACAAAATGAATACCTAGCAAGTACAAAAGAACCTGTACTTAGGTATTCATAAATTCTTAGGTAAAAGAAAACCAGTAACAAATAAGAATCCAGTTTTATTCATAACAGAAATAATATTACAGTTTGCGAGGAAAAGCAAAACCTCTGTGATCTAATAGTCTTTCTAAGGAGAGATTGGATTATTAAAATTGTGATATTCAGAGACAAACATGCAAGTCTGAATGGAATTTGATTCTTTTGCTGACCTACTGAAGTGAAAAATGAAGACTCAGTAGTAAACTTTCTTCCAAATTCTAAATCGTTTTATATGCATAAATTGTGTATTTTTGGCATCTCATTATTAAATAAAGGTGAGGCCGAGATAGAGTTCTGAGGGGCAAATGAATGGAGGACGAGAACTCCCGCCATTCATTTGAATGGCGGTTTTTTTATACGAGCATCTATTTCACTAAAGTAGTCATTTAAATACAAATAACTATACTTTCCATGACATTCAAAAGGGGTTGGGACTTATTCAGTTGAAGCTTATTTTTGATTATTCAGAGCTTAGATAAATATGTACAATCATTATGATGTAGGGCACTTCGCTGTACAGGATCTTAAATTCATATTTGAGTTACTTCGCTGCAATTTGATCGTACAGGTTAGGCGATGCAGCCGAGTATGCATCAGACTCTCTGGATAGTTGATAACTGGGTTTCCATCATCCTGCCTAAGGAAAGAAAGTACTCATTAGTCATAGTATAAATTACATACATACATACATAAATCACGCCTATATCCCTTACGGGGTAGGCAGAGCGTTAACGGCCGTTCAACGGATATTAACACCACGTCTGACAAAAGTTTGAGGGTCAATCAGATAACTGTGTATCACTATAGTGACAGGTTGTCAGCCCGTCGCCTAAAATTGCAATACACACCCTCGAGTCCCTTAGTCGCCTCTTACGACACCCATGGGTAAGAAATGGGGTGATGCTATTCTAAGCCGGCATCACACGGCAAATTCTAAGCCGGCATCACACGGCAAATTCTAAGCCGGCATCACACGGCAATAGTATATAGTATAAATTTATGATAAAAAAATAATGGGAAATCGCTTTAATATTTCTAGAGGTATTCAGGTCATGAAGGAGTTTAGCCAAGCAGCAGTAGTCTCAAAACTGAAATATTCTACTTTCAAACTATTGAAAATATTTTTAAAATTTGACCTTACCCTGGTTTGGAGATAGCAACAATTCATGTTCTGGTCCTTCTGATCTTCGATCTGATTAGATGACTGGCATCATTTTATATTCATAGGCTGGCATAAAGTGGTAGACATGAGAAGTTCTCGCAGTGGCCATGTCAAGTACCTAAATATGAAGAATAAACTTTAGATTTTCTTTATGATAATTTAATGGAAAAGGGGGAGTCACATTGTTCTGAAATTAGTGAGGAAGTACAAAGATATGTTTAGTTCAGGTATAAATAGTCTCTTTGCTAATATAAAGATACATTATCACAAGAAATTAGTTTACTGAGCTAAATATAATAGTGTTTTGTAGAGGTTAATGTTACCTTGATAAAACTGGTAGTAAATTTATTATTCCACTCATTTGATGAGCGCAGTAGGAACAGTGGGGCTTCGCAAGGCGTCTTCTGAGATAGTTTATCAATCCTCGGTCCTGTAAAGTAAACTTTGTTGAAATTTTATCACATACTTGTCAACTCACTTCTCAAACAAGAATTGCCAATAGAATGATGTATGCATCGTTGGCAGTACTTTTCTGCAGATATAAATAAAGTTTTGAGTCTAAGCCATTCTTATAAATATAATGAAAAGCAAGTAAAGGACAGAAACAGAGATTTTTACCTGAACTCAGTAAATATTTTCATGTCAATTCGCCATTTTGATCATTTCACTCGATCGAAGTAGTGAGGGGAATATTTTGGTAGAATTTAGTTATCGGTTCCAAAGTCGGTTCGCATTTCTTACATTTAAACATTACAGAATTTGATTAAAAATAACATATTTCGATTTAAGTTTAGGGAAAGAGAATAAAAGAATATTTGTAAATCCATTCCAAGGATTGAGGTAAAAGTTCGAAGGAAAATCGATAGCATCATTTCTACCAACAAGGAGATATGTTAATAATCTGTGGGTTAGGTAGGTTTTATTGGTAGATTTATTTTAGGAATTTTCTTTATGGAATAGGTAAAGGGTATTTAGATGATCTGCCAAACTTTTGTAATAAAATAATTTAAGTTCCTTAAACATTTGCAAAGTGCAATAGGTAGAGTCTAGGCTTACAATAATAGTAACAATTGTTCAGGACTTAAAAAAAAAATATATATATTATAGGTTACACAATTATCATTTAAATTATAGTAGATTAGAGTAGGTTCCTTGCTGATTTACTTCATTCGTGGGATACTTACACAAATTGTTAGGGTTCTGACTTCTAGGAGATCACGTTGGCCATAGCTGAGTAATAAAAATATTGATGTAATTTAAAGGGAATACTTTTCTTCAGTAGGCAAGTTTCGGAACTTTAGGTTTTTCAGACTAGACATATAGGTAATTCTAGGTATGAGTATAGATGTAGGGTGTAGTAGAGCCAGGTTCGTTATAACTCTTTTAATTTGTATCAGTTGCATTTATTTTTTGAGACTAACCGACTTTTGTGCTGAACCAGGTGGTTAAAAACGGAAAAGGAAATTACTAGGTAACATTAAATATCGGTTTTACGATTTTGAAGGGGTTTCCTAGAAAATTTTAGTAGTCTTATAGGTTTTAAAAAGAAATTGTTGTGCGGGTGTTCCTTTGTTTTAATGTTTTGCTATATTGTGTTAATGTGCATTTCAGATAGCACCTACAACTTGCGGCAAGCTCGAATCAAACTTGCTAGTTTCCCAACGTCAAAGGTCCTGGTTTTTACCTATGCACATTTTTGTAGGGCTTCATACCTCAAAAGGAAAATTCGGATCCCTTAAAGAATCACTTTGTTGTCCATCCAAGCGTCCGTTTGTCTGTCACAACCATTTATGTCAGTGCAAAGATGGATTTGAAATTTCTATCAAATAAACACAGTTCTCGTGTTTAATGAACATATGTATTATAAGATGAAATCGTTAGTCAAAGAATTTAGTACTTGAACATGTCTTTTTAATAAGATAACGAGTTTTTAGTTTGACAGCTGTCCTGTGAAATGTAGATTTCGTCAAGACCTTTTTTATCTTCAAATAAACTAGTTTTGCACGCGCGTTGGTTATAGCGCTTGACGTGAGCATTGCAGCGACATAATATTTGAGAAGGGAAACTACAGGCAACAGGATTTTATTTATTCACAATTAAAATATGTTCTTTGGACCACGGGAGCACAATCTTGCCCGTGGTTCATCAGGTGGACCAGTGGTGGACTACGAAGTTAAAGAGGATTGAGCTTATCTTACCTCAAATTTCATACTATTAGAGATGGACTTCTAACTCATGAAAACCTTTTCTAGTGTTGCTTTAATTTGTCATTAGAATACTCTTTTTGATTATCATCAAATAAGTTAAAACGTTGGTTCACATCGATTCCTATTTTTAGAGAACAGACATTTCGTTGATTTTTCGCAACTTCTTTAAAATTATTTTGTATTTCTTTCTTTATTAGACCGCCAATTAAAAAATTGCTTTTATCAAAATCCTTTGTAGGCAGCCAATCAATTTTATTTAATCCCAATTTGTTTTAGGCCTTTATTAGCTTGATGAAAATTTTCAATATCAGCTAGCTTTAATAATCCTATAGAATTTCCCTAAGTGAACAATAGGTTTTTTTAATTTGAATTCATATTTACCATTGTAGTGCCTTTTCATTCTCGTTGTTAACAATTTATGTAAATTTTAGTATTAATACTATTGTCTTTTCCGTGGTTTTACAAAGAGTCGGTATATTTTTTTTGACTCTGCTCCTTTTTTACTACAATAATGATATATTTCCGGGATTTATTTCATCAAAAGACTATTAAAAAAAAACATCACTTGTCCTTCGCATTGTAATATCAGTTTATTCTATTTTTAACAAGGAGTGTATTCCAAGCAAACAGTATATCAGTGTTCGCAACGAGGATAATTATACAAGGCAAACAAAGAATTCGCGGCAAAAAGGAAAAATGCATACTGAATAAACAGACATGGTACCTGAAAGAATATACCCTGGGTAACGGCATCCCATTGTGATCTTTACTGCCTTGCTACAACGCAGGATTTGGTTTGTTACAATAATTTTCTACTGGAAAAATCACGGTCAAAATAAAACGTAATGAGGATTGACATTTTGAATATTTCAAAGGTTCATTTGGTTCCAGTTTCTTTCTTTGTAATAATTTTCACATAAGAACTGTGATAATGATGAAACTAATTTCTACTGTCTATGGAATTTGAACACTACCCCCGATTTTTCCCGTTCCCATCATCTGATCATCTGAAGAAACTTTTTCAAACAAAAATGTAATTTTACTGATAGATCAAGGCGTCTTTGAGAAGTCGGTGAACACATAAAATATGCCGCCAACAAATCCTTGTTGCCATTGTGAAAATCGATCCAGGTACCATGGGTGGCAGTCAGACCCTAACAATAGTTTTTTATTATAACTTAATAAACAAATCACTCGCATTAATTACTCCAAAGTAATATTGCAATAAGTTGGCATTCTTTCAGAAAAAGGCCTTTACCTACTCAAAGCTTTCAAATGCAATAAACAAACTGCAATGTTGAAATAAAAATAAACGCTCCGATGTTCGCTCCATTGGTGAGTGTTTATCTTCCAGCATTGGGTATCTTTTTAAATGTGCCATCCTTGTCATTTGCACAACCCTTTCGCTATGCTATCTCTTTTTGGTTGAGACACAAATTTTCCTTAGAGCCTTGAGCTGTGCCATTTATGACTTGTGAGGTTTAAGTTGTAAGAATAAAACTTATTTCAAAGTATGGAGTTGATGTTTCTCTGAAAAGGCTTTTGTGCATTTAATTGTATTATACCACGTTAGGGAGACTGCATCGAGATTTTCTTGGCTTCATTAAGTGATTATAAAAGGAACCCTGTGAGGAACCCTCTGCCTACAGGTAGTTCAACCAGTCGCCTACAGTATTAAATTGCCTTTTTTTACTATCGTGAGAAATACCGAGAATACGAATGACTCGATGAGCCATGGTGTCAGAGGCTATTTTCTATTAATGTTGCTGGATGATGGCAACAGTTACAAATTAACATTTCCTAGTATTATAGGTATATAAATAACAAAATGGTGCAAATTTATCAAGGAGTGTTACAATTGAGTTATTCTAGCTAAAACGGCAAGAATAAATAGAGCTCACATTTTTTATTTCTATCTGAAATTAAACTGGCAGTAACCGGCCTATCGTGTGGGACCTACCAAGACGTACTTACCGATACTTAAAAAAACTGCATTTAACAAAATCATCTTTTGTTTATTGATGATATTAATTCTCAACACCCAAATCGCTGAATCTTATGACTTGACAACGTTTTTCCCCAAATAAACCGCAAGGAATGTCTTAGTACGTAAGGAACGACCATAAATTATTTCCAAAGGACACGTAAAGGCCCAGAGATTGGCGACGCGTCAAACCGGAATAATCTCACTAAGAAACGCTTTGATCTTACACAAAGAGCTAAGATTTAGTTTGAGACAAAAAATGCAGTTAAACTAACCTCAACTTTGTTATTTATTATGTATACAAACACATAAAATGCCTTTACTTCTTGTGGAGTAGGCAGAGCATTGACGACCGTAAAAGTACGATGACCACGTCTGACAAAAATATTTGAGGGTTGTTTCATAGCAATCGTCGTCACTATAATGACAGGTTGCCAGCTTGTCGCCTAAAATTATTATACACATGAAACCCTCGAGTTACGTAGTCGTCTTTAAGAAACCCGCTAGAAAAAAATGGGGTGATGCTATTCTTAGCCTGCATCATACGTCATTATTACGACGTTCCTTTAATGGATAAGAAGTACCGCATACTGACAATGTAGTGTAGGTGATACTTGGTGTAGGTGATGATACTTTGAATAGTACAAGGTGTAAAACTCTTTCAATAAATCTTTGACAACGTCGTCAAAGTCATCATGAAAAGGAAAACAAATCCTAAAAAAACAAAGGAAGAATTTGTATATTATCGAGTGAGTGAGTGAGTATTTAAAATGACTCGATAGCCTGGCACGATTAATATGGGAAAGGCATAAATTAAATCCATTATGTCTCCTGGGCATGTTGTTTTGTTTCATGTGTACCTTAGCCTCCTTTCGAGATGTTGAACCCTTATTTTGTTACACCTTGTCAAGGTATGTAAAACGTACCTAATGGAAAATATAATCGAAAACCCCAAAGCTCACGCACTGTCGGGTTCTCGAGTAGCTCTTTTATAAATTGGAATGCCAGTTTTAGCCTGATGGACGTTTTCCCTAGGAGGATGGAATGGAATGTTATTATTAGATGTAAAAAAAATCTCCAAAGCCGTTACAAGCCCAGTGAATAGAAAAAAAGCATTTTCTTGAAAATTTACTTATTGCTTACCATTGCTATTTTTGCGGATTGTTAAGTGATTTTATGATAAATATTTTTGAATAATAATGAAAAAGCAAGTATTTTAATAAGTCTTACATAATCACGCTTAAAAACTCAAAAATATTGTATTTATACTATCATACAATATTAACATAAGAAGGAAAAAACATGTAATGAAGTTTTTATCATATTATACAACTTATCTTCTATCTAACAAAATATCATTCAAAAAGCTCCAAACAGAGTTTTTTGGGCAAATTATAAACTTTTTTATGAGCCATCTCACCGAAAGAATGACTGAGTCAATAAAAAAGCGGGCCCGAGGGTAGATTTTACGGTTCTATTCTTCCCTATGTCCTTCATCAAAAAACTATTTGCTAAATGGAAAACGCCGGCCTAACTGAAAAGGCGGCGCTGAGAAAATGTAAAGTAATAAATAAGATCTTTTATATCGACCCGGGATTTAGATAGAGTACGGTAAGATTGTAAATAGATACACAGAGGAAGTATGAATACAAAAATGAAATGAAATTCAGAACTGCATATTTAGTAGTTTAGGGAAAAGTCGAACAAATGTTTGAAGGTCATTACAGTGGAACCGTGTATCACAGTTTATCAAACTGTCGCCTAAATGCCTATACACATACAACCCTTGAGTTTTACGATACCCGCGGAAATGAAATGGAGTGGTGATATGCGATGCCGGCATTATTCAAGTCTTTTACTTATGTATTTGGAAGCAAAATATGAGGTTTTTCACTAATTTAATTATTATACGTATTTTAAACTTAAGACCCTGTTTTCCTGATATATTAGCAATTACTAACAATCTGACGGCAAGTCTACTACACTCATATTTCGTGCAAGTGCATTGTTTTTTCATTTTCCATACCATCGAGTTGTTACTAGTCATTAACTACAAATATTCAGATTCTAAGTGTGACAGTTTAAAAACAGGGTTCATCGGGGCGTTTGTTGATTTGGTCTCCAACAAAACATACAAATTATTTAACTGTACACGCTTCCCGGAATCGTGGCAACCAACAGTGGAAACATTACTTACATAAAGTAACATCTGTATGCGGTGCGTGACGCCGCTTTGATTCGTACGGACCCGCTTTGTTCTGATGGATATTTATAGCGCCTCCAGATGAAAAAGATCTAACAGAATTTGTACGTTTGAGACATTTAGGAGGATGAAAGCTGACATGACGAATGCAAGAACTAGATTGGTCACCAATATAAAAGACCAAAATTCCTTGTTTCAGTGGATAAAAATCCTGAGAAAGTTAATGGATGATGTTAAAATTCAATTTGAGTACTTTGTTGCCGTCTTCTTGCTTGCCTTCACAAATACTGGTAGTGTTTCCTCCAACGTGATGGAAAAGCGTCTTTACTTTTATAAGAATCAAGAGTTTAGATTAATTGATGTTAGTTCAGAATTATTCTCATACTTGTACAATAAAATTATTCAGGAAAGAATTGAAGACCACGAAATTGATCCTGAAAATTTGATATCCTACTTTTCTGTTTTATTAGAAGACTGTACCAACATGAAAGTCAAACCGTTGGCTGCCCAAGCAAGCTTCAGAAAAATGACTCCATTATTGGCCATTGCAAAGAGTATGTCTGAATTCTCTGACTTCCCCTGGGAGCCGATGCTGAAGAGATCTCCTGTCCTCATGTCAGAATTCTGGAAATTATCTCAAGATTGTAGAGGCTATCAAGGGTGATTCTTTCATTGGGTATAAAGTGTCAGGAGCCTCATCTTGTTTACCCCATCTAGCCTCATTGTACTTACAATTACAAGTCTTAGGAGCAGGGTCAGGAAACATTTCTAAAGTATAGAGGGTTGGCTCAGAAGGCAACGTCGGAAAGATTATGTATGCTACTTACACTAAATAGGTGACAGAATACCTTAGAGCTAAGGGAGCAGGTGAGATTGATATGAATCAGATTATAATGGATGATACCCGTACTGCAGTGCTTCTATCTTATCATCTAGTCTCTCGCCTTATCCGAGACACCATGACAGAAGATAAAGATGTTGATGAAGAGACGGACACAGATGAAGGTCACATGATTGGAAGTGGAAATGACAACAAGAAGTTACAAAAGGAGGTCAAGGGGGATCTACAGGAGGAACATCAGGAAGTGGAAAGCCATGTGATGATCAACCAGGAGGAGTATCAAGCAGGAGACCTGCCAAGAGATCTGGAGAAAATTCTGATGATAGACCTAAGAAAACCCAAATACCAGATCATCAAGAGGATGAAAAGATGATGGAGGGCATTATTGCAGATCTTGATATGGGAAGTGCAGAGTCCAGTACTCCTTTGACTTATCAATAACTAGGGCAAGAAGCTCAGGAAATCTCAAGGGTAGTACAGCAATCTCAAATTGTCTCAAAGGGAAAGGGAAACTACACCGTGATTATCTACGGATCTATCTAAGATAAGGAAAAAGGAGATCACTATCAAATAGGCTCTTCAGATTACTTTCCCAGCTAATTATCCTGCTACGGGGAAGATGACAGAGGAGTTTGGAAGACCAGTATGGGAATTCCAGTTAATTAAGATTCCTGACATACAGTTCCCGGACTCATTCAAGGTGATGCTTGCGTCTGAGATAAGACAGAATATGTTTGCTTTGATTGGAGCAATTATTAGCGGTGAGCAATACCATATGTATAAACATCCTGTAATTTTTTATTGTCCCAATTCTAAATTTACATCAGTTCCTGTAACAGCGGACGGAGAAGAAGCCACTTGTGGAGGTGCATTCTTAGTTTTGGCAGTCAGTCCAATGAAGAAGTGACATACAACTATAATGATATAATCTTGAAGAATCTCTTTATGGGACCTCATTATTATTTAAGATTAGATATTAAGTTTTGTATGTATTCATTAGTAATGAAGTGTTTTAAACTTTCGCAGTCACACTCAAAATACTAAAACGGGGTTAACGTTTATCTGAATATTTAAAAAATAAGTATTGCGGTAAGAACCCCGTTTCAGTATTTTGAGTTATTTAGGAGTATGGTTCTATTATTTACAAAATAAAAGTTACACACGCAAATTTTCGAGCAGGACACACAACTCAGATTTTATCAATCGCTAGTTGGTGCCCGCGAACTTTGTTTAGGAAATTTGAAATTACTGTTTTGTTTGGTAGATGTCTATGTACCTTCATCCTCGACCTTTTTATCGGTCCTGAACTTTAGTTAGGTAATTGGAGTAAGACAATATATTAAGACGTTTAACGACCTATAGGCAAACTAGGTATCTTGCCAGGAATTGACAGGCGGTTCGGGGGTGAAGGCGGGCGCGCAGGATAGGGAACACTAGTGTCGTTTCTCAGTACAGTTGACTAGATTTTTTCCCAGAAGATAAACGGTGAAGATGACCGACTATAATTTTTGCTAAAAATATTAACAAGCAAGCCAAACAATCGGAGTACAACGTTTATTCATTTAACAAGCAAGAAAGCAAGAAACATGTTCTACAGAATATTTATATGCTGTTAACTTGCACAAATTTAGTCGCGCAAGCAAATATTAGGGGACTGACGGGCAAGGTGAGTTGGGCGGGTAAAAAGAATATTTTGATTAATGTCCAAATAATTGCTAGAAAGAGACAAAAAAGTATCAAACGATTGGCTACTACAGAAGTCACGTAATGAAGCACAAACATGTCTTAATTGTGGAAACACCGGCAGGATCTTTGTTTCTCCGAAGAAAAAATCTACTTTCGAAGTTTATTTCATTCCTAAGTACTCATTATCCTTAAAATAATTATTATTGGTATTTTAATATTCAGATCGAAAATAACTTTTCATAAAAGCGGTAAGTATTGTCAAATGTTTACGTTTTTTTACCGGCCAGTGTTTCGCAAATAGTCTTGGTGGGCAAAATGAAACCGGGCATAACGGATATTATCCCTCATCACTTATTTTGGTTGACGGTATCTTATTAAAGTTTTTCTTTCTTTTGATTGTTTTTTAAGTTTAAATCAATATCATAGTTCAAGCGAAATGTTTAAGTTTGTTGTTATCATTATTTGAAAATAATTTAATTTGTTTTACACTCTTCTAAGGCTAGATACTTCTCTAAGGCTGGACCCGTTTCTAAGGCTGGACCCGTTACTAAGGAAGAGCCCTTTTGTAAAGATGGGCGCTCTTCAAAGGCTGGACTCTCTGTAGTCAACACAAGAAATGCACCTAAAAAAGCATGTAATGAAAGTACTAAAGAATTAATTCATGCACGTTCTGCAAAAAACTATTTGTCTACCCTCCAACTGAAGACTGGATTCAGTGCTCTTCATGCCAAAAGTGGCCACATGAGTGATGCTATGCATATAATGGGGTATGGGTCCTTTTCTTAGAAGATTGTTTTGTTTAATATTCTGTTGATGCCATACTCCGTTTTGCCCGACTGCGGAATTTGTCTTGCCCTCCCAGAGTAGGCAAAACGGATAATTGTACTTTTTTATAATTTTTGGGTATTTTTTGGGTATTTACGAACACACGCAGACATATAATGTGTTGTATAGTAAACAGGGCTGTTGGAGAAACGCAACCAGCTCTCCAATTCACTGGCTTACTGTGTAGATGAGACCACCCTAAAAGCTCTTATGTTATTGCATATCGGCATAATGTTTCAATTTATTTTTCACTTATTATAATTTTGATCAATAAAGTTCCTTATAGACCGATTACAGAATTTGATTATTATTATGTTTTTGATTTATTTAAATTTAGCTTTGCCCGCCCGTCTCCTCCCATTTACTGTGAGTAAAATTAACAAAGAAGGAAACGATTTGAATCGTGAGTAGAGAATTGTGATTTTTCAATCCCCTAAATGTAGAAAACAGAACCGAAAGAAAATAATTGAAATAGATAATTTTACTGAAGGTATTATAAATAATGACGAAATATAACTCAATATTAATACTGCTGACAAGAAGAAGCTCACATTGAAATTCTTAAATGCTAAACTGAAGAAAGAAGAAATTTTAGGTTGTGGTCGAGAATATTTGAGAGGCCACGAAGTATTAAGACTTCCCCCATATCACCCAGACTTAAACCCTATAAAGTTAGTTTGGGGGTCAAGGGACAAGTAGCAAGAAACGAACTTGAGAGTATTTTGGATAAAAAGAAAATTGCACTAGAGCAATTATTTAATTAATTTCCAGCTGAAAATTCTTGTCTAAGAATTTGAAGATGAGTTCTGTAATCATGATGGACTACTCGATAATACTATGGACCAAATAATAATCGATTTACAAGTTAGAATTCTTCCAGCTACGCTGAAGATGATTCAAGTGACATGAACATTAGCACATAAGAAAACCTATAAAATAAATAATATGTGCAATAAAGAATTTTATTATTATTTTGGTACGTTTCCGAATCTCGGGCCCACAGGGACACGGTCCTTTGAGGCATGAGTGGGGCCGAAGCCAACAGTACAGAGGCCTTTTTGCACCAAATAATGTGTTGTGATGTGTACATCAAGCGGATACTCGCTCTGTCTGCACTATAGAAGTACACCCAGAGCCAGCACCCGCCTGATGCAAGGACTATTGCAGGTGAGGGTCGGAATAATAGGGTTATGGGGAGGAATTTGCTGGACCGGTTGCTTGGCTATCGATTGAGACAACGGGACGCCTGCCAAATCAAATGTCCCAATCTTGATAATCTCGGCAGACGGTGACTCGCCGCTCGCTAGGTGGGCCTCCACTAAGGGCTGTACGCGTAGAGCGTGGTGCCAGGACGCAACACTGGCTCGGGCGACTGAAGGGATGTCGAGAGGTGTACACCGCTTTCTGCGCAGAGGTCCTGGGTAAGGGCCAGAACATACACCAACTCGCGACTTACGCAAGTTTCACTTCCACCCCTCGAGTCCGGGCACAGGCTCGAACTCTAGTGGCCCCACTCTGACCAGCCAACTAAGGCAAGCCAGAGGTGAGAGTCCTGGCCTTGGGGTCCTCTCCGGCGAGCCGGAGACGACCAGTCTACACCCTCGGGGGTACTCGGGTCCGTGGGCTCGCTACTCCCCAACAGCTCGTCACAAGCTGCCCTACGGGTAGCTAAGGATGTAGAGAGGTGTGCTGCACTTTCAAGTTCTGGGATTTCTTCCGTCAGCATTACTCGCGGCTTTATGTCTTTAACACTTCCACCCTCCGAGTTGTAAAACTCTTGCGACTCCACTCTGCCCGGCCGGTTAAGGCAAGACAGAGGCGGGCTCCCCACTCAGGGGCAACCCAGAAGTACTTCGGGTCCGTGGTGGCGCTACTCACCAACAGCTATTATTTTTGTTATTATTGTTAGTTGTTTTGTAGAGGTATTATTTTCGCCTAAAATAAAGGATTTATTATTATTTAGTTGGTTTTTTACCATCTCGGCTTTGTTAATCCGGTTTTAAAATTTTACGGGCCTAAGCCTTGTGAATGCTATTGTAATTAGTCGTTTGAGTTTCGTTTATAGCTGGTCTGTACTTTTCAGATATTATCATAACTATCAATAACAGACAAATAGACAAAACATTAAATTCGTGTTCTCCCCAAATATATTTTGTAAGAATATCGTCTACGTACAGACTTTCGACGCTCTTTAGCTTTTTTATGTTTACAAGACAGTTTTGAAAAACTTATTGAACGTAGTTTGATGTTTTTTTTATACCTAAGCTTTCTATAATAAGTAGATTAAAAATGTAGGAACACATTTAGCATATTTCAAAATTTTAAGGTAAAGTTAAAAAATAAATAAAGCATAATGTCTTGATTTTTCCCTATTTGGTTTCCTTGTTATTTATGTTAATAATTCTATGAGAAAATAGGTTAATGAAAGTCAAAATGGGGTCTTTATCAGTAAGTGTGCCACTACAAGTTAATTTATTGTACGGAAACCCTTAAGATCTCACTCAACCCTGAGTTGAATGCTACGAGATATGAAGATGTGACAAGAGATATCCGATACATTAATATCGATGAACTTTAAGATCATTAAACGTGACAAACAACAAAAAAAACCTTTCATGAGAATAATAAATGGTTTTAAAAGAAAAGACCTAAATCTACAGCGTTTGACGACTTTATCACCCTGCACTGTTTATTTTTCAAATAGTATAAAGAAGATTTATTTTCTAAAAATTATAAACACCGATTTTATCATACATAAATACGATATAAAGAGAAAAACTGTTTTAAATTACCAACCAAGATACAATGCTCATAAAGCCTATCTAGGTTATGAAAATAAAATAAGAATTAAGCTGTAGTATTGTGCTCTAGATTCGCAATGTAAGAAATGTCTGCAAGTTGTTTTCATTTGAGAACGAAAGGAACTCAAAAGAACGAAGATTGTTATTTATAGTGAGTAACGAAGAAAACATTTTTTAGAGAAATCTAGCAGAAAGTAGTAATTTTCAAACGAAAATCTTCTAAAGTTATAAAAAATACGGTCAAAAAGGCAAGGTATATTCAATTTGGAATAAAAAATACGTCAAACAGCTTGCAGATGATTATTTTTACAGTTTCAACTTTCAAATAATCCCCATTTGCCGATTTTGCCATTAGTTGATTCATTTTACAAATTATGATAATAATGACACATATTCAGAAGATGTGTACAATGATATATGCAACACAAAACTAAACAATAAACAGAAAATAATTTCAATTGCTTCTGCCGCTTAGCAGTTTAACTCGGCTGATCTCCATTGGAATGAAATGTTCACGCTCAAGGCAATTAAAACATCATCGATATTTTTACGTGCTCATCACTAGTAGTCTCTTTACTATATTACGTATGCCGTCTGGCAAACTGAACAAAGACCCTTTATGGGCTTGTTTATCGTCGGCCACAAGGCATTCCTAACAAAATGCGCCTTTTGCTATTACTTTGCCGAAAAACTTGCTTGACGCGATTCAGTAATATTTGTTGGCGCGAAGTTTTAAATTTGCAAACAAAAGCTCAAAGTCTGCAAAGATAAACTAAATATAGAGAGTTTGCGAATTTATTAAGGTAAAACTAGTTGATTTTAACTATAAAAATGTGTTTCTTGGTATATTTTCATATTATTTACTTATGAGAAGTGATAAAAGGATACAATGAAAAAAAACGAAGCTTAATACAATTGATTTTAATTCGATATTCATATTTCAGTGACTCAGAAAATCGATAACATTTTGCTAAAAAAGAATCTCACCATTTCCACGTAAATATTTACACGCACTTACACTTTTAAAAATTCAAACACTTTCATTCTGAAATGTAAAGTTAGTCCAAAGGGATTAAATGTCACACTCTCATTTCGTCAATGGCTGCTTGTGGGAGGTTAGACGCATGATGGGGAGGTTTTCCCCTCCGCAAGGTGGCGTGAGCCCCCCTCACCCCGTCGTCTCGCCCCCCGGGAGAGCCCTGCGTAGTAGAGCCGTTAGGAGGCTGGAATTTAGACTGCCTCAACTCCTGTAAGGGCGGAGAGTTATTAAACTGGTTCAAATTCTTTGGCATCGTAGCATACCCACCCATTTGCGGATAACTTACATTTGGCAGCCGAAAACTGCTGTTTCTGCTACTTAGTTTACTCGGTAACATCATGTTGTCTATACTTAAATTCGGACTAGGGGGCGATTTTGGGACGTCCAACGGCCCTTTAAAATTCACATTCATGACATGAGGGTCGTTTAAATGCTTCTTCCTATTCTGGCGCTCTACGTCAACAACCAAACTAGGAGCGTGTGTCGGGTCAATATGGTAATGTGAATGTTTGCCGGATATTGTTTCAAAATGTTTCTCGTTAAAACGCTGTTGTTTCCCACGTGACCTGGACTTATCCCTTTGATAATATACGCCGGCAAATATTAAAACATTTAGTATCAACAATGAACAGCCAATGGCTATAGTTACGCTGAGAGCGGTTGAGTACGCCGCATACCCGGCGGCCTCTAAATTGGCTAGAGTGTTTTCAGTTGCGTTTACTGTTTGCAGGTCTCTTCCATTTGGCAACAAAGTAACACACGTAGCTAGTATCGTGTCGACTGTTGTGAGTGCCGTCTCGGTGTAAACTGATCCATTTCTTCGTTGTTCAATCTCATTCGGATTTCTTGCTAGCGGATCAGGTCTCACTACACCTTCATAAAGCTCTTGTTCATTGTAATTTTTAAAAAGATTGTGACGTACACCGAAGTCATCCATGCCCGCTCTGTGCAGCTCAGGGACAAGTCGCAGCCAAACAGACAATTGATGAGCGCGATAATGGTTCTTCAGGCGAGGTTTCATACCTGCAGACAGAAATAACAGCTTACACTCTCTGGTGCGAGATAAAACAAAACTTTCAAGGCATTAAAACTATGTGGGTTAATATTTGCTAGGATTAACATACAAATTGTTACCCGTGAGACAAAACTTTTAATTGGCTATTTGCCCTCATATAAGCTAATTGCTAAAGTCTCGAAGCCAGCATGTTAAAATTTAGCATCATTGAATAAGTTGAAGTTGTATTATCCCGCAATGGATGAATAATGGCATGTCAACAACTGGTCCACAACTTTGTACATTCGATCGAATTCAGAATGGATCAGCAATTTATCAAAACTTTTTTCCAACTGACCTATTTCCAAATATTTCTGGTGTGTCGAGTCGTACTCTTCCCAGTTTATGCCCTTGAATTTATTGCGCTCCCGGGATGCGGGGAGCAGGACCTCTTGCCGAATGTTGTCGTTCGGGTTGCTGTAACGAAGCAAACAACCGTTCATAGGGGACAAATATATTTGTTTTTGCATTTGATTGAGTTTGTAAATAAGGATTGGGGCCAGGCGTGAATGTTGTATGAGATTATATTGAAAAAAAAAAGAAGAACAAAGACGTTAATGTTTATATTGGCATTTAAATCGTACATAGATAAGTAAGTGTCTATTACATTCCATATTTGAATCAATAACACAAAAAAAGTGTAATAAAAGCCTAACAAGCTGAAAGTATTCAATCTGAATAATCCTAAATAATTAATTGCTCTTTACAACGTCGAAAGCATGAAAATTGATCGTAATCGAAGTTGCTAAATGACAAGCGATCACAGATAAATGATACGCATCCGTCAACTAAAACTTTTTATTTTATTTATGCTGTAATTTGTATACATAGTTTTTAGTTCTATTGCGTTTAAAATTGTATCCTCCAAAAGCCGCTTAATCTGAAACCAACCCATAGACGGCAAAGTTTCTCGACAAACTGAAGCACTACGTCTCAAACCGTCGGTGTCAAGTCCGTATTCTATTATCTTTAAAGCACATACTCCTGTACACCACTGAACGGCTGCAAGTTTGATATTAAATTTGACTACTTCAAAGTTTCAAGTTCTTGGTGCAGTGTTATTTAATGCAGTTTGCTACGTCGTTTCGACACTACCATAAGGTGCAAACTGTGGAATGCATCTAATTACTCGTAAGACTACGTATAGTTTCTAGACGCAAACTAATATTAATAGGGCAAGTTAAATCCTCAACTATCTATTGGACTTCCAAAGCAGACCAAATGAAACATATTACCTATGATATAATTTATTACTTACCCAGTCCTTACAAAGTTAGCAATAAAGATCATGACGGATTCTGAGAGCGCTATTTCAGATTTGGAATAATTTAGTGGAAAATGGCCAAATCCATCCACCAATGGTGCTCCAAAAATGTAAGGTAGTTCTTCACCATGGACTGTTCCCGTTCTCTGAAAATATTTTTAAATATTTTAAAAACATTAAATACAAAATTTTAATAACATGTTGACAAAATATCGACTATGTAAATAGTTATATTATGAAGCTGTGAATCAGTGTGGGCTGTTAAGATAAGTCAATATAAAATAAATCAGTTAAAACGATCAGTAGAACATTAATACGTATACAATAGAAGTAACTATCAAGTGTTTGAACGAAACTTTAATTTCGACTAACAAAAATATATCCCATTTTAAGCCACATGATAAAATATTATTTTTCACTGCAACCCGCAGACGCTGGCTTAGACAGGAAATTCAAGCTTTGAAATTGATAGCGTTGCACTGAAAACGAATATTGCGAAATCGATGCCCATTGCGAAATGCCGCAGTTTAGACGGTTATGGCACATTTAGATGAAAATATTGTGTATGAAACTGCTTTCGCTTATCATTTCAGTTTTTAAAATTTTAAAATATAATTTGATTTGAAAAAAAATCCTATCTTCTTTTTGTACTGGGCTGTTGTTTTCACCGGTAATTGTCTAGACTAGCTAATTTTCCAGTTATATAAAGTGCACAAATAATAAGCGACAAGTATTTCAAGGGTGAAGTAGTTCATGAAACTGACCAACTTTTCTCGAGAAACTTAGCTAGGTCAAAATAGGAAATATACTTTGGAGTTCAGTCGGCTAATACATTTTGTTTTTAGAAATATTTTATAACACGCCTAACCGCCGAAAAAGAAGAGCTTATTATTATACTATTTAATCCTCAGAGAAATCACATTTTTTTTCGCATTTAAAAAAAAACAATGTCAAGTTATTGGATTGGAGTTTCAGTAGCAATATAAACAGAAAATGCCCAAAATTACATTCAGCAACAGACCGCTACAAATTATTGACTTAAATTATTCAATATTTTAATGAAACGTATTTTAAATAGGTCGTTCGCTAAAATTCGTTATTTGTTTTACTGCAGTATTTAATTAATATTAAAAAATTGTGATATTTCAAAATATCAAGGTTTCTACTATTTAAAATTTTCAAAATAAGCTTTTAATCTCATCCGCGGTGTAATTCGCAGGGATTGTTAAATGAGATATAACCTGAGCCCAAAAAATATGATTTAAAATGTAAAAAAATTTACCCCAAAATAATTAAATTTATGCCATTCATGAAATTATTCAGTCCATTAGACTTAAACTCTACATCGCTAATCGTGATTTTATCTACAGCATGTGAACTTAAGAATAGCAAGCTTATGTACCATGATACGAATATACAGATTAATAATTAATCTGTATATTCGTATCTTAGTACAATTGATGGCTGAATATTTTTTTAATTTGTTACTGATTTCTACATATGCTATCACAGGCACATTGCTCTGGCCACCGATCTCGAATGGTATATCTCGTGTTGATTAGAAATAACGCGGTTTGTTTTGTTACAGTATTTGTTTGTTTTGAATTATTTTGACCAATTGTGAATTGCAGAGCTAAATTTTGAATGAGACATGCTCCTAGATGCTGCTGGCGTAGCAAGAACAGTAGCTAATGCTAAGTGTTTCTCGAACAACAACACAAAACTGAGACTGGTCACTACACTCCATGGCCTGAGCAAGACCGATATCGGTGTATTTCAGCTATAGATGACCGTTTTGTCGTAAGTAAAGTTCAATACAGATATTTATTAGTCATTAATTTATATTTATTTAAGTAATGATATAAATATACTAAAAATTTACTTTGCTCAAGTTTGTCATTTTAGCAACATAACATTTCGTAGCCTGGTTTTTGTAATACTTTTAATTTATATTCATATAGAAATGAAGTCGTGCTGAACATATTTTAATACTTCAAGCCACATCACCTTGATATTTTGTAATTTAGCTTAGGTTGTAATTATAAGGGCTAAGAGAACCTATTAAAAGGTTTGATGAAAATAAAACAATGACTCTTCTTTGATGGGGAACACAAAACAAACATCTTCAAAGGAAGTCATTCTTAAACAAAGACGGCTTCAATTTGAGTTGAATAGGAAATTTATTTTACGCTGAAAATTAAGAAAAAGATAATGTGATTCTTAGGAAAGGAACCTATTTAGATACCTTTTTTGACAACATTAGTAAGCTAACTTTGATCTAAAAAAACAATTTTGAAGACTTCGTGATGCTTATTCAATGTTAAATATGTACAAGTAGATATACGAGTTCTTTACTCGTAAACAGTTATATATTATTAAATAATTTACATAACTTGAAAACCATTTTGTACCCTTCAAGCTTGCCCTTAAAATTAATATTTCAATTGATGAAACTTATATTATTTTTTCAATTTACTGTAGGTAACGTAGAGTTTCATTTATTATTTTGTTAAATACGGTGCGGGAAATGCTGAAAAACAGAGCTAAGAAAATTTGTTTTTAGTTTGGTTTGATAACTAACAAGATAAAATAAAAACTTTCATTCTCATTTCAAAATTTAAAGAGAAATAATTTAAGGAAGCTTTGGGTCTTTTACACATGAACTTGAAAAAGTTCATGTGTAAAACATACACAAAGTTCATGTGTAAAGTTCTACACGTTTGGAAATGCAGTAAATAATTTCAAAACTTAAACCTAGAGTACTTACGTGAGGATAATACCCATCTCTGGTTTGATAATCAAACACATAAAAGAATGTCTTGGTCGGTCGTCTTGGCCCATCCTCATCATTTGGTACTAGTTTTGGTCCGCCACTAAGAAGGTCACCACTTTGTACCAATGGCGCCACATATTGAGCGTCTGATAATGCTGATACTATCGCATCGCGAATATTGATTGGATTCTGTAATAATTTCACATCACGGTTTTCATTTCACTCTTTTTTTTGCTCTTAGTAAAGTGATATTCAGTACCCAGAATTCAAATAATCTAATAATATTTATAGAATGAATACATACATATTACGCATACATCTCTTGCGGGGTAGGCAGAGATAAAAAACAAAAATTTGCGGCACATCTACAAATATTTTGGGGTCATTCAGATAATGAGTGATAGCTTGTCAGTTCATAGTTTAGAATTGCAGTACACATGTAACCCTCGAGTCTATTTGTCGCCTTTGACGACTGTTACGGGAAAGAAATGGGGTGATGCTGTTTGAAGCCAACATCTTAAGGCAACAATATCTAAGCATATAAATTTTTCTTAGACTAAATTTTGGCACAATAAACTTTTCGTATAAAATAATATCCAGATTGTTTCAGAATCGCTTGCAGGCTTTGATTTAAATTTTGAATTTCGACTATGTTTGTAGATTGGAAATAATAATTGAACAAACCGTTGCAAAATTTAACATGTAAAATTGCAGCCTGCTTACGAACCTACTTTATAATAAAAACAAACCTCTACCGTTCTTTCCCAATCAGTGTACTCGTTTACAATTGTGTAGAAAATTTCGCTGAGATGATAAGTATATGCATTTCTGACGTAGGTCCTGCAAATATATTTCATTAATTACTCGTTTTCAAAATCAGCAACAAAGCACAGCTAGTTAAGGTCAGGTACAATTAGTAAATATTTAGTACCTTAGCATGCGGTCTCTTTTATCTGGCTCAATACCATTCTGGATATCATGCCCCGAAAATTTCCATAACGCTTCACTAGTCACAACTCCAAACAACAAATCATATTTGTTCTGAAATAATCTCCTTCCACTGTCGCTTCTCTTTATGTGCATGTTAAGATTCAGATTCATGTTGTTCAAAGGACCGAAGCTCGGAAAATCCCCCGTTGCGTACATTGTAAGAAAGTCTTTGGCAAAATCAGTTTTAATTACAACTCCATCGACTGATGGGCCAAATGCCGTTAAGAAATTAGGTGGAGATATGTCTATAGATAACAATTCTTCGATAGTTGCATCTCTGAGGCAGTCAACAATTACTTCATGATCTTTATTCATGTCGTCAGGTATGGAACAATTCATGTGCTTGGCGAGTTTCAGAGAATAATACACAGGATCATCTACGATTGCCCAAGAACTCAACGCAGACCCGGATAAAAGTATAGATCGATGAAAAAGTCCTGAAACAAAAACAAAAATTCGTCAAAGACACTGTAAAACTTGAACGTGAAATATTTTTTGAGATCTGTTTAATGCAATTGTCTTTTTACGGTGCCAGCACAAAATTTTAATTCCCTCTTAAGCAAAAACGCTTTTAAAAAGTTCTCGGAAGTCAAACTGCCATCCGGAAGGATAACTCTTCTTATAAACCTCGCTCTGCTGGAATTAGGAAAATTGTCCTAAAAACACTTCCCTCCGTCTTAATTATGCAAAGTGCGGACCTGGCATCACAGTGGGTGATATCATGAGGAAATTAATGCAAGCGGCGCCAGTCCCATGGCCCATTAGGGTTATGTTCGTTGGATCGCCTCCAAACAGCGCGATGTTCTGCTGGACCCAATGCAAAGCTGCAATTTGATCCATCAAACCGTAGTTCGCCACTCGAGCTTTCAATTGTGGAGTTGGATTTGCATTCAGAAAACCTGTAAAATATATCACATAAATTTTTAGTATCAGGCAGTATCTAACAATTTCATTTATCAAACAAAATTATAAAACTATGGTTTATTAATGAAAAATTCAAAATTTTGAAAATGTATTCCTGTCATGATTTTTTTCTCATTCTTTATTTGGATAAGCTGTGATCATGCATTTTTTTAATGTTATCAGGCTTCTGTAAGTTAATAAGAACTAAGCACAGCTAAAGAAAAAAATTCTTGTATTAACTGAAGCGATTCGTTTTGCATTCCAATTCATTTTCCATTTATATTCAGTCTGAAATCCGAGTCTCAAGGGGCAACTTTAATTCAAAGAGTGCATCCCATTCAAACGAATCCGAATGGAAAATACTCCTGGTTGTGTGTTCATAGATATTTCGTAGCGACTCAGAAAAAATAATACTGTAAGGGATTTTTCTCTTTCGTTACAGCTGGTTGCTTTTCGAAGTTCTTCCGAAGGAAATTATACTTTCATTGCTAGTGTAGGGTTTGTTTCTACAGTTATGTTAACATTCTTGCTATCTCATCAGTTTTTACAAAGAGCGCACTGAAAGTTTTGAGTAATTTATAAATGAAACAGTATATTTGTAAAATGATTTATTCACATGCTTTCATAATGTTCTCCATTACATTTTAAACACTTTTTCATCAGTTTAAGCCATTTTTTGAAATATTAGTCTGAAGGCCTGTTTTTGACGTGGTCGTTGAAAGCTAGCACGCCTTCGTTTCGCACCATAAATGTCACCCCCCATCAAACTGAAAATGTTGATTTTTGGGAAAATAATGAAATCACATGGTGCTAAGTCTGGATTGTATGGGGGACGTGTCACAAGCTTTACCTTTTCAGAGTCCAAAAATTACTTTGTTCCGTTTTGCGGTGTGTGCTGAAGCATTGTCTTAATGCAGCAGGATGCGACTTATAGGTTCGTTTTCCCTAACTTTTTCAAGCACACTGGGCAAACAAATGGTGGTGTACTACTCTGCATTCACTGTTTTTTGTCCTTAAAGTGGAACCGTGAAGACAGGACTCGTCTTGGAAAAAAAACGCGGCGACAAGCCTCGTTTCTTTTTCCGAGGCTTCTCGCCTGCCTTGACGGTTTGTCCTCGCCTTCGAACACCCATACAGAAGAATGTTGCTTTATTTCTGGATATATACGGGGTGTAAGGGACGATGTACCGAAATCTTTGCAAGCATGATCAAACCATAAAACTGAACAACTTTTTCTATGCAGGCTATTTTGGTGATCTGCCTGCAAAGTTTTCGGTACACCGTCCCTGACACCATATCCTTGTTTCGTCACTATATCATAAACAGCATTTGAGAGTCCGTGATCACACTTAAGGAGCGTTTTGTTACACCAATCAACTCAAGCGTTTTTTTGTTGTGGTGTAAGTATCTGGCTATAAAGTTTTCTTACTTTTAAATGCAAATGGTAAGATTTTATTAATTCGACTCACACCAATCTCCTCATTGGTGAGATACGCCGGTTTTCGATAAGTTGCCGGAGCAGTTGCCACATTTTCCTCGGTGATCACAGTTGAGGGCTGACCTTCACGAATTTACTCATACCACGATTCGATTCTGCGTACCAACTTCACACGGTGCTCTAATGAGAAGCGTTTGTCTTTAAAACGTAGCAAGAGAGTGAAGTTTTAAAACGTAAAAAATCATCGTCCATAAATCTTTCCGTGTTAATTCCATTTGATAGCAGATGACGTACTTTGATTAATAATCAAAAACAATTGATCAGCGTTTATCTGTTATTTTTTATTTTAAATTATTAATTGAATTCTCTTTTTTAAAACATAAATATATTAAAACTTTAAGTGCGCCCTAGGGATGACAAGGTAACATTAATGTTTTTCAATCCTTCTATCAAAATTATTATGGTAAATCCATTTATAAAAGGGACAAACTAAAAATTTGCATATAATTCATTGTAAACGCTTTACTTGACCTCAGAAGAAACCTGTCGCTCGATAGTTTCCTAATTGCACAAGCCTGAATTTGTTACAAAAGAAGGATTTTTGTATTACTAAAGGTCAAGTAAACAATTACCTAACAACAGAGGTCTAATAAGAAGATAACAGGTTAAGACTAATCACTTAATGATTGGATGAGGTCGTAATATTGGGGAGTTTTAAGGAGATGAGGGTTGAAGTAATTATGGGTAGATCCTCCAAACCAAATTTTCGTATAATTCAAACGCTTGACCGATCTCAAATGAGATTTGGCCTGCAAATCTGCGATTTGAAATGTGGATTAGGTGAGTCAGCGCTTTTGAGTTTATCTGACGGGAGGTTTAGCAAACGGAAGAAGTTTTCTTCGATTCATATGGAAAAACCTGCCTTTAATGTTTAACAAAACGTTTTTATTCAAACACTATTTGGTAATAAGTACGCTGATTCATGTTTGCTAATTAAGGCTGTCTTGTTTAATACAAATTCAATCAACCAAAATTACTCAGAGCTCGTGTACTAAACTTCTGGAGCCACACAGGAGAATAAATAAACTAACTTACCCAAAACTCCGAGCCTGAAGTTGAGCGTGACCACAATCAAGTCTGTGTAGCTAGCCAACACGGCACCGTCGTATGGGTTGCCAGAACTCCATGAATAACTCTCACCATGAATATACACTAATACAGGCAGTGCTAGTTTCGTTTCGTCCACTGAAAACATAGTTTTGATAAGAGATTTCTACAAATGTACAAAAGATAAAGATTAAGATTTTTGAACAAATTAACGCAAGCAACATAATCACGTTTTGTACGAAAAATTCTTCATTTAGCAAAAACATGAATATATAAATAAATATAAATATCCAAAACATTTCACACAGCGCCATCTAGCCCCAAACTAAGCATAGCTTGTACTATGGGAACTAAATAGCTTTTTTATATTACTTATTTATATATTTTTTGTAAATAAATATATATTATAACACAAATATATGAAAATACCCTAGTTATATCCCGAATATCATCAGTAGTGAAAAAGACTCAGACAAGGAAAAGAGGATCAAAAAACTAACTTTTCATAACATAACAAAAAGGATTTATCAAAATATCTTCTCTTTGAACAACTTTTTGGTTGAGCTGTTAAATACCAATTATTTATTCCATATATTTATCCGTCTACTCAATAGAGGATAGTGAAAAGAGCTTATTAGTTAGGCCAACAATCTGCTGACGACGAATTCATAAATATATTACTTATACCTAATGGTAAAATTATCACAAGTAGCCAAAATGTTGCGCTGAGTCAGGGTTGTTCCATTTGGCCGAAACATTATAATCGTGCGTGATAAAGATTGTTATATATATTGTGGTTAGTAGATAGTTGAAATCGTGCCAAATTTATGCAGGTAAAATGGGAAATAAAACATTTATTGCACTATCCACAACGCATACAGTTCATCATCAAACTCAATCAATAATAATTTAATTAGAGTTAGCTATGAGTGGAATATTTCAAAATATTAATTTTAATTTATATTTATGTTCATTATCATAACAATAACATTAAACTAAAACAGGAACATTAATATAACTGTAATTAACTGGATGGACCTGTAAATACTCTGGTTTTCCTAGATACTATTTTACACTACCATATTAGCGAGAAACAACTATTAATATTGCCATGACTAAAATGCACTTAGGTTATTTTTTGGATAAGTCATTCTTTAAGCGTTATAACTGTAAGGAGAGAGCAAGACAATATCAAATAACTTTTATTGACGGGTGAAATTGAAAAAAAGCAACGATGTGCGAGTCTGCGCTTAGGAAAATTTTGTCTCGAAATAGTTCGTTTTTTTTAATGTAGTAAATAAAACGAACGAGCTAAATGCAAAAATTAAAAACAAATTAATCGAACGAAGAAGCGTTTATAAGTAATAAGGTCAACAAATTAAGAAAGAGTTGTATAAACCACCTATTTTTAACTAAGCGTAACAAATCTCCAAAACAAGCGTACAGTGAAACCGACATTACCTAACAAATTAATGTTATTATTATTACAGTACAAATTCTTTCCAAAAATCCAATGACGGTGTAATTCACATTTACAATAAAAGAAACAATGGCAACATCTGTGTACCCGATACCCTATGACAAATCCGCAATATTCGAAACGCTATTGGTTAAAAGAACTTTTTTTTTGTAAGCAAATAGAAGGGGATTTATATGTCTGGATTATTATTCTTCGGAAATTTTTTACTGCTGTATACGAGCAAAATCGTTGCTTTCATCGATTTTCACTTTCAGATTGCAATTGATTCCAATTTAGAATAACATTTTCCGTGAGCTAAAGTGATCTTAACTTGTATGCAATAAAAAAAAACTTGAAAATCATGTAAAACATGACAGTGAAAATTTTTGCAATAGTTTTTTTTTAAATATTTGTTATTCATTTATTTTTTAACTTTTTTATTGTTTCATACATTAGAAATAGAATAACAATTACTTAAGTGAGGTACTACAGTTTAATTTATACCGCAACAGCTTGTAAATTAAAAGGGTTGTATCTGCGAAAACACGAACCAATTTATAAATCGATTGGACAGCTAAATTTTATAAAAAATAATAACCAAACAAGAGGAAAGGAAGATACAGGAATAATCAGTTGCTACAACTGCTGCCTGTTTAAAGATAACAATACTACTCAAATTTAAAATACTTACTTTGTAAAGGAGCGAACACATTTAAGTATAGACAATCTTCACTTTGATTCTTAAGATAAGGCATCAGTCTTTTCAAATATTCTAGTCTGCCTTTAGGCATTTTTTCTAACATGGTCCTTTCGTCATCAAGATCTGGTAACTTCTGCGGGCAAGATGGACCTGGTCTGTCAGACACTCGGACTCCATCCCAAGGTGAAGGTGTTCTCGTGGGACTAAATCTATAAACAAACATACGTATAATTTTAAATATTCATAAAGTTATATTGAACGGACGTACGCTTCCTCAGAATATAAAATTATTTTTTGTGCAATGGTATGATTTAACGTTATGAAATATTAATAGCAAAGTAAGTTAATATAGAAATAAATTGATTTATAACAAAAATTTAAGTTAGTCTAATAAGTATAAGGCTATCAAATAAAAGTTGACGTGTGTAATTTAATCACGTTTACTAACAACCTTGGGTATATTTTTGGATCTAAAGGGTCAAAGAGAAACGGAAGGGACTAAATAATCACAAAGCTTAAACTTACAAAAACAAAATTGTCCTACCTGTTGGATCCAACCGGAGGCGTAGCGTAAGGTACACCTAAAAAAACTTCCAAGGGACTTAAATATCGATGTTCATCCATAGCCAACACTATGCCCTGTAATTTTCCATATTTAGTTTGGACTATTCTACTGCTTATTTTAAACTTAACATTTGCTTTTGGCAGTGGATTCGAAGGATTTAAATAAAACTTTTTATAGTCTTCGTAGTTGCTGTAACTGTTCTCGTTACCGTAAAACTTGTGTAGAAAATCTTCGCTATGGAAGTAGGAATTTTGTTCAAAATTGACTTTTGTGTAATCGACATTTTCATTTTTAAGATTTTCATGGTCATCGTAGTTATCATCACTGGGAGAATCATTTTGTTTACTATAGTCAATCTTATGTACATCCTTTACAAGTAAGTGTCGATTCATATTTGTAGTGTTAGAATTCACAGATTGCAAAGATATGAAACAAAATAGAATAAAATAATAAACATTGAATAATATAAGTTTTTGGGCGGGATATATGAGTCTTTTTCTTGCAACATTTTTTTCACATTCATTTTGGAACATAATAGAATCACAACGTTTAATACGAGCTTTATGGAACTGTTTAATATGAACCATATTTCGTCATTTTATATTTTTTGATTTATTTTTATTTATGCGATCCATCTCCAGAAGGTTTTGTCGCATCACTCTGCATCTGAAACAATAAAAAACAAATACTGATTTACTTTTGCAATTTCAGTGGATTGCACTAATACTATTTCGCGTCTTTTTGGGTACAAAATAGAGCCTAAATAACTTCGGGTTTACAAACTTTACGCGCGCTACCAAGAACTGCACAACAGCGGGGCGCCTGTTACTAAATTTTTAATTTACCACTACACTTTCAAACTTTGCACTAACAAGTTGCAAGTCCGTAGGCAAAGTTCCCCAGTTTACATAGACGCGAGTCTAGGATGAGGGAAACTTTATCGATAGCGGTCAACTGATTCTAGAAAAGAAACATTCAGAGTTAGTTCCTGTTGGTTGGCAGCTTGGCCACTTTTTGAAACTGACTGAAGAGAAACTTTTGCCAACACATTGAAGACAATAGACTGAACATGATACGTTTTATAATATTGGAAACTTTTCTTGGCGAAGGGTCGCCACAAAATAAAAGCAATTTGCGCTGTAATGCTAAATGATAGAAACAGATAATTATATGCAAGTATTTTAACAAACAGTCAATATTTTAGCAAAATAGGTCACCTCTTTGAAAAATCTCTGAATAGCCTGCATCTTGAAAACAATTATACTTATTAGTAAATAATTTAAAATGCAAAATGAGATAACTCATAGTGAAGGAATTTTACATACCTACCTGTTGAATTGCTAACCTTTAAAGTTAACAGTTTGAAACACAAAAATATGAAACAAATACTATTTTTTTAACTTTTTTACTCGAGTACTTTTTTTACTTTCTTTTGCGATCAGTATTTGTTCGATAATAGAAACGAGACAATATCATCCCTTTCAATTGCTTTCGATCGTCGCTGCAGTCATTTGGCTTAGAAATGGGTTGTCTAAAGGGACAGAGGGGATAACTTCAATTATTCGTCTAAAAAGGGTCCTACCGACGTGCTATCTTGTAATATGATTAGACCTAGGAAATGTTTAGTAAATTTTGAATTTTGTAGTTATAGCTTTTATTAGTTCTAGAATAAGTTAGTACGAAATAATATTTTACAATCTTTTACAAACATATATACACATATTACGCCTTTATCCCTTGCAGGGTAGGCAAAGTGTTAACGGCCGTAAAATACGGTCGCTATCGCCACGTCTAAAAATGTTTAAGGGCCGTTTCAAAAACGTCGTGTATTACTATAAAGACAGGTTGTCACCCTGTCGCTTAAATTTAAAAACAAATCACAACACAATGTGTTGTTTACACAAAATTTAACTAAAACTAAAGGAAAAATGTATGTCATACATTTTTCCTTTAGTTTTAGTTAAATTTTTTAAGTTAAGTTTAATTTTTTCAATTTCTTATTTTCATTTAGTTAAATTTTATTTTATTATTTGTAATTAGGTATAGTAAGTTTCTAGTTTTAAGTTAGTTCTAATTTTGATTTTGTATTTTGATTTTGTATGTATGAAATAAATTATTGGACACTAATTTTATATTAATATCAGACAAAGAAAACAATTTAAATATGTATTACATGTGTGCAAGATGACGATTTTTTTCGCAAAGCTTTTGGCAGTACCAAAAAAAAATAAAAAAATACACTACTCTTTTGCTCACGTAGTGGGTACTGATACGATCAAATTGCAAGGGTTGACGCATTCTTATCACCGTCTCAAGCAGACGTGGGTCGAATGTCATCTCTGAAAGTGTCGAGAACCATCTACTGTGATATGGTGTCCGGAATCTGTTATTGAAATATCGAATAGACTGATCTTTTTTTTGTGTAAAATACCACTATTTCGTTAGCAGCTGTATCAAGGTCTTTGACTTCTAGCAAGCACTTCTTCTTTTTGTCGGGTCAATGGGAAAATGTGTATCTTCAGCGTATACAAGCCCAAAACGTGGCCACATCGATGGCTCGTTGGTTGGCGCTGAAAAGGTCATCCTGGGTACAGGTAAAACGCTAGTTCTATTATATACTCTTTGGGTACAGGTTAACGGAGAGGTGGGGCACGACTATAAGTGCGACATAGATTGTATAGCGTCGCACTCACACTTGTCGTTCTCGGAGAAGCCCCATTTTTTCCTCAGTTTGCACCTACCAACTCCTGACCGCAGTCTGTTCAGCGCCTTCCAGATAAACTAGGGAAGGTCGTGTCCTGGAGGCAGCTTTTCGGCAATAGCGCTGGATGAATAGGGGTACTTTTTTGACCACAGTTCCACAGATGGCTCAGGCACTACCTTGAACGAAGACTCCCCAAAATACAAGAAATAAAGTTGAAATATTATCTGTAAGTATAAGGTGTAAGAGACAGCCCTCTTAATACTGAAAGAGTGCATTCAGATCATAAAACTGAACATTATTCTCTAGGAACATATTATATCAGGAAACGAGAGAAATATTTGACCTCCCATACAAAATCACGATCAGCTTTATTATGGGCAGTCAACCTATAATTGACGTTATCTGAAGTATTTTCTAGTGGGAAGTTGTTTAGTTACATGGTCTGAATGCACCCTAATAGTATTAGGGGGGCTGTCCCTTACACCCTGTATAGATTAATTAAAAGCATTTTGTGGTAGTTCACAAACCTACACAGAATTGCAGTTCTATTCTTTTCGAAATATGGCTGCTATAAAGCGACGCGATAAAATGACGCAATATTTGACAGACACAAATCACGCCTTTAACCCTTGCGGGGTAGACAGCTTTGTCAGCCGTAAAACACGGTCGCTATTACCACGTCTGAAAAATTTTTGGGGGCCGTTTCAGAAAAAAATTGTTTTGCTATAATGACAGATTGTCAGCCTGTCGCCTAAAATTGCAATACCACTCTTACGACACACGCGGGGAAGAAATTGGGTAATGCTATCCAAAGCCAGCAACACCCATAGTTTTAAAATGAACTAGACAAAATCGACATAATATTTTTATACCTATTTTGTCCACTAACGATTTGTCATTTTTCATTCTTGCTCGACTTTTGGATCTGATCAAGATAAGAGACTTATGCCTTGAAGATTAAAGACAATTGCTGAGGTGTGTTGAAAAATATATAACAGATTGTGTAATGTAAAAATCAATTACAGATTTTTTTCAGAATTTGATAGAAACGTACTTTGCGTACGTTCATCTTATCTTTTTAAATACTATTTCATCCAACTGCATTGCAAATGGCTTTCTTTGTGACATAGTTGTTTAGTTTCCTGCACATGTTCATTCTGTAAAGAAATTATAACGAACTTGTGTTTTGCACAATATTTTGGCTGGCAATAAATAAATACTTGGAAATCATCCAAAAAGGAATTAATTTGATATAGGCTGAATGTATGATGGACACGTACCATATTATGGCGAGTTTCAAGGAGACTGGTATAATAAAACGACCAGCTAAGAATATTAATGTGGAGTATTGATTTATTCTTAAACATCTGTCTCTTTGCAAGGACAAAAAATGTCTGAACGATTAATATTAATATTTGTGGCTCGTTTAGTAAAGCTGCCCCTTAAAAATGTTATTTAGGATATAACAAAAGTAAATGTGTTTTACTTCAACCTATGGTGTAAAAGTATTTATATTTTACACATTATAGGTTATTAATACAATTAATCCTTTGATTGTACTACTATTGAGTTTATAGGTACAAGAGCTTTTTACGTTTTTTGGACTGCGCCCTGGGATAGAAAAAACGCACTTACACGAAATCTTTAATTTATAATTTATCTACAATTATATTCAAAATGAATTGCTCCTGAGTTTTAAATTTAACATAAGCTAGTAATAAGACCTTAATTATCTCAAGATTACTTTTTAGTTTAAAATACCCTTTACTACAATTATTTTGTCTGCTTTTGATTCAAATACAAACCAAACGCACCTATAATAAATAAATATCCTGGACATTTCACACAGCGCCATCTAGCTCCAAACTAAGCATACCTTGTACAATAAGTAAATAAGTAAATAAATACTTATACAGAGGCCTACTACTAGTAGTCGGCGGTTGCAAAACTCTGACACCAGGGTTCATCGGGTCGTTGGACGATTCGGTGTCCCACACGAAAAGAGAGAGAGAGAGACTATACATAGAAAACACCTAGACTAAACACAAATATTTATGTCTCGTGGGAATCGAACCCACGACCCTTGGCTTAGAAGGCAGGGGTACCGTCCGCTACGCCATCGGGCCAGTGACCTATATTTTTGATGTAAGATACTTTTGATTCAACGCAACATCTAAGTTATTCATTGTTATGATTGAAACATAAACATAAATATACTTTATTGCACATAAACAAGAAATTGACATACAGATAGAAAAGAAAGAGTACAATATAGGCGGCTTTATAGCTAGGTAGCTATTTCTACCAGAAAACTTTAGGGTAAAGGAGAGTAGATTTGTGGTGCGGGATAGTGATTTAGCGTATACATATAAAATAAATATACAATAATACCTACATATTTGACATAAATAAAAATATAAGTTGGTATACTACTACATACCTTTTTTTTTTGAAAACTTGCAAAATTTTCAAGCGCGGGCAGGATTTGAACCTGCGACTTTCGCATTACTAACACGGGAAGTGTTTTAAAATTTGGTACTCTACTACATACCTTATATTTCAATAAACGAATACATATGCACATTATTATTAGAGAGAAATATACATGTTCATTCAGATTAAATGGACAGAGGAGAAAAACAAAACAGTACAGACACAGACAGATGGTGTGATCTGACTCGCGCCTTAAAGCTTTCAACAGACGGAGCACGTCTGATATCCTCCGGTAACGGGTTCTTACCGACGAATTATTATTATGCTGAGTTCCCGATATTTCGAAGCTTTTGCAAGCATCAAGCACCCGCAGTTCCACCTGTTTATCCGTGATATTGACGCTTGTAACAGCGTCGAAATATCGGACACTCATCATAATAATAATTTATCAGTTTAAAATGTTGTTGCTATTTTTCACGTAAATAAGTGACAACGAAGTTATGGAAAAGCTTTGTGTCGTTATTAGGCATTTTCTCTAGTAGCCATAAACAACCAATGCCCATAAAAGTGTTGACGTAAACGTCATGTAACATAAATTATGGACATTGAAATTCTAATTTGGTGGAGTTAGATAATTACATAGTAAAAGAACACGCTTTATAGACATTTGGATGCGCTCTCTTAAAGCTTGTGGCACAATTCGAAACAGCCAGTCGTCTATTTACAACTCGTTAAAACTTTTTTGTTTCACATTTTCAGCTACGAGCGAGGAAATTTTTCAACATTTCAGGTTAAATTTACTTTTAGTTAGTTTCGTTTTGCGGTTTGCCTCGTCTAAGATTTATTATTCTAAGTAGTGTCTACTGGTGTTGGATGTTGAACGTTTATTTAAACCGATTTCTTTCAAGAAAAGAAGATTTCAGGTATGATATTCAACCTGGAATTGTATAAAGTACGGTTTTATTCCTTGTAATTTAAAGAGAATAAAATTAATATAAAAAGGCGTATATGTGGCGTATAGTGTGGATAATAAGGATAGGGAGGAACCTAAATTATCTCTACGTATAAGTAAGGAGTAGGTACCCGTACTAACACAAAGAGAAACTTAGCTTGCTATATAACTTTACTAACAGAGCTACCTACGAGACCTTTGTAAACATAAATCCTTTCCATTCTAACTTAATTGCTGAATACCTTGCTCAACTGCCTTCTGAAATCAAATCAGAAATCCCAAAACTCGGTGAACTGAGTACATGCGAATAGATGAGTTATTGGTTTACCAATTGGTCAACAGGGGTTTACCAACGCTTGACCTACGTTACTGTCAACCACAATCACAATGGCAAGCTCCGACAAATCTACTTAAACGTCACTGGCAAATAGATTGTTAGCTTCTGGGATCGATGGAGAATTTTATTGGACAAAGTGGTAAGTGAGCTGTATTATACCTAGACCACAATCTGGTAGATGGAGAATGTCAAATAGGTTTGTAGTATATAATTATTTTCACAAAACACCAATGATAAAATACTACCTATAAAGCGGAGTGTTGCACAGCAATGTAGAACAAAAGGATTTCATCGAACGTGTTCGTCAGTATCGCACTGCGGATAGGTAAAATTTCCATGCTAAAAGCGGCAACGCTCTCCCGACCCAATTATATGTATCCCGCAGCAATTTATACGAGGCAATACGTCAGCGCGTCTACACACAAGAGATAAAGAATATAGCCATGCAAATCACAGAAACGGTGTATTTGTATGCAAATTCAACGGCTTTGCTGGCCCACAGACAATAGCCGTGTTGTCTGTGTTTCGTCAGTACTCTCTACAAAGGGATAAATCGTCGGACCAAAGGGGAATTTGCCGCCGCCTCTTGGACACATAATGAAGAAAAGGTCTGTTTAGTTTCGACTTGATGACCTTTGAAACGAAAGTCAATTAAACACAGGGGGAAATCCTTTTGGCATTAATTATCACTGTTCCAATTGAAAATTCCCATTATTATTATTATCGCCTGTATTTTCAATGGTTTTAATTAACTTAGAAAAAATAACCTAAACATTAGTTAGCACTTAAGTACTTTTTAATATGATTTTAAAATAAAAGCTACACAGCAAGAGGAAATAAAAACGCAAGATAATTAACAAATCCAGTTTTGTCCCGACTGTCCATTTAACTTCGAATTAAGTATTTCTTGAGAACAAAAAGCAAAAGAACAATCCAACCACTGCGTCTAGAAAAAATAAAAAGAGAAAGAGGAAAAAGTCGAGGAATGGAAAATTTATTCATCGTTAGCCCTCAAGCATGCCAGTGTCGCGAGAAAATGGCAGGACAGGGCCATTGGATAGTAAAAGTACAACAGCAAAGAATTAAAATCCAAAGAAAATCAAATCTATTTGAAGAGATCGAATATAATCAAGAACATCTCAATCAATTAAGATTCGGATTCCGATCCGGATTTTTGAAACTTGAGAATTTTGTATAATTTGTTCGAACAAGTAGTGTATTCCTATAGTGTGATATATATTCAGGTCTGTTTGTATGTTTATTTCAAATGGAAAAAAATACTTCCAATAGTTAAAACAATAGTACGACAGATAAACATGACTGGGCCAATTGGCAAGTTTTGTATAGACACCTTTGTGACGTCACAGTTATGCACAGTACATTTTCTTGCTACTAAAACAGGCAGTTTTTTGTCTTGCAGATCACAAGAAACACGTCTATATCTGTTTTAGGTATGTGGTGAACAGAATTCATCAAGAAAACGACTTCAAAAATATTTGCCTCCTGACAATTTTGAGTGTACGTTTATTAAACAAGATTTCTCAAATTTGTGCCGAATTAACGAATGCTTGGCGAATTTTTTCTACTTCCTTGGTGCTACAAATGATTTCAATTCTAGTTCTTATTCAGTACGATAAATATTCAAAGCGATGTTTCACTATTTCCAACACATTTTGCATAGACAATCGACTTTCAAAGATTCTCTTCCAGAAAGTTAACTCCTGGAGCCATCAGCAAAGTTGGACATTTGTATGCTAACTGGCAGTGAGGCAAACACACTGCTTGTTCAGAGTGGCCGTTGAAAAAACAATAGTTTCCCAGTTTCCCTAAATACCTATTTAGATTCTGGGTCGAATTGCTAAGTGTGAATACTGTTTATTTTATTAGAGGATTGCCGAGCCTGACTCGTTTTCAAAGTTTTATACCGGAAGAAATGGGTTTCGAATCTCACTTTACAAAGGTATGTACTCTAACAGTAGGTAGTGTTTTGATTCAGATTGTAGTAGATTCCAGTAGGAATACGAAGAGAAAAACCAAGTTGTGTCAATTGATAAGTATTAAAACACATTCAAGATAATTAACGATAACTAACGTGTATGTGAACGAAATTCTGTAGGTGCGTCATCTCACAGAGCCGCTGCTGTAAGTTAATAAATACTGACGCCTACCATCACTGTTACAACAAGCAAATACCAGCCAAATTATCTTACCAGCCAGTTCTATGTTTGCTTTGCCACAAGTATTTTTCGTGAAGTGAGTGTGGCAATGCAAGTACGTTATACCCAATTTAAAGAAATCTGAAACAAATAAGTTTAAATTCGAAGAATAACTGAGTGAGGTAAGCATTTGATTCAAAGGCTCTAAGACAAACGAGCGGAATAATAACAAAACTCTGTAATCAGGGTCACAAAAAAGGGTAAAGGGTAGGAGGAAAACGTAAACGAAACTAGAAATTATACCATTAGGGTTCAGTGTCCATCAGGCCCTCCTGATGAATCCCCTAGGGTCGCCGTGCAATTTGCGAGATGGTCGAAGGGTCTTGCTTGTTTTCGATGTGTTGCTGTTTAACTGCTGCAAATAATGGCTTTTTTGCAAAGCCTGCGTGATGTATGTGTGCTATGAGCCTGAATAGCACAAAAGAGATAACTATTTACACAGAGCAATACAAAATTTCATATCCATCAGTTGGTAGGTAAAGGAAATAATTTTCTGCTTGTGAAGGTTATGTTGAAAGACATGCACTGAAATAGTGAATTTATGATTTTGAAGCTTGAAATAAATGTCCCTCTGAACCTGTTAAAGCATTGGACGGCTTTTCGCTATATAGGGTTTATTTTTTAAATACTTAGCACATAATATTATTGATACGAGGAGTTTGCAAGTTGATGAAGATTTTGGAAGAAAAACACTTGCTGTAAGAGCCAATTATGATTGATCAACTACAGGTTCAGGCGATTCATAGCATAAGTCAAAGTGACTTTGTTTAGAGAATATATACTTGGAGCTTCTGGACTTCATATCGGCAAAAATCTCTTAAGGCGAGTGTAGTCGTGTACGGCCTCGATAGTAATACATTTTTTCTTCATACAACCAATCTATCAGAATGCCCGTTGCTCAAGTTTATAGTATTATCCTTAAGAAAATTTGACCCTACAAACTCAATTAAATATTTGCTGCAATTACAGTTATGGCAATAAATACCAGAAGTGGCCGTTTTTGGTATAATTGCCATAACTTTAATAACAGCGAATATTTCATGGGCAAGTTCTTATTTTACTTAAGAATTATATTAAAAAATTGAGCAACCTACTTACCTCTACATTATTATAGATTGTTTGTACAAAGAGAAAACATTTTTTGCGGAGTGGCATCACTGACGAGGCCGTGCACGACTTAACTCGCCTTAAGACTTTGAATGTACAATATAACATAGCATTCAAGACACTGCTGGGGCTTCCGTGCTTCTGGCATGTTTGCGGATGCTCATATAGATAGTTTTAATGTCAAGATTCGCAAGCAGTGTGCAAAAGCGCTGCAGGCGGTTCGCATCAGCAGCAACAGTGTCATGTCTGTCATTGCGAAAAGGATAGGTATGCGAGGGTCACACTAGTCGCCACTAAAACAATATGTACTATCATTTTTCACTAAGCCGTAACTAACTGAATGTATGGATCGTCAGGTTTGAAATTAAACCAGTATATTATTATTTTGTTTTTTAATTATTATAAATATGCGTGGCAATGCTACACATTTTCATTTATTTTCACCTAGTTATATCAGAATTGACGCTATAAGTTTAAATGGGGTATCATAAAAGGGCTTAATTTGCATGTTACGGAACCCTTGATGGACAAGTCTGACTCGCATTTAGCCTTTTTTTAATCATACAGACTGATTTAATAGGAGCGTTTTAAGTACCTTTTATCGCGGAAAATGGTTTATTCCTACAAGAAAATTGAAAATTTATTAATATTTTATTTTAAGTTATAATAATGGCAAATGCCAGTTTCATTTATTTGTTTTACATTTATATCAAAATCTGGTTTCAAAAATCGTGATGCTTTAAAGAAGCAACTTGAGCTTTTATCTCACAAGCAACCAAACTTTGAAGCAACATAAATGACTGAAAATTAACACCCTCAACATTTTAAATCTCTCTCAAGTATCATTACAAGTTCTTACAACGTGCTCGAAATATGATTATAGTTGGTAATAAATGCCGTGTGATGCCGGCCTAGAATAGCATCACCCCATTTCTTACTCATGGGTGTCGTAAGAGGCGACTAAGGGACTTGAGGGTGTGTATTTCAATTTTAGGCGATGGGCTGACAACCTGTCACTATAGTGATACACAGCTATCTGATTGACCCTCAAACTTTTGTCAGACGTGGTGTTAATATCCGTTTTACGGCCGTTAACGCTCTGCCTACCCCGTAAGGGATATGGGCGTGATTTATGTATGTATGTATGTTGGTAATAAACAAGCTTGCACTGTAACGTATGTTGTTTCTTGTTAAATACTTCCATTTTGTTTCCTTGTGTATCTGCCTAATGGAAAAAGCGAATAACATTTTTTCGTTTTCAGTCTGTTTGAAACATAAGTAGTGATACGATGTTGTTTTAGTATGTTGTGAAGTGATTTACTTGTCTTTTTACCGGTAATGCATTGCATATAAGAGCAGGTTTATTCAATCATCACTTTTTTTCAACAAGCATTTCATTCAGTAACTTATTGCCGTGTGATGCCGGCTTAGAATAGCATCACCCCATTTCTTTCCCGTGGGAGTCGTAAGTGGCGACTAAGGGACTCGAGGGTGTGTATTGCAATTTTAGGCGATGGGCTGACAACCTGTCACTATAGTGATACACAATTTTCCGAATGACCCTCAAACATTTGTCAGACGTGGTGTAAATGGCCTTTTTTGCGACTGTTTACGCTCTGCCTACCCCGCAATGGATAATAGGCGAGATATGTGTGTATGTAACTTTTAGTCAACATAGCTTTCTATTTAATTGAAATTGGTTGAAAGAGAAATATCTTATCACAAATTTCTCGACCATGAATCTTTTCTTACCGTCTGTTTGCATGTTTGGAAAAAGAATACATTTCCTGAAATGATATTACACTTGAACCTTTCCATTATGGCCAGCAAGACCGATATTCGACCTTTGATTTTATTATCTGTAAAAAAATACCTACGACTGTTTTGCCGGTGGCGGCCGGCAGCTTTTTTGGCCCATAACTTCGTAAGTTAGATACTATTCATTGTTTTAAGTTATGTTTATTTCAAAAGTACTTACATACATGCAAAAATCACCCCTATATCCTCTGCGGAGTAGGCACAGCAAAAACGGATAATGTACGCCGTGTCTGATAAACATTTGAGACATTCAAAATTGTGTATCATCATAGTGACAGGTTGTCAGCCCATCGCCTTAAATTGCAATACACAAGTAACTTTCGAGTCGCTTAGTCGCCATTTATATGATAAATAAATGGGGTGATGCTATCGTAAACCGGCATCACACAACATTGCAAAAGTAATCCTTTCTAATTAATTCAGTCGGCACGTATATTTTGTATATTTTTGCGGTTGCAGTGCAGAAACCCGTATATTATGATGAAATATATAGTTGTTTTTAAAACCATTAAACTTTTATAAAGTCGTATTCTTAATTTTTGCCTGTGTTATGTTCAATGTTCAATTTGAATATTAAAAATGGGAAATTGGTTACAGAATTAATTTTATTTGCGTTTATAAAATAAAAGGACTAAAGGACTTAAGGGTTTGTATTGCATATTAGGCGATGGGCTGAAGTCACTTTACCATAAAATGTTTGTCAGACGTGGCGTAAATGACCTTTTTTTTGCGGCCGTTTGCACTCTCCCTACTCCGCAAGCGATTATAGGCGTGATTTGTGTGTGTATTAAAGAAAAGGATTTATTTCATAAATTTTGTGCGTAAAGCTCCAAAGCCAAAGCAAAAGAGGCGGGTTGACAAGCGAAAATCTGGTGTCAGGCGCACCTGGCAGCCCAAAAATAATATAAAAATCTCAGATAATCCACCAGGTAAGTCCTTTAAGCTGTCACCGTGGTACAGCCCGAATTATGAGTTTATGAAACGTCCCGTGCGACTCAATGTGACAGACGATACGTGACATACTGACAGCAAGATTACTTTGTGGTAAATAAATAAATAAATAAAAACTTATAAACCAGGGTCTAATAGCTGTCAAATATACAGCTAAGGATATTCGTTAAATAAATACCTAATACCTAAAAATAGATAACTCTGGCACTACACACAGTGCTATCCAGCCCCGAAACTAAGCAAAGCTTGTACTATGGGAACTAGAAGTAGATAGCTGATATTAATACTTAAATACTTATTACACATATCACGCCTATAATCCCTTGCGGGGTAGGCAGAGCATAAACGGCCGCATAAAACGGACATTTACTCCACGTCTAAATACTTATTTTTGTAAATAAATACACATTTTACATATAAAACACCCAAACTAAACACAAATAGTTAAAAATGGACTTAACAAATGTTTGTGTCTTATGGGGATCGAACCCAAGACCCTCGGCGTAGCAGGCAGGGGTACTATCCACTACGCCATCGGGCCAGTTAAACGCGCTGTAAATTAGAATGTGTGATATGTAGGTAAGTATTAAATTGAAAAATAAAACTTTCATAGGAACCCTTAAAAGAAACCAATTATAATCTGCGTTTTTTTATGCGTAGTTATCTTTATTGACCGCTCCCGCAAAACCTAAATTAAGGCGAGTGTAGCTAAAAACTACCTCAACAGTGGCGCCACTTCACAAAAAAAAACATTTTTCTTTATACAAACAATCTATTAGAATGTCAGTTGCCTAAGTTTTTAGAATTATCTTGAAATAAAATTTGAACCTGCAAACTCAATGAAATATTAGCAGCAATCAAAGTTGTAGTAACATGTGCCTAAAAACGGCCACTTTTGGTATTATTAACTTTAGTTGCAGCAAATATTTAATGATTTTGTAGGTTTTAGTTTTACTTATGGATAATACTAAAAACCTGGGCTACGGACATTCTGATGGATTGTTTAAAGAAAAACTATTATTTTTGTGAAATGGCGCCACTGTCGAGGTCATTCACGAGTACGCTGACCTTAAACTGCAAGTAGCCTTGATACAACGAAATTATATATAGTATTTTACATTGAAGCGGATTAAATACAATAATTTTTTATCTCACAATCACATATTTGTTGTAATATCATCCGTACCTGGTAGCCATTCCACCAATTCGGACTAAGCGCTTCCAGTCATCCACACTAATATTATAAATGCGAAAGTAACTCTGTCTGTCTGTCTGTCTGTCTGTCTGTCTGTCTGTCTGCTACGCTTTCACGGCCAAACCGCTGAACCGATCTTCATGAAACTTGGCACAGAGATTGCTAGCATACCGAGAACGGACATAGGCTACTTTTTATCACCATTCGAGGGTCTGGAGTATAGATGTAGACCACCAGGTGTACCACCAGGAGCCCAGCTAAACTATTAGAGATACAGGCATGGATCCAAAACAAAAGTTGTTCAGTATGATAGGCCGCTTCTTTTCACAAGGACATTGAGGGTCTGGAGTACCTTATGTAGACCACCAGGTCTACCATCAGGAGCCCACCTAAACTATTGGAGATACAGAAATGGTTCTAAAACAAAAGTTGTTCAGTATAATGGGCCGCTTCTTTTCACAAGGACATTGGGGCTCTGGAGTACCTTATGTAGACCACCAGGTGTACCATCATGAGCCCAGCTAAACTATTGGAGATACAGAAATGGTTTCAATACAAAAGTTGTTTAGTATGATGGGCCGCTTCTTTTCACAAGGACTTTGAGGATCTGGATTACCTTATGTAGACCACCAGGTGTACCACCAGAAGCCCATCTAAACTATTAGACATACAGGCATGGTTCTAAAACAAAAGTTGTTCAGTATGATGGGCCGCTTCTTTTCACAAGGACATTGGGGCTCTGGAGTACCTTATGTAGACCACCAGGTGTACCATCATGAGCCCAGCTAAACTATTGGAGATACAGAAATGGTTTCAATACAAAAGTTGTTTAGTATGATGGGCCGCTTCTTTTCACAAGGACTTTGAGGATCTGGATTACCTTATGTAGACCACCAGGTGTACCACCAGAAGCCCATCTAAACTATTAGACATACAGGCATGGTTCTAAAACAAAAGTTGTTCAGTATGATGGGCCGCTTCTTTTCACAAGGATATTAGGGCTCTGGAGTACCTTATGTAGACCACCAGGTCTACCATCAGGAACCCACCTAAACTATTGGAGATACAGAAATGGTTCCAACACAAAAGTTGTTTATTATGATGCGCCGCTTCTTTTCACATGGACATTGAGGATCTGGAGTACCTTATGTAGACCACCAGGTCTACCATCAGGAGCCCACCTAAACTATTGGAGATACAGAAATGGTTCTAAAACAAAAGTTGTTCAGTATGATGGGCCGCTTCTTTTCACAAGGACATTGGGGCTCTGGAGTACCTTATGTAGACCACCAGGTGTACCATCAGGAGCCCAGCTAAACTATTGGAGATACAGAAATGGTTCCAATACAAAAGTTGTTTAGTATGATGGGCCGCTTCTTTTCACAAGGACATTGAGGCTCTGGAGTACCTTATGTAGACCACCAGGTCTACCATCAGGAACCCACCTAAACTATTGGAGATACAGAAATGGTTCCAACACAAAAGTTGTTTATTATGATGCGCCGCTTCTTTTCACATGGACATTGAGGATCTGGAGTACCTTATGTAGACCACCAGGTCTACCATCAGGAGCCCACCTAAACTATTGGAGATACAGAAATGGTTCTAAAACAAAAGTTGTTCAGTATGATGGGCCGCTTCTTTTCACAAGGACATTGGGGCTCTGGAGTACCTTATGTAGACCACCAGGTGTACCATCAGGAGCCCAGCTAAACTATTGGAGATACAGAAATGGTTCCAATACAAAAGTTGTTTAGTATGATGGGCCGCTTCTTTTCACAAGGGCATTTAGGATCTGGAGTACCTTATGTAGACCACCAGGTCTACCATCAGGAGCCCACTTAAACTATTGGAGATACAGAAATGGTTCTTAAACAAAATTTGTTCAATATGATGGGCCACTTCTTTTCACAAGGACATTGAGTACCTTATGTAGACCACCAGGTGTACCATCAGGAGCCTAGCTAAACTATTGGAGATACAGAAATGGTTCCAAAACAAAAGTTGTTTAGTATGATGGGCCGCTTCTTTTCACAAGGACATTGAGGATCTGGATTACCTTATGTAGACCACCAGGTGTACCACCAGAAGCCCATCTAAACTATTAGAGATACAGGCATGGTTCTAAAACAAAAGTTGTTCAGTATGATGGGCCGCTTCTTTTCACAAGGACATTGAGGATCTGGAGTACCTTATGTAGACCACCAGGTCTACCATCAGGAGCCTACCTTAACTATTGGAGATACAGAAATGGTTCTAAAACAAAAGTTTTTCAGTATGATGGGAATAAGTTGAGAAAGGACATTGCCTTCTTTACCGAGGACAGAAAAACAAAAAATGTGGTATAGGGGTATAAAAATGTATTACAGTAACTTAAATTACTTATGCTAACCATTTTAGTGTGCTCAAATTGGCACTTTTGAGTTGTCCCTTTAACAACAGAAGCAAGCAAGTCATCTTTAAACAGTAGAGATAAGAACTATTCTAATATCACTGTCACACTTACTATGAATACACATACCTACCTTAGAACTTCTGCCTAAAAAAACTATCTAACGCGGACGAAGTCGCGGGTAAAAGCTAGTCATTTATAATGCGCACTGCTAAAGAGTGGAACTCACTTCCTGCGTCTGTGTTTCCAAAAGCATAAAACCCTAATCTCTTCAAAGTAAGAGTGAACAGGCTTCTTCTGGGTGAGCTTGCTCCATCTTAGACTCTGTCTCTGTCCTATGACCTAGACTAGAGTCAAGAGCAAACCCATCATTAAAAAAAAATAATAAAAAAATAAAATAAAAAAAAACCTTTTACTAACTGGCACTGTCACTTTTGCTACATCTATCGATGGATTGAGTATAGAATATCTGAATGGGTTGATCCATCAAATTGTCTCTCCGCCTGCCACTCAGACAGAACAGTCGTTAAGGTTTCCCCTTTCAAATTGCTTCTATAGAAAACGCCCTACATAAAACCTTTAAGTAGGTAAGTCCTTTTAAGAAACCCTTTAAATAAAGCAATGAAATCTCTGTTTTACGCGCAATTGAATTTTATTGACGGTTGACCTCTAAACAAGGTTTATGGGTACAGACAAGATCTGGTATAGTGAAGTAGTGAAGCCATAAAATAGCTTATCTCGTAAACAGGGTATTTATAGTACTATCATTACCCGTTATCAACTATCATTGACCTGAGAATGGTTAACTCATAACATTACATACATACATACATACATAAATCACGCCTATATCCCTTCCGGGGTAGGCAGAGCGTTAACGGCCGTTCAACGGATATTAACACCACGTCTGACAAAAGTTTGAGGGTCAATCAGATAATTGTGTATCACTATAGTGACAGGTTGTCAGGCCGTCGCCTAAAATTGCAATACACACCCTCGAGTCCCTTAGTCGCCTTTTACGACACCCATGGGTAAGAAATGGTGTGATGCTATTCTAAGCCGGCATCACACAGCATAACATTACAAATAATCATTAATAATTTATATGCCATCCTGTTACAGTAAGTATTAATATTAATATATCATATTCTATTTAATAATCTGTAGTTTTTGCCCACAAAACATTCAGTAAAGTAGGTAAGTGAATGATTAGGTATGGGGTCGGTTTGCATGAAATTAAAAGTCATATTTGTATTACGCTTAAGTTATATAGTCATTATTATTCAAAGTCATAAAAACAACACGCAAAGCCCTTGTAGAACATGTGTCATAATGTCTACTACATACTCCTAGAAAAGCATGTTTGCGGCTTAGCCCGCCGTACCATAACTTTTTACTTTAAAATAGTTTCTAATTATAAAATAGGTCAAAATAACTATATGACTTTCAGTGCAGTATGACATATAAATATTCTGCCACACAAGTAGTATGACAAAGAATTTTATGCAAATCGGGGTATGCCAAAGTAAATTAGGAACTTCAACATTTTGCGAAACGACGGTATCCCAAATGATAACGAATGAATTTCTTATTTTATTACTGCGAGTTCTTGATGTGAGATGATTAAAACACTCTCTTTATAGTTACCGCTGCATCAGCAGCAAACAGAAAGGGTATGGCACAATTACCACTCGGTGAGTCGAACCACAAATGGCGTTGTGACCAAGAAGACGCGGATTACTTTGGTTCAAAAGAAAAGCAGCAGGCAACCCCGCCAGCACAAGTGTGACACTGCCCCGGTCGAGGCAAGTTCATCCCACATGCACGTTTTTGGAAATAGAGCTGCGCTAGTATATTTACTAGAGTTTCTCCACGCTTTCAACGTCAGGCAACCATTACGCCAAATAAATATGTACTACCTGAAGTACAACAGTAGGAGCCCGAAAAAATAAGATATAGTACGCTGTTGTTAGAAGGTGTACAATATGAATCAAGGACCGATATGCTGAATTCAGATAAGTCAGCTCATTTAAAGAAATACAGAAATGGAATGGGGTGCCAAACGATCCAATGATTTTTGGTCAATTATATAATAGTGGATACCAGCTAGTTAGATAAAAAATCATTACATATTGCAGTGATCATCACGCGTTTTACTATCTAAAAACAGTATTTATTCATAATCAGTTATTTACTTAGGTATTTCGTCGTAACGTCTGACTTTAATAATGATAAGTCACAAGTCTGGGGAACCAAGCCATCTGTTGAATGAATCGAATATTGCCAGATGAAACACGGCATTACTTCAAAAGTACCAAAGTGAATAAGTTAATTAAATTTAAATAAGAAATGACAGTCAAAATTTCCCTCCTTTGTTTGAAATAACGACGACAGTTAATTGACTTGTCTCCTCGGAGTAGGGTGACCTTTTGTTATTATAAAAGATCAGAAAAAAATCAATCATACTTATATAAACTTTATCTTACCAAATGACGTTGTGCTCGGTTAAAATTAATACATTTCGTTTATTTACATAATGTTTCTGTGTAGAGAAATTTTATCAGTTTAGCACAGCGACATTTTAATACACTTAAAAAATGGGTAGAAATTTCACATTGAAGAACGAAGAACATAACAGTACAAAACCAAAAACGATTTCTTAATAGTTTTTTTTTGTTATATTGAATGCAATGACCCGACATGCATTGAACTGTACTACAACAGGTGTAAGAAGACTTACTTATTTAAGAAGTAGCAATGAAATATGTTTTTCTCCATCACAATAAAACAATTTTAAACGGATTTAAGTTGTCGTGTGATGCCGGCTTTGAATAGCATCACTCCATTTCTTTCTCGTGGGAGTCGTAAGAGGCGAAGAAGGGACTCGAGGGTGTGTACAGCAATTTTAGACGATGGGCTGACAACCTGTCACTATGGCGATACACAATTTTCCGAATGACACTAAAACGTTTGTCAGATGTGGCGTAAATGTCCGTTTTTTCGGCCGTTTATGCTCTGGCTACCCCGCAAGGGATAAAGGCGTGATATATGTATGTTTAAGTTGTCCGTTAATCCGTATGAAACTGTTTTATTGTTTTGAGTAATAGTTTTGCAAACTCAAGAAAATATTATATTTTTTCCAACCTGAACGCTTAAAATCACGGTAATAATATAAATAGGTTCAAACACCTTTCTGTCTTGAAAATACTTAGGTTATAATTTTATTATGGTTGCCCCACTTTCAGGTAATGAAATTTTATTACACTCATTAATATTATCATGGCCAGTTAGATAACATTAAAAATGTTACGTTTTGTAGTAGAATTGTAATGAAAACTGCAAAAGGTAATATTACTGCAAGAACATAAATATTTTGTTAATTAGATAAATGTTGTTTCTAAATTCTTGTTGCTTTTTAAATTGGACTGGATTCGCAGTACAAATGAAATTAAATATAATAGTTCTTACTGTGATTAGCCTATAGCAGTCCACCGCTGGACGTAGGCCTGCCCCAGGCCTACTCCATAAGGCCCGATTTCCCGTTTTCACCATCCAGTCGCTATCAGACGCCCTCTTTAAGTCATCGGTCAATCTGGCTGGAGGACGTTCAACGCTACTTTTTCCGAAGCGTGGCCTCCACTTGAGAACCCAAATCAGGGGGGTCTCACTCCACGGTTTAGGTATGTTCCGCCGGCGGGTCCCCTACGGGGACTAATCTCCGCGGGTTGTCACTTGTCGTCGCCAGACCGCCAGTGTGCCGCTAGCCGCCGCACTGTTCGCATGCACACTTACTAGATTTTTTTCTGTGTTTAAGTACGTTTATTCGTTAAAAAATCGATCGAGTCGTCGTCTCGGTGTCCCACTCGATACAAAGAACAGTTAGACACAAGAATAATTAATTGTTTTTCTATATAAACAGTAGTCATTAATAATTTCGTTTAGGTTTATAAATATTTACAAATCTTACAATTCCTTTCGTAGATTAAGTGAACAAATAAGATATTATAGCAAAATCAATAACAAAAAATCTTCGTGCACGAATAACATGATGACAAGTTACAACCCTTGGAGTTCGCCGGCGGCTCAGTCATAAAACTGCGATGCGCAAGGGAGATTGAGCGTTCGCGCGCGTTCATAAGTTTCAATTTTGTTTGTGAGCGTTTGGGTACACCGAGCGCACGTATTCATTTATACCTAAACATGTAATTTCTTAGGGAGTGATTCTTCTGTACGTTAGTACTATTATATATTCTGTGCCCAAATGCTGCCAAGCCAAGCTGCAATCTTTTGGTAATTTTAGCCTTAAAACTGCCTCTTGCTAACCGCAATGTTTGCCTCAGGTTTACATCCTTCTCGACAACTTCAAGTACTACACTTTCAACGGACACTGGCTAAGGGATTATTACCGTATAACCAAATTCAAATATTTTCTTTACCTAACGATAAGTAACTATTGGAAATTCGCCATGCCGCCGCGAGTTGCCAGCCAGCCTAGCCACGTCTCAGCTATACCCGTCAGCCACAGCCAGCCATGCAATCTATGCCCGAAGCCTTGAAGACTTTGGTGGAGCTGTAGACAAGCACCCACATAGTAAAGCCTTATTTTGTATGCCAGCTGGTGCCCGCTAGCCGCCGCCATTTGTTACACCGACGACGTGTTACGACCTCTACGGACGCTGGCTGGAGGCTTGCGTCTGGTCAGTGGACTGAGACTGACTAGACAGAGACAGACATGACAAACTGACTCGACATAGGATGGATTGATATAACGAAAGAATTTCCAAAGGACGCCGATGTTTTTTAAGAGATGTTCCACTAGGTGCTGATGAAAAAAGAAGACAGGCACTCGCTTCATTTTCTCTGGTTCACTGACGAGTATCGTTTGAATGGAATGGTGTTTTGTATCGTATGCTCGCCTGGCTCTGCTTGCTATGTAAAGAATGTTGAGGCTAAGAGGTAAAACAAGACACAATAGTGACGTTACATTTATGAAAATATCTGTAAAAAATACACTTTTCGAGACAAAATCCAGTAATATAGGTCTTATTGTGTCTCAAAAGAGTATTTTTACAGATATTTTCATAAATGTACATACATACATACATACATATATCACGCCTATAATCCCTTGCGGGGTAGGCAGAGCGTAACCTGCCGCATAAAACGGACATTTACGCCACGTCTGACAAATATTTGAGGGTCATTCGGAAAATTGTGTATCGCTATAGTGACAGGTTGTCAGCCCATCGCCTAAAATTGCAATACACACCCTCAAGTCCCTAAGTCGCCTCTTACGACTCCCACGGGCAAGAAATGGGTAAATAAATAAATGTAACTGCACTTAATCTGAAAAACTGTGTACGTGATATATATTACAATAGATTTATTTTACTGCATACGCAACTGTTATAGTTTGGAGAGGCATGTCGAGTGTGATTATTGTTCTAATGTCTAATTATATCTAGTGGCCTACACTTTTCAAAAATTCTCTGTAAAATAAACTACATTCACACTTTTCCAAACCTTCGCGATCCAACGTCGAGTTTAAAATGTCAGGTGGTGTGGAAAATACCTCATCACTTGTAGGCGAAATACTAGAAAAATAACAAAAACCTGCAAAATGAACACAACATAAAACGGGATGGATGACAGGTGTGGCGAACGATGGCAGCAAATTTGAGTGTTAGCACATATTGAAAAAGAATTAGCAGAGAACTATTCGTTTAATTTTTTCATTTTATTGAAATATTGAATTGAGTTTGCAAGTTCTAATTTTACTTAAGGATAATACTAAAAACTTGGGCATCGGATATTCTGTTAATTCCTGGCACCACATATTTTCCCGTAAAAATCCCCGTTGACAGAGGATGAGCAGCAGAATTTACTGTGTATTCAGATAACAACTAACACCAAGCCTGGCGAGTAATTTTTACTTTGATTGAGCAGACCGACTGGAAAAGTCGGGAAAGTAGACTAATCGGGAAAGTAGACCGAACGGGAAGTAGACCGATTGCAAAAGTAGACTAATCAGGAAAGTAGACCGATCGGGAAAGTAGACCGATCGGGAAGTAGACCGATTGGGAAAGTAGACAGATCGTTCCTGAGGGGTTTGCTTAAAGAGATTTTTATTTTGTGAAGTGGTGCTACTGTCGAGGTCGTAGACGGCTACACTCGTTTTAACAAGAAAATTTCATTTCTATAGTCTATATTCAATTGTTTATGAGACGAGTGTACAAAAAAAGGTAAAATGCTAAATACAATCAATGTTTTTGGTATTACCAAGTACACTGCACATTTTTAATATAATACAATAACCATAAAATCTGCCGTATGCTGTCTCAGAAAGATCTCTCATTGTCTGATTTCCAAAACACCGTGTAGAGTTATTGAAGAAAATGTGTAATATTCGGATAAACAGACTGTTAGCCGAATTTCCCATTTTCAAGATTCCTGAGGGTAAAATTCTTATGAACTTGTAGGTACTATTTGGTATATTAAATTCTGCGATCAAAGGTCACGAAGTTATGTAGACCACAAGACTGGAATAGCTTGTGTGGCATAAAATGTGGTCCATAATTTTTTTTACGGGTATGACAAGTTAGGTTTGAATTAGTTTACGTACATAGGCTGCTACTTATGTATCCGGAATTGGGGCAGTTACTGATTCATATATGGCCGATGTGGGTAGTGCGACTGCAAAGGTGCGGGGTTCTAAGTGATAAATATATAGTTTTACCTTTCAAACCGTCGTGCCATTTCATAATTTATTACGTGTTCCGCGCACAAAAGCGCAATAATAAATTGCGCCCAGATTGAACGTTACAAGCAAGTGTTTGTTATTCACTTTTTAAATGATCGTTTAACTTCATTTTCGTTAACCAAAGACGATTTCGCCCGGTGTTAGAAAGAATACCAATTGATGACAGACTAAAGAAGCAACAGCGACAGAAAAAAAGGTGATATTTATCACACACACACACACATACACACACACATCACGCCTATAATCCCTTGCGGGGTAGGCAGAGCTCCACGTCCGACAAATATTTGAGGGTCATTCGGAATATTGTGTATCGCCACAGTGACAGCCCATCGCCTATCTCTCTCTTTTCGTGTGGGACACCGAGTCATCCAACGACCCGATTAACCCTGGTGTCAGAGTTTTTCAACCGCCTACTACCACTAGTAGGCCTCTGACATGGTTGTGTTACGACCGCCGTCTAAGTAATCATAAACAGCAACCGGGACCGACGGCTTAGCGTGCCCTCCGAAGCACGGAACCATTTCTTTTCGGACAATCAGTTGGTTCACCCTGCAATGTCCTAACCAGACCGGAAACAAACTCACAAAGAGATAAATATCAACTTTTGTGAGTGTCCCACCGAGAATCGAACCCGGAACCTTTGCGTCGCAGGCAGTCACACTGCCACTGCGCCTATGATAGCAATGCACCACACCATCGAGTCCCTTAGTCGCCTCTTACGACTTCCACGGGGAATAAATGGGGTGATGCTATTCTAACCCGGCATCACACGGCATTTGTGAATTTGTTCCCAGTCTAGTTAGGAAATTGCAGGCTAAACTGAACTGACCTCTTCCGTGCTTCAGAGGGCACTTAAAGCCGTCGGTCTCGGTTGCTGTCTATAATTACTTAGACGGCGGTCGTTACACAACGTAGTAGGTGGTAGGTCTAATTTTTGTCAGACGTGGTGTGATGTACGTTTTTACGGCCGTTCACGCTCTGCCTACCCCGCAAGAGATAAAAGCGTAATTATATATGTATGTGTTTGTGTACTATTCATTTTGCTTGCGACACAGCAAGGTTGTTTTTGTTTTTAAATTATAATCATTACCTCATTACCGTATAATGTTGCGCATTTTACTTCAGTAAAATTTTGATCTTTTTAAGAATATTTTGGACGTACAAAATAATAATATTTTTTTGTTTGTACCTTCAAAATAATAGAATCATATTTACCTCGCGTGCCGCGAGGCAAAAGAAAGGGTCAAAAGGAAGATCTTTTATCCTCGTAAAACAATGTAATTCGAAAATATAAACCACAGGCATTCCGCCTGCTCTTTATATATTTTTGAAGATAATTAATTACGCATTACGTAAATCTTTTTGGAAATATGAAAGCGTCATCAAAATATAATTTCTAAATAATGACCTCTTACATGCTGGTTCTGGTTAATTAGTTTTGGATCGATGATGTTGATCAGGACCGCCTGGCCATCTCTGGCTGTTAGGCTTAGCTGGAGTAGTCCACACTACCTACCACTCCGCTATTCCGAAGAAGTGTAAATATGAATTAAGATTATTTATGAATAAGTTACCAGTGATTTCATTCTTACATGCGAAAAAATAATAATATAAATTTGAGTTGTGACAATTAAATGAAGAAAGTTTGTCTGGTTTCAGTTTTTCTTACATAAGAACTAGCGTTGCTCTAAGCACAGTGATTTTGCGTATATAACCGTTGGGCCCCACCAAAAAATAGACGTGCGTTGAACGCGTCTTTAAGAATATCTTTGTACCAAAAAAACCTTTTTATGATCATTATAATACCGTATGGTACCAACACCTGCTTGGGCCAAACGACAACGTCTAGAATTCTCAGCCAGCTTTCTGCGGCAGGAGTATACTTGGGCAAATCGGCTAAAACAGTAGGAAAACAGCAAAGTTTGTACAAGATACAAGATATAAGATATTTTATTTGCTTGAATAGGGTACAATGGATGGTAATATTACAGAAAATAAGAATCTCCTATACATTCGTCAACAACAGCATGCAAATGTAAATGAAGTTAAGAACATTAGATATACAATTAAAATCGAAATTAATTAGATGCTATATATGTCATCATGATATAATTTACTTACAATGTCAAATAATTATTAAAATTTATATTTAAAGAATTCGTCCAAACTATAAAAACAATTTCTACATAATATGTCAGAGAGCGTAGCCTTAAATTTATTGTCAGGTAGGTTTCTTATATGTCTAGGCAAGAAATTATAAAATTTGACAGACATGTTGAAGCTGTTTCTAGCAAAACAGACAGTTCTATTTCGTAACGGTACAAGTTTGTCTGGATACCTGGTGTTAAATGAACATATCTCATGGTTCTTTTGATATAAACCAAGATTCTTTTTTACGAATAGACTTATCCTATCACAAATAAGGATATGGTTTGGTGAGGTTCCTCCGCTCCGAAGTTTCATTATGGTGATGCCTTTAGACCCCATTAGTGAAGGTGGTAATTTGTTTTCCCGTGACTGAAATAGTCTGTGCCGGGTCGCGACATAGGCAAATTTTAACGAACTTTATGGCATATTGCGAGTATAAATATTGAAAAGAAGAAACGGCAGCACAGATCTTTGTGGGAGAGTCCACATGTGGGGGATAAGACAATAGCTGCAGTCTTTACCAAGGTGAATTCTTAGGTAAGCAAACAAAGTCTTTAGAAAGCGTAGAGCCATGCAACAAGGACTCAATATGAAAAAAAAAACTACAAGTCTTTAAAACAATTGATATGCAGCCTCGATAAAGGCGGCCAGAGTGAAAACGTTATCCCGACTGTTCTGTTGGAGAAACAACATTGTCAGTAGGATATTTGCTGTTGTATAATATTCTTTCCAACAATTTATGTGGCGAAAAAAAAAGAAATAGGTATATAGCTAGACACTTAGTAGGGTGACTATTTTATTTTTAGTAAAAGCGCTTAAGTATTTTAAATTATAGCACGATTTCTTCTTGGATCACAATTTTATAATATTTTGAAACGATGGCCACTAAAATTTACAGAGTTTCCGAGTCGGAGTTCAATCTCACCAACCAGCAGGCTGCCCGCCTCATCTAATAAAAGAACTCCAAAAATAACGACAATTTAATCGAATGATCACACAGACAACCACGATACAGGTTTATCCTAGTCCGGGGTCCGCTAGTAACTGTTAAATAGGTTGAGCTTTATCTTTTAAAAAACATATTTGAATTTGCACAACGATCCTTTTTTTGGACTCGTGAAATGAAAATCCATTTTGACTGTTACATCAGAATTACGCTACACATACATACTTTTCGTTAAAACGTCTTCATCTTGGCTCAATGCCAACACCGCAGCGTTTAACAATACGCGTAAATAAGGAAGGGTGAAACTGTCCTTGAAAACAGCCACGGAAATATTTAACGAATAAGGGAACAACGCGAAACAAAGCGTTAAGTTGTGCTTTTAGATTTACACGTACATCTGAATCGAATTGCGTGTCTGTCGTATATTCTATCTCTATCTCCGTACTTGCATGTTGAGCCGAAAGCTGTTTTGTGCTGGTTGTGGGAGTAAATAAACGCAACTTTGATGACAAAAACGAAAGATCGTGCCCTATTACGAAAACTGGAGAAGGTCTACGTCCAGCAGTGGACTGCAGTGGGCAGTGTAACGAATGTATGTATCTAGTTGACAGAAAAGGAATAAAACATAACAATCTTATAAATACATAATATAGAAGAAAAAGTTATAATCTATTATGTAGTCCAAGGAAAATGCACCCCAAAATACTTGGGCTAGCAGCGGAGCTGTCCGACATTGTTATCTTTGCCGCTATCCGTACACCTAAGTAAACTGCCTAATCTCCTGGCTCAGAAAACAATCCACTCGACCTACTTTCACTCATGCTTCAACTAGATCGTTACTCAATATATCAACATGACTTCAAGTTAAAACATTTTATAATCAAAATGTAGATAAATATAAAAAAGTTCATAAAAATATTTGAAAACAGATGAATTTATCAACAACAACTACAATCTGAACAACTTTCACCAAGAAACATACGTCAAAATGTGCAAAATAATATTCGACCTCATTCCGACCTCAGACCGAAAAAAAATGTGGTGGAAGGCCAAATAATTTTTATCATTATTCAGCCTGAGTTCTTCAATCGATTATCGACTTGCCCGTTCTTTTAAGAGAGTCGCTTCAAAGAAGAATTTGTTTACATCATGTTCATGAAAAAGTGCATGTTACACTTATAAAAAAAATTAAACACACAGAAGAAATTCGATAGGGAAACAAAACATACTTAAAATCAAATAATAGCGATATAATATTCAGAAAAAATTATTCAAAAGCTGAAGATGTATGATATTTGCAGAAACTTGAATGTTGGTTTTCTCAATTTTACAATGTGTTTGGAAATTGAAATTCTTTATTCAAAGTAGGATAGTCTTATCACTTATTGACGTCATGATCCGTTAGTGTAAAAAAAAATGTATCAAACAAATTTATTTATTATAACAATTTTGTAATGACCTAATAGAAAACCGGCTCGGGCGGGATAAAAAAATAAAAAGAAAGGTTATCTGTAAGGCAATTAAATTAAACTTCATATGTTGCTTACTTCATAGAATCTACTAAGCACAAATGACACACAAAAGATGAACTTAGTGAATTACAATCAACTACTAACAGACATGCACATGCAGAACGAAAAATTTACTCCGTGCGTAACAAAATGTAGCGTGCAAAGTTGTGCTCATCGTAAAGCACGTTCACGAAGACATTTCTGAGTCTACACCTTTTGTATATCGAAAACACAAGTGGAGACAGACCCAACGGAATATTTAAAGCGCTCTAGCACCTGCTCTCTGTCATGGAATTTATTAAAAGGTGGAACATATTTTCACGGATGGCCTCGCACGCCGGTCCTTATTTCCTGGGTCGATCCTTTCACGCCAGATGTGTCCTGAACCCTTTGCGTCGGTTTCAGTTATTAACTTTCAATGAAGGCGTAGATTGCGGTCGTGACAGTCTAAATACTCATTACCTCTAATAACCTTCAAGGTCTAGTGGTCTGAGTTTAATTTCGGTGTTCGGGTCAATTCTAGTTCGATTCTCAAGAGAGGGCACACGAAGTTGTTATTAAATTTATAAATTTGCCACTTTGCGAGATCGTTGTTAAAATAAACTTTCTTTAAGGCGACGGTAGCCGTCAACGACCTCGAGAGTGGTGCTACTTCACAAAAAACGTTTTCTATTTATACAAACTATCTATCAGAATATCCGTTGCCCAAGTTTTTAATATTATTTTAGACATTAGAATCTGCAAACGCAATGAAATATTCACTACAATTAAAGTTATAGTTAAAACGGCCAATTTTGGTATTTATTTCCACAAGTTTAATACCAGCGAATATTTCATTAACATTGCAGGTCCCAATTTTACTTAAGGATATTATAATAGATTGTTTGTATTGAGAGGAAATATTTTTTTTGAGAAGTGGCGCCACCGTCGAGGTAGTTCACGGGTACACTCGCCTTCATTTTAGGCTAAACTACTAATAGACGGCAATAATCTTTCCAACTTTATTTCTGATACTTTTAATGATACAGTTTACATAATATCAATGTACGTTCATTAAACGCTAATTTACCCTTCATCATTTCTCAATCAGATATATTACCGCTTTGATATTACTTCGTAACAAGATGAAATTTTGTTTCAATGAGGTTGCGTAGAGACGCAATTAATTATAACCTGTGTAAGTGACAGCCAAGCGTGGCATGAAAGACGTCACTTTCCGTGAACGCGTCGACATGTTTCTATTCACGCATAACAAGACATTTATAAATTGAATACTTATTTGAATAAGTATAGTACTTGTAAAAAGCTACAAACTCTAATACTTAAATACTTGAAATATGAAAATACAGAAAACTTGAAACAAAAGAATATAGTCTTTTGATTCACATATATATTTTTATGCAGATTAAATGACTATCGATGAACTTGTTACAATGTGTACAATTTAGTAGACATAACCTTTTTCTATGCTAATAAAAGAGATGGTTTTAAATAATATTTTAACTAGCCGGTTGCCTCCTTGAGGTCTCCCTATCTTCTCGATTATTTTGCCATTGATAGAAAACAGAGGGCAACAGCTGCCATATTAATCTTTCTACGATGTCTCACTTAGTTAGCATAAAACACTTAAATTCTCTGTAATACTACAAATAAATTCAAAGAAAACTGCAATAAAAAACGCTGTGTGAACTTTTTACAAAGTATTATTTATAGTGGCGCCCAACGTGGGGCTGTAGGAAAATGAGAAGAACAACAAGAAGTCAAAACGCCAGTTGCAATGTCAACGTCAATCCAAATTCAACTCGGTTTATAAAGCAGTAACTAATTGTAACTTAACTACGAGTCATTAGGCGAGTCAAGATAAATACGATTGCAATCGGACCAAAAATCGTTTAACCAACAAGCAACAAACTTAATTCAGAAACATTCAACTTCTACTAATGAAATTAAAGTTACTAAACTGTAATATTATTTGGATTAAACCCCAACTCTAAAAAAATATATGATTAATGGAAGCACCTCGGCTCCGCACTCCAATGACAAAAGTTTTTTTTAAACCACCAGCCGGCTTGGTAAATCCATTTATTTTCATACAAAACACAAAGCGAATGTGGATTAGGTAAATGTCCTCTGGGTCCCGGAAGGGATTGCTGTTTATTCGTTTATATTTTTCCAATTTACGGATTTTACACGTGTAACAGTACAAAATGTCTAGTAACCAAATTTTGAATTTGAAAATAACTGAACGTGTTTGCACTTTGTTATGTGAGACTTGTTTAGAATTACGTATATTTTTATGAATCTCATAAATGTATTTATTTATATTAAAAAGGAAAGTGGACATAATTAATGAAAACATCAATCGTGTTGTGTATTTATTGAGTCGAGTACAGTTACATTTGAATAAAACTATAGATACAAGCAGTGAAACGTACTGACCAATTTATAGAATAATTAAATTTATTTTTGTTTGATGGGCAATATTATTGAAAACCATGTCACACCTTTTGGATGTTTGCATAGTTTGTAGCCGTGTTGTTTAAACGAAATCATGTGCATCAATAAAAGTATTTAGCGTTAAACTTTTCTAGTGACCGATAACGAAAACGAGGGCTGGCTGGACGGTAAGGAACAACTTTTGTCAAGGAACATCGGTTGAAATACAAAAAAAAAATCAGACCTCCCTTACGAGAATTGCCGATCCCGTTTATGATCTCAAAATATTTTTGGCATATTTTATTTTATGTTACTTGGGGAAAGTTGCTCGGTATCACCAGCCCGTGTTGACATTTCGCTATGGGTTACTAGTAAAATTTCATCCTATATTTTCAAACTCTTTTTAACTGTCTGTGGTGTCAAAACATCACCACCACCAAAATCAGCTTATTTACTAGCGAATTTAAAAATAATGTGAGATGTCAAACCCAATATATGCTATCATAAGCACTTATATATTTTTTTTCATTAGTAAGTACTAAGCAAATCTATCATTGAAAAAGCTTGGCAGAAAATTTCTTAACATGTTCTCACTCAAATAATTAGAAATAACACAATCCCAATCGCAAGCAATTCCCAGGATCGATCAGATACGATCTCGCAATAGCTGGGTGGGTCATTTTAATCTACCCCCGATTCATTTCATTCACAAATTGATTATTTTCAAAGAGGAGAAAATTGGAAGGATGACAAAGGGATCGCCTCCGTTTTCAATCCGCAGATGAAAAAAGGTGGCAGGGTCGATTCGAAATTAAGTTTTTCTTTACATGAAAAGTAATTTTCAGGTCGTAAATTGGCAATTGGGAGTTTTTGTAAAATATATTTTAAGATATTTTTGTGAACAGCCATTTAAGTAAATTGAAAACCAATTCAGACAAAGACACTACTGGAAAATGTTTGAAGTTGGCTGTTATTGCTTGAGAGAAATACTACAGTCAGTCGGAATTCGATGCACATTATCATTTTTATTATTAACTTGGAACGTTTTAATTGTTTATTAAAAACTTTAGTCCTAAAACCATAGCCTTCCATATTACACGAAATTACGCAAAAAAAACCTATATAAGCAGCAGCTCGTACGTCTGATTTACAGCTCTTTACCAGCACAGCCGCCTAATTTTGGTACTTTTTAATGTCTGCCACGATGAAAATGTATTCAATAGGATCAAAGTATTAGTTTCATACTTCCTTTTACAGTTTGGCTAGAAGAGCCCACTTTATAAAGATAAGCTCATCGGTATTAACTACTTATAAAACAAAAAATATTGTTAATTTAATGCACAATAAAGACTACGTATCAATAATTATTGAATCCCTTTTTGAAACATCTCAATTCATGCCAAAATAATAGGGAACGAATGGAACGTATAGACGTTAAAAATAAATAAACTTGGAAAATTAATTAAAACCAAATCCAAACTGCCAAAAAAATCAAGCTTACTTGGAATTCAGAACAAGCTAACTCGAATGTTAGTTTAATTGTATAATTTATTGATTACCTAGAAAATATCATGTTAAATAAAAAAAACAGATTCCTATTATTGATAACAAAAAATTAAGAATAAATGAAAGCAAAATCCAAGCTGCCAAAAAAAGAAAAGATAATTGAATTAGGACTTAGGAAAATCTTACTTAAGTGTTCATTCATTTGTAAAATAAATTATTGTTACCTAGAAAATCAATCAAGAATGTCTTAATATGAACAGTTTGTGTAACATAGTTTTTACTTTAAAACAGTATCAGTCTAGCTGCAATTTCTGCAATTTTAGAACAATTAAAAAATTGTAACTATTTTAAAAAAATAATAATATTGAATCCATTAAATATATCAAATTTTATATCTATTTACTAGTTTTACTTGAAAATAGTAAAAAAAAGGCTTGATTTTTGGTTTAGTATTGATATTATGGACTGTAAAGTTTTGTTTACATAAGATGATTCACGACACATAAAGCACACGAATAATATTTTATTTTATTCTTCTAATAGCTAATATCTGAGTAAATTAACTTAAAATAACAATACTTTGAAAAGGAATAAATGATAAGTGCAAAAGTCAAAGGTCACAGCCTCAAGAAGAGAGAAAAAATAACATGAAGATGTCATTCCGAAGCGGAGAAATAAAAACGCACTCGCCATTGATTTTTATGTAGCTGATTCTAATGTTGACTCAATAAGAAACTAGAACCAAAGATTACCTTTTTTGATACATCTCGAGAGATCAAATATCCATTTTACTTTTCTGTTTTTGTTCTGATTAATATTGTCACTGAAATTACACGTTTTAAGGAAAAAAAAACAATCACATTTTCCACAGTTCGATAACAATATACAAGCAACAGTCACAGTAACTTTAATGCGTATGAACGTCTATTATATCATTCAATTTGTAATAACGCGGTATTCTGAAATGTAATTTACGAGCAAGCTAACACACGCGTCCGTCCGCGAGGCAGGCCGCATGGCAACTAAAATTTTGTTGCAAAGCGAAATGCGAACCTATTTTTCCTACATGCTCCCATTTGGTGTGAAGAAGATATCTCGCGAGCTTTTGTATTGGTTCGTTTAAGTGTTCGTAGATGGCGTTGTTAAGAAATAACATAGCAATAATTAAGGTGCTGAGTAGGGTGAAGCGACTGTTGCTCTCATTACCGCTGCGCCGAAGAGGCACATCCAATTATATTTTTGTAAATTTTTGCGCGGTTTTAGGGGTTATTGAAATAAATTGTCTTATAACTTGTGTAATAACAAACTTAACAATTAAAGACTTTTCAAAGAACATTTGCAATTCATGACAGAAATAAGGTCAACTAAATTTAGATTTTAACATATGCATACACGATTTTATTCAACCAAATCTGTTACTTGAAAATCAATCTTTAACACTATTTTTTTAACTAATTCAGTAACTAGTTTTTCCAAACATTTTACTTTTATTAACGCAATTTTAGGCATTTGACGATATTTTAAGACAAAGTAATGTTTAGATTAATAGAAATCATTTACAAAAAATTGAGGTAATGATGGTTGGTTACAATAATGATTAAAATAAACTTATAATGCTCACATAGAAGCGTGCTTTTAAAACCACTGCGGCAATGCCACGGCTTTTCATTTATGCTGTAACATAGCTATCTGCTACGGCGTAGCTTGTGTAGCAGATTGATATTCACATCTAGATTAAGATTATGATATTGTGCCGTCAGGTATCAAGTTAAAAGAATCATGAGCAACACAGTAATCTACCCTTTTAAGAGAACAGCTTATACTTATTTTTCTACAGTTTCCCATAAGGGGTTGTGTTGATATTTTCTGATAGTACAGAAAAAGAACCAGATGATTAAAACAGACCAAACCAAGACATTGGGGTAGGTCCAAAAGCTGATGTTCTTGTTTGAGTTTTAATTTATTATGTTTATGATTAAATTGTCGTGGGGACAAGCTATTTTGTATGAACAAATATTTTCTTTGGCAAAATATATGAAATAAAAGCTCAGTCATCTGTCTATTAGACGCAGTGATCCAAATACAATCTCAAAAGCTCGCTAAGCCAAGATTATTGGATGGATGCTAGCATCACAATGGAAACTAAAGCTTTGCTAACAATCGAGAGCTTATCCATGAAATGAACTCCTTGCACGTAATTTTTCCAAGCTTCGTTCAATTAAGATGATTTTTCATATAAATATATCACTTTAATGAAGACTGCTTTTCACGTTAACCTAACAACAATAAAATTATTAACAAACAATATTATATACCTATACCATTGCAAGTAATTTGCGAGATTTTTGTTTATATCACTTTGATACTAAAAATAAAATATTATTTTTATATTCATACTATTATTTAATGAGCGAACGGCAGATCATGATGTTTTTACATAGTTAAATAAAAAAAATTGTTGAAAAGTCAAATGTAGACAATTTGTACAAAAAGACATCTAAAAGCTAATTTAGGTCAGAACTCTCAGAAAACACAATACGGCAGATGTGGCGCAGACATAGTGCGACTGTCTGCAACGTAAAGATTCCGGGTTTGATTCTCGGTGGAGCCTCACGAAGTTGATATTTATAACTTTTTGTATTTGTACCCAGTCTGGTTAGGACATTGTAGGGTGAACCACCTGATTGATCTAACAGAAAGATGATTCCGTGCTTCGGAGTGCACGTTAATCTTTCGGTCTCGTTTGTGTCTATGATAACTTAGACTTCGGTCGTTACACAACCATGTCAGAGGCCTACTACTTGTAGCAGGTAGTTTAAAAAACTCTGACACTATGATACATGGGTACGTGGTATGGTATGTTGGACGACCCCACGCAAAAAGAAGAATTGTATTTTGGACAAACTTCGATAAATACTTATCCATATAAAGATCATAGCAGAACAGTAACGATTACAAATTATACCTACCATCATTCACAAAATAAAAATAAAATACAACAAAGTTTTATAGAATACTTTGCTTGCCGCAAGGTTACTTGAGAAATATACGAAAGTAATTTCTCATCTAACAATATACATACCAGCTACGCAACAAGAAGGACCAATATTTCTCGCAAGATAATGCTACATAAATCCACTTTCGCACCTACCATCACATACAGACGGAAATATGAAAGGCAAACACGGCTATTTGCACACACAACAGCCGTAGATAACGTTGGAGCGCTAATCCTTAGCACGAAGCGGCTTAACTATGCTGCCTTGCACGCGTTAAAGACGCGCTACATATCATCTGACTTGACAATGTTTTGACCTTATAATAACTGAAATGTATGTAATAGCTTGAACGCTCTTGACCGATACTTTCATAAATCAATGTAGCTATCATGGACGAATTAATACCAGGTAGCATAATACCGATCGTGAAATAGTACAAGTTTAATTAATTACCGCTATATCCTAAAAAAAAGAAAAAATGTGCAATTCATTATTTTTTCACCCAGGTTTGTACAGAATATTTTTTTGTACACTTGAAAGGTTCAGACTCAGGAGGCGTAGAAAAATATTATACATATGACAGGATTTTTAATCTTAGTTGGAAAATAGCAAGCAGTTAATATGAACAAAACATTATGTAAGGAGGTACTAAAACCAAAACCATCTGAATAGAAGGGTAGAAGCGCTATCATATTGCGACATGCTATATTATACGATTAAAAGGTATAGTAATTTGCCAAACTTTACACACGCATTAAGTATTGGCGCGCGCGTCCAAGGCAGATGGACGGCACCAAGGAAACGTTAATATAAATGACGCACACATCTATACCCCGCCGTTAACGGGCAAAACTGGTTCGTTCTGGTATCGCAATCGCAAGTAGTCGAGTGTCAACAGCGTTTGTTGCGCACGGTAAATGACTTCTTAAAAATGTAAATACGGTTGTAGTGTATTAAATTGTGTGTATACAACTGAAGATTGTATTTTAATATTTTTGAAGATCGCGGATTATCTTGAAAAGTAAATTAAACTCAATATAATGCAAAATCAAAGATTTTATAGTGTACCGTTTTGTTTGACAAAATATTTCTTTTGATTTCAAATACAGTAAAATGGAAGGGTTTATTTCCCAATAGTTTATTTATGTTGCACTTGCATTTTTGCTCGGGCCCAAAAAAAAACATTTTTGTTACAATAATTACCAAGTGAATTGTAAGAAGTGTAACTTTGTTTAACCCATGTTCCCTACTCCAAACAAAATTTTCTATTTTGTACTAGATATCGATAAACATTGAACTGAATTTTCATGCCAAGAAGATCAGGTGCAAACACGCTCCAGAATTCAGGCGTAAGTTTGTGTGTAGTCGCCTTTACGCCTGCTTCACTAATGTATATCCGCTACTTAATTCGCACTGACTGAAATCCACCTCTTATCCCTCACCATACGACTCAATTTCCTCCCAACGTGGCACAAATGCACATTAAACCTACCAACCTTGTTACTTTGAAAATGGAACTTATGGAATGAGTTTAAGGTATCAGTTTATCTGCAGGTTTGATTCATTGGCGTGTATAACGCGACACTAATTGGTGCTAGATGTGATCCGTAGGCCATTAACCTCCATTTCGAATTTGCATTTTCACTAGGGGCCTTAGACAGCTTGTGGAAAGCTGCTTTGAGATGAAGCTAAAAGCCTCTCCCCAGAACCAGGTCATTTATAAATAGTAAACTTGAAAAGTAGGTGAGCCTTCTTAACAGTACTACTCACCGCTGTAGGCCTTTCAACTTAGTTTTCTAATTTTCATTAAAATCGGTTTTGTCACAATTTATTTATCCAACAAAATCTGTGGCGAGTGGAAACCAAACGTATTTCACGACCTTGTGCGCCTTGTTTACTGGGTACTTAAGAAAGTGTTAATCTAAAAATATTATGTTGTCATATTTCATAGTTTAAAAAATGCGCAAATTCTTGTACTTGTTTTCTGCACACGTTCCATTTTAAGCCCCATGTTAGATATTTTCGACATCCTGGCATCGAAATGGCATGGCGTGTCGCTTTGAAACGGACTGGACATTCTCAGCTACCAATCTAATAAAAAAAAATATTAAAATATTGACCTCGAATACTAATTATTCTGACTGATATAGCATTTTGTATGAGAGATCCACTTTTTCCTTCTAAATATCAGACTTATTTTTTGCTTGATTCATTGGTAGCGTAGAAGGTCCAGAATCTGGACATTTTCTTTATATTACAGGGAGAAAATCTGTATATCTCAGGATTTGTGAAAAATATACCTACGATATGGATATTTCAGTACAATTTTGCACATATTCCGTGAATTGGAACGTGCAATTTCTCGAATTGCGAACTCTCTGAGATTATATTATAGGCGCCTTTCTGATGCTCACTAATTACATAATATCATTTAGTTTGAAACTGATACCATATTAGCCGTTTGTGAGAAATCACAAATTTCAGGTGTGATTTCAGAACTTCTGGGAAAATAGATATTAGGAATTTCATTAATCTGGGATAAGTACCACTTTAAAGATTGATTTAAACTTCGACAAAGGGTAAGAGCGAGATAAGTATGTAACATTTTCTTTGTTACCAGTAGTGTTCACATGAGAAGTGATATTTATCATTATGTAAATCAAGAGAATCAATCTGCTTCACATAAAAAATAAAATGTGTTACAGGCTAACGAAGTAAGAATGATTTGAAAGAAAAACTCACAAAAGAATGCAATAGCAAAGGTGACCCCGACAACCACTTTCAAAGGTGAAAATCCGGGCGCGAAAAATCACTAGCGACTACAGAAGTAATTACCCATTGGATGCACGCTCAGCAGTCGTATATCTCAGCTGGACGCGAATTTTACGAGTACGGTGAAAAAAATCGCTCCAATTTGGTAGTGGGCGATAAATCTTACACTGAAAGTGGATAGGATAGTCGTCATTAGTACCGGTTTTAAGCACTGTTACTCGTGTAGTCAGAATTGAATTTTGATTGTTTGGATTGGAGCAAAACTTTGTCGGTCTGGAAAGTTTATAAAATTAATGATTTGAAAGATTAATCATGCCTAGATATATTAAATTGTTGCTGAAACCTTGAATAATGAAGTGAGTTGAAACAATTTTGACGTGTTATTTATTGTTCCTCTTTAATTACCCAACTAATACTTTGTTCTTAGTTTACTTAACAAATGTAATGAAAATTATAATAAAGTAAAAATTTTACTTGTCTAGCGACGTGTTTTGAGTTCGTTTTTTAAAAGATTTGTTTTTTGTGTTAGCACAATAAAGGTTCTTAAACTAAGCTTAACCATATTATTATTTTACCAAGAGTTGCGATTCGAGCAGCGACAGTAGTAGATAATTATGTCGACATGCATGTTCAAATTCCTCATTTTCTTCCATAGTCAAAGAAAGTTTTCGCAGACTGTTCATTTCATGATGCAAAACTACGAAAATAAAAGAAAATGTAAATTAACACGAATACCTCCCGCCCATAGGATCATAAATACGGAACGTCCGCCAGGAGACCACTCAGCTTCCCGGCCAAGATTGTAGGCTCCGCAGCGAATTAAACTTGTAATTACTGTGATTGCCTCGCCGTACATTCAATAGTAGTGGAAGGAAGAATTTCGGAGAATGTGGCATTTGAAAAAACTTAAGGTACTTACGGAGATTTTAAAGCCAACTAAAGCGTAAAGAAGCTCCTCTAATAATTGTCCTAATAGAAAAAGAGCTGAAAAGTTGAGTTGAATCAAAAAGGGCCTACTTTACCTCTGGACTACTTTCAAGCCAGAGTTATGAGCCATTATTAACGATTTCAAGATGATTTTTTTGTTTTATGCACTGTAAATTAGTGAAGTTTGAAACAGTTTATAATTTGGGCCCTTCACATTTTACAAAATTGGCCGGGTGGTATGCTACGAGGACTAATTAATGGCTGTCTAAATTTTCCTATGGCACATCATTACATCTATTAAACACAAGTAGATAAGTATGATTTTCTTATCAAATATACAAGCATTTTTTTTTTCAATTTATAGAGTCAAACTTTTGTCGGTGGAGTAACTTCCAATTTTCCCTCTTCTCTGCTAGTGACTTGACCTCCATAAACGACACAATATTGAAGTACTGGGTAAAGTAGGTGCGTCTAAGTCTACCTCTGCCTCTTTTTCCTTGTTCTTTATTTTTTTAAACACCGACCCACTTTATATTACCATATCCACAGACTACCAACTCCTAGTACAAAACAGCTTGAGGCCAAGCTCTGTGAAGAAGTATAAAACGGCGCGTCAAAGATAAATTGGATTTCGGATTTACTGAGCCTGACCCTAGAGTAGTTTAGATTAGCTTGCCGACTGAGATAGGTCTCTCCGAATTATTGCCATCAAAGAACTTCGTAATGGAATTCGAGGAATAAAATATAGATTTTGGTAGTAAATTATGTTTTAAGTGATAAACGACATTAGTATTGAACTACAACTGCAAGTTGTTATTTCGCTTGGGTTCATCTATAAATCCGCCCGGCGATCAGTTGCCCTTGTACTTGCTTTTATATTAGGTAAAGGTTTTAGCAGAGTCTAAGACTTTTAGCAGAGGATTCACATTTAAGAAGCATAAACAATCTTTTTATCATGTATTAACTTACTTATTTCTATTTCATGACTCTTCATGAAATATAAATAAGTAAGTTAATACATGATAAATAGAATACGAAATTTTAAAACACTTCCCGTGTTAGGAATACAGTTTTTGAAAACTTGCAATATTTTCAATCCTGCCCGCGCTTGAAAATTTTGAAAGTTTTCAAAAACATGATAAATAGATTGTTTATGCTTTTGAATCTACGTTCGTCTTAGTCAGTCAGCTATTAAAAAAACACCAAAAACTTGTGATCTAACCCTGAAAAAAAAAGCATTTCGCAAGGGTTTTCACTGGACCCCTTTGCTTTTTTTCAACAGTGATTACTTACGGAAACATTAGGAGGTTCAAACATCACCCGTAAATCTCTAGGACGTTGGTCCCCGTGGCCCCGTGGCCGCTTCGAGTAGCCTACAAATGACCTATATTTGTTTTCGAGGACTCTCGTTCACGTGATATGTTGGGCGCTGCCATTGTCGTAATAGCACTCTTTTGCGAGTTTGCTTCACTTCACGATATATTTTTTGCATGCAAACTCTCTGGAAATTGTTTGCATTTAAAAAAGCGACGAGTTTTGATCGGATTTTAACAATAATTTTGATTCCATTTTGCATTAGAATATGCAATGAATGAATTGATCACATGCATTTAGTATTGAATGTGATTGTGTAATATTCAAGATTATTTATTACTAACGAACTAGCTCGTTATTTGTTATTTCCGTTGTAAAGATGCCATGTATGTAGGTACCTACTTATTTAAAATTAGTAGTTTAACCTGAATAAAATGTTTAATTCTATTAATTGAATGTAATATAAATAATAATATTGTACACCTTATAAGTAGGTACTTATAAATTCATTTTTTATCTTGTCATACTTATTGTTAAACGATTAACAATTTGATGTAATTTGATTTGAATAATCGCAAGTTCATGTGTCCTCATTTTCTATGTAATAAATTATTTCAAGAAGTCAATAGTTTTTTAGGATGTATAATTTATTAGTTTATTTCGTAAAATAGTCACAAATTTAATACGTTAAATGGCTAAATATACAAATTTGGCCTTAGTCAAAAAGTCCGCCTTGAACGGTTCCCTGTACAAATGTGCCCATAACGCAGGCCGCGTTTCCATGTTAGTTATCAACTCCTTAAATACCTATTTAAAGTTAAATTTACTTTAGGATAAGAAATAAATATTTAACACTAACTGAATAAACAAAAAACCATATTTGAAATTCTTTAAGATCAACAATTTACATTTTGTGGACCTTATAGAATATTCAACGCCGTACCGGATCAGGAAAAAATGTTGCACCGTAGAACACTGTTAAACAAGGATCTAAACAAAGATCAAAATCAAGTGAGTGATGGTGTCGATACCGTCGAACAACATAATTTATTTATTTCGTATCACATGTATCATGAATCAGTTAATACAGTCCAAATAAACAACATATGAGCTAAAAAGGTGAACGCACAGCACACTGCTGATTATAAGCCTACTCTTATTCAAAAATGTGTTTTCTTAATATTTAATTTCCTGCGAACAAGTGACAGTGCCGCGCTTCATGCGATCTTATTGTATTGGTCACAAAAGCAGACTATTCTACTTATTGTTTTAATCATAATTAATATGTAAAAAAAAACTACTAACAACAAAAGCATTCTAATTGATCAAACGAACATAGAAAGAAATACAAAATATTTAACAAACTAAAACGAAACTTTTGCAGTTTTTATAAGATGTCGAAAAAAATTGAGAAAGACGTTTATAGAATACTAAAGAACAAATTCGTTTAACCCATAAGAATTTTACATGAACAGGATATAAATGAAATGAATAAGTTTAAAATCTATTTGGTACCATTTTGATACTGATTTTAACCATGATGCGTATAAAATTTTAAGTTTGTATTGACCGGCCAGTAATAATTTGATGTCAATGTTTACATTCTTTAGAGTTGTGATACTTGTATTTTATTGCAGGAAAGCATAAAAGCAGATTTCGTCATCAGTTCTGAGCCAGACACTCTAACTTGCTCTCAGCAGTTGCAAGTTAAGTTGACTCGTCTCCCTGCCGTTGTACTGAATTCCTCCTCCTCCCTGCTCTATCACACTAAATATTATAGACATGAATATTCAAATTAAAATTACGGTAAAGTTAGCTCAACCATTATTTTTAGATAGTTTTGATAAAAATAATAAGGATTGAAAAAACAAAACATTTAACCGTATTGGATTGGGAATCCGGCATAATTCGCTTCATGATAAATACCACAAAAATATGTTTTTTATTCTCGGAGTATGTCAGAATATATCATACATTTGGCCAATCATCTATCACGCGGCTGTTTCACCGAGGACATTTCAAGAAGAATTATAAGAATAAAATTAACAGACTTGAGTAGCACAAGATGGTAGCATCAAGTGGTTGGCGCAATTTGCCAGAATATAAGCAAGGCACACGAAAGCGCTCGAACAAAGATGGAAAAACAGAACAAGTATTTCACAAAACTTGTGTCTAATAAATAGATGCTACTAGCTTATTTTGCTAGAATGTGAGCAAAGCACACGAAAACGATTAAACAAAGATGGAAAGAACAAGTATTTAACAAACTTGTACAGAAATTTATGTAGAAATAGAATTTGCCAGAATATGAGCAAGACACACGAAAAAAATTAAATAAAAATTGAAACAAAGAACATGTATTTAACAAACTTGTGTAGAAATAGATGCTACTGGCTCATTTTGCCAGAATGTAAGTAAAGCCCATACAAGCGATCAAACAAAGATGGAAAAAAAGACCAACCCTTTTATTACTAAAATTTAAAAACAATTTAAGGTATATAATATCCTTCATGAACTTGTTTAGAGTTCATAACTAAAAAAGTTACAGAGGAAGAAAATGCTCCAAATTTTTCGTATAGGTTACGATAAGATAATGTTACCATTTCTCGGAAAATGTCAGAAATGCCGCGTAAATTTATAGAGTATGGCATTTAACGGTGCCAATTATTTTACGTGGCCTATTCACCCATGAAACTGAACAACTTTCCCGTATAAACAAAGGTTTAAAAAATAAAAATTTATATTTGGCCTCCCATACAAAATGTACTAGCCATTCAAGACAGTTTGTATGAAAGGTAATTTAAAAATAAACATATTTCGACCTATGTTCCATAAGGATAGTTTCATTGGTAATTTAGCCCCATAAAATATTTGCCCGTTATGGGGCATAAATTATTAAGCTAACACCAGCTGAAATACAAAAAAGTTAGTTTACTACATAAAAGCTACCAACCAATCAAAATTGATTAAAATTTCTGCCATCCAACGATAGGAAGGAATTGCTACTTTAGCAATAAAACTTTACCAAAATAAAAGACCCATTTACTGTTTTTTATAATGACTGGAAATTCTTAAACAAGATTCTTATCGTGACTCTTGTATTTGGTAAAATTTACTAAGGCCATGTTCAGAGAACAATCAACCTTACCAACCAACGCGATGTTGTCTCACCCATGCAACTGGCCTAAAATATTGGACAATTCATCAAATACAAGTATCGCGGTAAGAACCCCGTTTTTCGTGTCATTATGTGTTCGCGAAAGTTTGAAACAGTTGATTTTTATGGCTTAAAAAATTGGCCTTAATTTTTAAGGTATAACAAACATCTTTCCCTTAAAATTTTAAATCTTATCTTATCTTATAGAGCCGTCGGGATCCCACTGCTGGGCAAAGGCCTCCCTCCCCTTCCTCCACTGATCTCGATCCTGTGCCTCCGCATACCAGTTTTTTGAGTAACCGTCTAATTCGTCTCGCCATCTGCGTCTAGGTCGCCCGCGACGACGTCTGTCGGCTCTTGGCTTCCAAATGGTGGTGGTATAAGCCCATAACTCGTGAGGCATGCGGCAAACATGACCGGCCCAATCCCATTTAAGCTTTGCAGCTGCATGGGCTACATCCGCGATTCGAGTCTTGGAACGCAAAGTAGTATTTCTGACTCGGTCAACTAGTTTCAGACCTAGTATACTGCGCTCCATTGCTCGCTGGCAAACTTTGAGTCGGGACTTTTGAGCTTTTGTCAAAGACCATGTCTGTGCCCCATATGTGAGTATCGGAAGAATACACATATCCATAATTTTGCGCTTTAAAGATATCGGTAAATCGCCTTTCATGTATTATTTCATTGACCAATAGCTCCTCCAGGCGTTTTCAGTGCGTCTCGCAATTTCTTTGTCTTGTCGAGCCTGGAAGGAGACTATTTGGCCTAGGTATATATATTCATGGACATATGTCATTCTTCCGTTATCCACAGTTACCCTGGTTTCGGGGCCATTTGTCATGAGCATAGTTTTTGACATATTCATTGTTAGTCCCGACTCAAAGCTCGCAGTGCTCAGGTCTTGGAATAAGCTTAATTTCCCATTTGTATAAAACATTTATAAAAATAATAGAACGTAGGATTTCTGAGCTGCTCGATCAACATCAACCTCCTGAACAAGCTGGTTTTAGACCAGGCCTTTCCACAACTGACCATTTACACACGCTTAATCAAGTCATCGAGAAACATCACGAGTATAACTTACCACTTTACCTAGCATTTGTTGATTATTCGAAGGCATTCGATAGCCTTCGCCACACAGCGCTCTTCGAGGCTTTAAAAAATCAGGGGATCAACGAAACATACATTCAACTTTTAAAAATCATTTATACAAGTAGTTCTGCGTCAATTAAACTAGAGTCGATAGGTCCATCATTTCAAATACAAAAAGGGGTCAAACAGGGCGATCCGCTTTCCCCAAAACTATTCAATAGTGCCCTCGAGGAAATTTTCAGAAGGCTGACGGAGACATGGGAAGGACGAGGCATTCCTATTGGCACAAGCAAACTTACTAATCTCCGCTTTGCCGATGATATAGTCCTGTTTGCTTCCTCAGCTTCTGAAATACAGTGCAAAATTTTAAATAAACAGTAAAAAAGAAAAGTTGCAAAATTAATTCCTTTGCAAGATAAAACGTAAGACTTTTGCAGCAAAAACGTTTCAAATTGAATTAAATCTGGTGCCATTGAAATTGTCGGCTAAATTAGCCTGGAGGAAAGAATGTTTTATTAGTGTACTTTTTCTTATGATTTGCCATAATTTGCGTTCCTGATTGTAATAAATGAAATAATAGACAAGTTTAATTTATTACTCAAATTTTGCATTAAATTAGGTTTTATAAACGAAAATATTACAGCAAATTCTTCAATTGAAAGCTACCTAATTTGAAACCATATTTGTCGTAAGAAATAAGAAAAAAGTTGTATATATTTTATTTTCAAAAGTTGAATACAATTTTATCCAATCTCTTTATCAGGAACTGGTACAATTCAAGCTTGACATACGGCTCTAGGACTGCAGCAACATATCACTGTCTAAAGTTTCCACTTAAAATAGTTTTAAAAACTTCCAAACTCCGGCCAAAATAGATAACGTCGATTTACGGGAAGGATGAAACTAATGGGTGCTTTTGGTTGGCTGTGATTGTTTTACTCTTGGAATTGGTTAATTTCATATGAATAACGTAAAGCCTTTAAGACAATAATTATTGAAGATGTTGACAATGGCTAGGTGCTGCCCACATTGCATCAAAATACTGGTGGAGATTGAAGTAAAGATGCTAAAGCATATATACAGAATGTCGCTTTTATAACGTGTCACTGAATTCAGATAGCAAAAGAGCTAAAAATTGCCATTTTACTATCTGTAACTACACTGAACCATTTTTTATTTATACTACTTTTTGTAATATGAAGCTTTAGAATAAACTTTTATATAATTTACTTTTATAATGTTATAAACGCAGCATACTTTAGGTAACATTAATTGACCGGACGAGAAATGCAACACTGCGTTCTCTATCGCGCAAACAAAAAGTTTAGTTTAATAGACGTTGGTCAGAAGGCAGCAAATCTCAAATGAGATCGGGCTGCACATGTCACCAGAATGCCTGATGCATTTTTGTCAAAACAACTACATGGGTCTTCTCTCACGCTAGATAAGTTACATACCGACGCTCAAAGGTAAGGAAAAGTGGAAGAAGGAAGGGAGGCTTTTGCCTTGCAGAGCAAAATTAAAAAGCCGAAAGACCATCAACAATGCCCAAAAATAAACTGAAGAGCGGGTTCGAAAAGAAGATGACACGTTTGATAAAAAAATGAAGGAGATAGCAAGACGGCTAGGAAAACCGAAACTGAGAGAGGTATTAAATTTGACTCATTTTAAATGTCAATCTGTATTTTGTAACGGATGTAAAGAGACCAATTAGTTTACTAAATAAATATGGTAGAGGTTGAAAATTTCCCCATTTGTTTCCAAGGCATTCAATACACGAGTCCTGAGTAAATTGTATTGGCATAAACAGAAAGTTCAGGATATTCGATTTTGGGATTTAGTTATTTTAGTTGTGTTTTTGTTTTGTAAGGAAAGGTAAGCCGTTTCTGATTAATTATTAATAGTGTTATCTGGTGAAATATATTAATATAAAAAAAGGGCAGTAAGTCGGTTTTGAAGCTTCAGATTATTTTCTGTACATAACGTCTTACCATCTTACGAAAGTTCGTTTCCAATACTGCTTACTAAATAGGTAAAAACTTTAAAGCAAAGTTTGGCCAAGGTACAACCAGGCCAAAAGCATACTTACCTTGAATTCTTACAATAATTTCAGAAAGCATAGATTTAATATCGGATATCGACCGTACTCGACCCAATTATAAAATAAAAACTTGAGATCATATAGGAAGTGAAATTTTAGATGCAATGAAACCTGATAATTTTTGAGAACATTCAAAATTGCACCGCAGGCAGCATTTTAACCTGCGACTTTCATAATCAGTGCTACCGACGCCACAATCGCCTGGGCAACCGCAGCTCACCTGCCTTTGGTATGATTGTGCAAGTATATGACCTAGACTAGAGTCAAGAGCAAACCCTCCCTAATAAAAAATAAACATAGTGTAAAAAAAATTGCTGAGAATATTTTAAGGGGTTAACCAGTACGTGAAACTGAACAATTTTCCCCAAGGAACATATGAAAAAAATATTGGCCCTCCCATACAAATCATCCCGGCCGGGTAACACATTAAGTATGGAAGGATCAAATTATTTTTTCATATTTCGACCTATGTTCCTTGAGGAAAGTTGTTCAGTTTCACGCACTGGTTCACCCCTTAAATATTCTCAGCAATTTTTTTTACACTATGTTTATTTTTTATTAGGGAGGGTTTGCTCTTGACTCTAGTCTAGGTCATATACTTGCACAATCATACCAAAGGCAGGTGAGCTGCGGTTGCCCAGGCGATTGTGGCGTCGGTAGCACTGATTATGAAAGTCGCAGGTTAAAATGCTGCCTGCGGTGCAATTTTGAATGTTCTCAAAAATTATCAGGTTTCATTGCATCTAAAATTTCACTCGCAATTTCTTTGTCTTGTCGAGCCTGGAAGGAGACTATTTGGCCTAGGTATATATATTCATGGACATATGTCATTCTTCCGTTATCCACAGTTACCCTGGTTTCGGGGCCATTTGTCATGAGCATAGTTTTTGACATATTCATTGTTAGTCCCGACTCAAAGCTCGCAGTGCTCAGGTCTTGGAATAAGCTTAATTTCCCATTTGTATAAAACATTTATAAAAATAATAGAACGTAGGATTTCTGAGCTGCTCGATCAACATCAACCTCCTGAACAAGCTGGTTTTAGACCAGGCCTTTCCACAACTGACCATTTACACACGCTTAATCAAGTCATCGAGAAACATCACGAGTATAACTTACCACTTTACCTAGCATTTGTTGATTATTCGAAGGCATTCGATAGCCTTCGCCACACAGCGCTCTTCGAGGCTTTAAAAAATCAGGGGATCAACGAAACATACATTCAACTTTTAAAAATCATTTATACAAGTAGTTCTGCGTCAATTAAACTAGAGTCGATAGGTCCATCATTTCAAATACAAAAAGGGGTCAAACAGGGCGATCCGCTTTCCCCAAAACTATTCAATAGTGCCCTCGAGGAAATTTTCAGAAGGCTGACGGAGACATGGGAAGGACGAGGCATTCCTATTGGCACAAGCAAACTTACTAATCTCCGCTTTGCCGATGATATAGTCCTGTTTGCTTCCTCAGCTTCTGAAATACAGTGCAAAATTTTAAATAAACAGTAAAAAAGAAAAGTTGCAAAATTAATTCCTTTGCAAGATAAAACGTAAGACTTTTGCAGCAAAAACGTTTCAAATTGAATTAAATCTGGTGCCATTGAAATTGTCGGCTAAATTAGCCTGGAGGAAAGAATGTTTTATTAGTGTACTTTTTCTTATGATTTGCCATAATTTGCGTTCCTGATTGTAATAAATGAAATAATAGACAAGTTTAATTTATTACTCAAATTTTGCATTAAATTAGGTTTTATAAACGAAAATATTACAGCAAATTCTTCAATTGAAAGCTACCTAATTTGAAACCATATTTGTCGTAAGAAATAAGAAAAAAGTTGTATATATTTTATTTTCAAAAGTTGAATACAATTTTATCCAATCTCTTTATCAGGAACTGGTACAATTCAAGCTTGACATACGGCTCTAGGACTGCAGCAACATATCACTGTCTAAAGTTTCCACTTAAAATAGTTTTAAAAACTTCCAAACTCCGGCCAAAATAGATAACGTCGATTTACGGGAAGGATGAAACTAATGGGTGCTTTTGGTTGGCTGTGATTGTTTTACTCTTGGAATTGGTTAATTTCATATGAATAACGTAAAGCCTTTAAGACAATAATTATTGAAGATGTTGACAATGGCTAGGTGCTGCCCACATTGCATCAAAATACTGGTGGAGATTGAAGTAAAGATGCTAAAGCATATATACAGAATGTCGCTTTTATAACGTGTCACTGAATTCAGATAGCAAAAGAGCTAAAAATTGCCATTTTACTATCTGTAACTACACTGAACCATTTTTTATTTATACTACTTTTTGTAATATGAAGCTTTAGAATAAACTTTTATATAATTTACTTTTATAATGTTATAAACGCAGCATACTTTAGGTAACATTAATTGACCGGACGAGAAATGCAACACTGCGTTCTCTATCGCGCAAACAAAAAGTTTAGTTTAATAGACGTTGGTCAGAAGGCAGCAAATCTCAAATGAGATCGGGCTGCACATGTCACCAGAATGCCTGATGCATTTTTGTCAAAACAACTACATGGGTCTTCTCTCACGCTAGATAAGTTACATACCGACGCTCAAAGGTAAGGAAAAGTGGAAGAAGGAAGGGAGGCTTTTGCCTTGCAGAGCAAAATTAAAAAGCCGAAAGACCATCAACAATGCCCAAAAATAAACTGAAGAGCGGGTTCGAAAAGAAGATGACACGTTTGATAAAAAAATGAAGGAGATAGCAAGACGGCTAGGAAAACCGAAACTGAGAGAGGTATTAAATTTGACTCATTTTAAATGTCAATCTGTATTTTGTAACGGATGTAAAGAGACCAATTAGTTTACTAAATAAATATGGTAGAGGTTGAAAATTTCCCCATTTGTTTCCAAGGCATTCAATACACGAGTCCTGAGTAAATTGTATTGGCATAAACAGAAAGTTCAGGATATTCGATTTTGGGATTTAGTTATTTTAGTTGTGTTTTTGTTTTGTAAGGAAAGGTAAGCCGTTTCTGATTAATTATTAATAGTGTTATCTGGTGAAATATATTAATATAAAAAAAGGGCAGTAAGTCGGTTTTGAAGCTTCAGATTATTTTCTGTACATAACGTCTTACCATCTTACGAAAGTTCGTTTCCAATACTGCTTACTAAATAGGTAAAAACTTTAAAGCAAAGTTTGGCCAAGGTACAACCAGGCCAAAAGCATACTTACCTTGAATTCTTACAATAATTTCAGAAAGCATAGATTTAATATCGGATATCGACCGTACTCGACCCAATTATAAAATAAAAACTTGAGATCATATAGGAAGTGAAATTTTAGATGCAATGAAACCTGATAATTTTTGAGAACATTCAAAATTGCACCGCAGGCAGCATTTTAACCTGCGACTTTCATAATCAGTGCTACCGACGCCACAATCGCCTGGGCAACCGCAGCTCACCTGCCTTTGGTATGATTGTGCAAGTATATGACCTAGACTAGAGTCAAGAGCAAACCCTCCCTAATAAAAAATAAACATAGTGTAAAAAAAATTGCTGAGAATATTTTAAGGGGTTAACCAGTACGTGAAACTGAACAATTTTCCCCAAGGAACATATGAAAAAAATATTGGCCCTCCCATACAAATCATCCCGGCCGGGTAACACATTAAGTATGGAAGGATCAAATTATTTTTTCATATTTCGACCTATGTTCCTTGAGGAAAGTTGTTCAGTTTCACGCACTGGTTCACCCCTTAAATATTCTCAGCTAATTTTTTACACCTTATAATAAATATTAATGCCAATAACGCGTGCAAAGGCTCCATTTGCCGGGATATTGAGAAACGAAATGCCAATTAATTATCCCGGTTCAATTTATAACTATCTCAGTAGATTAAGCTACGCCCACCACGTCTCATCCCAAAAAGCAATGTCTGAGATGATTTTCGTAAAAAAATATGTTTTCGATCTGTCCAAAACAAAAGAATTCCGGAAAAGAAAAAATCAAAGAAAAAATTTGAAGCACAACAGAAAAAACATGGTTCATAATTATATAAGGTCAAATAGCCTCTTTTTAAAGTCGGTTTTTAAGAATAGTTGCACCTGCAGTTCCATAACTCAACGGACTATTCGAGCGGGAATCCTGGTTAGAGAAACTTCAGAGGGAGCTATTCTACAACATGAAATATTGTCGCACAAACTTCCTGTAAAAAAACTTGGTGGCTACCGCAGAAAGTAACGTAAATAAACTGACACAAAAGGGGCGCTTCCCGGCCCTAACAATGACCAACCCCTTCACTGAAGGCTCGAGGACAATTTATTATAACTCTTCGTAGCTTATTTTTTGTTTAGAGGATTCTGTTTACGACCCGACACTCTCAAGATTTTATGGATTTTGATCCGGCGTAATCAAAGTTTTTTTATTTCACCTTATTATTCCTATTTGTCTGAAGTTTTCTATTTCTATATTACCAAACAAACAAACAAACTACGTATAAAATATCCAAAATGAGATCATAAATATTATGAACCCACGGTAAATAAAAGATATTAAAATAATCGTTCGAATAAAAAATGGGCAGCGTTTTAAATTAAGCTAGCAAAAACAACGTCGTAAAGTTAAATCTGTCCCAACTCAACTGCGTAAATATTCAGTTTAGGCCCTTTACACAACTACTAACAATTTTCCCAAACATTTATATAAATACGCAATGAGCAAACAGAGGGACAAAAGGTTAATCCCCATGTCCACGTAGGATTACGCGACCGTGCCGCGCCCGCTAAATAATTAATAGCTCATTTAAATTTCAATTTACTAGATACGGGTTCACATTTCGCTAAGTAAATAGTTTTAGGTTTGTTGGTATAGTTCGATTATGAAATCATACCGAATAATCTATGATTTTGATATTGAGATTTAATCGGAGAGATTTTATTAGCAGGTAGACAACAATTATCTTCTTCATATAGAAGGGAATGCCTACGACGTAGAGGGAGGTATTAACTCAGCTATATAACGAGCCTCGGTCTTTGATTTGTGTCTATTGGATTGCCTTATAGACACAGATCGAGTGTATCTGAACGATCCCACTAAGCGGTTGAAGGCTCCGTAAGGGGCTGTCTGGCTCGCGACCACCATCCCACCGAGGTCTGGCGCCATGTAGCTTGCTGCGTTCCGTCAGTGTGTGGGAGTGCCAGTGCCTTAACAGGCTTCTTCTGGGTGAGCTCGCTCCATCTTAGACTCTATCTCAGTCCTATGACCTAGACTAGAGTCAAGAGCAAACCCATCATGAATAAAAAAAAACTATTAGGGTGACGCTATGCTATGAGCTATTAATTTAAAAAAATCGATCGCCGAACATGGTACTGGCCAATAAAGTGCCAGAGAAAGCATGGCCAAACGAGAAGGTAGATGTTATATGTATTATCTTTTATCGCGTTATGCCTAAACATTTTGGAAGAATGGCAATTCAATTAAATTTTTTATTCATTCACAACATACATTGTGTCAACACTAAAATGAAAAGCGAGTAACTCTCGTGTACTTTTTTTAAACAGAAAGAAGAATCTCATTGGCAAGACTTAAGTGACAAAATATTTAAGTGAGAAAATCGCACGAAAGAGAATCGATGTATTTTTTATGTTTATATGAATGAACTTTGAATAGTAAAAGTCCGATTTAAATGGGAAAATCTTTTGCAAATTCATAAAATAGCAAGACATTAAAAAATAGGTAATTTCGAGTTTATACGTTGTATGGAAATACATTTTATTAAACTAGACCCTTAAGTAATAAAAATTTAAACAAAGTCACAACGTTTTACAAAAGCAATTTTAGCTAAATACAAAATACATACAAATACAAATCATTTATTTTCCATTAAAAATACATACAGAAATACAAATAAAAAAAAAATATAAAGACAACATTCCAATGTTAAACTTAGGTAGATAAAAGTAAGTACAGCATGGAAAAAAGGTATGGGCACAGCGCAGTGCTGATTTTAAGCCCACCCTTAGTCAATTAAAATTTAAAAAAGACAGATTAAACACTGATATAATTGTGGGGTTGACATTTATAGAAAACAATTTTAACTTTTAATGCAATGACTATAAAATTTATGATCATTATCAATTTGTGACAAATAACAGCAAAAATGGTATTTATTCTTCATGGGACAACGAATATTTTCAAAGTCTTTTTGTAGGTTTAGGAAGAATCTCTTAAGTTTAGTCTTAAATGATCGGCGCGTTCTTGAAGTACGTATAGGTGGTGGAATGTCATTCCATATCTTGGCCGATGCAAAACGAAAGGAGCCTCGTGCTGCAGCGGTGCAACACCGAGGCACCAGCAGCTGCAGGGCGTTGACGGCGCGCTGGCGGCCGCCTGCGCCCTGCAGCCGCAGCCCCGCGGCTAGCCCGGCCGGAGTGCGGGAATGCACCACGTCATATGTGTAACAGGCGAGATGCAGTCGCCTCCGAGCACCCATGTCGAGGACGCCTAAACTATTGAGAACCGGGGTGATACGATCACGACGACGCAACTGTTCACAAAATCGAACACATGAGTTTTGTACTCTCTGAATACGGGCGCAAGTCTTATCTTGTAGGCACGGTCCATATACTATATCACAGTATTCAAATTGAGATAATATTAATGATTCTGTGAGAGTACGTCTTACTTCTTTAGTGAGATACTCACCAACTTTATACAGTGATTTAAGTTTGTACATCGCCGTTTTTATTTTCATACTAACATGTTTATTAAAGTTCAAACTAGAATCCATATGTAGTCCCAGATTTCTAGCATAATCAACAATTTCTATAGCCTGACCATTCAACGTTATACTGGGATTTATGTCGAGTACCCTCCTAACTGCGTTCTTTGTACCAAATACCATAGCAACAGTTTTACCTGCATTAAGACAGAGCGCATTGTCCCGCGCCCAATCCCATACCCGCTGGAGGTCCGCATTGACCAGGCGCGCGGCTGCGACCGTGTCGGCCGGCGCGAACGAGTGCAGCAGCTGAGTGTCGTCGGCGAACATCTCGCACCGCATATGCTGCACACAGCGCGGCAGGTCCGCGGTGTACACCGCGTACAACAAGGGCGAGATACATGCGCCCTGTGGACATCCGCGCGTGACCTTTTTCGGATCCGAATATACGCTTTGACCGTTGCTATTTATACATTTTACAATTTGCTGCCGATCCGATAAATAATTACTTAAAAGAAGGATACTATTGTTATCAAGCCCATAATATTTTAGTTTGCTTAGAAGTAACTTTTGTTCTATACAATCGAAAGCCCTCGAAAAGTCCAACAGTATAAGAATCGATACTAACCCTCTATCAAGAGAAGAAAGGATTTCGTCCGAAACTTGTGCAAGCGTCGTACAGGTACTACGTCCTTTACGAAATCCTGATTGATTTTCCGGAATTACATTTAAACCTTCCAAATATGCTGATAATTGTTTATTCATCGTTTTTTCTAATATTTTAGAAGCCGCGGGCAATATACTTATAGGCCTCAAGTCCTTATAATCATTCACCTGCTCCTTCTTTGGTAGAGGAGTTATAATAGCTGTTTTCCAGTTCTGGGGGAAACAACCCTCTAACAGGCAAGTATTTAAAATATTTAGAAGAGCAGGAACTGTTCGGGGTAACGTCCGCTTAATCATCTCCATCGATATCCCATCACTTCCCTCAGCATTTGTTTTTATTGTTTTAATTAATTTCAACAATTCTGTTTCATCAATCAGTTTAAATGAAAATTTTTCATTGTTTAGAGTACCATAGCAATTATTATTATAATACTGAAATAATGAACTCTGAACTGTGGAAGTATTAGGTAAAGTTAGGAATTGCGCATTAATTTTGTTAGCGTCATTTAAATGCTGAGGCACTTCTGAGAGATTTACTTTAGTAGCAATGCAATTACTAACTCCTCTCCACATTAACCTAGGGTTACGTACGTGAGTATTAATTTGATTAGTAAACGAGGCCTGTTTCTCATTTCGAACCATGGTTGTGACGTAATTACGCAAGTCCCTGTAATAATCGTGCGGCGCGGAGCCGGGCGGCGCGGAGCCGGGCGGCGCGGCGGGTGGCGGCGGCGGCGCGCACGCCGGCCCGCTCGCGCAGCACCATCGCGCGACGCACCGTGTCCGTGAGCCAGGGTCGCAAGCCACCGCGACGTCTTTGCACCACCAGCGGCGCATGAGTGTCCCATAACTGCAAAAGCATGGTTTCAAACAGTTGTAGCTTCTGGTCTATAGAACTTATGTAAATTATATTCTCCCAAGGAATACTATTGAGGTCATTTTTAAATACATCAACATCAATATCACTAATTTTACGATAAATTCTAACTCGTGGTAAAGGTCTACTTATAGGTATATTAAACTTTGATATAACGAATCCATGGTCACTAATATCCAGATTATGACGTACCAAAACTTTTTTACATAGACCGTGGGCGTTAGTTAATATAATGTCTAATAGCTTACCAGAGGCAATACGAGTTGGCTGTCCAACTATTTGTTGAAGTCCGAACTGATTACAAAAATCCACCATACGTGTTTGATCTATCATCATATCAAGATTGAAATCGCTCAAAAGGAATAAATAGTCCACTGTAGGCAAATAGTTCGTCAGCACCTCGGCCAATGTTTCTAGCGAGAAGCCCAAAGCAACATCCCCTGGCCTATACGCAGTACCAATAATACACGTGTGTTTAGCTACCGTGAGACGTATCCAAAGCTGTTCGAGGGGGCCAGCCGCCGGCGGGGGGGGTCCAGGCAGTACGCGTATACCAAGACGTTCACGTACGTAGAAGCCAACGCCACCACCGGTCCGACCCCGGCGCCCTCTCTGAATCAGCTGATACCCTGGAATTTTGTAGGTAGATACGTTTGTATTATCTGAAATCCAAGTTTCGTTCAAAGCTACCAAATCAAGATCTTCTTCCAAAATTGTTGAACTAATATTATCAAAGTCCGTATTCAAGCTACGCACATTATATAGACCCATTGAGAGTTTATGTGTTTTTCTATTTCCCATGAAGAATAGCTGCCACCATTGATAATTCTTGACCTGCTCTTGGGTGGAACCCAAAACAGGAACTAATATGTATAAGATAGTAATAACAGTGATAAGGAAATTTATGTAAAGTTTTAAAGGGATTATAGCATAAAGTCGTTAATGACAAAAACATTATAAATAAAAAATATCGAGAATTAATATAAAAACACTTACATTGAGCCACTATCATTACATAGCAGGTGTGTTTGCATAAAACAAAAAAAAAATAATAATAATAATATAACAATGCTTAGTTTATACTTTACAAGTGTGTCTTTACAATGTTTTATTCTAAATTAATTTTGGTAAGATTTAAAAAGTCTTGTTTGTTTTTAATAGCTTGAATAGGTGCGTTCATGTCCTTGCGGATCAGGATTTTACCATCTTGAACCCATACATACAAATAACTGAGATTTTGTTTGAAATGTTCTTTCGCTTTAAACAAAAGTGTTTTTTGAGCACTAGTTAAATGTTCATTTACGTAAATACGTGACGGAGTACCTGATACTTGAAGAGCTACAGTTGTCAATGGCGTATCCCTCTTTTCACGACACTTTTTCAGAAACATATCACGTTTGTATTTGTGCACAAAACGAACTACGATCGGCTGGTGCTGGCGCGGCTTACCAGCGTTAGCAACGTTGATGACGCGTGTGCGGGTGCACAGCGACAGGTCATGGCGCGTAACTGGCGCGCCCACCTCATGACTTAGTTTCTCCACATGCTGATACAGGTCCTCACCATCAACTGCGGGCACTCCCCTGATTTCTACTGAGCAGTCTTGGCCTTGGGCTTCGGCCCGCTCCACTCGTGCTTCTAGTTCAGCAATACGTCGCTTGTCCTCATCGCGACGCTTTTCTAACTCGGTCAGACGTTCGTTGTTGATCCTCAATTCAGTGATTTGCTGTTCAATTTGTATGAGCCGGTCTAGAATTTTTTTGTTGCTACTCAGCAGAGCTTGTACCGTTGCATGTAGCGAAATGACGTTCGGTATTTCAACAACCGGCGGTGGCGGTGGTGGCACTTTGACCTTTGATGGACAACGAGGAATCACTTTCACGGTCCGCGTGGAATCAGCGCTGGATGTGCTCGAATTCAAACTGTCTTGAAGTACACAGCTGGGACGCGTCCAAGCAATAGTTGACTTCTTCAGTGCCTCGATTTCCAAATCTGTCATATCCATACACTTGAAATGGTAACTTCTGCGGCAGGTGGCTACATCACAGACACGGCCTGACCGTTTGGTGACTTTCGCCTGGCAAGCAACACAAATTTTGTTCACCATGATAACAATGATGTCGTAACGGTTCTAGCGGATGACAATAGCACAAACTAAAAACGAAGATTCTTGCACTATTTTCGTTTATTTTGCTGAGATAACAAGCACTATGTCTAATTGCACTTTATTATTCAATAGTTTGAAATGAAAACTGCTATTTAACTAGTAAAACCTATTAAAAGCGAAATTAAATACAAGAGCCCGTCTGTTAGGTTCAATGTCGAACTACCCTCTCAATCATTTAAGCTAAAAGCCAAGCTAAAGTCATTACTGCAGTCAAAGGGTCTCCGGATGAAGCACACAGTGGTCCCTTTTATGTTGGCTTTGTTTAATTATAAACCCATGGCGATAAACTCTTTTTCAAAGTATCCACATAACACTCCTATTATTGGAGATAAAAAAAGGTTAGAAAGGTTTCAAGGGATGAATCAACTTAAAAAATGTAACGGCTTTTTTACAAGAAACAAAGATTAAAGAGTTTTGAACCTTGTTTCTTATGAAAACTTCCCGCACAAAATCACATTAGCTTACATATTTTGTGACAAAGATGCGACTTTTCTAATTTAAGCATTATATAGAGATCTTGAGACGTTGTACAGTTTCTAAAGCGGGAAAATCTAGAAAAGAAAAGCGCATCTATGCAAAAAAACTTATTTCTTACAAATAATATTGTGATGTATCGCAGCAGTGATATTAATTTTTTATTCCGTATTTAAAAGATGTTACCAAGACCACATGCTTGCTGAATCAAGGACTTCTGAATCCGAAAACTCATTCGTATTTTATGACTTCAGCTTTATAAAAGTATCGAAAAGAATCTGAAAAAAATATAGCTCAGTTAAAACAATTATTGTTACTGCACTGTAGATGTCGCAGAAGTTTTTGATTGCGTACCGTCAAACACTAAAGTATTGCCTTTATTTTCTTTTTGCTGTTTTGATTTATTTATTATAAACGTTTTTTTTTGAGCTAGCCATTGAAATACTTCTGTGTCGTTTCTTAGTGAAAACACAAAGGTTCCTTAACTATTCAAGGAAAATAATATTTTCACTGGAAATGGTGACAAAAATAAAGAAGAAATAACATGTTTTGAACAACAAAAATTAATAAGACGCCAACGTTAAAAATAAACTATTCTCAAATAAAGTTGAGTGGAAGACAGTAAAATAAGCGGAGCACAAGACAATTTTGCAATGTTTCTATTTACCATTAAATAACATTTACAGACAAAATGGAAACCGCAAAGTCGAAATTGACGAACTCTATTTACCAAATGTGAAAGATTGTGAACAAACACCTTGTTACGTCGCCATCTATCGTGAAAACAAAGAACTTAGTGAGCATTTGCAAGAAGCTCCATCTAGCACATAAAGTTTGCCAATCATTGTAGAAGTAGCTAGTTGCTCCATTCGGCTACGCGAAATAGACAAAGTTCTGTCAATGTTGGATAGATGGAGCTGATAAGGTTGCTATGTTTGGCGCCCAATAAGGGCTGGACTCACGGTTTATAAAAATATAAAAATCTATCTGTAACTTGTGCTTAATATACTTATTTGCTGCTAAAGTACCGCCGTTCTAATAAGTCGTATTTGAGAGCTGTTATCTTGATACTAAAAGAGATGTCAACAAAGCAAAATGGACCCTCTGCCATAGTATTATCACGAATCTGACAGCTGTCAAATACGACTTATTGAAACGGCGGTATTTTAGTGATGATTAATTCACTACTAGATAAAGGCCGCTACACTAACATGCTTCTACCCTACACGAGTACGAACCTCTGTCAGCCTCACTCAGTTTTTCTCTCTGCCTAGCCTAAAGTCTTCTTACACGTATTTCAGTTTACTTAGCACCTATAAAAGCAAACATAACAAACAATATCGTCCATGTTATTCATTTTATTTCATGTAAGTATAAAACTAATTATAAAAAATAACCCTTATTTGTAGAAAGTTCAAATAACTTTTAAGGCAACCTAGCCGAATGAATCCAAATCCTTAAAGAAAATATATTGTAACAAAACTTCGATTAAAAGAATAATTGTGAAATATAACCCACTCATTTCCCAGTAGATATGTAAATGTACACGAAGTAATTTCGCGTGTATTTTCATGTAAGCCTCGTTAAGCACCTCTTGGGAATCGTATGTTAATTCACAACCCATTATCCATACAAACAAAACTTCTTCATAATGGTTTAAAATTTCTATAACTCTGGAAAAATAACAACGTGTTTGTTTATAAAACCTAAAATAGATTTTAATTGTTTTGGTTCACGTTCTTTGCGCTACACGCATAATTATTTTGATTATTCAACGAAAATTTCCAATACAATTAAAGTTTATTTTAATACCAAATAAAATTACTTAATGTTTTACTGTTAACCCCAAAAACTAAGCGCAAAATACTTTCCAGACAAAAAGAAACATTACACTTAATTAAGAGGCATTTCCCCTGAGAGAGGATGATAATTCTACCTTCAGCCGCCGAACGGCTAATATCTTGGCAAATGCGTCTAAGATATAAGCGAAAGTATTTCAAATTAAATTTTAATAGGTACACACACAATCACAATTTAATAGCAGCTTTTTAAAATTATTAAAGAAACTTATTTAAGATAGGAAATAACGTATCAAAAAACTGATGTATGCTCTGTAGCCGTACTTCGGCATCTTTAACACCGATTTTTGTATTGGTATAGACTAAATAAATTGACACTGAACACTTGGTTTCATTTCTGTATTTTACTGAAAAGCGTACCTTCTACTTATAGTGTAATGTTACAGCGTTTGAGAATAAACTGAAATTTTTTATAGGCAGATTGCATAAAGCAGGTCTATAATTAACTGTTTTCGAATTTGTAATCCTAACATTATGATACGAGTGTAGATAAATATCTTTGAAATTGTACCACAACAGGATTTCAAAGTGAGCTCCACTTTGACTGCGGTCACTCCCGGGGGCATCTGCTCGGATATTTTATGAAAATCATCTTGTATAATTGCAAAGGTGGATTATTATTTATGCTATTTTGCTATTTGATAATGGCCTGGGTACTGGATGTCTCCATAAAACAAAAGATACACAGATTTTCATAAAGGATGTTTGTGTACATTCATATTTTTGCGACAAGAAATAACATAAATTTGATTTGGGGTTTTTAATTTATTTATAACAAAAAATTTTCATCATTAACGTAATCTACGTTTATTATTGAAGTAAAATATAAATTACGTGAATTGTCAACATAGCGATCTAAGGTAAAACTGGGTGATAAGGCCCACGACATATTATTGAAATAAAATCGTTATTTTATCACCCTTGAGAAAAACAGAGTTTTTAATTATTAGTACGTTCAGTATATGTATGCTTTTGTCAGTAAAAAGTAATTTTTGTAAATATTTTAAAAAACATTTGGCCTTACTAAAATTGGTATGTTTCTCGAGGCTCATGCTATTTTTGCCTCATTTGCAGTTAAAGTGAGCATTTAAGACAAAAACAAATATACTTAGAACTAATAGACTTCAAAATTTCATTTAAAATAATGTTTATGAATCAAAGATATATGCGAAAGTCAGTCAACATGCTTTAGAACCAAACACGTATAAATTAAAATTTTGAATTTGTTTGCTATTAATCGGTTTATTTAGGGTTTACACCTTCCGCATCTTTTAACCTTCCATATTTTGCATTTACGGTATTCTGCGTTTTTGTCACTTTACAATAAAGTTCCAACCACTCCTAGTGAGTAGTACTTATTTTCCTAGATACGTGAAGGTTTTAAAAACACAAACTTCAACCTGTCAAACTGAACAACTTTACCTACGGTACATATGTCGAGACATAAAAAAATATTTGTTTTCCGTCAGCTGCTGTTATTTGTACGGTAAGCCCATTTTTTTATACTTTGAACTATGTTCCTTAGGGAAAGTTGTTCAGTTTAACGTGTTGACACATTAGCGTTTTTGGGAATAGTCCATCGTTCAAAATTTATATGCAAAAAGATATTCTATTTTGAGAAACATTAAATTATATTTCGAGAACATATCTGTTTCTGCGAACATTTCTATTCTATCTATTCACTGAGTAGAACAAAGTTTCTTAGAAGCAGAGCTACATAAAGGCTGATATAAATTTTAAGAATCACAACAAAAGTTGCAATTAGAGGCCAAGAAAGTGTGATTGTTGGGTCTGTGTCTAAGCACCTAAAGATACACATAGCTTGTGAAATTGGAAAACAAAGCTGAGGTTTTTTCAGACAGTTCATGTTGAAATTTGAGATGTAAATCATCTACATCAGCCTATTGCAGTCCACTGCTGGACGTAGGCCTCCCCCAGGGTACGCCATAGGGCACGATCTCCTGTTATCGCCATTCAGTCGCTACTAGCCGCCTTTTTAAGTCATCGGTCCATCTAGCCGGAGGTCGTCCAACACTACGCTTGCCGAGGCGTGTCTTCCACTCGGGAACCTGTTTACTCCACACCGTCCGTCGTTTCTACGACAGATGTGCCTAGCCCACTGCCACTTCAGTTTGCTACATTTTCAGACTATGTCCGTTACTTTGGTCTTTTTGCGGATGCTCTCATACGATCAGAAATTGTGAACACAAACTTTTTTTAAATTATTAAACACTTCGCTCAGGTCGAATTTTGCAACAATAGATTTGTATTGTACTTCAAGTACACATGTGTGCTGTTACGAGCGGAGTAGTTAAGTTATATGGACAAATAAGGTATCTGTATGTCACTGACCGGTTACCATCCATGCCGTTTTGAAGTTCCCAACCGAACTTTAATCCTGACTAACGTAATTGCTAAAGTTTGAATACAAAACCTTGTTCGCGGCGTGCGATTTACTGTTAGACATTCCGTAATAGATGTAGCGGGTTTGCAATCTCCAGACGCAAACAGAGATTTTTATTATTATTCCTACACATTTGTATGCCTTTTTTACAACAAAAAAATAAGACATGAGACACACATACTATTTATCATTATTTTAAATCAAAATTAATGATGGCCGAGCCAGACCAAGCATATTTGTCTCTTTAGAAACGTTTCGTAAAAAAGATTTTTAAGATGCAAGCAGCCTTTTAAAATGCATATTTTTCATCCAGAATACAGCGCTTTACTATAATCAAAGACTTCATCAAAAATGTTATAAATCCATCTGAACCCATGGCGGCGTTCGTCGCCGAAAAAGGAAATAACTGAAATCTAGAACACAGGAAGAAGTCGAGATATTTACAACCCAGCCTTTTGACTAGAGTGGAGTATTCAAAGATTTTCACGCCATAACTGTTCTATCGTGCCAATTTGTTCATCTAAATTGCATTCATATTTCAAATTTTATCAACCATGAAATAGCGGCTATTTTTGGCAGCACACGTGGCAGTTTTGGTAAACGCACCCCAGGGATGGACGATAAAAAATTACGACGCCGCATCGACTCGCTTTTGTAGAATTCAATCGACATTCTAGTACTTTTTTAGCGCCGGGTGCGAGCCCAATTTGTAAAAACCGGACGGAATTTTGAATAGGTGCCAGTTTGGTGTGCTTTGTTCTCGCTCACTTTCTATTTGATTATCGAATAAATAGATCTGTTATGCTTCTATGCGACTGCCGCAGTAAAACAAAATTGTAAAAGGTTATCCTTATTATTTTTATCTAGGTATGTGAATAGCTTTAACACAAACATGACGTATAACATAATATCGTTGCTCAATAAAGGTATTCCGATTCCGTTTGCGTCCCCACAATGTTTAAACGTACGTGAGTAATGGTTTTGAAACGCTATAGTTTATAAAAAGGTACTGCAAGCTGCACCTGGGTGGAAATACATAGCTGCTGCTGAACACTTCTGGAATAAGAAAATACCGTTTCCCTGCTAGTAAAACCCTATTCATAGCTATCTTTCGTTACGAGCAAATCTTAGAAATTAGATATGCATTTTTTTTCCAGTACTATAATTACATAATGATTTTGACAGGTTTACTCAAAGTTTCTAAAAAAACCAAACCCTGAACTCAATCAAATAAACAACTCTCCTCTACGAAACAAATTAAGATGTTGATAGTAATATCTAATTAAGAAACTTACAAAATGGTTTGAAGGCAATGTGAGGTAAAGCTTATAAAAATAATCAAAATCAAACATTACAAAACAAATAGATCCTAATGTTCTAGAGAATTTTATCCAGCAGCAGATCCTGCACACGAGATTCGAATTTCGAATAATACCCAACTTCCTGTAATGCCTCTTCAAAATTTCCCGGTGAATTCCTATTGCTTACAAACGGCAGGCTTCCGTCCATTGTGCAGTTTCTTTATGGTAATCGTAACTCTCTCACAATGGGGCGAGCAGTCGGTGTCGTCGCCGTGCACAGTAAATCAAACTGAGACAAAGTGTGTCCAACAGTGCTGGTTTACAGTCGTTTGTCAAAGAATTCCTGCGGTGCGACCGGTTGATGGTTCAGCAATTGTTTTCTTGGAAAGGAGGAAAATGAATTAACCATGTTTTTTTCTTTTTTGAACTACACGTAGAAATCAATTTCCAAACCGTTTCAACGGCACACTGTTGAAAAATTTATTTCAAACTTTATCCACACTAATAAAGATAGCTGTGTCAGCATGACCCACAAAGTTGGCTTAATTAGAAATAATAAAATCTGCTTAGTAAGATAATCAAAATGCAATCTTACTAATCAAATAATTTTAGTAGATAGTGGGAGGTTCTGAATGAGCGTAATATTTAGGATTTATTTTGTATTTAGGCAAATATCAACCTAGAGTAAGAAGTTATTATTTGCCGGGCAATCACCGAGTACAATAAAGCTGAAAAAGCCATAAGTCTGCTCTTATTCTACTTCTTGGGTCACTCGTAATGTGATAAACTGTAAAATTTAGGAAAACATGCAAAATTGCACCGATAGCACCGATAGGGTTTGAACCGGCGACTTTAGCTATCACTTGTAGCGACGCCTCCTCTGACTGGGCCACCATCAGTAGCTAGGCCGTGGTAGCCCTGACGTTAGAAGCGTCATTACTAATGATAGCGAAAGTCACAGGTCTCCGAAACTTGATCATCAGATTCTACTGAGAAACCTTATAATCATAATGTTTCCACTGCAATGAGTGTTTCCAATAGTTCCGTATGATGTTGGCTTAGAATAGCATCACCCCATTTTTTCCCTCAGATTTCGTAAGAGGCGCCTAAGGGATTGGATGGTAACCTGAGTATTACAATTTTAGGCGATAGGCTGACAACCTAACTATGGACACACAATTTTCTAAAGACCCTTTCGGTCACCAAGTAGTCCAAAGACCCGATGATCCCCGGTGTCAAGATTTTCTTTTCAACCGCTTACTACTGAAGTTGGCCACTGACATGATTTATCATAGACAGCAAAACTTTTCTTGTTGATTGTTCAACCGTAAAAAACAATTGACGATCCGGGGATTCGGCCCCTCACCCCCAGCAAGCGCGACCAATGGCTGAACGTGCTCTGCGATGTACGGAACCATCTTTTTTTTTGATAATCAGGTGCTGCAATATCCAAACTGGATTGGAAAAAATTCTTAAACTGATAAATGTCAACTTTTTAAGTAAAATTCATGACCCTAAAATGTTTACAGACATGGTTTAAATGATGGCCGTATACGCTCTGCCTACCCTGCAAGGGATACAAGCGTGAAATATGTATGTATGTATGCCACTCCAATAATAATTCTATTAAATTACCGCCGAGTCAGCGTAATTTCTCTGAACGAATGACCACACTATTTGCGAATGCCTATTAAATGATTTATTACTACAGTTGAATAAGCTTTTTATCAGAAATATTTGTAATTTTCAGTTTTGTAGTAAAAATACATTAATGAAAGCTTTTTTTAGGGGTAAAGATTTGAGATGAGTTTTTTTAGGGATTAAGACCCAACACATCAATGAAACAAAATGTAAGGGCATTAGAAAATTGTAGTTTTTAGGAGCCAATTGGAAATGTACTAAGTCACACCTGAAAAATAATGATTGTTTGGTAAAATACAACGGCTCACGCTGACGCCAAAATTGTTCGCTGATAACAGAGAGTTCAATCCGTCTGGTGCAGTATTACTACCAAACAATGTTACCAGTAGTACAAAAGAACTGTATCACTTTTACTAACTGGCATGCATCTATTATAGTTTGATAATACTACAGCTGACCAGTCATACAAATCAACATTCAAATTACTATACTATTAAGATTAGTTACATCATTATTTAGTTCTGATAGATATGATAGTTTGCCGTGTGCATATTTGATAGCATCACCCCATTTCTTTCCCTTGGGAGTCGTAAGAGGCGACAAAGGGACTCGAGGGTGCGTATTGCAATTTTAGGCGATAGCCTGACAACCTGTCCTTATGGCGATACACAATTTTCTGAATGAACCTCAAATATCTGTCAGACGTGGCGTAAATGTCCGTTTTTCGCGGCTGTTTGCGCTCTGCTTAACCCGCAAGGGATTATAGGCGTGATATGTGTATGTATGTTTTATTTATGTCTCCGTGTGATGCCGGCTTAGAATAGCATCACCCCATTTCTTACCCATGGGTGTCGTAAGAGGCGACTAAGGGACTAGAGGGTGTGTATTGCAATTTTAGGCGACGGGCTGACAACCTGTCACTATGGTGATACACAGTTATCTTATTGACCCTCAAACTTTTGTCAGACGTGGTGTTAATATCCGTTGAACGGCCGTTAACGCTCTGCCTACCCCGTAAGGGATATAGGCATGATTTATGTATGTATGTATGTATGTATGTTTTATTTAGATCTAATGTTAAAAACCGGGCCCTTTTTGACCGTCTTTGACAAATTAAAGTTATTTTCGTTATGCATCATACTGCTAAACTGCATGAGACAAGGATACGACCCGAGGATTTTATAAAAGAATGATCTAGCTAGACAGAGGATTGGCGGCCTAGTGACACACATGCACTAGCCAAAAACTGGCACGTGTGCGATTTACAAATTTTCTAGTCACCACTTCGCAAGAATTTGCGTTTGTGTCATTTTACGACTTCAATTGTGTCATTTTACGACCTTGATATTTTGCGTTTTTGACATTTCAAAACTTGATATATATATCCTTTATTGCATAAAAACAAACGAAAAATGTACAAACAGTGTGAGCAAAGGCGAGCTTATCTCTAAGAAGAGATCTCTTCCAGCCAACCCGTCGGTAGTGCGAGAATCAATATTTTTGTGGGGACAAAACAATGCAACAATTAAAATGAATTTTAACTATACTACAGTACTTTACATAAATATATACATTATTTAAATATATATATATATGATAGATACATATACATACACGTTTACATAAGTACCTACAAATATATCAAAGTAGTTCAGATATGAAGTGCTCTTTAACTCTTTTTTTAAAAACATAGATTGAGGGGCTTTCTTGAATAGTCTTTGGAAGACTATTCCAAAGCTGCGCAGCTTTGACAGAGAAGGAGTTGAATAGGAATTTGGTATTTGCCCTAGGGCACTCCAGCACCTTAGTGATGCAGTCGCGCCTAGGGCGGGGATCTGGAGGAAGTTGATGGAAACGGGAGCGGAGATAGTCGGGAGAGGAAGGATTCTGAAGGATGTTGTAGAGAGTAGAGAGGATGTGCACATCACGACGAAGTCGGACAGGAAGCCACTTAAGCTGAGCTCGAAATTCGGACACATGGTCAAACTTTCTAAGGCCAAAAATAAACCGTATTGCCAGATTTTGAAGGCGCTCAAGCTTATTAAGTAATTCTTCCGTTGCATCCAGGTAACAAACATCAGCGTAGTCGAGAATAGGAAGAAGAAGAGATTGTGCAAGTAAGATTTTAGTTTTAAAAGGAAGAAAGTTCTGGAGTCGCTTAAGGGAGTGGAAAGAATAGTGCATGCGCCTGCTCACATCATTAATGTGTGCCAACCAAGACAAGTGGCAGTCGAATATGACACCTAAGTTTTTAGCTTTGTCAGCGTAAGGAATGCATGTTCCATCGTAGTATACTAGCGGAATATTTAATAAGTTCAGCTTACATCGTAACCTACTGCTACCAATTATCAACGCCTGAGATTTTCTCGGATTCACTAGCAGTCCAAAGGTACTGGCCCAAGTCTGAACAGCATTCAGATCTGCGTTAATAGCCGCAACAGCTTCGGACACTTCATCCAGGCTAAAGTGTCTATAAATTTGAAGGTCATCTGCATATAGGTGGAAGGGAGAAGAAATTACACGAGAAATATTATTAATGAAGATAGAAAAAAGTAAAGGAGAGAGTACGCCACCTTGTGGTACACCAGCAGTTAAGTAAGACCAGTCCGATGACACATCGTTGGCTTTCACACACTGCTGGCGACCATGAAGATATGAATGAAACCAATTGATTACCGCAGGAGAGACGTTAATAGAACGAAGAGAGGCAAGAAGGATGTCAAAGTCGACGGAGTTGAATGCACTGCTGAAGTCTAAGAGTGTGACAACAGTAAGCTTGGTGTTGTCCATAGCAGAGCGAATATCCTCGGTGACATTCAGCAGTGCACTAACCGTACTATGACCGGGGCGGAATCCAGATTGAAAAGGGCATAAAAGGTTATTGGAAATTAGAAAAGAGTACAGCTGCTTATGAGCAATACTCTCCAGGACTTTGGAAAGTACGGGAAGGATAGAAATAGGACGGAATTGGGAAAAAGAAGTGGGATTTGAAGTTTTCGGCAATGGGATAACATAAGCCTTCTTCCACGCGGTGGGGAAGACATTGGACATCAGAGAGAAATTGATGATATGTGTAATGATGTGTACAATGTCATCCAAAATTGGAACTATCATATTCAGGCTAATGTTATCATCACCTACAGCCTTCGTGGAAATTGATAGGATGCTCTTTTTAACGTGCTCCTCGGAAACTGGCGAAAAATTTAACGGGGAATAATCAAGTGTGTTATGGGTCAATAGCTGTGATAGAGCAATAGATTTAACAGCATTATCCAAGAGTACTGGTGGAGTAGAAAAGTGCTTGTTGAGAGAATTTAGATCTACGGCACCTATAGAGGTATCCGTAGTCTTGCCCACACCCAGTGTCAATAAGAACTTCCAGGTCTGTGCCTGAGAAAGAGAATTTAAAGAAGAATGTATATAGCGGCGTTTAGCATCCCTACACATCCTATTGCAGATGTTTCTAAGTTTTTTATAAGCAGCCAAGTTGACATCAGTTTGATCCTTTTTATATCTACTTTTAGCTCTATCCCGTTTGGACATGACTCTTTTAATTGTGTCTGTCAACCAAGGAGCCGGCGCATGTCTTACCCTAACAGGTCGAACAGGCGCATGAACATCAATTAACTGAATAATGATTTTACAGAAAGCAGTTACCTTCTCGTCAACACTATCTGCCGATAACACTGGAGACCAATCAGTACTTTGAACATCCTCCCTTAAGCGAACTAGATCCATATTACGAAAATTTCGCTGAAGAATGACTTTGCGTTTGATTTTAGGAGGGCGCACTTTGTACGAAAGAAATATTAGGTCATGATACGAGAATGGTACAGTCATTTGCCCATGAGAGATAACAGATTCAGGTTTGGAAGTTATTATAATATCAATAAGAGAAGGTCTACAATTTGGAAAATGGTGAGTTGGAGAAAGTGGAAGCAAATGTAAGTTTAGTGAAGAGGTAAGAGAATGAAGTTTATGTGACCTGGCATCATTTTTAGCTAGACAAGTATTCAAATCCCCCATAATGATGAGGTGATTGTATAATGTACTGTAGGTTTCGAGGGTGGATTCAAAAGAGCTAAAATAATCAACACTGTCACTGGGGCTATAAACAACACCCAAAAGAATTTTTGAGTGTCGGATGATTACCTCAAGGAACAAGTATTCCAAGGAACCAGAATACTGGGATGGTGAAGCACTAACTAGTGTAGCCGGGAAATCACTACGGAGATAAATGGCGACTCCACCACCCTGCGCACCAACACGATCATTACGATAAAGCTGATAATTAGAAAGAGAGCAGCAAGAAGATGGAAGAGAGGGTTTTAGCCAGGTTTCAGAAACAAAGATAGCATCAACTACGCTGGTGCTGAAGGATGCAAGAAGATCTGAATAATGAGCTGGAAGGCTCTGAGCGTTGATGTGCACTAAGGATAGAAAAGAGGAGCTACAAGAAAAGACAGACCTAAGTTTGTCTTCAAGCGGCTCGGAATCGGAAAGAGAAGAGTTATCAAGACTTTGAGCACTATCATATTCATCAGACGAAGAGCAAGACAAGTAATAATCATTTATCATAATAATACAATATAAAATAAATAAATATCAAATATTATAATAATTATAAAATACCAAACAAAATTTAAATTCTTAAAATCATTGATCTACAACAACCCTAGATTACGCGCGTACGCTCAAAAGGTGGGCCGGTAAAGTAGTGCACAATTTGCAAGCGAGCACTTCTTTCCCACAGTGCGTGGCTGGCCGCTAAACTGTTAACATGACCAAGTACGGGCTAACAAATAAGGCTGAATTCAATAGATTATGGTGAGGTTCGTTGTGATATTTTGAATCGGGCGGACGCAATGAATCTATAAATCGCTATGTATGACTGTATAGTTCAGTAGGTGACAAAATTTTAGCGTAATTTTGTATGAGGCGCTAAATCTAGGGTTGTTGTAGATCAATGGAAAAAATAAATAACGCTAAGGTAAACAATTCAAAACAACACGACGCGAAATAAAAATTAAGAAAAATAACAACACATAAACGTATAACGAAACGCAGGTTACCTAAATTTCTGAACGAAATTGAGTAGGACATGTCATATTTGCTTGACATTTAAAATAACCTAAAATGATATTGAGTTGTGAAATTTTGAAATAATAAAATAAGTGATACTACCCTGAGTTTCTAAAAGTAGACTGAATAAATAACTATAATGACCAAAGGACACAAAAACGCATATTTACACTTGATAGAAAACATAAGCTACAACGCACGGATGCTGGAAACATATTTGTACAACCATACATTGGTTCAAGCCGTAGAATCCTTCTTAGGGTACTGTTTCATTAGTGGTTTGAGTTCAAACATCGCATGCACCTTCTTGCGGCTTTTATCTGGCAGCAGAATGACAATTGTGCCATCGGACGACCAACATTGTTTTATGCCAAAATGCTTTCTAGCGGTGGAAAACACTTCCTGGCGCGTCTTAGTGAGGAACTCAGAGATTGACACCTTCGAGCCCCTCAGTGTAGTCTTCGCCTTCCACACTGCTGATCTATATTGCAAGCTGGAGAATCGCACCAATACTGGCCTATTCTTGTCACTATTAGAGCCAAGCCGATGACAAACCTCAAAAGATCTTAAATCAAGAGTGGTCAGTTTCATCCTTTCATGTACCAGAGTGAGAATCTTCTGTGGCAGATCTTCATCTTTAGCTTCTGGGAGGCCATGAAACAGCAAAACCTTCCTGCGAGAATATGTTTCAAGGCGATCTTGGTTATCAACAATTAACTGCAGCTGCACTTTCAACATACCAAGAGTCTTCCAGACCAATGATTTGAATGCAATGTAGTCCGCATTCATAGTCTTCACTGTGGGGTTGGTTGAGGGTGCCACTTGCTGCTGGGTCTTCTCAAACTCACTGAGTTTAGTGTCAACAAACACGGCCAACTCCTGCATACCCTTGATGAGATCCGCTGTGCTGTCCATATTGTGTTGTTGTGTTGTAAAAATTATTTTAATGGAGATGTAGTAGTCAACTGATGCTACAGGTAAGCTTTTAGTTCATATAATTTAAATTATACTATTTTATTTATTAATAAAATACAAGAGCAAATTTTAAGATGTTGTCTTGCATGCCTACCCGCAAAAAAAAACCATGATATGGTGGAAATGAAGCAATAACTTTCCTTTAAGAAACATATACGTCGGAATATTAAAAAAAATTAAACCGCCACACATAATTGACTTCGTTAACTAAAACACTTAAAGAAGAAAAAGATCAATGTCTTTCGACCATTTCTACCAAAAATCAAGCCAAAAATGGATAAATTACAAACAGTTGTCAGTTACTTAGGCCCCACGGCGCAAAAAAATACAAAAAGTTATCTCAAATTGGGAGATGTAAATAATATTACCTATATACACTGATAATAAGCCTTTATTTTAGGCAGTAGTACAAAATATATTTATTTTTATTGAGTATCATTTGTACTATTCGTACTACTGTTTTGGTAGTTATACTGCACCAAATTGGTCAACAGCGAATAATATTTTCATTCAAAATACGGCTGAAAACATTCGAGTGTCAAAAATAAAAAGAATCTAAATCTTGATGCTTATTTGACGGCCGATGTGGCGCAGTAGTAGTGCGACTGCCTGCGACGCAATGAAACCGGGTTCGATTCTCGGTGGGGCACTCACTAAGTTGATATTTACGACTTTGTTCATTTGTTCCTAGTCTTGTAAGGACATTGCAGGCTGAAACACCCGAAAAAAATATGGTTTCGTGCTTCAGCCCCAACGGTTTGTCTGCACGAGCACTGTGATGAAGACACACTTTGAAACGTTTTAATTTTACTTTATTATTCTGGAACCCAGTAAATTTTGTTTGAAAAGTAAAGTTCATTTAATCATTCGTTCATTAAAAGTGCCACATGTGGTGGTACAGTAAAATATATATTAAATAACATCGTTCGAAGAAACCACTTCACTTGTGTCATTATATGACGCGTAACAGACAAAGGCATGTGTGCCAATGTCATAATATGACACATAACAGGCAAGGGGTTATTATGACTAGCTTTGATGCGAGGCCTGCAAGTGGTATAAGATTGATAAAAAATACTACGAGCAGCCATACCTTCGTGGGGATGGTCTCTTTATAAAATATTCATGTTGGACATTTTAAGGCAAGTAAACAATTTAAAAATGGATCTCTAGATAAACGAACTATTAACGGTGAAAAATCATTCATTTCCGCTGTCGTATCGGCAAACTCGGCCCACGATTACCAAATCTAGAACAAAATATAGATATAAAGGTAAGCACCTCTGCTATCGACGCCGAGTTTGATAAATTACTTTTATTGGTACATTTGTCAAGGGGCTATCTATCATCCGTAACGACTCTACAAGGACCCTTATCTGACATCAAATCTAAATTGATAGAACGCTGAAAAAGAATCGGAAAGGAATTTTGAAACGATTCGGATTTTATCTCCGTGACGCTTTTGCAGTTGCAGTTACGAGATTAAAAACTGAAGTTGAAGTGAATTGAATGGAAATTGAAGGGCTTGATATTGGAGATCAAAGAGAAATTTGGTGATGGAAATGAGTCCTAGATTAAATTGAACCCTTAAAAAGTATGTAAATTTTTTAAACCAACAAAGTTATTGATAAGCTTGATAATGCTTACAAACTTGACAATGATTGACAATGCTTGGCATTGCTTGACAATGGCCTCATTTCGGGATGTACATTTTCCTAACTTACCTTAAATTAGTGATGTCACTAATTCAAAGTAATTAATATTAGTATCCCAAATTGAGGGCATTGATTTACAATGCTTGGCATTGCTTTACATTACTTGCTTACAAGCATTGTCAAGCTTGGCTCTTAAGACCCATAGAAAATGGAAATAGGGTCAAAACTTTTTTTTATACCAAATGATTTCATTTTGATTTAATTTTTTTAAGTTTTTAAATTGTTTGTTAAGTAAAAAGTTTGACATGGAAAGCAACACGTAAGAACAAAAGTAAACATTAAAAAAAACCACGAGTGTTAAAATGTACTTGAAAGGATAAAAACGTAAACTGTAGCGCCTCCTTGTGAGTAATTATCATTTCATCTATCTAAAAACATGCACTAATCAGACCGATCACTCAAAACCGCATTATAAAAGGACCAGTGGTTTTGAAGATAAAAGGTAATATTGGTTTGCACGAACAAATGTTTACTGCAGCGCCTCCTGGAGGCGATATTATCAAACTACAGGCTACAATTTTACAAGTGAAATTTGATGTTTATTACGTAGTCGGTTAGCTATTGTGATACCAGGAATATGAACCGGCTACGCAATGTACTAAGAATTTCACCTGTAGACTTGTAGCCTGTAGTTTGATTACATAGGCATCTGGTCAGTTGTCAGTGTTAAACTTATGTAAGAACATGAACCGATAGAAACTAATCAAAATTGGACTAGCGGTGTTGGAGACAAAAGAGATAAACAGAAACAATTATTTGCAGAAACACACACAGAATCTCTCACCTCAAACGCATATATCATCTCTGTTTTGTCGTGGATAAAAAATACGAAACTGTACAAAGTACAACAATTCAAGTCGGCTATTTCAGGAATCTATGTGCACGGTTTTTTTTTAGTTAACATTACTATGGAACCAGTAAACGTAGAAACCTTAAAACTTTGAGTTGCTGTCCCTGTACACTACACATCGACTTCCAAAACTATCGTAGGCTTAACACCTAATTTGGTAAGTATTCTATTTGTTTCAAATTGAGCGAAAAGTTTGGTATCTTACATTTTATTAACATTCACCTACTACATCAATTAATATATTAATATTTTACTTACATTTTAATTAATATAATAAATATTGTAATACTAGATATCTTCGATATTTAACACAGGGCTATCTAGCCCCAAACAAAGTAAAGCTTGCCTGTGCGAACTAGATAGCAGTCAAGTTATTTAAATATTTTATTTTTGAAACTAAAGACAAACAATACATCGAAAACGCCCAGACATAACACAACTATTTAGAAACCAAACACTTTTGCTGTGAGAGGATCGAACTTTTCGATTACGATTCGAAGCAAGGGTACTTTCTACTACAACATCGGGCCAGTCGAATCAATAATACATCTATCTATCTACTACGCTAACCGGTCAAATATTTATAAGTTACAACTTGTCTACTACCGTTAAAGATGGAGTGATGATCTTAGCTCATACCGTGTAGACTGGAGGGAACGAGGAAAAGACAGGGACAAGTGAAAGAAGAAGGGGGAGGCCTTTGCCCAGCAGAGGGACACTTTGAGCTAATAATGAGTAAAATACAAATTGATATACTTTTCTACGCTAAGTCTACTCTTAAGTATGTAACAATTTGATTTGGAAATATATTGCAACACCTTATTTGGGCTGGTCACTTGGTGGTGGGCCAGTCCATGAGATCTTCGCATCTTGCCACCTGCAAAAAAAATTAAAGTCATTGAAGTATGAAAGAAAAAAAGACAATAATTGATGATATAAAAGGTACATTATAACGTGTGACGGAGGTAATGAACAAAAGGAACCTGGACCTTGGGGTATCATCCTACTGCTCTGTCAACAGAGCTACCTTCGCGGCGATTTGCGCTGACAACTTCCAAATTTAAATCTCTTGGTACTCAAGCGGAGTACAATTTACGTACGTAAACGTTTTTCTTATTTACAGTCATGAAAATTATATAAAGCACTGTGAATGCGTGATAGACCATTATATGTATGTTTAACGGGTAATATTTTACTAGTGACCGATACTGAAATCTCAAGAGACGGGCTGGTAATAAGGAACAACTTTCCCCAAGGTTGAAATATAGCAAAATTTTTACTCAAATAAGCTAATCGGCAATTTCGTATGGGAGGTCAACTTTTTTTCGTATATCGACCTATGTTCCTTTGGGAAAGTTGTTTCTAATCACCAGCCTGTCTTAAGTTTTTGCTATAGGTCCTTAGAAAAAAAAAAACCTATATTTACTTAGTATGAATGAGTTTCTCAAGCGGTGTGGCACTGATGTCGTCAGCACGCAAGGCGGAAGAAACTTCATCGTGAGCTCTTGTGTCCACGTTGAGGAGCACGTGACAGCCACCGCACGTGTAGTAGTGGATGTCAAACCTATAAAAACGTAAGTGGCCTATTTTTTGCACTCAACTGTATGCCTGTTCGTGATTTATGGCTAGGACGGTATTGACACTATAGGATGTGAACATATTAGATGCAAGTATATTAAGAGATGAACTTGATAGCACATGCCATGAAACAACAACTTTTTTCAAAGAACATTTAAGTCGAAATATACAAAAAAGGGATCTTCCATTCCAAATGTTCCATTCAACCGGGTAAATTTGTATAGGAGGTCCAATTTTTTATTCATATTTCAACATATGTTATTAGGAGAATGTTGTTCAGTTTCATGATCTTTTTCACCCTTTAAAATATTTGCAGATAATATGTGTTCATATTATTTACGAACTTTCAATATTTTGACGCTGTCACAATACTATTTAGTAAATCTCATGTGAGTGATGCGTTAGTTAAACAGTATTATTTTTTTTACCTAAAACGTATTTAAGAATTAATTTAAGAAACAAGAAAGTTTGTAATAAATCAGTGACCTCAATTCCTTATTTATACGAATAGGATACTTTTTAAAAAACTTTAACAAAAAATTTGGCACATCATATATACTTTTCGTGTGATGCCGGCTTAGAATAGCATCACCCCATTTCTTACCCATGGGTGTCGTATGAGGCGACTAAGGGACTCGAGGGTTAGATGTGTATCGCAATTTTAGGCGATGGGCTGACAACCTGTCACTAATAGTGATACATAGTTATCTGATTGACCCTCAAACTTTTGTGAGACGTGGTGTTAATATCCGTTTACGTCCGTTAACGCTCTGCCTACCCCGTAAGAGATATAGGCGTGATTTATGTATGTATGTATCTATATTTTACGATCGCACGCTTTTTTCCGTCTATTACGCGTGTTTTGCTGAAATTGTTCTCATTTTCGGCGAGTGGAATTATTGATATGTCAAAATTTGTGAGCGGTCTTATGCCTTCCGAGAAAACGGTGTTTTCTTAGATAACTGACAATTCGGGATCAGTAACATACGGTGGAAATATTCCACAGTTTCGACAATTTTCATTGATATATCAGGCTTTTTATACATACACATACACACATATCACGCCTATAATCCCAAGCAAGGTAGGCAGAGCGTAAACAGACAAATATTTAAGAATCATTCGGAAAATTGTGTATTGTCAGCCCATCGCCTAAAATTGCAATAACATCCTCAAGTGCCGTGTGATGTCGGCTTAGAACAGCATCACCCCATTTATTTCCCGTGGGAGTCATAAGAGGCGACTAAGGGACTTGAGGGTGTGTATTGCAATTGTAGGCGATGGGCTGATAACCTGTCACTATGGCGAAACACAATGTTCCGAATGACCCTCAAATATAATATGTCAGACGTAGCGTAAATGTCCGTTTTTGCGGCCGTTTTTGCTCTACCTACCCCGCATGGGATAATAGGCGTGATATGTATGTGTATGTGTATCCTCGAGTACCTTAGTCGCCTCTTACGACTCCCATGGGAAAGAAATTGGGGTGATGCTATTCTAAGCCGGCGTCACACGGCAAGGCTTTTTATGTTGCATAATAATCTGTTCCCTACAAACAACTTAACTTGAATAATAGCTCTTGAGCACTTACCTCCTTTCAGCGTGGTAGTTCCTAAGGAGCTCTCTGTTGGTGTTAAACAGAACACCGTAATGCCCCGAACAGCTCGTTACCTGGAAACAAAATAATTTCATCTTTAACAGATTGCGAAGTATGGTTTTAATAATTTTGATAAAGAAAATTGAAGAGAACAGGAAGCTTTTAAAAGCTTAGCATCACGATAAAATCTGTGTCTTAAAAAGTACATTCGCCATCTTCTTCATTTAGTGTGGGACAACGAGTCGCCAAACAACCCGATGAGCCATGTGAAAGTATTTTAGCGATTAAATTACAATTAACAATACTTTTTAGTTACATCGTTCATTCATTTATATTGTTCAATCTATATTAGCCTCAAGCCACAATTTAGAGATCACAAGTAGATATTTATAACTTTGTTCCTGGTCTGGTTAGGACATTGTAGCTAGAACCACCTGGTGCCTATGTTATGAAACTACAGGCTACAAGTCTACAGGTGATATTCTTAGTACATTGCGTAGCCGGTTCATATTCCGGGTATCATTATGGATGACCCTCAAATGTTTGTCAGAAGTGGCGTAAATAACCGTTTTATGCGGCCGTTTATGCTCTGCCTACCCCGCAAGGGATTATAGGCGTGATATGTGTATGTATGTATAACATAAGATTGTTCTGTTGCGACGGGAAAGAAGGACAAACAAACAAACAAACATTTCTCATTTACAATATTAGTATGGACATGGATTCTATGTCACTCTTCAGCCTCCTAACTAGAAATTTTGTCCTTTTGGAAAATAGGCCAAATGGGAAGTTGTCCTTATGGGAAATAGATCATTTGGGATGTTGTCCTTATGGGAAATGAATCATTTGGGATTTTTGTCCTTTTGGGAAATAGGCGTATTGAAACAGTTATCCTACTGACACAGTGGGTGAAATGGCACAGTTGTCCAAATAGTCCGGAAAGAACCAAACTACGCAATGAACATCGAATTTCACCTGTAAAATTGTAGCCTGTTGTTTGATAATATCGGGTATTGATTGACCAAAAAGAAATGTGTCCGCGGTTTTGAGGGCACATTAAGCCGTCGGTCCAGGTATCTGTCTATGATTTTGATTACTTAGACGGTGGTCGTGAGACAATCATGTCAGACTAGAAGTAGGCGTTTGAAAAACTCTGACACCAGGGTTCAGCGGGTCGTTGGACGACTCGGTGTCTAACATTAAAAGAAGAAGAAGAAGACGTGTATAGAAAACCAAAATAAATAAATACTGGTTTGATATAAAAAAAATCGGTCAAGTGCAAATCGGGTTCGCCCACTGATGGGTCCGTAACAGGGGTAAGCAGAGACTTCTCTTTCTCTCTCTTTTCGTGTGGGACACCGAGTCGTTCAGAGACTACTTACTTCCACTTAAAACGATCCTGTCATACTTTTTTCGCATCATCTACACACCAACAAAGTGATCCTAAAAGGATTCCGTTTTTTTCCGTCTGCGGTTTCTTTTTTTCGTGTGTCGAGTCCACGAACGACCCGATAAACCGTGGTATCACAGTTTTTCAACAGACTACTACTACCAATAAACCAGGCCTCTTGACATGTTGAGTATTGACCGCTGTCTCATAGACAGCAACCGGGACCGACGGCTCAACGTACCCTCCAAAGCACGGAACCATCTTTCTTACGAACAATCAGGTGATTCAGTGTGCAATGTCCTAACCAAACAGGAAACGAATTCACAAAGTGATAAATATCAACTTTTATATTTATAATAATATTAACAGTTGCACTCCCACTGCGCCACATCGGCCGTCTATTAATTTGTTAGGAACAATTACCTACCGCTGGCGCACTACGCACACAGTAATACATACCCAAATAGGCATAGCGGGAGTTTTCAATCTTGAACCAGGATTCGATTTGTTCAAATTACTGGATCCGCCCTCTTCACTGCCGTAAAACACCAATAATCCAACGGGACTCCTTGATAAAATTCCGAATTGCGGCATTGCCTACAATAATTATTATAAAATAAATTACTTACATTTCAATGGCAACAACTTACAGTAAAAATCTTCAGTACAATTTCACCCACCAGATAAAAAATACGAAACAATACAAAAGACAAAACACAACATAGGCTGCCTTATTGCTAGGGTTTCAATTTCTTCCAGGCTTTCTTTATTGCAATGTTGTCAACAACACAATTACGTACAATAAAGTAAAGTAAAATATTTAACAAAAAATTAAGTCAGGATTCGACGCGTACTCCTTTGTCAGTGTTTGAAGTTTCGATTGTCGTTTGTTATTATTTTTCTTTTCTATGTGGCCATGACTGCGTGTCATAACCATCGCGTTTTCTCCGAAAGAGTTTCCATTTTAGTTTTTAAAACTTAATGGAAGGTCGACGACTTTCTCCCAGTTTTTTATACCTATTTTTTGGCAAATTTTTATAATCATTTTTTCACTTTCTAAAATAAAGGGACAAAGAAACAATAAATTTTAAGCGTTTATATCAATTTTGTTAAAATTTTCACAATAATATTTGATTGTTTAATATTTGTTAATAAAACATTTCAATTATTTTGAGATAAGCATAGTATATTATTGAAAAATCCTGCTCTTTTTCTTCCACTAACAAATTTACATTGAGTGACTGAAGTCTGAAATCAATCCTGTCATACGCTCGTTCACAAGTGAGCGGAGTGAGCAGATCGAGCAGACCTCATTACGACAAGATTGTGCTTGTCAGCCGGTTTGCGGATGAACCAATCATATTACGGAATTAATCCATTGACTACTGAGTATTTTGTCAGCAAGGAAAATTCTTAGAAAATTATAAGTACATTTCCTTTTATTTTATTTCGAGTAAACGGGTTCTCAAGTGGAGGCTACGCCTTGGCAAGCGTAGTGTTGGACGAATTTCGGCCACATGGACCGATGACTTAAAAAAGGCGGCTGGTAGCGACTGGGTGGCGAAAACGGGAGATCGTGCCCTAAAGCGTACCCTGGGGGAGGCCTACGTCCAGCAGTGGACTGCATAAGGCTGATGTATGTATGTAGAGGTATATTGACTTCAAATACGCTTAATAGATAAAGATATGCTGGTTCTGAGGTACGGTATACTGGTCACTTCTCAGGCGTGTGACCATGAAACTTTGCCTAAGGAACATCTAACTCGGTACTTGCATGGGTAGTTACTTATATACGAAACATGTTTCATCATCATCATTATATCAGCCATAGGATGTCCACTGCTGAACAAAGGCCTCCCCTAAATATTCCCACTTCGTCTGATTGGAAGCGGCCTGCATGTTTAACATGATTGTACAAATACGAGTATTTTTATATTCTCATTCAATGTGGTATGCAAAGTCAGAATTGTTAAAAAGAGAAGTGATACGATGAAAGTTTTCATTTCGATGACTTTATTAACAGTAGTAGTGACGTAATTATTATGTTAGATTAATACAATGTATCGTTTTAAAAAAGTATCTCTTTGACTAGTATGTAAATAGCGAATTATGGCAGCAAAATTGAGCTAACTAAAAACACGTGTTCTTTCTGAAAAGTTGACCAGTTTCATTCATTGATCTCAGCCCACGCTTGAAATTTTTTTAAGTTTTCATAAAATTGTATACCTTGTTGTATACCTACCTAACAGAAGTGTTTCAAAATTTGGTATTCAATTATATATTTGTTATTGTTGCGTCAAGATGCGGCGCGGCGCGACATTTTCATCATGCTATGCAAAATTTTCGTCTGAGGCAAACAGGATTAAGGCTGAAACCGCACTTTCGTCACGATACGACGCAGTGCAATTTGTAAAAAAAAAACATGATGAAAGAAAAACCAATGAATCCTCTTTTTGAAACTTTTTTATATTATGTCATGTACAGTCAAGATCAGTTTGGGAAAGACAGTTTAGACTTTGGACCGTTCCTATGTCACACGCATAAGACAAAAATTGGTGGTTAGAGTGTCTAACCGGACGTGTGCTTGACTGTACATAATTTTTCTAGTAAAATTGCAGAATTAGACTTACTGTTTTGTACAAACACCAATAGTACCTTCCAAAAAGTACTTTAACATTATACCTCTAGACGAGTAGAACCTACCTAGCTAGTTTTATCAAGAACTATGTTCTTTAAAAATCCCGCAATTGATTGGTTTCCAATCTAGCTACATGCATTCAATTAGTCTCTAGGTCAAACTTACGTAATGGTCCTCATCCCCGACGTAGACTACACCATTATGCAGATACGGCGTGGCTCGACCAGTCAGTACCAACGTGACTATGTTCAGAGAGCCCTCTACATGCGAAGAAACTAGATACGCCAGTTTACCGTCTAAGTCCTTTTTGATACTGAAAAATTAAATTGTATCGGCTTAAAAAAGCACAACTGATTTTGACGGTTGAGGTAAAAATGAATCTTAAAAAAACTAAAGGAAAAACAAAACAGTCGGTTCCTTGAAATTTGAATTAAACTTTATGTTGCGTTCACACACTTGAGTTATGGTCAGAGAAATAGTAAGGTTACTGGGCAGCGCGAGTATGTATTTTTTTATTATTAATGGGTTTGCTCTTGACTCTAGTCTAGGTCGTAGGACAGAGACAGAGTCTAAGATGGAGCGAGCTCACCCAGAAGAAGCCTGTTTACTCTTACTTTGAAGAGATGTAAATTGGTTACTCGCGCTGCTACTCGTCAAGCCGGTGCCACTTCTCCTGCATTTCGTGCGCGAGATAAAGGAACGGCAGCATGAGCGTGGCTGGAATGTATTGCTATCTCGCTCACTGGTAATACTGCGAGAAGAGAATGTCAGCCGTGTGTGAACACTCACTCGCGTTGATACTTCCGCGGAAGTATTTCGCGAAATACTCGCGACAGTGGCAAGAGCAGGAGCATAGAGTGAACATAGCATAAAAATATCAGCTTGCTTACTTTTCGCAGCCTCTGGATAAAACAATGGAATAAAGCAACAGCAAAGCTCCGGGGCCTTCTTCTGCTTGGAACTAAAGTATTAAAAAAAACGTACACAAATTTGATTATTTCCATAATGAAATGTCAAAACTTATATTATAAACAAACAAACGGGGGCGCGATATTTTGCTCATAATATTTAAGTACTGATATAATGATGTCACTTACCAAGTACAGATAACGTTTTATAAAGATCTGTATATCCTCAAGCTTTTGGAACTCAAACAAATGCAGCTTGAAACAAAAACCATTCAATCTGTTAACTCAATTCTGAAAAACAAATCAATATAAAAATATATATGTGCAGTTATTCTGTTTTTGGACACCACGTATAAAATATAATGTCGTCTAAAGAAGCGCGTACAGAGATTTTAATCTGAGTACATGTTTAGTAATTGGTGGCGTTTTACGAAGTATACATTTTGCGCACGGGGTACGTTTTGCAAATAGAACATTATGCGCCGAAAGCATACTACACAATCACGCAGGTACCTCTAACCTAAGGTAAGTCGATATCGAAAGTACAACTATTTTTTCTTCGACTTTTAATAGTTCTGAAAAACTTTAACTCGATTTGCCATATACTTACATACATATATAGATAAATTACGCCTCTATCCCTTAAAAAGTAGGCAGAGCGTTAACGGCCGTAAAACTGATATTAACACTCTGACAAAAGTTTGAGGGTCAATCAGATAACTGTGTATCACTACACTGCCATATACTTAATACATCGAAATGGTTATACTATAAAATAATTTGACTAGAATTTTATTATTTTGAAAATTATAATTGAACTTACAGTCTCAGTAACCTGATCTTGATAATACTGCGTGCTATGCTGTACATGGATGTTCTCGGAGGGCAAAGCCACTATGGCCTTAGGTTCGACCCCCGCCTGTGGGTTGAACCCGCCACTACAACGCCATATTATATCGCTGCAAGCTCGCCACAGGGCCTCGTCTTGACGATCTTCTGAAGGACGAAGGTAGCTGGAAAATATAAATTTAAAAAATTTAAAAGTCTTATTCTTAGTCTAGTCTTAAATTTACCAATCGAACATGATCACAGGATAGTTTAGTGGTGAGAGCAGGCTCCAACGCAATTCACCGAAGGTTCAAATCGCGATAATAATTGAATATTTTGGTTTCTGTTACTTCTTGCATCAAAGCAGAAAATTCACATCAATTTTAACCTATTCCTTTTCTTTCTAATATTTCATGAAAATAAAATTACTTTATTAAATAAACGATAATATTATCACTTATTGACGTCATGATTCGTCATTGTAAAAAAAAGAAATTTGTATAGCACATTTTTTTTTATATTTATAATTTTAAATTGGAATAAATCGTCCAACCATCCGATGAACCCTTATGTCAGAACGTTTTAACCTCCTACTGACTACTAGTAGGCCTCTGACATGGTTAAATCGCCACCTTAGTAATCAATCATAGACCGCAACAGGGACCGACGGCTTAACGTGCCCTCCGAAGCACGGAACCATATTTCTATACAGACAATCAGGTGGTTCAGCATGCAGAAAATCAGGTGGTTCAGCATGCAATATCTTAACCAGACTTGGAACAAATTTACTACCACTGCAGCACATCATATGAATTCAAATAGAAGTATATTCTGAAAATATTGGAATTCGAACAACTAATTTGTATTTATCAAAGCATCAAATTGAATTAATTATCTATTTGAAATTTCGTGCTTCACGTACAAAATATCTACCAAATCATTGTAGATAACAATAACGCTATGAATTCAATATTTTGGTAACCAATTTAGTTTCGAATTTAGGAAATAACAATAGTTTTCGAGCTTTCGTACCAAAAATGCCAGTGCATTGTTTATGAAGAAATGCAAATAAACGGCACAAATTCAAAGGTATTGAATATTCAATCTGGAAACTGCTGTTATACACAAAGCGAATGAAAAACTGCAATCCCACGAACAAAAGTTCTCGTTCCAAACCTGAACACTTACAATATCGGGGGGATGTATTCGGAGCAGAAATCTTTTAACCGTCTTCGTAAACTATAAAATAAATATATAGCTGCCGAGCAAGAATGTATAGCATATAATTTAAATAAACACCGCGGAATGGGTCGACCATAAAATCGTCCATTTAAGTAAAATATCGCCTGATGGTGCATAGCGCAGAGTTATGCCCGAGCACGTGGTTGAGAAATATGAACGGCGTTTGAAGCTGTTGTGCCTCTAGTGTGTAGTTTGGTTAGTTTAGGGTCCCTAGGTACCTATAAGGACCGTAAAAGTTCTTGATTTATGCATGATATACTTAGGTAGGTAAAAGGACCGTAAAAGTTCTTGATTTATGCATGATATACTTAGGTAGGTAAAAGGACCGTAAAAGTTCTTGATTTATGCATGATATACTTAGGTAGGTAAAAGGACCGTAAAAGTTCTTGATTTATGCATGATATACTTAGGTAGGTAAAAGGACCGTAAAAGTTCTTGATTTATGCATGATATACTTAGATAGGTAAAAGGACCGTAAAAGTTCTTGATTTATGCATGATATACTTAGGTAGGTAAAAGGACCGTAAAAGTTCTTGATTTATGCATGATATACTTAGGTAGGTAAAAGGACCGTAAAAGTTCTTGATTTATGCACGATATACTTAAGTAGGTAAAAGGACCGTAAAAGTTCTTGATTTATGCATGATATACTTAGGTAGTGGCCGTGTGATGCCGGCTTAAAATAGCATCACCCCATTTATTTCCCGTGGGTGTCGTAAAAAGCGACTAAGGGATTCGAGGGTCAGTATTGCAAATTTAGACGATGGGCTGACAACCTGTCACTATGAAGATATATAATATTCCAAATTACCCTCAAATAATTGTCAGACGTGGCGTAAATGTCTGTTTCTCACAGCCGGTTACGCTCTGCTTACCCCGTAAGGGATTATAGGCGTGATATATGTATGTATATAAGTACATACATATACTTAGGTACACTTATTACCTAAGTATATGTATGTACGGTCGCGTTCAAAAGTGGAGTCATAGTTAACACAAACCTCAGAAAACAAGTCGCTCGCACTCACACAATGACACAAATGACGTATAACATACTATAATTTGACGAACTACCATTTATAATAGGCTGAGTAGTATTGACTATTTCACTACATGAATCATTAGCTTCGGTAGCTTGGTCAGTAGCGCGGTCAAGCAAATCCCACCTTTGCACCATGTGCAAAGGTGGGACATGCGCAATGAAAGAACTACAGAAAGCTTTAGAGGCTCACTGCCTGGGAGTGTGGGAGAGTACCAGAGGAACAGATATATGCACTTATTTGGTCGAGTCTATTTAGTGTTTATTAAGGGTTGTTGAAAACAGCGGAGGTAACACCAAATACTAATTATGTAAGCGGCGATTTTTACTTAAGATTTCAATCTGACCCGATCTAGCATACATTGCTGATTATCTTGTGTATTTCATTACAATAATAATATATGAATATACACAAAATAATCAGCAATGTATGCCGAAGCGGGCCCGATAAATCGTTGCTCACTCAACCTATGTTTACCTGCTTACCCGCCTACTATTGCAGTAGGTATTTGTGGAGCATTACATTAGCAATTAAATTATGCTAAAACATCGATATATATTTATATAAGATTGATCATTATTAGTCAGTTATCTTAAGGCCTTGCTTCAATATCTTTTCATTACGAAAACGAGTACTTAAGCTTAAACCTTGAGATGTAGGCAAATAACTGATTTATTATTATTACAATTACTTTTACTTCCGAGGAAAGTGCATCATCGTTAAACATAGAACAATAAAATAATTACTTACGAAATTATTACTTAAATAACTTTATTGAAAGATTCAATCCAAGATTTGGATCATTCCTATGATCTTATAAATAATTACCTATCGATGTTTCAGCTAATGAACACTTAATATAATTTTACATAATATTGTGTTTTATCATTCAAACAAAACTATTAACTAAGTATTACGACAGCAAGTATTTTATGTAGTTTTACATACTCGTATCTTATGGTTACCAAAAGTTCTCATTCATGTCATTATGTTATTTACATAAAGTTATACCATACCTACCAATAAAATAATTTCTTACCTTACTTTTTGTTTTATTACAATATTATAGGTTTATGTTTTTAGATATAATATTTTGATACATAATTTACAATAAACATTTATAGATATAATACATAGATGAATATATAGAAAAATATTATATAAAATAATTATTACATACATACATACATACATATATCACGCCTATAATCCCTTGCGGGGTAGGCAGAGCGTAAACTGCCGCTAAAATAATTATTACTGGAGAAAATATGGTAAAAACATTTAAAAAAACATTAATCAACACACAGAGATCGGATGGGAACCCGGTTCCGTTCTGATTAGAAGGTAAGAACTATTACCGCTAAGCTACGGTTGCTTGTGATCAATACGACGAAATAAAGATATGTAATCTATTGCTTTACTACAAGTGAACGAATAAGGATAACTATAATACAGTTTTAGACAAACCAGTGTGATGTATACTTTGTGGTGATGTGGTGGCGAATAGGCTATCACCGAGTAATTATTTCAAAGATTACATAGATGTCGCTTATAGGTGGTAATCTGTTTAAGTTTTAATGCTACGCCTTAAGATGGACTTTTCTACTTACAGTCGATAATCTTACGTGTGTGCGTAAGTTAGTAAAGTAAGTACAGAGGATAATAACCCGTATTGCAATCTGTCTCGTGGTCTAACTATGACTCCACTTATGAATCCGACCGTACATATATACATACATATACTTATTTTATTACCTGAGTATACATATACTTAGGTAATCAGATATTGCAATTTCAGGCTATGGGCTGCCACTATAGCGATACCTAATTTCTTGAATGACCCTCAAATGTTTATTAACCGTGGCGTAAATGTTCATTTTTGCGGTCTTTTTCGCTCGGCTTACCCTGCAATAGATATAGGTGTGACATAGTTAGGTAGAAATGAGTCTTTTTATTCTTTTCATTTTCGGTCTTACACAAAAAAAAAAAAACACTATATTTTATGTACTATGATTTTAGTATGCACTCACAGTGCTATATTATACCCCTATTATTATTATTACAGCGGCCGCCGGGACTTGAACCCGGGACCGTGGGAGTTATTTTAATTTACACTATATTTAAGTTTAACAAAATACTATGTGGATGTGGAGTCCAAATTTGGGCAGCGCTATATCTTTTGCAGGGCTATTTTCTATACAACGTTTGACGTGCAGGTTAGCAAGCGCAGTACACGTTTTATTCACATAATATAACTTTCGAAATTTCCCCAGACAAAGCTGAGTAGTAAATTTTTATAGTTAAAACCTTAACTCCTCATAACCACACACATACTTCATTGCTTTGCCGACCTCAGATCATTTATTACAACGAAAAGTGGAATTCTGAAATGTAACACTTGTAATGTTTTTATACCCTTGGCTCGGGCTTAAAACTATATTGTGCGCTATCTCGATATTGATATAGAATAAAAAAATGGTTTGGTTTAGGAAAATAGTGCTTCTTTTTAAATACGATATTCTATGTTGTGATATAAAGGTATTGTTTAATGCTTGAAAGACTTCGATCTCAAAACTCAACTCAGTAAAAATACATCGCTAAAAGTTTTAATAAAAAGTTATCACCGGCATTTTGAACATTTATTACTATCTGACAACATTTAAGGTTTGACAGTTTGTAATAAAACATATAAACAAACACTACAAAATCTATCGGCGAAGAGATCTATGCTCTTACGTTGACTTGTAGTAATCCCTGAATATGATGAGTTCGCCTTTGCGTGCACAATCTCTTAGCTTATTTACGTCTTTTTTTGTCACCATTTTTGTTGGGTACAATAAAGTTATTACATACATAATATAACGGCAGCGTGGTGCCGTCTTAGATTAACATCACCTCATTCCTACCCGTGGATGTCGTAAAAGGCGACTAAGGGATGAATCCGGGTATTGGGCAGGATTGTTCTCTGTGAACATAATTAAGGTGTACCTTGCACTGTGCTCATCAATCAGCCTGCTAAGCGTAGTGAGCATGGCAAATACCTCCCAATAGGAAGAAGCCAATGTCCAGAAGTGGAATATTGTGGCTTTGTAGTATACATACTTCATTGGGTGGGAATGGACTCTCAATGTTGATGATGATTTATTACTAGTTGCTTATTGTTTTAAAAATTGACGAGGTATCAGCGCGCCTCAATGAGACTACCGGGGACCGGAGAGCTGGCAGCTTCTTTGGCCAACGGTTAAGCTTGGCCATTCAAAGGGGAAACGTTGCCAGCTTACTGGGGACCATGTATCATGGGGGCGCACTGGAGGACCTTTTCATAGTTTAGTTTTAGGTTAATACATACATACATACATACATAAATCACGCCTATATCCCTCACGGGGTAGGCAGAGCGTTAACGTCCGTTCAACGGATATTAACACCACGTCTGACAAAAGCTTGAGGGTCAATCAGATAACTGTGTATCACTATAGTGACAGGTTGTCAGCCCATCGCCTTAAATTGCAATACACATCCCTCGAGTCCCTTAGTCGGCTCTTACGACACCCCATGGGTAAGAAATGGGGTAATGCTATTCTAAGCCGGCATCACACGGTTTTAGGTTAATTATATCTGTAAATAATTAAATTCAATAAAATGTCCTCTAATCAATTGAAAAAAAAATAGAAATCAATGTTTCTTACGTATCTGGCGGCAAAGCACTTTTGTTATCCTTCGTGACAGGCCTGGAGTCGAACAGTAGCCACTTGATGACGTGCGCTTGCAGACCAGCCAACAGAGACCTGCATCCGTTCCTCGGAGCCGCCAAGCCATAGGCCAAGGGCTGGTCAGGCGGTCTCATGATGAGAGGAGACCGCACCCACTCCCCTCGCGGGGGACAGGCTGCAGTGCCGAACACTGTCATGCGTAGTTCCTGTAGGAAAGTATACATTAAGTTGCAAATAACTTTTGAGCAAATACCTCATTCTTCTTCTTTCGTTTGGGACAGGACGTAGTTACACAAAAAGGACTCAAGCCACATTGAGTCACTTTTGAGCAATGACGTTTTAAAGTTGAGATTGGTATTCTTCAGGATAAACGTATTCATGGTTTTTTATTATATTTTATATCAATGACTAGTTAAGTAAACATTATATATTTGCAAAAAACATGCTAGTTTAATTGTGCGTTTGTCTGCAAATTTGATAAAAACAGAGTTGAGTCCTTTTTGTTAAATATGTATTTGTATGAGACAGGTTACAAAAATATTTCTTAAAAACGATTCAGAATATTACTTGCACCAAACTATATGTATTTAAAAAAATAAAACAAGCAATTTATAGCATAAAAAGAATTTTAATCAAAGATTGAGATCATGATTGACTGAATAAATCGTCTGTCACAGACGTGTGAGGCCAATGATGATGAATAATAGTAATAGTTATATCTTCATAGTCCTGTTCTGACAACAGCATTTCAAAATCAGTCTCGGGATTCATAGAAATGTAAACAATCCTTCGGTATTTAAATGGAACATTGACTTCAAATCATTTTATTTAACTTCTGCTATTTATTTGCCGTGTGGTGTCAGCGTAGAATAGCACCAACCTAGTCCGCCCGTGGGTATCGTAAGAAGCGATTAAGGGCTTACGAGAAGTGGGCAGCAGCGCTACTAGCTTTCACTGTTTGACAACATAGTCCAGAACCACACACTGCGGTCACTAACCCGCCTGTCTAATGTGGTGACTATTGGGCAAAACCCCCTATGGATAGAGCTAAAATAAAACGGCCCCTAGTTCTCGGCCACCCTACTGCCCCGGGCCCCAGTAGCGGCCCGGGTCATGGTGGGGCAGGCGGTGCGAAGAATCCCCGGGCTAAAGACAATGGCTTCCACAAAATGACCCTGGCGACAGATGGACGGACAGAATGGACGCAGTTTGCGGCTTGATGAGAGCCTCCAAATCCTTGAGTTAGAATTAGAAAAGATACGGTGGCATGTTGTTGGGTTGTCAGAAACCCGAAGAGTGGGGGAGGACACTATAACCCTAGAATCAGGTCATCTATTCTACTTCAGGCAAGGGTTCTTCGTCAACAAAGTTCTCCGTGACAACGTGTAGGAGATCTGCAGTATCTCGACCAGCGTAGCGTACCTCGTACTGAAATGGACCGATAGATACACTTTCAAGATTGCCGAATTCGAGCAGCTCAGACAAAGAGGTGGAGGCCCTTTACGACGCAGTGACGAGGACCATACACCGTACTATTAAGACCCACTTCACTGTTGTCATGGGGGACTTCAACGCTAAGGTGGGACAGGAGCGCGGCGAATTGAGGCTACGGGACCATAAACCAAAGGGGCCAAATGCTGGTCAACTTTCTCAACAGGCAAAGGATGTTCTGTATGAACGCCTTCTTTCAAAAAAAGCTGGAACGAAAACGAAAGTGGAGCTGGAAGAGCCCTCACGGTAGGACGAAGAACGAGATTGACTTTATCATGACGGATAAAATATATTTATTTAGGGATGTCTTAGTGATCAACAGGTTCAATACCGGAAGCGATCACCGACTTGTAACAGGTACCCTAAATATCAACTTCAAGCTAGAAAGAAACCGCATAGTAAGCCCAGTTCTCCATCCCAATCTGCCCCAAGCCGGACATGGTGAGTTCCTAGAGTTCCAACTCGAATATAAACGGGAGGGACTCACTTTCGGAAAAGGCGAACAGAAAGGCGGGAAACACCAGAGGATGCTATGCCAGATCCCCAGTCGAAAAAAAAGATCTGAGGTATGGTGAGACGCAACCTCCGAAGCTGGAACACTCGCTTCATAAAGGAGGCGATTGAGAAAAATCGGAGGTCGAAAGTCTTTACCAAGACATTGGAAAGGAGTCATCTAACAAAGCTAACTACCTCGAATGGTGTAACTGTCACATCGGTTCCAGATATTCTCGCCGAAATTGAGGACTTCTACGGAAATCTGTATGCCTCTTATGCGCAGAAACCTCCACCTGACGCGACCCCAGACCCCAGAGCTCCACTCTCTCGTCACTTTACAGACGATCTCCCGGGTGTGGATGTAGACGAAATCGGGGCGGCTCTTAGACAGCTTAAGAATGAAAAGGCTCCCAGAGAAGACGGAGTGGCCTCTGAGCTACTTAAAGCTGGAAGAAAGCCTGTCCTCGAAGAGCTGAAAAGGCTATTCAACTCCGTTATAGCCAAAGGGACAACCCCGAAGGCGTAGAGAAGAGGTGTTGTGGCATTGTTATTCAAAAAAGGAGACAAAACCCTACTCAAAAACTATAGGCCGATCACACTTCTGAGCTATTTCTATAAGCTGTTCTAGAGAGTCGTTACGAATCGTTTGGCATTAAGATTTGACGCCTTCCAGCCACGCTGTAGGATCTGCAAAAAATGATGACCAATCTCAATGTCGCCTCGAGACGTGTTGGACTCGGGATGAACTTGGACAAGACGGAAGTCTTATTCAATCAACACATCATCACCGAGCCGGTCTCCGTCGAAGGTATAGCCCTTGAAGTTGTCCAGAAGTATGTGTACATTGGGCAAACTTTGCAGCCGGGTAGAGACAACTTAGATGCTGAAATCATTAGAAGAGTGCAGCTGGGCTGGGCAGCATTTGTGAAGTTACGTCATATTCTGGAATCACCCTAGTCACAATGCCTCAAGATCAAGATGTTTGATCACTGTGTCCTGCCAATCATGACCTATGGAGCAGAGACGTGGAAACTGACAGTAAATTGGCTCACCGGCTACAAGTCACTTAGATGGCTATGGAAAAGTCAATGCTCGGTATCTCTATAATGGATTAAATCCGGATTGAGACTATCCGCAAAAAGACCAAAGTAACAGACATAGTCTAGCAAACTTTTTTTTTTTTAATAATGATGGGTTTGCTCTTGACTCTAGTCTAGGTCATAGGACAGAGACAGAGTCTAAGATGGAGCGAGCTCACCCAGAAGAAGCCTGTTCACTCTTACTTTGAAGACATTAGGGTTGTATGCGTTTGGAAACACAGACGCAGGAAGTGAGTTCCACTCTTTAGCAGTGCGCATTATAAATGATGACTGGAAGCGCTTAGTCCGAATTGGCGGAATGGCAACCAGGTACGGATGGTATCCGGCGGTAACTGAAGTGGCAGTGGGCTGGGCACATCTGTGGTAGAACCGATGGATGGTGGAGTAAACGGGTTCTCGAGTGGAGGCCACATAGTTTGAGTCCTTTCAGCTGAATGAAACCTGGACGTATATATTTATAAGAAAGGACCTAAATGGTTTGAGTCGTTTTTGATAAATAAGAAATTCTACCGTTTTACACAAGAATATTTTATGTAAAGCGACTCAGGTGGTTTGAATCTTTTTAGCTGTATTTGAAATGGAACTGGTGTACTGAAACCGAATAAATTAGAAACGAGTCAAGAAGTTTGGGTCTTTACTGTTGATAAAAAATACTTACTCCTCTAAGAGTGGATTGGTTCCTTGTGTTCATAACGATGCCTTTGGCTTGTCTAAGCGTAAGTCTCTTCTGCTAAATGAAAGATCTGACCTTATAGACCCCTCTGGTAACACTAACTCATTTTTGAGAATTTTGTGGATTGGGTCCTTTCTGCGTAACTACATCCTTGACGAATGATCCCATGAACCCTGGTGACAGCGGTTTTCGGGTGCGGTTGACACGGTTGTGTCACGACCGCCGTCTAAGGGATCATATACAGCAACCGAGACCAACAGCTCAACGTGCTTTCTAAAGCATGAACCATTTTCTTTCCGTTCAAGGTTCAGCCTGCAATGTCCTACCAAACGAAATACAAATTCACAAAATGATAAATATCTTCTTGAGTTCCCCGTACGAAATGACCACTACTTTTCTTTTCATTTGGTCTTAATAACTCCTTCTTGGTCTTCCTCCTCCTCTTTTTTCTTCGATCTTGCCCTCAGCAATCGTTTTGATTAACTATTGAATCTTTCAATGATAAAATTATTAACAACTTACCATAGCTAGCTCCTCAGTGATTGGTGTACCGCCAACAACCGCAGGTTTGGAGCCGGGTGGGAACTTGTTCCGAGCATAGAGAACTCGTTCTAGAAAATAATACACTTATCAAATCGTAGTACTTCAATGAACATGTACAAAAAGTTTCAAATTACGGTCGTAAAAAACGGGCACTTACGCCACGTTTAACAAATATTTGTGTATCATTCAGAAAATGGTGTATCACCATACTGACAGTTTGTCAGCCCATCGCCTAAAATTGCAATACACATGTAAGTCTCGATTCCATTAGCCACCTTTAACGACACCCACGGTAAAGAGGTATGATATTCTGAACTGGCATCTCACGGCATATTTAAATTGACGTAAAATTATATCTAACCGAAAACTTCTTCCTGTGAAGTTCCAAGCACACTTCTTCGAGACATATTTAACTGAAAACTTTTTAACATATTGTTGCCTTTACTAATATCTATATCAATAAAAACAATGCGCTTACGACCACTTTATATGTTTATTATAAACAACGGTGTTATTTTTAATAATAAAGTAAGACGAGTTTTTAGACAGTGTTTTAATTATTTTTCCATATGTTATAGATTAACTTTGTAAAAACAGCATAAACAATTTTTCAATTATCTGTAATAATACGGTGATTTCCACAAGTCACACAAGTGACGAGAGGTAATCCAGGTTTATTTTTTAAGAAGAATAGTATTCTGAAGCGGAAATTTCAAGCACACTTCTTTTAACGACGTCTAAAGGTACAGTTCCGTTGTTGCTAGAATGACCTTTGCCGACACCCTTGAAACTAACGAGAGAAACCGAAACCCGAAACGTTATCTTAGAAAATAGGCAAAATTGTAAACATGAAAAATTGACAGGAATAGTATTGTCATGACTTTAACTTCCAAACTATTTCTTTTGGATGCTATATTTTAACTTATCAAAACAATACTAAATTGTATCAACGTCCGCTTCAAATGTAACTTTAGTATTGAAATATCTTTAACTCACTTCATTATATTTATAATTACAAACAGCTATTTGCAAAGGTTTGTTTATAGAGGTAAAGTTGCTGGTTCTGGTTTCTGAATTACTTACTGAATTTTTTTCCTCATTTAATATAACAATTATTCTAGTTTTGATTGAATTAAAGAGAGTTTTATAAAAGTAATACCAAATTTTATGAGATGTAATACTTAGGCAGGTGTCGACTAATTCTGGTGTAGGTATACACAATTTAAATGAAGTTTTAGTTTCTCTTTTACAACTTTAATTGCAGTCATCACATTTTATTTGGCTTTGAAACTCGCGAGCAAACTAGCTTACGTAAACTGTAGGTGTTGGAGTTAGTAATGGAAAGTTTATCCGAAGTTTAAATACTGTTAAAGGCGACACGATACTAAGCAGACATAAATGAAAATAGGAATTCTATAAACTTCAGTTTAACCTAGAACCGTGATATACAGTTCCAATGCTCTACCAACTAACTTAACATGGCTGACTGTAATTTTTTTAGATATATCGATATTTTATATCGATAAAGCAACATGTAGAGTAGAGTGATAGAAGGATTTCTTATTTGTATTTATGTTCCGACTAAAATCAGTATCTATTCTCCAATATCGTTTTTTTATTTATGGGAATAATTGAAAACTAAGTGCAACACTCCCTACACTAAGCGGCAAGTCTACAGCGCTGCGCCAAGGCGTGAAATGCACCAACTTCCCATTAAAACCGTTTACACACAAGATCCAATCAACTTTTATTGCTTTGCGGTCGGCAGCATCGATATTCAATTTTAAAACGGTTTTGTTTTTTTGAATGCGGCGTATTGCTTTTACCTGGAATTTCCTTGAAACCACAGAACTGTTTTATTGGATACATGCAATAAACACGGATACTATTTGCTATTTCTCGTGGAATATTTAAACAGTTGTAGGTATTCCATAACAGTATCTTTTTTTAACTTCTACATTCATACATACATACACATATTTTGCCTATAATTCCTTGCGGGCTAGACAGAGCGTAAACGGCTGCAAAAAGGGGACATCTACGCCACGTCAGACAAATATTTGAGGGTCGTTCGAAAAATTGTGTATCGCCATAGTGACCGGAAAATTGCAATATACACTCTCGAGTCCCTTAGTCGCCTCTTACAACTCCCATGGGTAAGAACTGGGGTGATGCTATTGTAAGCCGGCGTCACACGGCAGCTACTTCTACTTACAGTTAAAGTAAAGATACTTAATTTAAGATCAATATTACGGGAAGCTTGACTATAAGCTTTGCAGATTCATTCCGCACCGATTCACACATTACCAAAATGTGTTGTAGTATAACTGTTCCTAAGTTTCTGATGCACATGATATAACGTATGTCATAGTGATAGACTATTTTAAAGCCCCATAAATAGACTCTAGACATACATATAGACGTACGTAAATATATAGCTATTATTCGTGAGTGCATTCGTGCCTCACGCTGCGCTATTCAAGGACGCCATTATATTGAATTCGATTGGTTCGTGATGGGAAGGAGTAATGGATATGTGGAGATTCAATTCTGAACCCAATTGAGTAAGACGTAGCCAATATAATGAACCGAGTAGATCACATGTGATTAAGATGGCCGCGACTTAGGAAATGGCGGATGTAAGTCATTTATTGAAAAGATTCGACATCCTGTTGCAACATTATTGTACATTTTATATTTTAGTAACTAAAAATATACTGAGATAAGAAGAGAAAAGTAATAATAATGCTGTTTAAATTCTAATATAAATTATTACGTTAATAAAAGGGACAACAAAACATTATAATAATTTAAGCTGGCATGCGTTTGAATATATTTATTTATAGTGCTTAGAATGGATGATTTTCAGCGTGCTTTGAAATTTAAATCACTATTTAGGGTTTAAGATTTTGTTAACTAAGTCTGTTTATCCGTCTATCGGTATGTTACTCTTGATAACTTCATTAGCTTTGCATTAAGTGATTTTCATGAGAAGCCATATCTACAGGTGAAAAAGAAGCATTTTTTTCCTTCCTGTATATTTAGTATGGTATCGTTGAATAGGTTTTCTGTCTAGGTGAAATGATCTTTATACCTCTACATTGAAGTAAAGTTTTTTTTTTTTATTTGCGTCGCTCCAATAAGCCAATTTTGGCAGTTCTCATAATCATGCCAATGCTTTGACGTAAGGTACTTTTATGTCTACTTATCTTCTAGTGTGGGTTTGACAGCTACCAACATTTTTTTTATTAGAGCGACGCACATAATTATGATAAAAACGAAACTACTTATTTGGTATCTGATACGCTGTAAGCCGGTTTTTAAAAGAATGATTGTATTAAATAACAAAAATAACATTGAATCTTAAACGAAACCACACTGTGGACATGATTTTATATCGTATAAAATTATTAAATATCTTACCATCGTGCAAGGTCGTAATTTCCTTTTCCATTGTTCAAAAAGCTAAACAAAGAAGTAAGAAATTTGATCCACAGAGATAACATCATTAGGCGTGGGCGTAAAGTTCCGAGATTTTATCTCTAATTTGATATGTTTCGCCAAACAAAAACCATATCCTTTTCATAACATGGAATGGATTATTAGCCTCAATTCGTGAAATAAATTCCTATAACTTACCTTAAATTAGGGCTATCACTTTCCGTCAAATAGGTTTGGAAAAGGCTGGAAGCTATCTTAGTCCTGTTAAGTTTCAAAAAGACAATAAGTTTTTGGCATCGGCAAGCGTAGCGTAGGACGACCTCCGGCCAGATTGACCGATGACTTAAAAAAGGCAACTGGTAGCGACTGGATGGCGAAAACGGGAGATCGTGCCTTATGGCGTACCCTGGGCGAGGCCTACGTGGAGCAGTGGACTGCAATAAGCTGATGTATACGATAAGATAATTCTTAATAATAAACTTAATTTGAAATAAGTACACTTATTATTAAATAGTTATGAGGCTTGACCATTTCCTAAACTAAGAAATTAATGTATGTTTTCATTACTGCCCATAGTGTTATTTCGATAGACAATGCGTATTTTGCATCAAATTATATGACATGACATGATTTAGGTTCCTATCAGTAATTTAAGGTACGTTAATAAAGACCGAGACAGCTGGCGACTTCTGGTGTCGAAGGCCAAGATCCTCTCTGGGTCACTGAGCCACCGCACAGTAAAATTATATCTCGAATTGAGGCCATTTTCTACCTTTTATAAGTTATGAATGCTGGGTTGGTAACAAACAAAAATTCTGATATACTCGTTATACGTTATTTCCGAGAAGAACTCATTATTTTATCAGGACTTCTTGAAATATAATATAGAAACGTTACTTTTACTGTATTATCAGCAACGCCTCCAGATGCCTATGTTATAAGACTACAGGCTTCAAGTATACAGGTAAAATTTAAAGTACATTGCATAGCCGGTTAATATTCCTGGTATTATAATGGCTAACCGACTACGCAATGAGCACCAAATTTAACCTGTAAAATTGTAGCCTGTAGTTTGATAGTATCGGGCACTGGTAATCATATAAACATTCATGCTGTTATTATTTATCTTAATATCTTAGTAAAATATCAGCTCAAGATGAAATCAAGGACGTGCTGATAATATAAGCCAACCTATCAATAAAGTTAGTATTGCAATATAGGTAAGTAAAGTACTAATTCGAAAACAATTTTAACTTCAAGTTCATACTTAATGGAAAGTCACTCACATATCAGTAGAAACCGCAATACAAATCACTACTTAAACGTTTTTCAATGCTAAAGAAAATAGCTTCTAAGCACAATACAATAAGAATTTAGCACTATGCTGTACAAACACGTCAAACCGGCGTAGGTGGTAGTACGAAAATGCTTGCAGTGAATAAAGACTACGGTAACCATGAATTCTAGGGTGTTAGACGTTTATGTAAGTGTTAAAACCGAGCAAGAATGAAACCAAATCGTGGATAAGGCAATATTCTGAAATGGAACGTACCGCGGAGAACGCACATCATCATAGACGATCACACACAACGTTTTTTTTTTAAATGCTACGAAAATACTACGTGGTTCGTAGAAGCAAATCGCTACGAGGACATTGCAACGTAGGAGAACGCTACGCAAATAATGTAATTGGAAGTCAAAACTTGACGCGGAAGCAAAAGGCAAATAGCTTCGTTAATTAGGTGGAGTGATGACGCAAAAATTATATAATGAACGAGTAACAAACTTAACAAAAGAAGCTTTCGCAGACTTTAACAAAGGATATTTACAAGGCAAGTTGTTAGTATGTCCGTTAATACGTTCATTCGAGGAAACAGAAAATTAAATTCAGCTAAGAAACTGGCTCTCCCATGTGTGCAGCTAGCAGCTAATGCAACTGCAGCACTTCCTATTTCTTATCTCGGTAAAGGCTTTAACAGCCGCAAGAGAATTTTCATAAACACAACGTCTAATTTAAAGCTTCGCTCGTAAGAGGATTAGCCTCAAACCCCCGGAGCAAAGTAAGGCAACACATTCGCTCCACCTTATACGGGAAAGTAAATAAAAACTAGGTAATAAACTCGGCAAATCCAATTTCAGACTTGCAACTATGTTCACTACGTCGAACGAGATTAGAGTCATGCTGTCTGACCTTAGAGGAAATTAATCTTTTATTTTTAGTTCACACTCGCACAGTTTCGTGTGCTAAAGCCATAATGTGTAGCGGCCATATTTCAAAATGGCGTCGCGTTCGATTTTTAAAATGCATCGGTGTAAGTATGTTTTTCTCTCCGTTTTGGATATGATTTATTTGATTTGGCGTTGTATTCCGTTTGAAATGCAAACGGGTTTATTTACGGTACTTTGTTTTTAGTTGAACTGATAAAAAATGGATGCTCATCGATTTATATGAACTACAGTTCTATTACTTTTTTGTACGCAAAGAGGAAGTTCTTGATATTTAAGTCATAGGCATCAATGAAATTATTGTGTAGATACATACATACACATATCACGCTTTTATCCCTTGCGGGTTAGGCAAAGAGATAAAACTGTAATACACGGTCGGTAACGCCACGTCTAACAAATATATGAGGGCCGTTTCAGAAAAGTGTAGGTATCACTAAAGTGACAGGTTGTCAGCCTGTTTCCTTAAGGTGCAACACACTAAAAACCCTTAAGTCGCAAGTTACTACTACCGCGGGAAAGAAATGAGCTGATACTATTTTAAGGCAACATCACACGGAAAACATTTGTGTACAGTACTTAAGTAAAAACTTGTAAAATAAACCATACCTCCCTTTTTGTTAGTTTCCGGTTTAAACTTCTCTTTCGATTCTTTTGGTTCTTCGTTTTTATTTCCGTCTTCCATTTTCTTAAACTTTGCGCTTTTTTGTTGCGAATACTAAAGAGGTAAGCGCTCAGCAAGAGGCCAATTAAGAACTAAACCGATTGCCTAACTGCACCCGAAATTAAAGACAGATAGCTAAGTTCTGAAGTTTCTGAGTTAAAAGATTTAAGCGTTGTCGTATTTAAACAAGCTGATAATATTAAATATTCCAATCGCTACGATTTTTTTTCGTAGGTACACTGTTGTCTAATAAATAAAATTCAATAAAGATTTGACTTCGAAAATAATATTCATGCGTCAATATTTTGTAACGTATATCAGTCATATTCCTGCAGAATATAATTCGAAAAAATGCCGTCGGTAAACAAATTGTTATATTTCAGTAAAATTTAATAAAACTTAATCAGTGAAAGTGATTGTGAAAATTCAAACAATGTGAGATTCCGTGACCGAAAAAAAGGCAGATGTATTTTCACTTCTTTTTAAAAGATCGGTGCAAAATTTTTCAGTATTTTTACTAATTTTTCAGTATTTTTACTACAACTTGCCAAAGCCCTTAAATAATACATTACGTTACTGAAATATATGATGAGGTACTACTTGTACTATAACAAAACATCAATGTAGGTGAAAATAAGAAATTGAAAAAATTATAGCGTCAGCCGAGGATTGAACCATGGGCCTGTGGGAAAATTTGGAAGTGTTCGGTTAAGGCACTGGTAGCTCAGTGGCAAAGCGGTAGGACGGTGCTCCTTAGGTCCCGGGTTGAATCCCCGGCCGACGCAAAAATTATAAGTACTGAGTGCAAAATAAACTATACTACATCAATGTAGGTGTTTCCATGATAGATTGTACCATACGTGCACCTGTTAGTATTCAGCTTATCTCTTGTCTAAAACGAGGCCGCCAGCAAAGCGCAGTGATGCATTTCGCACTCTTAGTAAGATAACGACTTAAATCAAAATTTGGCCAAAATGAGTTAATGTGAAAAACTGACTTATTAGAGCAGGGCCCACAACATAGACTTTAAAATACAACCCTATCTCTTAAACAATAAGGTTCAAAATAAGATGAGTCTTATCTTATCTTACCCGCCCCGAACTCCTATCTCTTTAGTCAAATAATGACCGATTTAGTCTTGCGTCAGTGGCTGCATGCAACGTTTTTGTGAAAAGACGACTGATTTAGAAATGAGCCGTTGTTTTATCAAAAGTTGAGGCGAGCGTAATTGAAAAGTTTTTATAAAATAATGACCGATTTAGGGTTTGGTCTTTGTTTTACAAAATACCTGCGATGTTTGCTTGACTCATTTTAAATTAGGTCTGTATTTTACGAAAATTTTAGAAAAGCTCACTGACCCATTTGGAGATAAGCCTGTATTGTTTTGAAAAATTTGTTATTTATATGACTTAACTGGTATTAGGTCTTTGTTGTATTTCTAAATTATAAAAAATTCTGGTAACATTTTTAGTTGAGTCTTTGTTTTAGCAAAAATAATGAAATGACTTCGGTATTATTTTAAATTTGACCTGTATTCGACTGATATCATAACATAATTTAACATATTACCTTGGTGTCTCACTTCGCATTTTATCTTAATCTTGAGGTTTTGTACCGAAAGCTATTTACAAATAAGTTTAACGTTTTACTACTCTTGAAATTCAACGAATTTTCTATATTTTTAGTACATTAATTTTTTTATTTTATTAATGATGGGTTTGATCTTGACTCTAGTCTAGGTCATAGGACAGAAACAGAGTCTAAGATGGAGCGAGCTTACCCAGAAGAAGCCTGTTCACACTTACTTTGAAGAGATTAGGGTTGTATGCGTTTGGAAACACAGACTCAGGTAGTGAGTTCCACTCTTTAGCAGTTCCACTCTTTAATCCTCCGACTGAAAAGTAATCATATTGAACCATAGTTGGAATCATCGGCACCTCGATTGCTGCCGTCAAACTCGACGATGTCAAGGCTAAATGTGTACCAACTCGGTCTCATCTCCAGCCGCATACCGTAGAGTTCGCCTTCACCTCACACGTATATCGTTTGAAGTGTTTACTACAGAACGTTCTACATAGGAAATTACTGAATACCGCCATTTATCTTTTAAACCACTCAAATTTACGTCGTCCATCACATCACAAGCCAATTAAGTGAGTACTAACAGGACCAGCAGATGGATTAAAATCTTGTCACATTGCAGACTGGGTAGGGAAACTTGAAAAAAATAGTACACGACACGCTACCAAGGTGCCACTTTCACTACATTTACACAATAAATCTCCTACTAAGAACACGTTTTCGTCGACTAGACGGCTAAATCAGCACGTCGCTTCTCATGACGCCATTATCATGCGAAGTAACATGGCTGCCATCGTCATCAAAGCAAGCCGTTCTCCGTAAGTCAGATAGTCACACTGTGCTCACCTTGTTAAAAGACGGTGCAAGGTGTTGAGATCCATACGTTTCGCACGGAATATTGGTAATACAATATGTTGGGAATATCACAAAACGACAGATACCAACTAAATTCAAAGTCATCGATGACGCCCGAAACGTTTGCGATAAATTTGACTTACGATATTGGTAGTGCTAATGTCATTATCGGCTATTCCAACATAGCCCACCGAGAAGAAGCAGGTGCGGACCTGAAACATCCTGAGCCAAACACGGGCGAGAAAGGGCGTAACCTATTTCTCACTCAGCAATGCACTCCTCAATTCCTGGTCGATTTTCCAAGACCAGAGTTTACCACGTTCTTCAGTCAATCGAAAACTTTTTCAAAACCAGTATTGCCATTTGTCTATAATGGTAGGCCCGGCCCATAAGCGAACTAAAAAGACACAAAAAGTAGTATTCGTTTCCGCTTATAGAAGCCCGACTCCGCCTACTTGCCATTTAGGATCGTCATCAAATTAAAAACGAAACTGAATGATGCATCTACCAAAGAACTCACTCTAGAAGAATAGGCGACCACAGTTATCGACGGCAATCGTGTGGCACCCCTTTTCAAGCGGGTGTTACACCGTCAGCTTCATCACGCGAACCTCGACACGAACATCAATGATATAAGCGAACGCTGAGCTTGTTAATTATTATTGTAATCTGTGGCTGTGCCTATGACTCACGACGCGTTTCACGTTTCACCGCTACTTTTCTTGCAAAATAAGTAAGACGTCTCCACCGCGGTTTGCCACAGTATACCACCCATCTCCTCGTCTGGAGCAACGTCATTGCGCACTTTCATATAAGTCTATTTTGAGTCCCTTATCATCACGCTATTCATCTGGCTCAGCACGTCGTGTATTTTTTGGGATCGCCGCATCGCTCACTAGCCCTGGCGCTCCATTACATGGAAAAAGTTGGTCCAATATCCACCGAACTACAAGGAACCGCCAGAGAACTCCACCGAGCTATCGACAGTATAATACAAAAGACAGCTACGATCAAAATAACAGCTTGTGTTTCACACCCTCTTAATGTCAGGACCTGGAAAAGCCTAGTGAGTGTTAAGACAGTCCTGTGCAGCTCACTACCGGGCGATCACTTTCAAAAGGAAGTACTCCACACTCTGATCACTGAAATGAAGTTTATGGTCAACAGCAAACCTTTAATGCACCACTCCATCTACCTAAACAAGCCAAAGTAATTTTTCATGACTTACTCACAATCACTTCGGTACTACTGAGTGTCCTCGTACACGACTCGCTTGTCGTCCCTTTGATAATCATGACCTCATCGAGAAAAACACATAAAGAACGTCGCAGTGCCTTGCCGATGTATATTTCACCCAAATACTCAATATTAATATAGATTGATGGAGCCCCACGTCAAGCCGCAATGAAAGCCAACAACATCGTGTAGATCGTGAACAACACTCTACCACAAAACACCTGACAATTGGCCACGCGGACGAGCCATCGCTACTTATCACGAAGCAGACAGCGTGAGGAAGGTGGACAGCAGAATAAAAGAGAGCATCTGAACGCTAGCAACTAATAAGTTACATCGGGTAGAAGCGCTGCCAACCAAACCACACTAGCGTACAAATATTGTTTAGTTTAATTTTCTCATTTTCACTTAATTTTCCTTGTAGAAGCCGTCTCCGTTGCAATGAGAACAGCCACCGCACAATTTATAGCGACCGCGGCGCATTTAAATTACATTTAAATACGTTTATTCAAAGTGTTCATTGGGTCATTTTTCGACTCAGTGTCCCATATGACAGAAAAAAAAATATCTTAATAGTTTCATTGTAATAGGACTGTGTTCTGTAGACCATTTGCTAGTCGCTATATCGCGATTTGAATTTGAGTCACATGTTTAAGTTATAGATTTATTTTTAAATAAATTGTATTTTCTTTTAGCTTTTTAGCAAAATAGTGACTTAATTTAAAATGAGTCGGAGATCTTCACGTTTGATTTGGTAAAACAAAGACCGATTTTAACTTAGGTCAATATTTCTTTCAAATTTTTCATGAAATAATGACGCAATTCTAAAGGGTTACAAATATTTAACTTTTTTTAATTCATGGATGTGAATATTTGTGAAAATTTTAATGCATTTAAAAGAACATATTCTTAGGATTAGTTAGGTGGTTCAAGTTTCATTCTTTGCCTTTTACTTTTAATTCTACAGCCATTTAAAAAATATTCTGTTTATTCAACAAACGTTTTTCATCGATACCCAAAAATTTGTGTTTTTGGATTAGGTCGTTATTTTATTAAGAGTGCGATTTATCAAACATATCGACGTAGTATACGTGAACAAGTTAGGTTCGTTAACTTAAAATACGAAAACGGTGTTCTTACTGCGAAACTTCTTTTTGTTGAATTATCCGTTTATTTTTATGTTTAGTTGTTCCGTGATCATGACCCATGCGACTGAGTCGAAATATCGGACAATTCAACAAAATATCGCGGTAAAAACCCCGATTCAGTATTTTGAGTTATTATGTGTGATCGTGACAGTTTACAACAAGTTAGTTTTGTTACACAGGATCTATTAAAAGTATTGTCTTCTTTTGTTGCGCGGGACAACGAGTCGACAAACGATCGGATGAACCCTGGCGTCAAAGTTTTTAAACCCAGTACTACTAATATTAGGCTTTTGACAAGGTTGTGTAGCGACCACCGTCTTAGTAATCTAATCATAGACAGCTACCAAGGCAACGGCATAACATACCCTCCGAAGCTAGGAATCATCTTTCTTATGGACGATCAGGTGGTTCTGACAATGTATTTACCAAACTGGGAACAAATTGACAAATTAATGTACATAATATTTTGTGAAACCCAATAAATCGAATCTGACACTTTTAGACCATGAAGCGAACTCGAACGATCAGAGCACTAGACCGCGGAATCAATAACGTACATAAATGTAGGAGACACCCTTTCAACTAATTTTTTATAGCAATATATCTATTGTTCCTTTTTACTGTCTAGATAATATTCGTTTCTCCCGAAAAGACAAAAGGAAATTGCGAATTGCGCGTTTACCGATGCATCTTTCAGATTTGACAGCATTCGTTACGCAACGATAGCTCAAAGTAGTAGTAATTGTTAGGGAATGAGATCGGAATTTGCAATTTCCTATTGTATGACAGACACATGCAGTACGGGGCTTTAAGTGAGAGAACCACCATAATGATGTCTAGTTTTAAACAAATGTTTCGCTGTCTATACTTATACTTTTCTAACAAACATTTAAATCAGTAATTAATTACTTCTAGACTGGTTTTAACAATAATAAAACACTTTTTAGAACCATCTTGTAATTTTTAAGATGAACCCTCGAGGCACAATCAACTAACTTATTTAACCTTTAAGAAATCTTTCAACCACTTACAGTTTCGCAACTTTCAATACTTTTAATTAATTATTGATCGTTCTCTCCGTGGGTTCCTCCTTAACAACAAATTTTAATCGAGCATCAAACAAGCCCTGGGAAACGACGGATACCGCGGAAACAGCTGAAGGTCAATCTTGAAAGGTACAAGCAGAGATCAAGGAACGTTGTAGAGTGAGCGACGATTAACCAGAAAGAAGCCATGAAAACCTTTCGCAATCAGACATTTATTTAAAAAAAGTACTGAATCGTGCAGCAAACTGGAAATACTTCTTTTAGATAGTCAAATAATATACAAGTTTTATAAATGTGTATTGCAGATTTGCGTTTATATCTGTCATTATCTGTTATAGTGCGCGTCCATCTGGCTGAAACGTGTCTATCATGCCTTCATTGTGGTTGTTCGTTGGGTTCCATCTATATTACTTTTTCTGCTCTAAGGGTACCAGAAATACCTGATCGCTATACTAAACTTCAATTAAATAGGCTTCATAGAACACGATGTTGTACTTCAAACAGCTTTTGTTGATAGTGACTTGCAGTATCTAGCCAACAGATATGGCCTTCAATATTCTGATTTAAATGAACTTTAAAATCATAATCACCACCTATGGGTATTTTGATATAAACCTCCGCAATTTTAAAATAATGCTTAAAAATTATATGAAAAATATAACAACCATTTAGTCACAATATGGTGCAAACTATGCTATTGGCTTCAACTTTTACTGTGGTCAATTTGTCACTTGCAGTCAAATTCAATGTTTTCTAAACATTGCACAATAAACTGTCACAAATCAATTTTCATGTATTACTCATATTGTTTTACATAATTTTGTCAAAATTAGTGCTGGTTTAAACAAATCGTTTCATGCTAAAGGTTTCTATTCAATTCAGTGTAAATATTTGAATAGTAAGTTCTAACTCGCGAAACTGAAACACTTTGTCCTATGGAACAAAGGTTGAAATATGAAAAAGATATTTGGACACCCTATGTTATCTTATCTTATCTAGCCGTCAGGATCCCACTGCTGGGCAAAGGCCTCCCTCCCCTTCTTCCACTAAAATATTAAAAATAATATAATAAAATATAATATATAAAATAAAAAAATTCACTTTGTATGGGAAGTTCTTTTTTTCCATATTTCGTACCAATTCGATCGTTTTCTAGGGGAAAATTGTTCAGCTTCACGAGTAAAAATATTTGCAATGAATTTGATAGGACTTTCATATAGCAAGAGGTCCGCAATTTCATTTTACCAAAATAATTTATTTAGATTGACAGAAATTTAGTAAAAGACTTTGACTTTGATCTTATAATAAAATATTATTTATTTTGATGATTTCATGATAAAGAGTACTCGTCTTTTCATCCTTACCTTTAAAAGCCTCAGAGAAATAGATACGTAAGTAGAAAAGCCTCTCTTAGATACAACTTGTAGCGAATACAGTCATTCTAAATACTAACCTTCATATTTTCCCATGTCCGGTGATAAAAGTAGTAGTCTTTTATCAAATAACCCCTTTTCTTCGTTTTCCTTCTTTTGTATTTTCATTGAGTCGTAATCCTCGTGTGATTTAGGAGTTTTGTTATATACAATGTATTTTACTAAATGGTCCTCCATTTTTATTGTTTTAAAATTTCCTTTTCAACTGTTTTTTGGTATTTTTTTTTTCGACGAAACGATGTTTATCACACCAATGCAAACTTCAACTAATATAATTTTTCTGTGAAGCCTTTCTTACATTCAAGGCTTGAGTTTTCAACTAATTAATGCAGTTTTTACTAATTATACTACAAATAAGTACCAAAGTAATCTTTGGATTCCATCCAAATGTTAAAACTTTGTTTCCTGCAGTAGGTGCTTAAGTTTTTTTTTAGCCTAGTTTATAAAGGTTACTCCAGTTATCAATGAAAAAAATTATATACTAATATATTTTTAAAGCAAGTGCAGGTGTTAACTCGGTGAATTCGTATGGCTGAATAATTTGGAGTCAGCGTGTGGCGCCGCAGAATGTTTATGCAAATCGAAATTTACATTACCCAAGCGAGCCTTTGAATATTCAACTGTGTGGAGGCGAATCATTGTTTGAAATTTTGATTTTCGGATTTCAATTTGCAATGTTTTGTGGCAATTTTTCAAGCATTTGTTGAGTACTTTTACGGCACACAAACTAAAGTTGTACTGAATTTTCATTTGTTACTGTTCTTCGACATACCATTCACCGCTTCACGGTTTCCCGACTACACGTTTTGCCGCTTCACGGCTCAGCGACGTGATCCTTTGCCGTGTCACTGTTTGCCGACTACACATCTCGCTGCTTATCTTTTGCTACAGTTTGCCTTCTTCATTAATGGTGCAATAGCTAATTGCTGTTTAAATATGCAACGTCATCAAATATACAATTTCGTTATAAATTTTGACTGGCCCGATGGCGTACGCTGAGGGTCGTAGGTTTGATCCCCACGACACACAGATAATTATTTGTTAAGTCTATTTTTCAGTTTTTGTGTTTTGTCTAGTTGTTCTCTTCGTACGTAGTAAAATATGTATTTTTACAAAAAAAAAGGAAGTATTATATGAATTTTAATAACAGCTGTCTAGTTCTCATAGTACAAGCTTTGCTTGGTATAGGATAAGATGGCGCTGGTGAATGTTTCGTATTAAAATTTATTTGCAATAATAAACTAGCGTGAAAAACAACTATGCCTACTAAAGAGAGTTTCTCTTTACCATTCTCTAGTTTGTGACTCATTGTGTTCATAGAAACATGTTACAAACTGGCTGCATAGTTCGCTTATCATTATCACGTCAAGCTCCAACACGTTTCAAGCTTCTGACAGCGGCGTTTGTGAACCATTGTATACATCTTGATATTATTATGTTGTTTCTCTTTTATGTTTTGTAACTTTTTTGTTTTGTTGCCAGAATACCTGCTCCACAACGTACAAAAAATTACTACTTGGGCAACGCAAAACGGGTACGTGGTTGTCCAAGAAAAAGGTGGAAAGACGAGTTACACACCCAAAACCAGGATGAAGTGAAAGTGGAAGAAACAGAAGAAGACCTTTGCTCTAATGTGGGACATGTCTAGCTCAAAATATTTTTTTGTTCCATGTTCCACTTATAACATAATTGACGCTTCCTTAGCTTGAAAAGATTAGGTACCTACTCACTGATCAATAAAATTATATGTATTGATGAATCTCGAACGTTATTGCCTGTCATAGACGGAAATACCTATCTTAGTCTTATTTCTACCTCTATTAATCTGTTTGATGTTATGGAGGGTAAAATAGATAGGGCATAAGATTGACACAAAGCTAAAATGAATAATAACCCTAAGAATAAGAAAATTTAAATGCTTACACATATTACGCCTTAATCCCTGACGGGTAATTTGAGGTATATAATACACATAAAACCCTCAAGTCCCTTAATCACCTCTTACGACACTTGTGCGAAGAAAATAGTGTGATGCTGTTCTAAGCCAGCATCACAGGAAAATTTAAGTATCCAAATAAGTAACAGCCTTTTTGTGGGCCTACTTTAAAAATGGGTTGACGCTATTCAAACAAGCACACACACACACACACAAATCATGCCTATAGATAATATTTAAGCAGAGCGCAAACGGACGCAAAAAACGGACATTTACGCCACGTTTGACAAACATTTGAGGGTCATTCGGAAAATTGTGTATTGCCATAGTGACAAGTTGTCAGCCCATCGCCTAAAATTGCAATGCACACCCTCGAGTCCCCTAGTCGCCGCTTACGACTCCCACGGGCAAGAAATGGGGTATTGCTATTCTAAGCTGGCATCGCATAGCCTATTCAAAAAGCCGACAAAATCGTTGTTGTCTATGAAGGAAATTCTATCGTTTAGATAGGTAGTTATTGCAGACAGCATGTTGCAACACTGCTGCCTAGAGTAAACATGGCTACGGCGCGTACGTGCCCCGACTTGATACACGCCCGATCGCCTTCTAGTTAACTCCCTTAGACATCTGTTTCTAGGCACAAGTCATCAGTGCATACTGTCGAGCAGTTCGTTAGTGCATATTTACAGACTTAGCTGTGTGTTGAAACCCCTCAATCGTGATTTTATGTGACAGTAAATGCTTCAATGAAAATGTAATTACTTAGTTGTAATTTGAACTTATATCAACGGCCACAACAGTCCACAGCTGGACATGAGTCTCCCTCAATTGGGTTGTATTTGCCATACTCATTTGCAGGCGGATTGGCGAGCTGTGCAAGGTGTTGTATTCACAGGGAACGCTGCTGCCTATTCCCTTAATTCATACTATAGTCGTCTTTTACGACAACAACGGGCAGAAATAGAGTTATTTTATTCTAAGAAGGCGCCAATCAGAAAGTTTTAATGTTTATTAGCATTTTACGTTTCTGTTTTAAAAGTTGTTTTTATACTTCAATAAAAGTATCAAGTTTGTTTGATTCGCGTTCATTGCGACTGTGTTTAAAATTAGAATGATTTGTAATTAGCTGGTGTAATAAACTATGTCAGACATGCTGGTTATCTTTTACCTTGTATTTTCGTGTCACATACAACTGGGTACCAGCTATGTTACTACATAAATTGCTCAAAAGTAAAATTAATTCGTGCGCTATTGGGTTCTTTGTTACGTTTTTATTATTTTAATACTGATAAAAATGAAAAATAATGGTATAATTTTTTGTATTAATGCCCACGGCTCTATAAACTAAATTTAAAAAGAGACCAATAAAAATAAATAATGTAAATAAAAACAAGAGAGCCGCAGGTAACAAATTTATAACTTTAATTTTCAGAAATCATAGAAAGTCGTTGAAAAAGCGTTTGAAAAGCGTTCTCTGCGATGCTCTTGTTTTTAGTTTAAATTGTATTTAATTAAAGTTTTTGGTGGTATTTTTTTATGTATCACTTCGCACTATGGTACTTAAATAGTCATGCAAGCCATTTAAATCCAACTCACGCCAACACTCAGTTGAAGAAATGATATAATCTTTCACTAGGGTCGGAAACTTGTTGAAATAGCAAGGAATAGTAAACAACATTAAGATTTGTACCTCTTTATCAAGCAAGTCTGAACTTTGACATTTAAGGAATACCACGGGACGGATAGCCGTATTTCTTGAAGAGGAATACCTACAAGATTTTACAAAGATTTTACTTACCCCTGTCTTTGGAGATTTTCACGACTTTATTAAGAGCAGACTCATTCTCTATCTGAGCAACGCTTTTCTCAGCTGCCAAAGACTTTACACTTTTCCAACGACTTCCTAGGTCTTTGCCATTCATTTTTATATAGAATTTGGACTTCGGTAAACCATAGAAAACAAAAGTTTAAATGAAGTACTTATTTGAGGGTTTTGATTTTTACGTATTTAATCCTTGTAAATACTTTTCAAACGTGTGTTTTTTGTTCGACACAAGCACTTTAAAAGAAAGCACATGAACTTTTAAAAGTGTTGCTGTTTGGGAACGAACTGAATAAGCGTTTCAAGGTTTCTTTAGTGTGTGGTTTTTCTTGAAAGTGTTAAACGATTTTCTGGTTTGTAAATGGAGAAAATCGTTTTGGTAGTTTCATTCCTAGATATTAATAACCTTTGGAGGTAATGAAAAAAAATACCATAAAACAATTTATTAATTCTGAATAGCAGTATAATATTGAGTACCAAATTTTAAAACACTTCCCGTGTTAGGTATACAATTTTTGCGAACTTGCAAAATTTTCGAGTGCGGGCAGGATTTGAACCTGCGACTTATTAGTTGCAAAACTAACCCGGTAGATGGAGCCATGCCAAGCGTTACTGGCATTAAAATACACTTGCAAAATTGGCGGGCAAGAAATGAGCTGCGGTGGCCCAGATGGAAGAGGCGTCGCCACTAGTAATGCGAAAGTCGCAGGTTCAAATCCTGCCCGCACTCGAAAATTTTGCAAGTTCGCAAAAATTGTATACCTAACACGGGAAGTGTTTTAAAGTTTGGTACTCAATTTATCGCTGGTTTTCATCGCTTAGACTACATTCAATCTGTAAAGATAGAATTAGTCGCCGGTTATTAGTTGCAAAACTAACCCGGTAGATGGAGCCATGCCAAGCGTTACTGGCATTAAAATACACTTGCAAAATTGGCGGGCAAGAAATGAGCTGCGGTGGCCCAGATGGAAGAGGCGTCGCCACTAGTAATGCGAAAGTCGCAGGTTCAAATCCTGCCCGCACTCGAAAAAAAATTTTGCAAGTTCGCAAAAATTGTATACCTAACACGGGAAGTGTTTTAAAATTTGGTACTCAATTTATCGCTGGTTTTCATCGCTTAGACTACATTCAATCTGTAAAGATAGAATTAGTCGCCGGTTATTAGTTGCAAAACTAACCCGGTAGATGGAGCCATGCCAAGCGTTACTGGCATTAAAATACACTTGCAAAATTGGCGGGCAAGAAATGAGCTGCGGTGGCCCAGATGGAAGAGGCGTCGCCACTAGTAATGCGAAAGTCGCAGGTTCAAATCCTGCCCGCACTCGAAAATTTTGCAAGTTCGCAAAAAAAGCAGTATAATATAATGTGACAATCAAATCCAAATCAAGCATTTTCCTGTAAATACAATAAAAGTAATATTTAACTTTTAATTTTTAAAACACAAATTGTACTATTGTTCAAACGCTCGTAGGTTATTATTCAAAATGTTATTGCTCGCTGGAAAATTAGTAAATCCTACAAAAAATTAACCATAAAATATTATTCACATTCCAATAATCTTGTCAGTGATTGATACTTTCCATTTATTTTGAAACTTTCGGACAGATTGATAAATCCGATATAAAATTATCAAGACGGTTCAATCTGCGCATAGATTTGAGTGTCGTAGGGGGGAGTTACCGTGGAACAGTAAGGTCACGATTGTGGTCGCCGTTATTGAGCCAGACAAACTAAACCTTCTACAGGGATGACAATTTATGGAAATACATACACTTTTGAGTGATGCTAATAAAAATAATAAATAAATATCCTAGAAATTTTATTATTAAACGAACAAGTATCACTCATGATGTAGGTTTATACGACTTACTTGCTTATTAGTTGGTAGAGGGTTTATCCCTCTACGTTTCGGCTGCTTAGTGTTCGGCAATTACAGCTGACGGGTGGGCGTATATGATCGACCTCCGTGAAGAAGGCTGCCGTAAGCAGCCGAAACGTAAAGGGATAGACCCTCTACCAACTAATAAGCAAGTAAGTTGTGTAAACCTACATCACCCTAAAAATTTCTCACAACACCATCAAGCCGCAAACTAAGCAAAGCTTGTACTATGGGAACTAGATAGCTGATATTATACATACATACTGTTTTTTGTAAATAAATACATTCAATACATAGAAAACGCCCAGACTTAACACACATATTTGAAAAATAACATACAAATACTTGAGCTGTGTGGGGATTGAACCCACGGCCCCCGGCGTAGCAGGCAGGGTTACGATCCACTACACCATCAGGCCAGTCAATTCAGAGCAGCATCAACCGTGTCATCAAAGGCGATTCAAGGATTCCATTCAATCTTTTTCTTATCGTATCAATGGGATACGCCCAATGCAGATTGTACAAAATGTATAGCAGCGATTGCCAATGCATGGCAACAGCTATCGCTTTTGAGTTGGCCTCTTTAAGGTACTCGTGTTTGCAGGTCTCAGAGAGGCTCGGGCAGACAACCAGTACCCGATGTTATCAAACTACAGGCTACAATTTTACAGGTGAATTTGGATGTTCATTGCGTAGTCGGTTAGCCAATGTGATACCAGGAATATGAACCGGCTACGCAATGTACTAAGAATTTCACCTGTAGACTTGTAGCCTGTAGTTTCATCACATAGGCACCAGGTGAGTCATGTGATAGGTTGTCCCTGGTAAATACAGGATGTAAAAATATTAGTTTCAAATATTTTGAGGGGTGAACCAGCCCATTAAACTGAAATACTTTCCCCAAGGGACGTTAGGTCGAGTAATGAAAACTAAGAACCTCCCTTACAAAAAAATGTTCCCGTCAAGCGGGTCAATTTGTATGGGAGGTCCAATATTTTGTTCATATAGGTTCCTTAGGTCTTTTAGTTTCATTGAATGGTTCACCGCTTAAAATATTTGAAGCATATATTTTTACATCCTGTAATAGCTAAAGAAATACAACACAAAAAAAATTTGCTAATAAATCTATAAATATAAATAGCTAAACCAAAGATCATGCTATAAAAACTCAACCAGAACAGGAATTTCACCGCTTTTGTACTTACTACTTATTTAGTTGTTAAAATTTCATTACACATAACAACTTTGTCACCATCCATAAATCATCAGAGTAAACTTTGTAGTCCAAAAAAACTTTGAATTAGAATTTAAAGATTTTTACAAATAGCAGCCCTAAACGAAATACTCAGGAAACTATTTCTTGAATACAATACACAGAATTCAATAGGATATTGAATGCCATCAATTTCCATTGGACAAGTAAGTGCTTTGTAAAGATGACTTGCAATCTGCAATATAGGAAGATTCTAATAGTAAAATAGATAAGTACTTACGTATTGAACGAGACTCTCCTTCGTATAATCCAGTTGCGCAGTTCAGGATTATAGAATTCTGAAAATTTATATTCTACATAAAATTCAAAGTTAACAAAGTATATGCAGATGACGTGTAGAAAAAAGGTGTATTTTTTGCACATTATGAACTCATCTATACTGGTACAGCAAAGCATATCTACCAGACATTTTGGACCGCTTTTACATGACGATGATGACATCTTTTCGGATAATTATGGCGCCATCACAGTAGCCGCTGCTGCATCCATTGCAAGTTCATATATCACACTCTACACGCTCTTCAAGCAACCAACGAGGTCCTTTGTTTGTTCCCTATTTCGGGAACTACCGGAAACTGCCGGATAAATTCAGTCCAATCTATTCTTCCCAAAAAACACCCTTCGTGCGCGACTGGGCTGTTTTTCTGTTTTTATTAATGATGTGTTTGCTCTTGACTCTAGTCTAGGTCAAAGGACAAAGACAGAGTCTAAGATGGAGCGAGCTTACCCAGAAGCAGCCTGTTAAGGCACTGGTACTCCCACACACTGACGGAACGCAGCAAGCTACTTGGCGCCAGACTTCGGTGGGATGGTGGTCGCGAGCCAGGCGGCCCATTACGGAGCCTTCCACCGCTTAGTGGGATCGTTCAGCCGGACTTATCCACAGGCAAGCCTGTGTTGCCGTTGCCCGGGGTGGACCGCTAGGAGGTAGATCCCATACCACCCTGGTTGTTCGAACAACCACGCAACTTCTGCGGGTGAGCCCTTGCTTCCCACCAACTAATCAAGTGTAGATTTCAAAGCCCCAGGGCTAACATTTCAAAGAGCAGCCTTTAAAAAAAAACCAGATATTTTGAACCTTACTGCCCTCACTAAAGTTCAAAACCTATGAAATAACATACAAAATAGTAGGTACACTAGAGGTCAAAGCACACAAAAAAGCATGTTTTTTGTCAATTCCATGGTTGTACCTAGATCTACCTACCTACCTACGACATACTGAAGTTAAGTAGACATTCCAACCAATGAAGTCTTGACATTAAAAAAGATTGCTTTTATTCCTATTCAGGGTTTGAAAAGTTCTGAAAGTACTTTTGTAGTATATTGTGAAGAGAAATGCGAATTTGTGCATTTTAATGGAATGCATCTGTTGAGAATTTTATAGAAGGCGCCTCAAAGGGGTGAGTTAAATCACCGTGGCGTTAGAGTTACGCGAACATTTCTTACATAGATGAACGAATTCTTCTAGTAGGTTTTATTCAACCAACTCCAAAGGCATGACGCGTGGGTCCGCTTAGAATATTATCATCCCATTTCTACTCATGGGTAGTCGTAAAAAATACTAAGATTTGAATCTTGAAAAAAAAAGCAGCGTTCACTGTGAATACAATATTTGCAACTTCACCTGTCAAGCGTACTTACTATTGAGTATGAAAAAAACACCAGTGGTTTGTTGTGGCTGCTGATGACCTTCGATGAATTTCATAATAATCGAGGTCTCTTTCTACTGTCACCTTCACGCAATGCTTTTATAGACAGGGAAATAGTAAGGGTAGAGGACAGCACAAGTATGTTAACAGATTACTCGTGCTGCTTATCGTCGTGCCGCCTTTTCGCACGCGAGTCAATGGATTGGTAGCACGAGAATTAATGGAATGTATTGCTATCGCACTCACTCGTATTGCTGCGGGAAGAGTATGACGGCAACACTCACACGTGTTCATACTTCCGCGGAAGTATTTCGGGCAACATTCACGACAGCGGCAGAAGCAGGAGAAGGAAAATAGTGTAAACGTAACATACTACTTTCCATCTTTTTTTTAAAAGGTACCAAATGACACTACATATTTACCACATCAAATATGTGATACATATTCTAACATCCAAGTTGAGCATATTTTGTGAACACTTACACGAAATATGCGGGTTCTTTGTTTCCAAATAAATGGGTTGCAAAGATGTTGAGTATTTCAGCAGTAAAATTTAGAATAGCTTAAAAATGTTAAAAGCCGAAAGATTGTTTTACCACGGGTTCACGCTAGATATTAAATGGAAGCATTAATTTTTCTTCTCTTTTTCGATAAATCATTAATTCTTGAGGGTTGTAACTATAGAAAAGCAACTACTACTCCGCCAACTTTTCCAAGCTTCATGGTCTTATGCCATGTGCATTAACACCTGCAGTACGAACTTGTTTGCCTGCTATATCAGTCTATTTAGCAGTTTTCCTTCCAAGACTCTTTTTGCCTTTTTCATCTTCTTTCGTGTCATAAACCTTTTTTAAATTTTTCACATAAAAATACGTACAATAAGTGTCAAGCATTCGTATCTGCCTATACCTATCCAGTCAGATTACAAAATTGATTATTGAGTCCAATTTAATCTAAGCTTATTAATGATTTTCGATCTGCAAAGTGCCACCGAGCAGCCATCTATCATGGCATACTCATATTGCACTGAACTCAGACCGCACCCACTGGACGTCGTAAAGTGAATTTATGTCTCGAAACGGTTTCCTATTAAAAACTTTTTCATTCAAGAATTTCAGATTTCTTGAAAAAAGGATTCAGGATTACTTACTACATACATTTTTAAGGATTATATTCAAGAAGTTGACTCATGGAGGGTCACTACACCTTTTTACAAACTCAAACATCACACATCATATCAGTCCACAGCTGGGCATCGACCTCCCCCAAGAATCGCCACAAGCCACAATAACCCATTTCACCATCCAGACACCTTGCTATTGGTCGATCTGGCGGAGGGCGTCCAACGCTACACTTTCCGAGGCGTAGCTTTAGAACATACTAGAATGCGGTTAATCCAATGGATTTATTTATCAGCTTATACCACTATTATCCATTAACACTATATACATATATCACACCTATACCTATACCTTGCGAGGCAGGCAGCTCGTAAACGGCTGTAAAAACGGACATCGTCTGACAAACATTTGACGGTCATTCAGAAATTTTTATATATATTAAATAATAATAAATAAATAAATAAATGGCCAGAACAATTCACACAGCGCCATCTAGTCCCAAACTAAGCAAAGCTTGTACTATGGGAACTAGATAACTGATATTAATACATATATACCTTTTTTTTTGTAAATAAATACTTAATATACATAGAAACATCCAGACTTAACACAAATATCTGAAAATGACTTAGCAAATATTTGTGTCTTGTGGGGATCGAACCCACGACCCTCGGCGTATTACTAAGATGGCGGTCGTTACACAACCATGTCAGAGGCCTACTACTAGTACAAAGCGGTTGATAAACTCTGACACCTTCATCGGAGGTTAGACGAATCAGTGTCCTATAAGAAAAAAAAACGACAGTCTCGGGAAAGAAATACTTTCCTAAGCCTGCATCATTCGGCATCAAATAATACTGATTTCCTCTCATCCTATACGAAACCTTCTTTGCTAACTAAGTCACGCTTCTTCCCGATCAATTCAGCTCCTTCTAATCACACCTTGGAGGCGATATAGGAGCGATAGCTCACGGCAACTAATAAAGCGTATATTATGTGTACGGGATCGTTCGAGTACGGATAAATGTGCCGGCTCAATCAACGTCGCGACGCGCGTCGCCGGTATTTGTTAGCCAAGGTTTTATTCTACCTGGCACAGAATACCGGGACTATGGAGCAGACTTGGTTAGTATCTATATAAAATTACTTTATTTTACGCTTTTCCAGGTTGCATGAAAACATGCTGCTGGCTTAGAATAGCATCACCCCATTTCTTTCCCGTGGGAGTCGTAGATTAGGGGACTTGAGGGTGTGTATTGCAGTTGTAGGCGATGGGCTGACAACCCGTCACACTATGGCGATACACAATTTTCCGGATGACCCTGAAATGTTTGTCAGAAGTGGCGTAAATGTCCGATTTATGCGGCCATTTATGCTCTGCCTACCCCCCAAGGGATTATAGGCGTCATATGTGTATGTATGAAAACAAAAAGAACTGAAAGAAAAATTAAATGAGTTCACTAAGGTTGCCTAGCAAAGTATGCTACTTAGTATTAAGGCGGCTACTGTTTTTTGATTGTGTTTTTAGTTGTTGTTTTTCTGTTTTTAGTGCAATTTAATACTTACGTACTTATAGTCTAGTTATGAAACCATGATCCAAACAAAAATCTGTTTATTGAGTTGAAAACAAAGCTCAGTAATCAGATAGGTCATGATTTTAAACTCGATAGTGTAAAAATTTGTTTCTTTAGGTATTTTCTAAGTTCAATGCCTACTTCGCTCATAATAACAAACTCTTTAGAACCCTTAACTCCTGTTACCCAAACGTTATTAAATGGTTGTCCACCTCTTAACATTGTCACGTAATAAAATGATATTTTACTGAATTAAATGTAAAAAAAAACATAACTATTCCGACCTTTTTTGTTTTATTACCTATGCTTTCACAGTGTAAAATAGTAGTTTATGCAACTGTCATATAATGGGGGTCATTAGAATGCGAGTGTCTGTTTATCACACGAGGCGTAGCCGAGTGTGATAATAGATTGACACGAGCATTCTAATGCCTAATTATATGCAGTTGCATACACTATTTTATCTACACTCTAAAAAATTAACTCAGTTGAACACTTTTCCAAACGTCCGCACCGGCGATTGCAAGGCCCGATACATGGTCAAATTCAATACGAGAACGTAATATGGCTTGATATGAATTTTTGAAGATTCTTTACTTACAGTTGTTTAGATGTCGAGTCTCAACAGCAAATAACTAAACAACTGAACAACACTGAACAACAACTGAACAACAACTGAACAACAACTGAACAACACTGAACAACATCGGAATAACATCTGAACAACAACTAATCAACATCTGAACAACAACTGAACAACATCTGAACAACATATCAACAACAACAGAACAAAAACCTATTAAAACAACTGAACAACATCCGAAAAATTACCGTACAACAACAACTGTCAGGTGCGGCGGAAGATAGCGATTTGAGTATTGGAAAAAAAACTTCGTTTCATTTCTCAACTTTATCGTATTAAGAGTTTTCTCATTAAGTCATTACGCTTCTGTAATTTATAGTAAACCCTAGTTTTTATAGGCAGAATGCATAAAGTAGGTCTTTATGCATCTGTTTTCGAATTCATAATTCGAACATTATGAGACGAGTGTAGATAAAATGTTTAAAAATCTGGACTTCAATCTCTATTCCAAGGCACTGTTGTTTACGAGTGTATAAAATACACAACACCGAATTGCAGCTACTGCCTCTAACTGATTCACTGCGCGTACAGCTGCTGAATGCAAACCATTTTTAAACTCTCTCGTTCTTTATATAAAGTAACTTTTTGCTTACATGTTTAAGTGGCTAATAATAATAACTCAAGATCGCAGAAATAAAGTTATTTCAGATAGAAATTATTGAACGAAAGATTGCATATGAGATAAGATAAATATAAACCCGTGTGATGCCGGTTTAGAATAGCATCACCCCATTTCTTTCCTGTGGGTGTCGTAAGAGGCGACAAAGGGACTCGAGGGTGTGTATTGCAATTTTAGGCGATGGGCTGACAATCTGTCACTATAGCGATACACAATTATCCGAATTACCCTCAAATGTTTGTCAGACGTGGCATAAATGTCCGTTTTTTGCGGCCGTTTACGCTCTGCCTACCCCGCAAGAGATAAAAGCGTGATATGTGTGTGTGAATATTGATTGTTTTTTGGTTTTTGATGTGGCCAATATGGCGTGAAATAAATCACAGATCGCATAAAAAACTCGTGGCTACGTAATATCAGAAGCGCAACAATTATTTTGCCAAATACAACAAGGCAAAAATACAACACTTAAAGGTTGTTTCAATTGACGACCGACGGCCGATGTGACGGCAAAGGTTCCAGGATGATAAGAAAACTCTTGACAACTGGGATTATCGTGTTGTTCGTCGACTAGGTCTCTTACACTTAAAGAAAAATGTCTCACCAAATTAATAAGACAAAATAATAACGACCACTTCATTAGAAATATTATACGTACTATCTCATATCATCCATATTGATATAGTTACCGGCCGCGTTTCCCTATTTCCTTTTATTGGCACATTACATTGATAAAGCGATACTCGATAAGAAGGTTGCACAGCCTTTATCTAATACTAAAAATTCGGACCTTCAGCCAAGCACTCTCTAGACACCCACAAAATCAGCCGGCCACACGCCGGATAAAATATTGACAGAATCCGTGTTGAGATGATTCTGTACTACCACAGGTTTAGTAAAGATAACACGAAAGTTTATGTAAACCTATAAAATTGAAAGAACGTTACTTTGCAAAAATTTTAATTTTATTTTATCTTAGTTAATTGAGTCAGTCTCAGTGTCAGTTAGGTTTCTTTTGGGTGGCTTAGTACTGTAAGACTAAATGAACAAACGATAGCCGCTTGGTGCCGGCTTAGAATAGCATCACCCTAATTGTACTCTTGGGTGTCGTAAAAAGCAATTTAAAGATAATAATCCAGGAAATGGGCAACAGCGACCACTGTGAATACCCATCTTGCACTGCGCTTGCCAATCCGCCTGCCAAGCGTGGCGAGTATGGCAATACCGCCCGACAGGGTGAGGGCCATGTAAATTGTTGTGCTATGGCATGAACAAACGATAAAGTTTTGGTTGGCTTCAATAACTTACTATGGGGTGTCTTTACGACTTATATAAATCAACAATAATAAACTTAATGAATTTAAAAAATATGTTACCTACCAAAACAAGTCTTAAATGTTGAATAAATAACCTGCAAGAACAACAGGTAGGTTATTTCTTCCTATGCAAAACATATTTAAGATCATTGCCTTTTTAATAAACAGGATGAAAGGTAATTCGATGCCTTCCTTGGAAAGGGAGGAGGCCATTTTGCAACATATTCTTGCACAGAACTATAGGTCGGAAATAATTAGTTATAAACTTATTAGGACCTTTGTTAGTTCTGAAACGTTTGACAGACCATAGTCAGTGGCATATTTTTTTTTATTAAGGATGGGTTTTCTCTTGACTCTAGTCTAGGTCATAGGACAGATACAGAGTCTAATATGGAGCGAGCTCACCCAGAGAAGCCTGTTCACTCTAACTTTGAAGAGATTAGGGTTGTATGTTACTAAGTATCATAATGAAAAATGCGTACACACTACAGCACAAATTACTTTTCTGTTTTATTAGCCAGTTATTTTCAGTGAGTAAACTTTAAGTGTATTACAAGTTACCGTACCATACTATGTTTATTATCTGAAGTTTAGCTAAGTTCACCAGCAGAACCCTTGTACCCAACCATGACCCCAAGAATTGTGAGACCCTCTCGTAAAACTGTCAAAATTCCCTGAGATGTTACTTCATTTGGACCATTACCATTACTTCGGCACGCGTATTTTCAGAGACGACATTTGCTTTGAAGACTCTTCCAATTTTGTAGCTTTGATAAACCATAAAAAAATATATGTAAAAACGTGTTCTTAAAAATTGTAAGAAGGGTTACCGGTATATAGTGAAGTAAGTGTTGTTATTCAAAGTATATTGATATGTACTGAACATTTACTTAGAAACGTGGTAAAGTTTTCTTATGACTTCTTAGGATAACGGAATGCTGAACCATTTTTTTTGGCTTTTTGGAGACGTTGTTATAAGAATCTAACTGCAGCTGAAGCGTACACCCAATGTCGTATTTCAAAACAGCACGAGCAGTCAACGTTTCGTATTTCATCCCGAAACTAATATCCGTGCTAAGTAAACTCACAACCAACCAAAATGTTGATATTGCAGCAGCAGCTACGGGTGCCGCATGCGGTATGTAGGGGGCTGCAAGCTTGGAAAAACATTTCAAGCACTCGGTTTCCGAGAACGCAAGAAATATTACATAAAGCAAGTGTACTGTCTAGACGTCTTGCCGAAAGTTTATTGACTTAAACTACGCTTTCATCACAGACTTTCGGGATAAAATTTGTTTATACGCAGAAATTTCCATAAACTTCTAAAAGATATTCAGAGCCTGCAGTCTGCTAAAATTAGAGTTCATCAAGCGATTTTCACAGATAGTATTTTCTGATATAAACTATTAAGAAGAAAGAACTGAGAACTAAATACTAATAGAACTATAGGTAGTTATTTTTAGTTATGTTACATATTGAAACCAAATGACAACGAGCGTAAATTGTAAGATCCGATCGTTGTTCATAATTCGACATATTCTTGAGGAGTCTGCAACATGATCCATGACCAATTGACCCCTTGAATATGACGTATTACTTTTTAAACAACCTATATCAATCGTAACCATACCATAAGCAGTAGTATAGCTTTATTCAAAGTAAAATTCTGATACTTTGTCATCATAATATTTTTTCACCCGTTAACAAATTGCAGTTCAATGATAACATATCAACGGTCCATCGATTACTGACTCAGCGTAGTTTCATGCTGCATCATGCCACAAGGATGTAAGTTTTAAGGCAGATGTGAAACAAAACAAATATAAAAAAATCTTCGTCAATTATGTAAATTAGAACACATGATTTTTTTCTTTCTATAACATTTTAAGTATCAAGTACACAGAGGATAATTATAGTCTAGTAAGGCCAGAGATGGACCTAAGTAAGTATTTGACAAAATTGCTTCGTAATACAGGCTAGCCTTCTCTAAACGTGTAATTATATACAGTAAAACTTACATAAAGAAACAACCCTGATAATTTGTACCTGCGAAGATACTTCTTGGCTACTGAACGTAGTAATAATCTTATTTCGTAACTCCAGGATAAATGATAGATGAACCCATATTAACGTGAATAATTTCTTTAGATGGACAGCGTGAGTGGAGATATTCCCTGCTACTTGACCATCCCCTTTTCAATCTCAGCAAGAAACCTTGAATATTCACGACGAATTCGCTTAACCGAATAAAAAACAGACTGTAAGTAGAATTTTCCAGAACAAAAAATCTGAACACAAATGCTTAAATTTATGCGGGAAGGGAAAGAAAGTAAAATAAATAGCAGAAAATATCCTTGTTTCTACAAGGGCATTCTGTTATCCGTATTTATTTTATTTACTAGCTAAGCAAGAGTAATGGTTAATTTTTTGTCCTGATAAGAAACTGAAAGCAGAAATAACGCTATAGATTCGATTTGAATATTTTGTAAGGAAGCAACTTGAAAAACTAGCAATATTAAATTATGTTCTTTGATAACTTTTATAGTTATAGGTACACAATTAAAAGGTGGTTCGTGTAGTTCAATCAACAAATCTTTCAAAGAAAGTAGGTACTGCATTATGAAATCTGCTAGCTAAAAGCAGGTTAACTCTCGTGGTACATACATACATACACACACATCTCACGCCTTTTTCCTTGTGGGGAAGGCAGAGCGTAAAATACGACCGTTATCGCCACGTCTGACAAATATTTGAGGGCCGTGTAGCATTCTGCTACAATTACTACCATTTTTCTAAATATTTCCTGAAATCCATTTTATTTTATCAATTTGTTTGTTTACTTTCTTGATGTTATGTCAACCTCTCAAAGTTGACGGCTATCTATACATCATAGAGCCGCGTAGCTTTCTACTAAAAAGTTATTATACATTGATCTACCTCTTCGTATTTTCTGACCTCCTGGTACTTGTATCTAAATTTACTACGCCTGGCACTCTCCCTCTCCCTCTCCCTCCGGAGGAACTGAGGTCCCGAGCCCTCCAGCGTGCCTCGGAGCCATCCTCATAACCACCTCATCATCAAGCTAACATGAGATGCCAACAGATCTCCATAGACAGCGACGACTGGCCACTGACAAGTTCCATGATCTCAAAATGACGGCTGACGAGGTCGACGATCGTCGAAGATTCTAGAACCGAAGAGGATGACGATCGAAATGAAGAGCGCGATCGTCATCGAAGCTTCTGGAAATGAACATGACTATCGAAATGAAGACTGTGACAGTCAGCGTCAGACGAGGGTATAAAAGCCACGTCAAGCAGCTAGGGGATCAGTTTTGGTCTGGACTCTAAGTTGTGATCTCGAAGACTCCCAGTATAGTCTCTCACTGAGTAACCACTGTAACAGTCTATTTTAGTCCTAAAAGTCTCCCCTCAAGTGACGGAAGCTTAAAAGTCTCCCCTCAAGCGCCTACGCCTCGTCGGATTGAAGATACAGCTGCTGCGAAGACGCTCCTCGCGCTGGACGCGCCGCCGTTATCTTCTGTGTGAGTGGCCAGGTTATAATTTTGGTTTTCGTATCAGGAGGTGGTTGTCTGTTAATTCTTTAATAAAGCCTTATCGTTTACGTTCCCTCTTTTACTCCCTCGGCCCCTCACTTAGCGTGCGGGCGCGAGGCTTGCTAGGGTGCCTACACACAGGACACTCTACCCACACTTACTCACTCACGCCCTCCGGGGTCACAGGCACTCGTGTTCGCGAGACCACTCTACAAATACTTAGCTATAAGTATTCACCTGCGGTTACCTTGGCTCCCTGAGCGCCGGTGCCTCTCGGAGCCTAGATAACACGACAGCCGTTCCTCAAAAATCGTGTATCACTATAGTGATAGGTTGTTAGCCTGTTGGCCAAAATAGTAAAACACATGTATCAGCCCTTGAATCCTTTGGTCATCTCTTGCAACACCAACGGGTAAGGATCTCGTGATCCTTTCGGAGCGTAATGACCAAGGTGCCAAAATGACCAAAGTTACAAAATGTCCAAAGTTGCGAAATGACCAAGTTTATAGTTACCTTTTATATGAAAATAATATGTACCATGAGAGAAGGTGTTCAGTTTCATGAATATCTTGACTTCTTTTGGTCTTTCTTTCCCCTTTTTGTTACTCCCTGTACATTTTCGACCCACTGTGAAATGGATAATCAACCTTATTCCTAAACTATGTCAATTTATTCCTCCCCCTCACAACATTGAAAGTTCCAATCAGTATACTAAGACCAAGTGCCGCGATTTTGTCACGTACGAACTCTTACGTGTGTGTATTTTTGGAGCTTAATATAAAGTAGGTTAAGACTAGGTTTAATGTGAAAGGAAAATTTTGTCAAACATTGAAAAGACAATAAATATGCTTGCTTGCTGACTTTTTAGTCGGGTACGGCTGGCAACATTTGAAGGCATAACGTACAAAAATTCTCAAGTTGCTTATTTTTTGTACGATTGCAACACACATAGTATCTGGAAAGCACGTATTACGTTTTGGATATTTTTTCGCTTGCGTAAATTTTCGGTTCAATGTATAGTAAGCTCAGTTATTAAATTAAATTTTCAAGTCTCTACAATTAAAATAATATTATAAAAATACCAATATTGTCTACGGGACAGTTACTGTCTAAAAACCCGTTGTTATTGACTGCAAACGAAAATAAGTACCTATAATGACACAAAGCAAAAAATTGGGTTAGACCAATGGCTTATCCAAACTATAACCAAAAAAAAAACGACTTCACTGTTGTTGAAATATAAAAGCTGAAACTGGGCTGTATTGAGTACAGCAGTAGTATGATTTTGATTACAATATATTTACGTAAAAAGTTCTATTGTTTTCATTATCTACCTATCAAATCTTGTGCAGTGGCCCTAGATGCCTCTTTTATAAAGATCTGAGACCTGAATGCAAAAAGCAATATATTAATATTAATCAACTAAATTAAAATCAGAACTTGAAAAGTAATCTCAAACTCAAAGAAAACAATAGAAAACTCCAGACTAATTCCGTCAAAGTACAAGTTAATAAATCTGAAAGGGCTGGAAGTAATCTTTGAAAGGGCCGCCTATGATAAAATGGATTAGTTATTACGGAACAGTGTGCCCTGTATAAAGATTTGCGGCATTTTTGGCCCTATCTTAGTCCTAAGGGCAGCAATTATGTAAGAACGTTGTGGTTTAACTGCGTCTCTGTTGAGGCTGCGCGGTTTGGTTTAAAGCAAAAGATGATTGCTTGGTAGGTTGTGAAATTTCATTTCTTATTTCCATATACAACCAAAGTACAATTCGCTATGCTACGTTGTAGGGCAGGTTACTAATGGTCATTTTAAATACAGTCATGTGGGTACTGTTGTTCTCATAAAACTGATCAACTCTTTGAAGTAATTCGTATTCGAAATATGAAAAACCTATTTGGACCTTCCATACAAAAAAGTGTTTGTATCAGAGCTCCAAAAATTTGTTTTGTGTATCGAGAAAAAGTTGTAAAAGTAGATCAGTTTTATGAGAAGAAAACACACTAAAATCGTTGCACTGAATTTAAAATGGCCTTCCATTTATGACTAAAATCCTTCGTAAACTGTAATAAAATATTATAACTATTAAGAAACTATAAATCAATTATTTCTTTTCAAGGGAGATATTGAAATATTGACCGATAGTGAAATCTCAAGACGGGCTGGTGATAAGGAACAACTTTCCCCAGGGAACATTGATATATGACAAAAATAGGTTGAGTTTTCATAGTAACACTATTCAGCTAATTAGCAATAATTAATACGAAAGCCAATTTTTTTTAAATTTCAGCCTATGTTCCTTAGGAAAAGTTATTACTTATCACCAGCCCGTCTTGAAATTTCGCTATCGGTCACTAGTAAAATTTCACCCTATATTAATTATGTTTTCATAATGGATGGCGAAAACGGGAGATCGTGCCCTATGGCGTACCCTGGGGGAGGATTACGTCCAGCAGTGGACAGCAATTGGGTGATGTATGTATGTATGAATAGTATATTCTTCACGCCCGAAGAAAACAACCTAAAATATAAAGACTTGTCCGTTTTTTGAATGTTTTGACAGTTGCATCTTTAACTCCCATTGGAAGCAAGTGATTTATTTGGATTACTTCTTCCGCTAATTTGAAACGCGAACAATGACTTAAGTACTTACCTATCTATGTTTGAAAAAGCTATAGGGCTCTTTCTATGTAGGTGTAGTATAGAGGTAAAATAGTTTTGTTATAACAGTATCGCTGCCGCATATAGCTTGCGCCAAGATGCAAGCGATGGTTATCTTTTCAGTAAATTAGACGCGCCGCTAAGAGAAGGGTTTGCGTTTATCTCGTCCTTTACGCGAGAATGCGGGCGGGTTGTTTACCAGAAACATAGCTAATGCCGCTATTATGATTGATGTTATAAATTATAATTATCGTATAAAATAGTAAAGTTTATTACTCAAGCGTCCAAAAGGCTTTTTGACATGGACTGTTATGCTAGGATCTTTTTGGTTACTCAATAAAGCTGTTTGTGGACTGTTTTACTGTGTAGATAATGCACATACATACATATATATCGCCTATATCCTTTTTAGGGTAGGCAGAGTGTAAACGGCCGTAAAAACGGACTATTACGTCACCTGAGCTACCGGCGCCCCAACTGACACTGACATAGAAATTATGAAAATAATATAGCACTGTGAGTGCATAATAAAATCATAGTACATTTAGGTAAGCAAAAATTCATCGCATGGTTTTCGCTTATTGTGGACTAACCATAGAATTTGTTACTATAACTTATACTAGATGTCGCCTGTTCGTCGCTTCTAGACGAGTACCAAGAGATTGAAAAATTGGCAAGTGTCATTACATTTACGCTACGTTTGACATACATTTGAGTCTTTCAGAAAATTGTGTATCACCATAGTGACAGGTTATCTGTCTGTATATTACTTTTAATTAACTGAATAAATATCTAATAATTTTCAAAATGTTAAATATGAATTGTGACCAAATACTCGTACCTATTACTCATATCACGAAACTACCCTTCGAATGATAGATGTTATTTGAACATTCACTGAATTTCAATTTTATTGTGTTGCCAGAGATTTACTAAACCAGAAACCAAAAATATACTTCCAAAAAAACTTAGTGACTATAAAAATGAATAATTGGTCGACTGTATTCATTTTTAAAAACAGAAATCTTTGCAATATATCCGAAGTTTTATTAAGAAATTTTGAATTAAGCAATAAATTCAAATAAGGAACGTTCCATTCCTCACAATATTTATACACGAACTTCTCAGTTTTGCGAGAGCCGGCGCAACAAAAATGACGTTAAATAATTCAGTAACATTTATCCGACTTTACTGTTTGTTCGTTTTAACTGAATTAAATTCCACGGCAGTAAATAAGATTTTTAATTTCCGTACGATCTTCTTGACTTAATTTTTTGCGCTTTAAATATATGAAGAAAGCGTTTTCTTGTTTATTTTGTTACATAAAGATACATGCTCTTAAAAAAAATTTTAAAAAGTAATGAATTTATATAACAGTGTATGTAACATTTAATAGTAAGAATTTCAATACTTTAATACTAATCTTGTATGCCTTCAGTAAGTATGTCCCATCAAAAAATTATGTAGGGTTAAATTTTACTAGTGACCGATAGCGTAATCACAAGACGAGCTGGTGATAAGGAACAACTTTCCCCAAGGAACATAGTTTGAATTATGACAATAATAATTTTAGCCGATTGGCAATTTTATATCGAAGGGCCAATTTATTTATTTTCCTATTTCGACCTCTTCTCTCTATCTTTTAGTGTGGGACACCGAGTCGTCCAACGACCCGATGAACCCTGGTGTCAGTTTTTCAACCGCCTACTACTCGTAGTAGGCCTCTGACATGGTTGTGTAACGATCGCCGTCTAAGTAATCATAGACAGCAACCGGGACCGACGGCTTAACGTGCCCTCAGAAGCACGGAACCATGTCTTTTTGGACAATCAGGTGGTTCACCCTGCAATGTCCTAACCAGACCGGGAACAAATTCACAAAGTGATAAATATCAATTTTGTGAGTGTCCCACCGAGAATCGAACCCGGAACCTTTGCGTCGCAGGCAGTCGCACTACCACTGCGCCACATCGGTCGACCTATGTTCCTTGGAGTAAGTTGTTCCTTATCACCAGCCAGACTGTTTTAAGTTTTCGCTATAGGTCACTAGTAAAACTTCACCCTACAAAACACAATAGGTATATTGTATATTATGTCACTAGTAAAGTTTAACTCTACAAACACAATAGGTATAATTGTCAATATACAAATGGTTGTACCAAATATAATGTTTCATTTAATTCTAATTTCCATTTCAGACCAAAACAATAATTTTACGGGTTTATATCTCTAAATCTGTAAACTCCATTCCACTACCTATTATTCGCCGATTACGCAAATGAGAATCTGCTGATAGAAATTTAATTTTGCTGCTAACGATTTTGCATAGAAATATCATTAGTAAGTTTCTTTTTATTAAATTAATTTACAAATAAAAAATATCTTTAGTATTTATAAATCTATTAAAGTAAGGGATAAAACTCAACCTATTCATATGTAAGAGAAAGCACAAAGCTAATTTAAGTTGTAATTTTTTTCCTGATACTTAAGGCGAGTGGTGCCGTGGAATTTTTGAAACATGTTAAAGTCGTTTATTTTTTGCACATAGTTTCTAAAACATTGGCCGATCCCAATTTTTAATTCTGTCACTTTAAATATGTGCTAAATAATTATACTTTCGTTTTTCGTTTGTTTAGTTAGAATATAAACTATTCATACTGGGCTAAAGTGGGAAAAAGTTAATACCAATACAAACTCATTACTTATAATAATAATAATAAAATTCTTTATTTCTTGTAAAGTGGGAAAAAGTTAATACCAATACAAACTCATTACTTATAATAATAATAATAAAATTCTTTATTGCACATATATAAAAAAAGAAACAAATAACATTAAAATAGAATTATGTGAAGTGGGTACAACAAGGCGGCCTTCTTGCTATGGTAGCAAGTTCTACCAGGCAACCTTTGGGTGATAGGAAAGCTCGTAAAGGTAAGGTAGGTACTTATCGTCTTCGTTTTTCTTTTCTACTTTGTTAACGTTTTTTTGGCTAAATTACACAATTCGTTATACTGATAGCAAGCGAATAAACTGGAACTATAGAGGAAAACATACGTAATTGCGTTATCAGGGAAAAACAACATTAAATTTGCATATGCGGGCATATAGTATAAATAGGTGCAAGTAGTTAGGTATACTAACTTATAAAAAAAACATTTAGTGTGAAGTCATCGACTGCTGATAAAGATTGTGCGAGCCCAAAAAAAAAAGTTTTAATAAGAATAATAAAAGTTTAAAATGTTGCTAAAGTGTATAGTTTTGTCTGCTTTAGTTGGTGTCGTATTTTCGATGCGTTATAGACAAATGAGAGAAGGTACGTTTAGAGTTTTAACTAAACATACGATTTTTTTCTCAGAGATTTAGTTTAATAACTACATGACAAAATATCTAATACATACAGGAAATTGAGTGGCAGTGGATAAAATTACTAGGCAAGTTGTTTATTAAAATAAAATTGCAAAACTCGTCGCCATGGGACGAGCCGCGGTAGCCTAGATGGAACTAGCGCCACTAGTAATGGCGAAAGTCGCAGGTTCAAATCCTGCGCACGCTCGAAAATTTTGCAAGTTTTCAAAAATTTGTAACCCAACAGTTTTTTAAAATATTGTATTCAATTTCATTCATTTTATTCAAAAACCGGTTTCAATTCACAACTTAAAGAGAAAAGTTGATGTGCAGCTGATAGTGTTATCGATTGTCGAAATAGGTATTTCATTCATCTCTTGACGCCACCATGAGCTTTTTTCGAGGTATCGAGAAGTTTACGTATACCAGGCTCCATATTAAAATGTCGCATGCTCTAATGACCATAGTATCGGGCTCCTATAAACAATCAAATAGGTTAACGCATACTGCCGGGGTCGAGGCGGCGACGCGGTAGAGTCGAGTTAGCGTCGCGGCGAAGGCGCGCGGCACGCAGCCGCCCCCAACCCGCGCCATTTTATCATTCCGTTTTCGAGAGCGGGTGCATAGACTTCATATAACAATGCTCCGCGCCTCCGCCTCGACTGTTTATATCGCGCCGCCGCCTCGACTCCGCCCCGACTCTGGCAGTGTGCTATGAGCCTAAGTCAATAAACGCTCGTCGTACAAGATAGTTGTTTCTTTACTTGGTCGCTCCGGATGCCAACATCGCAGGACATAGTCTGCAAGTGTAGCAAAAGTGGCAAGTGGGCTGAGCGTATCTGTTGTAGAATAGAACCGACGGACAGTGGAGTAAGTGGGTTCTCGAATGGAGGCCACGCCTCGGCAAGCGTAGCGTTGGACGACCTCCTCCCAGATGAAGCGATGACTTAAATTAGGTCGGCTGGTAGCAACTGGGTGGCGAAAACGAAAGATCGTGCCCTATGACCGTACCCTGGGGGAGGCCTACGTGCAGCAGTGGACTGCAATTGGCTGATGTAGATATGCTGCAATGAAAATTTATTTATTAAAATTACTTTCTTTTTTCCAGTGTACGAGAATCGTCAAGAATGGCCATGCCTATCGAGAGGTGGAATATGTGTGCAATCGTCAGACTGTCCAGCCGACAAAAGAACTCCCGAGAAGGGACTTTGCCCGTTGAATCAAAAATCTGGATACGAATGCTGTCATGCTTGTAAGTTTAAATTTCATACTAACAGTTAGCATTACACACCCAAGGGAAAGAAATGGAGTGATGCCAGCTTAGAATGGCATCACACGGCAAGGGACTCGAGGGTGTGTATTGCAATTTTAGGCAATGGGCTGACAACCTATCACTATATGGCGATACAAAAATTTTCGAATGACCCTCAAATATTTATCAGACGTGGCGTGAATGTCCGTTTTTGCGGCTGTTTTGCGCTCTGCCTACCCCGCAAGGAATTGTAAATATTTTAAAGTATAAACAAGCCTATGCAACTGAATTTACTTTCCCCAAGTAAAATAGGAAAAATATTTCCTCCCATACAAATTGACCCGAGCGGCTGAGTATTTTGTATGGGAGGTCTATTTTTTTTTATTTTTGACTATGTTCCTTAGGAAGTTGTTCAGTTTTATGGTCTTGTTAGCCCCTTGAAAAATACACAGTTGATTTTTTACACCTCATATTGATGACTTCGTCGATTTGCGTGGGTTAGAGTAGTATTCCCTATGTCTTCTTGTGGGGTTTGAATAAGACAAAAGTCGAAGTTACTACATTTAATGTGAGCAATAAGCGATTATCAGTTTGTAGTAATTAACCAACAAGGATTGCAATCCGGTCCGCCAAATCCCTAGATCTGCCGGATCCGGTGCGTATTTGCCCCCTACCGGATCAAGTGATATTTGTTCGTACCCGACAAACGCAAAAAACAACAGTTAAAATGCGTTTTATTGTGATGTTTTCGCCGATTTGTCATGCCATCAAAAAGTGACGTCTGCAAATAAATGTGCTAGCTTGATGAGTGATAGCACAGAATAATAATTAGTAACGATCAGCGTGATAGTTTCGTTAATAATTACCCTCTATCTACTGGTGCTTAGCGGATCACCACGATTTTGTTACTCATCTCGTGTTGTAATATTTTGCCACCAGTAAAAAAACCCTTTTACTGGAGGCAAAATATTTAGTTAATTGGTATATTTGGTTGTTTCACTTCTGTTTATATTATTTCTTCTAAGTTATCTTAAACTTGATATTTCTTGAAAAATATACAGGGTTTAAGGGAAGGTGTACCGAAAACTGTGCAGGCATGATCATCATCAGACCATGAAACTGAACAACTTTTATTATGGAGCCTTTGTTGGGAAACGAAATATTTTTTTCGAGTTTCCATAGATAGTCAGTCAGCTGATCGGGAATTTTGTATTGGAGGTCGATTTTTTTTCTCATTTATCAACATTTCTTCCATATAAAAAGTTTTTCAGTTTCATCTCCTGATCATGCCTGCAAAGTTTTCGGTACACCGTCCCTTACACCCCGTATAAGAAAATGCATGTTTCTACATTAGTGCCAGTCCAATCCAGTCCAGCCGGATTGAAAATCAGTCCGGATTACAATCCCTATTTACCAAGCATTAGTGAGTATATCAAACACCTTCTAAATTAGGAGAAAAATGCTCAGCGGTGATCTGCAGGTGGCATAAGAGTACCGAGTTCGTAAAACAGAAAAAATATAAATGATAAAGTGATAGTGGTTGTCACAAACGTTACAAAGATAGGTAGAAATATAACATTTTAAGCACTCGCGATAATTATTTTCATTTTTCGCTTTATTTTTTATCACGGCAGTCTCAGTTTTAAATCATAAATGTGTGAGAGATAGGTAGTTTAGGTATGCCTACCTTTCGACTGTTTGTGTATAGAATCAGCATTACATACATACTCATACATACATACACATATCACGCCAATATTCCCTTGCGGGGTAGACAGAGCGTAAACGGCCGCAAAAAACGGACATTTACGCCACGTCTGACAAATATTTGAGGGTTATTTGGAAAACTGTGTATTTCCATGGTGACAAAATGTCGACCCATCGCCTAAAATTGCAATACACGACTCCCAGGGAAAGACATGGGGTGATGCTATTTCAAGCCGGCATCACACGGATTTTTTGTAATTTTTATCACATAACGCTTGTTTTTTTTCAGTGCCTATAAGTGAGACAAGGTGCCGTTCTCGCGGAGGCGAATGTGTACCCAGAACCTCAAGGTGTCCAGAAAACCTTACCTTTCATCGAGCTACGGACTGTCAACTAAACGAGAAATGCTGTATTCTAGTACAAAAATAAAACATTCTTTTGTTTATATTCCTATTTATTTTGCTTACATTGGTTATATTGCTTTGCATTGATCCGATGACCTTTCAGACAGCCCTCCGAATAGTGATAGGGTGCATGCAGACATAAAACTGAAATACTTGCCCCTAGAAACTTATGTCAGGAATGAACAAAAAAAATCGAACTCCCATACAAAACACTATCAGCTGACTGCATTTACTAGGGGAAGTCAATATTTTTTAATTTTCTTGAACCATTTTTCTATGAGAATTTGTTCAGTTTCATGGTCTGAATGCATCCTATCAGTATTCGGAGGGCTGTCCCTTACACCCGGTATATGAACCGTAAATACCCCTGTAAGCTCGAACAGTGGGTCGGTAAAATGGTGTTCAAACTTTGAGGTAGGCAAAATTTTTCATTAGAGTGCGGTTGGCAAAGGAACCGTTAACATGATGAAATATGCACAAAAAATTGCAAAATGAAAGATAAGGCAGAAAACAGGACCTTGTGTTGCATTTCAACAATATATTTTATTTATTATTGGCTTATTTTATTTATTATGGAGTCAGTCGCAATGCGCCGAGCGATGCGCACGTATTTGCCGACATAAAAATATTTTATTGTGAAAATAATTCGTCAGCGTAGCAACGACTGCGCTCGGCTTGGTCCAAGATGCCATCTTTCTTGGCCAATGATGTCCTGGCGTTTCTGCAAGATCAACTGACCTACACAAATGAGGCCAGCGCCATCCAGCTGTGTACGACCTACTTCTCGGTGGACGACATATGCAAGGCGAAGGCGTTGCTGTGTGAGTGGCTCAAGCTGAACGCCAAGTGTGTGCCCCATAGAACAGGGGACGAAAATGGGAAGAAAAGCCTTCAGGACATTATCAATATCCTGAATGAGACCGACCAAAACAAAGTGCCAGTGTTCGTGAAGGCTACTCATAAGGCACTTCCCATCGCGCTCGTCCAGCAGGATGTTACCCGGCTGCTAAGGGACGTCAAGACCCTGGAGAATAAGCTGGAAGAATTTCAGCGGAAATTCGAACGCTCAGAGAAAACTATTGCTGAACTACGTGCCGAAGTGAATTTGTTACGAAATTCAGCAACTAGGTCAACCGACCGAACCGACCAGCGTGCGCCCGCGACCCCCGCCGCCGCCGCACCGCTCGACCCGCCCCGCCCCGCTGCACCAACGCTGTCAGCTGCGCCCGGCACAGCTGCTGACAAGACTAAACGTCAGCGCCGGAAAGTCGCCAACCGGCAACCAATGCCGCTCGCTGCATCAGCGGCAAACAGAAAGAGTATGCCTCAAGAACCACTCGATGTGCTGACCCTCAACAAGCGTTCTGACCAAGTAGACGCGGATGGGTTTACTTTGGTCCAGAAGAAACGCAGCAGGCAACCTCGCCAGAACAAGTGTGGCACCGCCCCGGTCGAGGCCAATCTACAGCTGCGCGCCTTCACGCCGAGGACATCGCTTTATGTCTCCCGCCTGCACGACTCTACTACCAAGCAAGACGTGCTGGACTACATCTTCGCGAGGCATAAAGCAGGTGCCTTCAAGGATACGCCAAGACTCGGAGTGTACGTGGAGCCGTTGGAGTCGCGCCATTGGGTGGGGTTTAACTCGTTCGTGGTGCGAGTCCCGACAGCTACAGTGAGCGTCTTCACGTCGCCGGAGTTTTGGCCGCAAGGAGTCGTGTTCCGCCGCTTCCGAGGGAAGCTGCAGTTGCCGTCTCCACAATAGTTAGAATAGGTTTAGAATATTATACTGTTAAGTCTATTTAAGTATATTTTTATTGTATAGTATAATTAGTTCATTTAAAATAATAGTTATGTCGGCTATCTGTTTACCTAAGATACAGGAATAATTATTCTTAGTTTAGGAAACAGAAGCCTCATAATTATTTGTATCGTGTTACCTATTTGTAATTAAGTTTATTATTATTACTTAATAAACAATTAATTAATTAATAAACAATTATTATATTTTGCTATTAATGCAATAAAGTTCACGAATATTTCTATTTCAACTTTAAAGATCATCAGTCGACGCCTAAATCTACAAAGCCATCCTTCTTTTAAAGGTATTGCGTGCGAGAGGGCCAGTGCTAATAATTGTAATATTTGTTTGGCTATGAAGTAAGATACATTGCTGTTGCCTGGATTTTCTTAGAATAAACTGCTCCAAATAAGCAGCAATGTACAATGAACAAAAATTGCTTTGTAGGTTACAGTAATTGCTCCTTTTATTGGTTCACGAATGGTTGTAAATTTGGAGCGTAGACATTAAAATTTCGTATCAATAAGCTTGACTGTAATCAAATAATGTTAAATTCGTTGTGATGTTCCGAATTAAGCTAAAACTTCGCGTTACATTATAGCTGTATAATTATGAATGTATAGTCAAGAAGGTGACAAGTTTTTAGGGTTGTTTTATATAATCTTACTAGCGGCCCGCCCAGCGGTTTCACCCGCTGCTAACTGATTTCCCACGGGAAACAGACCTTCTCCCGACATAAATCATACATTAAAACCTTCCTCTTGAATCTCTCTATCTTTTAAAAAAACTTCATCCAGATCCGTTAAGTGATTTTGAAGATTTAAGCATACAAACAAACAAACCGACAGGGACAGACGTTCGAAGCGACTTTACTTTAAATTCCGGTTTCTTTAATCCCCCAAGGGATGAAAATGAAATAACTTGATTCAATGTAGGATAGCATTATCACTTATTGACGTCATGACCTGTCATTGTAAAAAAAAGAAATTTGCATAACGCAATTTTCTTTTTTTTATAACAATTTTGTATTGTCCTAATAGAAAACCGGCTCGGACGGGATAAAAAAAATAAAAATAAAGGCACTGCCTCGGGGCTGGCCAGGTTAATTACACAGCACGTAACTTTACGCCACCACCATTTGTAAACGACATTTGTTTCAAATTTTTGTCAAGATTTCCAAAGCGTGTTATTTACATACGTATAATTAACCGGACCCCCTGAACAGGAAAAGGGGAAAAGGGGATGAAAAGGGGGTTAAAAGTTTGTATGAAAGTTAATTGTCTTATGTGTGATCCGTTTCAAAATTAGTGATTAGACTTATGACTTAAAATAATTAAACACGTGTTTCAGCATATTTGAAATTTTAACCCTTAATAGGGTCAAACGGGGGTTTAAAGTTTGTATGAAAGTTCGTTTTTTTAAATGAATTCGATCTGCTTCAAAATTTGTGATTAGACTAATAACTTAAAATAATTAAACACGTGTTTCAGCATTTTTGAAATTTTAACCATTAAATAGGTGAAAAGGGGGTTAACAGTTTGTATGAAAGTTTTTTATCTTAAATGTGATCTGTTTCAAAATTTCTGATTAGACTCATAACTTAAAATAATTAAATACGTGTTTCAGCATTTTTGAAATTTTCATCCTTAAAGGTGTCAAATGGGGGTCAAAAGTTTACTACCAGTTGGGCTACCTATTTTCCCATGGGAATGTGACAATTTTCCGGAATAAATTATACTTGTAAACCTTCCTCTCAAGTTACTCTATCTAATAAAAAAAACCGCATCAAAATCCGTTGGGTAATTCTTAAGATATAAGGAGACACCAAACGGGAAGCGACTTTATTTTATACTATGTAGTGATTTATGATATTAGCCTAAAATGGTCTTCTTTTCGAGTGGGGCACCGAATCTTCTAACGACTCGATGAATCCTGGTCTCAGAGTTTTTCAACCGCCTACTACCAGAGATGCCGTGTTATGCCGGCTTAGAATAGCATCACCCCATTTCTTACCCATGGGTGTCGTAAAAGCCGACTAAGGGACTTGAGGGATGGTTATTGCAATTTTAGGCGATGGGCTGACAACCTGTCACTATGGTGATACACATTTATCTGATTCCCTCAAGCTTTTGTCAGACGTGGTGTTAATATACGTTTTACGGACGTTAACGTACCCTACCCCGTAAGGGATAAAGGCGTGACTTATGTATGTATGTACTACCAGTAGTAAGCCTCTGACATGGTTGTGTAACGACTGTCGTCTAAGTTATCATAGATAGCAACCGGGACCGTAGGCTTAACGTGCCCTCCAAAGCATGGAACCTGCTGTCTTTTCGGACAATAAGATAAGATAAGATAAGAATACTTTATTTGCACACAAAAGGAAACAACATAAATATATACAGCCAAAGTAGAACTTAATTAGCGTACAATTAGGCGGCCTTATTGCTAACAGGCAATCTCTTCCAGGCAACCTAGGTACAGGAAATTGTATATGGAGCAGCGGGAGCAGTGCAATCAGGTGGTTCAGCCTGCAATGTCCTAACCAGACTGGGAACAAATTCACAAAGTGATAAATATCAACTTTGTGAGTTCCCCACCAAGAATCGAACCCGGAAACTTTGCGTCGCAGGCAGTCGCACTATCACTGCGCCACATCCGGTTGTCAAAACGGTGTCCTGCATTCATCACACACCAAAATATAGTATTAAATTTAGGTACATACATTTATCTTTCGTTCCTTGCGTTATTACGTGGCACACTATAAAAAATGCATTATCTTCATCATTTATTCTAAGAGAAACAACAAAACACCACCTGAGGCGCTGTAAACACTTTAATTACATCTGTACACATTTTGACGCCCTTTTGTGTGCGCGGGGAGCCTTTGTGTTGCGGTCGTAGTTGAGAACGCGAATGCGCAATTTGCTCGCTAGGTATGTAAGCACTCGGGGACACTGATATTGTGCCGATAAAGCCCTGAATTTTGTGTCAGCAGTTTGTCAATTAACCTAAATATTGCCAACGTATACCAAAATAGGGAAATATTTTATTTTTAAGCAATTTTAAAGCAGAAGCAATCAGTTGTACATCGACTGACTTATAAGGGGCTTATACGTGGTAAGCCCATTGCAACACGCAAGTCTTAAAGGCCCCGGGAAAGTCCCGTCAATCGATGCCAAATAAACAAATATAATGTAAATAAATACAAAATAATTAAAATAACACAATCCTCGAAGGACCGGGTCCACGTCGACCCTAGATTCTAAACTATGCCCATACGGAATATGGACTAGGGCTCACTGCGCTCGCGTCGAGACGGTATGTGGCGCTGTAGTTGCTCCAATTGCGGTGGTTGCGGTTGAATTGTAAAGGTTTTCACCGAACATTCCGAAAAATATACACTTACCAGTTTATCACATCGTCACTTTTCTTAGCATTCATTGACTTCTATGATGGCACAACGACCAACCTGTCTGTTGACATCCGTGAAGAAGGCTGTCTGAAACGTAGACAGCTAAACTTTTTGCCTTACAATAAATAAGTAAGAGGTAAAGAGAAAAAGACACAAATTTTTCAATATTAATATTACCATGTTGAATATATACTCAATTTATCATAAAAGATACACGTACAGTAATTTAATCATAATCATAACAATAACTACAGCACAAGATTTTTCCACCCACGCCCACGCTACTTCATGAGTGATACTTGTTCGTTTAGTAATAAAATAATAATACACTGAAAATTGTAGCACAACCCGTGAACGCAGGCACTCACTAAAATCTTGACTCTATTATTTTGTTCTATAGTCTGTGCGGAAAGAGAATAGGCATGGGCAAAAAGTGAATAAATAATTTTTTCATAGGTCACTATCACATTTTTCATACTGAGGCCCCTAAACTCTAGGCCTTTTCTTTTTCAACACGGACTCTATTATTTATTTAGTGTTTGCAAAATAATATAAGATTTTGTCAGGTTCATCTTACGTCAATTCCATCAGAGACACACCATTTTATGAAGATTAAACTCTACCCACATAAAATAAAATACACCATTCAAAAACAATAAAACAATTTTAAACGGATTTAAGTTGTATTTATTTTGGATTTTACAATTCCTACGTTTCGAGCTCTTTACAGAGCCCGTGGTCACGGATGACTAAGGTGTTAGACGTCATTATTTAGAATTGAAATTATTTTTGTTGTTCTACCGCCATCTATTTCTTAATTTGCCTAGCGTAACGTCCTGGTTCCACACAAAATGCTGAAACCGTATCTAGTGTAGTAGGTCTTACAGTATGTTGGATCTGGTTCTTCTGCTGTGTAATCAGCGGAGTCCAAGTTGATGAGATTCCCCATCCAGTATCTCTGTTGAAATTCGGATGTTTTTGAATTTCTATGGCTTCCCGTACTTTCCTAGGAATGAATCTCTTCTCTCTCGCTAGGATTGCAGCCTTATCAAATCTGACATAATGGGTGGGGTTATCCATGATATGTTCACACACTGCAGACTGTCTGTCACGACGGTTTTTTACATCAGCAATATGTTCTTTTAGACGTGTAGATACATTTCTCTTTGTTTCTCCTATGTATGAGAGTCCACAGTCACAGTCAAGTTTATAAACACCAGGGTCTTGGAGAGGGATGTTGTATTAGACTGATCTGATGTACTGGCTGATTTTCCTCGGCGGCTTGAAAATGGTTTTGATTGAAGCTCGCTTCAGAATTCTACCGATCTTATCAGTTACTCCCTTCAAGTATGGTAAGTACGCTGGTTGTCGTTCGACTGTGGATGGTTTGGCACGGTTTCTGTGACGTTGACGGGGTGGCTTCAGGTTATTTTCATGGAGTACTCGTCTCACATGCTTGAGCTCATCGTCTAGGTGTTGGGGGTCACAGATACCGCGTGCTCTCTGAAACAAAGAGGTACCAACGGCAGCTAATTGGCTCGGATGATGGTGGGAGTTACCATTTAGGTACCTATCTGTGTGGGTTGGCTTTCTATAAACGGAATGACTGATTGTACCATTTGTGTTTTTAATTATAAGAATATCTAAAAATGCTAATTGATTATTTTGCTCTGATTCCATTGTAAATTTAATATTGGGATGAATTGAATTTAAATGATTTAGAAAAGCAGTAACTTGGTCTTGTGGAAGGATGGTGAAGGTGTCGTCTACGTACCTCTTATACATCTTCGGCACAGCCGGAGCGTGCCTTAGGGCTCGATCCTCAAAGTCCTCCATAAAGATGTCAGCCATCAAGGGGGATACTGGAGAGCCCATAGCCACGCCGTCGACTTGTATATATAACTCATCATTCCACAATAGGTAACCAGATGTTAGGCACCATTCTAAAAGTTCTACATATTCTATTGCTATGTTATTTTCCCGGAGTTTTCGTTTTACTATTTCGATACAATCCTTGACTGGAATGGCAGTGAAAAGGGATTGGACGTCAAAACTAAGCATCACTTCATTGCTGTTTACTTGCAAGTTTTTGAGTTCTCCGACAAACTGATATGAGTCCTTCACATGTGCACTTGTTTGGCCCCGAAGCTGAGATAGTACATTAGCTAGGTGCTTGGCCAGCTTGTAAGTTGGTGTGTCAATCTGGCTCACTATAGGACGAAGTGGAACATCAGTTTTGTGGATTTTAGGTAGACCATATATTATTGGCGGTTTTGCACAGGTTGGTAATAATGATTTCACATCTAATTCTAGCGTGTCTTTATGTTTAGTTATTAATTCGGTTGTTTTCTTTAAAATAGAATTGGTGGGATCTCTATTCACTTTTTTATAGGTGTTTTCATCCGACAATAACAAAGACATTTTGAGGTTATAATCAGACGTGTCCATCACGACAGTGGCGTTTCCTTTGTCTGCACGGAGGACGGTCAGTTCTTCATTTTTGCGTAAGTTCTTCAACGCATCAAGTTCTTGCCTGGTAAGATTCTTCTTTGGTAAGTTGCTTCGCCTCAGAACACTGGAAATGTCCTGGATTCTGAAGCGATTCGCCAGGACATTTCCAGTGTTCTGAGGCGAAGCAACTTACCAAAGAAGAATCTTACCAGTTTCTCTTATCTTCTTAATTGTTTTATTGTGATGAGTAATAGTTGTGCAAACTCAAGAAAATATTACCATTCAAAAATATAGGTGAGGTGAGGTTTGTTATAACGCTAAATGCTTTTGACGCTTCATAATATATGAAGCGTCACTAAACATAATTTCATCAAACAATCTCGAGTTCCGATTCGGGCAGCTGATTGATCGGAATGCGATAGCCCTGCTGATTCTCAATCACTCCGCAACACTGATGCTTGATGTATTTACACTAAACTGATTATTGATCAGGATAATATATCTACATTACATGCACTATAATCACACTAATGGCAATCCAGTTTTGCAATCTGCTGCAATGATCTGTTTCTATCGTCACTGTATCTAGCACCTAATTAAACAATGTATTGAATCGACAAATTAATTTGGTTGCCCTAGTTGCGATGTAGTCAAACGACGTCAAACGCAGATAATTGGAAGTCGCAGGAGGAAGTTGTTCGCCAAAGTTTGATGCCGATGGTAAACCAAACACGTTATGCCAACCTCATAGAGGAAATTCTATAGATATACAATGAAAACCTAAAAAACGATAAACTAAGAAATTAAAAAAATTCTACTAGATTGGGGAGTGGCTGGTAATCTGTAATACAGGTCTCCTAGTACAGACACCAGTCTCTCGTATAGTCTACATGTACTTGTTAAGATTTGTCTGTATAATGTGTATATTCTGTGTGAGAGAATTAAGTTATTATTATAAAAAATAAAAAAATACACTAAAATGTTACACTTATCATTTTTTAAATATAGATTGGTACTGAATAAGTGGTGTGTTTGTATGTATTCAATGGTTTTTACCAAGTCTGATTGCGAAAAATATTTTGACGGCCGAAATGTGACTCTGAAATATCCATTGTTCTAACGTTGTTGTGTGGGCTTAGAATGTCATCACCCCAGATTTGATTGTTTCAGATTTGTATAGCGATTCTTAAAAAATGGAAATGGAACTTGACATTGCTTTCAAAATCTTGATTTATAATAGGCTTAAGCACAGGTAAAGTAAAAATAAAGGAAATTGTAAAAATATTAACAATATAACTAAAAACATATTTTTGGACTATGCTGGGAAAAAATATATAAGGTCCTATTAAATTCAGTGCAAATATTTTTAGGGTGAGTTCTACTCGTAAAACTGAACAACATTTCCCAATAAATATAGCTCGAAATATGAAAAAAAATATTATTATATTGGACCTACCATACAACAATGTTAAAAAAAAGTGTCACTTTGTATGAGAGGTGCAATTTTATTTTTCGTATTTCGATCTATGTTTATTGGGAAAAGTTGTTCAGTTTTACGAGTAGAGCTCAGCCTAAAAATATTTGCACTGAATTTGATAGGACCTTATATTCCTACATAATACGTCATGCTCTTATTGTTATCTTCAATTTTAACTAAAACGCACTCGGGCTCAGAGTAAAGTATTTTTGATCTTCTAATAAATTAACATCTTATTTTAAATATGAATAAAAATTCAGAACAGAAGGAGGAGGATTTGCCGTGTAATGCCGGATTAGAATAGCGTCAACCCATTTACACATACATACACTTATACACAGACCCCATTTCATTCCCGTGGGAGTCGTAGGAGGGACTCAAGGGTGTGTAATGCAATTTTAGGCGATGGGTGACAACTTATGTCACTATGGCGATACACAATTTTCCGAATGACCCTCAAATATTTGTCCGTTTTTGCGGGCGTTTACACTCTGCCTACCCCGCAAGGGATTATTTGCCTGATATGTGTCTGTATGTGTGTGTATATTAAGATAATAAAAAATTGGCCAACTGCAATTCAAGCTCTCGCACGAAGGGCTCTCTGTTCCATCATGTATAAAATTGGCATAAAAACACGTGTGTTGTATAGTTGACTATTAATTTTATACTGTTTTTGTATATGTCAAGAATAATATATATTCCGTGAAAATTTCAACTGTCTTTTACCGCTAATGAAAAACTCTTCCGAACCATACCATTTACAACGAACAAAAAAATATACGTCTTTCTATAGGAGACGCCTAAATATTATTTGATATTTTTTTATATTTGTTGATATTGCGGCAACAGGAATATGACATCTGTGAAAATTATGAGACTCTTACTTTTATGGTTTATGAGCTACACTCTGGTGACAGATAGATGGAATAACAGAGAGATAGACATAGAGTTTCAATAATAGCGTCCTGTTTTGACCCTTTGGGTACGGTATCCCAACATCTAAATGTTCAAAAACGTATTCCTTTATTTTTGTCTCTCAGTGTATTTCAAAACTGTTGATCAGCCTACCGTTCCTACATTACCTTACCCTTTGTGTTAAAACTGAATGTGCCTTCAAAATAAACACGTCATTCGTACATTAAAATGTAAAATTATTTATATTACTATTTTGTCAAATTGATTTCCTTCTAACCAATTTGCCTTGTACTTAGCTGTAGCCACAGAATAATAACTAGTAACTGTAGCTTATATCAATAAATGGTTATAAGAGTTACTTGTGCCGTGTGATGCCGGCCTAGAATAGCATCACCCCATTTCTTACTCATGGGTGTCGTAAGAGGCGACTAAGGGACTTGAGGGCGTGTATTGCAATTTTAGGCGATGGGCTGACAACCTGTCACTATAGTGATACACAGCTATCTGATTGACCCTCAAACTTTTGTCAGACGTGGTGTTAATATCCGTTTTACGGCCGTTAACGCTCTGCCTACCCCGTAAGGGATAAAGGCGTGATTTATGTATGTATGTATGTATGTATGTTGAAAAGTAATTTTTCGGCGTAAATCTAACTTTTTTTTTTTATAAATTATAGTAATCAAAACGTCATTTAATGTAATCTTCTCTGATTCTTCTAGCAGTGAATGTACGTCGACCACGTCTTCATTTTCATCTCCGAAATAAATAAAAAAATTGTTCTTCATAGAAATGACCCCTGGCTGTTATTATAAAGTATTTCTACATACACATATCACGCCTGTAAGTAATCCCTTGCGGGGTAGGCAGAGCATAAACGGCCGCATAAAACGGACATTTACGCCACGGCTGACAAACATTTGAGGGTCATCCGGAAAATTGTGTAGTCATAGTGACAGGTTGTCAGCCCATCGCCTAAAATTACAATACACACCCTCGAGTCCCTTAGTCGCCTCTTACGACTCCCACGGGCAAGAAAGGGGGTGATGCTATTTTAAGCCGGCATCACACGGCAAGTATTTCTCAACGTCAAATATACCTCGGTATGATGACATATTACATTTTAGTGCTAATATTATGCCCTATAATCATGCCAGTAAGCCACATGAACTCAATCACATCTCCAGACTTCTGACACATGACGTCACAGTCTCAAACGGCCCCTTCACAAACCCACTAATAGTATTTCCACAAGCCGGTCCTACTGAGCCACATTGCGGTGATATTTCAGTGGAAATACCTACATCTATCCGGGCTGAGTAAGTGGGTGCACCGAGAGCGTAACATTAGTAAGAAATACGATGCGAGGCGTCGCCCGCGGCGTCGCGGCGCACTAGCATCCGTAGGGACGTAGGGATGAGACGGTGATGCAAATTAATAATTTAATACCAATTTTTTTTAAAACACTTCCCGTGTTAGGTAAACAATTTTTGAGAACTTGCAAAATTTTCGAGTGTGGGCAGAATTTAAACCTGCGACTTTCGCATTACTAGTGGCGAAGCCTCTTCCATCCAGGCTACCGCAGCTCATTCCTAGCCCGCCAATTTTGCAAGTGTATTTTAATGCCAGTAACGCGTGGCATGGCTCCATCTACCGGGTTAGCTTAGACTACATTCAATCTGTAAAGATAGCATTAGTCGCCGAGTATAAGTTGCAAAACTAACCCGGTAGATGGAGCCATGCCACGCGTTACTGGCATTAAAATACACTTGCGGTAGCCCAGATGGAAGAGGCGTCGCCACTAGTAATGCGAAACCCGCACTCGAAAATTTTGCAAATTAAAAAAAAAACATAATAGGTAATCATAAATGTTATTGCGTATGTTGTACATTATTACGAGTTTATCTGTAATTACATAGATCCTTAAATGTGAATTATGATACCCTGTCAAGGCATAGGAAAATATTTATAAGGTTTAAAAAGATAAAAAAGGAGGGAACTAATTTTTTTAAACTTACTTATACATATGAAAATTTGGCATAAGGTCCTGTTAGTAACTTAAAGTGTTACAATTACAAGTAAATAGTAGGATATGTAGTAATACGTGAATTTATTTGTTTTTATTTTTATATAACTTACTAGCTGTTACCCGCGGCGTTGCCCGCATACTTCAGACCCTCGAGTGGTGATAAAAACTATTCTATGCGTTGATCCGTGTTACCTTCTATATGTGTGCTAAATTTCATTACAATCGGTTCAGTAGTTTTTGCGTGAAGAAGTTAGAAACAAACATACAAACTTACGCATTTATACTATTTTTAGGTTTATAAAAAGCATGGAAAAGTACTAAAAAGTGATTCCCTACTTTTTGCCCAGTAGGCAGAGAAGACTTATTTTTAAGAAAAACTTTCTTCCGCGGGCAGGATTTGAACCTGCGGCTTCCGGCATCACCAGTTGCAACGCCTCTTTCATCTGAGTTACCGCGTCTTACCTGAACTTCTTCTGTTTTTGTTTTTACCTCATGTCAAAAACCTTTACCGCTTTGACAAGTCTCTTCACGCGCAAATTAGTCCTGATTCTTAGATTATTTTAGCCCGGCAGAGCTCCTAAAAGGGTAATTTGTAGTAGGGTAAAAAATTGAAAAATGTTATGAGCTCTTACATTTTAAAAAGAGAGCAAAGAAATTAAAGTTGCTGTTTAGCTTAAAACTAAATCATCGATAATGGTAGAAAACGCTCACAATATTGGTCCTACACTGGCAGGAAGAAGGGTGCAAATTACAGCCATGCACGAGCAATGAAAGATGAAACATTAAAAGGAGTCAGAAAAAATACGACTCTCATTACCTAATGAAATGTTATTTGTACAAGAATTCTTTAAAAAAACTGAAAGCAAGAACCAAGCAGAAACAGAGGCCATGTTAAAAGCCTACTAGGTACTAGGTAGGAGGCGGTTGAAAAACACTGACAACAGGATTCATTGGGCCGTTGGACGACTCGGAGTCCCACACGAAAAAAAAGAAGCAGAAACTTACTGCCTATATTTTAAGTATTTTGTACCAAGTAAAATAATAATTGAAAAACCATGCGCATATACCGCAACATTTTTAGTACACATTCCACTTAAAATAAATTCCTGGCGAATCAAGAAATTTCCAGCAAAGGAATCCCAAAGGGAAAAAACCTGCCTTGTTGTCGAACAAGCGCTTTAAAAATGGACTTCAGGACTTCAATTAGCGCAATCGTCAGTTCCAAAGTGCAGTTTATCAATCCGTCCTCGGTGAACGAAAAAGAGGAAAAAAACAACCAGTCATCTCGTTGAGGATTTTAATTCAAGTGAAAGGAAACTTTTCTTATTTTCCAGAAGTTTCTACGTCGAGTCAGTCTGATTAATGGCCGTTGGCAGAAAGATAAAAACTATGCGAACACTTGTGCAGTGTTTTGAAAAAGGGTACTTTACAAGTGTTTTCAATTTTGCGGATAAACTTTAAAGATTTTCAGTTCAAAACATTTACGAGCTTGTACTAATAGTCGAGAATTCCAGTCCGGCTAATTTAAAATGTTTCTTCCTTTTTTGTTTAGAATAGCTTTTAACAATAAAAAAAATTTAAACGGATTTAATTTGTGGTTATTTGTGATTTTAGAATTCTCACGTTTCGAGTTCTTTGCAGAGCTCGTGGTCGCGGAAGACTAAGGTGTTAGACGTCATTATTTAGAATTAATATTATTTTTATTCTACGAACATCTATTTCTTAACTGCCTTGCGTATTGTCCCGGTTCTAAGCAGAATGTTGATACCGTATCTTGTGTATTAGGACTTGCAGTATGTTGAATCTGGCTCTGATGTATAATCAGTGGATCAGTTAAGAGCTCGAAATCCAAACACAACTCAAACCCGTTTATAATAGTTATTTTCTGATGAGTAATATTTGAAGTATTAAATATTATAAAATATTTTACACATCACAATAAAACAATTTTAAACGCATTTAAGTTGTGTTTATTTTGGATTTTACGATTCCTACGTTTCAAGCTCTTTACAGAGCCCGTGGTCACGGATGACTAAGGTGTTAGACGTCATATTCTAAATAATGACGTCTAACACCTTAGTCATCCGTGACCACGGGCTCTGTAAAGAGCTCGAAACGTAGGAATCGTAAAATCCAAAATAAACACAATTTAAATCCGTTTAAAATTGTTTTATTGTGATGAGTAATAGTTGTGCAAACTCAAGAAAATATTAAATATTTTACAATATTATTAACTTAGGTATATCTTTTGCCAACTAGGCAATGTAATGGATGGGCCAGTTGGCAGCACGTCGAGCGTTCATGAGGTCGGCGTTTGGCCCCGATTCCAAACATATCGCTCTCGGCACGTCGACTCCATGCTTGTTTGAATAACTTTATCATACGAATAAATAAAATAAATTTCCATGATACTAAACTACTTCATCACTAAATAGTATAAAATAGAGTCGCTTCCCGTGTCTTTATGTCCCTACGTATGCTTAGATCTTTAAACGTAAGCAATGTATTTTGATTCAGTTTCCTTTAGTAAAGTGAATCAAAAGCAAGATTTCATGTATGCCAGGAAAATTACTGTTTGCCCGCAGGAAAACGGAAAAAAGCCGTTGAAACCGATGGGTAGGCCGCAAATTTTTATTAATGAATGCTCTACTTCGCCTCAAGGGGATAAACTCTAATAATAAGATATTCTAATTTGTCTTCCATCTTCGTTATTTAAGTTTTTATACTCAAATAACGAAAAACAACATTGGCAGTCGCGATAATAAGAATAACATAATGGATCAACATCAACTTTATATTGGTCCCCCAAATTCCAGAGTACATCCCGGTCAAATTTTCGTTACCCATATTTTTTTTTTAATTAGTTTATCTACACTCGTCTCATAATGTTCGAATTATGAACTCAAAAACAGTTGCATAAAGACCTACTTTATGCATTCTGCCTATAGAAATTTTAGTTTGTTAGAAATTATAGGAGCGTAATGACTTAATGAGAAGGCTCTTACTTCGATAGAGTTGAGAAATGAATCGAAGTATTTTTTTGACTATACTCATATCGCCGACTTGCGCCGCACGCGCACCTGTCAATTGTTGTTGTTCGGTAATTGTTCGGTTGCTGTTAAGTTGTTTTATTATATTATTGTACAGTTGTTCTTGAGATGCTGTTCAGCTGTTGTTCAGATGTTGTTCAGTGGTTTAGTTCTGATCTGAACAACTGCTGAAGTATAGAATTTTCGAATTTCGATATACGTTCTCGTATTGAATTTGACCTTGTATCGGGCCTTGCAATTGCCGGTGAGTTTGGAAAAGTGTATAACTGAGTTTTTTTTTGAGAAAGTGTAGGTAAAATAGAGTATGCAACTGCATATAATTAGGCATTAGAACGCTCGTGTCAAACTATTATTACACTCAATATTTTCTTGAGTTTGCACAACTATTACTCATCACAATAAAACAATTTTAAACGGATTTTAGTTGTGTTTATTTTGGATTTTACAATTCCTACGTTTCGAGCTCTTTACAGAGCCCGTGGTCACGGATGACTAAGGTGTTAGACGTCATTATTTAGAATTGAAATTATTTTTGTTGTTCTACCGCCATCTATTTCTTAATTGCCTAGCGTAACGTCCTGGTTCCACACAAAATGCTGAAACCGTATCTTGTGTAGTAGGTCTTACAGTATGTTGGATCTGGTTCTTCTGCTGTGTAATCAGCGGAGTCCAAGTTGATGAAATTCCCCATCCAGTATCTCTGTTGAAATTCGGATGTTTTTGAATGGATTACTTTCCTAGGAATGAATCTCTTCTCTCTCGCTAGGATTGCAGCCTTATCAAATCTGACATAATGGGTGGGGTTATCCATGATATGTTCACACACTGCAGACTGTCTGTCACGACGGTTTTTTACATCAGCAATATGTTCTTTTAGACGTGTAGATACATTTCTCTTTGTTTCTCCTATGTATGAGAGTCCACAGTCACAGTCAAGTTTATAAACACCAGGGTCTTGGAGAGGGTCCAAAATAAACACAATTTAAATCCGTTTAAAATTGTTTTATTGTGATATTATTACACTCGGCTGCGCCTCGTGTGATAAACAGACACTCGCATTCTAATGACCCCCATTATACGAAAATTGCATAAACTACTATTAGCACAGGAACGTGAAGATTGGCACAAAAGAGAAGAGGATTATGCCCTGCATGAGGTGAATGTGTGTTGATGATGATGATATTTTTTTGGTTTGGTTTGGGATTTTCAGTAATGATGTGAAACTGGTGCCGGATACCACTCAGGTCAGCTTATTGATAGTATCAAAGTATTGTAAAGGTCATCCTTCAAACAATCTTTCCAATAATAGAGGTACCTACCTTAGTTTTACCAGATTACAGAGTGATGCCGACTTAGAAAAGCATAACCCCTTTTCTTTCCCACGGGTGTCGTAAGAAGTGACTCAGGGATTGGAGGTTTTCATTCGTATTACAATTTTAGGCAATATAATTTAAATACATACATACATACATACATAAATCACGCTTATATCCCTTATGGGGTAGGCAGAGCGTTAACGACCGTTTAACGGATATTAACACCACGTCTGACAAAAGTTTGAGGGTCAATCAGATAACTGTGTATCACTATAGTGACAGGTTGTCAGCCCGTCGCCTAAAATTGCAATACACACCCTCGAGTCCCTTAGTCGCCTCTTACGACACCCATGGGTAAGAAATGGGGTGATGCTATTCTAAGCCGGCATCAAACGGCAAATATAATATATATTGATACACAAATTTACTGAAACGGGCCAGAAATATTTGTCGGTCGTGGCGATAAAGACTGAAATTTACAGCTGTTAACGCTCTTCCTACCCCACAACTGAAACAGGCGTCATATGTGTATGTATGTGTTAGTTATACCTACCTTGACAACCTTTGAGGTTCTGATATTATAGGTAATGCCAGCTATATGACTCGCTTATCGAACGCAATTAATCTACCAGTTCTGTTACATTGATTGCTGTCATACGCAGATAATATGATTTGTGTACATGAACCAAGAGCTATTAGCGAGGGTTACATGTGTATTGCAATTTAAGGCGATGGGCTGACAACCTGTCACTATGGCGATACACATTTTTTTATGACCCTCAATTGTCAGGCGTGCTTAGTGCTCGTTTTTACGGCCATGTACGCTCTGTCTACCCCGCAAAAGATATATAAGCGTCATATATATAATTATGTATAAATATTCACTATTAGCAGCCAATAAACGTTATATTGTAAAAGCTGAAATTGGCTGATGACGCCGTGTGATGCAGGCTTAGAATAGCATCACCCCATTTCTTTCCTGTGGGAGTTGTAAGCAGCGGCTAAGGGATTCGAGGGTGTGCATTGCAATTTTAGGCAATGGGCTCACAACCTGTCACTACGGCGATACACAATTTTCTGAACGACTCTGAAATATTATTTGTCAAAAGTGGCGTAAATTACCCTTGCGGCCGTTTACGCTCTGCCTACCCCGCAAGGGATTATAGGTGTGATACATGTATGCTTGAAATTGGTTGAAATTTTGAAAGCGTGGGAACACCATAAATTGGGTACTATCAGCACGTCGTCCTACCCATTGAAGTGATCAACCTATACTGGTTTCTCTTATAAACAATACGATAACCAGCTTAAGTTGATCCCTTTAAGAGGTAGGTTGATATGCTGACTAATTTAAGGTACCTAGTCTTTTCTGTTTTTGAAGAAATGTAATTATTTTTAAACAACATCCTTTCCACATTTTTTTAGATTCTGAAATTGTTGTGAGGTACTTTATAAGCGTACGATTTGTTTTATTTTATTTATTTTGAACAACACAGCTGTGTACAAAAATAAGTGGTTAGTGTTCAATAGTAGTCATATGTTTTTGCACAGCTAACGACGTGATTCACGTTCTTATTAAATATTAAAAAATTTTGGTAGTTCAAGTAGACTAAAATATTTTAAGGAACTAAAAAAAAATTGGCTGAAAAAAGAAAACTACGTAATTAAACATTAAAGTTGTCGTGTATCCTACACATAGGTTAAGATAATTTAAATTGACTGATGTATTGATGGTGTAGCGGATAGTACCCCTGCCTGCTACGCCGAGGCTCATGATTTTGATTCCCACAAACCACACACATATTTGTTAATACGATTTTCAGATATTTTTGTTTAGTCTGGGTGTTTTCTTTGTAAAAATATATTTATTGATTTTCAAAAAAAAAACCGGTTGTGAAGGCCAGCCCTGCGACTACATATAAGGTGCATGCAGATCATACAACTGAACAACTTTAGTTCATATCAGCTATCTAGACTCCACAAAGTTTGCTTAGTTTAGGACTAGATTAGAGGCATTGTGTAAACTATATAACTTTTTAAGCACTCGCGATCACTTTCACTCATTTCAAATTACTAATATTTACCTAAATACTATTGCTATAGATCCGGTCTAATACATTGTGTAAACTGTTCTGGATATTTACTAACGATATTTTTTTTATGTAGGCGCTCGTTATTAGTCTTAGTGATACGTCTATCGTCTAGAATATTCAGTATAACATTTAATATTGAAATAAAAATTTCCGTTTGTGCGATGATGGGCACGTTATACATGCTTGAGCATCATATACATAAGATATATTATTTCAAGAGAGCATATTTAATACTGTTGCGTAGGTGGATGTTTCAATTATAATAAATGAAGGAGGGTGCCTGAGTTATATCAGATATAACAAGACAAACAAGGAATCTAAAAATATAATGTGTTACATAATACCTTTGCTAAACACACCGAATGTATAACGATAATGCTAAGAGCTTTTAAAAGGTCACGCTTTTTACTAAAATATTTAATACTTTTTTAACGATTTAAATAGACACACAGCAATTTAACCAGACATTCGCGACTTTATAACTTTAAAACGGAACAACATAATTAATCTGAAAATCTGGCGTTGCGAAAAAACTGGCAACATGAACTTTGCTCCAACAAAAAACGAAAATTATTCCGCAGTTCCAACAATTTACTTATACATGCATCGTTCCGTCACGTGTTGCATTTCTCTTACTTTTTTCACGTTTTTTCTCATCCCAACCGTCGGTTCGCTCCCTATTTTCGGGGATAATATATGCGGAGGCTGTATTAAATTTGCAGTTCAACCGAAAAACTGACAGCGAGAGTAATAAAAGTGTTGTCACAGGCGGTTTTTGTCTGCATTTGAGAGTCGAGATAGAGTGGACAGTAGCTGCGCGAAACATGCAGTTATCTAACGAAACATGCATATTTAAAAAAAAAAGATTGAACTTGTTTAAATTTTAGTCTGTTTGTGTAAACTCGGTGTCCCACTCGAAAAATAAGAAGAAGAACTCGAATTGACGTAAATACTATGAGCGACACATCAACATACCCTTTTCAGGGATCATTATACCTACTGGTTTAGTCTTTAAATTCTAAAACAGGGTATTCTTCTATAGGGTACAATACTTATTTTTTGAATTGCCGATAATTTGGCCCAGTTGCTTGAGCCATGATCGCGTTAAGAACCCTGTTTCGGTATTTGTGTGACCGTGAAAATTTGAAACACTTAAAACTGGTTTATGTTTAAAAACACTGTGAAACATCTATGTATAAATATGAATAAACCTACAAAAATAAGATGTCTATTACTTTATATGTCTTTGCATTTGCGACGGAAGAAAAACAGCAATGTTGACATTTTTAGGTCTACTTGTTGCCCGTCGTGAGAATTGCGATGAGTTACGGTGCTTAACGGATGCATCCGTAAACGCACCGTAACCATATTTGTATGGGAATACGATCGGAATTTACAATGTCTTTTTGTCTGTCAGGCGTTTGCGTTAACAGTTCGTTAAGGGCCTGCCTCGAACTTTTAAACATCTCTTTCACACTAATGGCTGTGTGTGAAAACAGAGCAGAATCGCCATATTTAGATGATTTTTCACTCTTTTAGAAATTTCTCGCGAAATAATCAAAAAACTATGCGACAAGAATCTAGTAATGTACAAGACGTATCGTATTCGCAAACAATAATGTCTTATGTTCATAAGATTGCTACGCACTACGCAAAAAAGTGTCAAACTTTGAAAAATAAATCTATCAAGCAAACTTTCTTTAATCGTGTTTTCCAACGACCAGAACCTAGTTAAAATAATAGAAAATCATTATACATAAAAATAAGGTGTTTATCGTATCCACCAACGAAATTGCGTGCATCCAAAAATACCCATTTTTGTCACGGCCCACCCTTAAGAATACGCACTGACGGACGACAAGTAGGAGATCCGCCTTATCACGTTCTCGTAGATGGTTAAATGTCATAGCGCACCAGAAAATTTACGAAATCTGACTTTTGGAAGTCCTTTTGATAGCTTAATTCTGTCTAATGAATACTTACTACTCAAAATACTTTTATTACACTACACACAAATTTACATTTTCTACGCAACTCACACTTTTATTTATTGTAGCTGTATCTGTACTCGAATCACCCATCACCAGGCGATATCTGAAAATCAGTGTTTGCATCCTACGGGCAAAAGTCCCACTGAACTATGGCCTGATTTCTGCAGTACACGTCTAGCTGAAGTTTATAAATTTTAGTCAGTTTTTGTTGTTTTGAAAATTATTTTTTTATCTGCATGTAAACAGTATGTGTATTTTTGAAATATACGGTTTATCTATCTATCTTAATACCAAACTTAACAAAAATTCTAAATCCAACACAAGCACGCTGTCCCCCGACGCGACTGTCTAATTAACTCAATTATTCTTGACTTGGGAATTCTTTAGGCCGCCTGTGCGTGCGAGCTTAATACGTCAAGTAATTTGAATGTACTTAAATGATACATCAAAGCAGAGGATTTTCTGTTTTGTAATATAAATGTAATTTCAGAGAACCCGAGAGAGACGCGAGAAGAAAATATTTGTCAAGGCTTTTTAAGACGCTTTGGAATAAGACGAGTGAAGTGACCGAATTCAGAAGGTTGAAACGTAACTCTAGAGAGGTTTTTCCCCGTGTTGGTAAATTTTACATGGATGTACAAATTTTGCAATGCTTTTTGAAATAAAAAAAGAACCAACGTAGCAAGTAAGGAACCAACTATGCCACAAATATACCTAACATTGTGACAAATCACTTAGACGCCTAGGATAAGTAATTTAGCACATTTGAAGTATTCCATTGAAGTATGCCGTGTGATGCCGGTTGCCGTGAGATGCTGGCTTAGAATAGCATCTTTCCCGTGGGAGTCGTAAGAGGCGATTAAGGGACTCGAGGGTGTGTGTGTGTATTGCAATTTAAGGCGATGGGCTGACAACCTGTCACTATAGCGATACACAATATTCCGAATAACCCTCATACATTTGTCAGACGTGGTGTAAATGGCCGTTTTTTGCGGCTGTTTACGCTATGCCTACCCCGCAAGGGATTAAAGGCGTGATATGTATGTATGTATGCATGTATGTATTCCAAAAACTGGGTCTAACAAGCTAATTATTAAAAAACAAAGACCCGACTGCGGTTCTTGAAAAAAAATTTAAGTTTAATTTTTCGTTTAAAATCTGGCATCTAGAATTAATGTTATTATTATAGATCAAGTGTCCTTTTTGTAACTATTAATAGTTTTTCAAAAGGTGATGTCGATGAAAGAAAGGTCTCCCGTGTTTAGGTTTTTCACAGCGTACCCATATTTATCATATCATAAATTATCGAAAATTCGACCAAAAACCTTTTTAATCTGTGGCTAACTTTTCCTAAACGCATAGAACCAGCCAGCCGTTTGGGCTGTAAAAAATAATTAACATGTCCACATACAGACATGATAACATTAAAGTTTTATTTAAAGAATCACAAAATACAAATAAATTTACTACAATAAAATAATTGGCCCATCAATTGACTAACTCAGCTTCATTTTGAATTCATAAAACTAGCTTACTGAACAATGTTGGTAGGTCCGTTTTCATCTAGTTTGTGTGGGCTATCGATTCGGCCAATTAGCGGACGTCGGATAGCGCTCAACAGGCGAATTCGGCGGTCCGCTCGAATAGATGCTTACAATGCTTTCGGAAATTCGCTACCATGTTCAATTGAATTAGAGTTTACCTACAGATTTTGTTACGTGAATTTTGATGTATGAAAATATTTTAACACTGTCCGATGAAATATTGCTGCACATTTCACTGGCTGTATATTTTCACACGAATCGATGACAGCTACTTACTTACTTTTTTTCTTCATTATACCCGTAAGAGGTCAATTCTTATTGCGCATTTCCGAATTTTTTGCAGTTGAGAAAAAGAGGAATTAAACATATAGTAACAAATGTGTAAAAAACATCCGTTTAGTGCCGTCGGGAATTGAATAATAAAGAATTATTTTTCTGTACTATGATTTTATAATGCACTCAGAGTGCTATAATATTTTTATAAATGAAAATAAGAAATTGAAAAAATGTCAGTGCCCGCCGGGACTTGAACGCGGGACCTTGGGGTACCAATATCGGGTGGGGTATTTTTTCAATTATTTTTCTGTTTTTAGTATACGTCTTGAAGTTAAAAGTGACAGCACAAAACTAACTAACAGTACTGTAAATTCAAGTCTAATGGCAACTTAGTCAGAAGTCAGTAAAGGTTCAGCTAAGTAATTACGAAGTCAAACGAGGCAAACGTAATATTTCACGTAAGTCTAAAAGCCGTATTTGAAAGGCAAGTTCAATACGCTCAATACCAGCAAAATGATGACTGTAGAGAGACATATTGTACGTAAAGAGGTACAAATTGAGCGACGGACGTGCGGCGGCCCCTCGTTAGCTAAAGTGAGTTTCGATGTCGCCGCTATACCGCGCGGCTTTGCGTCGGGTTCGATCCCTTTAGAGAGCCCGAAGAGGTCATTTTTGTGAAACACTTTACGCTTACTTAGGAACGTATGAAAAGTATTCTCAAAGGATACGAGGGTTTTTACGCAAGAGTGTTTCGAAGTAGAAAAAAAAACGTGAGTACGATGTATCAATATTCCAAAATGGAAATTTACGTAAGTAAGAACAGTTCTATCGTGTTAATTATACTACGCACTTTTCTTCACAAAATTTTAAAACGTCAGAGTATATAGTATCCAAGTAGGGTACAGATGTATTGGGTAACAATGCACATCCAAACCTTCATCTTCTACATCAACAGCCACAACAGTATTTGCTAGACATTGGCCTCCCCCTATTGGGATGGTTTTTGCCATACTCACTACGATAGACAGGTGGATTGGCAAACGCAGTGCATGGTATTGATTTTATAGGGAACGCTGCTGTCTATTTCCTTGGTTCCTCTATATATACTTCTAATTTTGAATTAATGAACAGTAAGAAAACAGTGTTAAGCATTCAGAGTAAAAATATTAGACATGACATTAATGACGTAACTTACATAATTGTCCAAATTTATTTTTAATGACATGAATAATGATTTATTTATTTATTTTACTCATATTGGAAGCGATCACTGACTTGTAAGAAACACCCTATCAAATTCAAGCTAGAAAGAAGCCGCATGGTGAGGCTAGTTCTCCGTCCCAATCTGGCTCAAGCCGGACATGATGAGTACGAGCTTGAATTGAAAAATCACAATACATTCAATTCCGATCACACTACTGAGACAGCTCTATAAGCTGTTTTCGCAAATCGTAATGCATTCCAATCACCAAAACAGGCCGGGTTTTGTAAAGATTTTAGCATCATGGACTACATCCATACTGTACGGCAGGTTATACAGAAGACAGAAGAGTATAACCAGCTGCTTTATTTATGGACTACGAAAAAGATTTTGAGTCATTGGAAACCTGGGCGGCTTTAGAGTCTTTGCAGCGGTGCCAAGTTGATCGGCGCTATGTGGAGGTGCTGAGAATTTTCCACCAAATGGCAACGATGTCCGTTTAGGCACAAAACCGCAATACATCCAAATACTCCAAAGTGTACGACAGGGTGACGTCACACCACCGAAACTATTTACCAAGGCGCTATAGGGTGCTGACAATAATCTCATAATAGCTGAATCGCTGCAGGACCTACAAAAAAAGCTGTCCAGTCTCTACGTTGCCTCAAGACCTGTTAAACTCAGGATAAACTTGGACAATACGAAAGTCATGCTTAGTTTACACATCATCCCCGAGCTGGTCTTTGTTGAAGGTGTAGCCATTGAAGTTGTCCAGAAGTATGTGGACCTTGGGTAAACTTATCAGCGGGGAATATACAACTATAATTTTGAGGCTGAAATCACCAGGACAGTGCAGCTGGGCTGGGCAGCATTTGTAAAGTTGCGTCATATGCAACAACACCTTAAGACCAAGGTGTTTGATAGGTGCGTCCTACCAGCTATGACTAACCCAGCCGAGACGCAAAATCTGATAGTAAAACTGGTCCACGGGCTACATGTCACTCAGTACGGAAAGCTCTTTGCTTGGTATCTATATTATGGATAAAGTCCGGAATGAGACTATCCGCCAAAGAACCAAAGTAACATATTAATCTTGAAGCGTAAAAACTGAAGTGGCAGTGGGCTGGGCACATCTCACATCTGTCGTAAAACTGACGGACGGTAAAATAAGCAAGTTCTCGAGTAGAGGCCACGTCTCGGCAAGGAAAGCTTCGGACGCCCTTCGGTCAGATGGACTGATGACTAAAAATAGGTGGCTGGTAGCGACTGGATGGCGAAAACGAGTGATCGTGCCCTATGGCGTATCCTGGGGAAGGCTTACGTTTAGCACTAGACTGCAATAGGCTGACGTATGTGGATATTTATGTATACCAAGTGTACATACAAAATTAATTTACTCATATTGATGAGTAGTATGCAAAGCCTGCATAGTTGGAGTTACCCATATAGAAACCTATGGCCGTAATAGCATTGCAATGCAATTCGCTCAGAACCAATTTTGTATTAATTTATTAGGTATACCTATTTAACATTTATGCAAATATTTTGCAATTGTGGTCGATATCTTCACATACTCGTACCACCCATAAGTTTCACAGCAGATATCTTTTAAACTTTGAATTGCTGAAACAAACCCAGGCAAAGTGAATTCGGATACACTTTGAGCAGTATTTCCTTGGTAGAACTGCAGAATTACTATCTTGGAACATTCCTTACAGCATTAAAAATTTGCTGGAGGAGACCCGCAGCTTGCTAGGTATTTTCCGAGTTGATAGTTTAGCCCGAAGCTAGACTAATGTTCCGCGGTGACAGTTTGAGCAACTCTCCTGATGAAACTAATAAGTTTGTGCTAGAATGTCTAGGCGCAAATTAATTTTGTTAATATTTTCCGATAAATTAAATAGGTGAGGTATTGCTTTTCATGCTCAAATTCTTTTAAAAGGTTTTCTTAATTTTCCTGAATTTGTAATTTGTAACTAGTTTCTAGCAGTATAGATTGGTTTCGATCGCTGGGTTACCGCTTCTTGCCAATATTTTATCAGGTGGTAATAATAATAATGCAACTTTTTATTACGAGAAAACAAGATGCAACTGGTGATTTAGATGAGTAATCTAAATAAATAAAAGACTACTCTAATTAAAATTTATATATTTAGATAAACCAGCCGAGTATTAATATAATCTATCATTATTCTATATTACTGAGTGCTTCATACATACACATGTTTACATTGTGAGACAATGTACACAGAGCGTTGAGGGTAAACTGAAATTAATGGACGATATGCCATGGTTAAAGCGAGGGCGTCGCTGGGGAATTAATACATTATTTGTTTTCGTTAATTTGTAACGCTGGCAAAACAAATACGTTTACTAATCCAAAATTGTGTAGTAAGACAAGGTTAAAGTAACTATGTGAAAGTGGCTTGAGAGCCTAGTGGCGCCCCCGAACAGAAAAAAAAATCATCTGAACACGATCGTCATGTGGAAATCAAAGTATTAATTTGCGACGATAACTTACTACAAAGATTATTTTGAATCAATTTAACCCTGTAAAATGTGTGTATTCAAAAAATGCTAAAAGATTTTTAGCAAAATAACAATTCAATTTTTGATTACTCGTACACAAGACGAAGGTTTTCGGTTAAAGTAATTATAGTTATACAATAAACTGCGATCGAGCTACAAGCACGCACGTACTATTCCTACCCTAACGTTTATTCAATAAATAAACTTCATTTTAAATCACTTTCCATTAGTTATTAGATTGGCGTGGGATGTCATCTTAGAATAGCACCACCTTATTGCCATCCCGTGGGCGTCGTAAGAGGCGACTTAACATTTGTGTTGCAATTTTAGGCGATGGGCTGACAATCTGTCACTATGGCTATACAGTTTTCTGAATGTTTGTCACGCGTGGCGTATATGTCCGTTTTTTGTTGCGCTGAGCCTGATATATGTATGTATGTTTAGTTTTATACAAAAATAAAGTTTCGGAGCTGTCTCTACATTTGCGTCATCATGCTTAATCCAGACCAATATCCTTAAAGATTCAGCGTGACGTAGGAAATCTACCCTCGATCATCGTCACTTGGGTCTTAATCTAGGACAGTTTGATCGATGTAGGTAGATTTTTTTGAGTAAATAAAATTTTGTTATATAAAATAGCATGACTAGCTACGAATTGCATGTATATTTCTTGTAAATAATTAAAAAAAAACAAGTCTTTCAGACATATAAGCAGTTATTATAACTAGTAAAGTTAACAGTGTGTAAGTCGTTTGATAACGGCAAATCGTATGGAAAAATAACTTTGACACTGTCTAAACGCACGTCTAACTTTTCTGTATAACACTGTTAAAAACGAATGCAAAATGTTGCTGGTTACAAGTTGCACTCAAAACCCTGAAACTATCGTTTCCTCACCCAATTCCTTTCTTCCTTCTGTCCGATACGTTGCTCCTAGAACAACTCTTAAGCACAGTTGCGCCCATATGGCGCGATTGTTTTAACAACCACACAGCCAAGTTTTAAAAAAAAGCTTCTCACACGCGTAAAACATTTACTCACATATTATCAAATCGCTATACAAAGACATCTACGCCTATCTCTCGCATTTTCTCGTATTTCGTAGACGAATAACTCGAAAAAACCCACAATTGTGTAGGTGGCACATAAATAAGAATTTTAGCGCGTGCGAATTCCATATGACACGCTACACTATCACATAAAGCCCTCCTTCATGAGGGATATATTACGATTTACGTACTCGTGGTGCGTATTTCAAAATTAGGCGAGTAGGTATATTATTTATATTTACAAGTTTTGAGTTTCTTTTAAAAAGAATCAGTTACATACATACATATATCACTCTTATATAGCTTGCGGGGTGCATAGAGCTTAAACGCCCGTAAAAACGAACATTGACGCGTCTGACAAACATTTGAATGTAATTGGAAAATGGTGTATCGCTAAAGTTTCTCTCTTTTCGTGTGGGACACCGAATCATCAACGACCCGATGGACTATCAATACACATGTAACACTTGAATCCCTAAGTTGCCTGTTACAACACCCTCAGAATAGAAATGGTTATATGCTATTCTAAGCCGGCATCACACGGCAAAAGGTATAAATTTCGGTAAGTAAGTAATCAAGAGTAAACCGCGCACCGTAAGGAATTTTGTGGTATGATGCAATTAATCAAATAATTGAAGCGACCTCTGGAGGCTGCTACAAGAAGCTTACTCAAGTGTTTCACAAGCAAGTAAAACGCAACATAAGTTCCAACATATTTGCAAGATGGCGCCACGTGACAGATAAACAAAGGGCCTGAAACGCGGCATTGAAGTATTTCACCGCGCAACGCATATATACAACTTCAAATTCTATCCAGATGTACCAGTCGGTACCTTGGCCACAACACCCAGCCAGGCGGGTAGGTAACCTTTTCCCGATAACACCCGCAACCCTTCATTCTGCATATTGGCTACGCTCCTATTACCCGCCTTATACTAATGTAGAGTTTTAGCTATTCTTTGGTATTAAAGTACAATCACTGAACGTGAGGTGTATTTTTTAGTAATCATTACTACCTAGTTGGCGCAGAGGAAGGAGTTAGTCTTCGAGCAACGACGGCCTTCCGTCCCGGAAGGGAGTAGGCATAGAAAGTATTTCCCCTCTGTCAAAGTACAAGCCAAAATGGGCATTGGCGTTTATAAAAACCAGTTCCGTTCAGATTTTTTCCTAGACCGAGTCCAGTCGTGCAAGAGAACACATGTAATTTTTTTTATGTAAAAAGAGGTCTGGAACATCAAGTTTACAAAAAGATGGTGTAATATTTCACATGTAAGTAAATTCTGAACATATTATTGCTATACAATACATTTAAACACTAAATTCTTAAATAGTTGTTGGATTTTTTCAGCAACATCTGGTCCGCTCGCCCGTACATATTACAGATCGATCGCACGATAAATCCGACTTCTCGACGATAGCAACAATAGTGATGTTACCGTTTCATGTCATAATGTTTGTCGATGAATATTATAGGAGGGGGGTATTATTTAATCACATGTATTAGACAAATAATTGTTATCATGGTTTTATATGTACCTGAATAAGCGAGATATCAAGGGACTCGAATATTATTCTCGCTCATAGAGATTTTTTACTAAACCAGTTTGTAATTTATGCAGGTTTGGGATGGGAGTAGTATCTCTCATATATAGATGTGAATGAAATATTTTTATCAAGAGTTGTCCATTCCATGAGACACTTTTCAACTTCGGGAAATTCAACAACTTTGTCCCTTTGAATATTTCCATGTCCTTCCACACACTGCAGTTTTATAAAATCTTTATTTTTTATATTTTGTTAAAGGTAGATTCCGGCAAGTCAAAATCATTCATAATAGCGTTACGCGACTGCCCGGCTTCGAACACCACATCTGGACTGCCTTCGATAATGTCATCATCTAGACATGGCGGCTGATGTGGTGCAGTGGTAATGCGACTGCCTGCGACGCAAAGGTTCCGGATTTGATTCTCGGTGGGGCAGTCACAAAGTTGTTATTTTTCACTTTGTGAATTTGTTTCCGGACCTGTTAGGACATTGCAGGCTGAACCACCTGATTGTCTGAAAGGGGATGGTTCCGTGCTTCGAAGGCCACGTTAAGCCGTCGCTCCTGGTTGCTGTCTATGATGACTTTGACGGCGGTCGTAACACAACCATGTCAGAGGCCAAGTAGGTAGTAGTAAGCGGTTGAAAAACTCTCTACACCAGGGTTCATCGGGTCGTTGGACGACTTGGTGTCTCACACAAAAGAAGATTATGTAGATACCAAATGTTAAGCAGCTTTTAGTTGGTGATTGTGTTTTGTAGGGCCATGGTGCTTATAATTACTAGAGGACCCCTAAAATGGCATGATTTGACTACTTAAAAGTTTATTGTTATGTAACTTGCTTTAAATATAAATAAAAAAACAACACAAGCGTCTTAGTACCTACACTTTTGAAATTCATCGATAGTCAAGCATCGATATTGTCAAGCACTAACTTGACAGCTTTACCTACCTCTCCCCCCGCGCCCCGCAAAAAACGACAGAACTATTTCTATGAAGTAAAATGGCTAAGGCTCCTCCCTTCCGGGTCGGAACGAGACGGAAGACCGTGTTGCTCGAAGGAGTTAGTGGACAACTCGCACTAGCCAAAAACTGGCACAATGACTTGGTCGACTTCGATCCAAATTGGTTGCAGTAAACTGCACAGTCTGGAAAGAGAAAAGGGATGCTTTTGCCCAGCGGTGGGATATTTTAGGCTCATAACAATAATTCCTACTAACAAACTCACTTACAATAACACATTTTTCTCTTAACTTATACCCCATACAAAACAAAATGCTAAACCTTGATAAGAGAAAGAATAAGAAATAAATGGTTTGGGATACGCGATATAGTTTAGCAAGCATGTTGACGAAAATAGGTAAATTACAAACTTTTTACACTAGTTCCACTAGTATCGTAAAAAGTTTTACAACACAAATACTTTTTTACTCAATAGTATATAAGTATAAAGGGACAAATAACAATTATACTAAGCTAAACTAGACTAAATTTAAGCTAAAAAAAAGTCGTCTAGTGCGCCTCCATTAGACATGGTACCCAGTACCTACGCTAGCAGCGTTCCCTCTTTGGATGGCCAAACTTAGTCGTTGGCCGAGAAAACTGCCAGCTCTTCGGTCACCAGTGGTCTCATTGAGGCGCGCTGACACCTCGTTTACGAGTTTTTTGGCAGATGGGCCCCAGGGACCCATCGTCTCAAAGCCCACGGGTGAGAAAGTTTTTAATTTACCTAGAATAAGGAGTTTAATCCAGAAATCATAGCACAACGTGTAACATAGTTGACAAATAATGTTCTGGTGTGTGATGTCGGCTTGGAATAGCATCACCTGTCTGTATTGAAATTTAAGACGACAGACTGACAACCTGTCAAATATAGAGAAATTTTTTACTTGTGGCCGATAGCGAGAACTTAGATCAGGCTGGTGATAAAGAAGATCTTTAACGATATTCGAAATTAAATTTGGACCTTCCTTATAAAATTGCTAATCAGCTGATTTGAGTTACTATGAAAGTTTTCCCTGTGATTGCAGCATTTGTTACTGCTCTCGACAATTGGCCTGCTAAGCGTGGTGAGTATAGCAATACCCTCCAATAGGGGGAGGCTTGTGTCCAGCAGTGGACTTGTTTGGCTGTAAATGTAATGAAGTGTAGACAAGGAAAGCATTAACTATCTTCAACTTTTAATAATACATACACATATCACGCCTATTATCCTTTGCGGGGTAGGCAGAGCGTAAACGGGCGCAAAAATGGACATTTACGCCACGACTTACATATATTTGAGGGTCAATCGGAAAATTATGTATCAAAAATTCAAATTCAAAAATTCAAAAAGTTTATTGCCATGGTAACAGGTTGTCAGCCCATCGCCGAAAATTGCAATGCATACCCTCAAGTCCCTTAGTCGCCTCTTACGACTCCCACGGGAAAGACAAGGGTGGATGCTATTCTAAGCGGGCATCACACAGTAATAGCTTTTTACTATGATTCTTATAATGTTTTCCAATAATATATTTGCTATAATAGGAGAACGAATCTTAGTGCAAAATTAACTGCAATTTTCCGACAGACTATATAGCCAGCGCATGCCACGTCGCCGACTTGATATAATTTTAATTAAACTCGACCAGAAGGCGAGCAATAAAATGAAAACGGAATTTTCCTTAGTCCTTCTACTAGGTATTTCCTGCAGAAGTAATAAATCTGGTGCAATCACAAATGCTCCATTTGTTTTTGCCTCCGAATTCGGAACAGTCGCACAATGTAGCACAAATCAAAGTTACATTACTTTGTTTTGCATGCATTTATATTGCGCACCCATTCATTTAACTGTAGCAGAAAAAATTAATTGTATAAATAAATGAGTTCAATGTAATACTTCTTATGTCACGTTCACACAATGCCTCCATGAACAGAAAAATAGTGGGTAGGGAAGTGGACAGCGTGAGCATGTAAACAGGTTACTCGCACTGCTAATCGTCATGCCGCCGCTGTAATTTTCCGTGCTCCCGCGAGTGCTTTTCTTGCACGAGTCAATGGAACGGCATCACGAGCGCGAGTGGAATATATTAGGTACTATCTCAATCACTCGTATTGTCGTGAAATGCCGGCTAAGAATAGCATCACCCCATTTCTTTCCCGTGGGTGTCGTAAGAGGCGACTAAGAGACTTGAGGGTGTGTATTGCAATTTAAGCGATGGGCTGACAACCTGCCACTATGGCGATATACAAGTTTTCGAATGACGTTCAAATATTTGTCAGACGTGACGTAAATGTCTGTTTTTTGTAGAGGTAAGCAATCAAAGGCGTGATATGTGTGTGTGCGTTTTGATATGATAAGTGAATGTCAGCAGTGTGTGAACACTCTCACGTTGTTACTTCCGCGGAAGTATTTCGGGCAATATTCGCGGGATCGGCAGGAGCAGGAGAGTGTGAACGTAGTATTAACAAAGAACAGGGTGCATCGCAAATGACATTTACAAAACATTCAGAGTTGTCCGTGTAAAAAGAAATATTTTAAGTAGTTACATTTATAAGCACTGTAAGCGCCAAATTTGTCTCTCAGCCAAGGCTCACAGCTAATAAAAATTCTATTGACTAACCCTTAATCAACAAAGTAAGAAAGTACCTCATTTCTTATTTGAAATCGGAATCCAGACTCTTGTTTACGAAAGTCCAATTTGCGAGAAATCCTAAAATCAAACAGAGATAGCTAAAAGTCCCCGCTAAGTAATATTGGAGGAAATTGATGTGAAACTTTCTCATTGAACCTGGGGCAACTCTTCGTTAAGAAGAGATGAAATATACCAAAAATATATTATATTTTAGATGATACTATCGTAAATAGACCAACTCTACGTTGTATGACATTGACCGTTATCCTTCCCTTCTTTTTATAATAGATTTTCTATCTTGTTGTAGTATTTTGCCGTGTGATGCCGGCTTAGAATAGCATCATCCCATTTATTTCCCTTGGGAGTCGTAAGAGGTGACTAAGGGACTTGAGGGTGTTCTTGCAATTTTAGGTGATGGCTTGTAGACCTGTCACTATGGGGACGGAAAATTCTGTATTTTCCGAATGACCCTCAAATTTTTGTCAGACGTGTCGTAAATAGCCGTTTTTTGCGGCTGTTTTCACTCTGCCTACCCCTCAAGGGATTATAGGCGTGATATGTGTATGTGGGTATAAAAGTGTATCTATGTATTAATATGTATTTTTGTGTAGTATATATGTATGAAATAGGTTTTTTCACATAAGAACGCCCTTCCTAATCAACTAAAGGTTGTGTGGTAGACCACCTGGTAAGCATTAAGGCCGCCTTGCTGTTTCATTTCTTTTGGTTTGTGTTTTCAATTGTTGTATTTCTTTTTATTGTGCAATGAAAATAAAAGTTATGTTATGTTGATCATAATTTATAAAAACCATGGCATAAATAATTAAGGTTAATAGATGGGCTATTTTACCATGGAAAATAAAAAAAAGGCGACAAATTTCCCGTGGCAAGAGCAAAATGTAGTGTTTCTGAAATTCAATATAAGTGTTGTTACAAGTACTTTGCTTCGTCGTTCGAATACGACTTAGAATTTGGGACATTGCAAATTTTAATGAAAAATTACCACATAGGATTCCTTCGTTACTATTCCGTAAAGGCGGATGTGAGTTGGTTGTAGTTTTGTTTTTCTTGTTCATTTGAGTGTATGGTGATTAAATCAGATAGTGTTTTAAGCAACAAACTATTCTTAAACTGAAAATTTTATAGGAAATTGTAATTATGACTTATTTCTGACATTGTGAAATAGTGACAAGCGGATTACCACGTGGTGCAGAAATTGCGGAACATTACCTCTAGTCGTAAGATTAGGTCCTCTGAATACCAAATTTTAAAACACTTCCCGTATTAGGTATACCATTTTTGAAAAACTTGCAAAATTTTCAAGCGCGGGCCAGATAGAAATGAAATGACTAAAGTCGCAGGTTCAAATCCTGCCCGCGCTTGAAAATTTTGCAAACTTTTAAAAAACTAGGTCCTCTTTGTTGTGGACTCTCCCTCGGCATTATGCCACATACTTTACATAATCTACAAAACTGACCTTACTTAAATGTCAAAATATGACTCTTTAAAAGAGTTGTGGCGCCAGTGGCTCTGCCACCATTAATTAATAATAATAACTACAAAGTAGGTTTGCTCGAAATAGTTTCTATTTGTTAATTTATTTATCACTGCGACTCAGATGGATCAGGAAATCTTAATAAATACAGAAAGAATAACATTACGCTTTATTCACAATAGTATGCAGCATTTTGTCCCGTTTTCACAGTCACTGGCTTCTTTGTAAAGAGCAGGTTCGTTACATAATATTTTCTCCGCAATACATTCCCCGCCATGCTTCTGACCCCGTCTTTCTTTCACTGAAACTGCAAACAAAAGCAACACTATTACCAGAAGTTTATACATTTCATTTATGTTTAACCGACGAGAAAAAAACGGAGTAGGTTCTCAATTTAATCGCGATCTCTTGTTGTTTCATTTTAGGGCAAAGGCTTCTCTCCTCTGTCCCAACTTAAGAAAATTGCAAAAATAAACCCAGCCATGTTGAGTTCATTGATTGATCAGTGATTACCCCTTAAAATATTTGTATCTAATTTTACATCTGAAAAACAAATACTTACGTCCATAACAACATTCGACTCCAAACCGTTGTTGAGCAGGACACAAGCCCTGGTGCTTCTCCAGCCATTCCTTGGGACAATCAGCCGCGAAGGTGCAGCTTCCACCAGCTGCAGTACAAGGGGCTTTATCTCTGATGGAGTCTAGCTTTTGGACTGAAACAAAAGCAAATGTACGGTCGGATTCATAAGTGGAGTCATAGTTAGACTACGAGACAGATTGCAATACGGGTTATTATCCTCTGTACTTACTTTACTAACTTACGCACACACGTAAGATTATCAACTGTTAGTAGAAAAGTCCACCTTAAGGCGTAGCATTAAAACTTAAACAGATTACCACCAATAAGCGACATCTATGTAATCTTTGAAATAATTACTCGGTGATAGCCTATTCGCCACCACATCACCACAAAGTATACATCACACTGGTTTGTCTAAAACTGTATTATAGTTATCCTTATTCGTTCATTTGTAGTAAAGCAATAGATTACATATCTTTATTTCGTCGTAATGATCACAAGCAATCGTAGCTTAGCGGTAATAGTTCTTACCTTCTAATTAGAACGGAACCGGGTTCCCATCCGATCTCTGTATGTTGATTAATGTTTTTTTAAATGTTTTTATCATATTTTCTCCAGTAATCATTATTTTATATAATATTTTTCTATATATTCATCTATGTATTATATCTATAAATGTTTATTGTAAATTATGTATCAAAATATTTTATCTAAAAACATAAACCTATAATATTGTAATAAAACAAAAAGTAAGGTAAGAAATTATTTTATTGGTAGGTATGGTATAACTTTATGTAAATAACATAATGACATGAATGAGAACTTTTGGTAACCATAAGATACGAGTATGTAAAACTACATAAAATACTTGCTGTCGTAATCGTAATACTTAGTTAATAGTTTTGTTTGAATGATAAAACACAATATTATGTAAAATGATATTAAGTATTCATTAGCTGAAACATCGATAGGTAATTATTTATAAGATCATAGGAATGATCCAAATCTTGGATTGAATCTTTCAATAAAGTTATTTAAGTAATAATTTCGTTAGTAATTATTTTATTGTTCTATGTTTAACGATGATGCACTTTCCTCGGAAGTAAAAGTAATTGTAATAATAATAAATCAGTTATTTGCCTACATCTCAAGGTTTAAGCTTAAGTACTCGTTTTCGTAATGAAAAGATATTGAAGCAAGGCCTTAAGATAACTGACTAATAATGATCAATCTTATATAAATATATATCGATGTTTTAGCATAATTCAATTGCTAATGTAATGCTCCACAAATACCTACTACTGCAATAGTAGGCGGGTAAGCAGGTAAACAGAGGTTGAGTGAGCAACGATTTATCGGGCCCGCTTCGGCATACATTGCTGATTATTTTGTGTATATTCATATATTGTAACGAAATACACAAGATAATCAGCAATGTATGCTAGATCGGGTCAGATTGAAATCTTAAGTAAAAATCGCCGCTTACATAATTAGTATTTGGTGTTACCTCCGCTGTTTTCAACAACACTTAATAAACACTTATTAGACTCGACCAAATAAGTGCATATATCTGTTCCTCTGGTACTCTCCCACACTCCCAGGCAGTGAGCCTCTAAAGCTTCTGTAGTTCTTTCATTGCGCATGTCCCACCTTTGCACCATTAAACCCCATAAATTCTCTATGGGATTTAAGTCCGGAGATTTTGCTGGCCAACGAATAACTTGGATATCTGGGTGCTGGCTAAACCAATTATTCACCACGGCAGCTCGATGCACTGGACAATTTATCCTGGACAAATGCAAAACGAGGAACTTCACTAGCAGTTAAACATTTCGCACCGTCGTCGGTAGCATGCTTTCCTGTAGCATATCAACATAATTAGCGGCAGTTGCACGCCCTGTTTCTTGTGCTACTAATTCGTCTGGACCAGCGGCAGACCCATTTTCATATTGTTACACCATCATCCTCCGCTGTGAATCATTAATAAGACGAGTCGAGTTTTTACGCTACCTTCCTCTTCAAAACGTGTAACCCAACGTTTAACAGTCTTCCACTAAAACAAAGTAGCATTATTAATAAAAAAGTTTATACTAATCGGTTCACAGCTACCAACATACTATGAGTCAAAGTTTTTAATATTTAAAATACAATTGTAATGAAATAAAACTATACTTACGGCCAGACCAATCTGATTAGCAATTTGAGTTAAATTAAATCCAATATCATGCAGCGCCACAGATAATTGCAGCGCAACAATACGCTGCCTATCCTGCAAACTGTTATAAGTATGCATTTCGAAGAAATAAACACTGAAGTTTAATAAATAAACTTAGGTTAAAAAAAACACTTAGCACACGCACTATCTCGCAAACGATCTAGCAACAACTAAAATGTAATTCAAAATTTACAAAATTTTGCTTCATTTGATAAAACAAAAACTACAACGAAGATATCGGGATTCGAACCATTGTCTCCACAATAACGGTCAAGAATTTGCTTGACCGCGCTACTGACCAAGCTACCGAAGCTAATGATTCATGTAGTGAAATAGTCAATACTACTCAGCCTATTATACAATGGTAGTTCGTCAAATTATAGTATGTTATACGTCATTTGTGTCATTGTGTGAGTGTCGCCGCGGGTGCGAGCGACTTGTTTTCTGAGGTTTGTGTTAACTATGACTCCACTTTTGAATGCGACCGTACATAGAATTAGAATTGGGGGTGCAAAATTTTTAAGATGTTTTTTTATGTTAATATTTTTTTTATTGTATGATTCGAATTCACGTCAAAATTCAAATTCTTTTTAAAAGTAATAGTAGACATTTGCTTTCTTAAGGGAGCTGGATGAGTATTCCACACACGCACTGTTTTGTATTTAAAGCTGCCCATGAATCCAGTCGTCCGATTTTAAGGAGCCTTCAATAAATTCTAAAGTATGTTAATGTGTCAAAGAACCTGATACGAAAAACTTACAATCTTCTTCCCTCCCGCATTGGCACAAGTAGAAAAAACAGGCAAAGATAAAAACTGACTTCATTGCAACACGACCATACTCGCCTCGTTCTTAATGCAAACTGCACAGAATAAATATAAGTATGGAGAATGCAAACTGACCAAAGTCGCCGAGTGAGGAATTGCGCTGTTACATTAACTAATAACTTATTGATTAAATTACAAGTATGATAACATTAGAAGACGATTGAACATGTCATGGCCATGAGTATTTAATATGAAATATGTTAGATTAAATAATATATTAAATAAATTAAATAATGTTAGATGCCGTGTGATGCCGGCTTAGAATAGCATCACCCCATTTCCTTCCCTTGGGAGTCGTAAGAAGCGACTAAGGGACTCGAGGGTGTGTATTGCAATTCAAGGCGATGGGCTGACAACCTGTAACTATGCCAATACACAATTGTCCGCATGACCCTCAAATATTTGTCAGACGTGGCGTAAATGACCGTTTTTTGCGACTGTTTGCGCTCTGCCTACCCCGCAAGGGATTATTGGCGTGAAATGTATGTGAGTGTATGTATGTTAGATATTAAATTCTAGTCTCGGTCTAGGTACATGAGATGGCCGTAAGATTTCCTGATAAAAACATAGCGTCGAATTAAGGAATTGACCATAACAAAAATATTATTAAATCCCTACTTTCATGACATGTGTCACTCAAGTGATGCAGTAGGTGAAATTGTGATCTGAAAGGTAAACGATTTGAAGCATTGTTCACTCATATCACGGCTATGACAAGGGCATTTCCCCTAACAACTTTATGTAGGCAGGCACTGATTTACCCAACTCACAGATAACATTAACCGTGTCATAATGAAATAAACAATTGCCTGAGTCATTACATTATGAAGTCTTCTTAGGATAGTCATAAAATTGTAAATAATCAACTAATCACGGATTTATCATACCTCATTACCTGTTTGCTTCATTATTCAGAAAACTGGAAATTATTCATTAAAGAAGTACATGTTGTCCACTTAATACATATACATATCAATAACTTAGGATTTATTTTATTTTAGATGTTTATTTAATAGAAATAGGAACATTAAACTTACACACATAAATACACATATCACGCCTATAATCCCTTGCGGGCTAGGCAGATCGTAAACGGCCAAAAAACGGACATTTCGTCGTCTTACAAATATTTGAAGGGTAATCCGAAAAATTGTGTTCAAACACCACAGTGACAGGTTGTCAGCCTATCTTCTTAAAATGCAACACGCACCCTCGAGTCCCTTAGTCGCCTCTTATGACTCCCACGGGAAAGAAATGCGGTAGCGTAGCTGGCATCACACGGCACGACAACTTGACCTAACATTATCATTGCGAGAGAGCCACAGAATATCAGAAGTATTTCTAGCAGCACCCCTACAGCTAACTCAGATGACTTACGTCACACACCCACCTCGCGTGATAAAATGGACGGAGCGACACACGAAACAGAAAACTCATAATTTATGGAGCATCTAATGCCCCCAAATAGATCATCCGACATAATTGCGGCAGATAATCCCGGTCCGTGAGTGATGGGCCCACATCTCAGGCAAGCCTTGTATCACCTGAACTGGTGATTAATGACGCTTCTTGTCATAGTTGTGACGGTCACGATGAGATGGATAGTGTTTACTTTTAGAGATACTTAGGCATATTCAGTCAGCTTTGGTTTTGTTGGGCCTTAGGCTGGGTATATACAGGTCGTAATAAACAGCCCTCCGAATACTTTTAAGGTTCATTCAGACCATGGAACTTAACAACTTCCCATTGGAAAATATTTCAAGAAACGTAAAAAAAAATGACTTCCCATAGTAATTGCAGTCAGCTGAGCGTGATTTTGTATGGGAGGTCAAATATTTTTTGTTATTTCCTGATATATGTCCCTAGGGGAAAGTTGTTCAGTTTCATGGTCTGCATGCACACTATCAGTATTCGGAGGGCAGTCCCTAACACTATGTTTAAATGTGATGCGACGTTGCATCGGTCATTAGCAAGGTGTGGTGTCCGGTCCGTGGTGTTGTTTAACAAACTGCCAATGGAACTTAAAACCATTAATTAATAATGTGGAAATATTAAAAAAAGGTAATATTTATTACCTATAAGATTAAAATTGTTATTGCATTGATGAATTTTAAATTTGATTACTTAAATGTTGTGCCAATGGAATGGCATATTGTAATTTGTCCTAATTGTAATTTAGGTAAAAATAGTGTAACATATTTTTCAAACATTACTTTTAGTTTTAAGTACAAAATGTAACTATTTCGCACTCAGTTGTATTACTGTTTGAAAAAAGTTGATTGATTGATTGCTCTTCTGCAACCTCGCATGAATGCATCGCAAAAATCTTCCGAATTGCATTGCACGAATTCGCACCACGCATTTTTTTTTAGGTAAATACAACAGGTAACAATCAACATTGTCTATTGTGCGCATTCCTGCGATGTTACATAATGTACTTGGAGTCTGCTTTAAGACAGTAGAAAGACTCGTACTGGCTCATGTTTGTTTACTCAAAGATCTGCCGTGAACTTGTGAACATCTCTTTCCCACTAACGGCAAATCATGTATGTGCGAACAGAGTCGCTATTTTTAGACGATTATTCATTCTTTTAAAAAAGTTTGCCATATTTACAAGTAAAAAAAACTGTACTAAAAGAATCTAGTAATGTACAAGGCGTACCTATCGTATTTGCAAAAAATAATGTGTAGCAACATATGAACATATTTATCATATAACGCTGTTGTTGATTTTAGTTAATCGTTCATTCACACTTAGTGTGGCTTTAGTCTAAAGTCTAGTCAGTCCACTTCTTTTTTTTTAAGTATGGGTTTGCTCTTGACTCTAGTTTAGGTCATAGGACAGAGACAGAGTAAGATGGAGCGAGCTCACCCAGAAGAAGCCTGTTCACTCTTACTTTGAAGAGATTAGAGACACTGTTGGACATGAGCTTTAGCCTTTCAGAGCATTGACGGTATCACCGTACTTACATAATATATGAAAAATCATACGTTTCAAGTTTTTGGTAAATTATATTTTGGAGTTTAAAGATTTGAGTTAACAAATTTGGATAATAGTTTATTTGATATTTTTATTGAATTTTATTTACTTATACTGGCTTCAGAACAAAATCAATTTCGTACCTACTTATAAAACTCATTTATCTTTGTATTTTTTTTTATGTAGCCTGTTCTGTGTCCCACTGCTGGGCAACCTCCCCTCTTTTACGCCACTCTGCTCTTTGACCAAATAAAAATAATCCTCTGAAATATCTTAAGCAACAGAGGTTTATCATAGTAGTGGGGTACTAGGTAGGTATATAAAGTTGGCATTGCAGCTGGTTTGCGCCCTGAATAATAATGCAACGTATTCACCCTAGCCGAGTAAACCAAATACAGTGGTGTAGATGTGCGAATCTAGTCGATCATTCGATGTGGTACTTCTATGTCAGTCTGGGCACAGAATAATAACTAGTAACTAGCGTGTCTGGGTAAGTTGGTGAAGGAGCTTAGTACTACATTTTCAAACACTTTAACGTATTGGGTATACAATTTAGTAGCCACTTTATCGCAGGTTTTTAGTTTTCATTGCTTTGGCTACATTCAATTTGTAATAATTTTCCCTGGGAGTTAATTTTAAACTATCCCGGTAGATGGAGCGATCCCGCGCGTTATTGGTATTGATTGATTGTCAGGTTAGTCGAAAGTCGCATAATCAAATCCTACATGCATTGCAATTTTGCAAATTCTCAATCGGCGTAGGAAGCTCATGAAACATAAGTTTTAAGGTGGCATGGTTGTACCATTTTTCGGAAAAATTCGTGGTAAATCCTTCCAGACAATGGGCAACAACGTTCCCTGTGAATCTAATGTTCTGCACTACGCTCAACAACCCGATCAACAACTATTGATTAGTAATAACTTTTGTAAGTATTTACTGCCGCGAATTGATAATTTGGTTTCCAGATGACTAGCGAATTCAACCAGGGTTTTTTTATTTTTTGGGGGCGCCACTGGGCTCTCGAACCACAAAATGAAATAGATCTAGATCTTTTGTAAACTTAGGTCAATTTAAGGGGTTTAACGCTCCATGCTTACGGGTAAGTTTGTTATGACGGATAGGAAAATATATAGGTAAAAATAAATTTTAAAAAAGTACACATTTGTTAAAAAGAAGTAGTAAACAACCGGAAAGCTCAAAACGTTACATTTTTTAAACTATTTTTCGCCAACTTTTACAATCCACAGCTCAATTTTTAAACGCCAGGACATTGCTTTTCTTTAATAGCGGAACACTCAACCCAATTTGACAAGCGATAAGTTAAAATAATAGCTACTCCAGAATACTTCTGCGATCAACATCAAGTGTAACATTGTCTTGCGCGACATTGTAATATGGAAATTATATTTCAGTAGTAGATGTGAATCCCCCGGGTAACATTGTCACCAAGAGAGGAGCTGAACAAAACTTGTTCGGTTTTACAACCCTCATTATCGCTGAATCTTTCAGATAACCCGATCTTGTTATACTACTTAATATTGTTGCAATTTACAGTCAAGCGTTTATAGATTAGTGATCAGATTATATCAGATTTGCTCGTAAAATGCGACATAGCCCGAAAATTGTTGGCTAGAATGCTGAAATGTATTTTAATCCTATTGTTCTCAGTAGTTCCTTTATTTTGTCCTTTAAAGGTATAAAAACCTACTTTAGAAACCGAAAGCTCTTTGTCCTTTGTGATAGATAGCTTTATTTCATCATCATTATCATCATCATAGAAACCTTAAACAGTTGATAGGTATTTTTTTATAAAGGATTGAAATATTATGCGATTTGTAAATTTCAGCCTATGAAAATTTATTAAGGTAAAATGTTTCATGTAATAAGACCATATTCAATATTCTTTCAGAATTAGTACACCTTTTACCTTAGTTGTTTTCTATTTTATTTTAATGAAAAATAGTTGCTGTTTTTAAAAAGTAACTGCGGTACAAATTGTTTGGTAGTGCATTTTTTTAGGGCTGAACTATTTAATTTTATCCTGGGGCTTTGGAATCTACATCTAACTATTTGGTGGGGAGCTAAGGCTCACCCGGAGAAGTTTATGTGGTTGTTCTATCGCGCCCGCGCCGATCCAAATACTGCATACGAACGATTATTATTATTAATTAAACTGGTTTAAACTATCTTCTGGCACGAACCCTCAAAGTATGTACCTAGTTCTTGGAATCTCAATTACTCAAGTATCGTGCTGGAACAAATGACTATACTCAAGGGATGCTGGCAAGAGATTAATAGCTTCGCAAACAGTGCACGATGTAGGTTAGTTGGGCAGCTTACCTTCTTGTTTTGCTTTCAGTCTGTTCAAGATCTCTAACGTAATTGCATTGCGTCATTCTTTATATTCATTACCGTCTAAGCACTTTCTTATGACCTAACATATGGTACTGGGCTTGCAAACCCGCCTGCTTAGCGTGAATAGTATCTAGGAAACACCTTCCAACAGGAAGATGTTGATGTTGTTCTGAAGTTCACCCAAAATATCATAAAACATTGCGCAATTTTAGCAGATAAAATAATACCAAACTATAATCTACCTTTCTCCAATGATTTGGTTGAAAGAAAGACCGGAGAAATAAAATATGGCGGTGCTCCTACTTGTCGTCCGTCGCTGCGTATTTCTTACACACCGTAACGCAGAATGTCTGTCAGACTAAAGGAAATTACGAATTCTGATCTTATACCCATATTTAAAGCTACAGTGCATAACGGGAGCATCTATCGTGTCGGAAGCACCATAGCCGTATATATACGGAAATTAGATCGGAATTAGCGATTACATCTGAAAAACGCATTCGTAACGACGCGTAATAATACGCAGCGACGTGCGGCAAGTGAGAGAACCACCTAAATTACAGTTTCAGAACAAGTCAAACGTATAAAATCTGTTCATGCGAGAAATTGACGTCCCGAAACACTGGAAGCCGAAATCGATACAGACAATCGCGAAAACGAACACGCGTCAACAAGTCCTGACCAATCCAATATTTGAAGTTGCAGCAAAGATTACTCGATACAAGAAATCAAGTTGATTCCAACTCCATCGGAACACAATCTCGGCGACGCGCGGCGGTGTTCAGTCGCCGCTCGTGGAACTAATCCGGGCTGTGGTTATTTTTAACATTTTGTACCGGGAGAGCACGAATAAGTTTTGATAGAGAAGAGTGGATGGGTGCTGAGGGACGAAAGGTTCTCAAGTTAGAACTCTGTTTATTAACAAATTAAAGTTTCTCTCACAGTTGTACAACGAATTGCTAAATGGTCAATCTTTGGTAGAAGATGAATAACAAAGTGACACCCGTTTGACGTGACTAATGTTGAAAGGTTTAAGTCTATCATTATTATACTGTATGTTGTATGCATAATAATGATTAGCAATACCAGGCTGATACCAGGGTTCAGCGGGTTGTTTGTCGACTCGGTGTCCCACACGAAAAGAAGAAGAACATGCAATTGTTATGTTATGATTATGAGTGTAGGAGACTAGGGCAGACCTATGTCTAGCATCAGATGGATGATGATGACATTTGCATGTGAACAAAAGCTACCATATGAAAAACAAATAATTTTTTAATAAAAAGCTGTAACAAAATATCTTCTGCCAGTGAATTCTGAAAACAAAAGAGTTTCAGCTATGCACTGCGAAAGTGTAATGTAGTTACGTTGTAACTCTAAAAGAATAGTTGGACGGAACCCTAAAACAAGAGGAACACTGCGCCCGGAGATTCAGGAAACAATAATCCAACCAGGGAGAAAGTCACTCCGTCGACGGAAGGAAAATATTTGTACACTTTTCACGAGAATTGTACTCGGTTTGCTTTTAAATTTCGAGTAATATTCATAGCAAAGCAACGGTCATTGTCTGACGTTTACTTCTGATGTGTTGCGACGATTGATACCATTCTTTATGTTTTCTGCTCTTTGTAGTGTGAGTAAATAAAAATGTCATATTTTTAAAAGATTTTGCTTGATTTATCTTGTTAGGTAAAATTATTTTACTCATTATAATGAGGCATTAAAGACTTAACTATGTGACAGTTTTAAACTTCTTTATTATTAAAATTCAGGTGCAGTTCTGTAGAACTAAAATTTTTTCATTTGAGTCAAAAATAAATGTCGTCTATTTCTTTTGCATTTTTTTAAAAATAATCTAGTAGAAAGATTGGCTAGAAATTGCAATCAATAGAAACGGTGGAGTATGTGCATTGGCATCATACGTTGTTGATGATGGAGATGGATGATGCATTAGGTAAACTTTTGTGGTAATTGGTGTTCTTTTACCCGATAATATAATATACCCAATACTTTTATTCAATCTACTCGCAATGTCACTAAACATCGTAATAACGGTTTACATTAGTACTGAGGCATCAACTCGTGCAAATTGGTTAAATGGCTTAGTCTGTTTCCTTAGCGTGATAGAATTAATTCGAGTAATTTCTGAACCATTCTCCAAAATGCTGGCAATTTTGTGCTCTAATGAAGCTAAATTAGGAACTTCATTCAGAACTTATTTTTCTGTTTGATCCTCTTACTAATCTTAAGCCTCTTGGGATTACGTAGCTTAGGAGTCTTCGCGTAAATATCATTAGATGAAATTTGCGGCTGAATGATAAAGGTCAATGTACTTTCTCAAACCTCAGAACACACTGGAGAAGCCAAACAAAAATCTCAATGTGACTTGAGTTGAGGTTTCGCAGTTGAGAGATAAATAAAGATTAATCACAGTTGACATTAGTTTGAGGTAGACCCTCGTTATTTAGTCGACGTCACAAGTCAAACAACGCTGACAACTGTCAAAATAAGGATTGAGGTTTCTGCTTTGTGTTCTGAGTGTTTCAGAGAAGGTCACTAGACATGATGTTGCTAGTTTTGACAGTTTGTTGACTCAGCATTATTTGTGCGGTCGACCTTTCGGATAGGCATAATTTTGATACGAAGTGGATAAAGGTCGCCCTCCTCAGTGGGATTTTACCCTATCCTCGCATTTGCGCAATATGCCGGCAAAAACTTACATTCTTCAGTTTTTACCCATTTTTGAACACAAAGACATTTTGGGTGGCAAAATTTCAAATGATGTTGGTTTCGTTGGTTGACTTTTCGGTACGGAGTATTAATCTAGTTTTCCTCTAAGGCCATTTTCTCATTTAGTAACCTTTTCCGCCTGGATGTGTGGACCTACTTTTCCATGAAATGGGAACACTAGCTGGGATAAAACGAGACCATACAGATGGGATGGGAGTGTCAGGCGCATTTAGATTTTGGATGTGTTGGAATGTGTTTATGCAAAAGATAACCGCTTTAATCAGTTTACACAGATTCAAAAGGAAATGCTTTACTTCCCTGGCTTCTCCAGTTATCACACATACACACATATCACACCTATAATCTCTTGAGGGTTAGGCATAGCGTAAATGGCAGCAACTTATTTTATTTTATTTACGAGAATATAGTTACTGATCCATCGTTTTCTTCCATTATTCCAATGCAACTCTTTAACGCCCCAATAGCGTATTTTGACATAAATTATACATACATACACATACACATATCACGCCTATAAACCCTTGCGGGGTAGGCAGAACGTAAACGGCCGTATAGAACGGACATTTACGCCACGTCTGACAAACATTTGAGGGTCATCCGGAAAATTGTGTATCGCCATAGTGACAGGTTGTCAGCCCATCGCCTAAAATTGCAATACACACGGGGTGTAACACACCCTCGAGTCCCTTAGACGCTTCTTACGACTCCCACGGGCAAGAAATGGGGTGATGCTATTCTAAGCCGGCATCACACGGCACGACATAAATTATGTCTTAATTTTAAGATTTGTGCTGCCTCAAAAATCGTTAGAACCTATTTATATGATAAACTTTTAATCGCGCTTTGATATATTATGCAAAGTAAAGGAAGACTTGACCACTGCTCAAGTATCCCGCAGGCAGAATAGCTTAACTCTCCCACCCAAATAGGAACGAATTAAGATTGTTAACTTCAAAATTGTTATTTGCTGGAGCATTATCCTAAATTATAAACAAGTAACATGATTTGGAAATACTTAAACTTAGGTCTGCCTTACCTACTTTCATAAATATGTGTACATTAACAAAACAAGCAATCCCAATTAGAGTAAACTACTCTTATATGCTAGAACCACTTTTTTGTAACTCATGAAGATATGCGTCCATATACACTTTAAATTTTTAGTTGCTTGTAGAGTTAATTTGTTGGTGTTATTGTAATTGGTTGGTGTTGATTCATTTGCCATGCAACTTTAAATAGCGCAAAAAAAGTTATTTCAAGTGGTTCGAATCTCTCACCTGGGCAAGTCTCCCGAACTCCTGCTAATTATTATTATCTATTAGTTTATTTGCGGGTTTGTGAAACTTAAACTTAACCGAAACTAAAGGACAGATTCAAAATAATGTTGTTTTTTTGCGTGTAGCTACAAAAGCAATTTACCACACCTAGACTTTTTATCGCGGGAAAATCGCTTATTCCCACGGAAAATACTATAAAATGAATATTCAGACGACCAAGAGCCGAGTTAAACAATTATAGATACGGAAATGGCTACGTGATACGTAGTAAATTGACATGATGTGGAACACTAAGAGCCCGACTAAAATATCCGAGATGCAGAAAGAACTAAAAAGAAAACTCTGTACAATATGGTTAGCTGCTTGTATGGGCCTATTATTTAATCATATCAGCTTAGGGCCTATTATTAAATCATATTTGCTATTATTTAATCAGGTTAGCTGCTTCCACGGGCCTATTATTTAATAATATCAGCCTGAAGAACTATATTGCTGGACGTAGGCCTCCCCAAAGTACGCCAGACGCTAGCAACCGCCCTCTAAGTTGCGGGCATCAGCTATTTTTAATATGCATTAGAATTAGGTAAAACTATTTTAAACATATTATGAAGAAAAAAAACCAGAGCGGTCGTTATCACCGCACTAAATAGTAAATAGGTTGCTTCCCGTGTCCCTATGTCCCTATGCATGCTAAGATCTTTAAAAGTATGCAACAGATATCCATGCGAATTTTTGAAGTAGATTTTTTGTATAGTTCAGGCCGGGAAAAGGTCTTTATCCCGCGGGAAACAGCAGTGGATAAAACCGCCGGGTGGGCCGCTAGTTATACCAAAAACTCTGTGAAAACATATTCTGGACATTTAAGAACTATCTGATATTACTTGATAATGCATTGTTGTCCAAGCTCGTCCTATAGTTTGTTCGTCTCATTAGGGCCCGCCGGCCACTCCACCGCAGGCCGTAATAGTTTCTGCGGTCGCCCTCACTCTGTCGCGATGCCGCTAGCCTATGTTGTTCCTAACTTAGATTGTAGAAATGTTTTAGAAGGAACGTTTCTAGCAAAAAAGACCTCCGATTCTTTTATTTTTGGCTACAGTAGTTCCAACGTCACTTAACTGTCATATTATATTATTCTCGTGTTATATTATATTAATATAATATGTATATATATAATATATATATAAATATACGTGTATTTATAATGTAGGTTTATATTTATATCATAGTTTTGTATTCTGTATTTATTGCGTTTATTCAAGGTACCTTTTCTTTTATGATTACTCTCGCACTGCTCTGTTTTTCAATACTCTCTCCTCCACCCAAAGGTTGTCTGGAAGAGATCTCTTGTAGCGATAAGGCCGCCTTTGCGCATGTTAGCAATAATTTTTCCTGATATTTTCTTTTTTTATTTTGTGCAATAAAGTGTTTTTACTTACTTACTTACTTAACTGTTATTATATTGCCAATATGACTCAAACTTTCAACGGCACACAAAATTATTATTCGGGACTCTTTTTCGTTTAGCGGAATTTGTGTCCTTATAGGAGCAAATGCGTTAAATTATCGCAATCAGATTGGACATTCATAAAATTACAATTAAATGCACAGAAACCCAAAACATGACTTAAGTACACAGAATATAAAATAATATAAATTTATGTGTTGATGTGTTTTATCACGCGTCAAGTCTTACTGCGACGAATTTAACTTAGCTTCAGTCTCAATATAATAGGGTTATCTCCACAAAATTTCTTGGCTCTGAGGATCCTATGTGTTCCTAGTTTCGCAATTGCTGGGAATTTCGGACTTGTAACTAGTTTGGACATATACAGTGGCTTGTTTATGTCTACTTGAGTATTCACTTTATATTTTGTGCAGCCCAAATTTAAATAAGATTATAAACGATTTAAAAATTTCCGTCTTAAAAAAAATCCGTGTTTGAACTGCAGAAAACTGTTGTGGCTGTTAAAAATGACGACGATTACCAACATCTGTTTCCCGATACCTATATTAACATACTATGTTTAAATAATAAAATAATGATTACGTTAGGTATATATTTTTAGTCCTGCTCTATCTACAGATGTTCCAAACAAGATTAATATATGATTAGGTGACTTTTTTAAAGTAGTCGTCGTAATAACGAGAAAAAAACAAATAGAGTAACATATTGAACTAAAGATGAGATGTTCTATTTCTTGCAGTTAACTTAAAAAATGTTTATTCATAGAGTAAATAATTTACAGACTCGCCATCTTAAGTACAAGTGATTTTTTCTATGATCTATATCTGGAACGTTTTATTCTAAGTTTTTTAATATGAAATTACGTTTGGAAGCATACGTTGTAGCTGAGACATAAACTGATAATGTTAGCAAAACCTAAGGTGTTTGAGTGCATGTGGTAACATAATACACATATCACGCCTATAATCCCTTGCGGGGTAGGCAGATCGTAAACGGCCGCAAAAAAACAGACATTTACACCATGTCTGACAAATATTTGAGGGTCATTTAGAAAATTTTGTATTGCCATAGGGACAGGTTGTCAGCCTATCGCCTAAAATTGCATTACACATCCTCGAGTCCCTTAGTCGCGTCTTATGACTCCCATGGGAAAGATATGGGTTAATGCTATTCTAAGCCGGCATTACACGGCAATTGTAATAATACAAATCACACAAAATGCATTTATCGGTAGTCTATTATACGCACGGAATCAAACTTAAGTAAGTAAGTAAGTAAGTAAAAACACTTTATTGCACAAAATAAAAAACAAAAATATCAGGAAAAATTATTGCTAACATGCGCAAAGGCGGCCTTATCGCTACAAGCGATCTCTTCCAGACAACCTTTGGGTGGAGGAGAGAGTATTGAAAAACAGAGCAGTGCGAGAGTAATCATGAAAGAAAAGGTAACTTGAATAAACACAATAAATACAGAATACAAAACTATGATATAAATATAAACCTACATACAAATACACATATATTTATATATATATATATATACGTATATTAATATAAAATAAATATATATATATATATATTATAATACATACTCATCTATATATATATATATACACATCATTACACAAAAGGATATAAGTACCATCTTAACTTATCTTATCACTTAACCATCTTTCTAAAATGTCGCTTCTGAAACTTCCACATCTTTGTGGACGACGTCGTTTCTTTGTCTGGAAGTGAAAAAAGCCTCACATTGGAACGCGTTTCATATCACGTTTTCTTTTATCTTTTTTCTTCGTTTCTTCTCACTCCGCCGTTTTCCTCGACGCAATTTCGTTTTTTTTTCAGCGACGAAATTCTTTACTTTGAAGTAGGGCGACACCCACTCATAACTTAACCTATATTCTATCGCTAACTAAATGAATGTATAGGTGAACGAAGCATATATACCCTGATTTAGTATTACGCGATTTACTTTTTGTTTATTTGGTAGTGTTCGGAAATCTGTTGACCTCCGTGAAAAAGGCTGTTGTAAGCAGCTGAAACGTAGAAGGCTAAACTATCTATCCAATAATCAACAAGTAAGTCTCGTACAACAAGTAATCCTAAATTATAGGTGTAATTTGTTCGTTTAACAATAAATCACGTATATTCTGTAACTATTTTAATAATTACCGATACAAAAATTCAGCTGGATGGGACAAAGAACAACTTTTGCAAAGAAAGGTCGAAGATAAATAAATTTTGAACCTTCCATACAAAGCCACTAATCTGATACAGTAGGGTATTTGCGTATTTTGATCATTGAGAAAATTACCAAGAGGAGCCAAGAAGCATTGTGCACTAAATTGTTTATTGTAGGTGCGGTAGAGGCGTCGGTAGTACTGGTTTGAATCAACAAAAGTTGCAGGTTTGAAACCTGCCTGCAGTGAATTTGACAAGTACCCAAAACCTAAAACGATAAAACTTTTTTGCCTACCCATTGCATTTAGTGCCAAATTTAATCTTTTACCTCTATATACTCGACAGTCTTAAAACAGAACTGTACTTCAACAACTTATCTCGACTCAAGACAGTACATAAGTACCTACAGCTAGTGAATTAATGAAACTTCACTCATAAACTACAACACTATCCAACACTAACTGTTGTAGATAACAGGGCTGGGCACGATCGCTGGGCAAAGGACACCGGATAATTAGCGAAAGAGGCCAGAAGGGACAGCGCCAGGACCCAACGGGATACGTGTCTGTGACATCTTAGCCTTACAGCCCTCTGAGCAAGGGAATGTCTCAAACGGAGCCTTATAAAAATGCAGGAGGGCCACACAAATGTCACACGTTTAGGTTGATAAAACGGGTCTCTCGCGAAAGATTCGAGGTTTTATACGATTAACCTACAAAAAATATTCACTTATGTCGCTAGCAAACTTACTTAAATTTACATAATTTCTCGAATAGGTATATATATAGGTATGTCGTCATCATCCTCATCAAATTCTGACACCGGTACATCGGTTCATATTTTGACGACTTGACAATAAAATGGAGATCTGATGATCTCTCGACTGAGTTAACAAGTAAAAAAATATTGAATAATCTGGATGTAGCATATTTTGTGTGATATAAGATTGTTTTTTTTTTTTTGTTTCATTCTCTTGTTTGTACTCGTTCTTCTAAAATATTAATTTTTCGAGTTCGAGCCTCTGAACTTTCTTTTTAATAATAATAATAATAAGACACTTATTTACTCATTACAAAGGTTACAATACAAAGAGTGTTACATTTAAATGAGCAAAAAGGAAAGAGCCTCAGCAATACTGCTGTTTTTCAGTCTCCTCCATTAGACAAAAATAACAGGTAAATACACAAAACACAAACCATTTTAACTAGGTACGGTTCAGTAAAGTATACATAAGTAGATACAATATATCAAAAACCACAATGCAGACCTATTAATAACTTTATTTACTTATTTTCGACCACCACGCTCCAATTACATGACTCTTTTTGGGAATTGAGCAGCCACTCTTTACAGCTTGCTTTAAAGCTAGTCATGGACTGCTGCTTCCTGATGGACGGTGGCAGGGCGTTCCAGGATTTGGCTGTCACATACTTGAAGCTGCCTTTATACAATTGTAAGCGCGGCGGTGAAGAGATTGCTAGAGAAGGATAGCGGATGGATCTTGTGGTGTCCTTAGAATTTTTTCTGTCTTAGTGAGAGAGTACCTAACTTTAGATCAAGTTATCTGTTATTTGTTGAGTTGCTTCCAAGGGCTAAACACAAGGGCACTTTAATCAGTAAGTTCCTTGAATGAAAAGGGCAAATATGTTTTTTTATAGCTATTTATCAGAATGCCGGCTTAGAATAGCATCATCCCGTTTCTTTCCCGTGGGAGTCGTAAGAGGCAACTAAGGGACACGAGGGTGTGTATTGCAATTTTAGGCGATGGGCTGACAACCTGTCACTATGGCAATACACAATTTTCCAAATGACTCTCAAATATTTATCAGACGTGGTGTAAATGTCCGTTTTATGCGGCCGTTTACGTTTTGCCTACCCCGCAAGGGATTAAAGGCGTGATATGTGTATGTATGTGTATGTGTATGTATGTGTATGTATTTATCCGAATTCTGTTACAAAAATTATTTAGTAATACATTCTCCGTTTTTAAGATTATATACTTACTATAAAAAACTATGTAAGTGTTGATAGTTTACTTACACTATTTTATTTGGATTTGCTACTAAATAGCGAAAAAATATTCGACAAATGCAAAAAAAAAGGTCATCAGGTTTGCAAATAAAATTTATCAAATAATTTAAAGTATATATTTTTTTAACATACATACATACATACATAAATCACGCCTATATCCCTTACGGGGTAGGCAGAGCGTTAACGGCCGCAAAATGGATATTAACACCACGTCTGACGAGAGTTTGAGGGTCAATCAGATAACTGTGTATCACTATAGTGACAGGTTGTCAGCCCGTCGCCACAAATTGCAATACACACCCTCGAGTCCCTTACTCGCCTCTTACGACACCCATGGGTAAGAAATGGGGTGATGCCATTCTAAGCCGGCATCACACGGCAACACTTTTTTTTTAATTCTAAATTTAATTGTTTTTTTGCGCTACTTTTTCGCATCAACAAATTTTTTCGGGTTTGCTATACTACTCGGCCTCTGACATGGTTGTGTAACGACCGCTATCTAAGTAATCATAGACAACAACCGAGACCGACGTCTTAACGTGCCTTTTTCGGACAATCAGACCGTTAACGGACGTAAAATCCGGTGACTATCGCCACGTCTGACAAATATTTGAGGGCTGTTTCAGAAAAATCGTGTATCACTATAGTGACAGGTGTCGCCCAAAATTGTAATACACATGAAACCTTTGAGTCTCTTAGTCACCTCTTACGACGCCTGCGGGAAAGAATAGGGTAGTTCTGTTCTAAGCCGACATCACACGGCCTAAGTTCTACCTACCTTCCTATTTTATGAAGACCATTTCCTATTTAAATATATTCTAACGCAAAGTTACACGGAGCGTAAGACGTCATTGTAAAACGTAATGGACATAATAAAAGTGAGTGCAGGTGATAAAATCGTTTTATCTGATGGACTCGACAACGCGACACGCGTAAAGCTGAACCAGTTAAACTGTTTAAAGCCTTCCAAGAATGGGATTATGCTGAAAAGAGCTATTGTCGCTAGGCGACTGTTATCGTAGCGTTTACTTTGTTATCACACCATGTGATGCCGCCTTAGAGTAGCATCACCCTTTCTTTCCCGGGGTTGTAATGAAAAATGTAGGCCATAGTAAAATAGTAAATCTTACTTAAGAAAACTGGAAAAACATTGATACTACGAACTAAACTATCGTAACTTGCCGTGTTATCCTACCCAATAATATGCAAAGCTACTAAATTGAGAAAAATTTACATTGTCCTTGTATTTTGGTGGAGTACCGGGTTTATAAAGGGTTAATAGGGTTTGATTTTCCTACAAAATAGCAGTTTTATACGTTTCTGTAACCTTCAGGTCCTATTTTATTAAAGTTGTTAACATTGATGCGTTGAAAAACCATACAATATTTGCGTAATATCAAAAAATTATACCTTAGAAGTCAGTCGACACTTCTAAAGAAATCATTGGGATTCAAGCATAAAACTCAAATGAAATGGAACGTTCTATTTTTTAAAAAGAACGATAGTAACGGTTTGTTTTGCAATGTAAATGAGAATGGAACAAAAAGAGCTGTAGATACACCGAAGAGCACTCGGATCCATTAAAACACTCTTAAATAACTAAAGAGACACTGATAAATGTGCATGCATGATTTATTCGAGAAGCTTTGACCGCGATGTAGAGCAATACCGCCGCATAGTAATTCCTCGTTTATATGCGCATCTTGTGAACGAGTTGATAGTCAGACTTACCAACTAGGTAAGACGTTTTGTTTAAGACATTATGGAAGTTGAGTTAAACATCGATGTACCAGTTTGACTCAGTTACATATATAAATATATCACGCCTATATCCCTTGCCACGTAGGCAGAGCGTAAACCGCCGTAAAGACGGACATTTACGCCTCGTCTGACAATATTTTCCACATACACATTACCATAGTGACAGGATGTCAATCCATCGCCTATAACTGCAATACACATCGTAGACCAATTAATAGTATAAATTCATAGTAATTAATAGTATTAATAGTATTATTATTTGATCTTTATACACATGTAACACTCGAGTCTCTTAGTTGCCTCTCACGACACACATGGAAAAAAATGGGTTGATGCTATTCTCAGCTCAGATATACTGTCTGAAAATAATACTGTTATTAACTTGGTTAGTTATTACAATTATAAAAAAAAATAACGAATCACAATTCATAATATTATTCTGTAGTGTAAGTACTTACCGAGCGAACTCAGCATATTTTTTTGTAATTTAACGACCTTATTGCGCTTTAAAGCTAGCTGATATGACAGTTTCATATAGGTTATTTAGAACTTCTTTATAATGTTGTAGTACAATAAAACAGTTGTATTACTTCTTTACTTATCTATCAAAGTAGTCTCCTTTACATAAAACCAAGATGTATTTGTGTAAGTACCACATAAACTGCATTGTCCAATTCTTGATTATGTCGCAGCCAACTGGTTAAACAGCCGTTTAGTTGCACAGCTAGTTCGTTAATCATACAATGCCATTTTTGTAGTGAAGACATTGATCTACAACAACCCTAGATTACGCGCGTACGCTCAAAAGGTGGGCCGGTAAAGTAGTGCACAATTTGCAAGCGAGCACTTCTTTCCCACAGTGCGTGGCTGGCCGCTAAACTGTTAACATGACCAAGTACGGGCTAACAAATAAGGCTGAATTCAATAGATTATGGTGAGGTTCGTTGTGATATTTTGAATCAGGCGGACGCAATGAATCTATAAATCGCTATGTATGACTGTATAGTTCAGTAGGTGACAAAATTTTAGCGTAATTTTGTATGAGGCGCTAAATCTAGGGTTGTTGTAGATCAATGAGTGAAGACATCATCATAGTGATTCTTAGCATCGTTGTGATCGTCATGATTATCGACATGGTCATCATGATAATCATGGCCATCATCATATCAAGACCACACTTGATACAAACTCTTGTGATGATAATGATAATAACGATGATCATAATGGTTTCTGTGGTGATGCTGATAATTTTGCTCATAATGCTCATAAATACATCATAATCATCAGTGATATAGTGTAGTGGTGGTGTATATAGGTATGTATTAAGTTTGTTGTAACACAAAACAAATTTACATTATCAGTTAAGGATGGAATAAAACAAGAGGCACAAAAGCGGACTTATCCCACAAAGGGATCTCTTCCAGTCAACCTATGAGAGACTCAGAGGATATGTAATTTGCAGGTAAACTACGGTACTTTAAAATGGTAATAAAATAAATGATAATAAGAAAGCTAACTCTTTCACTAATATGTGTGATGTCGTCATTACAATCATCATCATTCCTCCACTAAATAGTCGTTGTCATCCATTGCTTAAACATTAATTAGTTGGCTCAGTGTCATTCAGCTGTATTTACGGTAGTGTTATTATTTAGATAATAATTTCATTTTCATTTTCATATTATATGCTGTAGGGTAGATCACAATCGTCAGATACTTAGCTAATGAACGTTTAGTCATATGGTTACTTAAAAACCTAGCTGTGGACTTTAATGGCTTTTTTAACCAATTAACTGTAACATATAAATAATATTAATGTACCTTTTATGTATAAATGAGGGTATGTATATACTTTATTTATTTTAACACGTTTAGCCAGTATTGCTTCTATTGCTTCACAATTCGTACAAACAAGAGTGTTTATTGCAGATAACAAGTCCAATTCCGGGAGAGTTCCATATTTTACAAAAATAACTTGGAAAACATCTTCCTACAAGGACTCCCAAGGTAATGGGGCAATTAGAGTGACGTCGGCTAAAACTTTTGACAGTTTTACGAACGTACCCAAATTAATGTCGCGCACTCCCGCCGCCGCTTCGCTTCGCAATTTGAATTTTAGTTTGCGTTGAGTCAGCTAATTGATTTGTTTTGTATTCAGCCAGTTTCAATTTGAGTTTGGATTGATTCGAAATTCAAGTTTGTAAATTTTTTACGGATTCTGCTGATTTATATTTGAGTTGTACCTACTTGAACATTTCAGAGTCTCAGAAGCATAAATGAATAATTTTTACAAGTAAACTCATCAATCTTTATCTATACATACATATATAAATCACGCCTATATCCCTTACGGGGTAGGCAGAGCGTTAATGGCCGTAAAACGAATATTAACACCACGTCTGACAAAAGTTTGAGGGTCAATCAGATAACTGTATATCACTATAGTGACAGGTTGTCAGCCCATCGCCTAAAATTGGAATACACATCTAACCTTGCAATACACATCTAACCCTTTCTCTATCTAAATACATTTATGTTATATAACTGTGACGGGTCGCAGTCTGTACATGGCATTTTGAAGCAAATATTTAGACCATTAACGTGAATAGCTACTTAAAAAAAGTTATTCAGCATAATGGGTCGCGTCTTCTCCAACTCCAGTACTCACGTAGTAGCTAAGACTTTTTCAATGTCTATTACCCAAGGACTCTGAATATGTTTCCGATTTAGATGTTTCGCTATTGAATGTTTTGATTGACAAATATAGTAAGATTTATTTCAACAAATTAAATAAAATTACAAATGATTCACCGCAGAGTACCTAAGTACGAACGTAGGAAGAACTAAACATAGCTAAGTCTTGTTTTAAGTAAGATTTTTTCCACTTGTTCCAACGCCCTAAGCGTGTTGTATAAAAACGCTAAAGTAATAGGTGCCTAAACTGTTCAGGAAGTTGTTCAGGAAGATTTTATAAAATAAAGTAAGCAATCCCAATATTCCCGAGGATCCATTTTTCCTTGTTGACATCTATTTTCGACTGACACCTGTCAAATATGGCTTATTGGGATGGCCTTATTTAAAGTACGCTTTTATTTTCCTTTACAAAATAATTTGATTCCAGGTAGCTTTGAGGTACTTACGTATCGCTTCCACGCATTGCTTCCACGTAAGTACTCTTCTACGAATTTCACGGTAACAGTATTTTGGGAAATTGGAAACGCATATTGTTGATAATGTTGTTACTTACCACACAACTCGTTATTTTCTTCTGTGAAAATGTATTCAAATATTTATTGGGTGGTTCGCAAAACGCGTCCCTTTTTTGTTCATTTGACATAAAATTCAGAATAACGCATAAAAATCTGTTTTTACTTAGTAGGATTATGAGATTGTATCGAAACTTTTAACCTGCAGAAGCTGAAAGTTGTACTACAACATTTAATATTTATTTTGATTTTTTATACCTGTAAAAGTACGTTTCGGTGGTCTGTTCAAAACCCGCTTTGTTATCTTTATAATTTGAAAAATAAATATAATAGACATACTGTCATACCATTTTTACATTATCAAAATCCAAAACATGTTCAAGATAAATTTTAAGTTCTAGTTATTTCGCTATAATTGGCTATTTTAATTTTATTTACGATTCGCATATGTTACTAGGGTTCTGCGTCTCATCGGTGGTACAAAAAAAGACATGCATACAGTGATTTAATTTTTTGTGAACGCGTCTTTACACCTCAAGTAAGTTTGAATCTAACTTTTGAACGCAGTCGACGGCTATTTTTATTTGCTGTTTGTAGCTCCAGTGCAAAATTCTTGTTCGTTCGCATAAAATTAGTTTATCGTCAAACCTCAGCGGGTCAATACGGTTACCCCCATAAAAATGTAAGTAAACATATAATTTGTCTCTCACACTAATTTGTTTATACAGTCTATTGTTTTTTCCACAAAAATGTAGCTTGTTCCTATATAATCTCAAAAATTAATTAAACAGCCCCACCTTTATGCAAAAAATCCCTTCGGTGGTCATCTTTTCAGTAGTCATTTTTGGTAACCGAAAAGACAGTTGGACACCAAAAAGACACTTAATACCAAATACTGTTTAAATATTCAAAACTAACCAATTGTATATGTTTTTACTATTGCTATTAATATATTTTATTTGATATTCCAAGAAATGTTGATATTTATTCCAAAGTTGATGCCCTGAATATACAATATTTTATACTGATCAAAAAGACTAAAAAACATGAAGCTGTCTACAGTGTTCTGCTGATGCTAAGTGATAGATAGGGCAAATTCCTATTCAAACTCCTTTTTAAAACCTTATTGAAGAACTGGAGAACCAACAATTGGCTGAAAATGAAGATTTGGAGTTAAATGAGGTATCAGAGGGAGAAGAAGAGCTGGTCCGTGTGCACGATCAAAGAAACAAAAAACTTGCCAGACTAGACTTGCCGCTCTTGATTCGGTAGAACGCAGGGCCAAGAAGCTCATAGGCGACATAAAACTGGTGTACACCAAGCTACATAGCCTGGCACATCGCCGCAAGGTTGCCTGCTTGTCGGTTTTTTACAGATTGTACTTAGGAGAGTGTGCTCAAGAGCTGCATGACCTTGTTCCACCAGCTCCCTTCTACCATCGGACATCCAGACGCACCGCCGGATACCATCTATACCTGGTTGCCTTTCCACCAATTCGGACTAAGCGCATACAGTCATCATTTATAATGCGCACTACTAAAGAGTGGAACTACCTGCGTCTGTGTTTCCAAACCTTACTCTCTTCAAAGTAAGACTGAACAGGCTTCTTCTCGGTGAGCTCGCTCCATCTTAGACTCTGTCTCTGTCCTATGACCTAGACTAGAGTCAAGAGCAAATCTATCATGAATTAAAAAAAAGATGGCAATATGCTGATATTTATTCCGACTCATCTGATGACGACAACGCTCTTATCAATTTTAAGAAAAGTAAGACGGCTGCATTAAACAATGCTGCTCCGTCTACCTAATACACCTCTGATAAGTGGACTGATGAGCCAGTACAGGTTGAATATAAGCCATAAGCCACTGCTGAAGTGTTGTTGCCATCAAAGGAAGTGCAGCCAGCAACAAGATCTGAAAATAAGCGGCTAGAACCAGATGGAGACAATAATTCTGAAGATATTTTTTGACCACCGAAAAGATGTCTTTTCGGTGACCCATTACATTTTAATACTTTTTTTATATTTTATTAGCATTTTTAGATTTCTTTATATATATTTTTTGAATGATAGCATTTTTATATGAATAACTGCTTAAAAATATACTGTTTAACATTTGTATTTTCGTAAAACGTCGTTTTGGTGGTCTTTGCGACTTTTTGGTGGTCACAAAAAAAAGTTTTTTAGTTATAATTTCTGATTTTAAGAAAAACGATCTCAATCATTAGGATGCTATGGAAATATTTTTTATTTTGTACCAAATAAAGACAAAACTTTAATTATATCGCGTTTTTTTATTTTTTTAAAATTTAAGTCCCTTAAATGCGAACCACCCTATTATGTTGGTATAAATTAATGTCCTTACAAAATGATTTCACCCCATTTCTTTCCCGTGGGAGTCGTAAGAGGCGACTTAGGGACTCGAGGATGTGTATTGACGTTTTAGGCCATGTGCCAACTATTATATATTCTGTGCATGTGCTGACAACCTGTCGCTATGGCGATACACAATTTTCCGAATGACCCTCAAATACTGTGGCCTAAATGTCTGTTTTTACGCTCTGCCAACCCCGCAAGGGATTGAATAATAGATAGACTAATTATTGTGCCTAGAAAGCGCCAAAGTCCTAAATATGTTTGTAAATTATTGTACACTAGCTGCTCCCTGGGAACTTCGAACTTCTCCTAGGGATGTAAGTGTCGAGCCACTTTCATTTCTCTATAATTTAGCCGTACTCTTGCTCTTGGTGTTCCACTTCAGCTACTCCAGACCTTTGGGTGCTGATTAATGTTATCTTCTCGCAGATGTTAATCAGCACGTTCAGCTAACACATATGAAATCGAGCAATCCATTGCTAAGTTTTTGTAGATCCTTAAACAAACACAGTACATACGTACTAACACACGGATAGACAGACAAATTTATCAAAAATTTGTAGTATGATATCTATGTCAACTACTAACTTCATTGCCCTCCCATGAATTATTCTGTTTGTTCAAATGCACAGACACAGCTTATTAACCAGATTTATAGCTGGTGGACACGACTTAGTTCGCAAGGCGTGAATTCGATTTTAGGTAGTTTTGATTATAATTCACGATAAGTGTTCCTACCCCGCAAGGGATACAGGCGTGGTAAGTGTGTGTTTGTGTTAATTTAATGCATCATAGAACAAAAAGTCCTATGGAACATAACACGTAAGTCCTTTCGATTTTTGCTAGTTTTGTTCCTCTTTTAGAATTTTCGCTCGGTTGACAATTTATGCGTCAGGCAGGGCACAAAGATTATGCGTTTAGGTCATTTTGCCTTTAGTTAAGTGTGCGTGTAAGTAATTCTGAGTTAAGATATGCGTTTTTGGTACTTTTTTAGGATTAAGGACATAATGCGTCAAAAGGGATCAATCGGTTGCTCATGCATGGAAAACATCCTGGAGCAACCTTGGACTACAACCTTTCTTGTGTTTTGGTTATAATTGGGAAAGTCCCCCTCAAACCTCCTGTGTCTAAAATTGAGTTGCATCTTGATGTTGGTACACTACCAAAACAAATGTTTTTTTCTGTCGATGATGGATGCTGCAAAATTAGATGCTTTCTATTCTTTGCATGAGGGGGTGGCAAGCCCTCTTCAACCCTGGTATTACTACGGTTACAGACAAATTCTTTCTTTCTTATAAATGTGTTTATTTTTAAAGACACTGTAGGGCAATCTTTTCTTATCTTGCCCTTGTCAATTGTTGATGCTAGTTTAATGGCAAAACCCAGGTTTTCTATTCTTTTTACTGTGAAAAGGGGTAAATCTACACCTAACCTAATCCCCCGGTGTCGATAGATAATGCTTCTAAGTAAGAACAAAAATTTTTTACGTATCTACGTGACAAATGAAACGAATACGTCGGATTAAAAAGGTATTTTATTGCACCCCTCTAGAGATGGCTTGAATATCATCGCTGTAGAGTCAAAACAAAAAGTAACATATTCATTAAACTACTAGTTTTCGCATTTCTGTTTTTTTATATTTTTTTATTTGTGTGTCAATATGCTTATTTACACTAAATGTAGGCATCTACCTAAAAGAAAAGGCCTGCAGAAGCAGTTCATCTGTATGTCGTTTATTTTAGCTGGCCTTCTGGTGTTCCACATCTGGTATTCCATTTCCATACACTCAATGTCAATTTGATGGCTTAAGCGGACAAACAAGCTGTTTTAATTTTTCATTTCAAAGCCTTTTCCGTGTCTCTTTTAGTTCAGCTATGCTCCTGGTGTTCCATGGCTACCGCCAACCTTGATGTTACAAAATTTTTAGACATGGTTTAAGTTGTTTGACGTCGTTAAATCGTATGGATGATTTATTTTGAAAACTGTCCAAACGTGCGTCTATTTTTTTGTTATAACAGCGTCAATATCTATGAACTATGCTGAATAAATTTCGCTACGTAGCAATTATGGTAAGTTGTATAGTATATGATAGGTTGTTAGTGGTCTAAATATTCGTTTCATAGTATTGGCCCGGGGAATTAGCGATTTTCTCGAAGCAAAAAGTACTTTTGTGTCTAGTTGGTTTAGTCACTATACATCATAAAAAGTTTCATTCAAATTTTTCTTCCTCATTTGGAAATTAGCGTAAAAACAAACAAAGCGTTAACCTCCCCGCTCGTCAAAGCACACATGTGTACATTAATGGCCGCCTACCGTTCGCTCGTCGAAGCACACATGTGTGCTTTAAGTATGGTGTCAAGTTTTTCGCGCGTTTTCGGTCCGTCAAAAATGATTCATAGACGAAACTTAACTTTTTTGGTGAATGAAACGTGCATAGAACTGTTCAGAATAAAATTTTCATTATACTAGCAACACAAAGTGTAAAGCGTTAGAAAAAAAAAGTAAAATAACAAACTGTCAAAGTTGATCAACCGCTTTCGCCCGTCGGAAATTTTTGGTGGATGATGTTTTTAGTGCTTTTCATATGAAAAAAATATGTATGTATAGACAAATGGAGAAATGTATAATTGCATCACATATTTATTACAGATTGTGCTAAAATAATTGAACTTTATCGGTACATCATATATTTTTCGTAATTATATTATATATTGCGACGTCAGCAAAATTTCTAGACATGCAACTTCCAGGCCCAGAAAATAAAAAAGAAAACAACATAAACATGCCGAAAATGTGTAAATAAACCGGTAATATATTTCCGCACTAGTATTTAGTAGTGGATTGAATGTAAACCGTAAAAATTTTAAATAATTTATATTTTTGCAACCATAATCCTTGCGAAATTAGTCGCCATTTTTGTTTGCGAAATTTGACACCAGCGAACGGTAGCTGGGAAATGTCAGTTGTAAGTCTGAGAGGGGATATAAGGACAAAAAGAAAAAAATATTCTATTGCTTATGCAAATTTTATTAATTTGCCATTCTATTATTTGTATTGTTTTTCCATGTACAGAACACTTAGTGGTCCGTCACAATTTTATTATATCTGAAGATTAATGTGTAATAATTTGTATTTTTATTATTAGTATTATAATTTTATTCTATGTCGAGTAACCTGGTAAATGTATGGTACAAGTCACGATTTACTAACAGTAATGTTTACAAATACTTACAACACATTAGTAAGATAATATTATGTGGAAAGCAGAAGATATAGTCCCCCACCGCCCAGGTAACAACAATCAATGGTACTTCTGCCTTTGCGCAACCACAGCTGATGTAACTCATTATATTTAGCTCAAATTTATCGCCTTAAACCTAGTTAACCAACTCAAATGTGTGAAAGTTATCGCGAGTTCTTAAAAAGTAACATACGTACCTATTCGATATGCATTAGGTACTTCATGACAAAATCCGGTGCGAAATTTTTCATACCAAATCAATAATAACGTCCTAAAGTAGACCTACTTTGCTTATTAATGAGTTATTTGTGATTGATGATGAAATAACCACCAACTGAACAAACATAACCGAACTAAGTCGATAGAAGCCTACGAACATTCGGCAACAAAATAAATAAAGCAGAACGGCAATTTTAGAAGTTACAGTATCATATTGCCTCGCTCGATTCGGAAAGTTTCCCTTGTGTTCACCACAATTTTTCGTGTCATTGCTCTTTGTTTATTTATATGGCGAAGTTTGATCGAAATACTCGTTTTGTATCAACGCAGTTGACACTAGGATCATGGATAGGAAAAGTTTCCATTGATTCTGGGCGTTTTGATATTATTATATATTTTTTTCAGGATAAACAATTTATGAGAGTTGTATTTTGTTTGGATTTAGTATACAATATTGATACTAATTTGAAGTTTAAAATAGAAAAAATGTTACATATATTAGGTTCTAATTAATAACTTCGCTATAATATATATGGTGAAATTTTACTAGTAAGCGACAGTAAAATAAAGACGGGCTAAAGAAAAGGAACAACTTTCCCCAAGGAACAAAGATTGAAATACGAAAAAATATTTGGACCTACCATACAAAATAGTTGAACAACTGTTTTGAATTGCTATGAACTCATTATTATTTTTTCATAATTCAATTTATTTATGTTTCTTGGGGAATTTAATACCTTATAACCAACCCGTCCTGAAATTTTCCTATCAGTCACGACAAACCTTTCACCCTCTATTCAGTATACGTTGAATAGATTTCACGAGACCAAGTAAAATCTATTTAAAGGTAGTACTTGGTCCGATCCCATTCAAAATAAGTCTAATATAATTTGTAAAACAGGTTCAACCCATCTAAAACTATCGTTTTGCCAAATGTGTAACCAATTTCAACGAAAACCTGTCCAGAAAAGGCTTCAGGGTAGCAAGGGTTAGCTAATGTAATATCCAGTTGCGAGGACATATATCGAAAATAGGGATTACAATCCGGACTGATTCTTAATCTGGCCGGATTTTACCGGATGAATCCGACCGGATTGAGTTTTCAACACGCATTTTTCTATATTTTTCAAGAATTATTAAATAAAGTAAGTAAATAAATTAATCAATATATTTATGCTGAAAATAACCGGCTGTTTTTTTGTTACCTGAAAGTACTGGAGTCGAATCGTTATGTTATTACGATCATTCATTCAAATTTAAGAGCTTGGCTCTTGTCGGTGGAGTAATTGTCTTTTTTTTCTATCTTCTGCCGAACCAAATCGGGGAATTTCGCTAAGCGCGAGGAGATAGGGGGTAATATATATGACTTAACCATCATCAAGCTAGCACGTCTGTTTTCAGACATCGCTAAATCGTTCGCATTACAAATCGACAAAAATATCACATCAATTTTTTTTTATACTTTTAAAGTTTTTGAATATCTCCGGATCCGGTAGGGGGCACAATTGCGATCCCTAGTCGAGGATGTTGTATTTCGACATATTGGCTTATCAAGGCCAGCGAAGGCTGAAAAGGTATCGATATAAATAACCTATGTATGGTGTATCAATCCTACCTTGAAAGTAATTTCGTTTAAACTTTCTACTATTAATTCTTCTTAATTTAAATTAAAATTTTATAAGATAATTTTGATTTGTCACATGTCAAATGACGAACTGATTTACTTAACGATGAAAAATAAAGTGGGTTTTACCTACAAGGTATGGTACAGTAAAAACACTTTTTTGCAACTTACTTAACTAAAAATATCGGAAAAGCGGCCTCATAATAAAGAGTTTTTTTTTACCAGGCAGCCATCGCCCTGATTCTCTTATTTTATGCCATTGCAATGCCATCGACACTCAAATGTCATTCTATTGCTACCATGATTTTCGATACTTTTTTATTTTTATTAATGATGGGTTTGCTCTTGACTCTAGTCTAGGTCATAGGACAGAGACAGAGTCTTAGATGGAGCGAGCTCACCCAGAAGAAGCCTGTTAAGGCACTGGCACTCCCACACACTGACGGAATGCAGCAAGCTACTTGGCGCCAGACTTCGGTGGGATAGTGGTCGCAAACCAGGCGGCCCCTTACGGAGCCTTCCACCGCTTAGTCGGATCGTTCAGCCGGACTTATCTACAGGCAAGCCTGTGTTGCCGTTGCCTGGGGTGGACCGCTAGGAGGTAGATCCCAAACCACCCCAAACATACTTAAAACTGTTAGCGGAATACGTAACTGAATCCAACTGAGACGCTTTTCAAATTGCGAAATACAGCTGCAGTTTGAAATGGCACCTAGGTATAATTATAAAAATTGCTTACATTATCACAGACTCGCTTTCGTAAGTCTTTTTGCTAGAACTCCTAGGCTCGTTACATTAGCATTTCCGTAAAATTGTATTCAAATGCAGGAAGTTTGTGCAATTTCGCTCATTCATTACACATGCGTCTTCACGCTTGCAGGTTCCCACCTGTGTCTTGAAATTTCTCCTAATAGCTACCTAGCTAGCTATCTAGAGTTCCTAACTAACTTGGTACTCAGAATAAGAAAAGTTTACAGATTATACCCAAGGATAAACCAAAATGAAGCTACAAAAAAGTCATCGCAGTGTTGAAAAACTTTAACAAAGGGTGCTTTTAACAAGAACACGTTTCACAGGAACACAAGGTATTAATCAATACGAGTTTGTTTAAATCTGTACTATTAAAAAATGCAGCATGTTATTGTGGCATGTTTTGAGTACGTTGAGCCGTCGGTCCCGGTCGCTATCAATGAGAGTTAACTTAGGCGGTGGTTAAAAAATTATGTTATAGGCCTGGTTGTAGAAGGCGGTTAAAAAACTTGGTATCCTGGACAAAAGAAGCGAGGAGCTGAGCGTGTTATTACGAAAAGTTTTTCACGGATTTAGTATGATTGTTCATTTGGCTCCCTTTGAATAGTTTCTTTAGTCCGAGGCAAGGCAACGAGGTAAATTTTCTTCATCATATAATTGGAGCGCAAACTTCTATCATTAGTTTGAAGTTGATAAATGCAACTTTAGTATCGAATGCAATTTATAGTTCGGTACAATTAAGTTAAATAACATTATATGGAATGAAACGAAGTCTTGCAATTATTTTAATAAATTAATCTTTTCAAAACTTTAAATTATTTCAAAAACACCATTAATATTACTACCTTCGTCTATTCTTCTTCTTTTTTTCGTATGATACACCGAGTCATCCATTGACCCGAAGAACTCTGGTGTCAGAGTGTTTCAACCGCCTACTACGAGAAGTACTCTGACTCTGACATGGTTGTGTATCATCTAAGTAGCGCCCTCCGAAGCACGGAACCTATATTTTTTTCAGAACAATCAGGTTGTTCAGCCTGCAATGTCCGAAACAGACTGGGAACAAATTCACAAGGTGATAAATATAAACTTTGTGAGTGACCCACTGAGAATTGAACCCGGAACCTTGCGTGGCACTACCACTGCGCCACATCGGCTGTCATCTATTCGCTGCATGATATTGAGAGTTCAAAGCGTCTATTTTTATAGTCCTGTACCAATCTTAGGCTTTATGATGTCATTAAACCACCGAGCTGAATGGTCTGCTCTACGTTTTGCCAGTAGCTGTGCCAATAGTCTTTTTAGGCTTCTTGGTCACTACTCACTGTGATTGTCAACAAAAGTACCATATTTAATACTTCTTTTTTACATGTTTTCAAGTCTCATAATTATAAAAATACTGAAACTGTGAAACAAAAAAGCTATTCAGTCAATCGTTCTGGAATACAACAAGCAAAAAGAGGACAAAAAAGAGAGATGGGAAGGCAAAGCAACCGAACCTAGACGAGACAGTGCTTGCACAAAGCAACTAAAAATACTAGTTAAAAAGCGTAGTTTTAGCTGGGAGAATGTTTGCTCGACCCACTTTATTAGGCCCGGTGGGTAGGGAGGCCCCTCAAAACGCGTATCTCTATAGAATTTGAGCTATTTTAGGATATGATTGAGAAGTGATACGTTATAATAACAAAAAAGTAAGACACGCATTCAGACAATGTTTAAATAAATTTTTCATGCTCTGCCATATGATGCCGGCTTAGAATATCATCACCACATTTCTTTCCCGTGGGAGTCGTAAGAGGCGACTAAGGGACTCGACGGTGTGTATTTCAATTTTAGGCGATGAGCTGACAACCTGTCACTTTGGCGATAAAAAAAATTCCGAATGGTAATCAAATATTTGTCAGATGTGATCGTTTTGCGGCCGTTTACGCTCTGCCTACCCAGTAAGGGATTATAGGCGTTATAAGTATGTGTTAAATAATTTTATAAACGATTTGACGCTGTTAAGAAGCTTAAACCATGTCTATATTTTTTTGTATTATGAAGAATAATGTTTATTGCTAAAAAGTCGAATGAGAAGACACAGTACTGTTGAATTTTTACAAGCACCTAATTTTATTGTAGTCTGGGACTACAATAAAATTAAGTGCTTGTAAAAACTGCTGACTGATTTCCTAGAAAGCGGACGCATTTTCATCTTGACAGATGTGTGAGTAATTAAACTGAGTCCTTGCAAGGGAAAAGTGTAAATTAGTATTTCCTCCAATTAACTATGTTAGTGTAAGCATAACTGTCTTGGTGGTATAGTTTAGCTCCGTAGTTAGCTACGAGTAGTAGTAGGAGGCGGTTGAAAAAGTTTGCCACCAGGGTTCATCGGATCTTTCGTCGACTCAGTGTCCCTCATAAAAAAAATAAGAAGGTATAGTTTGGTCCCGGAATCCGTCCCTGGTCAATGCATGATTACTTGAATAGCGAACGTTGCACAACCAACGTGGTTGAAAAAACTCTGTTACTAGGGTTCTTCCGATGGCCCATATAAATATCAAGCAAGCAAGCATATATACATTTATCACGCCTATCCCTTGCGGGGTAGGCAGAGTGGAAACGGCCGTCAAAAACAAACATTTACGCCACGTCCGACAAACATTGAGGGTCATTCAGAAAATTGTGTAGCGCCATAGTCACAGGTTATCAGTCTAACGCCTGAAATTGCAATCCAAATGTAACCCTCGAGTCCCTTAGTCACCTTACGACAGCTGTGGGAAAGAAATGAGGTGATGCTATTCTAATCCGGCCTAACACGGCAAAGAAAAGAAAAGAAAGCTGGTAAGTTGGTGTATTTCCTGGCTCTACAGCTGCGCTTGCAACACTGAGTTCCAGCACTGACAGTGCGGCAGGCTTGTTTATTTAAAACTTTTTTCCGCTAGGTGTGCAGCTTTATTCTGCAATTTGATGACGTCATCACCGGCCCGACGCGATACGTTTTTTATGATGGATGTATCACATTTTTGTGATAGACTTACTGGGACAACAATGAAAATCCTTTCCTTATAAAAAATAATAATTTGATGTTCGTAGAAAGCGTTATCTTGTCTGTTTTCACCCGACTACGGCAAAGCAAAAAGGAGGGTTATGATTTTGACCTGTATGTATGTATGTATGTATGTATGTATGTGGAAACGAAAACGTTTGTTCCGTCCTAACTTCTATACAACTTATCAGAATTTGATAAATGAGGTATCATTTGAAGCGTCTAAACAGTCCGCTGTTTATAGGCTACGTTATGTCACTATACAATACATAGGGCGCCCTCTAGAGCTAAGAATTGAAAAAGTTTATACTACTAGTAATGTCGTGTTGGGTATCAAATGAAAGGGCTTAATAAGCACAGTTCAAAAAAATAGTTGCCGTGTGATGCCAGCTAAGAATAGCACCACCCCATTTCTTTTCCGTGGGTGTCGTATGGGGCGACTACGGGATAACGGGACGCGACGGGTGTCGTATAAGGCGACTAAGGGACACGAGGAGTTCATGTGAAGGTATTACAATTAGGCGACAGCTGACAACCTGTCACTTAAGTGAAACACGACTTTAAGGGTTAACCTATTAGTCTTTGATGACTTAATGCAATTACCACCCGTATCTGCAAATCGTGTAGGCGCATATTGTTACAAACAACCTGACATTTATGCAGCTGAACCACATTTATGGAGAATGTTCAGTTTCTGTGAATTGGGTCAAAATATGTGACAAGTAAATGACAACAGTTTCGTTGATCTGTTGAACAGCATCAGAGTAGGGAAGTTGACAATTGAGCAATTAGCAATATAAGACACAAGAAGAAATTGTAAACGACACAATTAAATACGATGAAATTGTTCATCATTTCCAACTTTAAAACATGTAGACCAATTTAACAAAAAATGTCAAAGCGCTTGGCATTACGAACAAAAATCTATACGATCAATGCAATAGACACTTCAACAGAATCTAAAACATATGGACAAATACCTAAGCAAGAGCACACACCAAACGATCCAAATAGAACAGGCGGTATTATAAAAACTATTCAAATCGGTCGGTCAGCCGTGTGGTGCCGGCAGAGTAGAATAGCACCACCCCATCTCTTCCCGTATCCAGCCAGGAAGGCCGGGAGGTTGGCGCAGGTCCTGGGCAGCCCTGCGTTTTCCATAATTGCGTCCCAGGCAACGCAGTGTCTGTGGAGAGGACACTTCACCCGCGTCACGCGGATACCAACACGGGAAGTGGCAGTGATCGGTTATAAGTCCGCACATATGGGCGTAAGTGCGGACGCCAGGGGTCGCTTCCGACAGTGGAAGAGTCCATCGTAGGCCCACTGATCAGTTACCGCCTGCTCCAAGTTGGGCAGCCCCCGACCAATGAGGTACTGTTCCGCCGCGGTGCTGGTTTGCTCTTTTAGGGTGTAGAGAGCACCAGCCTCAACTGGACAATCGGCGCTGGTTCATTTTACACCTGCGACTTAAAAGAATAATAGAAACAATTCCCAACACCGCTTATCCATGCGATTTGTAACATGGAATGTCCGTATTATGAGGACAGGCCTCCCTGACACCTGTGTAGGCTCTTCTACCCTTCTACTGACGCACAACATCTGCGTAAAACTGTTATTATCGACGCCGAACTCAACAGACTTAACATTGTTGTTTGTGCCTTACAAGAGACCAGACTCCCTGACGAGGGTTCCTTGCGTGAGACACATTACACATTCTTTTGGAAAGGAAAGGACAGCAGCGCTGTGCGTGAGCATGGTGTAGGCTTCGCTATCCGCAACGATCTCTTAACATCAATAGAGGCTCCTTGCGGCATATCGGAACGCACTATGTTGGTGCGGTTAAATACGAATCATGGATACGTAACACTTATTTCTGCTTATGCACCAACATTATCCTCAACGGATGAAGCCAAAACACAGTTTTATGACCAGCTCGACCAGTCTCTACGCGGGTTAAGACCATCTGACCGCTTATACATTCTGGGCGACTTTAACGCAAGGGTTGGACAGGACAACGTAGCTTGGCCTGATTGTATAGGTAACCACGGTATAGGGAAGTTAAACGAAAACGGCCAACGTTTATTAGAGCTATGCTCTAAACACCTACTGTGTGTTACCAATACCTACTTCAAAGGCAAATCGCAAAGTATCCTGGAAACACCCTCGTTCTGGTCACTGGCATCAACTGGACCTTATCCTAACCAAAAAGAAAAACCTCCGCGAGACCCTACACACGCGCACATTTCATAGCGCTGATTGTGACACAGATCACTCCTTGGTGGCTTCGCACGTTGCAGCTATAACTCACAAAAAGATCCACTCGTCCAAACTGCCCGGTAGGAAGAAGATCGATCTTCCCAAAACCAGGGATGATGAGTTTGTCCGAAAGTTTGAAGAGTTGGTACGCGATGAAACTGCCACCTGGGACGTAGACGCTCCTATAGAGGAAGACTGGGTCAAAGTAAAAAAGTTTCTAACAGATGTGGCTGGTACGGCTTTCGGCCACCAGAAAGTCAAAAACCAGGACTGGTTCGCTGAGAAACTCGAACACATTACACCCCTGCTCGAGTCCAAACGGCAAGCTGCGCTTACTCATCGCCTTAACCTTTCCGAAAAGTCGCGTGTCGATTTAGCGAATGCAAAAGCTGTATTACAACGCACATCACGGTACTTTGCTAATGCATACTGGACCGAGCTTTGCCAATGTATCCAATCGTGCGCTGATGTCGGAAATTTTGGTGGTGTGTATGCTGGCAGTAAAAAGACCCTTGGTCCTTTGCCTAAAAAAACAGCCCCCCTTAAAGAAGTGGATGGCACTGTTATCACAGATGCCCAACGCCAACTCGAACGATGGATAGAACATTATTTCGGTCTCTATTCGGAACCAGTTAATATAATGCCGGAAGCTGCAGACTGCATGCCAAAACTAGCTACCGGGGCCGAGTTAGATGACCTTTCTACCATAAGGGAATACCACAAGGCTGTTAAACAGCTTAAGACCGGAAAGTCTCCTGAAATGATGGTACCCATGCCGAAATCATCAGGCTCAAGTGCATATTACCCATCCTGCACAATCTGTTGTGTAAATGTTGGGAAACGGGATATATACCACAAGATATGCGCGATGCTAACATCGTTACCCTATACAAAGGCAAAAGTGACCGCGGTGACTGTAACTGTTATCGTGGTATATCCCTTTTAAGTATAGAAGGTAAATTATTTGCTCGGTTAGTCTTATTAAGACTCCAGAAACTATCTGATCGTGTATATCCCGAATCGCAATGTGGATTCCGCGCCCAGCGTTCCACAACAGATATGATCTTTACACTTCGCCAACTTCAGGAAAAGTGTAGAGAGCAGAGAACACCTCTGTTTGTGGCGTTCGTAGACCTTAACAAAACCTTCGACACCGTTAGCAAAGAGGGCCTTTACACTGCACTTGTAAAAATCGGGTGCCCGCCAAAACTTCTGAGCCTCGTTAAACCCTTCCATATGGACATGAAATGATCTGTTGTATTTAACGGCAATACATCCGAGCCGTTCGTAGAGGTGTTCGCCAAGGCTGCATGTTGGCTCCTACCCTGTTATGCATGGTCAAACATACATACATACATACAAAGATAAGATTATGATGAGTGTATTTTGTTTAATTAACGAGTGATGTTTTAATTGTAAATTGAGCTGCATTTCTATCCAGAAAAAAAAATACATACCAAAGTGTTAAACTTACTTTCAACCCCAAAATAATTAAAATAAAAATCAGTTCAAAAACTAACACCCGACTACTGAGATATCGCGCTCTAAAAAGTAAGAAACAAGAAATCTGGAATATTAACTACAAACAATTTAATATCTATAGTCCACGAAATTTAACGAAGATATGACATATAATTATATATTTAAATGTATATTTAATAAAAAATTATTGTGGTTTATAGGTGATAGCCGTGGTCGTATGCCACCTACTCTAGTACTTAGTAGGTGATATCATAAACTTGCACAACATAATTAGGTAAGGCAAACTATGGCATACGTCCACGGCTATCACCTATAAACCACAATAATTTTTTATTAAATATACATTTAAATATATAATTATATGTCATATCTTCGTTAAATTTCGTGGACTATAGATATTAAATTGTTTGTAGTTAATGTTCCAGATTTCTTGTTTCTTACTTTTTAGAGCGCGATATCTCAGTAGTCGGGTGTTAGTTTTTGAACTGATTTTTATTGTGTCCTCAAAGTCTCTTACAAATCTCATAGGTTCGAAATTCGACACGAGCGAAGAGGTTAATAGGTGCGACTTCCACTACTTATGTGCCTTTGCCGAAACACGCGTTGCCGTGTGCCGTCAGCCCATTTATACCCGTGGGTGTTGTAAAAAGAGACTAGGAGATAGTCGTCCAGGGAACAGGCAGCAGCATTCATATATAATTCCATCAAATGAATTATCCCCTATAAATTTTCGCTTATTAGATGTTGATTGTAAATGCAGCGACATGTTGCACTGCACTCCCAATCCTACTTTTTTTTTCGTGTGGGACACCGTGTCGACGAACGTCTCGATGAACCCTGGTGTCAGAGTTTTCAACCACCTACTATTACTAGTAAGCCTCCGACATGGTTTTGTAACCACCTCCGTGTAAGTAATTATATTATCGCCTTCCGAAGCACTGAACTATATTTCTTACGGACAGTCAGGTGTTTCAGCCTACAATGTCCTAACCAGACTGGGAACAAACTCATAAAGTGATAATATCAACAATGTGAGTGCCCCACCGGGAATCGAATCCGGAACCTTTGCGCCGCCGTCAGTTGCACTACCACTGCGCCACATCAGCCGTCGGCAATAAAAACTACTTATTGTTATAGACGTGTACCACGTTAGGTGTTTGTACAAAATGCGTGTAACAAAATTATTCAAACATTATCAACAAAACCGATCTTAGCTTCACTGTGGAATTACCAACCAAAAAAATATTTTCGTCCTGTGAAAATGTCATTTTGATTTATACACCAGCTGGTACTCAGTCCCTGTAATTTTAACTGTGAAAAATATTTTTCTACGCCCTCAGTTCTCAAAAGATCATCTGTCTTCGTCTTTATCGGATGTTTTTCTACTAATTGATTATGTTTTGTTATCCGTACTAATATTATAAATCTGAGAGTTTGTGAGTGTGTATGTACGTATGTTTGTTACCTCTTCACGCTCAAACGGCTTGACCGATTTGGATGAAATTTGGAACACAGGTAGAGTATAACTCAGAATAACACATAGGCCACTTAACGCCACAACACCACGCGGTAAAACAACTATTACCACGTGAAATGAGTGACAGCGGGTGAAACCAATGGGCAGAAATCAAGTATTAAATAAATTTGAATTTGATAGCCTAATAAAATCGATAATATCATGAACCTTTGAGATTTAGATTAATTGAGCATGTACATGTAAATTGTAGGCAATGAATTGGAAGTATGTTGAGTGTCCTATTTATGTATTTTCCCTGTGTGGAACTTGCACAGATGCGTCTGACAAGTTGTCTGACCTGTAATCGTATGGAAATAATATCGGAATCTTTCGTGTAATGGATGCATGTGTCACCTAAAACTCTAAGCTATGGCGGTTCATCCACTTGTCGTCCGTCGCTGCAGTTTATTAACGCACCGTAACGCATGCGTCTGTCAGACGAGAGGAAATTCCATTTTCCGATCTTATTTTCATTCGAATACGCTGGATTTACGATGCGTAACGGATGCGCAAACAACTTGACGCACCGTTGTCGTATTTGTATGCGATTTAGATCAGAAATCGCAATTGCCTTTCGTCTGACAGTAGCATGAGTTACAGTTCTTTAAAAAAACTTAGCAACGGACAACAAAAAGGTTACAAAGGTTACAGCCTGAGTTATTTATAATAATAATAAAAAATACTGACACAGCCAATCGTGGGTTTGCATTTGTTCTCAGTCATAATTTTTATTTAACACTAGTGGCCCGCCCAGCGTTTTCACCCGCTGCCACTCATTTTCCCGTGGTAATTGTTGTTTTCCCGCGGTAAAAAGAAGCCTATGTGTTATTCCGGGTTATACTCTACCTGTTTTCCAAATTTCATCTAAATCGATCAAGCCGTTTCAGCGTGAAGAGGTAACAAACACACATACAAACTCTCAGATTAAGTACGGATAAGGTACCTCCTGTTTACTACAAATTTCCATAAGACAATATCAAATTATTCCAGTTCAGCAGTGAAGGGTAGGTACTCAGCGAAATCATTTATTGATGAGTTGAGTTTGACCCTAATTCCGAAGGTCCGTTCCACCGCCGCCCGCTGAGTCCGTTATCACGAATGGGGCACAAATGAAATCCATTATGATGGTAATTTCTCAATATTAACCACGCTTATCCCGCGAGATGGCGAAATTACATTGTTGGAATTACAGTGTGGGCTTTCATAAAAATAAACTGGTCCGTTATAATCCTGCAATATCTTCAACGTTTATAATAAGCATGGCGGCCGTGATAGCGTGATATTCATATTTTGTTCAAGGATTGGCACTCCGAAATTATGTTGAAAAGATTTAATGTCTGCTATTATTTTTATAGCGTTATATCTTCGCATTATTTGAGATGGATGTGGCACAGTTGTAGTGCGACTGCCTGCCGGCGCAAAGGTTTCGGGTTTGATTCAAGTTGATATTATCACTTTGTGAATTTGTTTCTAGTCTGGACATTGCAGGCTGAACAACCTGATTGTTTGTAAGAAGATGATTCCGTTCTTCAGTGGGCACGTCGTTTCCGGTTGCTGTCTATGATAAATCAGACAGCGGTCGACACACAACTATGTCAAAGGCCTACTAGTAGTAGTCAGTTAGGTAAGGCATGGTATGTAATACAGGCTCAGAAACATAAGCTGCTTAGGACGTATAATTAATATGATAAATTCTCAAAACATGCAAATATGTAATATTTTATAATAGATAAGATAAACGCATGCCGTGTGATGCCGGCCTAGAATGGCATCACCCCATTTCTTTCCTGTGGGAGTCGTTAGAGGCGACTATGGGACTCGAGGGTGTGTATTGCTATTTTAGGCGATAGGCTGACAACCTGTCACTATGACGATACACATTTTTCCGACTGACCCTCAAATATTTGTCAGACGTGGCGTAAATGTTTTTTTGCGGCCTTTTACGCTCTGCCTACCCCGCAAGGGATTAAAGGCGTGACATGTGTATGTATGTATGTAAATTCTCAAAACATGCAAATATGTAATATTTTATAATAGATAAGATAAACGCATGACGCGTGATGCCGGCCTAGAATGGCACCCCGTTTCTTGCCCATGGGTGTCGTAGGAGGCGACTACGGGACTCGAGGGTTAGATGTGTTTTGCAATTTTAGGCGATAGGCTGACAACCTGTCACTATAGTGATACACAGTTATCTGATAGACCCTCAAACTTTTGTCAGACGTGGTGTTGATGTCCGTTTTGCGGTCGTTGATGCTCTGCCTACCCCGTAAGGGATAAAGGCGCGATTTGTGTGTGTGATAAGATAAAAACGTGACATGTGTACCTATGCATGTATGTAAACCTAAACATTTGCTACGCCAATACCATATTAGGCCTAGGCAAAGACTATCTCAGGCTGGCAGCACAATGCTATACGGGGTGTATGGGACAGCCAGAAGCATGCAGATCATAAAACTGAAAAAAAATCCCCAAAAAACAATGTCAGGAAACGACAAAACATATTTGACAACCCATACAAAATCAAGATCAGCTGACTGCAATAACTATATGAAGTTTTTAAGGCGTTTTCTGAAAAAAAAATCTATCGGAAGTTGTTAAGTTTCATGGTATGTCTAATTCCAAGCTAAACTCCCGCAGTGGAAGCGATTTACTTTATTTATTAGTTCAACTGGAGGCAGACAATGGCTGCGTTACGCAGCGCTAAATAGCATACGCTTCACAATATAGCAGCGCATACTATGAATTAAACGTGAACCTAAATCTATTTAACTTAATTAACTAAGTTGATTGAAAATGGCTAATGATGTGTTCCAACCCTTACATAACTCAAGTCGGTAGTAAATACCGTCTGCCGATCTGGCGTTACGTCACACGTATTAGCACTAGATTATAAGTAAGTACCTCCAAATTATATCACCCCACGAATTCCGCAATTCGTACTAAGGAGTCACAATGATATGGTACAACAAATATGACTAAAGGGAACACACCATTAACACGAATAAACAGTTTTATCACTTACAGTCACGTGCCGGCGCAAATGCATAAATACCCAACGGAGAAAGGAAGTTCAGGGAATGGATCAAATAGGAATTCCGTTGGTACTTACAGGGCTGGGTGGAAAAGATATCGACACCCAGCATTCCACTACAGCCTTGGCGCGTTATTCACGTCAAACCACTCACAGCTTCTGTTCGTATTCCACTTTGATATTAGTCATTACGCGTGACCCAACCCGAATTTGGGCCGTACAAACGCGGGCCAAAATGGCCACCTGATGCCTATTCAACGCGACGCTCACGTGGAAGACGTCGAGACATCCAACAATCACTAAGCCTGGTATTCTAGTATAACCCAGGAGAACCGCAATAATACGATGCATCAACACGCGCGATCTCAAATTGAATCGTCCATTACACGCGGCATCACAAAACGCGTGGCGGGAAATCCGCACAATATGCGATACCCTCCCGTCCGAAAGGTTTTGAGTGACTGACTGCGGTGCAGAAATCACCGCGTGGCGCCGTCAGGCGGTCTGCGCGCACGTCGCCCGTCTCGCCCTGCGAGTGAGAAAGGGACAACACACGCCCAGAGCGACGCGTGCGATCGAGCACCGCTCCGCATTCATAGACCGTCATTAATACCTAACTCACCCCAGCATAACAACGCTAAATATTAAACATTCACCCGCCCTAGGCCGAATCCCTTAGGCCTATTCACTACTGGGGAGACGAGATAGCGTTGCTATTGCTCGCTTAAGAACTGAATCCCCTACCTGAACTGTCGCGACTCGAGGAGTGCCATCACTACCTGGGAACAAGTTGAGAATGCGCCCTCTGCGCCATCGCAGTGGCGGCAGGTTGGCATCCTTAACCAGAACGAGATCTCCGATGCGAGGGGGTTCAGTTCTGTCCGTCCACTTAAGGCGTTGCTGCAGAATGTGCAAATACTCAAGCGACCATCGCTTCCAAAAATTCTGAGACATTTGCTGCAGCAACTCATAACGCGTCAAACGATTGCTACTGACCTCTGTGTAGGGGTATTCTGGCAAGGCGTTAAGTGGTCGGCCAATTAAGAAATGCCCTGGTGTCAGGGCCTCCAGATCATTCGGATCTGAGCTAAGCGGACACAAAGGACGTGAATTGAGAACGGCCTCAATTTTACAAAACACGGTCGCTAGCTCCTCAAAGGTTAATATCGTTAAACCTATAACGCGCATCAAATGCGTCTTAGCGGACTTTACAACCGCTTCAAATATACCACCCCAGTGGGGGCATCCTGGTGGATCGAACACCCAGTTAATGCCCTGACGGGAGAGGCTCGTGCCGATAGCTTCCTCGTTTTCCGATAAAAACGTTATAATTTCTTTCATACATCGATCAGCGCCCTTAAAGTTGGTACCACAGTCCGACCTGATCAGCGCTGGTCGCCCTCTTCGCGACACAAATCTATCTAAAGCTGCTAAGAAAGCCTCCGTAGTGAGGTCGGCCACGAGTTCCAAGTGGACGGCCTTGGTTGCTAGGCACACAAACACGCATAAATACGCCTTGATTGACTTCGCGTTGCGAAGGCGTGATGCCTTTACCATAAAAGGCCCCGCAAAGTCCGTTCCCACACCCGCAAACGTCCAGGCTTCCGTCACCCGGTCCGGTGGGAGGTCTCCCATCTGAGGTTGCATTGTGGCTGCCTTCAACCGATAGCAAGGCAAGCACCGAAACACAATGCTCCGTACCGTACGTCGTCCAGACAAAATCCAAAACTCGCGCTGCAGAATAGCCAAAAGTGCATTGCAGCCCGCATGCGAGTTTTTCTGGTGACGATCCCTAACTATAAGTTCTACCAAAGGTCCCTTCTTTGGGAGTAACAGCGGATGCCGTGCTGAAAAGGGCAGGTTAGCGTTCCGAAGTCTACCTCCAACCCGGAGCATTCCATGCTCGTCCACGAACGGGTTGAGGCGCACAAGACCTCCCTTCAGCTTTCCACGGCCATCCCTGAGCAGCCTGGCCTCTTCCTCAAAATGTTCCGCCTGGACGACCCTAACCAATAAACTTAGAGCCGCATTCCGCTCCGCAGGCGAGAGGACAGGTGCCAAGTTCCGTTCTGCTTGAGGTTTTCTACAGTTGTTCACGAACCGTTTGATCCAACCTGTCACCCCTAGAAGTTTGTCGAGGGAGCTGTATCGTTCCAGCAAGAAAGCCGCACTAGGCTTAGGTACGATCTGCCCTACGTTCACTCGCAAACCTCGATCAGGTGGCCCAAGCGGCGACCCGCACTCATTGTATGGCCATCTCTCAGGTGACTCAGTCAGCCACTGAGGTCCCCACCACAGTGAGTGACCTACCAAATCAGGGGCCCTACATCCCCGTGAGGCGCAGTCCGCTGGGTTCTGTTCTCCCGGTACGTGTCTCCATACCAACGGAGTTTCCGATCCTTTAATCTGTGACACCCGATTTGCCACGAAAACCTCAAGAGTATGTACCGACGTCTGTAACCAGCACAGAACTATCCTACTGTCGGTCCATGCGTACACCGTTTCATCCAAAGTGATGGTACCGCGTAGATTACTAGCGACATGATGTAGCAAGCGCGTGAGAAGCGCTGCTCCCGCCAATTCCAACTTTGGAATGGTCCATCTTGTCCTAACCGGAGCCACCTCACTCTTGGCCATAACTAGACGCACGTCTACAGTTCCCGTTGAACTGACTGTCCGCAAATAGACAGCTGCCGCGTACCCTCGCTCCGAGGCATCACAAAACCCATGTAGGGTAGCCTTACATCCCACCGATGGGAGCAGTTTGCGAGGTATGGCGATGCGTACGATCCCTGGTAAGGTGGTCACAAACTTGGTCCAATCATTCAACAGCTCTCCGGAGAGCTGGTCGTCCCAACCCAAGTTTGCTATCCACAACCTTTGCAAGAAGCACTTCGCCATGAACGTCACCGGTGCGATCCACCCGTTAGGATCGAAAGTTCTGGCGATCGTCGATAATACCGAACGCTTCGTCCAAGTCTTCTGCAAAAGGTCTGGCTCGATCTGATACGTAAAGACATCATGCGTTGGCCTATATTGCACCCCTAGGATGCTCAACGTATTTGGATTGTCCGGGTTCTCGAAAAGGTGCGGGTCCTGCTGGAACTCACCTGGCAACCCGGCCAGGAGCTCTGGACAGCTGGACAGCCATTTCTGCAACTCATAACCTCCTGATTCCATGATCGCGATCAGCTCGTCTCGTAGTAGCAGTGCTTGTTGCACGCTATCTGCACCCGTGCAGATGTCATCCACGTAGACGTCGCGATCCAGTACTGCTGCGGCTCGAGGGAATCTTACCCTTTCCTGTGCGGCCAACTCTCGCAGCGTGCGTACTGCCAAAAACGGACTTGGCTTCAGACCATACGTTACCGTGTTAAGCTCATAAGTGACCATCGGCTCGTCAGGGCTCTCACGCCACAAAATCAGCTGGTACCGACGGTCATCCGGGTGTATAATTGTTTGGCGAAACATCATTTTGACGTCTGCGACGAACGCTACTTGGTGCAACCGAAAATCTGTGAGGATGTCCACAATGTCCCGGTTCAACTTGGGACCCGCGTGCAGACACTGGTTCACAGACACACCATTCGATGTAGGAGCAGAACCGTCAAACACTACCCGTATCTTCGCCTCCGGTGACTTCAAAACAGCCAGGTGTGGTATATAGTAATGCTCGACACACCTCCAATCTATGCTGGACACCGACATGTGGCCTAACTCTAGGTACTCCCTCATGAATTCGATATACTTCTGCCGAAATGCTGCATCTCGCTTCATCTTTCTCTCCATAGCCAGTAGTCTCCGTTCCGCGATCTGTCGCGAACTACCTAAGGAGGGGCGGTTTGGGAGAAATGGCAGCCTGGTAACAAACCTACCTGACGAACTTCGTGCAGTGTTGTACTGATAGAACAGCTCGCACTCGTCATCCTCTGGCTTCCGTCTATCCGCCGTGGGTGGCTCCTCAGACTCCCAAAACCTCTGCAGCACCTCCGACAACACACTACCATAGAGCACCGTATCGCCCTCTGGTAGGTCCTGAGATCTCCAAACTGGGCCAAAAATAACATACCCCCCTGTGGTATCAACGGCCACTAAACCAGTTTGCTGAAGTACCCGTTTTCTGCCACACCAGAATCTCCCGAGGACGTCTGACCCGAGGAGAACGTCCACCGTACCAGGAGTATCAAATTCAGGATCAGCTAACTCTAAGCCTGTGGTTAACCCTCGTACCGTTGACGGTAACCGAACCTGAGGAAGTTTCCCTACCACATCATCCAGCACCACTGCTGAGGCATGATAGCTGACCCCTGTACCTGTATTACCTAATGTGAACTCGAAGTTCACCTGACCCCGAACGTCAGGCACATCTACACCTCCAATACCTACAGCCCCATCCGTTGTGGGCCTTAAATTTAAGCGTAGCCTACTCACCAGCTTACTAGACACAATACAACCCTGAGCCCCTGTATCTAACAAGGCTTTTACCTGTATGCTGCGGCCACCGTATCCCCATACCCAAATCATTGCCGTAGGCAACAATACCGTAATTGGCCGGGGGGCCGAAGCTGGCGTGTAGGCGGCGATTACCTAGCAGGAATCTAAGCGCGGAGTGTCCGCGTCCTGCGGGGGGGTCCCCTCTCTCCGTACACCTTCGAGTGGGTCCCACTCCTGCTGATAGGGACCTCTGGTCCTGTACGCCATGGCTGGCAGCCTATAGTAACCCTGCGGCAGGCGCGCGTACCGTGGATGCGCCTGTAGCCGCGGGTGCTCAGCCAAGGGGAGAGGCATGCGTGGGTCATGGGAACTCACCATGTTGTTCAGACCCGCCGAGTACTGCATGTACTGGCCCTGGTGTTGGCACCCGCCCGTAGCATCACGTACTTGTGATGGGTGCCTCTGACCTTGGACCTGTGACCACCTACCCTGTTCCGGCACCTGCTGCAGAGGTGGTGACTGTCTCGCGCGTGGTGAAGGGGGCATCACCTGCTGATGTCCCTGGCCTCGTCCCTGAAACCCTGGTGGAAGAGGACTCCTCCTTGGAGGGGGTGGGGAGCGTTGCTCCCGTCTAGGTAGGGCAGACTCCGTCCGCTGACCCGCGTCAGCTCTGCCTCCGTAATCTCCGCTGCGGTTCATGCATAGGAGCTGATGGTGGGCACCCTGGCAGTACCTGCAGTTGGTGCTTGATGGGCACTCTCGCACCTGATGCGGCCCCATACACCTAAAGCACCAACGCCGTTGCTGCACCACACCACGACGTTTCTGCACCCGCTGTGCAGCGAACTCCTCACACGCAGTCACCTGATGCCCCGCCTCTCTGCAGTAGGCACACCTCGATTCCAAATTAGCGACATTGTATCGCCTGGGTGGCCTACTCTTACCGTCTCGCGCCTGTGCACCCGGCCGTTCCGGGCGGCGAGCGGCCGCAGACTCCGCGTGAGGCGACTCTCCAAATTGGGCATCTACCCGCCTGCACTCGGCCTCGAGGAAGGACTTGAGCTCCTCGAAGGTCGGGAGGTAATCAGATGTCTTACCTCCGTGTGACTGTTCAAAACGAGCGGCCATGTCGCTCGGCAGGCGGCGCAACAACGTGTGGACCAGGATATAATCATAGCCTGACACCGGCATCCCCTGTCTCTCAAGAGCGTTCACTGCAACGCAGACAGGGTTGAGGACCTTGGCCCTGAGGTCCGTCCCTCGTGTGATGGTCGGCACGGTGAGCCACTGTTCCAGGAGTTGGTCAATCATGAGACGTTTGTTGCTGTATCTCTCGATCAGCAAACCGCGAGCCGTCTCGTAACTTGCATCATCGACTGGTAGATGCTTTACCAGCTCATGGGGCTCACCTTGCAGCTTGGCCATCAATTGTGCCATTTTATATGCCGGCTGCAAGTCAGTGCGGTTATGAATCACACTGTCAAACAGATCCTGGAATCGGGTCCAATCCGTGTAGTCCCCGTGGAAGACCGGAATCGCCACAGCCGGCAGGGGCACTTGCACCCCCGGTCCCCGCGGACCATGGGGTGGGTCCGGCTCCCCAGCCCTACGCCTGGTGATCACAGCAGCCGCCTGCTGGATCTCCTGCCCTATCTCCAGGCACTGGGTCACATTCGCCCGGACCGTAAGTTTGACCTCCTCATCAGGCGTCCCATCAAATAACTCCTCGCATCCAGTGAGGCAATCCAACACCTCCGCGACCCGTTCGTCAATCCGTTGCGCACAAGCGATGAGTGCGTCCTCTCGGTCCCCGCGACCGACCATCGCCTGCTTAGTCGCGAACCAAATTAGGTGCGTTCTAATTTTTGCCTGAAGCTGTGTAATTGTGGGAGCCATGGTACCAACTCAAAGTAACACCGAACCTTACAATAAAAAAAAATAGACAATCGGCCCTGATCCTTCCGTTAGGATATCCGCACAGGGTAAACACAACGATAATAACAAGCAATTCACTAATTGATTGGCCCTGATCCTACCGATAGGATATTCTACACAGGGCACACACTACAATCACAATAAATATATTTTTTTATGTAGGTAGATTAAAAATCTTATACTAAAATAATCTTAAATCTAGTGGTTTTCTGAACCACGCTCTGCTACCAAAAATTGTCTAATTCCAAGCTAAACTCCCGCAGTGGAAGCGATTTACACAGGTAAATTTCGAACAAAATACCAGGAGTTCAACTGGAGGCAGACAATGGCTGCGTTACGCAGCGCTAAATAGCATACGCTGCACAATATAGCAGCGCATACTATGAATTAAACGTGAACCTAAATCTATTTAACTTAATTAACTAAGTTGATTGAAAATGGCTAATGATGTGTTCCAACCCTTACATAACTCAAGTCGGTAGTAAATACCGTCTGCCGATCTGGCGTTACGTCACACGTATTAGCACTAGATTATAAGTAAGTACCTCCAAATTATATCACCCCACGAATTCCGCAATTCGTACTAAGGAGTCACAATGATATGGTACAACAAATATGACTAAAGGGAACACATCATTAACACGAATAAACAGTTTTATCACTTACAGTCACGTGCCGGCGCAAATGCATAAATACCCAACGGAGAAAGGAAGTTCAGGGAATGGATCAAATAGGAATTCCGTTGGTACTTACAGGGCTGGGTGGAAAAGATATCGACACCCAGCATTCCACTACAGCCTTGGCGCGTTATTCACGTCAAACCACTCACAGCTTCTGTTCGTATTCCACTTTGATATTAGTCATTACGCGTGACCCAACCCGAATTTGGGCCGTACAAACGCGGGCCAAAATGGCCACCTGATGCCTATTCAACGCGACGCTCACGTGGAAGACGTCGAGACATCCAACAATCACTAAGCCTGGTATTCTAGTATAACCCAGGAGAACCGCAATAATACGATGCATCAACACGCGCGATCTCAAATTGAATCGTCCATTACACGCGGCATCACAAAACGCGTGGCGGGAAATCCGCACAATATGCGATACCCTCCCGTCCGAAAGGTTTTGAGTGACTGACTGCGGTGCAGAAATCACCGCGTGGCGCCGTCAGGCGGTCTGCGCGCACGTCGCCCGTCTCGCCCTGCGAGTGAGAAAGGGACAACACACGCCCAGAGCGACGCGTGCGATCGAGCACCGCTCCGCATTCATAGACCGTCATTAATACCTAACTCACCCCAGCATAACAACGCTAAATATTAAACATGGTACTAATGCACCTCATAAGTATTCGGAGGGCTGTCCCTTACATCCTGTATATACGTCGCATTATTAAAGTACTCAAGCACTCTTGAGTTCAATGATAAGTAACTAAGGCGAGGCATGGTATGTAATACTGACTCATAAATATAAGTTACTTATCTCAAATAGTTTTCTTTCTTTCTCGTGTGGGACACCGATTTGACGAACGACCCGATGAACCTTGGTGTTATAGCGTGCTATTTCAAGCCAGCATTACACAGCATTACTGTTTAGACCTTGCATTTGCTAATCCTGAAAAAATAAGTCCTGAGTCTGAATCAAGGTGAATGGTTCTAATAGACAAAAAAGACGAAACATTCAAACTAGTCCACAGTCCTCAGAACCAAATTCCAAATAAATAACGTATTTTTATAGTCGAACACACACAGTGCTTAACTGCACATGGAATTGGCAAAGCAATAAAATGACTTATCGTTGAGCCCGATGCCAAATCGTGGGCCAGGATACCTATGAGTACAAATATATGACGGCACGCGCTTTTGCTTTGAAAAAAATGTTGTTTGTCTCTCTTTTTCTCTTTCTTTGTGTAGGACACCGAGTCGTCCAACGACCCAGTGAACCCTAGTGTCAGATTTTTTCAACCGCATACTATTACCTACTATTTGTAGCAGGAGGCCTCTGACATGATTGTGTAACGACCATCTTCTAAGTAGTCATAGACAGCAACCGGGACAGACGACTGAACGTGCACTTCGAAGCACGAAACCAGCTTTCTTTTCGGACAAGCAGGTGGTTCAGCCTGCAATGTCCCAACCAGACTGGAAAAAAAATCTGAAAGTGATAATTATCAACTTTGTGAGTGCCCCACCGAAAATCGAACCCGGAAACTTTGCGTTGCAGGCAGTCGCACTACCATTGCGCCACATCGGCCATAAAAAAACTGTTGACATCCAAACACAGCATTAATACAACATGTAACAAACACACACCTACACAGTATTTGCATAGCATTCACATCATTTCTTTCCCGTGGGGTTTGTAAGAGGCGACTAAGGGACTCAAGAGTTACGTGTGTATTGCAATTTTAGGCGATGGGCTTACAATCTGTCACAATGGTGATACACAATTTTCTGATAAAAATGCGTGTTATATGTATGTATGTAAAGAAACACACACTTAAAGAGTACTTACAAATAAATAACATAAAGGCTAAATAAAATTATAGAACTCACTAATTGGGTTGAATGCCGTGTTCTGTTTCACTTGAAAATTGATTATACCAATCAAATAATTCAATAGTTATACAGAATTAAAATGGTTGCTTAGAGACTCTGGTCTTTGAGTATTTCGAGTCAATATCTCACTTAAATTCGTATATATTTTTGTTTATGAATGATGGGTTTGCTCTTGACTCTAGTCTAGGTCATGGTACAGAGAGAGAGTCTAAGATGGAGCGAGTTCACCCAGAAGAAGCCTGTTCACTTTTACTTTGAAGAGATTAGGGTTGTATGCGTTTGGAAACACAGACGCAGGTAGTGAGTTCCACTCTTTAGCAGTGCGCATTATAAATGATGACTTATATATGATATGATATTGTCAGGGATACCCATCTCAGCTTCTGGATCGAAAGTTGTGATGTGGTATACGGGTACGCGACCCCGGCTTCCCGAGCTTCTACTGGCTTTGTATACCTTCCAGTCAGTAGTATCCTACTACCTATGTTCCTGTCCCAATTTCACCATATTCCCTCCTATTCCTATTCCTAGTTCCCTTCCCTCCAGATCCAACATAAGCAGCTCCCTCCTGCTATTACAAAGTCTGTTTCGGTGAGAATGGCAACCCAATACAGATAATGTGAACGGGTTTGGCGGACTCAGCGATTCAGCAAGGCAAGGTGGATGGCTTAGGGCGACGGTAGAGGGCGCGTGTAGTTACTGTCGGCCAGACACTGCATCTGACCTCTCCTTCAGTCGTAGCGGTTTTCCGTTCCACTGAGTCTAGGAGGGTGTAACGGATATGTTACCCGTACAGTTTATAAAATCAGAAAATGCATTACGTGTTATGGTGAAAGCATGATTTTAAAAATAAGTAGTTTGATACAAAGTCATAAGGACATTCCTTACAAAAAAAGGGAACCATGTGCAAAAAACGGACGCCTCTTTGACACAAAACAGATGCGATTGCATCGGTAGTTAAAATAATAGTAATAGGGTTTGATATTGCTTAAAGGACCGAATACGTTTTTTGGTATCCTTCCATTAGATATGTAAGGATAGAGATTTGGGAAGTTAGCCCCGGGTGGCCCAGCGAGATAGACGCGCGCGCAACTATCTTGCATAAAGGTGAAAGTGTTTACTAATCCTAATTTTTCTTTTCTCAGAGAATAGAATAAATCGTAGAATGTTATCTCTCTCTTTTCGTGTGGGACACCGAGTCGTTCAACGACCCCATGAATCCTGGTGTCAAAGTTTTTTTCAACCGCCTACTACAACTAGTAGGCCTCTGACATGGTTGTGTTACGACCGCCGTCTAAGTTATCATAGACAGCAACCGGGACCGACGGCTTAACGTGCCCTCCGAAGCACGGAACCATTTCTTTTCGGACAATCAGTTGGTTCACCCTGCAATGTCCTAACCAGACCGGGAACAAATTAACAAAGAGAAAAATATCAACTTTTGTGACTGTCCCACCGAGAATCGAACCCGGAACCTTTGCGTCACAGGCAGTCGCACTACCACTGCACCACATCGGTCGTCAAGAATGTTATAGGGGTGTACTATTTATTTATTCGTAGACTAGGGTTAGGCGAATGACTTGTGAAGTGCATATTAGAAGTGTGAATGATGTATGAAATGTTTTATTTTATTAGAAAAATAAACTACATTCGTTATTACTCTTTCATGTTTGGTGCTTACACAATAAAAAAATGTACGGAACATTAAAGAGGTTTTCTTTTATAAATATTTTATATTATAATTTTAAAATCATTCTTCCGCGTTACACTTACAAACACTCTTTACAAAATGTATAATTGTCATAATCAGGACGAAGTAGCCGTTGGTTATGGAGCTATACAGAAACAAGCGAATAGGAACACATCTGGGTGACTTAGTGATATTATATGATTACTGACCTATGCATGTGGCCTATGTAACTACACAGTCACGGCTAACGTACCTAGGACTTAGCGTTCCTGGACAAACTGAAAGTGCAGTGCAGTATGTTATTATAGGTATCACTTAAGTGCATACTTGAATTTTTATAGGTTATTAAGAAGCCCAAACGTAGCCGCCGTCACAGGTGGAAATCTAAGGTTTGCAGACCATAGGTAAATTAAGCGTGAAAGGAGTGTGAAAATGAGTATGAATGAAAAGTTTGTGAAAGGTTTTGTGATCTAAGGTGATCGAAATGTTAGCGTGAAGGTTTGGGAGTTAGTAAGAGTAGGTAAGTTGGTTAGGGTTTAACTTTCAAGGTTTTGCGTGCTGGGTGGACTATATGGTGTGTTGGGAGGTCCATAAAATTCTTAGCTGCTAGGTCCCTTTTAGACTTAAAGTCTCAATCAAAACATATCTTTCCTATTCCTGGAATTTGAGTCCATTCTTTTACAGCACGTGAGACATGGTGCAGCTACAGATCTACAGTCAAATTGTGTCCACTTTTCTTCTCTCATAATACAGGTACCTACTATATCCAGAGCTGGAAGGGAGGACCACGAGGACGGAACCAGACATGCGCGAGTGCCTGTAACATCCGGGATATTTCCAGCTAAGTGGCATCTTTCTTAAACTTATTATTGTGTTCCTTTATGTTTTGTTACATTTCAGCAATTTGTTAAATAATAGAAGCGTACAATCCTCTAATACGATTAAAAATACACAACGTAGACAGAAATCTAGACGATCACAATATAATGTTCTTTGGCCATACATAATAGTTTCATTTATTAATTACTGTAGGCTTAGGGAGATTTTAGTTACAAGGGGGAGGACCAGAGGGTGCGCTTGCGTTTGCGCGAACGTCTGCGCACCTAAATATATCCTGCGCAACTGACTGCTTCCGATTAATGGACTCCGATGACGCTAAGTCCTGTGGCGATGGGTTGAAGTAGAGAGGTCTGGCATGGTGCAAGCTGGGCTTTGTCTGATTCCTGCACGCAGGCGGTCCCAGGGGTGTGAGTACACGCCGTGGTCGCTTTTGCATTGATAATCGGGACGACAATGCAAATTCGGCAGCACCTGGGGTGACAGAGCAGCCCTATTCAGGGAAGCAATGCTCTCCTCGCTCAGCCGAGGAGGGGGCTAGAAAAGGTGCCCTAAGAAAATGCTCGTCCCTACCTGGAAGGTGGTAGTAGCCACGGCTGCCATCGCATCACGAAACTCGTGGTCGACGCAACACAAATAATAATAATAACATGAAAACACCTATCATGAAATTTGGCGCGTGGAATGTGAGAACACTCATTGATAGAGATGGCAATGCCTGTCCTGAACGAAAAACCGCCATTGTAGCTCGGGAACTTCGTCGTTGACGTGGATGTGGCTGCGCTCAGCGAAACGCATCTTGCCGATGAAGGAGAACTGGTGGAAGATGGAGGGGGCTACACTTTCTTCTGGAAGGGTACCTCTGCATCCGAACCTCGTCGTTCAGGGGTAGGCTTTGCCATCAAAAATCATTTATTAAAGCGACTACAAGAATGTCCTGTACACATCTCGGACCGCATTACCACGCTGCGCCTTCATCTGGACAAAGACAACTACCTTAATGTCATCAGTGTCTATGCTCCAACGCTTGACAAGTCTGATGACATTAAGGACAAATTCTACGAGGAAGTATCTCAATGCTTTGACAGCATAAACGCCAGAGAGCAGATCTTATTGCTTGGCGATTTCAATGCCAGAGTTGGTCGGGACTATGAGGCTTGGCCTGGAGTTCTGGGGCGACACGGAGTTGGTAACATGAACAGCAATGGTCAGTTACTACTTAGTCTTTGTGCTCAATACGACCTTGCGATATCGAACACCATGTTCAGACTTGCCGCTAAGCACAAGACGACGTGGATGCACCCGCGATCCAAACACTGGCATCTGATCGATTATGCTATAATGCGGCAAAGAGACATCAGTCAAGTCCAAATCACCCGTGTCATGCGCGGTGCTCACTGTTGGACTGACCATAGACTTGTTGTCACCAAACTACGACTCCGCCTCCGTCGACCTCGTAGATCCATAGTGAAAAAGCCGGCGGGTCTAAACGTGGATAGACTTAAAGATCGCGAGGTCAGGGTGAAATATGCTGAAGCCTTAACAGAAAAGCTGTCACCAACTAATGAGACTAGTGATGTCGGTGCTGCTTGGGAAACTTTGTCATGTCATCTCATGGAAGCCGCTTCTGCTACTTTGGGTGCGAAAGACCGACATAGCGAGGATTGGTTCGATGACAATGGCGAGGTTCTACAAGCAGCATTCGACAAACATCGAGAGCTCCTGCGACAGCACAATAGAAGAGGTGGAAGTGTTGCGGTGGTCAAAGACAGTGACCAGGAATTACGAAGGCTGTCTCGACAGTTAAAAGACAAGTGGTGGCGGGACAAAGCTTGTCAAATGCAGTGGCTTGCCGATACTAACCAGCTTGGGGAGTTTTACTGTGAAGTGCGTAAACTGATTGGTGCGTCCTACCGAGCAAAAGTGCCTTTGAGGTCTTTAGACGGAATGCAACTCCTGACCAGCAAGGAGGATGTACTTAAACGTTGGGCTGAACACTTCAAAAACTTGCTTAACGTAGATCGTTCAGCTGATCTGCAGCATATCAGTTTACTGCCTCAACTCCCATTAAACACTGAGCTGGACAAGCCCCTGTCGTACGATGAGGTTGTTACTGCCATCAGACAGCAACACAATAAGCGGGCGGTCGGCATTGACCTTATACCGGGTGAGCTACTGAAGTACGGTGGTATGGAGCTGCACACGTCGGTATGGAAGCTATTTGTTCAAATGTGGGAAGAGGAGCGAGTCCCGGATGATTTCAAAGTTTCTCGCATAAGTGCTCTCTACAAAAACAAGGGTGACCGTTTCGACTGCAACTCGTATCGTGGTATTTCATTACTGTCGGTCCCTGGAAAGGCTTTTGCAAGAGTTTTATTGAACCGCTTGAAAGACCTGTCCGAAAAGATTCTGCCCGAAACCCAGTTTGGCTTCCGCCCTGACCGAGGCACATGTGAAGCTATTTTCTCAGTGCGTCAACTGCAGGAAAAAAGCAGAGAACAAGGGCGTCAGTTGTACCTCTACTTTGTTGACTTGGAGAAAGCATTCGACAGTGTGCCTCGCGAAGCTCTCTGGATGGTGCTGGAAAAACTAGGGTGCACGGATAAGTTTGTTCGACTTCTAAGACTCCTGCATGACAATATGCAGTGCTGTGTCTCTGTAGACGGTGAACAGTCCGATTTCTTCCCCGTCACCTGTGGGGTGAAACAAGGGTGTGTTCTAGCGCCTACACTGTTCGCCTTATACTTTGCAGTAGTAGTCAAGGAGGTCTTGAATACTGTATCCGTAGGAGTCCGCATCCGATTCCGCACAGATGGCAGTCTTTTCAACTTGGCTAGACTTAGGGCGCGCACTAAGGTTTCGTATGCACTGATTACAGAGATCATGTATGCTGATGACTTGTACTTTCTTGCGGAATCCCCAGACGGCTTGCAACAGCTGATGTCCGTTTTTACCAAGCATGCTGAAAATTCGGCCTGAAGATCAGTGTCAAAAAGACGGAAAAAATGTCTCTATACACACATGAAAATGAAAATGAAAATGAAATGAAAATGAAAATGAATGAAAATGAAAATGAAAATGAAATAACTTTATTCAATGTAGGATAGCATTATCACTTATTGACGTCATGATCGGTCATTGTAAAAAAAAGAAATTTGCATAACGCAATCTTCTTCTTTTTATAACAATTTTGTATTGTCCTAATAGAAAACCGGCTCGGGCGGGATAAAAAAATAAAAATAAAAATAAAGGCACTGCCTCGGGGCTGGCCAGGTTAATCACACAGCACGTAACTTTACGCCACCACCATTTGTAAACGACATTTGTTTCAAATTTTAGTCAAGATTTCCAAAGCGTGTTATTAACATGCGTATAATTAACCGGACCCCCTGAACAGGAAAAACCCCCCAAAAAACCTGCCCAGAAGTGCTCCTACTCTAAATTAACAATCTTTCTAGGCCCTAAACTGCCCTAGCTAATTTTGGAAATAACGAATAATATATATGTATAGCCCAAAAATGGCTACATAAAAAAATAAAAATAATAATAACAAAAAATTGCAGTAGATAAATCTACTTGTTTCGTCTAATAAAATATTTACTTTATACATTTGAATTAAACCCATGGAGATTTATCTTGCATATAGTCTGATATTTCATAATAGCCTTTCTTGTACAATTTTTGTTTAATTACTGGTTTAAATTTATTTAAGGGTAAGTCTTGAATATCTTTAGGAAGTTTGTTATAAAAGCGTATACAATTGCCCTTAAAAGTTTTGCTTACTTTACTAAGCCTGCTCATATGCACAGCAAGTTGCTCCTTATTTCTAGTGTTAAAATTATGCCTGTCACAATTTTTCTTAAAAGAATCTATATTTATTTTTACGTACACTAGATTTTCGTATATGTACTGTGACACAAATGTCAATATGTTGATTTCTTGTAATTTCTGTCTCAAGGAGACTCGAGGTCCCAATTTATAAATTGAACGAACAGCCCGTTTCTGCAAAACAAATATATTGTTCACATCCGCAGCATGGCCCCATAATAGTAAGCCATAAGACATTAAGCTATGGAAGTAGCTAAAGTAAACTAGTCTTGCAGTGTCTACATCAGTGAGATGTCTTATTTTTTTAACTGCGTATGCTGCTGAACTCAGTCTCTTCGACAATTTCTCAATATGTGGCCCCCATTGGAGCGAGGCGTCCAAAGTTATGCCTAAAAATACAGTTGAGTCCGCAAGGTCCAACTTTTCATCCTTTACCTTAATAATTGTAGAGCTTGGTTTAACATTTGGTAATACAAATTTGATACATTTAGTTTTCTTTTCATTCAATAGTAGGTTATTTACTGTAAACCATTGCACTACATCGGTAATAGCTTTGTTCACGTCATCATAGTTGAGTTGTTGCCTCTTTACTCTGAAAAGTAGAGAGGTATCGTCCGCGAACAAAACTATATCATGTTTTTCTTTAACTAGATATGGTAGATCATTAATATATACAAGAAACAAAAAAGGACCAAGAATCGAACCCTGCAGAACGCCCATTCTTATCTTTGATCCAGATGATCTTTCACCGTTGACATCGACCTTTTGGATTCTATTGTTAAGATATGATTCCAAAAGACTAAGAGCGTGGTCTTTTACGCCGTAGTGATGTAGCTTCCTGACCAGAGTATCATGATGAACACAATCAAACGCCTTGGACAAATCACAAAACACACCTACTGCATCATGAGATTCCTCCCAGGCTTCGATTATATGATTGATGAGATCCACACCTGCATCAGTAGTAGAGCGACCACGTGTGAAACCAAATTGCTGCAGGTGCATTAAGTTATTACGATAAAAATGTCCTTGCAATTGATTTAAAATAACTTTTTCAAAAATTTTACTTAGTGTTGGTAGTATTGATATAGGTCTGAAATTAGTAGGGTCAGTTACTACCAGCTTTAAACAAGGGAATAACTTTACTATGCTTCATCAAGTCAGGAAACACGCCACTGTCTACACAGTCATTAAAAATACATGCTAGGTATGGAGAAATGCAATCGATTATGGAACTAATAATTTTAACAGAGAGGCCGTGGAGATCTGAAGTATTTTTCATTTGTAAACTTTTAAATACTTTTATTATTTCAATGTTACTAACGTGAGAAAATTTAAAATATTTGTCACAATGGTTTACATTATCTTTTAGAATAGATTCAGCGAGAATAGGGCATGAGTTTAACGATTTGGTAGTCGAAACTGGAATATCAGTAAAAAATTGTTCAAAAGCGGAAGCTACTTCCAAATTAGTATTTTTAATTTCATCGTTTATCATAAGTTTATAATTTTCATTACGACGTTTAGATTTTCCAGTTTCATTATTTACAAATTTCCAAGTGGTTTTGATTACGTTTGTGCTATTCTTTATATTATTTTTGATGAAGTTAGATTTAGCTATTGCACAAACGTTTCTAAAAGTTTTAGAGTAACGTTTTACATAATCAGCAAAAGTTTTTGATTGATTATATGTTCTTTCTTCATACAGATCGTATAACTTCTGCCTGCTTCTATGAATTCCAACTGTGGCCCAGTCACTAAATGATAATTTTGTGTTAACTTTAATTTTCTTAGATTTAAATACATTGTCATATTCTTTTTTGGCAAGACTAAATACTGCGTTATATAATTTATTTGGATTTTCGTTATATGGCAATTCAGGTAATTTTTGCAAAATATTTTCTCTATATCGATTTAGCCTACTTTCATTTACCGGTACACACGTAATATCTTGTTTAGGTGCCTGCTCAATGTTAATTTTGAAAGAAGCTAATTGACCCGTATGGTCGGAGCTTAATTTATTTATGACAGCCGCATCTTCAGGTTTAATGTTGGTAAAGATATTATCTATGCACCTGGCTGAGGTAGGTGTGATTCTCGTTGGCACCGAAATAAGATTCACTAGGTTGTAACATAAAAATAATGATAGAAACCTATTACTGATATTAGAATTTTCAAGAATATTTATATTGAAATCACCACATACAATAATCCCTTTATTGGATTTTGTTGCTTTATCTAAGGCTACATCCATAACTTTTTCAAAGGGTTCATATTTAGCATCAGGTGGGCTGTATACGCTCATTATAACAAGATCTTCAAGTTCTACGCAGGCTATTTCAATAGTTCGCTCAACTGAGAGGCTTACGATATCAGGCCGTTCTTTATATTTTAACTCGTTTTTAAGTAGTATCAACGATCCACCGCGTATTGCTGTTGGTCTGTTGAACGAACTTGCCACCTGGTGATTACTAAAACTGAACATTAACTGATAATCTCTAAGCCAATGTTCAGTTATACATAGAATATCAATATTATTACAGTTCATGAAAAGTTCAATTTCTAACTCTTTGCTAATTATGCCTTGAATATTTTGGTGTACAATATTCAAAACACGGCTATTTTGAATTTTGGTTGTATTACAAATATTAATTTTATTGTTTATATTATGTTTTGGCAAGATAGAATCACTCAAGTTACTAAAAGACGGCGTTCTGCCAGAGTTACTCTCTGTTGTCTTAGAAATTAATTTAAAGAACTTGGAACCGATTCCAACGTTATAAGGTTTGTATGTATATTCTGCTCAATAGAAGCAGTTGTCTGGTTAGCCAACAAATTGGCTGAATTATTAAAAAAATAAGATAGTAACTCTGCTATCTGTCGTTTATAAACTTTAGATAGATAATATCTATCTTTCGTTACATTAAAATATTGTCCAATAAAAATATTTGTGTCGATAAAATGAAATTTGTCAGGATTGCGACATGTCAATGTATGTAAGTACTTGTTACACCAATGTCGAGTATTATTTTCTAGGTTAGTAAATTTTTGGCTGTAGGGAAAAGCAAACAAAATGACTTGTTTAACATTAACAATTGAATACTAAGCCTGCTCATGTGCACAGCAAGTTGCTCCTTATTTCTAGTGTTAAAATTATGCCTGTCACAATTTTTCTTAAAAGAATCTATATTTATTTTTACGTACACTAGATTTTCGTATATGTACTGTGACACAAATGTCAATATGTTGATTTCTTTAAATTTCTGTCTCAAGGAGACTCGAGGTCCCAATTTATAAATTGAACGAACAGCCCTTTTCTGCAAAACAAATATATTGTTCACATCCGCAGCATGGCCCCATAATAGTAAGCCATAAGACATTAAGCTATGGAAGTAGCTAAAGTAAACTAGTCTTGCAGTGTCTACATCAGTGAGATTGGTAGAGCTTTAAACCTTTAGACATAATATGTCTAAAGGTTTTAAAGCTCAAAAAACATATTTTATGCACATAATATCACGCCTGTATTATTTTGGGGGTAGGCAGAGCGAAAAAGGCTGTTATAAACTAACATTTACGCCACGTTTGACAAACATTTGAGGGTCATTCAGAAAATTATGTATTACCATAGTGTCAAGTTGTCAGCCCAACGCCTAAAATTGCAATACGTACATTTTGTTTTTTGAGTCCTGTAAATGCTTATTGCCTATAATCCCTTGCGGGGTAAGCAGATCGTAAACGGCCGCAAAAAACGGTAATTTACCCTACATCTGACAAAAATTTGAGGGTCATTCGGAAATTAAAATTCCCTTTATTATAATAAACATAGATTGGAGGTTCAATTAAAAAATCACATTTATTTTGGTTCCCTTACGCGGTCTACCTACATTGATCTGTAATGTGCGTTTATTTTAAATTAATATGTTTACGAGTAAATAAAACAAGATAGTTCTGCACAAACACGAGACACACAAGTGAACTGGAGTAAGCTGGTTGCTGTGTATGTGAACGCAGCGTAGCAAGTAGACGATGTGGTCGGCAACCTCAACCGCACACCGAGACCGGCGCTTTGTGTGCTCACTTGCATCGTATAACGATACAGAGTATGAGAATCAACAATTTGTTTGGTAGAGCCAAGGGATTGACCTTGGACATACATACAGTTTTCACGCCTGTATTTTTGCGGAGTATGCAGAGCGAAAAAAGCCGGATTACGCGAAACATTTACGCCACGTTTGACAAACATTTGAGGGTCATTCAGAAAATTATGTATTACCATAGTGTCAGGTTGTTAGCCCAACGCCTTTGAGCTGACAACCTGACACTGCCAAAATAATTGCAATACATTCTATGAATTTCTCGAGATCTGTAAATGCTTATTTCTTTTTTTTAAGGGTAATTTAAATTCCACACACACACATATATATCACGCCAATAATCCCTTGCGGGGTAGGCAGATCGTAAACGGCCGCAAAAAACGGTAATTTACCCTACATCTGACAAAAATTTGAGGGTCATTCGGAAATTAAAATTCCCTTTATTATAATAAACATATATTGGAGGTTCAATTAAAAAATCACATTTAATTTGGTTCCCTTACGCGGTCTACCTACATTGATCTGTAATGTGCGTTTATTTTAAATTAATATGTTTACGAGTAAATAAAACAAGATAGTTCTGCACAAACACGAGACACACAGAGTGAACCGAAGTAAGCTGGTTTTCGTGTATGTGAAGGCAGCGTAGCAAGTAGACGATGTGGTCAGCAACCTCAACCGCAACGTGCTCACTTGTATCGTATAACGATACAGAGTATAATGAACAACAATTTGTTTGGTAGAGCTTCAAATCCTTGGACATACATACAGTTTTCACGCCTGTATTTTTGCGGAGTATGCAGAGCGAAAAAAAACGGATTACGTCAAACATTTACGTCACGTTTGACAAAGATTTGAGGGTCATTCAGAAAATTATGTATTACCATAGTGTCAACGAGTAATAAAACAACATAGTTCTGCACAAACACGAGACACACAAGTGGACTGGAGTAAGCTGGTTGCTGTGTATGTGAACGCAGCGTAGCAAGTAGACGATGTGGTCAGCAACCTCAACCGCACACCGAGACCGGCGCTTTGTGTGCTCACTTGCATCGTATAACGATACAGAGTATGAGAATCAACCATTTTGTTTGGTAGAGATTCAAACATTTCCACATATATCACGCTTATTACCTTTACGGGGTAGGCAAAGCGAAAAAGGCTATAATAAACGAACATTCACGCCACATTTGTCAAAAATTTGAGGGTCATTCAGAAAATTATGTATCACCATGGCGACAGGTTTTAATTCTATTGCCTAAAATTGCAATACACGTGTAACTTTGTGTGCGCACTTGCATCGTATAACAGAGTAAAAAAAATTGTCATATTATGATGCCAGATTCGAATAGCATCAACCTATCGCTTTTCCGTAGGTGTCGTAAGAGGCGACTTAGGGGTTCAAGGGACAATCTGTTACGATGGTGATGCACAATTTTCCGAGTGACCCTCAAGTATTTGTCTGACGTGACGTAAATTTATTTTTTTTGCGGATGTTTACGCTCTGCTTACTTCTTAAGGAATTATAGGCGTGTTATGTATGTGTGTGTTATATTAATTTTAATTTTATACTCCAAGAGCCCTCCACCAACGTCGTAGTTCTATTATATCCCTAAGTAATTCATAAGCTGAAACTAAGTTGACATATGAAGCACCTCAAGTTGAACTACTCTCGGGTGGGCTGTCAGTCATAGTAATTTAAGTTTCGCTTTGAATTTGTATAATATTATTATTTGTAAATTAGTGTTTTCGTTGCGAATATTAACAATTTAATCAAGACACTCCAAAATCAAATCAGTATTCATAGCCTATGCCTTATAAAAATTTAAAAGTGGAGAGGCTGGTGAAGTAATGGTCAATCAGGAATAAAATAAAAAGAAATTTGGTTGTTTTAGTCAAATCGAAATGGACCACAAAAACGCCAGTCCTTCTGATCAATTTATTTTTGAGCAAAATGAGTATGTAATTACTCCACTCCTCATCCTTGTAAATTGCTTCATTATCATCATCATTTCAGCCTTTATCCACCAACTGCTGGGTATAAGCCTACTCTCTCATATACTATAAATTCTGTACCAGTTTTGTCCAGGTTCTGCCGACAACATTTGTCGTCAACCCATCTAGCTGCGGGATGGCCTAGGTTTCTACGTCCCCTACTTTTAGTAACATGTTATGAGGTAGTTTGATTTTCTGTTTCATGTGAAGTTTGGAGCTTAGAAGCTGGTTTTAAGGTTTGCATTAAAATATTCATGAATCAAAATTGAATAAAACTCTATTAAATGCCTCTTTTCTCAGTTTATCGATAGTTACTCGAAATCGATTCTGCGTAGCGTCAATATTATTGATCATTAAATTCTTCCATAACTTACTATCTAACCGAGTTGTTAAGACTTTGCTCCACCAGCCATCACCTTGCCTAACCACCGTGCCCTGCTTTAAACTCAAACTCAAACTAAATTTATTAATAAAGAGACTTAAAATAGGACAGAAAACCTACATACATACACATATCACGCCTATAATCCCTTGCGGGGTAGGCAGAGCATAAACGACGGCCGCAAAAACGGACACTTACGCCACGTCAGACAATTTTTGAGGGTCATTCGGAAAATTGTGTATCGCCATAGTGACAGGTTCTCAGCCCATCGCCTAAAATTGCAATACACACCCTCGAGTCCCTTAGTCGCCTCTTACGACTCCCACGGGTAAGAAATGGGGTGACGCTATTCTAAGCCGGCGTCACACAGAAAACCTATTTAGTATATTATGTAGATAAAATGCCGTACCAGACAATTATATTATCAGCTGCAGCTGTAGTAGAGAAATACTTTAACGCGTTTTAGCAACACTTCAGTAAAGAAACAAACAGGTCAAATGTATGAATACCATCGTTTTCCAAATACTTTGTCACTCGTTGAGTTTCAAAGTAGGTAAATAGGTAGGTACTAGGTACCCACTTTGCAGTTTCCCACTGGACTATCGCCATGACATAAGCCAGGGTGCTTTACTTATCTTAAAGCTATAAAGTAAGTTAGGTACACAGTACCACCGGCCAAGCTAAGTTATTTGGCAACCCGCCAAATTCATCTCCAAGTGCATATGCGTTCGAAAAACAAAAGATCAGAATGCGAGGATTAACGAGATTGAAATTTGATCAGTTCAGTAGAACAGTACTCTCTAGAGATTGTTTTACTTGCTCAAATGAAAAGATGTCATAATATATAATATTATAAAATTATATTAATTTTCCGTGTGATGCCGGCTTAGAATAGCATTACCCAATTTCTTGCCCGTGGGAGTCGTAAGAGACGACTAAGGGACTCGAGGGTGTGTATTGCAATTTCAGGCGATGGGTTGACAACCTGTCACTATGGCGATACACAATTTTCCGATCCACAATACCCCTCAAATGTTTGTCTGACGTGGCGCTAATGTCCGTATTATGCGGCCGTTTATGCTCTGCCTACCCCGCAAGGGATTATAGGCGTGATATGTGTATGTATGTATGTATATTTATAAAATTATAGGAGTTCTCATTCTTAGTTTCTGAAATGGACAAGCCACTATTTTGTATGAGTTTACCTATTTGTAGGTAATTAAGTTTATTAAAGCGACTGTATCCGCGAACGACCTCGATAGTTAGCTACATCACAAAAAAAAAAAAACTTTATAAAAATAATCTATCAGAATACCCGTTGCCCAAGTTTTTAGTTTTATCTTTAAGTAAAATTAGAACCTACTAACTCAATGAAATATTAATTTAATTGTCTTAACTTTAATAACAGCAAATATTTCATTAAGTTCGGAGGTTCCTATTGCGGGTATTCTGATAGATTATTTGTATAAAGAGATAACTTTTTTTTGTAAAGTGGCGCCTCTGTCGCGTACGTCGACAGCTACACTCGCCCTAATAAAGAGCAATCTATTATATTATCTTATCTTATATCGGCTAACATTTATTTAAGGTATATTTTTGGCTTCGTTTCTTTTCTTTTCACAAAAAGATGTCTGAAAGATACGATTGCAAAATAATAGTTACCGTAGTTCATGTCCTCGTTGAAATATATATAGGGATGTAAATCTTATTGGCAGCGCTTCAAGCTCCTATTGAGGGAATCAACATGTAGGGTCTCCCGGCAATTATAAAGCATAACCAGAAAACTTGCTTCAGTCCGATCCGTTCTTCCCACAACAACTCGAAAGCCTGGCTGGTTTTCTGAACAACGACACAAACTTCTCTGGGTTAGCCCTTGTTCCCCACCAAACAGTCAGGTGTAGGTGTAGCTAAAGACGCAAAAGTTCAGTGTTAAAAAAAAGTTATTATGTTTTATCTGGTCTAAGCTAGACATGATCATAAGAAATTACACATGATAAATAACATAATTATAGTCAAAATTTCACACAATATTACAAAATGATGTGTATTATACAAAGCGGAAGGTCATAGCGTCATACGATACATACGATGCCGTGTGATGCCGGCTTATGCCGTGTGATGCCGGCTTAGAATAGCATCACCCCATCTCTTTCCCGTGGGTGTCGTATGAGGCGACTAAGGGACTCGAGGGTTACATATGTTTTGCAATTTTAGGCGATGGGCTGACAACCTGTCACTATAGTGATACACAATTATCTGAATGACCCTCAAATGTTTGTCAGACGTGGCGTAAATGACCGTTGTTTCGACCGTTTACGCTCTGCCTTCCCCGCAAGGGATTATATAATGTACTAGCAGCCCGCCCAGCGGTTTCACCCGCCGCTAACAATTTTCCCCCGGGAATAAGACAGTTAAATATAGCCTATGTTCATCAGGGACAATATAGGATTCTAAAAATCTTGACTTCAATTTGAAACAAATATCGTTTTCAGATGGTGGTGGCGTAAAGATACATGCCGTGTGATTAACCTGGCCAGCCCTATGGCAGTGCCTTTATTAATTTTTTTTATCCCACCCGAGCCGGTTTTCTATTAGGTCATAACAAAATTGTAATAAAAAAAGAAAATTGTGTGATACAAATTTCTTTTATTAAAATGACGGTTCATGACGTCAATAAGTGATAATACTATCCTACATTGAATAAAGATTTTAAATTTCAATTAACGGTAAAAGAATTTTTTAAATCGGTCCCGTAGTTTCGGAGCCTATTCCATTCAAACATACAATAAAAAAAACCTGTTTCTAATATTAGTGTAGACTATATTATTATTATTTTAGTGTGATGCCGGCTTAGAATAGCATCACCCGATTTCTTTCCCGTGGGAGTCGTAGGAGGCGACTAAGGGACTTGAGGGTGTGCATTGCAATTTTAGGCGATGGGCTGACAACCTGTCACTATGGCGATACACAATTTTCCGAATGACCCTCAAACATATGTCAGACGTGGCGTAAATGTCCGTTTTTGCGGCCGTTTACGCTCTGCCTACCCCGCAAGGGATAAAAGGCGTGATATGTGTATGTATGTATTATTTTAGTGTAGATTTTTTAATGCATTATTTAATGTTTATAGTCGTCTTTTTTTATACCGAATAAGGGACAGCCCTTCGAATACTGATAGGGTGGGTGCATGAAACATAAAACTGGACAACTTTCCCCTAAAAACATATGCCAGGAAACGCCAAAAAAATTACCTTCCATACAAAATCACAATCAGCTGACTGCATTCACTATGGGAAATCAGTTTTTTTACGTTTCCTGAAATATGTTCGTTGGGGAAAGTTGTTCAGTTTCATGGTCTGCATGTACCCTATCAGTATTCGGAGGACTATCCCTTACACCCTTTAAAACAGTAATGATTAAATGTAATTATTACACTGGTACGAATAATGTAGCGTAGTTTGTACATTTTTAAATGAAAAATTAGTTATTGTGGCATAACTGTAATAGTTAGACATATGGTATTGCGGACATTATTATAGATATTGATGTCCTCTATAAAACTGAAGTACATCACTTTGCTCTATTGTCAATAATTTCCACAGCGTGCGCGATATAAGATATTTTTTTTGGTAAATTTTTCACACGTTGGGTTACATTATCGAAATTTTCACGCGGATCCCTATTTTTTTCTCGTATAAAATATAGCCTATGTTCATCAGGAATAATGTAGGATTCTAATGGTAAAAGAATTTTTAAAATCGGGCCAGTAGTTTCGGAGCCTATTCGATGCAAACAAACAAACAAACAAACAATCAAATCTTTCCTCTTTATAATATTAGTGTAGATGTAGATGTATGTATGGAGAGAATTAAATAGAGGAATAGGTTTATATAAATGTATAAAAAATTATTCTGTATTTTATTATTTTTATCAAATAAATAATTTTAAAATTTATTTATTTAGATTTGTTTTATGGAAGGTAATTAACAAATGTCAGTAACGTTTTGAACTGGGAATAGGTAGGTAAGGGTGTTGCAGATAGTACTTACCTCTTCAGGAAAATTTACTTCCTTGGGGACAATGGTTAACAAAAGACTTTAATATCCCATTGTCGAAGACGTCTAGACGAATATTTGTGAGGCTATGATCTTCAAGATATTGAAACGTGAAGTTGTCGCTATTGCCACATACTTGCATATTGAAGTTCAACTGCTTCTGAATGATTATAGGATATAATCATCAACCGCCGTTGTCGTGTGATGCCGGCTTAGAATAAAATCACCCCAATTCTACCCGTAAAAGGAATGCAAGCAAGCACAGGGAATGGGCAGCAGCGTTTTCTGTGAATGCAACTCCTTGCACTGCGCTTGCCAATCCGACTGACGATTGGCAGTACCCTTTGATAAAGTGAGGATTTAATCCTCAGTTGACTTTTATGATATGTTCGGGAATAATTGGGTGATGCTATTCTAAGCCGGCACCACACGGCAAAAGATCTACATGAAAAAAATTTGTGCAAAAATAAGATGATCAACATTTTTCGAACAACAAATTGGACATCCATTAATTTTGTTCGCGAGAAAATTGAATAAATCATCGGCTCGTAGTTATCTTCCTTGCAGTAAATCTGTCACACACACAAACAAGCTTAAGCATTTATTTTAAAATCGTTATCAATTCCAATTCGGAATATTTATTTATATTCTGGATTGATATAGGGATAGCACAACTATGTAGGTGCCTATGTTACACAGAAAGTGGTTTGGCGAGTATGCATTATTTTTATTGAGATTGTTTATTATATTTTTTTTTGGCTGGACTTTGCAATTTTAGCCCTGGGGCTTTGAAATCTACTCCTGACAGCTAGGGCTCACCCGGGAAAGTTTGTGTGGTTGTTCAAACAACCAGCCCAAATGCGCCCTTGGAGCGCGACTAGCCTACAAGTTGTTCTGGGAAGAATGGATTGGACTGAATCTACCCGACACCTGCCGATAGTTCCCAAATAAAATTATTAAGATTGTGTTTTCATTATCTTACTACTACGTATTGAATGTTTGTCCCGAAATTTATTGCTACAACAGATACTATTAACCGTTTCATATTTTTCAGTCCGATTATGATGTGACTTCGATATGCTCCTACACCTACATGTCAAAATTCCTTACTTGTTTTGATAAAACCATGTAACTAAGTAAGTATGTACTCCAACGTCGACGTAGGATTACTTATAAAATCCATACGATTTTACATAAGTATTCGAAGTCTTCTTGGGCGTCAAATAAGTCTCTCTTCGGTGCACATCATACGAGGCTAGTGTAGAATTTTACATGATAAAATCTTTGATGCGTAAAATCTTTCATATTCAAGCACTTCAAATTTCCTCGACTGAACTAACTATACGCAGCATATCTGCGTATTCGATTTGACATCCAAATTAGTAAGTAAATATAAAGTTATTTAAGTTTTTAATATTATTATAAGTACAGCAGACTTTAAAAATTTCATCGTCACGTAATGAAAACTTGAACAATCCAGTCTGACATGTTTTGAGTGATTGATTAGGGCGCGGCTTCAATAGGTAATTTTTCAAAAGCGTTATAAAATCGCAAGCCTCAAAAATGGTTTAAAACAAATAAGTATACAATTTGTTTTGCAGTATCATCGCTATGGTAACGGCGGCGCTTATCTTTATCTCCTTTGAGTGGAATGAATCTGCTGATTTAAGACGATTTTGAATAATGTATTTTGAAGGTAGGGTTAAAATGCTTACCAAAATCTTTGTAGGCTTATCAAATAAATTGTCGTTTGATAAATACGATTTCATCATCTTGTAACAAAATTAGCCTCTTCAACTAATTTCCTTTGTTTAATCAGTTGATTTGGATGGAATAACAAGCGTTAGTACCACTTGAATAGTTCCATTAATGTGTGTGATCATAATCACGTTAATATGACCAGTACCTAAAATATCTAATTCGCGATCCCGAAGACAACATAATTTAATATACTTACCAGTTACGATGTCATCTTAATACCCATTACGCGTTTACTACCAAGCACCGTATATGACGTGCCACATATTAACGGTGCCCAAGTTATAATCCAGTCTTGAGGGCTCCATAAGCCATTATTGAATTTGGAAATGGTCCAACCTTCCGATCCGTGTCGGCCAAGTGTGCGGGAGGATTTATGTTCGCAACCCCTTGCATATTGGTGTTGTTTTATTATTGTCGCTCCTTGGAACTGTTTGCATACATTTGGCGTAGGTAGTTTTGGGTAAACTAAACAGACGGCACTTTGTCTTGATGTTTCGTAAGATGTACAATGTGAGGCAAACAGCGAGCACGTGTGACTAAGTAAACGTGGCGCATTGCTTAAGTGCTTTTAATCAAAGTTGCTGTGTCGTTTCGTCTTATTTTTTAAGTTATGACGAATATTATAGACATAAAGGCAAATTGATCAACTAAATCTGAAAGTTGCAAGGATCGGATAAGTGAATGGGCGCCACTATACAACTCGTTACGTAAATCAGTACACTCTTAGGTATATTGATTACTAAACTAATGGTTTGGACATCATAACTACAATGTGATTACAATGATTAATGCAATTGTGTATAATTTAGTCTTAATCAAGTTCTTGCTTGTAATCCTTCAAGATAAGCGAAGTAAGATGTTCAGATTATCGCTTGTCCATAATTAAATAGGTACACTTAAATACAATGTAGGTAACAAAATAATTATGTCCCTTTGCAATTACTATTTTAAGAATAACTTAGCAGTAAGCTGAGGAAATGTCCTGTCAAAATCGAGAACATTGTGAGCATACCATGAAAATGGACAATGAAACTAGTAAATAACTTCTAAACTGGCAGCAAACAGAATAAAATTGTCGTAACTGCTGTCCACGCGGCTCCTGGACTATAAATTGCACTCGCTCGCTTTGTAACACTGGTTAAATGCTTGTAAAGGTATTATTTAGTATCCAGTTGCTTCTAAACACAATTTAGTGAGTGCTTCGCCGTTTTAACGAACCCGGGAACAGCTTACTCGGCAACATCAAGTTTATTACAAAAATTGATGTGGTCGGCTCCCGGTCTAATGACCGCAATTATGAAGAGATTGCTGGTTTATTGTTTTGTTTAGATCTATATACTGTGCGTAAGCTTTTTTTGGGAAGCGGATGAGTTTGAATTGGAGTTAACAAATAAGGCAAATTTTGTTTAGTTAGGTATACGGGTGAAAATATATTAGCTGCAAATATTTTTAGGAGTAAACCAGTCCTTCAAAGTGAACTACTTTCACTAAGGAATATGGGAAGAAATATGAAAAAAAAAGACCTCCCATACAAAATATTAAGCCCGTTGGCTGCTGGAACATTTTGTATGGGAGGTCTATTTTATTCATAATTGACCTATGTTTCCAGGAGAAAGTTATTCAGTTTCGCCCCTTAAAATGTTTGTAGTTAATATTTGTATGTGCACAACAGTAAGTGTGTTATGTCATGTCCTGATAATCTGAGTAGGCTGACCGCCGCATAGCCGCCAGCGAAGCGCAAGGCTCGCTTAATGTACGAGAATGCTGCGTCACGTAAATAAAAATAATAAAAAAATAAAAATGTTTTATTTCAGATATTCATCCATAATTATATTAGTAACAAATTCCTTAAACAACTATGTTAGTAAATAATATATATGCATTCAATAAATTATAACATTTCCATTCAATTAAAAATGGGTTTCAAAACCCCAACCTTCCTTGTCTCCTTATCAATATGGATGCTGATCCAGTGACGCATGATGGAACTGTCCGCATCCAGCCTCGCTGCCATCACTTGTAGAAGACTGTTAGGGCTGCTCCGCACTCGATGCAACAGGGATGCGACGCGCTTTCTAATAATTGAAGAAAAGCTATGAACTTCAGCTTTTGCCAACATCCCTGATGCACTGCAGTGCCGAGGCAGTCCCATCAGCCCCCTAAAGGCATTATTATATTGAGTACGCAGAGCCACATATGCCTTTTTAGTGTAGTTCACCCATAGACTGCACGTGTACAAAGAATGACAGTAAGCCTTAAATAAGGTGATTTTGACTGGTTTAGTACAACGTGCAAATCTACGGGAGAGCATGTTAGATCTTATTGATATGGCCCTGCGCTCTCGTTCAATGTCATGATCATCTTTGAGTGTCTCGCAAACCCAATGTCCCAAGTACTCTGAACGACCCTGAGAGGAGAGCCATTCAGCATAACTGGGGGAACTTTATACGTCTTGTTACCGGCCTTAAACACAAGCAACTCGCTCTTAGATGTGTTGTACCTAAGACCGTGGGCCTCTGCAAAACGCTCACAAATCTTAATAAGCTTTGTAAGAGCTTGGATCGATGGACACAACAGCACCATATCGTCCGCATAACTAATATTGTTAACAAAGGTACCGTCAATGGAGCATCCGACACCAGCGCTGCTGAGCTCAACGATTAGTCTATTCATGTAGGCATTAAACAGGGTAGGCGAACTAATACCTCCCTGCCTAACTCCACACTCAAGGCCAAATACTTCGGACACCTCTCCAGCCCACTTGACATAGTTCTGCTGATGAGCATACCAATACTTTAAGATCGAAATGTATTCATGTGGTAGGTCAGTGTCTTCATATAAGATGTTCCAGAGCTTATCATATTGAACTAAGTCAAATGCCTTGGAGAGATCCAAAAACAAAGCATATACAGGAGTACCCTTAGCGGTATAGTACTGGACAGTTTGCTTGAGACAGAGGACGGCAGTTTCAGTAGACAATCCTGGCCGAAACCCAAATTGTGCATCATGTAATTTTACATATCTATTTAACTGTTTGTCAAGCAATCTGTCCAGCACCTTCGCCAATATAGTTGTTTGTAAAATACGCCTCAGTTTCTGTTAGTATTTAGATCAGACGTCACCTTTGAGAATTTGTTTTATATTTCTGGGTTTATTATTCGACAGATATCATAACATCACAAGCAGCAACTGTGTCATGTACTGATAATCTGAGCAGGCTGACCGCCGCATAGCCGCCAGCGAAGCGCAAGGCCCGCTTAATGGACGGGAGTGTTGCGTCACGGAAAATACGCCTCCATTTCTGTGAGTATTTAGATCAGATGTCACCTTTGAGAAATCTTTTATATTTCTGGCTTTATTTTTCGACAGATATCATATCATAACATAGCAAACAGCAAGTGTGTCATGTTTTGATAATCTCAGCAGGCTGACCGCAGCATAGCCGTCAGGGCGTCAGCGAAGCGCAAGGCGCGTTCAATGGACGAGAGTGTTGAGTCACGGAAAATACGCCTCCGCTTCTGTGAGTATTTAGATCGGACGTCACCTTTGAGAAATCTTTTATATGTCTGGCTTTTTATTCGACAGATATCATAACATCACAAGCAGCAATTGTGTCATGTACTGATAATCTCAGCAGGCTGACCGCCGCATAGCCGGCAGCGAAGCGCAAGGCCCGCTTAATGGACGGGAGTGTTGCGTCACGGATTAGCCGGCGTTCCGCTCAACATGTTATGAAAATGCGTCCCAGTTTCAGCAAGTATTTAGTTCCGACGCCGCTCAGTTGGTAAGTGTGGATGTATGGATTTAATATTAAACAGATAGAGCTCTTATCTTGAGAAGTATCTCAAATTGAGTGGAGGTCAATGCCGAGTAAATAAATTGTTTTGCACAATAAAGTTAATAACAGCTGCCAGCTACTTTTTCTTTTCTTTTTTCGTGTGGGACACCGAGTCGTCCAACAACCCGATGAACCCTGGTGTCAGTTTTTCAACCTCCTACTACCACTAGTAGGCCTCTGTCATGGTTGTTACGACCGCCGTCTAAGTAATCATAGACAGCAACCGGGACCGACGGCTTAACGTGCCCTCCGAAGCACGGAACCATTTCTTTTTCAGACAATCAGTTGGTTCACCCTGCAATGTCCTAACCAGACCGAGAACCAATTCACAAAGTGATAAATATCAACTTTGTGAGTGTCCCACCGAGAATCAAACCCGGAACCTTTGCATCGCAGGCAGTCGCACTACCACTGCGCTACATCAGCCATCAGCTACCAGCTACTAAAATAACTATTGATTATAAGTACTCAATTCTCAAATTCTACGAAAAAAGATAGCTAGTAGCAGGCAGCTGGAGGATTTATACATTGACTCTTTTGGATATCGGTTTAACGACTTCTAGTTTTCATGTCCGTACCAAATCAATAGCATAGTTCCAAAATGTTTTATTATGTAAATCAGACATCTTATTTTTTGAAAATTTGCAAATATTTCAAGCGCTGTCCTGTCACTCCCTGCGGAAAAAAAATGCATGTTTTCAAAAATTGTATAGGTATCTAACACGGGAAGTGTTTTGGAATTTGGTTTATAATCATTTTATATAGAAAATAAGAGCATATAAGCATTTCATATAACAATGTATGAATGCATAATATTATTATTATCTGAAATCCTAGAATAATAATAACAATCTACCCAACCGATAAACGCCTAAAATAGATAATTACAGAGTGTGACCCACAACAGGAGCAATTATTTTATGGGGCGAAATTACCCGTAAAACTGTACAACTTTCCTCAAGGAACATAGGTCAAAATATAAAAAAATTACCTACCATACAATATGTAGGTACCAGCCAACGGAGTCACATTGTATAGTAGTTAATATGGTAGGTATATTTGTAAAGTTGTTCGGTTTAATAAGTAATTTTGCCCCGTAAAATAATTGCCCCCGTTGTGTGCCCCACATTGTAGATAGGTACCGTATAACCGAATCATTGGTAAAATTATCAATTTAACCAAAGTAGATATTATCACTTTGTAAATTTGTTCCCAGTCTGGTTAGGCTATTCAGGCCGGTTAAGCCGTCAGTCCCGGTTGCCGTGTAAGATTACTAAGACGACAGTCGTTAAAAAAACCCGTCAGAGGTCTTTCATAAGTGACAGGCGGTTCAAAAATCTGACATCAGGGTTCATCACGTCGTTGGACGACTCGATGTCCCACACGATAAAGAAAGAAAGAACCAACTTCAAATGAAAATAGGGAGAAATCGTATCGCCGTCTTATGTGTAATGGTAGTAAGTACGTACAATCAAGATCAGGCTAGGTTAGACAATTTGTACTTTAGACCGTTCTACTACCGCGCGCATATAAGACTTACATTGGCCGTGTGAGTGTCTAACCACACGTGAGCTTGACTGTACATAGCCGAAAATAGGAACTAATCCTAGTGGCGATAAGGCTCGTAACAACCAGACTCCCTGCGGTTTGCTGAACAACGTTACTGGTGTTGTTATTATGACGCTCATATTTCAAACGCAACTGGGTTTGTTCTGCGGAATTTGCAAGATATCCGCCAGCCTGGAAAATTGCTAGAACTGAGAAAATATTCTTAGGAGTAGTAAAGTCTCTTCTCTCTTTTCGTGTGGGACACCGAGTCATCACCACATTCTAGAGATTCTCTATAAGGGAAATAGTTTCTTAGTTGACGAAAAGCAACTATTTTATTAAAAACAGGTTTTACCGATTTTAAATTGCACATTACTGTATCAAATAATTATCTCAATCTTAGCATAATGAAGTTATATAGTTTAGACACGTACCACTATTACGTGTGTAAGTGTGATACAACAATAAATAAAAAATATTTAACAAAGAACATGCAAAGATAACATTTTATAATTTTTGACTAGCCCAGTATAAGCATGAAGTAGAAAAGAAGTACATAGTTGAGCTTACTATTAGCTACACTAGGACACGTCGTGGGAATCATAAACGAAAAACTAAAAACGAGTTACCCCAGACAGTAATACAAATGATATTGAGTATTGTTAAATTAATATTAGAACAATTTTATTATTGAACGAACAAGTATCACTCATGATGTGGGTTTACGCGACTTACATGTTTTTATTTGGTAAAGAGTTTTGCCCTCTACGTTTAGGCTGCTTACGGCAGCCTTCTTCACGGAGGCCAACAGATCACATACGCCCGCCAGTCAGCTGTAATTTGCCGAATTCGGCAAAATAAAATAAACTCTTTACCAAACAAAAACAAGTAAGTCGCGTAAACCCACATAAATATTAAAACAATAAGCTTTTCGAAATTTCATGCATTAATTTCTTTCATTATAAAATTAAAAAATAAACATACATACATACATACATAAATCACGCCTATATCCCTTACGGGGTAGGCAGAGCGTTAACGGCCGTTCAACGGATATTAACACCACTTCTGACAAAAGTTTGAGGGTCAATAAGATAACTGTGTATCACCATAGTGACAGGTTGTCAGCCCGTCGCCTAAAATTGCAATACACACCCTCGAGTCCCTTAGTCGCCTCTTACGACACCCATGGGTAAGAAATGGGGTGATGCTATTCTAAGCCGGCATCACACGGTAAAAAATAAATACATTGTATTATTAATAATTTAAATACCCAAAGAAAAAATTAAGCTAATTATTATTATTACTTAATTTAAACTAACAGTTCCTTTGTCTTATCATATTCAAGGAAATGTTGCCAATTATTACATACAATACAATGTGTATTCCGATAAAAAGTGACATTCGCTACCTTAATGTGGTAATTTAGTAGCACAAATGGAATCTAATTTGGTGACTACTGATGGGGTTTATGTGACATTAGACTGACGTTTACAAGGATGTCTTCGGTCTGATGATACCTTTAAGCAACGCGGTATGCCGTCTCGTTCCGACCCGAAAGGCTGCGTTGATTGAAGGATGAGACAATAAACATACGTACATACATACACATATCACGCCTATATCCCTTACGGGGTAGGCAGAGCGTTAACGACCGTTAAACGGATATTAACACCACGTCTGACTAAAGTTTGAGGGTCAATCAGATAACTGTGTATCACTATAGTGACAGGTTGTCAGCCCATTGCCTAAAATTGCAAAACACATCTAACCCTCGAGTCCCTTAGTCGCCTCTTACGACACCCATGGGTAAGAAATGGTGCTATTCTAAGCCGGCATCACACGGTCATATGAGACAATAAAGGTAAAATTAAAAACTGTTACTTATAGGTAACTCAATAAATAGACTAAACCTACTTTTCTTCTCAATGTCTTATTAATTTGTAATTAAGTTTATTATTATTACTTAATAAAGAAAGTAAGTAAGTAAGTATTAATTTAGATTTTAAAATTGAAAAATATTTCGACATAACAATTTAATAATAAGATACTGCAAAAGATAAGGTGTACAATTTAATAAAGTAGGTATGGCCATTTGGTATAAATAAATATTGTTGAACACTGAATAAACAACAGAGATAAACTTTATGTCGAATGTCTGAAATGTCGAATTTCATATGATATAGTTGGATGTTGATCTACCTAATTTAATTGCAATGATTGAATTATTCGTATCCGACAAAAAACAAACTTGTAAACAACCAAGTAGAAAGTTACAAAACAGACCCCAATTTCCTTCTCCAAGACACAATATGATTTAGTCATACACTTTCACTTAACCGTTGATAATAGACTACAATGTGCGCTCTGGTGAATATTTCGCTTGACTGATAATTGAGCGGAAAAAATCTTTGTATTAACTTCTTAGCCGCCTCTCGAGGTCAAGGGTCGTTCATTAATTAACTGTGTGTGCTCACAGGACATTATTTATTACGCTCAGATCCATATATCTTGGTACATGCAAGTTTCCCTCTGCTTTTCTTTGCCAACTCTCAGATGGTTGAGAAATGAGATTGTGTAAATGAGACGGATATACAATCTCATTAGCAATCTGAAGTCATTTATTATTTCCGTAAGAGATGTTGACTAGCGTTCGTTACTATGGTCAAGTAATACGGAAAAACGTACCCACGGAGTTTTCGGTGCTGAGTCAAAATAGCATCATACGTAAACCTTTAACAGAGCTTTAGATTGACTAAATTTAGGGTATAGGCAAATGTTGAATCGGTAATATCTGTAAATTTTAGTGTTAACAAAAAATAAAACAATTATTCCCTCACGTAATTTAATATAGATGTCATTTCTTTTTTTTAAACCAATAAATACCGTCAGTTTTAAAACCAGAAAGTCAAGCGTGGTGGGTAAGATAAGTCTACCTCTATAATGTACTGTCCAGAAACATTATATCTTTGCCAGAAACTAGTGTCACTTGCTGTAAAGTATGTAAGTCTTTACTGATCCAGTATGTATGTTTGACATGTAGATATAACAGGAATGATGAGTGTGTTGGGCTCGCCACCAACTTACAAAAGATTACTAAAGTGTTGTATAATGGCAGAAGTGTACACAAATGCATTGTGATAGTTCAATAAAAGAAAAGGATTTAAATAAATTCATTCAATATCTCAAAATATTTGCTCAGCAATTCAATCAGCGATGCTATTACAAATACGCAACAGAGTATAAAGCTCGTTCGTTTATAACAAACAGGTTAAAAGGTTACAATAAAATCCGTTGTTTTACACCCTCTGAGCGTTACTGCAAACATGAGCGGCTTTACGGCCAACGAACATCGGTTTAATGAGCTATACAGGAATCCTAGATATGACTTAAGCTTAACACGTTCACGGAGAGTGCGTCATACATATATGACACAAAATAAATGTAAGTATGGAAAATGGAAAACTGCTGTAGCATCATTGTCACATAAAATTTATAACGGAGCATTGAATGACATCGCGTTTGTAGCAGTAAAAAACCGGCCAAGTGCAAGTCGGTGAACAATTATCGATAAAAACTCGCAAAAAAACAAGTTTTTTATATAGGCGCCCCCTTAAATATTTACTTTATTCTAATAGTTAGTATTTGTTGTTATAGCGGCAACAGAAATACGTCATTTGTGAAAATTTCAACTGTCTAGGTATTAGGCTTCAGAAGATACAGCCTCGTAACTGTAAGACGGACGGACAGACAGACTGACAGTCGAGCCTCAGTAATAGGGTTTCTGTTATTACCCTTTGGGTACGGAACCCTAAAAAGGGGACTGTAGTAAGCGACGTTACATAGATTTTTCTGTGTTTGAAAAAACTCACTTGTGTGACAAAGAGCGCCTTTCAATATTGAGTAAAATATGACAAGTAACTTAGAGTTACAATATTTTACGTAGAAAAGGCGCCTTCTTATTATGCTTTTCTGTCCACAGTAAGCGGCAAAAGTAAGAATGTTAGAGCATTCACGTCCAGATATGAACGCAAAAACGTATTGTGTCCGTGAACGTGTTAAAGCTTACACGTTTGAAGCATAATATATAAAACATGACACTGAGTGTGTTCGACAGAGTTGATGAATCATATTTTAAGCAACTGATTGACATCAAATTTTACAGTTTTCATCATGAATCTATATATTGCAGGTAATCTGTACATAATGAAATAATATAGCTTAACGTTTTGTAAGTTGGATACCTCGATGGTAGCAGTGATAATTCTTTGACATGACTGAATTTATTCATTTATCCATGCTCTTCTTTATTTTTAGTATCCTGTAGTAACTATACTAAAAGTAAGGCCATCCCAATAAACCATTTTTGACAGATGTCTGATTCGTGCTAATGATATGGCAGAGGATTTATTTTCCCTTGTTTACATTTCTTTTAGTACAGCTGTCAAATATGGCTGATTGGGATGGCCTTACATACATCACATACATACAAATATCACGCCCATATCCCTTGCGGGGTAGGCAGAGATAAAACGGCCGTAAAAATGCACATTTACGCCGCCACTTCTGTCAAATATTTGAGGGTCATTCAGATAATTGTGTACCACCATAGTGACAGGTTGTCAGCCTATCGCCTAAATTGCTATACATATGCAACCCTCGAGTCCCTTAATCGCCGCTTACGATACCCATGGGAAAGAAATGGGGTGATGCTATTCTAAGCCGGCATGACACAGCATAATGGCCAGCATGGGATTGCCTTATTTAGCTATTGAGAGTTTCAATGTATTTTATAAGTAAAATTCAATTATAAAAAACACCTTTAGGTACCTATGTTCCAACAATTTCACAAGGACTAAAAGAGGTATGCCTACTTGCCCTATTCACTTATCAACGCGACTGGCTCGCTCTACTTGTGTTTATATAGTTGTCACTGGTGAAACCGTTAAACTATGCAGACTAACAGCCGCAGGTCACATACCAGTCGTAATGTTGCCGTGCAACTTATAATAACGCCGTGGAAAGTTGATAACTTTCATAAAATAGAATGCTTTAATAACATGCCACGTAGCTTACAGACGCGGCTTTAGGTATGTGGTGGCCCAGGTTAATACATACATACATACATACACATATTACGCCTATAATCCCTTGCGGGGTAGGCAGAGCGTAAACAGCCGCAAAAAACGGCTATTTACACCACGTCTGACAAATGTTTGAGGGTCATTCGGAAAACTGTGCATCTCTATAGTGATAGGTTGTCAGCCCATCACCTAAAATTGCAATACACACCCTCGAGTCCCTAAGTTGCTTCTTACGACTTCCACGGGAAAGAAATGGGGTGATGCTATTCTAAGCCGGCATCACACGGCACTTATTAAATAGAATGCTTTAATAACATACCACGTAGCTTACAGACGCGGCTTTAGGTATGTGGTGGCCCAGGTTAATGGTCATGAAAAAATTGAATTTGCCGTGTGACGGCGGCTAAGAATAGCATCACCCCATTTGTTTCCCTTTCCCGAGTCTTCTAAAACGGCACTCAAACGTTTTTGTCAGACGTGGCGGTACCGACAGTATTTTTACGGCAGTTTACGCTATTCCTACCCCACAAGAGATAAAGGCGTGATATGTGTGTGTATTTACGAATAATATATAAAATGCCGTGTGATACCGGCTTAGCATAGCAGCACCCCATTTCTTTCGCATGGAAGTTGTAAGGGGCGACTAAGGAACTCGAGGGTGTGTATTGCAATTTTAGGCACTGGGCTGCAATTTTCCAAATGACCCTCAAATATTTGTCTGACGTGGCGTCAGTGTCCTTTTTTGCAGCCGTTTACGCTTTGCCTTCCCTGCAAGGGATTAAAGGCGTAATTTGTGGTATGTGTATTTATGTATGTAAAAAATTGAAAATATTCTTTCAGCCCAGAAAAAAGAATTCTTTATTATAGTTAATGTTTGACAGTCGGGCGACCACTATTTTCGTCACTAATATTCGATTAAAAAAGCTTTTAATATTGAATTTACTTTAATAGTTTTCACCTTTTTAATAATATACCTACTCGTACTTATACTTTCACTAATTTGACAAATTTCATTGAAATTTCATTACAATTATTTCTATACTATTCGACGTACTTTACCTACCCATGTAAGATTCCAGACTACACGTAAGTACCTTTGCTACAATGCTAGCAACGTGATAAAACCATTGCGCTTCAGTCAGACTGCCTACTAGAAGCTGTTTCAGTGAGAGTTGTATTGCATCATGTTCCAGCTGATTAAGTAAAAGTAAGTAATTAAAAACACTTTATTGCACAAAATAACAAATAAAAATAACAGGAAAATTCATAGCTATCATGCGCAAAGGCGGCCTTATCGCTACAAGCGATCTCTTCCAGACAACCTTTGGTTGGAGAAGAAAGTATGGAAAAACAGAGCAGTGCGAGAGTAATCATAAAAGAAATGGTAACTTTTATAAAAGCAAAAATTACATAATACAAAACTATAATAAAAATATAAACCTACATACAAATATATGTATTTCATATATACATATTTAAATATAAATATATTATAATACATATCCATCTATATATATAGATATATACTCATACAAATACATATATACATATATACATCATCACACAAAAGGATATAAGTACCAACTTATTTGTAGTTAATTTTGCTTTTGACAGGTAATATGCATGTACCTTCGTTTTAAAAGCGTCAAGTGTCCTGCAGTGGCGTATTTCACGCGGCAGAGCATTCCAAGTGTGAATTGATTTTATTAGAAACGACTCCCTGTAGTATCCCGACTGACTCATTGTCATTGATTAACTCTCAAAGTCAATCTCTACTCATTGAAATGCGTAGAGACGGGGTCTGTGACGTTTGAGGTGCACAGATACTCTTTACTAGCCCGACTTGACCTATATTGCGATGTAAAGATAGACTGTATTGTAGTTTTGGTACGCAGGGATTGGAACGGAATGTGGACATCGAGACAAACCCAAATAGGGATTAACGATGTCTTTTATTTAGTTTCAATATTGTTTATGTAATATGATAATAATAAAAAAACATAATATTCTATCAGACACGTGTTGATATGAAATGTATTCGGTTTCTTTATTTTATCAAAATCTGCAAAAATTCACTGGTTGAACAAAGTTGTTTCGCCGTGTGATGCTGGCTCAGAATAGCATAACGCCATTTTTTCATGTGGGTGCTGTAAGAGGCGACTAAGGGACTCGAGAGTTTTATGTGTATTACAAAACCAGGCGAAAGGCTGACAACCTGTTACTATGCACAGTTTTTTCTAAAACGGCCCTCAAAGGATTTTTTTGTCAGACGTGGCGGTAGCAACCGTTATTTTATGGCCGTTTCCGCTTATCCTACCCATCATAATACCTCAATGTTCCTACCCCAGAAAGCGAATATGTGAAGGCGATATGTGTGTATTTACGTATGAATAAAATATTTATATTACTTTTTTAGCGTAATTTTGTGAAGTGATCTTTCACACATTTTGATAACTAAACTTAAATATCATTTTGGCAGATCGGTTTAATAAATTACTTTTTTAGGCAAGTAATGCGTGTATATATTAATGTATGATGAAGGCCTCTAAATATTGGAGGTTATGTCCCATATCATCTCATTGCGCTTAGTACTTAGCAGGCGGATTAACAAGCGTAGTAAATACGAGTATTTCAAACACCTTCTAGGTGTCTGCTGGTATAAATGTGATGCATATGCATGTACGTGTGAAATTGCGAATTCTGATCTCATTCTCATACAATTACGGCTACGGTGCATAACGGATACGTCAAATCGTTAGACAGTGGCATCCTTAGCGTAACGGCTGCGGTGCGATAAAAATACCCAGCAATGGACGACAATTAGAATAACCTCCTAAGAGTATTGTGGTTGCTCATTGATTTATAGGCAACAGCAAACACCGATTAGTGATATCTGTTGGATGTTCACAATATTTGCCGGTGGGTCTTATACAGGTACACAGAACTATTTGCTTTTCATTGCGTAGGGATTATCGGATATAGCTAGGTTGAGATTATCAGCCAGGAATTGATAGACCGAATATTAGGGAGATTAAGAGTCTATTAACTTGGTTTAAGATGCAGTGACACCGGTTTATCGACATCATCTATATTGTTAGATACGCATGGGTTTCTTTTATTTCAGGGCATTGCAGGCTGAACCACTTAGTAAGAAAGATGGTTCCGTGCTTTGGAAGACACGTCAAGCCGTCGGTTCCGGTTGCTGTCTATAATAACTTGTAAGTGGTCGTTACACAACCATATCAGAGGCCTACTACAAGTAGTAGGTGGTTGCAAAACTCTGACGCCAGGTTTATCGAGTCTTTCGGCGACTCGGTGTCCCATATTAAAATACGCAAACAGACGGGAAAAATAACTGTCTCTCGATACACATATATTACTGTTCTAGGGATTACAAGATATAATATACTTACTATAGTTTGTCCTACATTAAAACGAAGTAAAGAAAAGGATGTCAATTTATCAGATTTGGTTGGTCCGTCTGTCTTAGCAATCATCTGCAGACATCTAAAGACGATGATTTTGATATCACTTTAACATGCTACACACTTATTTACCCCTAAGCATTCAATGACCATGAAAAGCCGTGTGATGCCGGCTTAGAATAGCATCACCCCATTTCTTTCCCGTGGGTGTCGTAAAAGGCGACGAAGGGACTCGAGGGTGTGTATTGCAATTTAAGGCGATGGGCTGACAACCTGTCACTATGGCGATACACAATTTTCCGAATGACCCTCAAATATTTGTCAGACGTGGCGTAAATGTTCGTTTTTTGCGGCCGTTTGCGCTCTGCCTGCCCCGCAGGGGATGAAGGCGTGATATATGTATGTAGCATTCAATGCAACGCAACTCCCAAAATGGTTGAACGCGAAACGTGCAAAGACCTCTGTACGAAACGGCCCACAGAGCAACAAATTGCTTCCGCCGGCCGTGTAAACTTTCGCAATTAGCGTTATAGGGCTGTGGAGCGTGATTGATGCTCGCAGTTATTATTATTTTAATACAAGTAACCGCTGAAAATTCGGGCCTCGTTATGGTTACTCAGAAAACCGCAAATGGAGTTCGCATTGAACGTAGGTTTATTAATTAGAAAGAGCTCGAAAATATTTTGCAGTTCATTGTACCTACGAATTATATATATATATATATATATATAATTTCCATGTAATGCTAACTTAGAATGATAAATTTGCATTACCCCATTTTATTCCTGTGGGTGTCGTAAGAAGCGACCAAGGGACTTGAGGGTGTGAGGTTACATGTGTATTGCAATTTTAGGCAACGGGCTGACAACCTGTTACTATGGTGATATACAATTTTATTGAATGACTTGTTTGATTTTTTTTACGGCTGTTTATGCTCTGCCTACCCCGCAATGGATATAAGCGTGATATATGTATGTGTATTACGAAATAATATGTTTGGAATTGATGCTAATGATAATGATAATGATTTTCTAGGCTACACAACTATGATGACAAGTTTTCAGCTATTATTACAAGGCGTACATATTCTACCACATGTCTCTTAAGTTATAATTGATAATTTTTTATTATTTAAAATATAGTTGAAATTATGGTAAAAACATATTTTTAATGTCTCACGTATTTTGCTAGCTTACATATTTGCAAATTTCTCAGACCCAATATTTTATTTTATTCCGTTTAAGCGTGCCTATCTAATTATCCTAACATTATCAGTATCTATCATTCATGCCCAAAAAGAGTAGCCGCAACAAGTTAAACGTTATATGTTGATTTAGTTACATAAAACTTGCTTTGTGCTAAAACATATCCCTGATGTTTTTTGACATCGAGAAAATGATCTTCTTTCAGGGTGAACCTTTCTAGGATAAACTTCAGTTACCGAATTTTAATCATAATATCAAACAAACTAATATTCCACAAATGACTATTCGCAAGCGGGTTTGGAGCTTCGCTTCCTTTGTGTAATAAAATATTCGTCTTACCTCAAATCTCAAGCCAACAAACACCGGTTCCTGAAACACGGTAAAATTTGGTGGAAACAAATAGCATTATTTGTCTAGCGCATCATCCAACGTTCCACGAGACAAGGAAACAAAGAGCCGAAGAACTGCAAACTCCTCTGGATTATTCTCTGTAATTGCAGCTGGCATAACCTGAGTTTAACGGATTACCTCTAGTTTGTGGAGCAACTTCGCAACGCTTTAAGTTTCGTAATTACATCTTTGGAGTTATGAAGGTGAACTTATGGCTGAGATTAAAAATATTTTAACGTTGTACAGTACAGGCGATTTTTGAGTTTACAAAGGCATGAAACTGAAATGTCTAGGTACCTAATATTTTAGGTTTGTAGGTTCCAATCAATCTACAATGAGTTTAGCACAGGACCGTAAACATTAGCGCAATAGAGAAGAGGCCTATGCTCTTCAGTGGGTGGATGTGGGCTGATAATAATGATGAGTTTTCAATCTTCGGTATTTTACACCAGGGATCATCAGTCGTTGTGGGCTGATGATAATGATGAGTTTTCAATCTCTGGTATTTTACACCAGGGTTCATCAGTCTTTGTGGGCTGATGATAATGATGAGTTTTCAATCTCTGGTATTTTACACCAGGGTTCATCAGTCTTTGTGGGCTGATGATAATGATGAGTTTTCAATCTCCGGTATTTACACCAGGGTTAATCAGGTCACTGTGTACAACACGAAAAGAAAAAGACACCATTATCATGTGTCTCTACTTTCATGAGCGGTCTTCACTCATTCATTACATAAATAGCCCCCCTTTGTTTATGCATGCTTATTAATCTATAAAGCCTTGTTAATTCTGTGTCAAGTGCTGAACTTATTAATTTATCATTATTTTGTAAGAAACCATGCAAAATTTTGTACCGGGGGCAGGGTTTGAACCTGGAACTTCCGCGGCTCTTCATGCATTAAGATACATTCCAAATTTTGAAAGTGTATCTTAATGCCAATAACGCGTTGCACGGCTCCATCTACCGGGTAAGTTTTGCAACTATTACCGAGTAACTAATGCATTTTTTGGTTCTGACATCTAAAGATCTAGATTGAAGAAAATGTGTGAAACCTAACTACCTAAAACTTTCAGGAAAGCTAACAAGCCTAACTACCTGATTTGTGATTGGAATTTGAACCAAAAATTATTGTGATAAAGACGCAGATTTCTTTTCCATGACATGTTCTAGATGGAAACCATACTTGAGTGAGGAACGGAGCGCATCAAATTCAGTGCAAAGTCTATAACTATGACGTAGACGTTAAAGTTGCGTATGGAATACAGCTCAACGGGAAACGTCAAACACATTGTCTTAGAGAAATATGAGCAATTAGGTACCTATCACATAATGCAATATACACACATATACACATATCACGCCTATAATCCCTTGCGGGGTAGACAGAGCGTAAACGGCCGCAAAAACGCAATATACTTTAATATAAGCCAAATCTTTAACGTAATATTATGATGTTTTAGCCACAAAATTAGGGAGAGGGTACGCCAGGCATTTGAGCCGTTTATTGTGGTTGAAGGTAAAATATACCTCTAGTTTGTGCGGATAGATAATAGGCGTAAGAAAAAGTGAACTAATAATTTTTTCATAGGTTGCTATGACATTTCTCATACTGAGGAACAGAAGCGCCCTAAATTTCCACGCCTATTCTCTTTCCGCACATACTGTAGTCAGTTATTATAATTGACGGTGTGTCTCGATTAATATTGAATCAAACTTGCCGCATAAATTAAACTCTCGAATAACAATTAGGAAGTTCCTTGTTTCGGATCTGTCACCCTTCCAAGTAATACGTAAGTCTCTTATTAATTTTGACTGTTTATACCTAACGTCAAACATTATAACGCCAATAAAAGCCTTATCAACGAAGCCTACAATTTGCGGGGTATGCAGAGCGTAAACGGCCTTAAAATATGATTGCTGTCACGACGACTGACAAATTTTTGACGGGGGTTTCCGAAAAGTCGTGTATCACAGGTCAGGTTGTCAGCCTGTCGCCTAAAATTGTAATACACATGAAACCCTTGACTCCCTTATTCACCTCTTACGATACCCGTGGGAAAGTAATGGGGTGATGCAATTCTAAGCCAGCATTACACGACATGCCCTATAGTCATATTTAAAATGAATGTATCAAAGTAACCCGCACTATATTTACACATTTTTATGCTAAAAATACGTTTCGTTTAGTTATACCCTGCTGGTGCTTGTACTATTTGAAACGAATAAATCAATGTAAGCCGCCTAAGGTAAGGAAGGAAACACTATTGAACTACGATAAATGATTAGATCTCAAGTTTACTGATAGATATCGATAGTTTGTGGAAATATCTTATTGTAACAGGAAATTGTGGGTATTCAAACTGGCAGACAATCAATCATTCAACTTCTTATACGAAATATTATAATTTGAATATAATTGAATACCTACGTCAAACATTAAATAAATAATGCAGGTTCTCTCATACATACACACATACACATATCACGCCTATTTTTCCTTGCGGGGTACGCAAAAACGGACATATGCGCCACGTCTAACATATATTTGAGGGTCATTCGGAAAATTGTGTATCGCCATAGTGACAGGTTTTAAGCCCATCGCCTAAAATTGCAATACGGTGTGTCTCAGGTCCCTTAGTCGCCTCTTACGACTTTCATGGGAATGAAATGGGGTGATGCTATTCTAAGCCGGCATCACACGGCTAGGTTGTCTCAATAGTTAACGCTAAATATTAATAAGCTAGTAAACAGAGGTCATAGAAAAATGAATTTTATCTTAAATCAATCCATGCCCAGTGGTGCTGGTTTAGAATACCATCACCCTTTTTCCACCCGTGGGTGTCGTAAAAGGCGACTGACGAATGAATCCGGGGAATGGATAGTAGCGTTTCCTGTAAATATAACACCATGCAAAGCGCTTGCCAATCCGCCTGCTAAGCGTGGTAATTATAGCAAATACAAGGGGTATTTGGCATATTATCGGGAGGCCCATGTCCAGCAGTAGACTATTGTGGCTGTTGTAGTTAGAGTAATTACTAACAAGATCTTGTAATATATGAACATATAAAGTATCTAATTTGTTGCCTATCGCTGTACATGGGTCCCTAACTAAGCAATTTAAACATGCACTCGTAAGTATTTTATGAAATGGTCCTATGTCCACTTTACTTCGCAGCTCAATTCATTAAACATTCACGAAAGAGGACCCAACAGCAACTAACCAATTATCATGTGTAACAAGCTTGAGCTAGCTTGGAGCTAGAAAACGTATACTCGTACTATGGCAGTAGCATGACCCATTTAAGGATTCAAACGTCCTAATAACTTTATTGATCCTACGTCACTTGCTGTCTACCTAACGTATCCATCAACAGGTTATTCTAAGATGGTCGATTTTTTGACAAGTTAAAGTACCTTCCGTGTGTTGCCGTGTTCTATTCTAAGCCGGCAACACATCACCCCTTTTCTATCCCGTAGGTGTCGTAAAAGTGATTAAAAGACCCAAGGGTTACATGTGTATTGCAATTTTAGGCGATGTGCTGACAACCTGTCACTATGGTGATACAGATAATCTGAATGACCCTCAAATGTTTGTCAAACTTGGCGTACATGTCCGGTTCCTACGGCCGTTTACGCTCTGCCTACCATGCAAGGGATAAAAAGGCGTGCTATATGTATGTAATAAAAGGAATCATAAAAACACGGTGCGTATTGCAAATTTTGGCGATGGGCTGACACCTGTGTTTTTGGTGGTAGAAAGTATCAAAACCAGTTCATCGGGTCGTTGGTCGGCTCAGTGTCCCAAATGAAAAGAATATGAAGAAGTGATAAGATAGCGTGAAACCTTTTGTGCGTTTTCTCATCCCATGAAACTTAGATACCTACTTAACTAAACACTTTGGGAAACCTTGAAATGAAGTTGTGATTGTCCACTCCTTCGTTTTGTTTGAATTTGTATCTACGAATCTCAATATCGTCACAATTATGAAAAAAATATATAAATGTGAAAAATATCGCATTTTATTACTTTTGCCAATTGCATACGTACCTACTTATAAGTAATTTCTACCTCATTATCCTTCGTAAAGCAAGTAATCATTATTTGCTTTACGAAGGTTTGCAAGACGTTAACAAAATGTATGTCATATGTATGTAGTTTATGTAGGTTTATGGAGTTATATAATAATAATCATTATGATTTTCCTTAATATCAACTACATAAAATACCCCTCAATATCATATATTGAGGGGTATTTTATGTAGTTGATATTAAGGAAAATCATAATGATTATTTAAATTGGTAAGTGATTGTGCACGCCTTATCTGCCTCACTTTATGAGATCTCACTCTCCAAGGTCTGCTGGAAGAGATATATTTTTAGAAATAAGTAGAACTGTTGTCAATTGTTCCATATAATTATGTATGTGTCCTATGTTTTTATTGTGTGCAATAAACGATTTAATAATAAAATGAAAACGTGAACTTGTTATAGACAGCATAATTACCTAAGCTCTTTAAACTTATTTAAGTAAGAAGGTTCATATTTATAAACTGCTCGTGCACTAATTTTCTACATGGTTGCATTTAAACATGCATTCAGTGCCGGCTACAGACTCACGCTAGAATGTGAGAGGCATATTTAAGTACTCATATAATTATAGTTAGGCATAATATTCCAGCGACGGTGGAGAAAGCGGGTTCTCGAGTGGAGGCCACGCCTCTTCGACGTCCTCCGGCTAGGTGGACCGATGAAAAAAAAAGACGGCCAGTAGCGACTAGATGATAAAAACAAGAGATGGTACCCTATGGCGTACCCTGGGGGAGACTTACGTCTAGCAGAAGACTGAAATAGGCTTGTATGTATAATAATCCTAGTAAGCATTTTATTTTTTTAATTAATGATGGGCTTACTCTAGACTGTGCCAGATCATCATCTCCGTGCCCTTCCAAATATATGAGGTCAGTCTTAGGTACCTCATGAGGAAATAAACTTCGAAACAATTTGTTTTGTATGTTAACAAGATTTTGTTACAACATATTTTTAGTTATTACAGCATTCCTGTAGTCAACCCTCTTGGGGAATTTTACTATAATAGGATTCACCGCCACCGTGCGGTTGACCATAGTCAGCAGTTATTCAGTCAAGGTAAAAGGTTATGTTAACGTCGCCGTGTACGAACCACCTTGAGTAGACTTAATGGGCAGTATTTTTGAGCCCGATCTGGGAGCCAAAAAAGGTTGTGACTGAGTCAAAGACAGAGTGATCTTACACAGAAGTATAAGAGGTATCGGGCATTTACACACAACACGGGATCGTGGCAAGCGCCGATTTGCATCAGACTCCTAATCTTTTGTTTATAAGTCGAAAGTTTAATGGGCCCTCGGCTTACCCACTAAAACATATTTACTGAAATTTTACTACTGACCGATAGCGAAAGCTCAAGGTGGCCTGGTGACAAGGAGCAACTTTCATCCGGTAAAAGAATTGTACCTTCCATACAAAATTGCCCAATGGCTTGTTAGGGTTATTATGGAAAGTCGAAATATTTTTTATGTTTTTGGAATATTTCGACCTTTGTTTCTTGAGTTACGTTGCATCTTATTACCAGCGCGTTCTCTGTTTTCAGTTTTGGTCAGTGGTGGAATTTCATCCTATATTTTGTATAGCTTCATTTTTATCATCGATGTTAGATCAACATTTACATTAATATAATAATTATTGTTTATTGAATGAATGATCTTTAGAGGCTAAGATGTAGTATACACACACATACATACTTATAATATTCCGATCCCCTTAAGCTTAAGCCTGTAACGGTAATGAAAACCAAATGGTCATTGAATAAACAATCGAATTAGTCTATTGTCCCTTTGTCTAATAAATCAAAGACCTGTTTTACTGCCTTACACAACCATCTTCTCCTGTGTACAGAGTGTAAGAAACTGTCCTCCAAATACTGATAGGGTGCAACAAAATCCCATAAAAAATATTTTAGGAAACGTCATTAGCTTGAAAAAAGTGACTTTCCAAAATAAATGCAGTCAGCTGATTGTGATTTTGTATGGGAAGCCGGTTTGTTTTGTTTTTTTTCTATGTTTCTAAAAGAAAGTTGATCAATTTCGTGGTCTGCCTATCAGTATTTGGAGGGCTGCCCCTTACACGCTGTATAAACTTTCTGATGAGAAAATTATATCGTTCTATCGAATCCATGTCATGGTCATACCTCAATGTTATGAGCCCAGTAATCATCATCGCATTGTCGACAGCCAACAAGTAAGAAATGTATAAGTAAATTAAAATTTACGTAATCAATACAACAACCTAATAACAATTAAATCTTAATAATATTATCAAAGATACAAAGGACTTCGGGCACATAAGAGTACCAATTTGAGGATATTACCTCAAAGCAAAGCATTACTAATGGGATAATTTAATTATTGACGGCCGATGTGGCGCAATCGTAGTGCGACCACCTGCGGCGCAAAGGTTCCGAGTTTGATTCCCGGTAGGTCACTCACAAACTTGATAGTTTCACTTTGTGATTTTTTTCCAGTCTGGATAGGACATTGCAGGCCGGACCACTTGATTGTCTGTAAGAAAGAGGGGCTTTGTGCTTTGGAGGGCAGGTCCCGGTTGCTCTCTATGAATACTTAGATAGCAGTCGAATACCAAATTTTAAAACACTTCCCGTGTTAGGTATAAATTTTTTAAATACATGCAAAATTTTCAAATCCTGCCCGCGCTTTAAATTTTTGCATGTTTTAAAAAATTAGATAGCAGTCGTTACACAGTCATGTCAGAGGGCTACAAGTAGAAGTAGGTGGTTGGAAAACTGACTCCAGGGTTCATCGGGTCGTTCATCGATTTGGTGACCCACCCAAAAAGAAGAAGATAATTGAACAGGAGGTTTTGACTGAAGCCTTTTAACAAGCATCTCCATATTGTTTAAGTAGACTGGACTTTCAGCATTAATTTTTCTTGTTTACGTGATCTACTTATACTGGGTATTTTTAGAAAATCCAGTATAAATTGATACCTTAAGTGGATAAATTGATGCGGAAAACATTACTATATTTTCTCTCTGTACTTTCAACATTAATTAACTTATATACGAGATCAACTTGCACTGGTTATTTTTAGTAAATCCAGTATAAGTTGATACCTTAAGTGGATAGGTTGATGCGATGAACATTACTATATCTCTCTATCTCTGTCTGGCTAGACTATATGTTGCATCATAATAACTTCAATCGATTAGTTTTTGCTTAGTCATGGTGAAAATTACACATTTGTTATTTATTTTTTACAGTTTTGTTTGGTAATATCTACCAAAACACATACAGGGTTATTTTTTATTCACCCCGGAAATTTTACAGGATGATTCTACTCATGATTCTGAACAACTTTTATTACGGGGTCACCAGCGAAATCGCGAAAAAGAAAACAGCTGCTCCATAGAAAAATTCATACCTACTCGAACAAAATATATGGAACAGCTGGATATTTTTTCGTGATTTCGCAGTTGACCCCATAATAAAAGTTGTTCAAAATCATGAGTAGAAACGCCCTGTAAAATTTCCGGGGTGAATAAAAAATAACCCTGTATTTATGATACTATAGATAGGATATTTAGCTTGTTGACTAGATAGATTACGGTGTGTACAGATTGCGCTGTAAACTGTACAAACTACACAAATTATTTCCAAGAAAATGTTACCTACTAAATTTATGAAATGTATCATAACGACATCTGGTTTAAAATATAAAAATGGTTCAGAACTGTCAGATACACAAGTCTATATTCAACCCAATTAGTAGATATAAAGAAAAGACCTACATTTTCTTTTTGATACATTTTCAATGTTATGAATACAGTACCTACCTACCAATCAATTTTGTATTTAAGACTTCCGTTTCCGATCAATAGACCGGTTACGGTTTTAGCAATTTTCGTAACGAGCGCACCTCAGATACAGCGCGCGTCGTTTGGACCGACCGGGTGACATATTGTGGCAACTCCGTTGGAATAAATCACATACTCTACCTGAATGGCTTCACTACACAGATGTAGGAACTGTAGTTTTTCTAGAAGAGCACAAATTGTCGTAGCTTATCAATACGCAGCTACGGTTGGCTACGCCGCTGTAGCAAATAGCTACGGTGGTCGGCTATGAGCGTTACGTAGATGATTTCATCATTAATTTTATCTACACTCGTCTCATAATGTTCAAATTATGATTTCGAAAACAGTTGCATAAAGACCTACTTTATGTATTCTGCCTATAGATATCACGGTTTAATAGAAATAACAGAAGCGTAATGACTTAATGAGAATGCTCTTACTACGATAAAGTTGAGAAATGAAACGAAGTTTTTTTTTGCCAATACTCATATTGCCATCTTCCGCCGCACCTGACACTTGTTGTTGTATGGTAATGTTGCGTTTGTTTTATTAGGTTGTTGGTGAGATGTTGTTCAGCTGTTATTTAGTTGTTGTACCGATGTCGTTCAGTTGTTGTACAGATGTTGTTCAGTTGTTGTTTCGATGTTGTTCAGATGTTGTTCAGGTTTGTTCAGATGTTGTTCAATGGTTTAGTTAAGTTATTGTTAGGACTCCACATCTAAACAACTGCTAAAGTATAGAATTTTCAAAAATTCATATAAAGCCATATTACGTTCTCGTATTGAATTTGTCCTTGTATAGGGCCTTGCAATGGCCGGTGCGTACGTTTAAAAAAGTGTTTCTGAGTTTTTTTTTTTGAGAGTGTAGATAAAATAGTGTATGCAACTGCTATAATTAGGCATAAGAATGCTCGTGTCAAACTATTATCACACTCGGCTGCGCCTCGTGTGATAAACATACACTCGCATTCTGATGACCCCCATTATACGACAGTTGCATAAACTACTATTAAAATTTATCATACAACATTATATCGCAAAATTGATCACGCGTGCTTCAAACACCACTTTGTTTCATCTTTTTACCTTCAAAAGAAAGACATCATATTTCCTCATCTTATAAAACTTAATGATTCAAATTTTGCCTTGATTTTATTTAGCTATCCGACTGATCAAAATATACTTAAAAAAATATTAATTTCAAACCACTTCCACTGAATCTTTATCAGTCCTCTTTAATAGGACCATGCATGCATAAAATGTACGTATAGTGTACAGAATACGGGTGATCCATTTTTTCCGTGAATTATAGCTCGCCCGGGGAAATATGAGGAAATACCGGTGTGACGTCGCGTCACTTCGGCTCCTGAAAACACGACAGCCACAAAATGTTTATGGCTGGGCCTTGGAAGGTAAATTTTGTATTTTGGTTAGAACACTAACCCGCTGATAGCGTCTGATTTGGCGTACTTTGCTGGTTGTTCATGGCTGCATGAGTTACATTCTTTACAATAACTTCAATAAGTATGTTGTGGTCATTACGATAAACACAAAATAATCAGTAGGTGATGTCGTGTGATGCTGGTTTAAAAATATTTCTACCCATGAATGTCGTACAGGGCTGAATTCTAGGAACGGGCAACAGCGTTATCCTTGCACTGCGCTCGTTTCCGTTTGCCAAACGAGGTGAATGTTGCAATTTCTTTTGTTTTTTTGAAAACTTAAAATTTTTTTAAGCGAGGCCAGGATTGCAAAAACCCTCCAAATTGGAGAAAACCTATAACCAACAGTGAACTGTTGTGGCTGATTATTTTGTGGACAGCAATGTATGCCGAATCAGGCCTTTTTGTCAGGCTAAGGTTACTCTCTAGGGCGGGCGGTAAGTGCTCATTAAAACCAACCTTTTCTTTAGAGGTCTTATGGAATTTTTGACGAAAAGGCGAAACCGTTTATGCTTGTGACGGAGCTCATTATCACGCTAAGTTTATAGAGATGTTTATTTAGAAAACCTTGCCCGAGCTGCTTTTCCAAGGGTTGTTATTTAAATTCATGTTTTAACATCACATCTTCTGATAACAATATGCTGGATTGTTTATTACAAAACTGACTAACAAATAGGTATATAAGTATTTTAACGTAAAGGTAGGTATTTCAGTATTGTAGTATTCAGTACTTTTTGCTATGGTGCACGTCAAATCCGCGTCTCAAAATATGAAATCAGACTTGTGTAGGTTTGCTGTAAGAAATTTCGTTTCAGAAATAAGTAAACATGGTGTGTCTTGTCTCATTGTAAATTGTTCCTGTGTATGTTTTTGTGTAATAACAAATGTATAAAAACGTAAGATGTACTTCCTATAATTGAGAACGATGTAAGTATTTTTATACACAAAAAAACCTTTGAAATGTAGAAGTATTTTACTGTGTACTAAGAAATTGGTCCAAATAATATGTGTTCGGAAATAAATGATAATGTATTTGAAATTGTGATATGTTTTTCAAATATGCTTACGTTATGGTATAATATTTTCTCAGAAGAACAGTTTCTGATAAATGTTTTTCCTAAAGAAGGACATATTAATATCCAATTAATGAGGAGGGTCTATTTACCGATTTAGTGAAACAACAAACAGTAAGCTTTGCGGAGATTTTTTTCTTATTTTCCGCCTACGTCGCGACGTTTGACCTCTTTTATACAACGCAAAGTTTATTTCAATTATTTTATTTTCAATTATTATGCTGTGTGACACTGGCTTAAAATAGCATCACCCCATTTCTTTCCCTTGTCGTAAGAGGCGACTAAGAGACTCAAGGGTCACATGTGTATTGCAATTTTAGGCTACGGATTGACAACCTGTCACTTGATGATACACAATTTTCTAAATGACTCTCAAATGTTTGTCAGACGTGACTTAAATGTCCGTTTTTGCGGACGTTTCCGCTCTGCCTACCCCGCCAGGGATTAATTGATAGGTATATGTATTTTTGTATAATGTATGTTTTCACAGAAAGTGAATCAATCTCTCCTTTTTTTAAATAAACAATATAAAAGTTATGTTTTCACTTTGTGTTGAGATTTTTTGATGAAACTGCTTGTAATTTAGTTAATAAAATTCTCATGACACTAGTTTCACTGTTATTTTATTTAAAATACTATTAAAACGACCGGTTTCGTTGCCTCGAAGTCAAGCAACAAATTTGAAATAATAAGCATACTAGTGTACAAAATTTTTTACTAGAAAAAAGGTGTATTTATCCTTCCAAATTCCGGTTTCTGATTTCTTCGAGGATGCACGATAACTTTGCTGAAATTGGATAAAATTTTCTAACTTTCAGCTAAACTGTGAATCAGCAAACAACTAAGCGATTCTAAAAGCAGAAGAGCATAAAGCTGGCAAGTAGTTGGTAAGTGGAATCAGACAGCTAAGTAATGAGGCAGAATCCGTGGACACCCGCGAACAGGGATCACTACTCCAGATAAAAGGATTGTGTTGGATCACGCTCTAAACTCGAGAACAGCCCTTACACCGACATTATTGCTAGGATTATTCGTGAGGTGAAAATTGTTCGGAAGAAAATGCTTGTAAACTTGATGCTGCTTTGGCCTCTTATGCATCAAGCCACGTAGTTTTAATGTCGCCATAATATTTTTTTTTGTTTTTGACAGTTGTAGACGTGATTTTACATTTTAAGTATCATCCACTGACCTCTATTGTATCATCATTATATTGAGATACCAAGGAAAATGTAATGTTTTAGCCAATTACTCTCAAAAACTATAAACTCAATTATATGACTTATTTATGTGATTCTCATCTTTATTGGGTGTCCCATAATTTACAAGAACGGTAATTCCTTCTTTCATTTTTTATTGTATGGGGTAGTCTGCCAAGAATTCTATGTATTTTCTTTTTATTCTGTGGATAACTGAGATCAGGGTTTATCAGGTAGTTTTTCAACAAGTTGTCCCTCACGGAAAATCTACCGACATCTACTCTACTTTAATTTGCAATTATATTGTAATAAGTAGGCACACTTTTACATGCCTCTTCTTGTTTGTGTGGGATGAAGAAGATAGGTCTCATAAAAAATCATCTTAATGTTGAGTACCAAGTTTTTAAAACACTTCCCGTGTTAGGTATACCATTTTTGAAAACTTGCGCCCTTAAAAATTTTGCAAGTTTTAATTTTTTTTTTATTTTTTACACGGGAAGTGTTTAAAAAATTTTGTACACAATTTATCGGGGTACGGGTTTTCATCGCTTAGACTACGTAATATCTGTAAATAATGAATTAGTTACTGGGTATTAGTTGCAAAACTAACCCGGTAGATGGAGCCGTGCCACGCGTTATTGGCATTAAAATACACTTGCAAAATTTGCGGGCAGGAGACGAGCTGCGGTAGCCCAGATGGAACAGGCGTCACCACTAGTAATTTTAAAAGTCACAGAATCAAATCCTGCCCGCGCTTGAAAATTTTGCAAGTTTCAAAAAATAGTCTTTATATAATGTTTAGATATTGCTGGCTGGGAACGGTGTAATGCACGGCTAGACTAAGCCGGGTCCGTTGTAGTCTCCAACTATGATTTATTACGAAACTCCGAGCTAGCCCTTGCAGCAGCAAAATATCACTCCTGAAGGAGATCCCGCCAACGCCAATTATAAAATAATACACAATAAGGATGAAATACTGAAAGAGAGAGTCTCAGTGAGAGATTAAAACTTAACTTTCCGGGAAATGATTTCATGACTTTATTACAGTTGGTTATTTAGGGTCAGTGATGTGATCTGTGTATCTTTATATCGCAAAATTCTATTCAAGTTTATTCTATAAAATAATATCATTAAATTGTAATCGATTTCTAAAATCTACACTGGGTATTCGGAGATACAGGATCACGAACAGAGTAAAAAAGGGGAAGAAGGCCTTTATTTGTTAGATAAGAATAAGATAACCATCTACACTTGCATACACATATACATATATTACTCTACCCTTTGTGAGGTAGGCTGAGCGCAAAGAGCCGTAAAAATCGAACATTTATACCATGTCTGACCAAAAAATTTGGGTCATTCATAAAATGGTGTACCGCCATAGTGACAGGTTGTCACCCCATCGCATAAACTTCGCAAGACACAAATAACCCTTGAGTTCATTAGTCGCCTCCTACGTCACCCACGGGAAGAAAAAGAGGTGATGCTAGTCTAAGCTGACATCTCACGGAAATCTTCATTTATGATAAATTACTCTTTCATTGAGCAGGTAGGTTCACAAAATATTCTCTTACACACATACTAAGAGAAATTAAATAAAGATTTTCAAAACTTTAGCTTTTTACGAGTATCTGATTTTTTTAAATATACGCCATCCGACAAAATATTTTTGTTACTATGTATTATTAGTCATTTTTGTCTTAAATCGGTACAAATTCGAAAACTAAAAGACCACTATTCCTTTATTGCGTACTTAACGCCCTTACGAGAGACAAAGGTGGCTCAAGTTGGCAATATTTTGTTCTCAAATGTGTACCGAGCTTAACCAAGGATTTGTTTAGCGAGATTTGGAGTATCCGGTCGGTAAGTGGGCGTTTTCAGTACTTTCACGAGAAGATGTGTAAACGACTCGACTGGTAAAGTATTTGAGTAAATTTAGATAATATTTTCAAAGGAAATATGAGGAGGTGAATGAATTCAAGGTTTTTTTAATTCCGTGTGGATCACCGCGCCTTTCAACAACCCGATGAACACTGTTGCAGAGTTTTTGCAACTGCCTACTTCTAGTAGTAGGCCTCGCCGTCTAAGTAGTCATAAAGAACTATTGGTTCTGTCTGCAATGTCCTAACCAGACTGTGAACAAATTATCAAAAAGAAAAATATCAACATAGTGAGTGCCTCAGCGAGAATCGAACCCGGAACCTTTGCGTCGCAGGCATGCGCACTACCACTGCGCCACATTGGATATTTAAAAAAGTTAAAATAGTTAAATATAAAAGTAATTCATTAGCCCAAAATAACCGTTTCTAATTTTCTTACTGCTGCAATTCGTTATCAGGTACAGAAAAAAAGGCTCAAAACGAATCGCTTTAAAACTGTTGAAATAGTACTAATATTCCAAAGATATTCATAAATTAAAGTATAAACTTTGAAAATGAATTACCTTTTCGATATCTCTTGACTTCTATCTCCACTAATCATTGAAAGGCACACAATCAAAGGCTTATCTTCTTCACTTTATTCATTTCAAAGGTTTCAATCACAGTATCTGATTCCATGCAAATGAGCGAGACTGTTGCGAGGTTGGAGGAAATTAATTAAGCGAGATAGGGCCGCTTATGATTATTCAAATTGCACACATCTAAGCTCGCTCTTGGAGTTAGGACTTTCACCTACATGATGCGTTTTGATCTGCCGATCCGATCTGTTTACTACCAGTTTTTTTACCATTACTTTACATACATACATACATATATCACGCCTATAATCTCTTGCGGGGTAGACAGAGCGTAAATGGCCGCAAAAACGGACAAATATTTGAGGGATATTCTGAAAATTGTGTATCGCCATAGTGACAGGTGGTCAGCCCATCGCCTACAACTGCAATACATACCCTCGAATCCCTTAGTCGCCTCTTACGACTCCCACGGGTAAGAAATGGGATGATGCTATTCTAAGCCGGCATTATACGGCACTCATACGGCACACCATTACTTTGAACTGTTGTAATGTATGAGTGAAAGAAATTTTTGTACTGTAAGCAGATCTAGTTCAGATAAGTAGTAATAGTTCCATTTCTTTTACAAATGGTTGTGAATTGGTGGAAAAATCTGTCACTAGCGTATGTTAGAAAACATCTCGATATAGGTAGTCTCGTAAGCGTAAAAGCTAACTACGAATTGTTTGTTCAGCGATGGCCTTGCTAGGTTACAAGTGCTTTATTCTAGAAGACGAAAATCTCACGAAATCGATGCTCACTGATTAATCTTTATAACTTAAAGGTTTAAATTTGAAAAGTTTGCAGTTCCGTTTGGGTCATCAATTCAGTAGTTAACCTCGTTCCAGGCTGGCCTGAATTAATAAAAATATTTAAAAGAACAGGTTGTGTAGCCCAAGATTGTACTGGTATATCGCATCTTATATATAAAATTATTACTACAGCTCAAACGGAGCAGACATTTGAACAAGCTCAAACCTCACTAGAAGTAAATTTTTGTATAAAGCCATTGTATGTTTTAGGAACTGAATAAATAATATTAATGTAGCACTTTCTTTAAAGATATTTTAGTTAAGCAATCGAGATTACAAAATCAATTAAAAATAAATTTTAACAATGCTTGGGAGCTTAAATATTTTGAATGCAATCATAAATTTCAGAGCTGAATGGTGTGCTGTATTCTAGTCATGCTTTCGAACTTATATTTACGAACATTTAATTAGTAAGTTATGATGTGATTAATAAGTAAGTAACAGTCGGAAATATTGTTGCCCAAAATCAAGGTTAGAGTTTACAGTAAGAGTATGAAAGTAGGTACTATACTATTTATATCTTGTAAAAAAAAAAACACCTAAGAAAAACTAACAAACCTTCTAAAAAATCTTTGATGTTAAATCAACCGTTTAAATTTTCAATTAAAACATTATTGCGGCAAACAAACTGAATTTTTACATAATTTACGAAACATTCAAGTTTTATAACGATTTAGCAAAAATTATAATTAAATGAAAAACGTTTGTGAGACATTCGCAAGAAAACAAACATTTTCTCCAGCACTGGCTCAATATGAAGCCATTACCAGCACTCTTGCAAGGAACATTAAAATCCATTTTACTATCATCTACGTCGTTTTATTGGTCGAACATAAATTTCATCCTGTAGCTAGAAAATGCGTATTTTCCTTTCGGTAAAATGGTTTTGTTGAATGTTTCTATCACTTATCTACTAAATACATACTTACATAAATCACGCCTTTATCCTTTGCGGGGTCGGCAGAGCGTAAACAACCGCAAATGAATAAGAAAACTGATTATTACTTACCTACCTTCTTTAAAAATAGAGCTATTTTAGATTTGTTTTCTAAGAATAAAAAAGTAAATGCGACCTAAGCTCAACTTCAACAATAATGAGTGTCCATATTTATTACAAAAAAAGGATAAAAAATGTAGCGCGTTTAATAAGTTTAATATATTTTATTCTATTTGTTTTACAACTTGAATGAAAACGAAAACAATCAGCCTGAACCCAGTACTCAATAACATGAGTAGAGGCGAACTTTGTTCCCGCAATAGATATTCGCTCGTAAACTACTGCCTGTCACCGCCACGCACTAACACTATACCTTTTACACATCCAGGGCCAAAATGGAGTACTGTACATACATACAAATATCACGACTATATCCTTTGCGGGGTAGGCAGAGGGTAAACGGTAAAAAAAGGACATTTACGCCATGTCCGACAAACATTTGAGGGTCATTCAGTAAATTGTGTATCGCCATAGTGTGACTTTGTCAGCCTATCACCTACTTGCAATACATATGTAATCCTCAAGTTTCTTAATCGCCTCTTACGACACACTTAGTACTGTACTACAAATGGCACCAAATGTGGAACATCAGATGAAAGCAAAAATGTTGTGGCTGGTTGACTTTTAAATGTTTTTTATAACATTAACAGACACAACAGTCCCCTACCGGACATGTAAATTGGCGTCCATATATTGGGGGGTATTTTCATACTCACCACGCTAGGCAAGCGGATGGGCGCAGTTATCTTGCACTTCCTTCACAGGGAACGCTGCAGCCCATTTCCTGGATGAATTAATCCCTCAGTCGCTTTTCACGACACCTACGGATAGTATTAGGGCGATGCTATTCTAAGCCGGCATCACACGGAAATTATAATCACAATTTCAATTGTAATCGAACTTCTTTTTTTATATTTTCGTCATATAGCTACTTTGCCGCTAATCGATAATAGCCCAAACGTGCACTATGACGAAGTGGCGAATGCATCGCTTAAACATGTTGGTCAAATAGCAGTGTTAGTATGCCACCGTATCCGTTTTTTGTATAGAAATTCGAAATTGCATTTCATCGACAGACATCAGTCTGCCATCAGAAAACTTCCTTAGTGCATGCATTTACACAAACATGTGCAGATAATTAAAATATAAACACAGACGACGATTGAGCAGCGGTAGCTCAGTTAGAAAAGGCGTCGTTGGTAATTACAGCGAAATTTGCAGGTTCAAACCCTGCCTGCAATGGAAATTTTTGCAATTTTAGAACAAAAATATGAAAACAAACGAAAATCCGTTTTCGGGAGAATATGTGACTAGGAAGCTTAAGCTTCAGTTGCTAAGCTTTTAAGAATATATATTACAAATAAAACTACACAATTTACCAAATTATTCTCATAATGGCGTAAAGGTTCGTTTTTTGTGACCGTTTGTGCTCTGTCTACCCCGCAGGGGATTAAAGGCGTGATATGTGTATGTTTGTATGTGTGTACACAGACGTGTGAGGCCAATGATGATGTATGTGTGTTAATTACACGTGCTTAAATATAGCAATAATAATTATTATTCTTCTAGCACTCGTGGTCACTCTACACCTTAATGTCTCTCATTAAAGCGAGTAACAATTTTTACGAGCAATCTATAAGATCGATATTAGGGGGATGGTAAAAACTACCATAAAACTGGCACTGATTCCGCCATTACCACGTTTGGTCGCACTAACGGTCTGACTATAATATCACCCACATCACCACACGATTTATTTATGTTATGCTGAAAAACAATCACATATTATTTTTGAAACCAGTATCTGAAACCAGTATCTGATTAATTAGTGCCGTGTAATGCCGGCTTAGAATACCATCACCCCATTTCTTACCCATGGGTGTCGTAAGAACCGACTAAGAACTGGAGGGACGTGTATTGCAATTTTAGGCGATGGGCTGACAACCTGTCACTATAGTCGTACACAGTTATCTGATTGACCCTCAAGCTTTTGTCAGACGTGGTGTTAATTATCTGTTTTACGGCCGTTAACGCTCTGCTACCCCGTAAGGGATATGTGTGTAGTATCTGAATTATTATATAAATGCGGAATAAGCAGGAATTAAAATATATAGTTTTGTTATGAAGTAAGAACTTTGTTTATTTGTATTTTATCAATAGCCTGAAAAATCTAACTGCTGAGCGAATGCCTCTACCGCGGACTTTATTGTGACCCAGTGCCAAAAAGTGTATTAACTTATCTACTAAATATAATAACCTCGAAAAAGTATGTAGAATCAAGTAGAATTCAAACCTTCGGTATCAATACTTTGTATCATATGACAACCACCGCACTAACCATACGTGACACCTTGGCAATAATGGCCGAAACAATGAAAAGTTGAATACTTGATATTTAAAAATGATTAGTACAAGCACCAGCATACCTTCGAACCCAATCAGACATAAAATTTAAAACAAGTTTGTAGGTAATTAGCTTCAGTGTTCGAAACAAAAATACTACACGTTCGACGCATTACTGTGGTTTAATTAAAGCTCGGTCTGTTTGTCCATTGGCAGTCAACTTGTGGAGTTATTGGATTTTAGTGAGCATTTAAGCTATTTTATACTGTTCCTTCTCTTTGGTGGTTTACGCGAGTTTTTCCGAGCGAGTGTATATCGCGCTATTCGTTTTATGGATGGTTAATTGGCAAAGTTTTTGATGCGTTTAGTTAGATCCTGAAAACAAAACCTTTTCGTATTTAAAGGACAAAGACCAAAGCGGACCAAATGCTGCCCAGCATTGAGTCAGACGTGGCGTAAATGACTTTTTTTGCGACTGTTTGCGCTCTGCCTACCCCGCAAGGGATTATAGGCGTGATATGTGTATGTGTATGTATGTATTGAGTTATAGTTCATAATATTCCTTGACTCTGCTTGACTTTGCTTGCGATTTTCAGACCAAGTATAATTCTAACAACAGGAGCATTTTAAGGAACATTATGCACCATGTCTTAAGCTGGGCTGCATTTGGTCCACGGTGCATACAAAAATAGTCAATCTGTATAGTAATTACAGTAACACATCTAATAATGAACAATCCCCAATCATAATTTATCTACAAGCAAGAATCATAAATTTGCGGCATATTTTGTAGCAGAAAACATAGGTCGTCATTTAAAATTCATTTGTTGCGTACTTACCTAACATAACCCGATACCTGAACAAAGTTGTAGCATCAACGGAGAGTAATTTTATCCAACAAAGTGCCCTTTGTAAAATTTATAGTGTCGTGTTACAAGGGTCCAACTAGTTAACTTAGCTAATTCTAAAATATAGGTAGTATTTTAATTTATAAGCTTAAGTATTTACGTAGTAAGTATTTATTGAAAATTTGAATGGTAATTAGCGATGCGAGATTTGCAATTTTAAGGTTATAAATAAAAATCATGTTGTTGAATTATCTTTACGCTTGCATAATTTGGCATTATCAAAATATCATGAAGTTATAGACCAATTCATTAAATGTAAAAAATAAATTTAATACCCTGTCAAGAAACTTGTCTTATATAATTCTTGGTTCATGATACTATGTCGATAGTTAAAAAGAAAGCTGTACCAAGCAGAAACTTAGAGTTAATCAAACTTACAACATCTTTACTCTCGTGTAACATAGAACAGAAATGGTGTCTGCTATGTTTCATCAGCCCATACCTTCGATTCGCGAAATGAATTGAAAAATTTATTTGTTTTGCGATTTGCAAATAGCATGCCAAGAATATTGGAATCAGTATCTTTTACATACATATATCACGTCTATAGCTCTTGCGGTAGGCAGAGTGTAAACAGCCGTAAACACGAACATTTAAACCACGTCTGACAGACATTTGACCTGACAGGCAAGCGTAGTATTGGACGACCTCCGGCCAGATGGAGCGATGACTTAAAAAAGGCGGCTGGTAGCAACTGGATGGAGATCATGCCCTATGGCGTACCCTGGGGGAGGCCTACGTCTAGCAGTGGACTGCAATAGGCTGATGATGATGATGACAGACATTTGTGGTTCATTCAGAAAATTGGGTATAGTTACGGGTTAAAATTGGAATACACATGTAACCCTCGAGTCACTTAGTCGCCTCTTACGACTCCCAGGGGAAAGAAATGAAGTGATGCTATTCTAAACCATTCATCTACTTTAAAAAAAAAAGTGGTATATTTTATACTTTAAGATAGATTATGGACTTGCACTCCGTTCACGACTCGCCAAAATGTAGCAGTTAATAAAAGAGGGAGAATAACCATAACTGAACGATTGAACGTACCTTGAAATAAGGGATTTCAAGTAGGATAAAAATTTGGTAAATTATAACCTTACGTTGTATTTGAATGCCCTTATAACGATAGGTTCTATTCGTAGTTCTTGAAAAACAAAACTGTTTTTTAGATAATACTTAAACAGATTTTTTCGTATTATTATAATATAAATTTGACTTAATAAATATAAAATCAACGTCAAAGAATTTGAAAAACAGTTTAGAATTAAGAATAAGATCAATGCTATATGATTTTATCTTAAAACGAACAGATTAGGTGGTAGGGGCTCTCAATGAGTAAGAATCACAGACAAAACGACTGATATCTGCAGAAACTTTCCAAATCACACTCTCAACAGTACCAACTACTGCAAACTTGTGTTGTGGTATATCGAATATAACCTTCCTTTTCTTTATTATCACGCCTTACTTATCTGGGTAAGATTACGAGTTAAAATCATCAAAGTCATAGAGTTTATTACATACATACATACAAACATATAATCACGTCTCTTTCCCATAGGGGTAGGCAGAAACTACATCCTTCCACTTGCTACGATCCTGACACACCTCTTTCTTTTTTAATAATGACTAGCTTTTACCCGCGACTTCGTCCGCGTTAGATAGTTTTTTTAGAAACAGGTTCAGGTTAAGATGGTACACCTGGTGGTCTACATAAGGTACTCCATATCCTCAATGTCCTTGTGAAAAGAAGCGGCCTAAAATACTGAACAACTTTTGTTTTGGAACCATGCATGTATCTGTAATAGTTTAGCTGGGCTCCTGGTGGTACATCTGGTTGTCTACTTAAGGTACTCCAGATCCTCAATGTCCTTGTGAAAAGAAGCGGCCCATCATAATGAACAACTTTTGTTTTAGAGCCATGCCTGTATCTCTAATAGTTTAGCTGGGCTCCTGATGGTACACCTGGTGGTCTACATAAGGTTCTCCAGATCCTCTATGTCCTTGTGAAAAGAAGCGGCCCATTATACTGAACAACTTTTGTTTTGGAACCATGCCTGTATCTCTAATAGTTTAGGTGGGCTCCTGTTGGTACACCTGGTGGTCTACATAAGGTACTCCAGATCCTCAATGTCCTTGTGAAAAGAAGCGGCCCATTATACTGAACAACTTTTGTTTTGGAACCATGCCTGTATCTCTAATAGTTTAGCTATCTCTCAAAGGTTTCCTGGTGGTACACCTGGTGGTCTACATTAGATACTCCAGATCCTTAATGTCCTTGTGAAAAGAAGCGGCCCATCATAATGAACAACTTTTGTTTTGGAACCATGCCTGTATCTGTAATAGTTTAGCTGGGCTCCTGGTGGTACACCTGGTGGTCGACATCTGTACTCCAGACCCTCGAATGGTGATAAAAAGTAGCCTATGTCCGTTCTCGGTATGCTAGCAATCTCTGTGCCAAGTTTCATGAGGATCAGTTCAGCGGTTTGGCCGTGAAAGCGTAGCAGACAGACAGACAGACAGACAGACAGAGTTACTTTCGAATTTATAATATTAGTGTGGATAGTGTGGATAGTGTGGATTGAATATACATATATAATGCGCGTTAAACTATTGATATAATGATGTAGGTTTACTTGGTTATGATTTGGTAGAGAGTTCAACCATCGTAAGTTTCGGCTGGTTAAGACAGCTTTCTTAACGGAGGTCGACAGATCACATACGCCCGCCAGTTAGCTGTGATTGTAGAACACTGGACGCATAAACGTGCATCGTGATACTTCTTCACCCGTACTAATATTATAAATCTGAAAGTTTGTGTGTGTTTGTAGGTTGGTTACGTCATCACGCTCAAACGGCTTGACCGATATGGCTGAAATTTAGAACACCGGTAGAATATAACCTGGACTAACACATAGGCCACTTTTTACCGCAGGAAAACAACTACCACGGGAAAATGAGTGACAGCGGGTGAAAACGCTAGGCGGAAATCTAGTTTAGTGATAATATTTTTTTAGATGTTATTTAAACCATTTTACAGTAAATTTTAGTTGTAGAAAAAATTTATATAAACCTTTCTAAATGTATATTTTAACTACCTATCTAATATTCACAAATGCTGTTTATTCAACTCCTAAATTATTCTCCAAAAGGACGCAAGCCGCTTTTGACAACAAAGCGCTCTGTCCGGTGAAACCGCCACCTCATAACATTAAGATTATTCTACCCCGCACCCCTCTCTACACCCCGCGATAAATTTCACTAGAGATTAAGAAGATTTACTTTGAAGCATCAAAATTGTTTTTATTGCTAATTTAGACGCAAATTTTATGGCGAAAATTGTAAGTAAATTGAGTTTTTCTGTAAAACTGATTTGTCTTTTAAGTAGGATTCACCTTTCTTTCATCGGGGTTTTAAGTAAAATGTTAGAGGTGTGAAATTGATGTAACATCAAGTGTAGGTAGTTTTGGAACATAATAATTTAGACTCATGTCTTTTACTCTTACATTTTATCTCCAATCGTTGCTCAACGTTATCTTGTGTGGCTCACTGGTTCGACTAATGACTCGATAAACTCTGGTGTCAGAGTTTTTTAACTGTCTACTTCTACGTTGCTTGCTATGCGTTCGGTCCCAGTGGTTATGATAAGATTACTTATATTTAGACTATCATGGTACCCAACATAATAGAGAAGATTAAAATAGATCGGTCTTGCATAGTTTTATTCTCATAAATACTAAATCGTATTTTGTCGATATATCATATCGACCGAATATTAATCTGTCCATATCCCAAAATGCTCAAATCATTAAAAAAGGTCGTTAATTATCTTAATAGGAAAACACCTAAGTCGAAGAATGAATAATGTTATAAAGTATGCAAGGTTCTTTAGTAACAGTTTTAAGCATATTTTTCTTTAGCGAATACTTACTTTATTGTCATGGGAATTAATGGTGCGTTGGACTCAAATCTGGCTTAAAATATCGTATTTATTTTTGTATAGGTACAGTCAAGCTGAGGCTGGGTTAGACAGTTCAGACTCTGTTAAGAATAAGACTTACATTGGCGGTTTAAGTGTGAAACCGGACGCGAGCTTTAATGTACTACAACTTTATTTTGACCAACCTACGTCAACCCTTTCATTGTTTCTGGCAACCCTTGCGCCAATGACGCAATACTCACAAAGCAAACTCATGCATCTCTTCACGCCGACCCATTTATAACTAAACTGGTTACGCTCTAGTACACGCTAAAAAAGAGTAAAACGCAAGATTGCCGGTTGGAACGGTGCCAAATGTCGCCTGACCCAATATCTTTCTGTACTTAGTACTCGGAGGACAGAAGAAAAACAGCGCTTACGAAAATTTGAAAACTAAAATGTATCGGAGTTTAGAGCACAGCTGGATGATTAAGTTTGCAAGTTACGATAAGTAGTAGGTGCTCTATAAAATGCGTTATGTGATGCTGGATTAGAATAGCATCACTTCATTTCTTTTTCACAAGTGTCGTAAGAGGCGACTGAGGAACTCGAAGATTTCCTGCGTATTACAATTTTAGACGACAGGCTGATTACCTGTCACTATATAGTGATGCACGATTTTGAAACGGTCCACAAATATTTGTGAGACCGTATTTTACGGCCGCAAATGCTCTGCCTACCCCGCGAAAGATAAAGGCGAGATATGTGTGTATGTATGTACTTATAAATGTTTTATATAACTTCTATAGCACTCGTGACTTTTACACATTTTGATTGGTTTAATAAATTAGTACTAGTGGTATTTTAGGCAAGTAGTGCGTGGTATTTGTCTTTTTATTAAGTAGCAGAAATAGGGTAAATATGTTGCAATCAATTGTATTTTTACTTTTAAATCTCAAAATAATATATTTATCATTTCATTGGAATATCTAAAGCTGATCTGCATCTGAAATTACAATGGATTACCTTGTTTCAACTTAATAATTTTGTTAATTTTATGTAGGTAGGTTCTTTTTGAAACTCGGATAAACGAGAATATCTCCTGTATAAATTATTGAAATTCCCAAGCGGATCGCTTTTTCTCGGTGATTTGTTGAACGTCGCAAGAAATCTTTTCCAATAATCTAAAAATTTGTTCTGATATCAATATTAAACAACTTTTTGTTTTAAGTTTTCTCCTAGAAAGAGTCTCTATTTTTGGTTTTAATGGTAAGATCTGGTGTAGCACCTTTTGTAATAAGACAGAGGCTCTTTAATATAATCGTCGTTATTGGTGTCATTTGGTGTCTGTGTAATTATTTATATTTTTTCATAGGGACACTTTATATTTTCAAAAGGGAGTTTCCTTTTAATATTTCAGAAATAATTTAGTATTCCAAGAACTCTGTACTTAGATGGCGTTGAACTGATTCCGTTAAAAAAAAATGTTTATTTTTTAAAAAATTACACCGCATCTATCCTCGTCTTAAGTGTTTGCATTCTGTATTTTTATTTGTAGGTACGTTGTTTTTGTTGTGGTTCTCGTTAATACGCAGGGAAAATCGGTAAATGTATTTTTTGTGATGTGAGTGATGTAATTATGATTAGTTACGTTTTGTTTTACGATCTCATACATCCAAGGGAAGAAATCTAACAAATTACGTGACGATCCGTTCTTTACGTTAACGTACCAAGTACAGCGCCATCTATCAAATGAATATCCCCATTGTTTGACATTGTAAAATCAGTAAGTTATAAACACGCAAATAAACTTACCAATGCGTGTAACTTGTCAGTAAGAATTATATTAAAATTTCATCCAGAAATAAATCCAGTGTCATTGATAATACATACATATATATGCATAGACGCCTTTATCCCCTGCGGGATAGGCAGAGCGTTAACGGCCGTTAAATACGATCAGTCAAATATTTGAGATAAAGCGTTTATGGAAACGATTAACGGCCGTTTCAGAAAAATCGTTGTTCTCATGAAAAACAAAAGGAGTTCAAAGCTCCGTCACATACTCATACACACTATGAAGAAGATTGCCAAAAAATACTTCACAATACTTTGCAAAATTATTACTGGAACTTTGTTTGCAAAATAAGCAATCTCTATTAATTTCTCGTTGCATTCATTAATTTCGGTACGAGAGTGATACAGGTAGATTGTAATTGACAAACCGTTAAGAATTTTTATTTTCCCCATTTCTTATATAATCAATTTTGGTTTTGCAGCAATTTCCCCCTAGTTTTACCAAAAAACATATTGACAGCATTCTGCAAATGACTTGTCAGTCCCTATTTAACTCTCATTGCGTCAATATAACAGAATGATTGTGCACAGTGAAGAAATTTAAAATTCAGTCGCGTACGGCACATTCAGAACTGCGCCGCCGGTTAATGGAACGAAAATACAGTTTCCTAGGTGCAGCGGCTTGGATAGCACTCTCTTAGCACCACTCAGAAACTCTGCGAAGTTTTAACACATAATATTTTTGTTATAGCTTCACATTTTTTGAGAACTCGCTAAATTGCAAGCAGGGTTCGTACCTGCGACTTTTGGTATCAGCACTACCGACTGGGCTACCGCGGTTTACCTGCCGTCGGGGAAACATATTACCGGAATATTTTATCTACCGAGATAATTAAGAAAAAGAAACTAAATCGCAGCGACTTATTCATTCTTTACAGATTGAATGTAGTTTAAGCGATGATGATGATGTTGATGTAGGTGCATACATACATACATGCATACACATATCACGCCTATAATCCCGTGCGGGGTATAGGCAGAGCGTAAAAGGCCGCTAAAAACGGACATTTACGCCACGTCTGACAAATATTTGAGGGTCATTCGGAAAATTGTGTATCGCCATTGTGGCAGGTTGTCAGCCCATCGCCTAAAATTGTAATACACACCCTCGAATCTCTTGGTCGCCTCTAACGACTCCCACGGGAAAGAAATGGGGTGATGCTATTCTTGGCCGGCTTAATCTTTTATTATGTAGTACATTGACTTGTTTCTGAGTTTCACGATAAAATTTCTTTATTCGACGCGTTGCGATGTTTAACATAATATTATGATAAATTACAATCACGAAATATAATTAGCTTAATCACGACATGACTTAATGTACTTGTGAGTGACTACATCAAAGTGGTTTTAATCCTCAAATCCTCTTACAGTTACATCATATCCACTTATTCATGCAAGTTGCGTACGAGATGTGATGACGTACTTAGTATTATGGTGCTAAGTTCAGCAGTGATATTTTTGTCATTTAAGTTTATGTAAAGAAAACTCATTCTGTTTATCTGTTGGCCGGTAGAGTATGCCGCGTGTCATAAGAGCTCTTCTTTATACTTTCCGAAAACAATTCTTTTTATCCTGCTTAAAATTAATATTTGCATTTTTTGAGTAGTTTGGTACAAAAATGTGTCATTAAATTTCTTCAAATTAAATGTACCAACTGAAAAAAAAAAAAACATTTTTGTATGTCGTATGTACATTTTTGTAACAGTAACTTCATGAGAATTTTTAGGTACCTTAAATTTTACACATAACTACCTACATAATAATTTCTATGGAAGATTATGTCATACCTTACTTTTTTGCCTTTGTTCAGTAAACAGTTCAGATAATTATGTTTATCCACGTGTACCTACATTAATAGGTACCTACTGGCCTTAATTCCGTATAACAATTTTTATAACTTACCTTTGATCATCGCTGTCACTTTTCGTCATATTATAGGTTTAGAAAAGGATAGGAGATATCGAAGTCCTGTCATGTTTTAAAATCTGAATATGTATTTAGTCGTATCGCTTTAATTGTCGCCTTTTTTTGACAAATAACTCGCATTTTGTGTCAAATTATAAGAAATGACATACATACATACTATTACATACATACATAAATCACGCCTATATCCCTTACGGGGTAGGCAGAGCGTTAACGGCCGTAAAACGGATATTAACACCACGTCTGACAAAAGTTTGAGGGTCAATCAGATAACTGTGTATCACTATAGTGACAGGTTGTCAGCCCGTCGCCTAAAATTGCAATACACACCCTCGAGTCCCGTAGTCGCCTCTTACGACACCCATGGGTAAGAAATGGGGTGATGCTATTCTAAGCCGGCATCACACGGCAAATAAGAAATGACAGCACTTAGATATCTCCTTCTCTTTTCTAACCTATTTGTCAAAAAGTGACAGCGCTTATTAAAGGTAAGTTAAGAGAATAATGGACACGATCTTACCTGTCCGACTTTCTAGGTTCACCCCTATTGGAAAGGCCAAGACATGGAGGAAATTAATGTTTTCGTTCCATTAGCACTGGATCATTTAATTATATGTCTGCGTCTGCTCTCGAAAATTGCTCAAATTTTGACTAAACTGTTCTATGTCCAATTAAATAGCTCAGTTTTGAAATTAATATAATTTCAAATACTCACAGTGTACCTCAAAATAAATCAGTTTACAAAAGGTTCACTCTTGTCATTTTTGATTCTACTACGTCATCACTGCTACAACAGCACTCACGGCAATCATAATACCATAGAGTAAATATTTATCCCTGAGCAGAACACTCTCGTTGGTTATTTTCCCTTGAGATCCTGAAGAAGTAGAGTGTAAGTTCCTTTCAATGATCCTTTTACCTACAGGCAAGACAAGCACCGTAAGTGATATGTGCCTGCAAATCAAAAATGGAACAAAATTATAAGTCACTTTTATAACTTTATCTCAAAGGTTATCTCCGATTAAAAAGATCTGTACCAAAGTAATCATCATTTTAATTTCTTTTAGGTTTTCTAACCCACTCAGCACAAGGCACTCGTAAAATATGCAGGTTGAAAAATGCACCAGCCGTAGCAGAGGTAAGACTAGGGTTTGTTAAGTACAATGTAGGAACACCTGTGCTGTGTTTTAACGCCAGGTTTCCAGCAAAGAAAATAAGCTAGAATAGGTAACTTGAAAGCAGAGTAAAGTGCAATATAAAATTTAAACACTGAACTCGATTAAAGTATTTTCGTATAATTTTTAAGTTCCTACCATTGATAGCCATAACACATTCATTGCACTGCTGGAATAAAGAGAAATATCATAGAAAACGATTTTGGGTTGAGTGTTTGACATGTTCGTCTGTTAATCTGGTAGAATCCTGTTTCCAACTACTTTTTCCGAAGCGTGACATCCGATAAAAATTCAGCACATCAAAAATATACAATCTTTTGAAAGTAAATTTAGATCCTATTAAATTAAGTGCAATTTTTTTAGGGTAAGTTTTAGTCGTAAAACTGAATAACTTTCCTCTAAGAAAATAGGCCTAAATAGCGAAGTAAGAGCTTTCATACAAAAATGTTTAAAAACATGTTGTTACTTTGTATTAGAGGACCATTTTCTTTCCTAAAAATATTTGCACAGAATTTGATAGCACATTTTACATATATCCAATGGTATTCGTACTTAAAATATGAACATTAGGTTAATAATCGTACCAGGAAACATTAAACTGCAGGATAAACTATTGCACACAGAAATTATTCGCAGAATTGGTGCTAAAATATATATTAAATGCGCAGTTCATAATTTATGAACAGTTTTATTCCGTTAACGTAGAGCTAGGAAAGGCATGAACTTTCATAAGAATGAAATGGTTTTGGTAGTAAAAATAACGAAAAAACATAAAGTCAAAATTAATTAAAGCTTATATCGCTTGGAAATATGTAATTATTCATACAACAAGAGGGAAAATTAATTTTTTGTTTCGAGTGCTAATTTTGAATCCTAAGGTACTAAAATTGAATGACGAGCGCAGCAAGTGATTCTACTATCCAGGAGCTCAGTGAAGGATTCCCGAGTTTTAAATAGAATAGTTTTCGTGTGGCACGTTAAGCCGTCGGTCCCAGTAGCTGTCTATGATTACTGATTATTTTATGCTTACTTATCGGCGGTCTTTCCATATCAGAGGCCTTTACTAGTAGTAGGCGGATGATAAAGTCTGTAACCAGGGTTTATCGTGTCTTTGGATGACTTGGTGTACCACATGAAAAGAAGAAGAAGAAGTGGGATAATTTAAAGTTTAAGTTTATGTTAGGCATAAATGAAAATAAAAATGTCAGCGCCCGCCGGGACTTGAACCCGGGACCGTGGGGTACCGTCCCACTTCTCTGCTGAATTTCTTATTTTCATTTATGAAAATAATATAGCGCTGTGAGTGCATAATAAAATCATATTACAATTATGTTAGGCAGTCCATCATACTGACAAAACTTTTGCTATAGTGCCTTTTTTACCCGACTACGGCAAAGCAAAAAGGAGGGTTATGATTTTGACCTGTATGTATGTATGTATGTATGTATGTATGTATGTGGAAACGAAAACGTTTGTTCCGTCCTAACTTCTAAACAACTTATCAGAATTTATTAAATGAGGTATCATCTGAAGCGTCTAAACAGTCCGCTGGTTATAGGCTACGTTATGTCACTATACATTACATAGGGCGCCCTCTAGAGCTAAGAATTAAAAAAGTTTATACTACTAGTAATGTCATGTTGGGTATCAAATGAAAGGGCTTAATAAGCACAGTTCAAAAAAATAGTTGCCGTGTGATGCCAGCTAAGAATAGCACCACCCCATTTCTTTTCCGTAGGTGTCGTATGAGGCGACTACGGGATAACGGGACGCGACGGGTGTCGTATAAGGTGACTAAGGGACACGAGGAGTTCATGTGAAGGTATTACAATTAGGCGACAGCTGACAACCTGTCACTTAAGTGAAACACGATTTTAAGGGTTAACTCTAACTCTCTCTGCAACTCGTGTAGGCGCATATTGTTACAAACAACCTGACATTTATGCAGCTGAACCACATTTATGGAGAATGTTCAGTTTCTATGAATTGGGTCAAAATATGTGACAAATAAATGACAACAGTTTCGTTGATCTGTTGAACAGCATCAGAGTAGGGAAGTTGACAATGGAGCAATTAGCAATATAAGACACAAGAAGAATTGTAAACGACACAATTGAATACGATGAAATTGTACATTATTTCCAACTTTAAAACATGTAGACCAATTTAACAAAAAAATGTCTTACGCATCTTGGCATTACGAACAAAAATCTATACGATCAATGCAATAGACACTTCAACAGAGTCTAAAACGTATGGACAAATACCTAAGCAAGAGCACATACCAAACGATCCAAATAGAACAGGCGGTATTATAAAAAATATTCAAAACGATCGGTCAGCCGTGTGGTGCCGGCAGAGTAGAATAGCACCACCCCATCTCTTCCCGTATCCAGCCAGGAAGGCCGAGAGGTTGGCGCAGGTCCTGGGCAGCCCTGCGTTTTCCATAATTGCGTCCCAGGCAACGCAGTGCCTGTGGAGAGGACACTTCACCCGCGTCACGCGGATACCAACACGGGAAGTGGCAGTGATCGGTTATAAGTCCGCACATATGGGCGTAAGTGCGGGCGCCAGGGGTCGCTTCCGACAGTGGAAGGGTCCATCGTAGGCCCACTTATCAGTTACCACCTGCTCCAAGTTGGGCAGCCCCCGACCAATAAGGTACTGTTCTGGGCGATTTTAACACAAGGGTTGGACAGGACAACGTAGCTTGGCCTGATTGTATAGGTAACCACAGTATAGGGAAGTTGAACGAAAACGGCCAACGTTTATTATAGCTATGCTCTAAACACCTACTGTGTGTTAACAATACCTACTTCAAAGGCAAATCATCTCGCAAAGTATCCTGGAAACACCCTCATTCTGGTCACTGGCATCAACTGGACCTTATCCTAACCAAAAAGAAAAATCTCCGCAAGACCCTACCCACGCGTACCTACATTTCATAGCGCTGATTGTGACACAGATCACTCCTTGGCGGCTTCGCACGTTGCTATAACTCACAAAAAGATCCACTCGTCCAAACTGCCCGGTAGGAAGAAGATCGATCTTCCCAAAACCAGGGATAATGAGTTTGTCCGAAAGTTTGAAGAGTTGGTACGCGATGAAACTGCCACCTGGGACGTAGACGCTCCTATAGAGGAAGACTGGGGCAAAGTAAAAAAGATTCTAACAGTTATGGCCGGTACGGCTTTCAGCCACCAGAAAGTCAAAAACCAGGACTGGTTCGCTGAAAATCTCAAACACATTACACCCCTGCTCGAGTCCAAACGGCAAGCTGCGCTTACTCATTGCCTTAACCCTTCCGAAAAGTCGCGTGTCGATTTAGCGAATGCAAAAGCTGTATTACAACGCACATCACGGTACTTTGCTAATGCATACTGGACCGAGCTTTGCCAAAGTATCCAATCGTGCGCTCATGTCGGAAATTTTAGTGGTGTGTAAGCTGGCAGTAAAAAGGCCCTTGCCATCCACTTCTTTAAGGGGGGCTGTTTTTTTAGGCAAAGGACTTGCCTAAAAAAACAGCCCCCCTTAAAGAAGTGGATGGCACTGTTATTACAGATGCCCAACGCCAACTCGAACGATGGATAGAACATTATATCGGTCTCTATTCGGACCCAGTTAATATAATGCCGGAAGCTGCAGACTGCATGCCAAAACTAGCTACCTGGGCCGAGTTAGATGACCTTCCTACCATAAGGGAATACCACAAGGCTGTTAAACAGCTTAAGACCGGAAAGTCTCCTGAAATGATGGTACCCATGCCGAAATCATCAGGCTCAAGTGCATATTACCCATCCTGCACAATCTGTTGTGTAAATGTTGGGAAGCGGGATAAATACCACAAGATATGCGCGATGCTAACATCGTTACCCTATACAAAGGCAAAAGTGACCGCGGTGACTGTAACTGTTATCGTGGTATATCCCTTTTAAGTATAGTAGGTAAATTTCACTCATTTTTAGTATTAGACCGGGTCTATCGCGATAGTATTTAGGTAAATATACACACATAGGTAAATTACTAATATTTACCTAAATACTAGTAGGTAAATTATTTGCTCGGTTAGTCTTATTAAGACTCCAGAAACTAGCTGATCGTGTATATCCCGAATCGCAATGTGGATACCGCGCCCAGCGTTCCACAACAGATATGATCTTTACACTTCGCCAACTTCAGGAATAGTGTAGAAAGCAGAGAACACCTCTGTTTGTGGCGTTCGTAGACCTTAACAAAGCCTTCGACACCGTTAGCAGAGAGGGCCTTTACACTGCACTTGTAAACATCGGGTGCCCGCCAAAACTTCTGAGCCTCGTTATATCCTTCCATATGGACATGAAAGGATCTGTTGTATTTAACGGCAATACATCCGAGCCGTTCGTAGAGGTGTTTGCCAAGGCTGCATGTTGGCTCCTACCCTGTTATGCATGGTCAAACATACATACATACAAAGATAAGATTATGATGAGTGTATTTTGTTTAATTAACGAGTGATGATTTAATTGTGAATTGAGCTGCATTTCTATCCAGAAAAAAAATACATACCAAAGTGTTAAACTTACCTTCAACCCCAAAATAATTAAAATAAAAACCAGTTCAAAAACTAACACCCGACTACTGAGATATTGCGCTCTAAAAAGTAAGAAACAAGAAATCTGGAATATTAACTACAAACAATTTAATATCTATAGTCCACAAAATTTATACGAAGATATTACACATAATTATATATTTAAATGTATATTTAATATAAATTTATTGTGGTGTATAGGTGATAGCCGTGGTCGTATGCCACCTACTCTAGTACTTAGTAGGGAAACTTGCACAACATAATTAAGGCAAAGTGGCATACGACCACGCTTATCACCTATAAACCACAATAAATTTATATTAAATATACATTTTAATATATAATTATGTGTAATATCTTCGTATAAATTTTGTGGACTATAGATATTAAATTGTTTGTAGTTAATATTCCAGATTTCTTGTTTCTTACTTTTTAGAGCGCAATATCTCAGTAGTCGGGTGTTAGTTTTTGAACTGGTTTTTATTGTGTCTTATAGTTAAGTACGCTAGCAGAAGCGCATGCTAAACAGCTTTTGCAATTAAGCCTTTTTCGTATTTTTAAATAGTTTAGCTGTGCTCCTTGTGATCCGTATCAGGTTTTCTAGACCCTCGATTTCTTTGTGCCAGCAGAAGCGGCCCATTATGTTCAACAACATTGCTATGGAGCTATTTTTATAATATGTCATTTACTTTATCGGGGCTCCTGATAGTCCACGTCAGATACTCAAGACCCTTGAGTGCTGACCAAAATTATTTTAAATATGGACCGGCACATTCAGCTATCACCACACCACCAGATGTAGAATTTACGTCGAAATCCGTTCTGTCGTTTTTGGGTGATGCTTTCTTTTCTTTCTTTACTGGTGGACAAAAACACACATAACAGTATCCCCAAATAATTTTATTTCTTATATTATCTTTCACGCCCAGACTTTCCACTCTCTTTAGCTTCCCATGATCGCATAATCTCCAAGTCAGGACCTGAGAAGACAATAGAGTTTCTTTTATTATTTTACTTATTGTACCTCCTTAAAAATCACTCCTTATAAGACTTACTAAACGGGTGAAACCGAGGAATGAAAAGCTATATCTAAAAGAAGATAGATAATACTTAGCTCGACCACCAACTTTTACCAATAACGTTAGCCCAGCATTCGGCCAGACATTGTAAATAAACAATAAAAATTGCATAAAATCGTATTTATGAAGAAACTGTTTTAAAATAGTAGCCCTTGTTAAAGCTTATTGTAGCTGCAAATGCAAATCGTTAAACTCCGTTGAAGTGTATAATTTGAGAAGAGCGCACCCGTTCAGACGGTAAATATTTATAAGCTCTGCTTATTTCATTGCCCTTTCTCAGGCTTGCAACTTTTCAAAATGCGAATTGTTACACTGTCTAATAATTCTTACAAATGATTTCAATTGGTTTTTAGTTTGTTTATTTATTAATTATTCAGATTTAAGTCGACAGTACTAAAAACTTACAAACAAATACATGCAACAGACACATCGACAAAAAGCCAGAGATCGCACTTAGACTTTGGATTAAACTTGAATACCAGCTCAGTAGGTATATAAAGCGAACTTACCGTAAAAAATTAAGAAAGTCGATTAATTGCAATAACATTAATTACAGCGCATATTTCATTGAGTTTTTAGATTTTAATTTTTAAACTTTCGAGCAACGGACATTCTTTGTTTTTATAAAGCGTAGCAGGCGGACAGAGTTAGTTTTGAATTATTAGAATGGATAAACAAATAGTCTGGACAAGTCACACAGTGCCATCTCGCCAAAAACGAAGCAAAGCTTGTCCTATAGGAACTAGATAGTTCGTAATAAAACTTATTACGTATATGTAATATGTTGTATTATATAAGGGACTCGAGGGTTAAATTTGTATTGCAATTGTAGGCGATGGGCTGACAACCTGTCACTATAGTGATATACAGTTATCTGATTGACCCTCAAACTTTTGTCTGACGTGGTGTTAATATTCATTTTACGGCCTTTAACGCTCTGCCTACCTCCTAAGGGATATAGGCGTGATATACCTATGTATGTATGTATTGAACTTGATGCACAAAACAGAGTACATAAGCAAATCGCCTCTTACGACACCCATGGGTAAGAAATGGGGTGATGCTATTCTAGGCCAGCATCACACGGCATGAAGTTCAATACAGTAATATATTTGTAATTTTACCATACAGTTTTAATAAAATATACTTATCATATAATAATTGCGACTGAGCGTTTATTCTCATTAAACTATGTCTGTCTTTAAATGGGGATCTCGAAAAACTTGACTATGAAATTTTTAATTAACTTCTGCGAATCCTTTACGAAAACTTTTAATCACATTCCCGAAAGGAGGTCTCATTACCATACAAATATAAATCTTACTTCCCCTCGCCCAAGCAAGTTCTTGCACAGTTCAACACAAAATTTATTCCTGGTTTATTTTTAGCAGATTTTACATACATGCGTTATCAAACTGTATGATAACGGTGGGTTTACGGTGCGTAACAGACGCGTGTGTCAAACGAATTGACAGACGCCTCCGTTACGCACCATAGCCGTATTTGTATGGGAATAAGATTGGAACTCGCAATTTCCTTTCGTCTGACAGACATGCGTTACGTTGCGTTAAAAAAACGGAACCATGGACAACAAGTGAGTGAACCGCTTTATTGACATACAATCTTGTGACAAACCTAATCAAATTCATAAAACGTATTATGTTTTTAGTTTACGAATACTTACCTACTAAAAGTGATAGTTTGTGATTTAAAGTGAAGATACGATTGTTTGCGACAATACTCTTGCATGGTAAACTACACTATTTAAAAAAAATCATGTATTTCTCATAGGCTAAGTGAACTATATTCTTTTTATGAGAAATAAATATCGTAAACCGTTTGTTTTCGACTGTACTTTCATCAGAATTATATAAGGAGTATGGACTGCCGTCTGTTGCCTCCGATAAAAGTATTATGATTATGACAGTACTGTCAAATTTGTCTTGAGTTCTCTGTTCTTGTTAACCACTTTAACACATAAAGAATGGATTTGCAATTCGCTTCTTGCATACTAATCAAAAGAGCTACTTTTTAAAACAAAGTATTGTATGAAACTACCAATATAATGACGTAACTACTACGTTACTAGACAGGTGACTAATAGGCAATTAATTATTACGGGTGCTAAAAATTATTATGGCAAAAGAACTTGTAAGTATATAGTGCCTAGACTTATAAATCAATATATATCCTTAAAATTAAAATCAAAACTTTCGACTAAGAACATCAAAACTCAAATTAAAACTTATTTTTCTGCAATCTTAAAAACGATACTGTTGAACATGGGAACAACCTCAATATTACTTAGGTTTGAGTTGCAAATAATCATAGCGGAAGAGTTTACCCCCACTTTTGTAAACTAAGAAAAAGATATCTAGATTTAAGTAATTACTCTGTTTTATTAATGTACCTATGTAGATAGTTTTAGGAGTCTGCAGCATTCGGACAAATCAAATTATGATTTAGTAGGGCCAAGAAAATAAATTGTAAACTTTTTTATAACAAATAAATAAATACAAATACAACTATTATTGTAAACAATAATGTCAAAATTAAATTCTCAAAAATTTTCACTTATTATAATTCTAGCTTTTTAATATTATATTGGATAACATTGAATGAGAATAGTAATATATGTGGGCAATACTGAAAAAAACTTGGCTTTGCATTAATAATTACCCATGCAAGGACCGAATTGCTGTCGATAGAAATAATACATACATACATACATACATAAATCACGCCTTTATCCCTTACGGGGTAGGCAGAGCGTTAACGGCCGTTCAACGGATATTAACACCACGTCTGACAAAAGTTTGAGGGTCAATCAGATAACTGTGTATCACTATAGTGACAGGTTGTCAGCCCGTCGCCTAAAATTGCAATACACACCCTCGAGTCCCTTAGTCGCCTCTTACGACACCCATGGGTAGGAAATGGGGTGATGCTATTCTAAGCCGGCATTACACGGCAATGATAGAAATAATGTGTTATTGTAACCACAATTGCATTGAAAACAATATTTCCCCGACACGATTAACAAATATGTTACGGTAAGATCAGCAGCAGAAGTAGGTAAAATTACTTCAACTGATCTACTATTTTATCTACTGTGATACCTTACTTATAGTATTAAATTACGTGATTAGAATGAGTGTTGAAAGTTTTAACTTTAATTGTCCTGTAAATAATAATCACAATACCTATAAGGTGAAATTTTACTTGTAACCGAATCGAAAACTCAGAACAAGCTGGCAAATAAGGAACAACTACTCCCAAGAAACTTAATATTTATAGTAATATAATATAATAGGTATTTTTTTATTTCAAATAAAAAACAATAGAAAAAATTAATCGCTAGCTATTTGTAAACAGTGGCTGTTTTTTATTCTGATCGTACATAATTGCTCTTTTAATGGAGTTCGTGACAGAACAGCGTTCGAACTTGTTAATTAATATTTTGCATTTCCTTTTTCAAGGAACATGCCCATTTTTATAAAAAAACAGCTTGTTCCGCTTCATTACTTACCTTGAGAAATCTAATCAATTAATATAGAAGTAGGTAAAGCAGTATAGGTAAACTTAAGTCGGTTTTCGTACTTGTCGTCCGCGGCTACGTTTTATATAACGCGTATTTTTAATGCGTCTGTCAAAAGGAAATTGCGATATCAGATCTCATACTGAAATACGGTTACGGTGCGTTTACGGTGCATTACGGTACGGATGATATAATTTGACTCAGTAGGAGTTATGGTGCGTCACGGATGCGTCTGTCAAACAACGGTAAACGCACCGTACTTGTATTTGGTTATATTTATTGAAAAGTTACGTATGGGGTGTAAGGGACATCCCTCTTGGTGCCATCTTCCGGATCAGTTTTACAACTAATTCTCAGCGACTAAATGAGTTTTTGCCGGAAAGAAATATAATATAATGTTAAAGAAATCGCTTATGGTAAATTTGTAGTACATTGCTAACAAAAACATTGTAAATTTTCAACGTCCACTAAACTTGTTTCAAAAATTTCCTTTCACGAAATGTATGCAGGAAAATTCCGTAGCTAAAATAGTTCTAATTCCTTGAAATTTCCGTGTAACAAAGTGTTAATTCCGAATTCTTGGGGGGGGTTATAAAATACTCTGGGGGCTGTGAAATCTCAACGCTTAAGACCTTATCTGCACCACTCATTACAATCTTATCTTTTAAACGCAATTCATTTTGAGGAAAAGAATTTTTACGTTTTCCCTGAGGGACGTGTTCCATCTGTAAGAACTTTTCTTTTTATGTTACTTTGTTAATTGAGATAAAACGAATTTCGCTAGGTGCAAAGGAGGAAATTTTTGGTAGGTATAAGAAGGTCTAGACTATTGTAAAAAAATTATAGGTTACGATTATTTTATGCTCATTGACCATGTAGCTTAAATATGAAGCGCGTGCCGCACACAAAATGTGCTGACTTCGCTGGATGCAACTACTGCTGACGAGGCGACAACGACAACGCTGCTTGCACAATGTAAACAAGACACGTCAAATTGTCATAGAAGATTAGCCAATCAGAAGTCAAGGCCTAAAACGCGGTTACAAAGTTTTTTGAAGACTTAGCATAAATACAAAATCCAAGTCCTACCAGTTGGGCCGCGGTCCCCGAGCTGAACACCTCGCTCGGCGGGAATTCCCTTTTCCATCATGCAGCATTGGGCCTATTGGCTACAACCCATCAAATCTTCATTACATCCACAATAGTTATTTTTTTTTTGTATGTGTTTGCTCTTGACTCTTGTCTAGGTCATAGGACAGAGACAGAGTCTAAGATGGAGCGAGCTCACCGTAGGCGGTTGAAAATCTCTGGCACCAGGGTTCATGAGGTCGTTGGACGACTCAATTTTCTACACGAAAGAAGAAGTAGAATCCACAATATAAGTCGTATTAAAAATACATTCTTTTCGTATTGCTGATATAGAAAGATGATATTGGAGTTTTTAACCCGAAAATTACACCAAATATCAATTACATTTGTGTCATATAAGGTAATTGTCTTAGCCTATAAACAACAACTACCCATTCTTAGAAGTTTCATTAAGTGAGCAACAAAAATTTTAATTTCACAGTGAAAACCGCAAGATAATAATTATTTTCACTTAGCATTTTCTTGCTAGAAACATTAATGAACTCACTTTTTTAAATTGCTATCTAATTAGGTCCTAGTTGTTCAATACAACTGTTTGTAAGTTTTTCAAAACAATTATAATAAAACAATTTACTTGTTATTAAAGAATTAAAGCCTTTTTGTTGACTTATTCAGTCTATAAAATTAAAGTGAGATTGAAATGGATGAGATTATGAAAGCTCTGAAAAGTATGAAATCTGGTAAGGCTGCAGGGTATGATAGAGTATCGGTTGAGATGCTGAAGGCTGGCGAAGGCGTAGCAGCTAGTCAGCTGTACCTCCTTTTTAACCTTTGTTGGCAAAGCGGTCGAGTGCCAAGTGATTGGTGCAAGGCTGAAATAGTGCCATTATACAAAGGAAAAGGGTCACAGCTAGACTGTAAAAATTACAGCGGTATACTGTATGCAAGGGTACTGATTGAAAGAGTTGTGAAAGAAACTGATGAGAAAGTCTGGGATGCTCAAGCGGGATTTCGAAAGAGGATGGTATGTACGGATCAGGTCTTTTTCTTGCGGTGCATAGCGGAAAAGTATTTGGCTAAGAACCAAAAGTCTTTTGCACATTCGTGGATCTGGAAAAGGCCTATGATAGAGTTCTGAGGAATGAATTGTGGTCGGCACTATTCGTGCATGTGGTGAGCAGCATCTTGGTGCTTAGTGCTTGTGTCAGGATTAACGGGGCCTTCACTGAGCTGTTTAACATCGAGAAAGGTGTTAGACAGGGATGTGTTGCGTCACTATGGCTGTTCAACCTATTCATGGATAGTTGTTTGACAGATTTGAGAGAGTGTGAAAATGGACTGAGAATGAATGGGTTACTCGTCAAATGTCTTCTCTATGCTGATGACCAAGTTATCCTTGCGTCGTCGGCTGAAGAGTTGCAGAAGATGGTAAACATTATGAATGAGGCTTTGAAAAAGAAAGGAATGAAAGTGAATGTAAGTAAGACGAAATCAATGGTTTTTGAAAAAGAAGAAGGTATGACGGAGTGTAACATTATGATAGAAGAAGAGAGGGTGGAGCAAGTGAAAGAGTTTGTATATTTGGGATCGAAGTTTACATCAGATGGAAAGTGTGAAAGTGATATTGAAAGGGGGGTAAATGCCGGCAACTTGGTGAATGGAGCGTTGCATACCTTTATAAACAGCCAGACATTGTCTAATAAGGCACGTCTGGCTGTGCATAGAGGAGTGTTAGTTCCAACACTTATGTATGGGAGTGAAAGTTGGGTATGGCAGAAAAAGCATGAAAGTACAATAAATGCGGTAGAAATGAGAGCGCTAAGAAGTATGATAGGAGTGAAAATGAGTGACAGGATAAGGAATAGCGTGATTAGAGAACGTTGCGGTATAAAAGATGACATAGTGACTGGTATAGAAAAAGGAATGCTGAGATGGTTTGGTCACATTGAGAGAATGAATGAAAGAAGATTAACGAAACAGGTATATATGGCGCGTGTGTTAGGAAACGTTGGAAGGGGAAGACCAAGACGCACGTACTTGGATCAGATCGGGGACGTTCTAAAGAAAGGTCAGGTCAAGAGTACCCTAAACCGACGAGCATGTATGAAAAGATTGATGCATGTTGAAGAAGCGAAAGAGGTATGTCAGGATCGTGGCAAGTGGAAAGATGTAGTCTATGCCTACCCCTATGGGAAAGAGGCGTGATTATATGTATGTATGTATGTATAAAATTAAATAAATTACGTTAATGTAATTCAATATCATCACCAGCCCAGGCCAAACTGTATGGGAAAACTATATACAAAAGCCGACATTATTTAAGATAATAATAGTTTTATGCCTTAATTATTTAAGGCATCATCAAAATCTTTTGGTTTTTTTAAGTGTTTGTCCTCGTTGTTTACATTATAAAACATAAATTGCCACTTCATTTTTTAATAGTTTAATTTATGACCATATCGTCATTAATATAAACGAACATGTCATGACGTAGATGTAGAGTAGATGTAGGTTTGTCACCCACAATCACAAGTGACAGGCGGGCGTATGTGATCTGTCGACATCCGTGAAGAATGCTGTCTAAGCAGGCTACTACTTACTACAGGCTTTCTTAAACGGCGTTTGTTACACAACTATGTCAGAGGCGTCCTACTGGTAGTAGGCGGATGAAAAACTCTGACACTGTCCCATTCGAAAAGAAGAAGAAGGAAGACTCAATCGGACATTTTATCAAATACAAGTATCACGGTAAGAGCCCCGTTTTATTATTTTGAATACTTAATAAGTAAGTCGTGTAAACCTATATCAAATCATTATTGTTGTACATACATACATTAACAGCTACAACAGTCCACTGCTGGACAGGGACAGCCCTCCGAATACTGTTGCTCCCTGCATGCAAACCCTGAAACTGAACAACATTCCCCAAGAAACATATGTCATTAAACGAAAAAAAACGATGTCCTATACAAACTCACAATTAGCTGACTAAATTTTATATGGGAAGTAAATTTTTTTGACGTTTTCTGAAATATTTTTGCAATGGAAGTTGTTTAGTTTCATGGTCTGAATATCAGTATTCGGAGGGCTGTCCCTTACACCATGTGTAGTACCCAACCTTAAATTCCTTCTAGCACTTAGGTAAATTTACGTTTTATTTTGTACTTGAGTGTTTATAAAGAGGTTTAAGTCAGTTTGTCTGTTAATTTAAAAAAAGGAAAATCTACTCATATCAATAGAATCAACAATTAATTTAGGTCAATTACTAGGATCTTTATTTTATTTTAGTCTAGTTTAGCTTAGTATTAACTGTTATTTATCCCTTTATATTACCCTTGTTTACTAGATGTGTATTTTTGAAATAAACGATAATTCAATATGTCGTGTTAACAAAAAGAGTGATCTTAAAATATAGATAAATATCAGAATACTGATAATGTCACAAGCATTGTACAGTATACACTGAGAACAGCGACTTAATTATTCAAAAAACGTCGTAATTTTTTCAATCAAAAATTCATTACAACGTCATGTCGGTTAATATTTTCCGTGAGTTGCGCAATTTAAATTTATCACTGACACCTGACAACTGTGGGCGACAAAGTGCTTTTTTCTACTTTATTCTTTTTAATTTCCCGTTGTTTCACTTCCTTTTATGTGGATTGTGCGTTTCATTATAATTTTGAATAAATAAAATAAACCTTAAAGCTGTCAGAAACAAACTGTCTACAAATGGCAGGCGGATTAAAAGTACTGTTCTTCCACTTGCCATCCGTTGCTGCTTATGTTTTTCGTAACGTTAAAACGAAATAAAATTGCGAATTCCGATCTATTTCCCATACAAAATACAACGTACTAATAGACGTTTACAATACGTTACGTCAAGCGACTTGACAGGCGCATCGTAGCCATAAAATTCGATAGGAATTTGCAATTTATTTCTGGCTGACAGACGGACGACAAGTGGAAGACCCGCTAAACTCTGACACCTGGGTTCAATAACCTAAGTTATCTGACTCTTACGTCAAACAAAGATACACTTAATAATTATTTAGATTTAATAAGAGAGAATTAATAAGGGCGAATTAAAATGTACAAGTAAAAGAAGTATCAAAGCTTTTTGAATATTGTCGTAGCAAACAATATACATCGATATTTAAGTAATCATTAAATTTGTTGAAATCATATTAATAAGTGAGCTTTTAATGTTATATTATTATTGTGTTTGTAGTGTTGGTACTGCAAAACGACGCAATGCGTCTGAAACTCTGAAACCTCTGAAATCACGCATTCAGCCGTTTAAAACACAATTAACGTAATAACTGACCTCAAAAGGAATGTTTTTAATGCTATAACACTATGGAATGAGACTTGACATAGCTAACCATGATAACATGAACTTCAAGTATATTATAAATAGGCACTAAATGCTAATACTAAGAATAGTTGAATAAACAATTTTATTCATTATTATACTACACTTGAAACAAGTACAACAAAATAAACTAACCTTGCCTCTCACCTACATAAACACAAACCTGCGCCAGATTTTTATTCCATTTTTTCTAGCTATTATTTGGTGATGCTAAACAATAAAGTATATATTGTGTATTAACAAAATTACGCATTATTACGCCCATAGATGGCGTAAAAGATCTGGAGGATTCTCAACTAGCCACGTAAGGTAATAAAATAAGAGTTCTAGTAGTCGTGAGTAATTTTCTTCTCTGTTAGGTACCTTGCTGGTGCTTTTTTTTCGGACCTGTAGTCATTATTCAATGTCAGCAATATCAAAATACGATTAAATAATCGCCACTAGCTACGCAAATATTTTGTTCAAACATTGAATCAAACTCAAATAATTGGATTTTGATTGATTAATATTTTATAACTTTTGAATAATTTTTCAAGGACGGTCATTGGGTCGTTGGATCAAACTCCTCATCAAAGATGCCAGATATTCAGGGTTTGTTTGCTACGGGAACAAGTGAAGTAAAATATGATATTTTGATAATATATTTAAAAAAATATTTCTTTTCAAAATGATGAATTGACAATTTGGACAAGTGCTTTAGGCGACAGTCGGTAGTAGAGAGAGTATATCAGAAGGTGACTTTGGCCAGTTGAACTAGTACGAATATAAACTAGACCTTAAAGTCATAGAAACAGGTGTTATTATACAAAATAAATAGCATAAGGCGATCCATACCGATACAAAATCATACACGTAAAGAAACGCTATTGATTAAGACCCTATATGGAGCGGTCATACGATGTAGATAAGATTACGCCAGAAGGGGCTTATCAAAATAAATTAATAATTACAGAAGCTACATCTCAAAAAATACGAAGTTATATTAAATCAAACGTATACTAACATGCCTAGCCTACGAGCGTAGCCTATGATACTTTTTCCTGTACTAAACAACTGTCAAAAATATTCTCATTGTTTTTTCCTTGATAGTACGAGTTTAAATTTACTATTTGGCACTTGATTCCAATATAAATACCTATTTACCATAATTTTCTTCCGAAAGTTTTTAGGTACCACGAGGCTGACTAACAAAATAATTTAATAAAGAATGTGAGAAAACGTGTATCGCACACAATACACACGAGGTAATAATATCCAAAGCAATTCAAACTAGGCCGAGCATGTATAAAGAATTCTATCAACGCGGAATTCTTGCCTTTTCACATTTGGATGAGCATTTCAGGTGTAGTGCCGATGCAAGCGAGTAAACATTTTGCTGTTCCCATTTACTCAAAGACACCTAGCTAGACCTATACTGACTTTTATACTGGCTTAGTCTTCTATGCCCGATATTATCAAACTACAGGCTACCATTTTACAAGTGAAATACGATGTTCATTGCATAATTTGTTAGCCATTGTGTTAGCGGAAATATTGACCGCCTACGCAACGTACTTAGAATTCCACCTGAAGACTTGTAGCCGTTAGTTGCGTAACAGAAAGCACGGGTAGACTTATAGATCACAGAGAGAGGGCAGGAAAAGTTCATAGTTCATACGCAAATAATATTAAACTTTCTAGAACTCAAGGTAAATGGTGAAACTGATAACTGATAATAGACATTTAATTGCTTAATACCAAAAAATACTCAACCAGCTCATTTACAAGACTAAGAATAGAATAGTTTGCTTAGTGTTCAATCTGTGTAGGTCAGACGCAATTTTTTTTGTAGTATAAGAAATGTCTAATGTCATTATATTGAAACAATTAGATATTCCAGTACGGTACAGAACTATGATGTTAATTTTAATTTGACACTGAAATAACTTAGCTCCGCTAACACTACAAATGCAACCAGTTCTCGCACCTCGCGCGGGCGAGTGTAAATATGACATGACATGACGACTGAGATGAAATAAACTGTGCAATCTAAGGCATCGTTTGTTGTGTTACCTCGTGGGTGATATGAATATTTGGAATTGGGCTGCAGTGGAGTATCTTCTATTCTTCCTTTATCATTGAAATAATAGAAACTGGGCAACATTTTGTTGTGGTACCGCGTAGGTGATATGGTGGACTAAAACTGCAGTGGATTGCCGATTCTTCCACGACTTGGGCTGCAGTGGAGTATCTTCTATTCTTCCTATATAATGAAAATGATAGAAACTGGGTGACATTTCTTGTGGTACTTTGCAGGTGATATGGTGGACTTAAACTGCAGTGGAGTGCCGATTCTCCTACGATTTGGGCTGCAGTAGAGAATCTGCTATTCTTCCTACATGACTGAAATTATAAAAACTGGGCAACATTTTGTTGTGGTACCTTGTAGGTGATATCGTCCCTCACAGTACTAACTGTCGTATCTGAAATATCGTACTTTGTCAGGGCAACCGTTTTTCGGTTTTTCAGCATTTATTAATCATAATCCGTCTCTCTTCTCTTCTCTTTTCGTGTGAGACACCGAGTCGTCCAACGACCCGATGAACCCTGGTGTCAGAGTTTTTCAACCGCCTACTACCACTAGTAGGCCATATAGCCGTTGTTTGCGGCTTTAGAAATGAACTATTTGTATTTTTAGTACCTGTATGATTGTCTGAGGTCATGAGTATACAATAATAAGTATTTGAATGCTTGACTTAATAGTTAAATCTATTTGAAGCAGATACGTCACTTTGTGATAACTTTGTTTTCAAAATGTACTTGAGACAATCAGTTACGAATCAAGAATCAAGAATCAAGAATCAAGAAAGTTTATTTGCCAGAACATAGTTACACAAGATATTATTCCATAAAAAGCACATAATGTTCAGCTCGCATGCAAGCGTGCAAATATTAAATAATTATGTCAGTTACAATTTACAAAATATAAAATTAATAATTATGTCAAATTAAATATTATGTCCAATTAAATATGATGTCACTTTAAATTTCAAAATAAACAATTATTGATATCTAAGATTAATTCCATAATTCATGAATTCATTAACGCTATAAAAACAATTTTGTATCAGCCAATTCGTCAGGTTCGTCTTAAAGCTAGTTTCAGTCAGTGATTTAATATCCTCGGGAAGATTATTATAAATTTTAATACACATATTATATACATTTTTTCTATAAATGGCCTTACGGGCAGGAGGTTGGTATAACATATTCATTATATGATTTCTTCTTTGTCTTTCACTAATTTCACTTTGCTTCTGCCAGTACTTTGGGTTGTCTTTTACAAAGATACAAACGTCTCTAACATACATACACGGCAGTGGCAAAATATTCAACTTCTTAAAAAGCGGTTTACAGCTAGCATCAAATTCAGCATTACAAATTGCACGTATACTCTTTTTCTGGACCTTAAAAGCTTCCTCCATATCTACCGAGTTTCCCCATAATATCAGTCCGTATTTGAGTACGGATGATACGTAACCATGATAGGCGGCTAGAGAAGCCTCAGTTGAAATGGTTTGTCTTAATCTCCTCAGTGCAAATACGAACCGATTAAGTTTGGTACAGACATGTTTTATGTGCTCCTTCCAATTAAGGTTTTTGTCAATTATTATACCGAGAAAGTTCAAAAAAGTTACATCATTTATTTTTACATTATCATAATTTAGATTGATTTCTCTTATGTTCGAATTATAAGATGAGAACTGCAACATCTTTGTCTTATTAACATTGTTGTAGAGGTTATTTGCAGTCATCCATTTTGTGATTTCTTCAAATGCCACATTAGTGTCAGATTCAAAATTACTTTTGTCTTTACTTTTTATTAATAATGTTGTATCGTCCGCAAACTGAATACAATTATGAGAGGTGGCAGTTGGAAGATCGTTTACGTAGATTAAGAAGAGTAGTGGGCCCAGCACAGTGCCTTGGGGTACCCCAACGCCATTAATTCTAAATTGCGAACGATATGATTGTTTTAAAATAATGTTATTTAATTCATTTATTTTAGTTATTTCAATGCATTGTTTCCTGTCCTTCAAAAAACTTGCAATCCAATCGAGTGCTTTTCCTCGTATTTCATAGAAATTAAGTTTATTTAAAAGTCTCACATGATCAACGAAATCGAAAGCCTTGCTCATATCCAAAAATATGCCTAATATCGGCACTTTTTTGTTAAGACTTTCGGTTACGTTTTTTATGAGATCAAAGCAAGCGTGCGTCGTTGAAAACCCCTTACGAAACCCATACTGTTCGGTTCAAAGTATGTTATATTTTTCTAGGAAGGCATTTATCCTAGATTGAATAGCCTTTTCAAAAACCTTTGATAAAATTGGAACTAGACAGATGGGTCTATAATTTGACGGGTCTAGGCGATCTCCCTTTTTGAACAAGGGTTTTATGTCGCTTATTTTAAGCTTCTCCGGGAAAACACCCTCAATAAAAGATAGATTCATAACATGCGCAAGGGGATGACAAATCACTGCAGCGCATAACTTTAGAACTTTAGTTATTATGTTATCGTACCCACTAGATATGCTATTTTTTAAATTTATTATTATGTTATAAACTTCCGATGCTGATACCGGATTTAAAAAAATGGTGTTGGCGTTCGATTTTAATTGACGATTTTTATTTAGAGTCAAAACATTATTTTTCAGAATTGTATCATTAGTCAAATTTATAAAATAATCATTAAAAATATTACAAATGTCCAAAGGTTTAGAATATTCAACATTATTAGATTTAATTTTATTAATGTCATTTTCATGAACATCACTCATGATTGTCGAAGAGATCGTATTCCAAGTCGCCTTGCATTTATTCGTGCAACCTTTTATATAATTACTGTTTTTTAATTGTTGAGCCTTATTTATACATTTTCTCAACATATATTTATATTGCTTATATTTTATTTTGTGAATTTTCTTATTTGTTTTTAATGTTCTATATTTCATATAGAGAACGCGTTTAGTTTTGCAAGATTTTTTTAAGCCTTTTGTCATCCACCGTAGTGATTTGGGCCTATTATTGATTTTAACCTTTATTAGAGGGAAACATAAATTATAGAAGAGGCAAAAAAGTTCGTAAAAGTAGTCAAATGCCCCAGATAGATTGTCACAATTTAATACCTCAGAAAACGATAGGGCAGAGATGCACGTACAAAATTTTCGCAAGTTTTCAAGAGAATAATCGGTTTTGTATTGGAACCAAGTAGAATAAGCTTTTTGCTTTTTAATGTTCAGAGAAAGAGTCTGCGCGGTTTCATGATCAGATAAACCTAAGTGCAATATCTCTGACTCCACTGCCTTTATATTGCTGGCTATCTGATCGAGGCAAGCGTTATCTCTGGTAGCAAGTGTTATATGAGGGACCAAATTATAATTGCTAAGAATAGTAAGGAGACTTTCAGCATGTTTATCTTTTAATAACAAGTCTATATTCCAATCTCCACATAAAATATTTTTTTTCTGTTTATATTTAAAAGATAAAACATCTAACATTTTTTCTAATTTGTAAAGGAATACTTTAACGTGGGGGTTTGTTTTACTAGGTATTCTATAAATATTGACAATGATTAACCCTAAACTTATAATTTCAATCCCACAACACTCAAAGAAGTCCTTTGTCGCTAGCTTTGTCAAAAACTCGAGTGGCTTGAAATCATAAAAAGGCCTAACCAAAATACAACTTCCGCCTCTACCTTTTTCACGACAATATGATGTTGCTAGTCTGAAACTGTTCAACTTAACATTTCCTTCCGTGCCCTGTTTAACAAAGGTCTCACAAAGACATAAAATGTCAAACTCCTTGCCTTGGTCCTTAAGTTCACTCAGTGTTAACTCTAGCAAATCCAATTTACAACAAAGTCCCTGTATATTTTGGTTAAATATTCTTAACTTATCAAGATTACAAGGTTTAGCCGACATGTTACACTTTACATTAGGGACGAAAAAACGATAACTCTGAATTTTGATCGCTCTCCTGACGATGGTTAATAGTTGTCTCAATGTTTTTATTATTTGACTTCATTTTACAATTCAAGGTTGAATTTAAGGAGTCGATCTCTCTATTTAACTTGGCAACGAGAAAATTGGGATTATATCGCACATAAGTTTTCGATATGGCTCTATAAAAATGAACATTAATTAATCTGCAGTGCTCATAGTTACTGACAAACGACTGCATTTCGTTTTTAAAAGCATAATTGTTGAAATATATGTATTTACTTACATTCAATAGTAATATCTTATTGCTTTTAAATAAATAAAGAGTACTACATAAATTAGAAAATAATACATAGGGACATGTATCATTACATCCGACCGATAAGATGATAATATCGTCCTTCTCTATTTTATTTTTGGCCTTTTCTAGATCCATTAAAATATGTGTACTCGGTGCATATGGTCTGACCATTGAGGACACATTATAGTCAACGCCTTGCCTAGAGCGTACCATCCGAATAGAGAGTCCACGCACACGCTCGTCCCCGAAGATATGTATTGTCGGCTTTTGTGGTGCATAATCATAATTCCTTAATATTGGAGATGTAGAGAGTTTTTCTTCTGTCGTAGAAGGCTCGTTTGTGGGAGATGTCTTGGGGGTGCTAATGAATTTAGGCTTAGACTTTGAAATGTTTTGCATTCTTTTACGTTTTTGCGTTGTCCTAGGTGATTGAAAATTATTTGTCTCTACTGCCAAGTCAACATTTATAATACTTTGATTTGCCCTTTGTCTGTTTAAGATGTTACGATTTTGTTTTGATGGAGTTGTTTTGGTCAAAGTAGTAAGATGTTTAATTTTGAGTTGCTGTCGCGAAATCTCTTCTTTCAGTAGACAATTATCAGAGATCAAGTTCTCTATTTCATGCTCGGCAGATGCCAGTTTTTCCTGTAAATCTAATACTTTTTTTTCCATTCTTTCCGCTTTACTGAAAATATTCGATATTTCCGGGCAGCTTCTATTACCCTGACTTTCAGTGCAAGATACTGAACTCTCCGTGGGATCCTCATCGTCGGACACTAAACTATTCAAAGCGTCAAATGAGTTATCAGTAGGTATGATGGGTCTATACACTCTCTTGGTAACATTGTCAATAGTAATGTTTGGTTTTCTCAAGCACGGTCCACACGACCAGTCACTCTTACTTGCCATAAGATCGAATCTCTTGATAGTAACATTGCAGCATTGAAGGTGAAAAATATGTTTACATGTTAAACAAATTAAAAATTCTTTGTTTTCTATTAATTTGCTGCATTTATCACAGAACAGAGCCATATTGGAGGTAATCGATTTATTAGTATGGCCTTTGTAGGGTTGAAGAACCCTATGGTATCGCTAGTAGTAGTAGTCCTGCTATTGCAATGCAGATGTCGCTGCTTTCGTTTTAGGCTTAATCTTCGGTAAAAATATTTGTTGATACAATGTTATAAATATCCTTTGACTTTGTTTGTATCGTAAATATTAATGTCATGTGAAAAAGACAACATAGCAAGGAAAACAATATTTTGGTAAACAAAATAAGAAAAAAAAAAAAAAAAACGACGGGGACTTCTGTTTGGTAAATGTGAACAAATATAATGGAATACGTTATTATTTATTATTCTGAACACAAAATAATATTCAAATAAAAAATCAAATCTTTCAATATTAATTTATTTGAGTATTTAAACTCAATATCCTTACTATAAACTAAAACAGTCTTCAACTCTTCAATGATAATTAGGAACAAACAAATCAGCCTCTTTGTAATTTTTAACAAAGCAGGACGTAATGCTGAACATGAAAACTCCATCGTATCACCTCCTATCCTATTACCTCCATCCTATGCAAGGTCATGGAGAGGGTACTTAACAGTAAGTTGCTGACTTACCTTGAAGACAATGATCTTCTCAGTAACCGTTAATATGGCTTTCGCCGGGGGCGGTCTACTGGTGATCTTCTTGTGTATGTCACGCACTGCTGGGACGAAGCCATCGAGAAAAACGGCGAAGCACTTGCCGTTTCACTCGATATCTCGAAGGCCTTTGACAGGGTCTGGCATGCAAGTCTGCTCAGGAAGCTTCCTGCTTATGGCATACCAGCTGATTTTTGTACTTGGATTTCAGACTTCCTTAGTGAACGGTCCATCAGAGTAGTCGTTGACGGCTGCTCTTCTGACCTTATGGCCATTGATGCCGGAGTTCCTCAGGGGTCTGTTCTCTCTGCAACTCTTTTCTTGCTGCACATCAATGACCTCCTTCGGCATGGTATTGTTGGATACGCAGATGATAGTACCGTTTCAGAGAAATACTTGACAGGTGCAAAAATCAGTGGGGATGAAATACGTTCGTTAATGGTAGAGCGAACAGATCTGACCTTAAGTCTTGTCTCCCAATGGAGCGACGACAATCTGGTCTCATTCAACGCCACCAAAACACAGGCGTTTCTTTTCACTGCAAAAAGAAGTCCTTTCGACTGGACACCTACTTTTCGGGGTAAGTACATCTGTCCCTGTCACAGACAGGCTTGAGCTTCTAGGCATGGAGTTGACATCAAATCTAAACTTCGGCGCGACCATCGAGTACAAGGCTCAAACGGCGGCTAAGAAGCTGGGAATCCTGAACAGAGTGAAGCGATCCTTTACGCCTGGACAGCTTTTCCTGCATGAAGTATTGCAGTCACCTTTGGGATGGCTCAGCCAAATACCAACTTGCCTCTCTTGACTCGGTGGAACGCAGGGCCAAGAGGCTCATAGGCGACATAAAACTGGTGGACACCAAGCTACATAGGCTGGCACATCGCCGCAAGGTTGTCGGTTTTTACAGACTGTACTCCGGAGAGTGTGCTCAAGAGCTTCACGACCTTGTTCCACCAGCTCCCTTCTACGATCGGACATAAAGACACACCGCCGGATACCATCCATACCTGGTTGCCATTCCACCAATTCGGACTAAGCGCTTCCAATCATCATTTATAATGCGCACTGCTAAAGAGTGGAACTCACTTCCTGCGTCTGTGTTTCCAAACGCATACAACCCTAATCTCTTCAAAGCAAGAGTGAACAGGCTTCTTCTGGGTGAGCTCGCTTCATCTTAGACTCTGTCTCTGTCCTATGACCTAGACTAAAGTCAAGAGCAAACACATCATTAATAAAAATAAAAATAAGTTTTTTTTTTACTTTCTCCTTCACTTTTTTACTTTCTATTTTTCTCGGTGCACATTCTACTTCAAAGTTTTCTGGAAGGCAACTAGTATCTTCGAGCACATTGAAATCAAGTAAAGGTTCATTAACATGGGATGAATTGTTTTTTTGGTGATTAACACAAGTAGGATCACTAAAATGATCCCAGCATACCAGAATCGTACAAGTAAAACAGGAGCTGCTTACCATTTTCTTACAACCGATTACCTTACAATGCTGATTTTGTATTTGTAGCGGTGGAGTTTCTTCACCTCCCATTAGTGTCATAGAGTCATCAAAAACTGCAATATCTTCAACAACATCTGTAGGCTCATGATGCAATGTATTTAGCTGTGATTCTGTAGTATGACTAGTGCAGTCCAAATTATTGTCAAAATGCTGCTGGCATAATAATATAAAACATCTTTCGCAAGCGCTAAAAACTTCATCATGGCATCCAACAGCTTCGCAATGTTGCTCGCGATAAAAATCAGCGTTTGTAAGTAAGGATTGCACATCATTTGACTTGTTAACATCGAAATTTCTTTGTTTTTTATTATCGATACAAACAGTCTCACTGCAAACAGATCGTTTTCTATTATTTGTACTTTGAATAATGAAGTCGGGGTCTTGCGGATCTTCAATATCGATATCGCTGTATAGGTCTTTTTCGTGTTATATAACACCTGGTTTCTCGTTTCTAGTTTTAATGTTAATTAGCGGTTCATCATCAGAACTAGATTTTTCACCTGTATGTTTTGGTCATTTTGCTCTGTTGCGATAACTATGCCATAGTACAATTTTTTATTATATAACATTTTCACTGGGGCTCCAACACAATCAACTTCTATTCCTTTGCGCATCGACTTCAAATCTTTTATTGCGACACAATTTTGACTACCGTCGCGCCATTTCACTATCACATCCGGGTTAATAGATGCATCCATGTTGATCCGTTTACTCGGCACCCAAGACAATATTACAAGTAATACGGAATAAGTTTTGTTAAATATTTAGCGTTGTTATGCTGGGGTAGGTTAGGTATTGATGACGGTCTATGAATGCGGCGCGGTGCTCGATCGCACGCGTCGCTCTGGGCGTGTGTTGTCCCTTTCTCACTCGCAGGGCGAGACTGGCGACGTGCGCGCAGACCGCCTGACTGCGCCAAGCGGTGATTTCTGCACCGCTGTCAGTCACTCAAAACCGTTCGGACAGGGGTATCGCGTATCGTGCGGATTTCCCGCCACGCGTTTTGCGATGCCGCGTGTAATGGACGATTCAATTTGAGATCGCGCGTGTTGATGCATCGTATTATTGTGTTTCTCCTGGGTTGTACTGGAATGCCAGGCTTAGTGATTGTTGGATGTCTCGACGTCTTCCACGTGAGCGTCGCGTTGAATAGGCATCAGGTGGCCATTTTGGCCCGCGTTTGTACGGCCCAAATTCGGGTTGGGTCGCGCGTAATGACTAATATCAAAGTGGAATACGAACAGAAGCTGTGAGTGGTTTGACGTGAATAACGCGCCAAGGCTGTAGTGGAATGCTGGGTGTCGATATCTTTTCCACCCAGCCCTGTAAGTACCCACGGAATTCCCATTTGATCCATTCCCTGAACTTCCTTTCTCCGTTGGGTATTTTATGCATTTGGACCGGCACGTTGACTGTAAGTGGTAAACCTGTTTATTCGTGTTAATGGTGTGTTCCCTTTAGTCATATTTGTTGTACCATATCATTGTGACTCCTTAGTACGAATTGCGGAATTCGTGGGGTGATATAATTTGGAGGTACTTACTTATAATCTAGTGCTAATACGTGTGACGTAACGCCAGATCGGCAGACGGTATTTACTACCGACTTGAGTTATGTAAAGGTCAGAACACATCATTTGCCAATTTCACTCAACTTAGTTAATTAAGTTAAATAGATTTAGGTTCACGTTTAATTCATAGTATGCGCTGCTATATTGTGCAGCGTATGCTATTTAGCGCTGCGTAACGCGGCCATTGTCTGCCTTCAGTTGAACTCCTGGTATTTTACTAGAAATTTACCTGTGTAAATCGTTTCCACTGCGGGAGTTTAGCTTGGAATTAGACAATTTTTGGTAGCAGAGCGTGGTTCAGAAAACCACTAGATTTAAGATTATTTTAGTATAAGATTTTTAATCTACCTACATAAAAAAATATATTTATTGTGATTGTAGTGTGTGCCCTGTGTAGAATATCCTATCGGTAGGATCAGGGCGAATCAATTAGTGAATTGCTTGTTATTATCGTTGTGTTTACCCTGTGCGGATATCCTAACGGAAGGATCAGGGCCGATTGCCTATTTTTTTTTATTGTAAGGTTCGGTGTTACTTTGAGTTGGTACCATGGCTCCCACAATTACACAGCTTCAGGCAAAAATTAGAACGCACCTAATTTGGTTCGCGACTAAGCAGGCGATGGTCGGTCGCGGGGACCGAGAGGACGCACTCATCGCTTGTGCGCAACGGATTGACGAACGGGTCGCGGAGGTGTTGGATTGCCTCACTGGATGCGAGGAGTTATTTGATGGGACGCCTGATGAGGAGGTCAAACTTACGGTCCGGGCGAATGTGACCCAGTGCCTGGAGATAGGGCAGGAGATCCAGCAGGCGGCTGCTGTGATCACCAGGCGTAGGGCTGGGGAGCCGGACCCACCCCATGGTCCGCGGGGACCGGGGGTGCAAGTGCCCCTGCCGGCTGTGGCGATTCCGGTCTTCCACGGGGACTATACGGATTGGACCCGATTCCAGGATCTGTTTGACAGTGTGATTCATAACCGCACTGACTTGCAGCCGGCATATAAAATGGCACAATTGATGGCCAAGCTGCAAGGTGAGCCCCATGAGCTGGTAAAGCATCTACCAGTCGATGATGCAAGTTACGAGACGGCTCGCGGTTTGCTGATCGAGAGATACAGCAACAAACGTCTCATGATTGACCAACTCCTGGAACAGTGGCTCACCGTGCCGACCATCACACGAGGGACGGACCTCAGGGCCAAGGTCCTCAACCCTGTCTGCGTTGCAGTGAACGCTCTTGAGAGACAGGGGATGCCGGTGTCAGGCTATGATTATATCCTGGTCCACACGTTGTTGCGCCGCCTGCCGAGCGACATGGCCGCTCGTTTTGAACAGTCACACGGAGGTAAGACATCTGATTACCTCCCGACCTTCGAGGAGCTCAAGTCCTTCCTCGAGGCCGAGTGCAGGCGGGTAGATGCCCAATTTGGAGAGTCGCCTCACGCGGAGTCTGCGGCCGCTCGCCGCCCGGAACGGCCGGGTGCACAGGCGCGAGACGGTAAGAGTAGGCCACCCAGGCGATACAATGTCGCTAATTTGGAATCGAGGTGTGCCTACTGCAGAGAGGCGGGGCATCAGGTGACTGCGTGTGAGGAGTTCGCTGCACAGCGGGTGCAGAAACGTCGTGGTGTGGTGCAGCAACGGCGTTGGTGCTTTAGGTGTATGGGGCCGCATCAGGTGCGAGAGTGCCCATCAAGCACCAACTGCAGGTACTGCCAGGGTGCCCACCATCAGCTCCTATGCATGAACCGCAGCGGAGATTACGGAGGCAGAGCTGACGCGGGTCAGCGGACGGAGTCTGCCCTACCTAGACGGGAGCAACGCTCCCCACCCCCTCCAAGGAGGAGTCCTCTTCCACCAGGGTTTCAGGGACGAGGCCAGGGACATCAGCAGGTGATGCCCCCTTCACCACGCGCGAGACAGTCACCACCTCGGCAGCAGGTGCCGGGACAGGGTAGGTGGTCACAGGTCCAAGGTCAGGGGCACCCATCACAAGTACGTGATGCTACGGGCGGGTGCCAACACCAGGGTCAGTACATGCAGTACTCGGCGGGTCTGAACAACATGGTGAGTTCCCATGACCCACGCATGCCTCTCCCCTTGGCTGAGCACCCGCGGCTACAGGCGCATCCACGGTACGCGCGCCTGCCGCAGGGTTACTATAGGCTGCCAGCCATGGCGTACAGGACCAGAGGTCCCTATCAGCAGGAGTGGGACCCACTCGAAGGTGTACGGAGAGAGGGGACCCCCCCGCAGGACGCGGACACTCCGCGCTTAGGTTCCTGCTAGGTAATCGCCGCCTACACGCCAGCTTCGGCCCCCCGGCCAATTACGGTATTGTTGCCTACGGCAATGATTTGGGTATGGGGATACGGTGGCCGCAGCATACAGGTAAGAGCCTTGTTAGATACAGGGGCTCAGGGTTGTATTGTGTCTAGTAAGCTGGTGAGTAGGCTACGCTTAAATATAAGGCCCACAACGGATGGGGCTGTAGGTATTGGAGGTGTAGATGTGCCTGACGTTCGGGGTCAGGTGAACTTCGAGTTCACATTAGGTAATACAGGTACAGGGGTCAGCTATCATGCCTCAGCAGTGGTGCTGGATGAAGTGGTAGGGAAACTTCCTCAGGTTCGGTTACCGTCAACGGTACGAGGGTTAACCACAGGCTTAGAGTTAGCTGATCCTGAATTTGATACTCCTGGTACGGTGGACGTTCTCCTCGGGTCAGACGTCCTCGGGAGATTCTGGTGTGGCAGAAAACGGGTACTTCAGCAAACTGGTTTAGTGGCCGTTGATACCACAGGGGGGTATGTTATTTTTGGCCCAGTTTGGAGACCTCAGGACCTACCAGAGGGCGATACGGTTCTCTATGGTAGTGTGTTGTCGGAGGTGTTGCAGAGGTTTTGGGAGTCTGAGGAGCCACCCACAGCGGATAGACGGAAGCCAGAGGATGACGAGTGCGAGCTGTTCTATCAGTACAACACTGCACGAAGTTCGTCAGGTAGGTTTGTTACCAGGCTGCCATTTCTCCCAAACCGCCCCTCCTTAGGTAGTTCGCGACAGATCGCGGAACGGAGACTACTGGCTATGGAGAGAAAGATGAAGCGAGATGCAGCACTTCGGCAGAAGTATATCGAATTCATGAGGGAGTACCTAGAGTTAGGCCACATGTCGGTGTCCAGCATAGATTGGAGGTGTGTCGAGCATTACTACATACCACACCTGGCTGTTTTGAAGTCACCGGAGGCGAAGATACGGGTAGTGTTTGACGGTTCTGCTCCTACATCGAATGGTGTGTCTGTGAACCAGTGTCTGCACGCGGGTCCCAAGTTGAACCGGGACATTGTGGACATCCTCACAGATTTTCGGTTGCACCAAGTAGCGTTCGTCGCAGACGTCAAAATGATGTTTCGCCAAACAATTATACACCCAGATGACCGTCGGTACCAGCTGATTTTGTGGCGTGAGAGCCCTGACGAGCCGATGGTCACTTATGAGCTTAACACGGTAACGTATGGTCTGAAGCCAAGTCCGTTTTTGGCAGTACGCACGCTGCGAGAGTTGGCCGCACAGGAAAGGGTAAGATTCCCTCGAGCCGCAGCAGTACTGGATCGCGACGTCTACGTGGATGACATCTGCACGGGTGCAGATAGCGTGCAACAAGCACTGCTACTACGAGACGAGCTGATCGCGATCATGGAATCAGGAGGTTATGAGTTGCGGAAATGGCTGTCCAGCTGTCCAGAGCTCCTGGCCGGGTTGCCAGGTGAGTTCCAGCAGGACCCGCACCTTTTCGAGAACCCGGACAATCCAAATACGTTGAGCATCCTAGGGGTGCAATATAGGCCAACGCATGATGTCTTTACGTATCAGATCGAGCCAGACCTTTTGCAGAAGACTTGGACGAAGCGTTCGGTATTATCGACGATCGCCAGAACTTTCGATCCTAACGGGTGGATCGCACCGGTGACGTTCATGGCGAAGTGCTTCTTGCAAAGGTTGTGGATAGCAAACTTGGGTTGGGACGACCAGCTCTCCGGAGAGCTGTTGAATGATTGGACCAAGTTTGTGACCACCTTACCAGGGATCGTACGCATCGCCATACCTCGCAAGTTGCTCCCATCGGTGGGATGTAAGGCTACCCTACATGGGTTTTGTGATGCCTCGGAGCGAGGGTACGCGGCAGCTGTCTATTTGCGGACAGTCAGTTCAACGGGAACTGTAGACGTGCGTCTAGTTATGGCCAAGAGTAAGGTGGCTCCGGTTAGGACAAGATGGACCATTCCAAAGTTGGAATTGGCGGGAGCAGCGCTTCTCACGCGCTTGCTACATCATGTCGCTAGTAATCTACGCGGTACCATCACTTTGGATGAAACGGTGTACGCATGGACCGACAGTAGGATAGTTCTGTGCTGGTTACAGACGTCGGTACATACTCTTGAGGTTTTCGTGGCAAATCGGGTGTCACAGATTAAAGGATCGGAAACTCCGTTGGTATGGAGACACGTACCGGGAGAACAGAACCCAGCGGACTGCGCCTCACGGGGATGTAGGGCCCCTGATTTGGTAGGTCACTCACTGTGGTGGGGACCTCAGTGGCTGACTGAGTCACCTGAGAGATGGCCATACAATGAGTGCGGGTCGCCGCTTGGGCCACCTGATCGAGGTTTGCGAGTGAACGTAGGGCAGATCGTACCTAAGCCTAGTGCGGCTTTCTTGCTGGAACGATACAGCTCCCTCGACAAACTTCTAGGGGTGACAGGTTGGATCAAACGGTTCGTGAACAACTGTAGAAAACCTCAAGCAGAACGGAACTTGGCACCTGTCCTCTCGCCTGCGGAGCGGAATGCGGCTCTAAGTTTATTGGTTAGGGTCGTCCAGGCGGAACATTTTGAGGAAGAGGTCAGGCTGCTCAGGGATGGCCGTGGAAAGCTGAAGGGAGGTCTTGTGCGCCTCAACCCGTTCGTGGACGAGCATGGAATGCTCCGGGTTGGAGGTAGACTTCGGAACGCTAACCTGCCCTTTTCAGCACGGCATCCGCTGTTACTCCCAAAGAAGGGACCTTTGGTAGAACTTATAGTTAGGGATCGTCACCAGAAAAACTCGCATGCGGGCTGCAATGCACTTTTGGCTATTCTGCAGTGCGAGTTTTGGATCTTGTCTGGACGACGTACGGTACGGAGCATTGTGTTTCGGTGCTTGCCTTGCTATCGGTTGAAGGCAGCCACAATGCAACCTCAGATGGGAGACCTCCCACCGGACCGGGTGACGGAAGCCTGGACGTTTGCGGGTGTGGGAACGGACTTTGCGGGGCCTTTTATGGTAAAGGCATCACGCCTTCGCAACGCGAAGTCAATCAAGGCGTATTTGTGCGTGTTTGTGTGCCTAGCAACCAAGGCCGTCCACTTGGAACTCGTGGCCGACCTCACTACGGAGGCTTTCTTAGCAGCTTTAGATAGATTTGTGTCGCGAAGAGGGCGACCAGCGCTGATCAGGTCGGACTGTGGTACCAACTTTAAGGGCGCTGATCGATGTATGAAAGAAATTATAACGTTTTTATCGGAAAACGAGGAAGCTATCGGCACGAGCCTCTCCCGTCAGGGCATTAACTGGGTGTTCGATCCACCAGGATGCCCCCACTGGGGTGGTATATTTGAAGCGGTTGTAAAGTCCGCTAAGACGCATTTGATGCGCGTTATAGGTTTAACGATATTAACCTTTGAGGAGCTAGCGACCGTGTTTTGTAAAATTGAGGCCGTTCTCAATTCACGTCCTTTGTGTCCGCTTAGCTCAGATCCGAATGATCTGGAGGCCCTGACACCAGGGCATTTCTTAATTGGCCGACCACTTAACGCCTTGCCAGAGTACCCCTACACAGAGGTCAGTAGCAATCGTTTGACGCGTTATGAGTTGCTGCAGCAAATGTCTCAGAATTTTTGGAAGCGATGGTCGCTTGAGTATTTGCACATTCTGCAGCAACGCCTTAAGTGGACGGACAGAACTGAACCCCCTCGCATCGGAGATCTCGTTCTGGTTAAGGATGCCAACCTGCCGCCACTGCGATGGCGCAGAGGGCGCATTCTCAACTTGTTCCCAGGTAGTGATGGCACTCCTCGAGTCGCGACAGTTCAGGTAGGGGATTCAGTTCTTAAGCGAGCAATAGCAACGCTATCTCGTCTCCCCAGTAGTGAATAGGCCTAAGGGATTCGGCCTAGGGCGGGTGAATGTTTAATTTAGCGTTGCTATGCTGGGGTAGGTTAGGTATTAGTGACGGTCTTTGAATGCGGCGCGGTGCTCGATCGCACGCGTCGCTCTGGGCGTGTGTTGTCCCTTTCTCGCTCGCAGGGCGAGACTGGCGACGTGCGCGCAGATCGCCTGACGGCGCCAACCGGTGGCTTCGGCGCCGCGGCAGTCAGTCACTCAAAACCGTTCGGACAGGGGTATCGTATTGTGCGGATTTCCCGCCACGCGTTTTTGTGATGCCGCGTGTAATGGACGATTCAATTTGAGATCGCGCGTGTTGATGCATCGTATTATTGTGTTTCTCCTGGGTTGTACTGGAATGCCAGGCTTAGTGATTGTTGGATGTCTCGACGTCTTCCACGTGAGCGTCGCGTTGAATAGGCATCAGGTGGCCATTTTGGCCCGCGTTTGTACGGCCCAAATTCGGGTTGGGTCGCGCGTAATGACTAATATCAAAGTGGAATACGAACAGAAGCTGTGAGTGGTTTGACGTGAATAACGCGCCAAGGCTGTAGTGGAATGCTGGGTGTCGATATCTTTTCCACCCAGCCCTGTAAGTACCCACGGAATTCCCATTTGATCCATTCCCTGAACTTCCTTTCTCCGTTGGGTATTTTATGCATTTGGACCGGCACGTTGACTGTAAGTGGTAAACCTGTTTATTCGTGTTAATGGTGTGTTCCCTTTAGTCATATTTGTTGTACCATATCATTGTGACTCCTTAGTACGAATTGCGGAATTCGTGGGGTGATATAATTTGGAGGTACTTACTTATAATCTAGTGCTAATACGTGTGACGTAACGCCAGATCGGCAGACGGTATTTACTACCGACTTGAATTATGTAAAGGTCAGAACACATCATTTGCCAATTTCACTCAACTTAGTTAATTAAGTTAAATAGATTTAGGTTCACGTTTAATTCATAGTATGCGCTGCTATATTGTGCAGCGTATGCTATTTAGCGCTGCGTAACGCGGCCATTGTCTGCCTTCAGTTGAACTCCTGGTATTTTACTAGAAATTTACCTGTGTAAATCGCTTCCACTGCGGGAGTTTAGCTTAGAATTAGACAAGTTTACTTCATATACGAAATATCAATGTTGCAAGACCTTTACAATATAATAAATACTCAATAGCAATGAAAAACTTACCATACAATACAAAAACGTCGACACAACGCAGAGAAGACAGCGCGTGCAGCTACCTCAGTAAGCAAACATGGTGCGACTGAACAAATGCATGTGATTGGCGGATGAAGTTGTGGCGCGGTAGTCGCCCCTCCCGTACCTCAATTGTGTAATTGTGTCATGCACCTTATTATAATGGTTATAAAGAGCTTAATTTATTACTTTCCGTGAGAAATTAGACGTAAATTGAGGAATTATAGTAAACATTAAACATAACATTTTAGTCTAACTGTCCTTTGTACATACGCCATTGTTTTTTATTATAATATTTAAAAAAAAATCTCACTAAGAGGCGTATCTACATACTACAGTTAGAACTATTTTTTATGTTGAAGTTTTACAGATACGCTAGTGTTAATAATGTTCTATCTCCAAAACGGTAAGAGATACAAATACGACTGTTAGAGAGAACATTTTCGAATTAAAACAACGAATATAATGGCAGTTACAGTACAGATACGACAGTTTGCTCGATACGACAGTTAGTATTATGGGGGACGATATGGTGGACTAAAACTGCAGTGGATTCCCGATTCTTCCACGACTTGGGCTGCAGTAGAAAATCCATCTTTGGTTCCTTGATGACTACAACTGAAATAAACTAAGCAACATTTTGTTGTGGTACCACATAGGTGATATGGACTAAAGCTGCAGTGGAGTGCCGATTCCTCTACAATTTGGGCTGCAGTAGAGTATGTATCTATTGTTCCTATGTATTGATTCAAGTTACCATTTCTATTCTATCCATTACATGTACTCTTGAACTGTTTTGTTTTCTATACTTTCTCCTTCACCGAAAGGTTGTCCGGGAGAGATCACTTTAAGTCATAAATCCGCCTTTGCACATTTAATCTATGAATTTTCCTGTGATTTTTTTTTGTGCTTGCAAAATGTTTGCTAAGTACTTACTTTTAACTTACAGGCTGGTTTACATGATGTTTCAAAATATTGCATCTCTATCTCACCCTTGTTCTTCACAATCACTTTCTCCATTACCCCGAGTCTGAGTAATAAAGAGGGTACCTACGTCTTCAAATTCATTTCACCCAGCTGCAATAACCGGAGATGATTTTTATTTTAGCACCAAGCTACGTGATGGGATGTACAAGAAATTGACATGTTAAAAATCTTAAAGTGAAATTACTTAAGAAATTTGCTAACCTTTTTTTAACAGTAAGTAAAAAAACAACATAAAGTGAAATTAGTTAAGAAATTTGCTAACTTTTTTTTTTACAGTGAGTATAACGATTTGGAACCAAACGGTTAAATACCTAAAGCATGAAATATGATGACATTGCCTAAAAGCATTATCCTAATACAAATCTGCAGCTCGCTTCTTGCCTGCAAATTTGTCAAGTGTATCTTAATTCCAGTAACGCGGGGCACGCCACTAGTAATAGCGAAAGTCACAGGTTTAAATCCTGCACTTGAAAATTTTGTAAGATTTCAAAAAAGTTATACCTAACACGGGAAGTGTTTTAAAATTTGGTATTCAACTATGCATACAGAAAAAACATTTAATACCCCTTTTTTTTTTAGTTGTGGACCCTATGATTTTTAGCCCCGGGGCTTTTAATCTACACCTGACTGTATGGTGGGGAGCAGGAGCTCACCCGGAAAAGTTTGTGGTTGTTCAAACAACAAGCTCAATCTTATGTGAAGAATGTTCTGGGAAGAACATATTGGACTGAATCTACCCGCCACGTGCCGGTAGTTCCCAAAGTGGGGAGCAAATGAGGGACCACCGCGCCTCCGCCGGCGGGGGCGTCGGTTGCTTGAGGAGCTTGTGGAGTGTGATCTACTCGCAATGGCTGCAGCAGTGACTACTGTGATATCATCATCTTCTTCCGTAAGGATGTGTCTCGGACGGTGTTTAAAACGCGAGGTTGGATGGGGGAAGTAGTTGGACGCGGCAACTATCAAGGGGTTTTTATGATGGGGAACGTTGTCGAAGAAGCGACGAGACGCTTCTTTCATATACGCTTTAATGGTAGGGAGGCCTAAATCGATGTGGAAGTTGGCGTTACGCTTGTACCAGGGCGCCCCGGTAGCTCTGCGCATGAAACGGTTTTGGATGACCTGCAGCATTTTCAGATGTGAATCGAAGGTGTGATTTAATACCACTGTAAACTTTGCGCTGTACCGGATATTCTTTATTTAAATTTATCTCTTTAAAGTAACAGTGAACAGGCTTCTTCTAGATAAGCTCGCTCCATCTTAGGCTCTGTCTCTGTCCTATCACCTAGACTAGAGTCAAGAGCTAACCCATCCTAAATAAAAAAAATCTTTATATCTTTAAGTCTGGATGGTGTAACAGTTAAATAAAATATTAATATTATCGTTTTAAACTATTCTGTTTTGTTGAAAAAATTTGCATCGTATCGTCTATTTTTTTATTTTGCATCTTATAATATTTTCGTATTGTAACAGTTTGTACCCATACTCTCTATAACTTTGTACAACGCTTGCCGTCGTTGCCTAAAACTAGAGTAACATTTAGACACTACGACAAAGATATTGGTTTTTGTATGTACCTAACTGATGTACTCTGTTGGTGACCTATTAAATCCGTACTAATATTATAAATCTGAGAGTTTGTGGGCATGTATGTATGTTTGTTACCTGTTCACACTCAAACGGCGACCGATTTAGTGAAATTTGGAACACAGCTAGAGTATATCCCGGAAAAACACATAGGCTACATTTAACCGCAAGAAAACAACTATTACCATTTTTTTTTCTATTTTTTTTTTTTGGTACTCAACCATTACCATGGGAAAAGGAAGGGCAGCGGGTGAAACCACCGGGCGGAAATCTAGTAAATAAATAAATCATAAGATGCTCGTTCAAACATTATCGACAAATTTTTATACGTTTTCTCACCTTCCTGCTTGTAAATTAGATCTCAAATTTCCATTTACGCTTATTCATCAAAAAATACACATTATTGGGTATACATTTTTAAATCCGGGAAAATCTGTGCTTGAGTCTCGCCCGAACTTCCACCAATAAGGCGCTTCGATAACATCTTATTTGTATTCAACACCCATAATGTTGCTAAAAGCCTTATTCGGGACTTTAAAGATATACTTTTATAGAATAAATATATATTTTTTATTTAGTAAATTCTAGGTAATACGCGAAATGCTATATAAACCAAGTTTTCATTTATTATATTATTTCATTTCAGCTTCAGCTTGTAAAGAAAAGTTTTGCCGCATAAATCCAGTGGGCTAATTTGTTTTTATTAGATTGAATTTCGAACATCTCTTTTTATCAAAACTAGTCATAACAATGGCGGCGGTGCGTTCTAAAAATTATTTTAGTCTGAATTTTTGATTTTTTGTAAGCGTTTTGTTCTTTTAAATATTTGACATTTTGTGAATATGTCCCCTTTAAATAATAATTATTTTAAATAATAATTATTTAGCAATAGAGATACAACCTATTACCCCAATCCGACATTTGTAAAATATTGTACGAGTAGAGGTCAAAAGCTGTGTATACCACACGAGAGCCAATCCATTCACAACTCGTTCTTTTGAATCCCTCACAATTATGAATCACAAGCTATTTGAAACGCTCGGTATTCAATTTTAATATTTGTTGCTCTCTCGGGATTTAAAATGAGTACTCAATCAAAAATAAACTTTGTTCCTTTTTAGTACAAATAACTAATTTAGTTACTTTATTCATACATTTCTAATTGCTTCTTATCACGAACTAGCATCTTAGCGTCAAAACACACACCTCCAGTTAAAATTGTGCGTTGAATTTCATTGAATTTAATAATAATCGAAATTTCAGAGAGGATGAATGGGATATTCCTCGGCGTATTTTTAATTAATTTCAAAATTCTTGAATTTCCGAGCTTCAACAATACAAAAAAAGTGTCTTCGCTAGTTTACAATACATCCATCTTAACGGTCTTATTTCTAATAAGTTTAAGTTTCCAATTCGGACTAAGCGCTTCCAGTCATCATTTATAATGCGCACTGCTAAAGAGTGGAACTCACTACCTGCGTCTGTGTTTTCAAACGCATACAACCCTAATCTCTTCTAAGTAAGAGTGAACAGGCTTCTTCTGGGTGAGCTCGCTCCATCTTAGACTCTGTCTCTGTCCTATGACCTAGACTAGAGTCAAGAGCAAACACATCATTAATAAAAATAAAAATAAATTAAGACGTGGTTCAATCTTCTTGACAGCGTCAAATCGTATATTTATTAATTTAATCGTATGGCGTACATAATTCGAGTCAACAGTGCACTAAACTTTAAAATTATAATCTAATATTTAAATTCTTCACCCATTTGGCAGCGTCATAGTCGAATGGTAAATAAAAAATTTTAAACACTGCCTAAAAGCCCGCGTCCAACTTTTTTTCTAATAACGTGGTATACATTTAATTAAAAACGTGTCGTAGGTCAATTTCTTCAGAATATGGAGTCTGATCAGCTCCGATCGATTCTGGTGCCGATGCGGAAATTAGTATGGAAGGGTCGCTGTTTATAATAATAAATAATGTTGAGGAAAAATAACACGAATTTTGTAAGGTCTCGTTGCTTTTTATTATATTGTCATCAGCCCAATCTATGGCTGAGATTCTTTGGGAGTATGATTTGAAAATTTGCTGAAATTAAGAAGAGGAAGTCAAGCTATTTATGATACCTTTTTTTGTCATGAAGTCAAGCGCGTATGTCGGAGTTTTATAATTATAATAGAAACTTGAGGGTGAGGAGAGTAAGTAAGTTAAAACTTTTTATTACACACGAATACATGATAATTTCACAAAGGTGGTCTTATCACTAAAAAACGATCTCTGCCATACAACTTTTGGAAAGAAGAAAGCGGTAAAGAAACCGGAGCAGTGCATGAGAATCAAGAGATTATTATGAAAAGTAAAATACATTTTAAATGACACAAAAGCTAGCAAACATTTAAGTCCAATCAATGTGTGTAAGTGGCCCAATGGTAGTGCGACTGCCTGCGACGCAAAGTTTTCGGGTTTAAATCTCGTTGAAGCACTCATAAATTTTATATCTACTTAACACTTTAAACGTCCGTTGCGATACGTCGTTTCGTCGTTTGACAGACGCATCCGGCATCGCACTGCCAATGCAACGTCACCATATTTGTATGGAAATATGATGAAAATCGGCAATTTCTATTGATTTGACAAACGCATGCGTTATGGATGCGCTAAAAATACGCAGCATCTAACTATGGCGATACATAATTTTCCGAATGTCCCTCAAATATTTGTCAGACGTGGCGTAAATGTCTGTTTTTGCGGCTGTTTACGCTCTGTCTACCCCGCTAGGTATTATAGGCGTAATATGTGTAAGTGTATATAAAACAGAATTTTGTGGGTACAGTTCATGAATACTTTGTTTTACTCCGAATCAATTATACAACCAAGCAACAAAGAAAAATACATAACTGACGAATGAGGAATATTTTGTCGTGAGTATTTACCCAAATTTATGCTCATTTCTTAAAAACAATCAGAACTTTCTTCCTCTTAGTAAACAATTATTTGTACTCACGTGGTATTGGGATGCCAATTTATTAAAGTTTAAGTAATGTTCACTAAAGTTATCATTCATGTTCATGTGTTAGCAACATAAACTTGAACATTTGGTAACGATGGCACTTTCCCTTTTGAAAAGCAACAGAGCTCAATCTAAATGAAACGGGCATGTTTACTCAAAACAGAATGTTAAGCGGTCTAGAACCTTCTGCGGCTTAAAGCCCTCGAAAAGGTCACGTTTCAGTTTTTTCTCTTCAAACGCTTAAGGTCACAAGAGGTAAAAGCCGATTTGAGTCAGCGTTTTACGAAAAATACTTCGCCCAAGGGCATGATTAAATATTACATACAACGAGCCCAGCCAAGTAATACAATACCGTCTGCGTTGTCGTATTTATATTTGAATAAATAATCTAAACTGTAAAATCTTTTTAAAATTCGAATTGCAACTCTTTGATTCAAAGAAGGTTTAAAAAACACTTTTAATGGTTTTATCAATCTTCTGTGAAAATCATCTATTCAAAGGCATCAAAAATAATTATTTTTAATGTTTCAATATTTGAACCAACCAAAAAAACTTCACATTTTCCCTTAGGAGTCGTACCTAATACATTTTTTAAACCGTTCAGAAACCTGTTCAATGTCATAGGTAGGTTCGTTTAAAGGCTGCAACTAAAGCTGTGATATCATCGTCTGTCTGTTTAAATATTGTTCAACTAGAATTCTAGTGGGAACTACAAAAAAATGTTTAGCTGCTCTTACTAAACAAATCTTGTGGTGTCTATAACAATAACTTAATTCTGGATACGTGTACCTACAATAATTATTTTTTCTCTCCGTGTGGAACTTTTTGTTGTTAGAGACATTAAACATATTATAGGAATCCTTATTGTTTTGAAATCTATAAAGATCGAATTAACACCGTGCAAACGAAGTCGAGGACATACATACATACATACACAAATCACGCCTATTATCCCTTGGGGGGTAGGCAGAGCGTAAACAACCGCTAAAAAGGCCATTTACACCACGTCTGACAAATGTTTGAGGGTCATTCGGAAAATTGTGTATCACTCTAGTGACAGGTTGTCAGCCCATCGCCTAAAATTGCAATACACACCCTCGAGTCCCTTAGTCGCCTCTTACGACTCCCACAGGAAAGAAATGGGGTGATGCTATTCTAAGCTGGCATCACACGGTTATAAGTCGAGGACACCTGCTATTAATCTGTTATGCATGCACCACTTAAAAACTAAGCAATGGATCTGATGAAATTTCAAATGGTGATAGCTAAATGCCCTGATCAACATCTATAATGAATCGTTTTAATATTATTTAGAATTTTTTTTTTTGGAGACTCTGGCTTAAAATACCATCGACACCATCGCCAAATGATGGATGAGATGACGGGAACATAATCGCGCGGCAATCACTCAATTTGTGAAAGATTCACATGTTTTCATTTCAACATGAATCGTGTCACTAAGCTGTGATGGATTCGACATTAAGAACAGAAGTATAAACATTCAAAATTAAATACTATTTTCATAAATGATTTATGGTAAAAGACAATTGTACAGAAAACATATTTATAGCTTTATACGTATTTCTGGGCCTTTAAATAGTAATGTAATTTTTTTCTTTATATTGGAGAGAAAACTGCTGTTAGATAAATTTACTGAGTATAGAAGTTTAAGTACTTGAACACAATAATATCACTTAGAAGCACTATTAAACAATAGAAGTTATTTTAGATCATAGTTGTTAAGTCAGGACTATATACTTAAAGGACGTTACGGTAGTCGTTCATCAATAGTCTCACTAGCCCATTCTTGGAAATAAGCCTCTTGAACATAAAAATGAGCATAAACTTTACTTAAGCTTTTTAACCGTCATTTTGTTACCTTATTTTGTAATTTTATATTACTAAATACTAAAAGAAATAGAAAAGTATTTGGCATACTGTGTGACCATAGTACATGATGTTGCACTAGGAAAGCTGCTGTTGTTTCTTAGAATTATCGCTTTACTGCCCACTTGTCTTCCGTCGCTGCGTATTCGTAATGCACCATAACGGAAGCGTATGTCAGACGACAGGGATTTGAAAATTCTGATCTTATTCTTACACAAATACGGCTGCGGTGCTTACAGATGCGTTTGTCAATTGCACCGTATCGCACCGTGGCCGCGTATTTTTATGGTAATAAAATCGAAAGTCGAAATTTTCAGTCGTTTGACATATGCATGCGTTACGGTACGTTAAAAATATGCAGAGACGGATGACAACCACCTTAACAACACTCATGAATATAAATGGTTTGCACACAAAGTAAGTCGTTACCGCATATCAAATTAATTTATATCAAGCTCCAAAAAATAGTTAGATACATAATATAACCGGACCTACGAGAACCTTTCCCCTAAACAGCCCATTATTGTTTTTCCATTTCCTAAATTACTTCCGCTAAACAACTGCAACGATTTCGGATCCGATTCTCAAATCATCGGAATAATCGTACCGCGAATAACCTCACGGATCCCACAGATCTCAGGGCAAGAACAAGCAGAAATAATGCGATAATATCTGGCCAAATGATCCGTCTCATTTCCTTTGAGGCAGATAGCATCGCTTGCAAATTCCACTGTTGTTACTTTTAGGGTTCCCTGAGCTTGACAAATGTTTGGTGGAAAGATTTGGGTTGCAGAGTTTAGTTTCGCGTTTTTGAGGTGACAAGTAACGGACAGTTGGGTTCTAGCCGTTCAGCAAACAAAGATTGTTGTTGCAAAGAAAACAGATTTTACTGAGAAACAAACAGGATTTGGAGCTAATCAAAGAAAAAACTACCTTAACCAACCTGTGATACCAAATTTGTTAGTTATCATCGTAATATGTATGTGAGGTCTATTATCAAACGAACAAGTATCACTCATGATAAAGGTTAGGCTAAACAAGTTAGTCGCGTAAACCTTCATCATAAGTATGTGAGTCATGTTAAGTCACGGAAATATTCCGTGCTTCGGAGGGCACGTTAAGCTGTCTGTCCCGGTTGCTGTCTATGATTACTTAGACGGCGGTCGTAACACAACCATGTCAGAGGGCTACTAGTGTTAGTAGGCGGTTGAAAAACTCTGACACCAGGGTTCATCGGGTCGTTGGGCGACTCGGTGTCCCACACGAAAAGAGAAGAGAGAGACGGAAATACTGCCATACCAGTCAGTTAACAGTTATGGCTATCCTTTAAATACTTTGAACATTTATATGTTTGGAAAAACAATCACAAAAAAGTTTTAATACGCAAAAAACGTAAACCAGGCATGAAAGGTTACTTCTAAAACTTTTACAAATACTCGCCTTTTTACGCATTTAAATTACTTGTAAATAATTACGCATAATATTTTCCTTTGTTTCTTTTATTTATTTATTCTAATTTTGGGTCAACTCTTCCGTTTTTTTAACTGACTATCGTATAAATAAGCTCTTTTAACAGAAAAAATAAGAGTAGGTTCGTTTGAGCATCTGAATCTGTTTTTTTACTGAAATTTTAACAGTCTTTTGCTTGATGATTATGAAGCGGTGAACGTGTCGTACTGACACCAAATAGCCTTCTCATCGTCAAGTAGGTACCTACCTACCTTTTTATTTATTTCTTTTAAAGAGGGCTTTTTTAATTTTGAAATGCCTTTACCCATAGTTCTTACAACTAGGTACAAATACAAATCAATGTAGCCTACGTTTAACAATTGAATTATATATTTGAAGTAAACAAATGGCTTCCTATGAAGCAGGGTAAGCTAAAAAGGAATTGCAAAGGCCAATTTAATCAACATAGTCATAATAAATAAGTGTTGGCGTTCTGCCTCACCCCGTATACATTCCACTAAAACATGTTGAACATTGAATACCAAATTTTAAAACACTTGCCGTGTTGGGTATACAATTTTAAAAAACTGGCAAAATTTTCAAGCAATTTGCAAAATTGGCGGGCAAGGAATGAGCTGCGGCAGAACAAATGGAAGAGGCGTCGCCACTAGTAATGCGAAAGTCGCAGGTTCAAATCCTGCCCGCCGCGCTTGCAAATATTGCAAGTTTTCAAAAATGTTGATCATCTTCAATTATGCACACTGCAACTTGGAGTACATCCTTAATTATCAAGTAAATGCGCTTCTGTTTTTCTGTATTATTTTTGTTCTTTCTGCAAGCCTTCATGCAAAGGTACATTCCCTAGTACCTCATAGATCTTTGCTTTATGAAGCGTGCCCTAATTTATCAAAGTACACCTTAATTTGCCTTTGAGCAAAATGAAGGAGGTGTTTTACAAACAAATTGCTTTCTTACGATTTGGAGCACGTTTTTTCACTGTAAAAATGTGAAGAATAAAACAGCCATTCATTATATTAATCTTATGTATTTATTGAAGTGTAAATTTTTACGATTTACCGGTTAACTTGAATCTTATCGGAATTCCGTGAAATGTAACTGAACCAATTTTTGCAAATCTGCGTTGTAAATAGAGTTCTGCAGGTTTCTCTGGTATTATTTGATAATTGTTGGTAAATCTCGTTTCTAATAAAAAATAATTCTTCACGAAGTCCTGTACATTAACAAGTAACAAGTCCTGTAAAGAAACAGTCTTACTTAACCTACTGCGTCTATTAAGTAACTTTAAGACTCTAAAGATATAATATTCCATCAGCTTTCTATTACTTACTTTCAGACTTTCCAGTCTGCACAAATCTGAAAACTCCAAGGAATCCAATATTCTATTCATTTTCCTTATCCTACAAGCCTATTTTATACTGGCGCGTTTTCTCAAACCGGCTTACAATTTCAATTTGAAGGTTTCAAATTAATATCCCTTATTCAAAGAAGACTGGGTTTGGAAAAGACGTTTGAAAAGGGTTGATTTATCACAAAGTCAAAATTTACCTGTACATATTTTCATAATATTACCTTTGATCTCTATCAAAATGAAATTAAGGAATACCTTCTGTTTTTAATAATATTACCAAGAATACCTTTGTAACTAAATAGGTACAAAGATAAAATATGTATTCATTAAATTAAATATATCAATAAGATTGTGAAGTAATGTAATAAAAATATTGTGTAATGCAGGAATCAAATTGTTTGTCAATAAACGTACAATTAATCTCACATAATCACACATGATGGAGGGCAACATTTGCCGTTTTATGCCGGCAGATAGTGCGAGAGCAAGATAAAAGTAAATACTGGGTATTGCCTAGATTGAAGCTTAACAATTTATTTTGACGAATTTAGGCGACCGTTCTCCACAAAGCTACCAAAACACTTTTTCAATACTCAACAGTTAAATTTTATGCTATACTTACACATATCACGCCTATATCCCTTGCAGGGCAGGAAGAAAGTAAAAGGCCGTAAAAACGAACATTTACACCAGGTCCGACAACTATTTGAGGATGTCATTCAGAAAATTTAGTACTACCATTAGTGAAAGGTTGTCAGCTCATCGCCGAAAATTGCAATACACATGTAACTTTTAAGTCTCTTCGTCGCCTTTTACGACATCCACGACAAAGAAATAGGGTGATGCTATTCTCAACTGCGTTCAGGTGATAGAATTCAGTTTGTAAGGTACTTAAAACATGGACCCTGTCAGGCACAACAATATTGTGAGAGAAGAAGACTTTAGTTGCATGCCATAATACAAGTACATATTTTAGCTATAGTCTGTGTGCATATGGTAGAACTTATAAGACCTACCTTGAAAAAATATATAAGCTTCAACTCTCAGTGTTAAAATGCATTGTACCTAAAACAGTTAAGCTGCGGTTTAATAATGATTACAATCAACTCTTCGGATACTGTAAAGTATTATCAATATTTGATAAGATTAAGTTATTGACTGTATGTGAGGGCTACGACCAGCTTCATTCACTGCATAAACGTCTTAGACCTAGCAGTCTACGAAAGATAAGCTATCTACCATCCTATAAGCTACCGAAATTTAATAATGTATACGGTCAACGGACTATGCAGTATGTGTTGCCTAATGTGTTAAACACATTACCACAAGAAATTGTGGAACAATTATCAAAAACGAAAAATAAGTCGTCATGTAGGTTAATACTTCAGAAGTTCCTTACCATGCATATCAGCTAAGCACGTATGTTTTTAATGTTATAATATGTACCATAAGTGGCAACTTACCTCCCACTGATAAACCTCAAATAGGCTTTTGTGAGTAGGTTAAGACTAATTAATTTGTAATTTTATGTATTTTGCTAAATAAATCAAAAAAAAAAAATATATATATTGTATCATATTACCATACTATCATATTAATACTTAATCCTAATGTATGATTCATTATTTACTTATATTAAAACGGCCAAATTGAATTTAAGAATCCATTTCCATTATATAATCTCTTTATTTTGTTTATTAAATTAATCTTCGAATTACTCATCTTTACTATAATAGCATTTATTTACTGGTTAAATTGTCCTATAAATAATTGAATTTTACCGACTTACTTAGACAAAATAAGTTGTCTGACGTCAAAAAAGACTCTACCGCAAGGTACCTATCTCATCGCTAACTTTACCTTCATCAGAATTTCTGTCATAATATACTAAAGCAGGTACAAAAAATAAAGGGCACGCAGACTAACAACCATTAATTATCTACGGATTACTAATACTAATATCGCTACCGCACTGACAACGAATGTCGAAGGAACATCTGTGACCCGATTACGGGTATTACCTGTCAAAACCCCCCCTCCCCCCGAACCTTATATCTCGGAGCAGCACAACATCATCCACATACATACAATAAATACACCGCATAGCAAATGATTTACGCGTCGTTACACTTCGCTTTCGACTAATCAATGGCTAAAGGCATGAATAATGTGTATCATTTGAGTAACCGGTTGGTACAGTTCCTAATAATTAATTTTCAGGGTGTGTACAGTTCCGTTGGGTGAGTGAGGCTTGATTTTTAGCGCGCATGCGTGCTTTACGCCGGCTCGAGGAGGATTGTGTAGGGTGACTGTTGTGTATGTCGTAATGGAAGACAGTTCCCGAAATTTGGGATACTTTTTTAAAAGTTGTTTATTCATAAAGATATCAAATATTTTTACAATAATATTATATCGCCAAACTGCATGATTGACAGTATACAAAACATTGGTGTACATGCGGCATAAGAGTAAGAAATATACTTATTTTTAATACTATAGTTAAACTTTACATCAAAAATCAGAATACCTTCTCCATTTAAACATTAACAATAGGATTTCAAATCCTAATAAATTCATATTACCAACTATTGAACGACACGTGAAGCAAGTATACAATAATTTTGTATTACGTAAAGCTTTAAAAATTCAATTTTCAAGTGTGTGCTTGGCAACTCATTTCCTGCCCCATAAATCATGATGCATGACGTAATTAAAATGATTGCCATGGAAACATTTTTTATTTTGTTCACTTTCATTCGGATTAAATGTATCTTGGTTATCTGTAGCTTATCCGTAATCAGAATCTTAATTCGGTTGAAAGTTGGTTGACGATGACTGCATACTTGCACAGTCCACTTATGAGGACACACTTGACGTCATTTGACACATCCTGCTCAAACTTGGCAACGTGCGGGCATCCTAACTGCAGCCTCCAGCACCCGAGGAGGTTTCATATTGACCTATACGTATTACGAGTACTCTCTCCACGCTCTCTTTCAGGTCGAGTGAGCGAGAAGACTGACTTTTCAGGGCTGAAGCCGCCCGTGTCAGACAGGGATAGACTCAACCAGCCACGGACCCTGGTTTACTCCGTTCAGTGTGATTCGAACGCCGGTGTGTTACGGACTGACGTGAATTCTACTAGCGGTTTCGTAAACGCGCGTCTTTAAACCTCAATGTGCTAAATTGTGGAGAGTAGTGGAGTGTTTACCAAGCAGAGTTGGTATGTGGTTAATTGACACGTTCGTGTAGCTACGAATTGCCAATCCTGTGCAAGTGATATCAGTGTAACTCCAGTTTTTTTTTATCACGAGTCGTTCATTCCAACCTCGTGGGAGCCCTAGCCGGAATGTGAGTAATTTACAAGCTTTTAAGGTTTCTGCAAATCGTAAAAGGTCCTTCAGTAGTAAATATTGTCAGCGAGTCATCTTTATAGCGCATGGCATGGTACACTTTTATTTAACTTAAAACAACCTCGAACAAGAAATTAGTTTAAAAATACACTTATATACAAGAAGGGGGTTTTGAAAGGTAAAATTTTACTTTGTCACTTTGACAGGCTTTGAATGAAACAAGGTTTTATCCAAAAGAAGTTACACTCAGCTGATTTGAAAAAAAATCAAGTCAATAACGACTCCGACAACATCTGTTGATAATGCGAATCTAAATTTGAACCTTACTGCTATACAAAAACGTATTGAAATCCACTAAATAGTATATCTGAACATTAACTCGTGAAAAAAATTTTTTTGGATTAGTTTTTAGAAGGTGTAGATACATCATCGGCCGTGTGATGCCGGCTGAGAATAGCATTACCCCATTTATTTACCTCGGGTGTCGTGAGAGCTGATTACGGGACTTGGGAGTTTCATGTGTATTACAATTATAGGCGATAGGCCGACAACCTGTCAATAAAATGAAATATGATTTTTCGGAAATGGCCCTTGTTTGTCAGACATGGCGATAGCGACCGTTTTTGACGTCTGTAAACGCTCTGCCCACCCCGCAAGCGATAAAGGCGTGATAATGTGTATGTATGTAAAAGTCCGTTGCTGAGCATAGGCTTCCCCCTATTTGGGGGTATTACCATAGCTAGGTACTCACCACGTTTGGCAGGCGGAATAGCGAGTGCAGTGCAAGTTATTGCTGTCACAGGGAACGCTGTTGCCCATTCCCTGGACATATTTATCCCTCAGTCGACTTTTACGATACTCACGGGTGGTATTATGGTGATGCTATTTTTAGCCAGCATTCCACGGCAAACTATGTATGTATTTTATCGGTAAAATAAAATTCTTCTGTAAGGTTCAGTCTCTCAACGTAACGCAAGAACAAGTAAAAATTTAAGGTTGCGTTTTTTGTGACAGTCACGTTTTATTGTATAAGTACCTAATATTTTTTTGTTCGTAGAATTATTTACTGAATCATACTATATAATTGTCCTCTGGCTTTTCAGAAACGATCTTAAAAAACCAAAACTGAATTAATTGTTCATTAGTTACGAGACGTCGGTACCTCGTTTATTTGCACGGTCAGTTTTAGCATGTACTTAGTATAGTATTAAGGAAGAAAAAAGAATGTCTCGTATTAAGGACAATTTATGTACCTACCTATTTCAAAGTATTGTCTGTTAAGCATTAACGGAAAGATAAATAAGTACAAGAAGCAAAATAAGTATGCAAGACTCTTGGCAAGTAGATAGATGTAATCTCTGCCTACTCCTCCAGGAAAGACGCGAGATTTATATAAAATGCTATGTTATGTTACCTTAAATATAATTATGACTTTCTCTTACAGCAAGCCAGTATATGTACGCAACAAAACGGTAATTATGTTCGTGCACGCACGCTTTATGCATAAATCCTTTACGAAAGGAGGGTGGAACGCAAAAATGTATTAAAGGGAGCAAATTGCCCAGTCGCTCGCACCTGCGACTTTTGTCACTGACACTGTGACGTTTTTCACCCGGTTGACACGCCACTCCTTATGATAGGTAGGTAATTGAGATTATTTGAGTCTCTACGTCTTTGTACTATGTGTGTGATATTTCGGCAGTAGTTGAAGGAATGGTGTACGGAAGAAAGTACAGGCATGATCAGAGTAATAGGCCTATGTTGGGAAACTATGTCATTAAGTTTCCATAGTTAAGTTTCCATTCCACCAATTCGGACTAAGCGCTTCCAGTCATCATTTATAATGCGCACTGCTAAGGAGTGGAACTCACTACCTGCGTCTGTGTTTGCAAACGCATACAACCCTAATCTCTTCAAAGTAAGAGTGAACAGGCTTCTTCTGGGTGAGCTCGCTCCATCTTAGACTCTGTCTCTGTCCTATGATCTAGACTAGAGTCAAGAGCAAACCCATCATTAATATAAAAAAATAGTAAGTTAGTCAGCTGATCCGAAGTTAAGGAGGTCGATATTTTTATCTCAAATATAGCCTCCATAAAAAAGTTGTTTAGTTTCATGGTCTGACCATACCTGCAGAATTTTATTATATTGATACACTATCCCTTACACTCTTCATATCAGTTTATATACTACCTGGTAATAAATCACTTAAAGAATTTAAGATTTATGATGATAGTTGATATTACGTGAATGATGGGTTCAACTTATAATAGTAGTTTATGCAACTGTCGTATAATGGGGGTCATTAGAATGCGAGTGTCTGTTTATCACACGAGGCGCAGCCGAGTGTGATAATAGTTTGACACTAGCATTCTAATGCCTAATTATAGCAGTTGCATACACTATTTTATCTACACTCTCCAAAAAAACTCAGATACACCTTTCTAAACGTACGCACCGGCCATTGCAAGGCCTGATACAAGGTCAAATTCAATACGAGAACGTAATATGGCTTGATATGAATTTTTCAAAATTCTATAATTTAGCAGTTGTTTAGATGTGGAGTGACTTACCTAAACAACTGAACAACATCTGAACAACATCTGAACAACATCTGAACAACACCTGAACAACATCGAAACAAAATCTGAATAACAACTGAACAACATCTGTACAACAACTGAACAACAAATAAACAACATCTGACCAACATCTCAACAACAACCTAATAAAACAAACGCAACATTACCATACAACAACAACTGACAGGTGCGGCGGAAGTTGGCAATAAGAGTATTGGCAAAAAAGAACTTCGTTTCATTTCTCAACTTTATCGTAGTAAGAGCATTCTCATTAAGTCATTACGCTTCTGTTATTTCTATTAAACCGTGATATCTATAGGCAGAATGCATAAAGTAGGTCTTTATGCAACTGTTTTCGAATTCATAATTCGAACATTATGAGACGAGTGTAGATAAATTTATTTTTCCTTTTTCGTGTGACGAACGACCCGAAGAACTGCGGTTATGAAGTTGTTAAAGCACCTTCTAGTCTAGGCCTCTGAAATGGTTAAAGTTCATACATCACGCCTACATCCTTTGCCGGGTGTGCAGAGCGTAAACGGCCATAAAAACGTACATTTACTCAACGTCTAACAAACAATTCAGGTTCATTCAAATAATTGTGTATCACCATAAAGACAGGTTGTCAGACCATTACCTAAAATTTAAATAGGTACACATGAAAACCTCGAGTCCCTAAGTTGCCTCTCCTGACATCCACGGGAAACAAATGGGGTGATGCTATTCTAAATACTATTACTTATCAGTTTTTATGTACGTCTTTTCGAACCAAATCAATGAATTTCAACTTAGTAACAATTTAAATTACAGGCAATGCAGATTTCCTCTAGGATTTAGTGAAATGGCGGCTGAACACTTCAATTTTTTTTCTTGTACTGACAGCTAACTATGAAGCACTCATTGTACTCCCAGTACTATTTCTATCTAGTGTTCTCCTATTTGCTCCAATACAATTCAGCTACTTTAATCAACAGGCACAAATAAAAATGTGGTGCCATGGGGAAAAAAAGCGGTGATGTTATTCTAAGCCGGCATCACACAGTATGCCTTATAACCTTAGTCCTAAGCCTACCTAACTTACCCATTTAATGGACCAACTTATACTGCACCTTTTTAATAGCAGTATAAAACTAGCATATTGGTCTTTTAAACAGGAAGTATTTTATTTAATTAAATTTAATTACAACGGGTTTATCCACTTACAGTATTAGTAACATAACTTATATCAAATAACAATTAACAGATCAAATACAACTAGAATTATCAATTATCATCAATATGATTCTTCATCCTTGTTTAAGAAATTATAGCCTGTACAATTAGTTAATAATATGATTATAAATCATGACAGTTCTGTTGATCTTGGCCTGGTGATATGTAACACGGGTTTGCGCCTATCACATACACCAGTTTCTCACAGAACAAAACTTGTGAATAATGTCATACTGAGTACCAAATTTTAAAACACTTCCCGTGTTAGGTATACAATTTTTGAAAACTTGCAAAATTTTCGAGAGCGGGCAGGATTTGAACCTGCGACTTTCGCATTACTAGTGGCGCATTAGAATAGAATTGGTCGCCGGTTAATAGTTGCAAAAAACTAACCCGGTAGATGGAGCCATGCCAAGCGTTACTGGCATTAAAATACACTTGTAAAATTGGCGGGCAAGAAATGAGCTGCGGTAGCCCAGATGGAAGAGGCGTTGCCACTAGTAATGCGAAAGTCGCAGGTTCAAATCCTGCCCGCACTCGAAAATTTTGCAAGTTTTCAAAAAATGTCATACTGTTTTCAATTTATGTTATGGCTCGGCTATTGATTTGTCGAGAGAACTAAACGAATTTTATTATTTTTATTTTATGTATTTCTTTTGTTTTCTCTCCTTTCGGAGGTATCTCCGACCCCACTGGCCTTAGCCAAGTGAGATGGGGTCTGTATTCAGATAGATGAAGTGACAGAAGTTGCAGTTATTATTATCAGGGTAAATAAGTTTATTCTCTTATTCGGTTCCCATGTTATATGAATGAATATGGCACGTATTTCAAGTTTTGTTCACTCCAGAGCCTAACGCACTCAGTCTACTTAGCGCGTTGTTTCCTTGAGCTCTTGTCGCCTTTGCTTTTCCGTTCCATTACGCCGGTGACGACTAAAGTTTCACGGTGCCGATAAGTTCTGCGTATGCTCCATTTGAAAGAACACAAGACGGCATGTTTACACTAGATAAACATCACAAGGTTTTCTATTTCTAGAACTTTCGAAACAGAAACCTTCCATTCCATTTACAAGTTTACGTAAAGTGTCAACCATGTTTGGCACAAAATTAATGTATGGAAAATTTACAACTGCTATAGCATCATTGTCACATTGAATTTATAACGGAGCATTGAATGTGACACTGAATGCTATGCAATGCATATGTTATAGCAGCACCGTCCAGTTGAACGGCAATGCTATGGCATTCATGTCCGTAAAAGGGGAACAGCGGTGGGCAAGGTCATATGGATTTTTCTGTGTGTGCAAAATCTTTATCTGTACTTTTCAGTTACAAGATAAAGAAAAGAATTAATTTATTTTCAATACTAATTAACCTCTTAAGAGGGCGTGCAAGTAGCATCACCATATCAGTCCACATCTATCCACTGCCGAGAATACTACTTAATATCTTTATTACGATTTGATAGAAGTTGATCATGGTTTGTTGTTTTCAAAGTTAACCCTCGTTAGGCTGTCGTAGACGGATTCACCAACACCATTCGGTTAAAAATGGTGGAAAGATGGTCAGCCAAAGTCATAAATTCTAAGTCATTTTATTGAAAACACATGGGCTGAAAGTTTTCTTAACTGCTACCTTATGTGGAAGTATGATACAATTTTGTAATGACTATTATCTGTAATTCTAATTCTTCTTCATTTGATTAGGATACCGAGTCGACAAACGACCTGATATTCTAATTAAAGACCTTGGTTACTAGCTTAATTAGGTAATTCGATCACCTGAAACTAAAAGGATTTATATAATTAATTTGCCCGGACTTGCACAAACAAATAAAACATGTATCCAACCCTTTGGACACACAATCTGCAGAGAAATATCTAATTGGGTTTAAGGCGATCCCTTTGTTGCCCTCATCTGTAGAGAATAGAATGGTGATTTTCGAGTTATTTCAAAGCTTCGAATAAAAGGGATTCTCTATTTATTATACCTATTTGAGTAGGTCACGCCTACGCTTTTAGTGGTCACCTCAGCAAACCTATTTTACTAAAATTTAAAACCATTAAGTGGCCCACGCATTCAATAAATCTTTAGTACCTATTATTTGAGTAATTATAACACTGACTTTGTAAATTATCACGTTGTGCTGAAAGTGAAATGAAATAAACAAAAATTTACTTTATTTAATGAAGGATATTACTATAACTCTTTGATGTGACTAAGTGGTAGTGCGACTGCCTGCGGCGCAAATGTTCCGGATGTGAATCCTGGTAGGGCACTCACAATATTGATATTTTAACTTTGCGAATTTGTTTTCAATCCGGTTAGGATATAAGGACATTGCAGGATGAACTACCTGGTGCCTATGTTATGAAACTACAGGCTACAAGTCTACAGGTGAAATTCCTAGTACACTGCGTAGCCAGTTCATATTTCTGGTATCATAATGGCTAACCGACTACGCAATGAACAACGAATTTCACCTGTAAAATTGTAGCCTGTAGTTTGATAATATCGGGTACTGATTTTTTGTTCGAAGAATGGTCCAATGCTTCGGAGATCACGTTAAACCGTCTGTTCCGGTTGCTGATATTATAACTTAGACAGCAGTAGACTAGGCGTCCCACACGAATAAAAAAAGAAGGCGTCATAAACTGTCATTGTAAAAAAGGAATTCGCATAACACAAATGTTATTCATTTTTATAACAATTTTGTATTATCCTGGTAGAAAACGTGGTGGGTTTGAATCGCGTTCGTATATTTCTTGTTTAGTTTTTTCGTACAATTTTATAATTAATTTGAATATTTTACTTAACTTCGTGTAGTTTTTTTTAACCCGGTAAAATAAAGACGGAGAAGGTTTTAAATTTTATTGCAGACTTTTATGTTATTAACTTATATTTTATCATCCTTGATTTATTCGAAACAATACAATTAGGGTACTTTGATCAATTTATGGATACAAAAGTATAAAATATTCAATTCAAGGGTTGGCCAAGGTTGTACACTTATAATTCAATAGCGTGTAACAACAAAAAAATATTGATTGAAACTTATCCATATTTGAAAGGGTAGAGTAAGGAGTTAGTGAAGGTATTTAAAATCATTCAAAACATTTGAAATTTAAAAGTATGAGTTTTGGGTACGTGACAATCCAAAAGAAAACAGATAAAATATAATGAAATCCATTCTTATACTAATAATATTATAAATCCAAAAAAGATGTGTATTTGAGTTTGTGAATGTACCGCAAGTGTAATGCTCAAATCAGGATTTTTCAGCAGATCTAAACTCAATACGATCATAATTTCAAATTCAGCAAGGTTTATGATCAATTTGATTTCCGTCGCCTCAGAACTTTCCGCGCTTTTGTTTCGCTTCTGTATCTGTACCGTGCAGGGCCGGCTACGAATAGTATTACCCTTTTCCCATAGTGGGTGTATTAAGTGGCTATGGAATGAATAAAAAATAGGTAGCAGCTTCACCTGTAAATACAGCATCTTGCACTGCTTTAACCAATCTGCCTGCCAAGCCAAGTGAAGATAGCAAATGGCTCCCCAACAGAGGATGGCTTATGTCCAGCAGTGTATTGTTGGTGTTGGAAGCTGCTTGCAGACGCGGCACACCAAACTGCTGCCGTCAACGTGGCGTCAGTGGCAGCCAGCTACATTTATGTAGCGTCGACCTGATAATATGCTATAGCTGAAACATGTCAACGGATGGCGTCCACTCGTTGACTCCTCGTTTGTAAGCAGCTTCCCTCATTAACAGCCTCAGCAATCCTCTGCTGGTCAAAAGCCTTCTTCTATTGTGGAGAAATACTCACCACGCTACTCAGGCGGATTTGACAATGCAGTGTTAGGTGTTGTATTTACAGGTTCAGCTGCGTCATATTCCTTGGATTTATCCAGTAGAAGCATTCAAAGACGCAAAAGGGCGTGTATGAAGGGCGTTTTTTAGTGCTTGGCAAGGATCACCGGGCATCAACAGTCTACTGCTGGACACGGGCCATACTTACCATTCTTGACAGCGAACTTGCAAGCACAGTGTAAAGTGTTGCTTTCACAAGACCGCTACTGCCTTTCCATGGATAAATGTATTCCTTTTCATGACATCCTTTACTTTGACGGTATCGTAGTCGTTTATTTAATATGGATGGCGTTGCGCAGTGCTAGGCAAGGGTCACCGGGCAGTCCACGATCAATCATTTCAGCGAACAGAGCTTGGGCCGGTTCGACACAGAACTAATTCGTCACACATAAAACGATTCACTTAACGAAAGAAAGAATTGTTCTAGTGTACTGCCTCTACGCTTAGGCTTCTTTAGTTCAATCAGACAAATTACTCAGCAAATATGTTAGCTGTGGTCCTATATTTCTTATTTTAATTTCTATGTCCCGCATAGAAATTAAAATAAGAAATTACTATTATTATTTAGACGACAATGGCGCAACGATACCGGGTTTGATTTCTGGCCGGAGCAGATATTCGAATGATGAATTCTAAATTCTGTTTTCGGATTTGGGTGTTGTTCTCTTCTTTCTGTGCATGACCACGGCACTCCAATACAGGGAATCCTAGTGCGAGCTATGAGTGCATTTGTGATAATTTTGTTATGTGATGTACGAGATTTCACGATATCAATATTTTTTCATGACGAAGTGGGATTGTGGCGAACATGGACTAAGCCAGCAAATCGATTCTTGGCTCTACATTGCTCTATTGGGGTTACTTTGTGCTCGTAATCACTTCACTGCCTACTCGAGAATGAGGTGTAATAAATACTAAAGTAATATGCCGTACGTGAATGTTCCGTGACGGATTGAATTAGACGTACCATTAAAAGATAAAGAAAACGTGGAACACAATCTCCGAAGATAGCATTTTGTGCAGTTATGTTTTTTAAATTAATGTTTGGATGTTGAATAAAATATAACACACAATTGTACAAATAGTAATAGTGATTTGCCGTGAGGTTGCCGGCTTCGAATAGCATCACCTCAATTATATTTGTGGATTTCGTAATAAGTGAATACAGGGAATGGGCAGCAGCATTCCCTGTGAATGCAACATCTTACACTGCGCTCGCCAAGAAGCCTGGCAAGCGTTGTGTTATTATTATGCATTCCAGCAGTAAACTGTTGTGAATGTTAATTTTGTGAAAATTTTCGTACACTGAAAGCCTATTCAAAAATTAATTCATAATTATAAAAGTAAAGTAATTGAAAACTGAATACCAAATTTTAAAACACTTCCTGTGTTAGGTATACAATATTTGAAAACTGTGAGCTTACCTATACGCTAAAGTCTTAAAATATACTAGAAGATCAATTACTGTAAAACTTTGTATATTTTGGAGGTAATGTTTCATTAATTATTCGCTTTGGGGCCATGACGCCCTTAGCTAAATTTGGGACTCCGGATTAGATTTTTTTTTTGACAAGGATGGATTAATTTATAATGAAATAAAACAAGCTTTAGTACATAGTGTATATAAGTGAATTTTTTATTTGTTTCAAAGCAAAGGACCATTTGTACCATAATTTAAATGATGATATTCCAACCACAGCTCAGAGTTATTGCAAATATCTGTCACATCGCGCACTACGATCATTTGCCTTCAGCTGTCACCCACTTTGCACATAACGAATAGAGCGTATTAAAAAATGTACCACTTACGAATCGTTTTGTGTTATCACGTTGACGGACAGAAAGGCCATAGCATTCGCTTTTGCACTTGGTCTAGTGACAGAACTGTTGTAGCCTACAATAGTGGCGGGCACTTTCTAGCCAGAGCTGCCAAGACATTCGCTCGATTCATACAAAAATAAGAAGAGCATTTTTAAGTGTCACTGGGCAACTTTTGCCAATATTGTCAGTGTCAATTAGAGCAGTTTTTACATTTGTTAAAAGTTTGAAGTAATCCGTCTCGCCCCCCACCCCCCACAACGACAGAGCGGGTATACCATTCGCGCATCTATGACATATTCCTCAATCGGCCGGTGAGTGTCATTTTTAGCAGACACGTCCATATGATCGTTTTGGCGCCAAATTTCAAGGACTTATAATTGATGTAAGTAGCTTGTTTGTAGATTTATAATGATGCAATAACATTTAAATATAAGTAAAAACTCAAAGACTGTCTCTCTAATTCCATTTATATATTCAAAAACACTTCAAATGGTAATAAATTAATGTAAATTTCTGTGATAAAATAGGCGATCGTTTTGTGATTGATTGTGTGTATGATATCAATAATCTTTGAAACTACTGATCGTTTTCAAAAATTCTTTTACGATTAGAAAGCTACACTATCCCTGAGTAATATGGTTTACTTATCACCACGGAAAAACATCGTTTGACAGGAAAAAGTGTAACAGTGGGGTGACTACTCGGCATCCCGCTAGTAGGTACTAAACGAGAAGTTACAGAAGCTATTTGATTGCGCTGTTTCCCAGGATACTCTTCAAGAAGAGTTCTCTTACGGGTCCTCAAGTCCTAACCATATGAAAGTAAGATCAAACGCCAACCCACGATCCTTACATTGATATTGAAAGACGTTATCTTCCTAGGCTCCTGATCGTATCAATCATTTATCTGAGCTTCCTTTAGTCTTGACTAAGGATTCTACTGATCAAAAGCAAGAGTTGTTTATTCAAAACTAGATAGAAGTTGAAACATCAACGCTAACCCATGATTCTTCAGCTGTTACAGCAGTTCCACCTGATTGTCCGAAAATAAATGGTTCCGTGCTTCGGAGGGCACGTTAAGCCGTCGGTCCCGGTTGCTGTCTATGATTACTTAGACGGCGGTCGTAACACAACCATGTCAGAGGCCTACTAGTGGTAGTAGGCGGTTGAAAAACTCTGACACCAGGGTTCATCGGGTCGTTGGATGACTCGGTGTCCCACACGCAAAGAAGAAGAAGAAGAAGCAGTTCTGTCGCACTTAACAGTGACTACTTACTATTGTATAAGACAGAGCTGCGGTAACAGTCGAAGGCTTTAGCAGTTAGTGTCATTCTTGAATCATACGTATTGTAAAATATGCGACAGAACTGCTATAGCTTTTCATACAAAAAAGTTGTGTCAAAGTCGTGTGACTTAGTGTCCGTGAACGTGTTATTTGAAATCCGTAGCATTATCGCTACGAACGTAGCAATATTTCTACAAATGTAGCATTAATACTACGATGACGTAGGCTTTTCGTGCCCACTAATGGTTTTGTTGTAAAAAATCAATGTTTCTTTTATAAAAATACAACTATAATACAGATCATGGTCGTTAGTCGCATTTCTAATTAAGACACCAAAAATATATCAATAATACCGATAAAATGTACTTTTCACAATCACAAACAAACCGTAGAATTTATCTCAATTTGAATGAATCCATAATAAGAAAGCCAAAATTTCCAGAACTTCTGTACAGCACAATAGTGCGTGCCAACTTTGGCGTGCGTGATCCCAACCACTAACGTCATAGTTATTATCCCAATGTTACCAGTAATTTCCTAGTCAAACCGCCTACCGCCTGCTTTGGCAGGCGTAATGGAAAACGAGCATATGGCTTTTAATCTCACAAAACACGCCTTAGGAAATAGTTTTATAAACTGGCGAAAGAAATTTGATAGCGCTAGAACACGGCACTAGCAAGCAAATTGGATTATGGTAATTGGGCATGGGACACAAGCTTCGAGACATGAAAGTATTACATGTAGACCATAAAATTAAGTACACAGCAATGTTACTTAAAAACCTAATTGCAACTTATGCGGTTCTCTCCCACTTGTCGTCCATCGTAATATATTTTTAAAGCATCGCATGCGTCTGTCAGACAAAAGGAAATTCCGAATGCCGATCTTAAACAGATGCGTATGTCGAAAAACTTGACATATTATGCACCGTAACCGTATTTGTATGGAAAGAAGATCGGAATTGGCAAATTCTATAGTCTGACAGACGCATGCGTTGAGGTGCGTTAAATATAATAGCGTTAAGGTATATAAAACTTTTTCAATATCAAAAAAGTGTGTCGCAGATTTTTATATCGCTGATATTATTTATGCATCTTAGTAAAGTAATTTGCTCATAAATTTATATTCGTGCGATTGTTTTGGTCTTCAAAAACCGCCGGCCGGTCGACTGGAACATTTCGTACGGGAGGTAATTTTTTTTATAGTTTAAAATAATTTAAATTAATTTTTTTTTAAATACGAGCAATATTAATTAGGAAAAGTTGTTCAATTTCACGGGCTGATTCAACCCTTACAATATTAAAAAAAAAATTATATCCTGTATAAGTAAATAAAAAACATAAATGCGAAGGCCTAAGTAACAGAATAAAGTACCTGCCCTCTATTCCCAATGGAAAAGTTCCGACACATGGCGTCAGAGTAAACTTGACATTGTCACTGTTCATACAAAAAGTTTGGCGGAGTTTTTGTCATCTTGTTATTTATTTACTGGCTAGGTAAGATTTTAATACGTATTTTTTTTTCAAGTATGAATCGGTTTTTGCAGTAAACAAACAAATTAAAATCTTCTCCTTTTTCTTTTTGTGGGAGTCACTGAGTCGTCAACCCTGGTGTAAGAGTTTTTTTACGGTTTCCTACTAGAAATAGGCTTCTGACATGGTTGTGTAACGACCGCCGTCAAAATAAGCATAGACAGCAACCGGGACCGAGGGCTTAACGTGCCTTCCTTAGCACGGAACCATCTTTCTTTTCGGAAAATCACGAGGTTCAGCCTGCAATGTCCTATTTAGACTGGAAAAAAATCACAAAGTGACGAATATCAACGTCGTGAGTTCCCCACCAAAAATCGAACCCGAAACCTTTGCGTCACGGGCAGTCGCACTACCACTGCGCCACATTGGCCGCCACATGAAAAGATAAAACCGTTTTTGATAAATATTTCATAAAAATATTACTGATTTAAATACCTATCCATAGTGAAATTAAAAAAACATGTTAAAATAATTGATGAATTATAAAATATACGAATCATTACAATCTTACAATTTTCGTCAAATACATAAAACTGAAATTATGAAAAACTGACGAATCTGTCTAAAATGACATTACTAAAATTCCACTCAGCCTTTTCATGTGCCTTTATTCCTCCTCAAGACTCTAGCCAAGGCCAAAAATGAAAGACTTGTGAAGTAAAATGCCTTACTTTCTGCCTACCTTCTTAAAAGACAGCTTTGATGTGTTTGTTCCTAGGTTGAATATATTATTTCCAAAAAAATATTATTGTTACTGTTAGACAAACAAAAGCACAAAATTGCAAAGAAGAAAATTTACTGAATCAGTGTTTGCATCAGCAAAGGTGGTACGCCAATATGATCGTAGTTTGTTCATAACCTTGTCTACGGAGGCGTTTATCATCTCAGGGCGGAGTAAAACTAGCACGTAATCGATTACGTTTAAGTTAATCTTAGCAATTTTATAAAACTTGATACAAAGAAGAATTACTAACATGAAAGAAAATTCAAAGGCTGTAGCGTAGTACATCAGAGGCACATTTCTATTGTCTGGATAAATTGCGAGTCGTTAGGCCTAGCTCCCGGCGATCAACACTGGGATTCGGCACAATAGAACCATTTCGGACAATGTTACCATTAATTGCGGATCGGATAAAGCATATTTCAGCATTTTCTACATTATTATATAAGTCGGGTAAGGTAAGCCACGCAAAAAAACAGTATAATTAACCAAATATTGGTTTGTCGAGTAATTTCTACATATAAACATATATCATGCCTTTGTCCCTGTTGGGGTAGGCAGAGTGTAAAAAGCAAAAAACAAAAAATCTGACAAACATTCGAGAGTCATTCAGAAAACTGTGTATCGCCATAGTGACAAATTGTCAGCCCATCGCCTAAAATTGCAATACACAATATATGAAACCCTTCAAATTCGCAATTCTGTCACTTACGAAATAAAATTAACTATTTTTAGTTTTACGTATTTTTTTAATAGGAGAAATTTTAATCTGTATTGCAGTTTTATCAAAATCTCTTATACTTATTCGTTATACGCAGAAATATTGACACCCCACTACCACCATCCCTAGTAAAATTAATTGATTTAAAAAACCAGTTATCTCCAACATTGAAACGAAACGTAATTTTAAAAGTAATTGCGACAAATCGGAGTCATGTTGTCAATGCTTAAGGCGAAGATTTTAAAACCAGTCAGTTTTGTTTAGAAAATCACAGCCATAAAACTCTGAAAAAAATATTTGTTACTGTCGAGGATCTAACAGATAACATATACCTTAAAGAATATTATAATACAATATTATTACTTACACTTAGTAAGTAGCATTTTATCTTATTAAAATACTACTGAACTTACTTATAATTTTTTGTCAGTATGAAATTCTTCACGCCCAGAATAACCAACCTCGTTATAAAACTATGTGCACTTTGTAGCAGCAGTTCGGTCCACTCGCTTACTGGAAGTCCACAATGTTACCGTTTTCAAAACCTAGCTTCATTTTTACGGCTTTTCGATAGAACCTACTTTTATGGACCTTGTTCGCTATTTTATGAGCGATCAGTTTTAAATCTGCGAATATAAATGTTATTCGAAGTTGGTTTCGTTAAAAACTTTAAACCAGAAAACTTCATTCCACAATCGAACTTTGTACCTACATTATGTAATATTTCTCAAATACTACTGGTTAGTCGGTAATAGAGTCTTATTATATAAGTAATTTATTATTATTTGCTTGATAAAATATAATAGTTTATCCATCAATGCGACAAAATTGTGAAAAATGCTACAAAATTTGTTATAAAATTTGCCTTTGTTTTGTAATTTAATTTTTTTACTCTATTATTTATTCAACCTGCTGAAGAGCTCTCAAAAGGTCATAAACTTTCACTGACGACCTAGAAAACTCTAAATCGGCCGCGAATACAAGTTGGTCGGTACAGGTTTAATCTATATAAGTGGGGATATAACTCTACCCAACTTACAACTGTGGTGCCTTGTAGACTATACTCGTACGTCGTACCACATTTGATGTCTAGCAGACAGTGCCCTAATACCTGCACCTTGTCCGACTACCGCTACCGACTACCGACAACGCAGTACCTGTAACTGATTTCTGGACGAAATATATTTTGACTCAAATAAATATTCAAGTATATTTCGATATACAATACGATATACACAAAAGAAGAAGAAAATTTAGTATAGATCTAACCTAACTGGTTTTAGACTAAGCTAAAAGTTTATTTCCATAACGACGACGACGACACTAGAAAATCTGCAAGCTAAAATTAAAGCGAGTTTTTTATAAACCTCAAGTCTCCCGGGGGTGAGAAATATGAGAAAAGACACTTCTCAACTAGCACTACTCAGACTCCAGAGAAAATAAACTGCAAAATGGTGCTTACAAACTTATGCCACATAATAGTTTTAAAACCAAGTACGAGGTCTTATTTCTTGGGCCTCATATTTCTTCGAGTTCCTTTTATCTTATCCTTGTCCAAGGAACATGATGGATCGTGTTTTCCGTTGTAGGTACGACTCGCAGCCAGGTACAAATAACATGTCATGGTTTAATGTTGCCTCACGTATCATTGCGGATGTAGTGAAACTTTGAGTGGAGAATTTTCTACTATATGAATTCCTGTTGGAAAAATTGCACTGCAGCGGCTATAACAGTTTGTGATTTCAGTCCAGTGTGGTTATCTATGTATAAAAATTACAAGCTATGAATCTAGTGGCCATTCAGGCTCTACAGTTTGAATAAGCAATGTATATCGGGGCTAGCTTTCAGCTAGCTTTATTCAATAAAAAACTAAAAAAATATCGAATATTTGCAGTACGTTTACGTTTGAACCAAACGATATTACTCTGACCATACCAGAGTGAAGTTAGCGTTGGTTTCCAACAGCGTTTCAATTCAGTTGCGGAATTTCGGTCGGTTTGAAATAAAAAATATTTTTCGTCCGAGCTCGTAACTATTATATGTTCACGGCATGCCATCACAACACAAGTTTTGTCGTTGCAAAGTTCAACATCTTTTTTTTTTTTTATTAATGATGGGTTTGCTCTTGACTCTAGTCTAGGTCATAGGACAGAGACAGAGTCTAAGATGGAGTATGAGATAGTCTTTAGGAGCTATGTCCAAAAATATGAAGAGGATGACGCTTAGTTGATATTTACAAGAATGAAAGAGACGGAGTTGGCTGGGCAAGCGTGACGCTGGCGCTAAAAAATAATTAAATTACTTAATCTCACTACCCTCACCTATGAAAGAACTGAACTATAGGTGGTGGTTTGTTTCGTGAATATTTTATCCCATTTTATTTTTGCTTCTACGCTGCATAAACTCTTATGTCCAACAAAGACATACCTAAAAATCAAAATCCAAATCTATGGTAGTTCTTTAGATATTTCAAGTGTAAAAACCCAAATATTAGTAAATAGCGTCTTAATCTGCTGGTAGTTTGCTACTCTTGTCAAAAAGTAGGTAGGATAGTTTGTCGACTCGTTGACCCGCCCGATAAAAGATACATTTTCAAATTGTGTGACTGTGACTGACATTCCTACACTCAACCTATTCAAAGCCATTCACATTGATCAGTAGATGAGTTATTATAATCTGTGCGTTTATAATAGCATTCAAAATTCATTATGATTTAATAAACCTGCCCTCCAGCTCTAAGTCCACAATTACTAAGCGTAATCTCAAATCAAAACTTTACGTGTGAACAGCTTACTTGATAAATGTCAGAAATTATTTGGCTGAATTAGTTCGCGAATCAGTAATTATAGCCCAATAGGCAATTAGTCACCCGACCGGGTATTAAACGGGCTCAAATTTAATGAGTTCATACGATAATTGGGCGATTTATTTCAAACGTATTAGATAGGAGCCAAGTTCCAATAATACGAATAAGCTGTGTCGTACATGCTTTATGAAACAACACAATGGTATAACATTTAGGTACAGCAAAAGATTTAGTTATCTAAAAATTAAATATTTCGACGCTTGAAAGGCAAAATGATCTAAGCGACATTTTTGGCCATATTGAGTTATATACATTGTTGGAATCGCCTGATTTTTCTGCGTCGTTTGGTCGTACTCACGTCTCTCTACGACGCCTTTTTTGGCGCTTAGATATTTGAGGATTTGCGAATTTCAACAATTTTTTTTTATCTAACCGACACAATTTTTGACCCTTTTTTGAAAATTTGGTGGTTGAGTAATTATGTAATGGTAAATTTGTATGTGGATAACTTTTTCCTTTCTGTTCGTAGAATATTTTTGTATTTAGTCAATTTTTCCAGGATCTGGCAATTAAGTGTTAGGAGCTTAGTAAATTTTTTCTTCACAAAGGTTTTATTTTTTTATAACTTAGGTAATTTTTACTTATTCGTTATTTTTTCATTATGGCGTTAGGTTAAAATTACCTGCTTTTTATTTTTTTTATTTATTTACTTCAGCTTATATTACCTGCCTAAAAATACGACTGACTGTCGCTTAGTAAATTTTTGCCTGCCGAAAAATGAAACCGATTGTCGCTTGGTCAAGGTTTACCTGCCGTTTTCAAGTGTGATTTCATTATTAAGACAACTTTTACTTCAACGGTCATAATTATTCAATGTTGGTTATTACCTACGGTAGTGTCAAGTAAAGGCGCAAAGAGTATTTTTACCTAACAGTAATTCACATAAAAATGTTGGTTAGACCTGCGGGCGACACGCGCGCAGTCGCTAGCGCAAACATTAAAGTTAGTTTCAAAGTCACTTAAATACTGTCGCCACCCGAATAGGTCGTATTTGATTTTTATGAGCACTAAATGTACGTAGCATTTACGTTTACATACGTAGTATCACTCTTCTTCCGGCGATGAAGACGAAGGTTCTTCGCTGTCACTGCTCGTGCTGTCTTTAAACAATCTGATGATAATTTCATTGTCTACATACATACATAAGCCTATTGCAGTCCACTGCTGGACGTAGGCCTCCCCCAGCGTATGCCATAGGGCCCGATATCCTGCTTTCGCCATCCAGTCGCCTTTTATAAATCATCGGTCCATCTGGCCGGAGATTGTCCAATGCTTCGCCTGCCGAGGCGTGGCCTCCACTCGAGAACCCGTTTACTCCACCGTCCGTCGGTTCTACGACACATATGCCCAGCCCACTGCCATTTCAGTTTGCTACACTTCCAGACTATGTCCGTTACTTTGGTATTTTTGCGGATAGTCTCATTCCGGATTTTATCTATTATAGAGGTTGAACTTGCCGTTTCACTCGATATCTCGAAGGCCTTTGACAGGGTCTGGCATGCAAGTCTGCTCATCAAGCTTCCTGCTTATGGCATCCCAGCTGATTTTTGTACTTGGATTTCAGACTTCCTTAGTGAACGGTCCATCAGAGTAGTCGTTGACGGCTGCTCCTCTGACCTTATGGCCACTGATGCCGGAGTTCCTCAGGGGTTCGTTCTCTCTGCAACTCTTTTCCTGCTGCACATCATGACCTCCTTCGGCATGGTATTGTTGGATACGCAGATGATAGTACCGTTTCATAGAGATAGTTGACAGGTGCAGGGACCAGTGGGGATGAAATACGTTCGTTAAGAAAGGCCATGGTAGAGCGAACAGATCTGACCTTAAGTCTTGTCTCCCAATGGGGCGACGACAATCTGGTCTCATTCAATGCCACCAAAACACAGGCGTGTCTTTTCACTGCAAAAAGGAGTCCTTTCGACTGGACACCTACTTTTCGGGGTACATCGTCCCAGTCACTGACAGGCTTGAGCTTCTAGGCATGGAGTTGACATCAAATCTAAACTTCGGCGCGACCATCGAGTACAAGGCTCAGACGGCGGCTAAAAAGCTGGGCGTCCTGAAAAGAGTGAAGCGATACTTTACGCCTGGACAGCTTTTAAATCTTTACAAAGCACAAGTCCGATCCTGCATGGAGTATTGCAGTCACCTTTGGGATGGCTCAGCCAAATACCAACTTGCCGCTCTTGACTCGGTGGAACGCAGGGCCAAGAGGCTCATAGGCGACATAAAACTGGTGGACACCAAGCTACATAGCCTGGCACATCGCCGCAAGGTTGCCTGCTTGTCGGTATTTTATAGATTGTACTTCGGAGAGTGTGCTCAAGAGCTTCACGACCTTGTTCCACCAGCTCCCTTCTACCATCGGACATCCAGACGCACCGCCGGATACCATCCGTACCTGGTAGCCATTCCACCAATTCGGACTAAGCGCTTCCAATCATCATTTATAATGCGCACTGCTAAAGAGTGGAATTTACTACCTGCGTCTGTGTTTCCAAACGCATACAACCCTAATCTCTTCAAAGTAAGAGTGAACAGGCTTCTTCTGGGTGAGCTCGCTCCATCTTAGACTCTGTCTCTGTCCTATGACCTAGACTAGAGTCAAGAGCAAACCCATCATTAATAAAAAAAAAATAAAAAAAAAAGAGGTAGAGATACCGAACATAGACCGTTCCATAGCTCTTTAAGTGACATTTAACCAGTGGGCCAGTTTCACTGTCAGGTTCCACGTCTCGGCTCCATAGGTCATGACTGGCAGGTCTTGAGACATTGTGGTAAGGGTGATTCCAAAATATGACGCACCTTCCCAAATGCTGCCCAGCCTAGCTGCACTCTTCTGGTGATTTCAGCCTCAAAGTTGTTTCTACCCAGCTGGAAAGTTTTCCCAAGGTACACATACTTCTAGACAACTTCAAGGGCTATACCTTCGACGGAGACCGGCTCGGAGATGATGTGTTGATTGAACATGACTTTCGTCTTGTCCAAGTTCATCCCGAGTCCAACACGTCTCGAGGCGACGTTGAGACTGGTCAGCATGTTTTGCAGATCCTGAAGCTATTCAGCCATTATGACTATATCGTCGGCAAAGCGGAGATGTGGGAGATATTTTCCGTTGACTTTGATGCCTAGTCCATCCCACTGCAAAGTCATAAAGATATCCTCCAGCGAATTGGTGAAGAGTTTCGGGGATATAACGTCACCCTGTCTTACACCTCGGAGAAGTTTGATGGATCCTGTTTTGTGATTTTGTACTTGGACGGACATCGTTGCCATTTGATATAGGCTTCTTAGCACCTCCACATATCGCCAATCTACTTGGCACCGCTGCAAGGAGTGCAAAACAGCCCAGAATTCGATGGAGTCAAAGGCTTTTTTGTAGTCCACAAAGGCCTTACAACCCGGCCTGTTCTGGTGGCTGGAAGGCATCAAATCTTAGTGCCAAATGATTCGTAATTACTCTCGAGAACAGCTTATAGACGTGGCTCAGAAGTGTGATCGGTCTATAGTTGAGGAGAGGAGCGTATTATCTACTTTCTTGAAAAACAATGCCACAACACCTCTGCTCCACGCCTTCGGGGGTTTTCCATTGGCTATAACAGAGTTGAATAGCCTTTTCAGCTCCTCCAGGACAGGTTTTTCTACCAGCTTTAAGTAGCTCAGAGGCCACTCCGTCTATTTCATTGTCTATACAATTATCAATGCGCACGTCTCTGTCAAAGTCGTCGTCAATATTTTTTTGAGTGTGTTTCACCACGTTGGCCCATCTTTGGTTACTTTTGAACAAGCTTCTTTCAAAAGTTCTAACATCTTTCCCATGTTAAATGGCGGTTCAGTGTTGTAAGGACCTACATATCCTATAACAATACAAAAATACAGTCAATAATGTAAAAAAATATACTTATTCGAGTAACATTGATTTAAATCCGAAGCTGAATGCATGTCTGCAACACATCATGTCATGACATTTTTTAAATTTACAATCAATACAAATACAATCTAACAAAAGTAGTTTCTTTCTACTAGAAACCTACTTATTTAAAGAAAAAATATTGGGACAAAATTAATTCAGTAATTTGTCTACTTTTCAATAATAAAATAACCGACTGAGACCGTACATAGATAGCTAGATAGCAAATAAATTCGATGGCATTGTATTGGCAATAGTATAGCTGTAGTCAAACCACACGATGGTCGTACTCTAATGCCATTTCGTATTTTAACCGTGCTGGCTTGAAAAGTTTCACCAGCCTCACTAATTCTGCTTTCAGCATGCTTTGGTCGGCTTCTTTTCGGTGTGGCTGGAGCCAAATCGGCTTTTTTATTATTTTGGATTGGTGCTCTGTCAATTTAGCTCGAGTGGTAAGGTGCATTGTTCATTAAAATTACAGAAGCTCTTCTACGCTGATGAGTAGTCAACGCAACCATTCTTCAAATCTATCTGCGTCCATTTCTTCATGGTAGTTTTTTTGTCGCAAATGCCATCAGACTACCTTCTTTAAAACACTACGCTCCCGAACCCGGCATGGCATATAATACTGCGACCTCCTTTTCCCGTTGAGACTTTTGATGTCGATTGCGCTGTGTTATCTGCCCAGGTGGTGGATACGGTATGGATGGCATTCAGCCACGTTTCATGTAAGAATATGAAAACTGTTTCTTGTTAAAATTATGTCGGTTCGCTCCATGAACACTTTTTTTCTCTGGTTGACTTTTTGATATTGAAACCTCAATTTGTTTAAAATTTGTGACAGTGAAGTCTTGCCACCATGAAATAAACCAGCTTCACGTAAGGGATTCAGAAGTTTGGTCCTCGTCGGGTTTCTTGTTGGTATAATAATTCTAATTCTAATTCTAATTCTTTATTTGTTAAACATAATTACTAATAGGTAAAACTATACAAAACAATATATATACGTGTTGTCGTATTGCATCAAAGTTATCAATACCAGTAATGGGATGTGTGGTAATTTTCCTTTTTTTAAAATAAATTTATTTTCTTCAATGCCAGAAGCACCATATTTTTCTTTGCTTATGCTGGCAACTGTATTGATGCCTATTCCCAAAACAGCAGCTACGCGCTTAACTTCAACACCAACTCGCGCGCTTGGCTATTTAAAGTCTTCCCTCTACCACGACTGGTAGACTGGTGTAAACTGCCAGCCATGCCGAACTGTCACCAAAGCCATGAAACAGAACAATATAACTGTGTCCGCATAGAAAGCTTAGGTCGTCATGTATAGCAGGAATAGTATCCAGGGTTAATGCCAAGGTTATTCACAAATGATAAGGTTCACAGAGTCCAAAATGTACGTGGCCAAGTCATAAAAACACCAAAAGAAACCAAAATGATGTGTTGCCTATATGCAGCATTCTATTATATGCTGACATTCAATTTCAAGATAAAATCATATGCAAACAAAGCAGATAATAAATCATTCGGACAATTGGAAATTGGACTTGGAAAACGCGCCCGGTTAAACCATGTTCTAAGATTATAGTAAGTTTCAAAATAGGCATGTAGTATGAATATTGCTATAAAATATATTCCAGATCAGATCAGCCTATTGAAATTCACTGCTGGACATTTTACAAAATGGTTACCAAGAAGCAAAGAAAAATGTAATAGCTAGCTATGCTACTTCTGTGTGCCTCAGTGTTGATTTTATAGTGATAATTAAAACTGAAGACAGTTTTATTTACATTCTTGAAGAAAATAATTGATCCAATTTTAGGTGAGAACATCATTTATGACAAATTTACGGTCAAAATTAAAATACGAAATTTAGTTTAGGTTGTTTTGACTCAACTTTTAAACAGTCTCAATTTAAGTTAGATAATTTTTACTCGGTAGCAAATTGTTTAAAAAAGCATGTATTAAAATTTTACCTTACCTTTTTTAACCAATAAATTTAATTTAGGTTGTTTTGACTCAACTTTTAAACAGTCTCAATTTAAGTTAGATAATTTTTACTCGGAAGAAAATTGTTTAGAAAAGCATGTATTAAAATTTTACCTTACCTTTCTTAACCAAACCTTGTCGGTTAGTCAATTTTTCCTGTCGCTACTTTTAGGTTAAATTTGACTAAGCGACACTAACTTTCAATCTAAGCATTATTTTTAATAAATTCATTTACCAATACGTACCTCAAAAAATCATGAAAAATATATCTAAGAACTGCACAATTATCTTAATCACACGAATTTACACGATTTTTTTTCTAAAATTTCAAACTTTAAACTGCTCTACTGTAAAGTTAGTCGGATGTCGCTTAGATCATTTTGCCTTTCAAGCGTCGATTTGTATTAGTCTTCTTATGATATGGATTAAAGAAATTAAATGACATTTATTATTAAAAACACTTGGGAGTTTTATTTCTTATTTTCTTCAGTTGTTCCTAGTCTCGAGCTCCGTACAAAAGTAAGTTTAACGAAATGTTACTTAATATCATCAGCAGTCTGTAGTAAAAACGACGCGCGGTTCGTCCATACATTTAGAGGTTATGTTATATAATACTCAAAGTAACTCAAATCATTTTATATAATCTGTAGTGGCGTTTCGATGCTCCTACCACAGACTGCGTTTGGTTGCTATTACATCATACCCCTTTCCAACAAAAAAATAATAAAAAAAAACTTTTTTAAAGTTACTGACTCTATCTTAAGACTAAACTTATACTAATCAATTACTTATTTAAGTATCTATAAAAGTATTCAGTCTCAGTTAAACTCTCATAAAAATAAAAACAACTTTTCTTCACTGAACTGCACATTCAAAACATGACCTCATCAGATTATTGAGAACGAATATGATACGACGTTCGTGTGTACGTGCAACCATCACAATCCTTAACATCATAAGATCTGAAATCCTGCTTATCATTATTCACAATGGTACCCTGTAGCCATATATTCTTTTGAGGGTCCTTCTTAAACCATACTTTTTGATCTATTTGGAACCTATTCTTTTCCTTTACATGCTTATTATAATTTAAAATATTCCTTTCTCTATTCTTATTCATTTCGGTCTCTACATCTGTATTCAACTTTGGTTTTAAATAATTATAACTAGATGGCAACTTAGTTCTTAAATTTCTACTCATCATTAATTGTGACGGTGTAAAATATGTCCCCGAAACAGGTGAAGATCTATATTGCATCAATGCAATCCTATAGTCAATCTTATCCTCATTACACTTTATCATAATTTTCTTAGCTATTTGTACTGCCCGTTCTGCCATACCATTTGATTGTGGATACCTTGGACTCGAATATGTAAACTTAAAACCCCAGTCCTTTGCAAATTGTTTACATTGAACTGAATCAAAAGGAATGTGATCTGCCACAACTTCAATTGGTATGCCAAAACTGGTGAACACATCAGTCAAAGCATTTATTATGCTCTGTGCACTTTTATTCGTAATTAGTTTTATTTCTAACCATTTAGACATGTAATCATAAATAACCAGATAACTTTTCCTTTTAAAATCCATTATGTCAGTCCCAAGCTTAGAAAATGGCAACTTAGGTATTTCATGTGATAACAAAGGTTCTTTTGCATTATTGTTTTGATAAGTCTGACAAACAAAACACTTATTTACAAATGCTTCTATGTGTGAATCAATTTGCGGCCAATAATACAAAGTTCTAGCTGTTTGTTTCATTTTAGTTATTCCTAAATGACCCTCATGCAATTTATTTAAAATTGAAAATCTAAGTGACTTTGGAACTATGAGTCTATCATTCATAAATAAGAGTTCTTGATCAACTGTAATATTTTCTCTAAATTTATAATAATGTTTAATATTATCAGGTACAATTTTCATGTTATCTGGCCATCCATTTTTTGTGAAATTTATCAAAACAGATAACTCTACATCCTCAGATGTTTTTAATATTAATTCTTGTCTTTGTTCTTCTGTACATTGTAAATAATTTGATAAGCCAATACAATGTATGACTTCATACATATATGATTGATCCATATCATTTTCCTCTAAATAAGAGCGAGAAAGTAAATCTGCAATATGCATTAAACGACCCTTTTGATATTTGAATTCTATGTTATATTTTAGTAATTTTAATTTAAGTCTTTGTAACCTTGTTGACGGAATTGCATGTATGCCTTTTTTAAGTAAATTCGCTAATGGTTTGTGATCATTAAGTACAATACACTTCTTTCCGTAAATATAATAGTGAAACTTCTTTGTTGCCCAAACAACACTTAATAATTCTTTTTCTATTTGTGAAAAATTTTTCTCTGCGCTTGTAAGACTTCTTGATGCATAAGACACTGGCTTTCCATTTTGCATCAAACAACAACCCAGCCCATCTTTGCTTGCGTCACACTGAATGACTACTGGCAGTGAGGTGTCAAAATTTTGCAAAACTGGTGCCACACTTATGCATTTTTTAATGTTATTGAAAATGTTTTCATGCACTTCCGTCCATAACCAATGTACATTCTTTTTTAGCAAACTGTTTAATGGTGCAGTTAAATCTGCTAGTTTACTTATAAAATTTCTTAGATAATTAATCATTCCCAAAAATATTTGTAACTCTTTTTTATTTGTTGGACTTTTAATATTCAAAATTGCTTTTACTCTATCAGGATCAATTTTCATACCATCTTTTGAAAATATGTGCCCAAAATATTTAACTTCACCCTTTTTATATTGAAATTTCTTTTTATTGAATCTTACATTGATTTCTTTTGCTCTTTCTAACACATATTTTAATATTCTGTCATGATCCTCTTCATTTTCTCCACAAATCAACAGATCATCACAATAGACCACCACACCAGGTATATCCCCAAATGCCCGTTGACTATATTTCTGAAAAATTTCCGGCGCGACAGACACACCAAACGGTAATCTTAGAAATTTATAACAACCAAAAGGTGTACTAAATGTGCACAGATCTGTTGATTTATCTGACAACTTAATATTATAAAATCCATCAGAGAGATCAAGTACAGAGAAAACAGTCTTATTTTTTAATTTTGTCACAATTTCCTCGAGTGTCGGAATCAAATGGTATTCTCTTATTAACACTTTATTTAACTCTTGAGGATCAAGACAAATTCTTAAATTACCACCACATTTTTCTATTACTACAAGATTACTTACAAATGACTTAGGATGCTCAACTTTCTCAATAATCTGATGGTCTTCAAGACTTTTCAATTTTTTCTCCAGACGTTCCAGTAATGCATGTGGTACTCGACGAGGTGGTTTTACCACAACCTGTGCATCTGGTTGAATGTGCAATTCCAGTGTCTCTTTAAACTGTCCAATACCCTGAAAAAGTTCAGAATATTGATTAATAATTTTTTCTTTATTTATTACATAAATATTATTAATATTACTATTGTTTTTGTCTTCAATGTTAATATTAATATTATTAAGATTTAGTAATTTTAATTCTAATAATGAACTAAGACCCAGTATTGGTCTGCAATTTTCTTTTATTATTATAAATTCTGTGTCTATCTTTTCAGTTTCATTTAAATGTATTTTTAATAGTATTTTTCCCAAAGGCTTTATTTTATAACCCCCAAATGCTTCCAATAAAATATTTGTCTCAGACCAGTTAGGATTCTCATCACAGACAATCTTTTTTAAATCTTTCACTGAAAGTACATTAACCTGCGCCCCAGTATCACATTTAAATGAAACATTTTTATTTTCTGTTCTTAAAGTTATTAGCCAATCATTCTGACAATATTTTTTATTATTTAATAGTGAATGACATATCTTAACTAGTCACAAATCATGGACAAAATTATCATCATTAGGTTTTTCTTCCTCAAGATAGTTGACTTTCTTATTTTTACACCCTAGTGCAAAATGATTTAACTTGTGGCAATTAGAACAAGTTTTCCCATAAGCTGGGCACTGTCGAGGTCCATGTTCTTTATTAAATTTCTTACAGTGATAAAATAGACTAGTGTAATTGTTTTGCACTTTAGAACCACCGCTCACTACTTTATTAAAATTGTTTTTATACTTAGCTTCATATTGCTTGCTTTGAACAGTATTTATCATGAGTGTATCTTCTTTCTTTTGCATAATACTCGCATGTGCCTGAGCCAACTCAGCTGCTCGGCACTGATCCACTGCCAAGTCAAGTGTAAGATCCCGACTCTCCAGCAACTTCCGCTGCAAGTGCTTGTCCCGTATCCCATTGACAATCCTGTCTCTTAACATTCTGCTTTCATACTCTCCAAAATTACAGCCTGACACCAATTTTCTAATATCTGCGTAGAAACTGTCAAATGTCTCCCCATCTTCTTGGTTCCTCTTATTGAAGTTGAATGTATTTATGAGCTCATTCTGTTTTGGTTCAAAATACTCATCAAATAACTCCACCAACTTGGTATACTTGTGAGTTTCTTCTTCGTCTTTCAAAGATTTATCAGTATTCTTTAAGATATTGTAGTAAATATTTTGTCCTTCCAACCCAATAGCATTCAGTAGAATCGCCGACTTCCTTGCCTCGGACACCCGCTCTAAACCAGCTGCCAATATGAATAGTTGCAATTGTTGCTTGAAATTTTTCCATTTCAACCACATATCTCCCACTGAATCACATTGTAGTGGCAATGGCATCCTAACTTCTATTGGAGTTCCCATTTTTCTTCAAAATTGAACTCACCAACTTTCTTCACCAGAATTATTTTCTCTCCAAAAATCTTCAAATTTAGATGAATTTAGGTTCGAAACTCGGCTGCGCCATGTATTAGTCTTCTTATGATATGGATTAAAGAAATTAAATGACATTTATTATTAAAAACACTTGGGAGTTTTATTTCTTATTTTCTTCAGTTGTTCCTAGTCTCGAGCTCCGTACAAAAGTAAGTTTAACGAAATGTTACTTAATATCATCAGCAGTCTGTAGTAAAAACGACGCGCGGTTCGTCCATACATTTAGAGGTTATGTTATATAATACTCAAAGTAACTCAAATCATTTTATATAATCTGTAGTGGCGTTTCGATGCTCCTACCACAGACTGCGTTTGGTTGCTATTACAATGAAAATAAGATGTTGAAAAGTATTAGCGTTGGTCGAGGATTAAGTACCGTCCCACCGCTCTGCCACTGAGCTACTGGCGTCCCAACCGAACCCTTCCAAATTGTCAACCCCTTGATACGAGTCTTGAAACGACATAATAATAATAATAAAATTCTTTACTGCACATAAAAACAAAGCATAGTATGAGTTATAATTACCTGAAGAGTACGTCGCTTTAAGAGATTGACAATTTGGAAGGGTTCGGTCGCGGCACGGGTAGCTCAGTGGCAGAGCGGCGGGACGGTACTCCACAGGTCCCGGGTTCGATCCCCGGACGAAGCGATTTTTTTCAATATTAACCATAGTAAATAAAATATTTTTATCTAGAAACTTAAATTTTCAAGGATCTTCCCAAGGTTGGATTTCCAAGAAGCTAGTAGAATACCCCCTCCGAATAACTTTGCAAAAAAACTATAACTATTAATATAAAATTAAAAAAAAAAACTTTATTATCTGTCCCGTTGTCAACCAATCGTCGAAACGCTTGTTAATTTGAAGTTACAGAAAAAGTTTTAAGATTTCTCATATTATCATTAATTAAAAGGTTTTTGAGACATTTAAGAGTAATGCCAGTTGAAATAGAAATTTCAACAGCATTTATTTAAAAAGAAGGTTTATTTTGACTCGTCAAGATATGGTTTGATTTAAAAAAGAAGGTGTAAATTGACTCGTCAAGTTATGGTTTGATAACTGGTTCAATATATCATCGGCTCTAAAGCATCACTTACATGAGAGGGTACAGAAAGAGCCAGATGTTCAAACAGCGGGGAATGAGTTCATCAGGTGCTTTACAGAAAAAAACAGGATCGTGAAATTGATATCTCGTGATAAAGAGAAGAGTCAGTAAAAATATCCAGCTTTATATTGATTACGTAGCTATTTAACCAAAATTTAGATAAAAAAAATATCTTAACTTACCTTAATATAGCGAAAAGTGACAAACCTATTTAACCGTTGAATAGATTTAAAAAAGGATAGGAGATATCTAAATCATGTCATTATTTGAAGTAAAATACGCGTTATCTGTCAATAAAAGGCGACTATAAAAGAAGGCGACTAAATTGACTAGAAGTAGTAAGGAACCCATTGGTATTTTTTAACATGACAGGACTTAGCTATTTCTTATACTTTTCTTTATGTATTAAACAGAAAGCGACAGAACTAATTTAAGGTCATGTTAAAATAATTTATATCCCGAATTTAAGCCATTGGTTAGTCAGCAGTCAAGCTGACAAGATGAGTACCGAAGTATAGTTGTTGCAAGATACTCATGAGACCGATTCCTATCAATATTCCATCTTTTTTTTTAATGATCGGTTTGCTCTTGACTCGAGTCTAGGTCATAAGACAAAGACAGAGTCTCAGATAGAGCGAGCTAACCCAGAAGAAGCCTGTTCACTCTTACTTTGAAGACATTAGGGTTGTATGCATCTGGACTTTGTTAATTAGCTATTAATTTGAAAACACTTTCCTTTGAACATGGGTAAACCGAGTAACTAACTTTATAAAATAAATAAAAGTTATATTACGCCAGTACTTTACCAGAACCCAATTTACCCTGAGTGGATATTAATAACGGGTTTATTTTGAGGACGGTCCCAAACAGACATATTGCTGAAAACTTTCATAGCTACGCAAGTTGTTTTCATTCTTCTTCTTTTCGTGTGAGACACTGAGTCGTTAAACGACCTGATAAACCCTGGTGTCAGAGATTTACAACCGTCTACTACTAGTACTAGCCTCTGATATGGTGTATAACGACCGCCGTCTAAGTAATCACAGACAGCAACTGGGACCGCCGGCTTAACGTCCCCTTCAGCACGAAACCATCTTTCTTTTCGGACAATCAGGTGGTTCAGCTTGTGGTTAACCAGTCTGGTAAAAATTTACAATGTGATAAACAAAAATTACACACAAACAGTAAACAAATATAGTTAAAAAGTGATAAATATCAACTTTTGAGTGCCCCACCGGAACCTTTGCGTCGCAGGCAGTCGTACTACCACTGCGCCACATCAGCCGTCAAAAACAATGCGGAAAACCACCGAAGCGCTTTCTACATAACCAGCGTTATTTATTTATGTATATCATATTCATACTCAGTAGTAAAAGCATTGGCATCGGTCCAAGTTTTGTATTTCTCGTATTGTTATCGCCTTAACCCAAAACTTCGTGGCGAAACACACTATGTTATAAATCGCAGCGGTTTGGTGGTGGTTTGCGATGCGGTCTTAATGTCAGTCATAACATGCTTAAACTAAAGTGCTACGCTATTTTTAGAGATACACTATTACTATACGTTTAAATACCATACCGTAGTTTTCAAAACGTTATTATTATCTTCTTTTTTTTCATTGCGTAAAATCTGATGAAGAGTATTTTAAGTATTTCTCATTTAAAGTAAAAACTAACTTTGAGTAAGAAAGATTAATTAATCGATACTTATTAAGGAATCAAAATAATTCTTCTGATAAACGAATATACCGTCATATGAATAAATATCAAAAGCTTTTTCAGCCTTATTTTATACACCCGCCATTACTTTTATTAAAAACCTGAAACAATAATAATTTAATTAATAAAATGCATTCGAAAATTTTATGCTGAAAAGTGAAAGAAAGGGAAATGTATTCATATCCGTTATCGTCACGCAATGAAACTTAATTGAAATGAGTATTCATTTGCATTTTTTACCGAATCAGAACGGACGGACGGCTGATGTGGCGTGGTGGTAGTGCAACTGCCCGCGGCGCGAAGCTTCCGGGTTTGATGCCCGGTGAGGCACTCACAAAGTTGAAATTATCACTTTGTGAATTCTTTCCCAGTCAGTTAGGACATGGCAGGCTGATCTACCTTAGTCTCGGAAGAAATATGGTTTCGTTCGTTGGTGGGCACGTTAAGCCATCGGTCCCGTTTGCTGACTATGATTACAATTAACGGTGGTATGGTTAGTAGAAGCTAGTTCGTAGAAGGCGGTTGAAAAATTCTGAAATCAGGGTTCATCGGGTCATTCGTCGACTCGGTGACCCAGACAAAAAAAATACCAAATCAGTCCTCATTATGCGGCGGTTTCCAACATTGGCTACTAAAATCTTGCTGTAATATATGTTGTTCATTGAATATTTATATCGGGCACCTTTTGTTTCTTCTTTCGTAACTCACTGGGCTAAGTGCTATTAAATACAGTAGCTTGTTTGTTATTGAATTTTGTAACTATAGTAAATTTATTGAATGAAATAACTGCGTTGTGTGATCGTCCCATTTCTCCACGCGGGTAGACACCTCGGACTGTTGTGGCTGTCGATTTTGATGAAAATCTCATAATAGTAAGGAGTAAGTTACAAAAACTCTGACACCAGGGTTCGTCGTGTCGTTGGATGACTCGGTGTCCCACACGAAAAGAGAAGAGCGAGTTACAATTACTCCTAAATTGATAACGGAGGCAAGTAGCGAATGCCACGAACGATAGGTTTCCACTACGATTCGTCAAATTTTCCATCGTCGGTAGTAATTAAAATTTCTTTTGTTTTATTAACATCAACGCCATTTTGCGGGCTCTCTTTGTTCCGGTTAATGGGATCCATAATTCGGTCCGTGCCAACATGGTTACGTATCGAATCGTGTTTTAGTTCGGAAAATTTCGATAATTTTATTTACGCTTTTGGGGTTTTCCATTTAACAGCGATAATGGTTTTGAAAGGTTATTAATACAGCGCTTTTGAACTATTATTAAAAGGATTCGAACGTATTCTCTTCTGTGGTCTATATCCGCTTCTCATAAAGTCAACGGCAATATTTCTATATAATATGTTTAGATTAGTACGCACATACATACTTCACACAAACATTATCGTTTTATTTGAAGTATGTTTTATTGCGCGGGTATAGGGCACGTGCCGTGTGATGGTGGCTTAGACTAGCATCACCCCATGTCTTGCCCGTGGGAGTCGTAAGAGGCGACTAAGGGACTCGAGGGTGTGTATTGCAGTTTTAGGCGATGGGCTGACAACCTGTGACTATGGCGATACACAATTTTTCGGATGACCCTCAAATCTTTGTCAGACGTGGCGTAAATGTCCGTTTTATGCGGCCATTTATGCTCTGCCTACCCCGCAAGGGATTATAGGCGTGATATGTATATGTAGGTATGTTTAGGGCATGTAGGGCGGTATAAAAAGTGTGCCATTGCTTGGAGACAAATACCCCACATTCTATGATTATTTAAGCTGGAGCTGCACTTGCTCATACATTCCTTACTACGGCCAACTTGAGTCCGAAGTCTACCCTAATATAGGGGAAATAATTTACCACTATAAACCATTTGATATTGAATTATTTTTACAATCAGATATCAAAATCTATTAAAACATTATTTCCCTACAAATAACATTAGATATTTAAACCTATACATGTTCATTGCATGCCTGCGAGCAGGCTGACTGCAATGAACGTATGTATTATTGTCAAGATCTTAAATACTGTATTCTGGCCAAAGAAACTGTATTGTATTGAAATTGTATCTATCAGATTTTAAAATGCCACAAAGTATTAGGGAAGCTCACTGATGCTCTGTGAGGAAGCTGTATGTGCTCTCTCTTATTGAGGGTTAAAGATCTTGCATTAATTGTCGTTATTTATGATGATATAAAATCAAGAAAATACCAATTACGTCTCACTTATTACCGGCAGTCCAAGGATCCGTATTCATTTCCGTCCCAATTTCCTTTCCCTAGTTTTCAGACTTCAGTCAGTTAGAAAGTTTTTCTCAAACGCTTTGAGAGTCCAGTACGAGAGCGACAGTGAAAAATTTGAAAGAGTTTTACTCGCCATTGCCGACTGTAATAAAACTGAAAGCTTTTAGAATTGAGTGTATTCCCACGCATTCATGATTTTCCTAATTTCATTTTATTTTTGACAAATATACTTAGTTCACGAAACCTCATACAAAAGCTGCATATTATCATGGCACACATCAGCCCGCAGCAAATTGCGGCTGTCGGCATTGGATGCACCTATAACTTAAAGCGGTACTTTCAAAGTGCGCCGTCTCCATTATTTTATATACGTGAGAATAGTTACGCAAATAAATACTTTTTCGCATTTTAGTTCTTTCTTGTTGATTTCCTAATTTTAACATATTTTCTTTAAAATTATTAGTTAAATAGTTTATTTTTAAATTACAAAATTGCACCGCAGGCAGGTATCGAACTTGCGACTTTCGGTATCAGTACTACCGACGACCAGAGATGGGCGTAATCGATTACTTTTGTAATCAGATTAATAATCTGATTGAAAGTAATCATGATTACTTTCAATCATGATTACTTTTAATCCTAACTACAGTTAATCATGATTACATGTAATCGTTAATCATGACTACAGTAGTTTTTAATCAAAATTACATGATTAATAAATATTTTGACTATTGAATTCCGACGTACAAAAGTGAATACTCCACAACCCTGCACCTAGCATTCTAGATGTGGGCATAAAGTCAAACGTCAAAAAACAAGTAAGCAGTGTAAAAATAATCTTTGCTAAATCTAAGTAGTCAATCTTAGTTTTGATGAATAAAAATATGATTAATATGTTTAATTAACGACTACCAAGTTTAATTATAAAACAAATATTGTATTTTTATTTTAAAGTCCCACTCGAGTAATCATAATCATGTAATCTAGATTACGATTAACGATTAATAATCTTTAATCATATTGAGATTTAACTAATGATTACTTTTATTAATCGGTAATCATGATTACAGATTACGTTTATCAATCAGTAATCGTGCAATGTCTCAGATTAAAAAAGTAATCGTAATCATTAATCATTAATCTGATTACATTTTGCCCAACTCTGCCGACGACGCCTCTACCGATTCAGCTACCGCGGCGTACCTGCCGTTGGTGAAACTATGCTAGCACATCTTACCTTATGCCAATAATGCGTCATGGCTCCATCTACCTTTTTTTTATATTCTCACAAGTATAATAACTAAGATAGAATAGACCCATATTGAAAAGTCCTATTCTTCGTTGAGTCAATGGTGACAGGATCAAATGATCATTGAACTTGCGAACTGCGTAAAAACGGAACCGTTGCCTGGCCCGATGGCATAGCGGATAGTACCGCTGCCTGCTACGCTGAGGGTCATACGTTCGATCCCCGGATGACACAAATATTTGTTAAGTCATTTTCAGATATTTGTATTTATTCTGGGTGTTTTCTTTGTATAGTACACATACATACATACATAGACATCACACCTATAATTCCTTCTGGGGTAAGTAGAGCGTAGGCGGTGTTTTCTATGTATTATATGTATTTATTTGCATAAAAGTATTTTCAGATGTGCATGATGAGCATGACGCAGGTGGTGTTAATTTTCATTTATATATATATATAGTTTCCATAGTAGTATAGTTTGGGACTTAATGGCGCTATTTGAATTATCTAGGATATTTATTTATTCAAACATTTATGTCAGTTTTTCGCTGAGCTGTTCCACCCACGCTTTAATGAGTTTTACCGTGTGAATAGGATATTTTCCCGCCTACATCGCCTAATTAAGTAACCCCTGATGAAATTAGTTTTGGAGAAATATGACCTTTGAAATAGTAGATTTAATAAAACTACGAGTCCCTAATTAGATCCAAAAATACGGGGTTTAAATACTCTAACTTATTTAAAAGTTCTTACTTTAAGTATTTTTCTTTGGATGTACGAAGATCTATGAATAATAAATTCGTTGATTAAATAGGTCTATTCTCGGCCAGATCGGTTCGATTATTCTTTTAGCCGATTACAATCACCAAGCGATTCTAATAATGAGGTTTTTACGGATTCATCATGATCCCCAGGCGATAAGTTCAGCAATTAAGCCACGCAAACCAAAGGCCTAGACTTTTTATGATAGTGAAAAAATATTTGAAACGGTTCCAGGCCATGAAATTGAACAACTTTTCCCAAGCTTCTAATATGAAATTAAAATTACCATTTAAAATGCCTCGGTTGGACATTTTGTACAGACGTCCAAAATATTTTGATCATCATACCCTACCGCATTTGCATACCTAAATATATTTTTTTAGGTATGCAAAGGGACAAACGCCATATTATATCTTTAATTGAAAAATAGCCGTATGATGCCGGCTTAGAATAGTACAAGCCCATTTCTTTCCCATGGATCTTGTAAAGGCGACTATGGGACTCGAGAGTTTCATTTCATGTGTATTACAATTTTAGGCAGCAGGCTGACAACTTGCCACTAAAGTGATACACGATTATTCTGAAACGGCCCTCAAATATAAGTCAGACGTGGCGATAGCGAGAAGTATAAGCAAGGGATAAAAGCGTGATATGTGTATGTGTGTATGCGATACACTCTTAAAAATATTATCAGATATTTTTATCGATTTTTCTGTTGGTCCTTATAGGTCCAGGTGTTAAGCCCAGGGTTGGTCGGTGTTGAAACCTTTGATAACGGATTTCCAGGGCCTTACGTGACAGAACTGTTTCGTGCTTCACGATTTTTAATAATACTTTCCATTCTGGCCCGTATGAGCAGAAAATTGTTTAAAATATACAGGTATTTAGGCACGAACCGTTTTACAACTGGTTATTTATTATGCTAAACGTGTCATTTCATTAACAGAACTATGGAATTATTTACAAACTTACTTTTTCTGTCAATATTAAACCTATTTGAAACAAGATTATTTTTGTCGCTGAAAATGAAAATTCATGTTTTTTTGACAAGATTAGATAAGAATACTTTATTTGCACACAAATTAAAACAATTTACATCGATAAAGTTAAATTAGAACTAATTAGCGTAGCCTATTGCCTTTGTTGTAAATAAGATTGTTCTTAAAAACTTCTTACAACATTGAATACCAAATTTTAAAACACTTCCCGTGTTAGGTATACAATTCGTGAAAACATGCGAAATTTTCAAGTGCGGGCAGGATTTGAACATGCGACTTTCGCCATTAATAGTGGCGACGCCTTTTCCATTTGGGCTACCGCAACTCTTCCCCTGCCGCTCATTTTATCACGGGTTTTCATCGCTTAGACTACATTCAATCTGTAAAAAAATAATAAGTCTCTAGGTATTAGTTGCAAAACTGACTCGATAGATGGAGCCGTGCCACGCGTTACTGGCATTAAGACACATTTGCATAACCCGCAGGCAAGGGACTAGCTTGCGATAGCCCAAATGGAAGAGGCGTCGCCATCAGTAATGGTGCAAGTCGCAGGTTCAAACCCTGCCCGCACTTGAAAATGCTTACAACAAACTTACTCATCTTGTAACGCATGAGCTAGTGAGCCTGGTAGCTAGTAGGTAGGTAGGTAGGTTGAGGCTGTCATAGTAGTATTAGTTGGAGTAACTAGAAGCTCTTTAATATATTTTTTATAAATCTAAATTCACAAACGATGACTTTATTCATTCAATAAGGTTAAAATTTAGAACGTAACAGTAATAAAGCACCAAAGAAGGTGAAACTTTAAATTCAGCTGATTTTCAAAAAGCGAAACAAGACGTGTTGACCGGCGCTAAATTGTAACAAGCAAAAGTTTTTATGCTTTGGGGAACTTTTATACTTATCAGAACTTTAGCGATGTAAAAGCCGCTTGTCTCATCAGAGGGCTATCTTTTTGTTTCATGATATACTTTGCAAACCTTTTTTGTTTCTGGCTGGATTTCAGTAAGGTTTGGTAGAGTACCTAATAAAAATAGTGTCTGTTTTTAATCTTTTTATGTGTTTGACTTATGGCGGTTCCCGGTGTTATAAGGTTTTCTCACACCACCTAATTTTCATTTATCGGGTTTAGTAGTAACGGATAGCAAAATCTCAAGACAGGCTGATGATAAGGAACATTTTTCCTCCAGAGTCATAGGGATGAATACGCAAAAAAATAGGACCACCCATACAAAATTTCCGATGACCTGATTTGAGTTACCATGGAATCTCAAAATATATTTGTCATATTTCAACCTATGTTACGTGAGGAAACTTGAAAACCCGACTTGAAATTTTGCTATCGACAGATAAGTTGAAATTGTCCCTATAAATAATAATAAAAATAAAACATGAGAAATGTTGTAGGTTTGCATAGGTGAAGTTCTTTTTATAACCGAATTACTCTTTGGATAAATGTAATGTGATTTTATTCTGAAGGAAGCTAATTGGAGTTCCCTGATTCCAGTTCCAATAATATAAAGATATCCGTGACAACAATACTTAGTCAGAATTGAATGGCCGATAAATGAACAACTTTCTCTTCTAACGATGGGTATCTTGGTGTAATCAGATATTTCCAGAGACCGAGACTACGCCATTGTCATTTATGGCAGAAGGAATAAGGAATGGCCAATTCACTTATTTTCCTAGCGAGTATTGTAATGGGCAGTCGTATAAGGAATTGAGTTCATGGAATGGACAACATCTACAGTAAACATACATACATAAATCACGCTTATATCCCTTACGGGGTATGGATATGGAAAATGGATATTAACACCACGTCTGACAAAAGTTTGAGGGTTAATCAGATAGCTGTGTATCACTATAGCGACAGGTTGTCAGCCCATCGCCAAAAATTGCAATACACATCTAACCTTCGAGTCCCTTAGTCGCCTCTTACGACACCCATGGGTAAGAAATTAGGTGATGCTATTCTAAGCCGGCATCACACGGCATCTACAGTAAAGCTCGAAGTTTATATTCCCGCCGGCTAGGTTGGTCGAGTTTATTAATAAAATGTAATGTAGCATTTGCTGACCGCAATTTTCTTGTAAACTAGCAACGAGTAACATTGGCTTTGTCGGCAAATTATATTCTTACTACCTACAATCAAACCCTTTATTTTTACCGTCATAGAGAGTCCCAAAAAATTTGTTCTTAAACCAAGAAAAAATTTATTTGGACAACTGTTTCTGCTACCTAAATCAAAATAACTATTTGTCAAAATTATTATTATTTTGTGATTAATTAGCATTTTTTCAGTGTTGCCGCCTAACAAGACAGGCCCACAGACATACAGTTACCGCAAACTTTAATTTTTCTTTAAACTAAATATTCTAATAAGACATAATTTGTTTTATGCCCAAATATAAAGCTTAATGTCATCAATAAAAACTGAAGCAGTAATTTCATTTTCTCAAATGTCAATCAAAAGCGTAATTTAATGAAATCGTGCCGATTAAAGTTTATAATTCTTGCCCTTCAAGACATTTACGTCCAAAGCGACGATTGTTTTATGCCAACAATAAAACCGTCACTAAGTATAACATTTCATGACATAAAATACATATCGAGGTTTTATGACAAACATAAATGGTATAAGTGTATTTTAAACGTAATAAAAACACGTTCAATAACATGTTACGTAAAAAATACGTGGCTTGAAATAGGTGTGCTACATTGTTTTACCTGTAAACTTTATAACTCCTAACTATAGTATGAGAATATTTTCAGTTTAAGGTTGAAGGTCGCTCCCCTGTGGATATTTATGATATATGAGTTTCCCAAAATTGTATCGGCTTTGTAGGTTGACAGGAGTATTAAGGGACAAATTTTCTATCCAAGAACATTACCACCAACGGTTTTATGATGTTGTCATATTAGGTTAAACTTCACGACCCTTAGATATAAGAGCTGTTTTAATAAATAAATATCCTGGACAATTCACACAGCGCCATCTAGCCTCAAACTGAGCAAAGCTTGTACTAAGGGAACTAGATAGCTGATATTATTACGTATATACATTTATTTTCTCTAAATAAATACATATTATACATAGAAAACACCCAGACTATACACAAATATTTGAAAATAACTTAACAAATATTTGTGTTGTGAGGATCGAACTCACGACCCTCGCGTAGCAGGCAGGTGTTCTATTCGCTACGCCACCGGGACAGTTAATGAGGCAGGTGTTCTATTCGCTACGCCATCGGGACAGTTAATAGTGTTTTATTTTTCCTAAAAGTCTGAAAATACATGAAATGGATTTAAAAATATATTAATTGCTGCAAATAATATTCATGATGCCACGTCAGCATTCAACCTAAATAACCAGTAAAAAATTTCCGAGAAAACCTCTGAGAAATGGTCTAAAATTTGTTGTGTACTTATTCTTTTCTTGTGATAAATTAAGCTATAAATTAACTGATGTTGGGTTGTGGCGTTTTTCATCGGCAATAGCTGGTTGCTGCGGTTGGAGGGTTCACATGTGCTACGAGGAGAGAACACTTTTTAACGATCTAGGTTTTTGTAGTGAAGAATAAATATGGGTGGGTGAAGACTTTTTTGGTAAATAGTGAGTCATTTGTTTTAGGGCTTGAGTGGAAGAGCTGGTGGCGAATTTTTGAGCTGGATTAGATATTTATGAATTAAACATTCTGCTGTCTGGTGCCAGCTTAGAATAGCACCACCCCATTTCTACCCGTTGGTGTCGTAAAAGACGACTAAGAGATGAGTTCAAGAAATGGGTAGCAGCGCGTTCTCTGTGAATACAACACTTCTCGCTGCGCTCGCCAATCCAATATTTGATTTTTCATATTTTTATTTATGAAAATAATATAACACTGTGAGTGCAAAATAATCCATAGAACATTTAAAATAAGCAAAGCTTCATCGTACGGTATAAGTCCCTTTAGTAATGAGGACTAACCATGGTAGTAGTTCGTATAACTTACACTAGAAGTCGCTTGTACGTCGCTTCAAGACGAGTATTAAGGGGTTAAAATATTTTAAATGTTCGGTCGGGACGGCAATAGCTGAGAGACAGAGCGGTGAGACGGTACTCTACAGGTCCTGTGATCAATCCCCGGCCATTGCTAACATCTTTTCAATTTCTTATTTTCATTTAAAACTTTATAAAAAAATAAATAATAAAAAGAGAAAAAAAATACCTTAGAATCCTTATATTCATTAAACAAGGAAATAGCGACAAAGGAGTACCTAAGCCGGAAAAGGAGTTACACCGGAAATATTTTCAATTACCTACTCCTTTTTGGGACATGCCAGCGATCAAAGGGTCATCTAAAATCCTTGGGGGCTTATAATTTCCTCTTTAGGAATTCGTTAAATCCATTTTATGTGATAGCTAAATTTAGGAGATAAATAACATTCTGAAACTAAAAGTTGCACTAGCGTTTATTTGACGTTTCAAAATAATAACATAAAAAATGCTTAATTAATATTTCTATCGACAGATATTAACTCACCTTTGGTTCACATACATACAAATATCACGCCTGTATCTCTTACGGGGTAGGCAGATAGAAAATGGCCGTAAAAAATTACATTCGTGCCACGAATGACAAACATTTGAGAGTCATTCAGAACATTTTGTCGGTGATGCAAAATGTTCTGAAGTAAAGGTTGTCAGCCCATTGCCTAATATTTCAATCCACATGTAACCCTCGAGTTACTCAGTTGCCATTTATGTCACCCACGGTAAAGATATAGATAGAATGATGCTATTCTAAGCCGGCATCACACGGCGTTACACGTCACACCTTTGGTTCAAGTTCTTGTTTAATAAGTTGTCACTCTATTCGTAGGTAGAAAGAATCAGTAGTTTTTTGAGTTTGTAAGATAAGGGTTGGTTTAGGTGCTGCGCTGAATTTTGAGGGCATACCATCCTATTGAAAATTATAAAATTTTCTAAAAATATGAATTTTTCTTTTATATGAGACACAATTATTTACCCAACAGATTTGACTATGTAACAAAAATTTCAGTTTTGTAGTAATATACAATACAATATAATACAAAACAATATAAATCTTATTACTTAAAATAAACAAACAACCACAAAAATAAAATTGCGTGGATTATAAAAATTTCATTTTCTAAAAGGTGCTAAGTTCGCTTAAAAATGAGGTTGAGGCAATAAAAGTGCGTTAGCGTTAGGGCTGGTGAAGGTGACTCACTCTATAAATTCCCCACCCCACAGCCCTCTTAGAGGAAGCTCCAATGGGTTATTATCTTGTCGAGATGCTGTAATATAAGAACACTTATCTTAAGGGTTTTAAACGGATTAATCGCTTCTTAAGACACACTTCTTTTACAAACAAGAACAGTCTTAGCAAACGCTAGCATAAAATATAATTAATTACCATGTTTATGTGAACTATGGTATATTATGCACTCACAGTGCTATAACTATCATTTTCATAAATGAAAATAAATTTTTTTTTAGCAGCCCACCGGGGGGCTTGAACCCGATACCGATGGGTATCACACTGCTGTACTAACTGAGCTACCGGCGCCTCGACTGACACTTCCAAATTTTCAATCTCACTACGGTACTTCTCTTTGAAGCGACATTTTGTAAGTAGTGTAAAATAAAATTTGAGATACTAATTTACTGCAAACCTTACTAAATGCAGCTACTCAGCTTGATTCAAACTTGCTAAACGGTCGCAAAAAATGTGAAACTCCGGTTTGCTTTGTACCCATAACCATTTTCAGATTATTTCACCCTGACACTTATTTATTTGATAACTAGTAAAGTAGGAAAACATCTATAACGACTCCACTTGATACACTCTTGATCCACTTTCGGAAAAGTTTCATAAGCGCAGCCCTGCTCATAACTTGACCCGTTTCTGCGTCTGAGGGGGCATTACTTTGCGGATTTCAGCTCGCTTCAGCAGTTAGGGAAGATTTTTTTTATCCCAGCATTAGCAGGAAACGCTGAATCAGATAGCTGACAAAAAGTTCCAGTGCAGTGACACGGTGAAAGTCATAAATAACTTAAGTTTGTTGCCAACTAGTTAGCCTTTGTGCCTTAAATCTGGGCGTTGGAAATAGGACACGACGTATACGAGAGTATTGCAATTTTAGACAATAGGCACGTGATAAGTTGTCATGTCACTGTAAGTGATAAGTATAAGACCCTTAAATTTATAAGAAGTGGCGATGGCGAAAATTTTTACATCCAGTCACGCTCTGCATAACTCTGCAAGAGAAATAAGCGTGATGTGTGTTAAATATACTATGAAATTACTGTTTTTTTTTGGTGTTTTCTATGCTCAATCGGCTTAAGAGATGCGGTGGACAGAACCGGAACATGGGTAATGCGACACATACAAGTAGAGTAGTTCAGGCGAGCCCCAAAGCACACATTTGTACCCGTGTAATAATTACGTCAGGCGATTTTATGGGCAGTTTGTATGCAAGCTGGCTTCGTGCCCACATACCGCCGTACTTCCCACGATAGAACGAAATAAGGGAGCTTGGAACTTGCTCCAGGCAAGACCATACTTACCAGACATAAAATAACTGAACTCATCTCAAGGGTTGAACTAGTCTCTTCTTCTTCATTTTATCGAGTGTTACAAAGAGTCAACAAACGACCGGCGAACGCAAGCAACTCTAACTCTATTGACTGCTTCGAAAACTCTTAGAAGACAAAGTCGAAATATTTTTCAAATTAAAAAAATAATTTTGCAATTACCAAGACCTAGTCATGGCATTTACAACCTCTTTGTACCAATATTCTAATGCCAAGCATAGAGTTTAGACATTTATATCGTAATGGATGCACGAGAATGAGGCATTTTTTCATCGATTTCCCTCTGAATTGCAAATGCGCTATTTATTGAGCAATTTCTTCAAATTCGGAAACATCTCAGTAATTTGCGAACAATTTCTGTGGCGTTTTATGACGAGGCTTACACTGAGTGAGACATTTAGGCGGAATTGCCTGCGTATATCATGCGCATTAGGGGTACCGCACATTGATTCAATTACCCATCTATCTTTGTTATGGCGCGGCTTTAAAACGAAGAGGAGACAGGCGTTCTTTGTGCTATCAGATGCAATAAAATTACAACCGTAAGATACAAAAACTCCTTCTTATCTATTTTATTTATGCCATTCTACTTTTCTTACGTACTATTACATATTTTCTTAACGTACGTACTTTTTGTTTACGTACTTTTTTTTCAAAAGACTCTTGCCCACTGTGGCGTCCGTCAAAAATCATTCATAAAATCAAATAGTGATGTTATTGTGTATGCACTTAGACAAGGTATTTGAGTATTAAAATCTTTGGTTGCAAACTTTTGATAATAATGGTGTTTAGAATTTAGAAAAAATAACGGAAGGTCAAGGATTTATGAGAACTTACTTACTTACTTCATTGTGCCGGGAATTTTCGTTTCTTCTCCATCAAATCAATGGTAAAAGAATCATATAAATTTGTACTAAACAGCTTGGAATTGGTTAAGGAGATTGCCATTTGGTGGAAGATTTTCAGGTGGTGGGCTGTTGATGGCGGGAAAAGTTTAGTCCATTTGCTCAAGGCTTATCTCAGATGGATAATTTTATATATATTCTTTATTGTAATGATTGACAATGTTTTAACTTATAATTAAATACATAGGCGAGCTTATCTCTATAAGAGATCTCTTCCAGCCAACCTAATGAGGGTGGAAGAAGGGATAACACGGAAACAAGAGAAATACAATAATAAAAAGAAAAAATAACAATTTAAAAACTACCTAATATCTAAACATTATATTAAAAATAAACTAATAAATACTTATAAAATATACAAAAAATAACATAATAATTAATCACAGAGATGAAGATAAAATAAAATGCTCTTTCACTCTCTTTTAAAAAGTGAAGTAATTTTTATCACAGTATGGTTAGCCAAGGGATCTTTTCGACTCTTAGGCCCGTATTTTAGAACACATCTCAAGCGCTGATCTAGATTTAAAATTAGTTTTAAGTAGAGATTTGATTTTAGAACGTTGCTTGAGACAAGATTCCATAATCAAAACTCACCTGAGTAAAATCTTATTCCAGAAGGATTTTCAAGTAACAATCCTAACTCAAGTCGCGATTTTTACAGATTTGATCATCGTTTACGTAAGTTAGGTCGATACCTGACTTGAGAAGAGATTTGAAGGCTTTGGAGGTTATGTTGATAAATTTGTTTGGAGTTTAGAGGTGAATTTTTTTAAAAGAAAACGCCCTAAAATCTAGAAATTGAATGATATTTGTAAAAAAAAGATACCTATTTTAAACATATTCTCCGGCCAAGGATAGTAATAGTGTTCTGTGTGGACATTTCCGACGGCTACAACGACATATTTTACACCAATTGTTGAATTTGTTCCCAGTGTTATCAGGATATTTCAGGCTGAACCACTTGATTTTTCGGCAGAAAGATGGTTCCGTGTTTTAATATGCCCTATAAAGCCGTCGATCCCGATTGCTGTCTACGTAGGTACCTACACGAACACGGCGGTCGTTTCACAACCTTATCAGAGGCCTACCAGTAATAAGCGGTTTAAAAACTGAAGCCAGGGTTCATCGGGTCGTTCGCCGACTCGGTGTAAAACACGACAGAAGAAGAAGCTACTTCTGTCGATGGTTTACGATTACGACAGTCTTCAATAACAAGTTTAGTAGTAAGGTAGCGCTGCACTTTGTAAAGGCACTATAGGTTCCTACCTACTTAGTTGCACACTGCTGAGTAAAATAGCTCGCACCAAGCGGAGCTGATCACCCGTCTGCGGGCTCCGCAGACGGCCCAACCCCTACTTAGTTGCACGGCAGCAGAGCGGCACGGCCCTTTTTGCATTTGCAATGCAACATGCTCGTAGGAGCATAGGCATATTTTTCAGCTCATCACAGATGAAAACCAACCCGTACTTTTGCTAATAGGTAGGGTAAGGTCTATTATAAAATTGGTGTTATTATTTGACATCTCAAACAACGTATAGTAATAAAGTAAACAAAAGATATTCAAATATTACATTTTTAATTATGGACCCATTACAACATAAATAAACATTGAAGCAATCATGTAAGGACAACCAACATAAAGACTATAAACATAAGGTCATACAAAAGGGACCCTAAGAAATTGTTTATCAAAATTGTTCACATTGATGTTCAACAATAGGTCCAGTGGGCAGCATCATCATCATATGCACTGCTTAACACGTTGAACGCCACGCGGCCCACCATGTGGGCCAACCAAGGACCACGCATTGAGGCCAACAGAAAATCCTAATTATCTTGATTTTAATCGATTTTGTTTTATTGCGTAGATCGATTGCAAATACTTCGAAACACATTGTGCATTAAATACTTAGCTGTTATTCTACCAAAAAGTGAGTAAATTTACAAATGGCACACTAGTGTCCCCCGTGGCCCTAGCGGAGGGAAATCACAAAATCCTTCCGCGGGGGCCGCGGGGTCAAGATGCGACCCACCCCGCACGCCTCCCCCGCATGCCTACACGCCACGCGATGTGCTTTGCCGGCCGGCCTGCCAGTTCCGTCCAGTTGTGTTTAGACTGTTACAATATTGATATTTTCTTGAGTTAACACAACTATTACTCATCACAATAAAACAATTTTAAACGGATTTAAGTTGTGTTTATTTTGGATTTTACAATTCCTAAGTTTCGAGCTCTTTACAGAGCCCGTGGTCACGGGTGACTAAGGTGGTAGTGGTACGTCATTATTTAGAATAGAAATTATTTTTGTTCTACCGCCATCTATTTCTTAATTGCCTAGCGTAACCTAGTTTGTCGGAGAACTCAAAAACTTGCAAGTAAACAGCAACGAAGTAATGGTTAGTTTTGACGTCCATTCGCTTTTCACTGCGTTAAACGAAAACTCCGGGCAAATAACATAGCTATAGAATATGCAGAACTTTTAGAATGGTGCCTAACATCTGGTTTCCTATTTTGGAATGATGAGTTCTACATACAAGTCGATGGCGTGGCTATGGGCTCTCCAGTATCCCCCTTGATGGCTGACATCTTTATGGAGGACTTTGAGGATCGAGCCCTAAGGCACGCTCCGGCTGTGCCGAAGATGTATAAGAGGTACGTAGACGACACCTTCACCATCCTTCCACAAGACCAAGTTACTGCTTTTCTAAATCATTTTAATTCAATTCATCCCAATATTAAATTTACAATGGAATCAGAGCAAAATAATCAATTAGCATTTTTAGATATTCTTATAATTAAAAACACAAATGGTACAATCAGTCATTCCGTTTATAGAAAGCCAACCCACACAGATAGGTACCTAAATGGTAACTCCCACCATCATCCGAGCCAATTAGCTGCCGTTGGTACCTCTTTGTTTCAGAGAGCACGCGGTATCTGTGACCTCCAACACCTAGACGATGAGCTCAAGCGTGTGAGACGAGTACTCCATGAAAATAACCTGAAGCCACCCCGTCAACGTCACAGAAACCGTGCCAAACCAACCACAGTCGAACGACAACCAGCGTACTTACCATACTTGAAGGGAGTAACTGATAAGATCGGTAGAATTCTGAAGCGAGCTTTAATCAAGACCATTTCCAAGCCGCCAAGGAAGATCAGCCAGTACATCAGATCAGTCAAATGCAACATCCCTCTCCAAGACCCTGGTGTTTATAAACTTGACTGTGACTGTGGACTCTCATACATAGGAGAAACAAAGAGAAATGTATCTACACGTCTAAAAGAACATATTGCTGATGTAAAAAACCGTCGTGACAGACAGTCTGCAGTGTGTGAACATATCATGGATAACCCCACCCATTATGTCAGATTCGATAAGGCAGCAATCCTAGCGAGAGAGAAGAGATTCATTCCTAGGAAAGTACGGGAAGCCACAGAAATTCAAAAACATCCGAATTTCAACAGAAATACTGGATGGGGAATCTCATCAACGTGGACTCCGCTGATTACACAGCAGAAGAACCAGATCCAACATACTGTAAGACCTACTACACGAGATACGGTTTCAGCATTTTGTGTGGAACCCGGACGTTACGCTAGGTAATTAAGAAATAGATGGCGGTAAAACAAAAATAATTTCTATTTTAAATAATGGCGTCTAACACCTTAGTCATCCGTGACCTCGGGCTCTGTAAAGAGCTCGAAACGTAGGAATTGTAAAATCCAAAATAAACGACTGAATAGTTGATTTCTATTAATTTTGTTTCATTTTCGTCCAAAACACGTAGTTTTTCTATGGAGCACACTGAAGCGACCCTAACGATTGGTAAAATTTGCAAATATTTTTTAAGTCTTTTTCGTTAGACGAGAACCAAGCTGACCGGGTTGTTCTACAGGGCCATGCGGCACACTGTCTTAACCATTTAGTTTGATACCGATGTCCTATGGCCTATTAATTGCGTTTGAACAGAAGCCTACCGCTGGGTCACACGGTGAGTCTCGTGGCCTGAATGGTACAGCATGGTCGGGGTCACATGTGAGCCTCGTGGCCTTAATGGAAACACCATGATTTTTGCGTGGCGTTCAACGTGTTAAATAAGCCTCCCAGATTTCTTGACTGATTGGAAGCCGCTTGCATTCATTGTTTCACAGCGGCTTGATCTGATTGTCTGTCAATCTTGCCAGGGGCCCCTCCAAAATATATTGTCTTATGTATCATCCATTTTTTCAGGGGCTGTAGGTGGTTATTAACTGTAACAAAGACATATACAGAGCATTAATTTATTTAATTATTTTATGTATACAAGAATGGGATGGAAATTTCTTATTTATTATGATGGTTGGATTATTATCAATAAAAAATCCTAACAAAAACTGGACATGGACAAGCATGCTACATACAGTTCCTCCTGTGTAGGTATTATTTAGAATACTATAATAATGGGCATAATATGTGCACACTTTATCCCATAACACTTGTAGTAGTATTATTTATGAAGTATGAATTATAGTTTAGTTTGAACCATTAGTTACTTGCTTACCTATGAAATCTGAGTCAAATACATCCAGTTTTTTCACATCTGGATTCAATATCAGCATCAGAACATGGCCTTATGCCGCCGATTGCCAATATATATTGCCTCTTTTTGGAAATAGCATTCCTTTGCCAGGTTTTTAACTGGCTCCAGAGGCGGCATTTTTGATCTGTTTCTTGTGGTAAGCCTGTAAATTATATAACTAGCATGATTATCTAATAAACTTCAAGAAATGGTAAGAGTGGCAATTTTGAAACGGCAGAAATATACATTTGAACGAAATGCGAATACAATACATATCACAACAATGTTACTGCCCACCATGGTCAACCAAATTAGTGGGGGGAATCCACTGAACAAAGCATTTTCCAATGAGGATTAACGTCAGGTAGGAGGCCGGTTGCAAAACAAAGCTAAATTCTTTGGTACATGAACGTTCAAGTAATATGTAGAGCCGACTAATAAACTGTAAACTGCAATAAGGGTAGGCAGATGACGTTGTTGAATGATAAGATCGCTGCAAGAAATTGTAACCATTGCAAAAACATCTGAGAAATCGAATGTGCTTATCTATAAAGTTTATACATACCTGTGTCGTGAAGTTTTTCTACTCCGACACGATGACACGACATTTCAGAAACAAACTATTACAATATTTTCAATTGAATTTCTTGTTTTACTTTGAAAAATTTGAAGCGGTAAATTAGCAAGTCAAACATGTGTCAAACTCACTCAACTCAAGCGCACAAGCACAGATAATCAGAAAAAACAGAATAAACGTTCCGTTACATATAAAATTTGGTGATAAAAAACAAATTATGGCGTAAATGATTGCGTGAAATGGAAAATTATTGTCAATCGAGCCTAAAATGTGCCTTCAATCATTCTTAAACCACAGATTACAAAATAAAACTATACTTGGCGGTAAAATCAGAACTTGAGATTCGATTCAGCTGAGTAGAACTTAAGAAAGGTTCTAAAATAAGGTCACCGCTTAAGTTATGATCTGGACTCAAAACTAGATTCGCCTGATCGGCACTCAAACGTGATCTGAGTTGCGTCTTAAAATACGGGCCTTAAAGTGTGACGGAGGCGAGTTTTGGTTTGACAGCGTATGTCTGTCGCCTTCATTCTTTCCATCCCGCATGCGGCATAACGTCGTGCACTCGGTGGGGCTATTTCGGCTAGTAAGTATAAATGCGCGACTGTGTTGGCTTTATTTTGCCTGTAACTATACGGCAAGAATCGTCAAGAGACTCATTGACTTGGATAGCATAGCATTACTTAAGAGTGCCCACACACGTACTCGCCAGATAAGAAATAAAAAACTGATTGAAATGTTCCCCATTTCGTGATGGTAAGCGCAGGAGACAATTTCGAGCACTTAATTTGGCTTTTAGTTTAATTTATACGTAAAGCTGTCCAACGTGACGTCTAGAAGTATTTTGACCTAAAATTATGCTTTATTTGCAACCCGCTCGCTCAAGTTAATCTTTAATTTTCTCTATTTTGCAGGCATCATAATTTTATTTTTATTGAAATAGTACCTAAAATATTATGTGTTAAGTTGGAAAGCGAGTATTTTTATGACAGTAATATCTAATGTAAACTTTGCATCTATTGTTAGGATACAAACTTTACGGCCCGTTTACCACAAGGAAAAATATGAACTGAGCGAAGGCGCATGACGACAAAGGGAGTTTCCAACGGTTTTTATTTGTTTCCGATATTTTCTCCATGGCTCATATTACTTTATCGTCCTTTGTCTCCCTGAGCTCCTATATCGAACGTTTTTTTACAGAAACAAGCTCGTTGTCTAGTGCAGTTGAGGGCAATTTCATTTTTCTGTACGTTGTTGGTATTTGCGTCACAAAGAAAATTGGTTCACTTCGTCTACAGCACATGCGCTTTGTAAAACCTTGCTATCCGTGGTAAGTAGTCTTATATACTTTCCTTTTGAAAACTCTATGAGAACTTTGACAAATCAAAATAAAATCAAAGACATCAACGCATTTATGGAACGTATCTTCATAAACTTGTTGGTACTATAAAACCGTTTTAAGTGGCTATATTTCATTTTACGTCCAGAAAGACTTCACGCTGAATTGCTCTTAAAGTTTTTATTTTTATTACGAATTTGATTCTCAAGTCCTATTCTACCTTTCTATCGGAGCTTTTTCCGAAGACATTAAAGTGTCGTAAAAAGCAAAATTCAATTATCGAAAGAGGGCGATTGACGGGATGGCACAAATGGTACTCACCTATGTTAAGTGCTGAACGAGGACCAATTAGAGAATTGTTCCATCCTACAGGTAATCAGATTTGGTCTTCTAAAAAATTACCTCCGAATTCGTTTTAAGACAAGCAAATTAGGCCAAATGAAGATAAACATATACTTACACATTTCCTATGAAAGACTGCGTAGGTAGAAGAAAATCAAATGATGATATAATTATTAGCATGATATAACTTTTATCGACAATGCGTCATTTAACAACTCGTAAATTTTGAATTGCTAAATTTAGCAGAAGGCCGAGTGAGAAAAGCGAGTTAAATGCGCCAATAAAACAAATTGTCTAAAACAATTATTTCGAATGCGCAGAACTTCAGACAGGAAAGTTGTAAAAACTCAATCGTTGTTAAAGTAACTTTTCCTGAAATGCCTTTAAAAACCTGAAAAGCCTGCTCACTTAATTACTTGATAATCTTGATATACTTACTTTTAAAACAGTATTTACAAGAAAATTTTCCTTTTCACACAATACGCGACAAAAGTTGTTCAAACAAAAATGTTCATCATAAAAAGTGCAGCAAATATTATGCGTCAATTGACGAGTGCCACCTGAGAGCAGGGCAAAAATATGAATTTCGCCTAAGTGTGACAAGAATAGAAAGAATTTCTGGCACAATCTTTGTCATGGCGCGAAGCTGTTAGATTCATGCTAATGCTGATTGCATTGCCAGACCAGAGGCTCAATTTTCCTTTTGTTGACAGTATTATTATTTAAATGACAGCTGTCAAATATGGCCTTAAATCTTGAAGCATACAAAAGCTTGTTCTTTTCATGGTACCTATTACAACGTTCGTCGTTTAATAGCAAATCCTTCGTACCATGTCCTGTAATAAAACGAGAATTAAATTTTACGATGGCACGGAAAGGGCAGAAACACCAAAAAGGAGGTCACTTCTAATATTTTTCACAGACGTAAACGCGGTTTGGTAAAAGATGAGTCAAAGTGATGACCTTTTCACTAAGCTTGTGCTGGTAACAGATGGCATTGGAATTGAAGTTTCTGTCGAGGAAATGGAAATATTCGTGGTGTCGAGATTAAATCACTGGAAAAGCCACTCGACACTTTATTGCAGAATTGCTCAATTGTATTTGAAAGATTTGTTTTGATCGTTGTATTCTTTGGAATGAGATCGGCGATCAAATGTTTTCGTCGACTTGTTGCCCCCATAATAAGAGAGAAAATATATTTTATTTTTCTGAATAAATTATTCATTTCGGTTTACGCAGATTATTACGAATTTTGATTACCTTGAGAAAGTCAACCATACGCATTTTTACAGCCGTTATACGTAAAGCTAGTGGTTTGATTTTTTACAACCTCAAACAGCCGTGAATTTAAGAATATGATTTTAATTTCAACTTTATATCTTTACGTAGTATTCCCGAAATAAAGGATTGTGACAGACTGACGGAGAACAAAATGATCCTATGGGCATATTTTTTTTAAATTTTGTAACTCTAGACACACAATATTTCATGCAGACCATAACATTCAAATTTAAGTGATGCGATCATAATCATACAAAGTTTTCATGTGATGCCGTGTGATGCCGGCTTGGAATAGCATCACCCCATTTCTTTCCCGGGGGAGTCGTAAGAGGCGACTAAGGGACTCGAGGGTGTGTATTGCAATTTTAGGCAATGGGCTGACAACCTGTCACTATAGCGATACACAATTTTCCGAATTGTCAACATTTGTCAGATGTGGTGTAAATGGCCGTTTTTTGTGGCTGTTTACGCAAGGGATTATAGGCGTGATTTGTGTAAGTGTTGTGTAAAGTTTTCATTAAGTATGTAAAAACATCCAGTATCGGTTGATTCCTTAAATGAGCAGATTAAAATAAAATAACGATCGTTCACGTTTACCTAATTTAATGCTTCAGTAGCCGTGATATTTTAATGAGATGTTCGTTAGTACAATAAGTTATGGGGAATATACGCTATATCTTCCGTAATAAGAAATCGAAAATAATTTCAATATGTGCATCAAAGTTTTATCATCATCATCAACATCTTTAGACGTTTTCTGCAGAATAAGCTGTTTCTCAGGCGACTTATGGACTGAAAATATGGCTGCCCGCAACTTTTACAAGGTTGTTAGAGCACCAGCCCTATTATGGCGGTTCTCTCACTTGTCAAAACTTGACAGTCGCATCCGTCATGCACCGTTATGCATCGTAGCCGTATTTGTAAGACAATTAGATCAGGATTAGCAATTTACTTTCGTCTTACAGACGCATGCGTTATGGTGCGTTAAAAAAAGCAGTGACGGACGAGCTGTGAGAGAACCAGCTATAATGCGGCGCGCGACTTTCTTCTCAATAATAAATTTAATTTCGAAATTCTTCACTTGATTTGAAAATTCCATACGATTTGACCCAATAGTCGAAAGGCCCTGATTCACCTGAAAAGTTTGTCCCTTTCATTCGCGCTGCGCCAGAGAGAAACAGCCAATCATTTTGCGCCCAAATTTCCGCAAATTTTGACGGTTTTTTCGACATAGAAACTAACGTAGGAAAATAACGTTACAACATCTAATTTAGATATTCGTACTAGGAAATATATGTATCTTAATTACAGCATATTTATTTCGTAATAACTTTAAAACTGTGGACACTACATAAAAAAAAAAAAAATAGAGGTTACTTTGGATTTTTTTCTATTAAATTGTGTAACTGATTAGTATTATTACGTTATTAAATTGTGTAACTGATTAGTATAATTATGTTATCTGTTAGATCCTCGACAAAAACACAAGTCATATTTTTTTCAAAATTTATCAGTAATCAGCAATCATATTTATTTGCTGAACAATGTTACATACATTAGATGGTAAAAATGGCCTTGTCTTAATAAAACAAGTTTAAAGTCTTTCTCGTGCTATATGTCCGCCATTTTATTATCTAAAAAACCTTATTGAATACACCACCACCGTTCGTTTTGTTTTGGCACAGGGTGGTATTATTATGTTACCTACTGTTCGGTAGGATTTATGAGCGAAGCGTGACGCCGTTCAATATTCTGTTCCGGGTAAGATAATATTCTATGAAAGTCGGAGGTGAACGAGGACTGCTTTTAAAACGTTTTTAGAGGAAATGTTACGCTAAGTTGATGCAAGTACCTTGGTTATAAACTATCTGTTCGTGCTATTTTCCTAACATGCATTTTTAGATGAATTTTCAATTTTGTAATAGCCAATAATTTTAAAAAATAGTTTTCACTTGCCGTCAAACAAAACTTACGAGGTATTTTTCTTAGTAAACGTAACAGAATTTTACGTACGTTTGCATAGCAGGAAGTAAAGAATTTTATCGTGAAGAGTCCACATAGGATGATAAAAAAGTTATTATAAGAGCTAGCTGTCGTTATGCTGCATGGTATAGAGGACATAACCGTTGGAAAAATAAAAACTGAAATGCATTTTCATAGTGCTTTTTGACACTGCAGTAGTAAAGACGTAAGGTTTTATACAATAAAAGCTTTGTAGGGTATACTGTATTAACCTTGACTTACTTGGAAACAAATTTTGAAACCGTCTAGATAGGTAGTAAAATATTGGAGTTCCAATGTAAAATTAATTGTTCCGCTGACAAATTGATTACCAAGTTTCTATATCGACTAGGGTTCTCTACCTACGGATATCCGGGTCCAGATATAACCAGGTCATTAAAGACCTTTAGTACCCGGTTCCAAAAGACCCGAGTACCCGATAAAAAGGGATATACCTATAGACGATTAGTATTGAATACAAACACTCTTCTGTTTTCAAAAACGAAGGATTCAAAAATGTAGGTATTTAAGATTTTTTAAATTATATTTAAACCAGCGGTGCGGTGGGATGATGTAGGCTAGGTAAGATATGATGAGAAGAAGATATTCCCAAGAATGATGCACTGTTTTTATTTTTCAAAGTTGTTTTGTAACGCTAAAAAACTTAGCCCAAAAACTAGTTTACTGAATTCAAAAATTAAAGCAAATTCAAAAAAGCTATGTTATTCTTGAGTAAAATACTTTACCACGAGTAAATGATTTGTCACGAATGAAACCTTACCTAGGGAAAATAGAAACAAGAGTATTTCAAAAAATTGTACCTGGTACCCGGGTATCTAAATTTTTCGGGTATTCGAAAGCCCTAATATCTATATTCCTAGGGAATAATTTATTGCTTCATTGGCTTCTATATCCTTTAGGAAATATTTATTACCTGATGAAGTTAGTTAAGTGAAAAACTACTTCACTAATTCTACTTTATTAAACCTGAAGATTGCAATCTGATATTAAAAGATTGGCATTACTCAAAATAATTCTTGAAATTTTCGAAAATCTCCCTTATCTATTTTCAATCAAATTCAGCTCGGCAGGGTACCTTATATCGCATCAAACGTTTTAATGTAAGAGCCGCTTTATTTTCCCATCAATTTCCTTTCTTGCTATAATGGGCTCTTTATTGATTTATTACAAGTATTCCCAACGAATATCGAGTGAGCCATTTGTCATCTTTAAACGCGTTGTGAGGATCTTCTCTTACGACTAAATATAGGGTAGGTCAAAAATGCCTACGTGAATATTTTATAAGTACAGAATATGTATTCTCAATCTATTCAGGGTATTAATAAATCGTAATTCAGAAAATCTTTTTTTTCTCAGCGTGAAGCTGTACATTATTAGCCTGCACCTAGCGATTGAAATTCAGACTGATTCCAAATCCGGATGGACTGAACCGGATTGGCATTTTATTATTATTATATACCTTAGAAATTATTAATTTTGAGAATTATCAAGTTTAAAACAACTCAGAAATAACTAGATATTAATAATTGAAGAAAATATTACTTTATGAATTTACCGATGCCAAACCGACGAAACAGCACAACAAAACATTTCACCTATAGTTATTACGTTTTTTGGATCTAGTGCAGGAGCTGATCGTTTATCACCGGATCCGGGGATTCGCCGGACCGGATTGCAACCCCTACCTGCAACTCTAAAATGATTCAATCAAATTCTTTCAAATCAAATTCTTTATTTAATAAACATAATTACTAATACGTAAAACTATACAAAACAATTATGAGGCTTAACTATTTCCTAAACTAAGAATAATCATTCCTGTGTTTTAGGTAAACAGTTTGCCAACATAACTGTTCTAAATAAAATATAAAAATAAAATACGACTATACAAGTAAAATAAACTTAAATACACTTTAAAATATTACTATTCTAAAACCTATTCTAACGGTGAAGCCGTGAGCGGTAGCTTCCCTCGGAAGCGGCGAAACACGACTCCCTGCGGCCAAAACTCAGGTGACGTGAAGACGCTCACAGTAGCTGTCGGGACTCGCACCACGAACGAGTTGAAACCCACCCAATGGCGCGACTCCAACGGCTCCACGTATACTCCGAGTCTTGGCGTATCCTTGAAGGCACCTGCTTTATGCCTCGCGAAGATGTAATCCAGCACGTCTTGCTTGGTAGTGGAGTCGTGCAGGCGGGAGACATAAAGCGATGTCCTCGGCGTGAAGGCGCGCAGCTGTAGATTGGCCTCGACTGGGGCGGTGCCACACTTGTTCTGGCGGGGTTGCCTGCTGCGCTTCTTCTGAACCAAAGTAAACCCATCCGCGTCTACTTGGTCACAACGCTTGTTAAGGGGTGGCTCACAGAGTGATAGATGAGCCATGCCCTTTTTGTTTATCGCTGCTGCAGTGAGCGGCTTAGGAGGCCGGTTAGTGATGTTCCGGCGCCGACGTTTAATCGTGTCAGCAGCATTGCCGGGCGCAGCTGACAGCGTTGGTGCAGCGGGGCGGGGCGGGTCGAGCGGTGCGGCGGCGGCGGGGGGCGCGGGCGCACGCTGGTCGGTTCGCTTGGCGGGCGAATTAGCTGACGATGTGCTTGACGATTAAACTGATTTTGATGTTTTTTTTTTGCTACTTCTAATATAGCATCTCTTAAAGTAATAAATATAACGGCTTATGTCAGATTATTGCGCACCAAATTTTCAGTTAAAATACAGTTGATGATATTGTCTATGATTTGTTTGAGATTTCTGTCCATTGCATGGACGTACTATTTTAACAGGACTGATAATTGTTGCAGAAAAACGAGCCTAGCGAGACGGCACACACCGAGGCTTTCGTCTCTTTCTAATAGGGTATCAATATTTTTTATAACAATGAGCATAAAGATAGGGAAATTTACATACATACGATTCACTTAGACAACCTCGAACACAATATTTTTCACTATTTTAAGTAAAAAATTGCAAATACTGATTTCATGTAATAATTTATGAAATTTAAAATTTTTTCATCTGCCGCTGAAATTTAAACTTAAGTACCGCCAAAATTAAAACTTATAGGGATACCATAAAAAAAATATTTGATTAATAGTTTTTACACAATAATAATTTATCAGTGTATAATTTTATGATTTCAAACAAGTTTTTGATATTTTGAAATCATAAAATTATACACATTTTATTATACATACATACATACATACATAAATCACGCCTAAATCCCTTACGGGGTAGGCAGAGCGTTAACGGCCGTTTAACGGATATTAACACCACGTCTGACAAAAGTTTGAGGGTCAATCAGATAACTGTGTGTCACTATAGTGACAGGTTGTCAGCCCGTCGCCTAAAATTGCAATACACACCCTCGAGTCCCTTAGTCGCCTCTTACGACACCCATGGGTCAGAAATGGGGTGATGCTATTCTAAGCCGGCATCACACGGTAAACACACACACACACATTTTATTATATGTATTACTTAAATTATAATTATGTTTGCCAAAAATAAGTTAGTCAAAAATTTCTTCTTCAGTAATTTTCCACACTGGCAATATGAAAGAACGAGACACACAGCCTCTCTTCATGCTATCTCTCTCGGATTAGCCTCTGGGAAAGAGTTAATGTAAAATAGACCATTATACTAGTAATATTAAAGTTACTATTTGTACATAACTGTTTTTGAAGTAATCAGTCCTGTTTTAATTGTACGTCCATGGTCCATTGTGTTACTTTTTGACAACTCGGAGCAACTCAACAGCTATTTTGCCATCTTAGTCCTGCTGGTAAGTAGTTTTGAAATTTAACAACATCCTATATAGTATGTTAGCCAAACGACTTTAAACTTTCAGCTGGTGTTTCAGAAGTGAAGTCGAACAACTATTCGTAGTTACTTGTTTTCGAAAAACCATAAAAGAAATGTCCTCCCATGCATGATGACCCGGGATACTACAAAGTTTGTATGAGAAGTTTAAATTCATTTTTAAGGCATTTACGTAACACACTGTATATTATCGGTTGATTTGATTTATAGTTACTACATTTCTGATATTATGCGTAGGTAAACTAAAATGGATACGGCAAAGGTTACATTACGTAAAGCCTTCAGTTACAGTATACAGTTGAATATTGTATGAATGTTATTTTTATTAATCTTTCAATCGATGCGGCCTTTTGCGAAATCAAAGAAGAATACTTATCTCTTAAAATAAAATATATTTAGTTTATTTTGTACATAAAAGCTGAATAAATTGAAAGAATTTGAAATAAATATATTTTGTATCTCAGTAGATACGCAGACAGGTTGACATTGAAATAAAAATAAATGGTCTTTTTACGCTACTGGCGGATTTTTCCAGTTTTGTATTTTTGCAAAATTCAATATTCACACAGCAAATAAAAGGTTTACAATTTTTTACATAATTAAATCAAGTTAACGAGCGGCCAGGGCCAAATGGCTTATCCGGTTTTTAGTACCGGGCCGGATGAAATTCACGGCTGGAATCATCAGCGTTTAGCTCGCAAAAAAAAACTGATAAATAATTTAATTTTCGCATGTATTATACAAGGAGTAACAAAAGGCTACAAGGAATAACAAGTTTTCATCGTTTCAACAACGTTTTTTGTGTCTTTTGTCCATCTTGAAACTTTAATTGGGTCGATTGCCCTACTTGGCTCCAAACGCCTACTTGAGAAACACAGCAAAGGAATATATCTAGTTTTTATTTTTATAAATCTTTTATTTTTCGTGCTTGCGATCGCTCAGTTTGTGAGCAATTCAAGTCACTTTCAGCAGTTTTTTTTTGTTTTTAGCCTTACGGGACTTAATAGTGGTTATAAAATAGGTGCCGAGGGTCAATATTTTAGCTCATTGCTAGTGTTTTTGAGTTAAAGTTTAAAACCAGAGGTTAAAACTACCGGGGCCGAATATGAACAACCTATTTCTTTGCGTCAGGTCACATAACCCAGGAATTTTACTGTTGGGTCAAATAATAATTTAGCATGGATATATATTGAGTTTCCTATTAAAGAACAAAGCTGTTCTAGAAATGAACAAGAATTAAAGATGTATGATCCTCAAAAATAGACATAAAGATTGATCCTCCAAATGATCTTTAAAAACAGTATTTTGTATTTTTTAAAACAGATTTAAAAATAGGCTTATCACGTAAACCTATATAAAATGTTAAAACAAAACAAAACCAGAAACATGCTTATGTATGTATGACTAATGTTACAAATTTTATTCAAATTTAAAAATTTATACCGATGCAATAATTAAATATTATAGTTTCTTCAAAAATTTAATATAGTTTGTTCAAAACGGGAGTCTAGAATATAAAATATAGACAATTTGGATTTTCATATAGTACGCATTTTTAAAATACCGAGTTCTTATTATTGAAAAAAAAATTTTTTGGTTGATTGTTTTATGTATCCCATATTATGAACAGATGGGGAAAAAATAATATTACTGTGCGTTTTATATACTTACTTACCTTGCAAGTTTCCATGAAAATATTCTCATATTTGTGAAAATAATAAAAACTGTTTCGTAGTTAAATCAAACGCATTGTTAAAATAGTTTGTTTCTTATATCCATTAAATACTTCTCGTATTTATGATTTGAATTCATATGTAATACCTATTTTTGTTATTGTTGCAGGCACCAAAATGGCAGTAAATGGAAACCATCCACCATCGAGATAAAAATTCAAACCTATTAGGAACAGCAAAATGGCATAGAAATATTACAAAAATAGCCATCACAATGGCATAAAAAGCAGTAGAACAGATGATATTAGAAAAGGATCCAAAAGAGGCAGAATAGAGAAATGGGTCCGCAAAGGTGATATTCACAGAAAATGGCCACCGATAGACTGCCACTACACCTCTGTAACTCAATAAAACAGTACTGGCCAGAAATAAAATCAAATCTACACCAAATCCAAATTCTTAGCCTATTCAATTTAAAACGAAAATTGTATTTAAACTTAGCAGTGATAGAAAAAGTGAAGTTGGTGTTGATGTTAGTGTTGTTATTAACCCAGAACACGAGTGGAAATAGCTTTACCGGTAGCAGGAACTCTATGCTAAGAACTAGAGTTATCGGTACTAGGTACGGAAAGCTTCAGGGGGTAATACTGCCAATGGATCAGCATAAATATTTGAAACCAGTGGAAGCGTACCTAGGAGTTCCATACGCCACACCGCCTACAGGATCCAACAGGTATGTTTTATTCTATTTTATGCTCTGTCAGCTTGTTTATTCAACGCGCAGCTGGGTCACATGTTTCAATAGATAAGACAGACGCTGACTACGGGAGTCGACGTTGTGAAAAATTCACTATTTGTACCACGAATTCGGTGAGAAGTCTGGCAGCTAGCGTAAAATGGACTTTCGTTTCAATCTTTGAGATCTGTTCGTGTGAATTGAATCAATATTTTGTTTCCGATATATTTTCTGTGATTCTCACACTTTTATTTTTATTTTTAAAGTTCTAAGAGTAAAATCAGTTTTTCATACCGACGAATGTTATAATAGACACATTAGTAACTTTGGGTTTCTTCTATATCTCTTGTTAAATAAGAAACATTTTGAGCAAAAAACTACACCAGACGGTGCCAACAACTCACGTAACTGACATGAAAGATAACTTTAATTTCTATAGGTTCGCGCCAACAAGAGCTCCAGCACCATGGGACGACATCAAAACAGTTGACCAGATGGGCCCAGTCTGTCCCCAGCGGTTACCAGACATCTCAAACGAGACCTTAGCTCTGGAAAGGATGCCCAAAGGCAGGCTGGAGTACTTGAGGAGGCTGTTACCAAGACTAAAGAATCAGAGCGAAGATTGCCTGTATATGAATATTTACACGCCCGTGCAAGGTAAGGTCATACATGGTTAACTTTAACAGCCACAACAGTCCACTGCTGGACATAGGCCTTCCCCTATTGGGAGGTATCACCATACTCACTACGCTTATCAGGCGGATTGGCCAGCGCAATGCAAGATGTTGTATTTACACGGAACGCTGCTGCCTATTCCCTGAGTCTATCTTAAAAGCTATTATGATTTTTCTTTTTCAAAATTTAAACTTTACGATGTCAATAATGTCAATATACAAACATTTATCACGTCTACATCCCTTGCGGGGTAGGCAGAGCGTAAACGGCCGTAAATACGAATATTTAGGCCACCTCTAACAAACATTGAAAGGTTATTTTAGAAAATTGTGTTAAGCTATAATGACAGGTTGTCAGCCCATCGCGTAAAATAGCAATACACATGCAACCCTAAACTGCTTAAGTCGCGTCTTACGACACCCAAGGGAAAGGAATGGGGTGATGCTATTCTAAGCCGACATCACACGGCAAATATTCATACACGAAGTAAAATAACAAATTGATAAAAAAAAGTATAGTTTTTGAAACTGTCCTTAAATAACGTTGCCGAAGTCCATTAGCATAGCGTAACTGTCTATGTTTCCACCTCATGCATCTTTCAGCCGAGCGATCCCGCATGTAAGTCAACCCTGATCCCGTGTCGCGGTATCGTGCACGGCCGATTTGCTCGCTGTTATCGAGACTGTTGCGATATTCGCTTAGCCTATGTATATGTTTTGTTGAGGAAATGATGGAGCGAATATCAGGGTCGGTTAGTGTAGCAAATTCAAACTAGGCATGAACGTTAGATACTTCATGTGTTCTTGCTCAACTGAAACGAGAACGACAATGGCGATGGAAACAGAGACAGTTTGGTTTGCTACCCTAACTAGACTTCAAATTACTTTTTCAAGTTAGAAAGATTAGATTAAGACTCTATGCTAGCTTCTACTGGTAAAACAATAAATTTTTCAAATAGAAGGCTGTAAAACTTCCTGTGCATAAAACTTTAATAAGCACAACTTACAACCGTGTCATTGTAAAATCAATACAAAATTACGCCTTGATTTGCATAGTTTCATTCCTAAGACTCGATAGCTTTGCACGAACTCATTCTTAAATGCAAAACTGGTATGCAATAACGTTCTATTTTCAAAGGAAAAATGTTTCATTTCACGTTTCTTAGCAATCTTTTCATTTTACTCTTTTTATGATTCGCTCAAATAGTTCACGGTTTTTGACTTTATGTGCAGTGTTCTGACATATAACATGACGGCCACTGTTGTTGTGAAATATTAGTGCTTTGAATACACGAATACATTTGCATGAGGCATGAAATCGTTGGTTTGTTTGTGAACTGGCTTATACTATCTGATCTGCGGTTTAGTTGACACGTAATTACTCATTGTGCTTTAAATGGGTTTGTCACAGGACAATGATAAATGGTGGCGTGATTGCCATTTTCTGTCACTTTTGTCCTACGTTCAGGTGTAAAATGTACATGTATGTTATGTAAAATAAGGATGTCATTTACTTTATCACAATAGTTTTATTGTTGATTGCAAATACAAAAAAGTCGCAAATTTATATACCTTACAAAAGTACTCCTGAAAATGGCACTATCCCACGACACGATCACAATTCTATTATCTCTTTCACTGCAAAAAAACTTTAATCATCTCTTTCAATGGAGTGCCTTTTTAATCCAGATAGTCCTGGTAGGGCGATAGTTTTTTTTGTCAATTTCACAATAGTGTGTTAAGACCCTACTCAAACTGATGACAATTTATTAGACGACTGGTTCGAATCTATTCTATGAATTCTTAGATTTTCAAGGGGATATAAAAAAAATATGTGCATTTTTGATTACAATTAAATTAAAAAGTCATATTAAAGGAGAGTCAGTTACCGATATCGTTTTTACAACATATTTTACCATATATTATGCAAAATATGGCTATTAACAGTTATAAGAGGCTAAAGTCAAGAGCTTGCATTACTTACTTTATTTTATTAAGAGTAACATTTTAGGTGTTCTATTTCACGTCTCTAAATGAAATTATAATTTTAACGTTATAATGCTTCAGTTCTATGCTAATTTGAAATTAAATACCTCATAATATAAGGCAACAAGCAGCATATAAACATAATAATATAATCTTAAAATATTTCCGACTTAAAGTCTTGTCCATTGTTAATAGTTGACCTAACATACGTAACTACATGTTACCGGATAGCTGTCCCTGTAGTACTGTCTACTGTCTAGGAACAACTTGGGGAAATTGCGATGACTAAGCTCTCCTCGACTTAGTAAACTGGCTTGTTCGCCGTTTAGGAAATTCTTTATTTTCGGAAGAGACTTTTCGATCTTGCTGCACAAAATAATTTAACATTTCTACTATGAAAACATCGTTGAGGTGAAAGGTGTTAAGAGGAATAGTTGCAGGGAAAGTTTTCACCTAAGAGCAATTGTTTTCATCTTTGAATCGTAGATATAAAATTTTGAGCGGGATGCAAAAAACAAGGCACTTGTTAAAACAAACTTTGCGACACAAGATGGAGGCCATCATAGATTAAAAATTTAATCCGCACAGATACTTACTACAATAACTATAACAGCCACTACAGTCCACTGCTGGACATAGGCTTCCCTCTATTAGGAAGGTATTTGTTATACTCACCACGCATGGCAGGCGGATTGGCGAGCGCAGTGCAAGGAGTTGTATTCACAGTGAACACTGCTGCCTATTTATACAGCCCATAGTCGATTTTTAAGACACCCACGGGTAGATATGCGGTGATACTATTCCAAGCCGACACCACACGGCACAGATACATACACTATTAAAAAATACGAATTCGAAAATTATTTCCTAATTACCTATTTAATTTTTATTATAGTTTAAAGGTTTTATCCGCAACAGACACCCCTTATAATATCACACAGAATGTCACAAAGTATTGAAAACTCTGACGACATTTTGTAAGAAGACCTGAAACTACTTCATGCATGAAACTCTTCTCACAATATACTCACAAAGAGGCTTAAACAATTAACAAGGTCTGTTGCTACACATACATACATACATACACACATACACATATCACGCCTATAATCCCTTGCGGGGTAGGCAGAGCGTAAACAGCCGCAAAAAACGGCCATTTACACCACGTCTGACAAATGTTTGAGGGTTATTCGGAATATTGTGTATCGCTATAATGACAGGTTGTCAGCCCATCGCCTACAATTGCAATACACACCCTCGAGTCCCTTAGTCGCCTCTTACGACACCCACAGGAAAGATATGGGGTGATGCTATTCTAAGCCGGCATCACACGGCATCTGTTGCTACGTTATAACAAAACTTTTAAACCTCTAGAATATCGACAAACTTTTAAACAAAATTGCTACTTAATAAAATCAAAGAAATGTTATATGTAATGTACTTCTGATTACTAACATAAATTCAAATTAAATTCAATTCAGGTAGAATATTGATACTTCTTTTAAATAAACAGACAAGAAGATGAAGAAAAATCATAGATTTACATTTCTTGAACAAAAATACTTGAAATAATTATAACGACGGATAGTATTTTGCCTTTTTAATTTATGTTTGTCGACACAAACAACAATGTCTCAAAATGTAAACTACAAAGGGTGCCGAACGCTAGTTTATTAAGAAACTTGCAACAATATCCATAATACTCGGTACAAACTGTAGCAAGACTCGTGTGTCTTAACCGTGACATTTTATATTTTATTCGTCGTTTTTAGTTTATGACTTTGGACTAAGTATCTAAGTTCTTGTGCAGCAGTAGTACAGTGCACTAAATCCAAGCACTTGTGCTAAACTGTACGGCGAAATGTTAAATTAAATACTTTCGTGTTATAACTTGCCTCGGGGGAAGATTCGAAAGTTTTGTAATAAGATTTGAATTAAATCTTAACAATATCTTGCAGATTTTAAGACCTTGTTAAATCCAAACAAAACGGTTATGAACATTTTGTTATGGTTATGGAAAATGCTAGTTAAAAATGTATAAGGTAATGAGTGTTGTCTGATATAAACAATTTTAAACTTTCGAGGTCACACAAATATCAAAAATATTTATACTTCAAAATTTTCGTCAACGCTGTTACATTGTCTATCATGGTAAGAATCCCGTGTTTAATATTTTGACATGTAAAAATGTGGGTTAAAACATTCTGGAAGTGCCAAATGCAAGATTAAAATCGTCCTGGAGAATTTCTCACATCATTACCAATGAGTAACATTTTTTGGGGAGGTACGAAGGGGAGATTATTTTCAACATAATTATTCTTTTTTAAATATTGCCTAGTCTATTTATTAAAATCATTATGAACTGGTTTTTCTCATTTATTTTCTAAAAATACCACACAAACAGTGTATTACTGTCATGATAGACGACATTCGGCCATTTTAAACTTTGTGTTCAAATTAAAAATTCAAGTTGATGTTAGCATTGAAACCAAATTTTCTATGATAACGCAGCCTAACAACAAAAGTTGACTGTGAATGTATTTTCTGAAAGAGAATACAATCGTAACAAAACTTGTGAAATGAATTTAGAACTTTACGTTTTTGGGAACTGAATACTCGTACTATTCAACTATGCAGAACATTGGAAAAGTATGCTAGTGCTATGTTGCTGTTGCTATTTGGGTCGAAATGAGCGCTGTTAAACTTTATTAAACACCTTCCTTGCTTTAGAGTTTTCGTATGACTTTTGTTCAGACTTAACGTGGTTTTACCAATTTCAAATTTAAATAGACCTACACATAAAGAGAAGCAGAAGAAGAAGAAATTATTTGGTTTTACGAAAAACTTACTTGGACCCCTCTGTTTCACACAAGTCATCAACTTGTAGGCAACGTATAATTGTACTTAATAATATGTTCGCCTTACTTATCAATAAAAATGTGCATGGTAGAAGTGCGTTTTTGTATTTGCTTTGATTACAAACTGTCTGTCCTACCGTTCTTTAGTTTAGCGACAGATGTGGCTGGCCTTATTTCACTTCAGTTGTTACATTGCATTTACTATTTTCTTTCACTTTGATCTTCCCTCTGCCGAATAACTTTGTTTTTTGGAGTCCATAAACATTTTTGTAAAGAAAAAAATTGTGGTGGAACCGAAAATTTGTTTGCAGCATTCCAAACACTAATATAGGTTATACTCATACTTAAAGTATCAACTAAGAAAGCTTTTGAGTGCACCTTCTTCTTCTTCTTCGTCGAGTCGAAATGGTAACTAAATGAGATTGGACCAGTGTTTGGCCACAGCACTTTACTTAGTATGAACGGTTTGCACGGGTACGAACATAGTCGTATATCCAAACTGTCGATCGGTGTCACTTTCAATCGGTAGCAAAGTGACAGAGACAGCATATGACTTTTGTTGACACTGGGCACAATGGTCTGGAACGATACAAGCTTTATATTTAGCTTGCTTATATACATACTCTGAGGGTTGTACCTATTCGTTCAGAAGGTAAATAGTGCTGGTCTACCTTTTCAAAAGTTCCAACTAAGCACCCCACCTTTGTTTACTTATCTGAGTCGCGCATGGCAGATCTCGACGCCCCAGATAAAGTAGTTGTTGGATTCAGTCCAACAGGGTGAAATATGTTGCACTCATTGAATACAAAAATGTTTTTATTGTTTTTGGAACGATGCAAGCGGAACTTTTTTGTCATTTATTGGTAAAGCCTGGAATTAACCATATGAAACTGAATAACTTGGATCAAACCTTTAGTAAGTAAAGGTACAAAAGATTGTTCCTTTGTCTTGACTCACTGTTTAAGTGAGTGACTGAATTTGTAAGTATACAGGGTGTAGGAGACAGCCCTCCGAATACTGATAAGGTGCATTCGGACCATGTAACGAAACTTTCATAAAATATATTTCAGGAAACGTTGAAAATTTTTGGACTTAACATAGTAGGGGTGGTATGGGATCTACCTCCTAGCGGTCCACCCCGGGCAACGGCAACACAGGCTTGCCTGTGGATAAGTCCGGCTGAACGATCCCACCAAGCGGTGGAAGGCTCCGTAAGGGGCCGCCTGGCTCGCGACCACCATCCCACCGAAGTCTGGCGCCAAGTAGCTTGCTGCGTTCCGTCAGTGTGTGGGAGTGCCAGTGCCTTAACAGGCTTCTTCTGGGTGAGCTCGCTCCATCTTAGACTCTGTCTCTGTCCTATGACCTAGACTAGAGTCAAGAGCAAACCCATCATTAATAAAAAAAATAAAATAAAAAAAAAAATGCAGTCAGCTGATCGTGATTTCGTATGGGAGGTCGAATATGTTTTGTCGTTTCCTGAAATATGTTTCTAAGGGAAAGTTGTTCAGTTTCATGGTCTTTACGCACCTTATCAGTATTTGGCAGGCTGTCCTTTACACCCCGTATACCCAATAAAATGTAAAAAAAAAACTTCAAAGGCACCAAAACCCATTTTGCTTTGAGTTGTAGGCACAAATCATTGTTTCATGTGCAAACACTGAAATTAAAACCATTTTGTTTTATTTATGTCAAAGCAACGATTTATGTTTATTGTTGTTCGTATCCATTTGATTTTGTAGCGTATTATGATGAATCAATACTTTCTTATCTATTCAAATCATGGGACCATACAAAGCATCAACAAATAAATATCAAAAGAAAATTCAAAAGTGATTCATTGTACACAGGAAATACAGTAAAAAGAAAACATTAAAAACATTATCAGTCAGGTATAGGTTACAAAGCCCCGGGGCTAAAATCAAAGAGTCCAGTCTTAAAAAAAAACACATATAGGTAGTACTATCGGTGCATTCTACAAAAATATCAACTTCTGTCGCTTTCATGATTCACGCTATCTTTAAGAGTGCAAAAATATTTTGACTAGTACACGTAGAACTAAAAATTCTGTGAGATGCGTCACCCAATCTCTTTCCCGCGGGTTTGTAAGAGGCGACTGAGGGACTTGAGGGTATGTGTATAAAAATTTGGCTGACAACCTGTTCTTATATAGTTCTACACGATTTTTATGAAACGGTCCTTAACTACTTGTCAGAAGTGGCGATAGTGACTGTATATTTACGACTAGCCTAACTAACCTCAGCCTACCTAAAAGGATGTAATGTAAAATATTTTGTTATAGTTGGACCAACCTTGCAAGCGAAGTATCCCGTCGTGATCTTCATTCACGGGGAATCCTTCGAGTGGAACTCAGGGAACGTGTACGACGGAGCCGTGTTGGCGAGTTATGCTGGCCTGGTAGTCATCACCATCAACTACCGACTCGGTATTTTAGGTAAGTGTAATTATAATTATAATTTTTATTATGCTATAATTGCAATAATTGCAGTGGTTACTTTACATTTTAAGATAATTTTTACTTCTTTAATTATAAATTTTGTTTACTGTTAAGAGTTTATAGGAATGTTGTGTACGCCTATAATTGTCTTTTAAATCAGAGATTGATGTTTTAGCTGTATAAGATCTCATGTAATGTTAGATTTAAAGGATGTTGGCGTTCCTATTTGTAATAAAAATAAAATAAAATTATTATTTTGAGCCAGACATATCCAACTGCAGGGCAAAGGCCTCCCTTTATTTTCTTCATTATTCCTATAATAATAATATAATAAAAAATGTTTATTCAGGCTTTATGAAAACTATTCTTCAATAAAATAAGACAAAATAAAATTAAGAACAAACGCTTTGAACCAGTACAAAGTAATTAACACGTTCTTTTTATTTATACATTATTAGACACTATTTACAACAATTTATAGAGAAGAGATAAGTCGTTTGACACACGCGTCCGTTACACACCGTAAATCCACTGTAACCGTATTTGTATGGGAATAAGATTGAAATTCGCAAATTCCTTTCGTCTGACTGACACATGCGTTACGTTGCGTTAAAAAAAAGGAAAGCCAGACAACAAGTGAGTGAACCGCCTAACCACGATGGGCATAGGCAAGTGATTTTGTTTATTTTACTTTGAATTTAAAATGCCAACAGCCGAAAAGTTTCTGAATGAATGAATTTCTGTAAAATCATATTGACACGCGTGTTGAAAAGAAAAGATGGATTATTATTTAATCGACACACCGCAGTATTGTAAAAACGTCAAATTGAATGACTATTACTGTGATGTATCAAACTCAAGCGATAAAATGTAGAAGGAATGAAGAACACGCCAATTTTTCATTCCCCATATTGCGCAAGTAAAAGACAAAAGGTTTCGGCTCAGGTAAGATGAATGGTGCGAATGAGGCACTTTTGTTCCGAAGCATAGGAACGGATATTAGCCTCTAGAGATTTCGGGGATTTGCAGAATCAACACTCTTGTGGTTTATAACGCGGATAGTAGGTTATTCTCAAGCAAAAGCAACATTATCTTGCTGCATTTGTATGTTATGAACAACAGCTACGTTGCAATTCAGAGGTTGAAATGGAAATTCACCAAGTCGCAGATTTTTTGGTTTGAACATGGCAATACCAAATTTTAAAACACTTACCGAGTTAGGTATACAATTTTATAATTTGTTAATAAGTCGCTGGGTATTAATTGCAAAACTATACCTATTGGTATCAAGATACACTTGCGAAATTCGCGGGCAATGGATTAGCTGCGGGAGCCCAGATGAAAGGGGCGTCGCCACTAGGGATGGCTAAAGTCGCGGGTTCCTTAATATTGGAATAGGGTTCCTTAAAAGTTAATCCAGTCATTGTTAGAATTTTTTCAAGTTTTCTAAGATTCCACATGGCATCAAATTTTATCCATGTGACATGCAATATCGCATCCTATCTAGAATTCCACAATTTAACGAGTGGTAACCCTACTTTTGACAGTCTAAACCCATGAGGCGGTTCCCATACGCACCAGATGATAAGGCACATGTCACCGCACTAATTTAGGGCTGTAACAATTTGTATTTTATATGGTGGCTGCAACAAACAACGGTATCTTCCGGTGCGTTTGCAATTCACTTCAATCCAAAAACTACACCCATATGTGATTAGCCCTCAAATGTAGTTGAAGGCATTATTTTAATTTCTCTGATAATTCATAATAGAAATATATTCTCCTCTGAAATTTCGCAAGAAAGACGGTTAACATTATTGATCTGATGTTCTGTACATCCTTGACAATAATATTCTTATAAATATTATCAGATATTTGTTGGTATTGGGAAGAAAAAAATCACATTCATTATAAAACTCAGAAGCAAACTGCAAAGAGGAGTTCAAAATGAAATCAGCCGTAAAATTGTAGCAGTAGAAGCGAATGTTTACTGAGCAGAATGTTTTAACTTGCCATCTAATTAGGCTAAGTGAGTTGCGAGTAGGGCTGGTAACTTTTAAAGTAATTGTTCTTAAGCATGTTTGTGATAAATTTTACTTACAACTCCATGTGGAAAGCTTTTTGCATAGTTTTCGAAGAGTTTTGGCTCCAAATCTCAATTAGCTTCCAGTGAATAGGTGCTTAAAATAATTATATACTTATAGGGTGAAATTTAGCTAGTGATATAGGTAGAAATGCGAAAAATAATTGTCCTCCCATAAAAATACCGATCAGCTGAATTGAGTTACTATGCACACTCTCAATATTTGTGACATATTTTAACCTATTATCTTTCTAGGGGAAAGTTGATCCTTATCGCTAGCTTGTCTAGAGATTTCGCTATCGGCCACTAGTAAAATTTTACCCTATAATCACTTTTCGATGTAAGAAGTAGAACATCACGCATTTTTCAGTAGTACTTAAATTTTATACGCTAATTTTCTACGCGCTCGGCGCGCAGAGAGACCGCGTATGTCTGAAATTTCCGATACCAAATATTCTTAGCCAGGAAATTTTCTACGTAAGTACCTATTCTATCATCGTAAAAAGCTCTCTCTTAAAACTTCGATACCTGTGTTTGCCTGAAATATTACTTAATTTGCAAAGAGCCTATCATTTTATGAGCGTATAAAGTGTTATATTGATCATCACATCAAAAATGTTCTACAGCGTGTAAAAATTTATGAATGTTGCCAGCCTTACTCTTGATGAAAACAACTCGGTTCGAGCATCCCCTAATTAAATTGCAGCTCGAAGGAAAAATAGAATAAAAACTGAAACCTGTTTAATAACGCTCTCGGTCTTTACTTTTTATTTCAATGCGTTCTGTTTATTCTGTTTGCTCATTTTAAACAGTGCATATTTTAGCTCCTTCAGTTATCAGTTAAATGAACTGCATTATTGTCTAGGCCCTGAGAAGTTAGAAATGAACAATAAATCTTGATTACTCAAGCTAATATTGTTTAGTCTATAGTAAGGTTTTTAAAGGATTTTATTCTAAGGAGCCATTTTTATGATTCTACAGTTAATCATCTAGCTTCACTTGGGATTATGATTAGATCTGGTTTTTAAAGATAAAGATTGGATTATAGATTTTTTATTATGCTTTTCGGTTACTTTTAGCTGTCATACTTCCTTATTTTTTATTATTGACCGAACGAATCTTTATTTTTTATTGTTGAACAAGTATCACTCATGATGTAGGATGACGGGACTTACTTGTTAATTATTTGGTAAAAAGTTGAGCCCTCCACGAGTAACCCAATTTAATCAAAGCTCTAATATATAATCAAAGTTTTAAGTTTTGATAGGATCAAAGCATATTATAGTTTGGATACTGGAGTTCATTGCCTGAGTTAATATCCATTCATAACTAATAATACACTAATTAGATTGCAAACTAACTATAAAACCTGTTGTGTTGCGTTGAATATTATTATTTGCTCCTTAATCAATCAAAATAGGAAACGGCTTTGGTTCCTAATATGAGCTTTTAAACCAAATCCAATTGTTTGTGGAAAAGACAACAGTTAAATTAAGTTTTTTTGTAACGTAAACCTTAAGAAATTGAGAACTTTCAAAAATTACACTGCAGGCTAATTTGAATTTGAAATTTTCACTGTCGGTTCTGAAAATGCCTTTTAACACTGAACTTCTGATGAAATGAAAAATCTGTAAATAAATAAAATGTAATAAAATGTACCTAATACTTTGAAGTATTTTTAAATTTAGTATGCAGCTTTTATAAAATGTATATGACGACTCATTGCTACTTAAGTAAAACCACATTTAAAGCACTCACATAGCTTAGGCCACCTTTATTCAGTTTCAATTATTATAAAGAGGTACCTACTTACATCATTTTGTGTTTTTTCCCATAGTTTAAGGACTCTTATTTGTAGACGACCAAAATTAAAAAGTTTTCGGAAAAAAATTACTAAACCAAAGTAGAAAAAGAAATACGAAGCGGTCGTGATAGTGAATAAGCAAGTCTTTACGTGACTCTGAATTCGCTGAATCAAATCAACTTACACAAACTAGTTTTTTCAGAAAATACACTCTCATTACAATACTTACTACTAAAGACATATAATTTTAACGTTTTTAATATTATTGTTAAAAAATATGAAATATTTTGTGCGGTAATGCTGCAGCCGATAAACTTGAAGAATTTTCCTTTCTTGTATTTGGAACATAATTAGTTACTTTGTTTGCATGAGAAAGTTGAATAGAGTATTTTTGTTGCCAGGATTTTTAAATGCCAACCCGATACCCCACCTGAAGGCGCGAGTTGCAAACTACGGGTTGATGGATCAGATCGCAGCGCTGCACTGGGTCCAACAGAACATCGCCTTGTTTGGAGGCGACGCTGGCAATGTCACCATGCTGGGTCACGGATCTGGAGCTGCTTGTATTAATTTTTTAATGATTTCTCCAACTGTCATGCCCAGTAAGTATATTTGCAGAAAGTCAATAGCTTCATTATGTACATATACTATAAGTAGTCATTAAACGAAAGTTATTAATTTTCAGGTCTTTTCCACCGAGCTATACTTTTATCAGGTTCAGCGTTGAGCTCTTGGGCATTAGTTGAAGACCCTGTTAGCTATTCCGTCCAACTAGCCAAACAATCCAACTGCACTCTTCCTGATGACATAGTGAAAGACCACGAACTTATAGTAGATTGCCTACGCGAAGTACCTTTGGAAGAGCTCATGTCTGCCGAAATCCAAACCCCAAGTTACTTGACGGCGTTCGGTCCTTCAGTTGACGGAGTTGTAGTAAAGACGGATTATGCAAAAGAGCTGCTTACCTATTTCATTCCAAACGACCTTCAAGGATTTACTAGTGTATCTGGAGTGAACAATATCAAAGCAGACAAAAGGAGTGGCGATAGAATCTTTGGAATAAGAGGAGGACAGAACAAATACGATCTCTTATTTGGAGTAGTGACTAGCGAGGCCCTTTGGAAATTCTCAGCTCAAGACATTCAGAATGGGTTCGAAGGAGAGCGAAGGGATAAAATAATAAGGTAGGGTCTATGTTTATTCAGTAAATTGGTGTTTGGCGACCGTTGGTAACAACGTTCAAACAAAATAAATACTACGTATAAGCGATTGATTGTCTAGCTACGAGTTTAGGACCTGTTTATCAGCTATCCAACGAAACAACATTTTCTGCTTACTTTGAGTACCTAATTGTATACGTAATAATTTTAGTGTCCCTTTAACCAAAGGTAGTAGGTTAATATTATTTGGTCGAATTGATAAGTGACTGTAATAATGTTTTCAGTCGACATATTGCCAAATTCAATCCGCAGCGTTAACCCAAGATGGATCGATTGCGGTGATGGCCCGTGAAATTTGATTTGCATTTCAAATCCTGAAACTAAGTGGCGATTTCGCTCACACCGTGAAATTTATTTATTGGGGCATCAAACAAAGCTATTTTGAGTGCAAATACTGATATATTGCTTCGAACGTAATATAAATTACATCAAAATCGCTTTTCTCTTTTTCGTGCTGCGTTGAGAGCACTTATACTACGACGAGTGGCAATGAATATCTGATAGGCATTGGATGGTGCCGATATCATTCAGCGCGAGCTGTTGATTATTCAAACTGTCATATTACGAATGAGTAACGTTTCTGTTTGTTACAGGACCTACGTCAGAAATGCCTACACATATCATTTGAGCGAAATTTTCTTTACCATTGTGAATGAATACACGGACTGGGAAAGGACTGTTCAAGTAAGTAAGATAATTTAATTCATATTATGTGGGATATTCTGTTGTTGACAAATGACCTGATGAACCCTAGCCACAGTGTTGTTAATATGGCTTAAAATGATAAGTATGTCAGTTGATTCAGTTGTATAACCATTTTTATGCCGGTATCAAAAGTATTACCTACAAAAATACAAAATACAACTCTGGATAAACATGCCATCAACCGAGTATTGGTAATCGACACTATAAATAGTAAATACGCAAAGTCTAGCATAGTTAATTCTTAAGATAAAATAAGTGCTTTAGTAGTTGCAAAGTGTGAGCTACTATCCTAACCCGCATTTTCACACCAGATAAAATGTGACAGATTAGGGACTGTATAAAATTTACACGTTGTTAATATTTTGATAACAAGCCATTAGCAATCAGCATACAACATCAAAAATAAAGAATCCTATTAGATTCACTCAAGGGAAATCTAAAGGAGTCAGCCGCTGAGTTTGAGCAAAACAAGGAAAAAAGCAAGAAATAAAAGATGCATTTTTAATTTAGGTTACCGCGAAACCACAACATGAAAAAGTAAGAATATGCAAAATTAGATTTTCGTGTAACGTGAACTTTATAGGGCATATGTTTTGTAGTTTTTTGCTTCTTTTAACAAATGTCATTTATTAGTTGGAAAGGAGTTAAGTTACATGCCATGTAGGTAATCTGGTCAGCTCCAAAGAAGTATCTACACTGTAAAATAAAGTTGGTTCTCATGTCCCTATGTATGATTTGATCTTTAAAACTACGCAACGGATTTCGATGTTATTCGGTGTCCCACTGCTGGGCAAAGGTCTCCCCTCTTTTACACCTTTCAGCTCGGTTTCCGGTTTCTGATTGCCAGTCACTACTAAAAGTGACTTAATCGTCTCTCCATCTTCTTCGAGGCCGGCATCGTCGTCGTATATATCCTACTTTAAAAAGATAAATTTTGAATGCATGTTCTCAAAATAGTTCATCAGAAAATTTATCAAAAAGAGTACGCCAATTCTGAATTAATTGGAAATTTCGGAGTGCCATTACCTCTAGTATTCTAGTCTCATGTTCCTAATGTATGAGAGTATTATGCCTAGTCTCGTCGACTTTCGGTATCATGATGACTTGGCAGTTGGTGCCACCCGCCAGGCGCCGCGGCTGCCAAGCAGTGCCAAATTCCTTTTGTTTCCAACTCCTAGCTCCATGTAGGTACTATATAGTTGGTATTATATTCATTGAATAAGTTTAGCTTTCAAGTTTCTAGCTGGAGCAGTTTTGGTATAAGATTTTTGTCTGGATTGTTTTTGAACTAGTTAGTACTTTTGAAACACAATTGAAAAGTAAACTTAAAGATTTGTTCTACCAAATGTTACAAGTTTAAGTACAAATGGCAGGTGTTGCAACTAAGATTAGCTTTTAAATTAACTCGTATTTTGAAGTAATGAATGAATTTATTTATATATATTATTAATCAATCAATATTTATTTATTTCGTATCGAAATAGGTAGGTAATTCAATAAGTCTGATTAGAGGTTCAATGGCAAATTTAGTTTCTAGAAGTAATAGAATACGTTTGAAGCCGTCCTCTACATAAAACGAAAACGAACATCTAACACACAGAACCTCATATTTTGCGGAAAAATTATTGGTAACTGCATTGAAGGAAACAGTTGTTTTTATCCGCTTAGGTTTATGATGATATGTTTCACATTTACGTATACGTTTTTCCTGTTTCTAGCATCCAATAAACACCCGAGATGCAGCCGTGCTTGCTATATCGGACGCTCAATACGTGGCTCCATTAGTCCAAACTGGTGACTTCCTAAGCGTGGCCAAGAGCTCTCCAGATTCCGGACCAAATACATTCTTCTACGTATTTGATTATCAAACTAAAGACGGAGACTATCCTCAGGTAAGCGTGGTCATTATAACATTTTTAATTAAAATCGATAAAATAAGCCGTGTGATTCTTGCCGGTTTAGAATAACATCACTCTAATTTCACACATATAATCCAGGGTATAATCAGCTGCATTTTCTGTGAATGCTTCACTTTGAACTGCGTTTGCCAATCCGGCTGCTAAGTACAGCGAGCATGGCAATTTCCCCCAGTGTCCCTCATAAAGGCATCCGGTGTATCACAGAAGATGATTATTTTAATATTGATTTTGTGTAATTAATGAGTAAAGGTTTTCTACTGACTAGTAGCGACATTTTGGAAGGCATCAAAAGGTGCTACTAGTCTGAAAAACAAAGACATTTAACGGTCGATTTACTGGCTTCAATTGAGTGTTTGTCTTTTTCTTTTATCTTCCTTAGTTAATGGAGCATGAAAAAATATAGGCTTAACTTCACCTGTGCTAGGTTTGCTCAAAACATCGTTACTTTCGTCCCCTAATCTTTAATCAATTCAAGCGTTACTCTTAAATTATCACATTAACTTGTTCCGTTCTTATATAGCTTGTAATAAAAGTCTACTTTCATTATGAAAATTTTTCTCCCATTGAATGTTATTCAAAAGTTACCAAGTGTATCTTACTTGACTTTCCGGTCCATACGCTTCAATAGTTTGCAAAACTGTTATTCACTCACGCGTTTCAGGACAGATGCTACAGTTTCTATTTGTTTTCTCTCCCTTCTCTTTATACAGCTGTTTCACAAACACTCTATAGTCCAATTCATTTCAGAAAGTCTTTTAACCAAAGCAAATATGTTTCTAGCGAATGGGTTCGGTGCACGGGGAAGAGCTGCCGTATTTATTCGGGGCTCCGCTGGTCGATGGCCTCGGGCACTTTCCCAAAAACTACACCAAATCTGAAGTTGCCCTCGCCGAGGCGTTCATACAATACATCGCTAACTTTGTAAGGACTGGGTGAGTACTGTACTGTAGATTCGCATTTAGACGCTGTCTTAATTATTGTTTCATTCGATTTGACGTTGTCAAACGACTAAGACACTGTTTAACTTTTTTTGTAATAACCCGTAAAAGCTCATTAACGAAAATGCTTTCATTTACGTAAACACACGTAGATATGCCGTATCCCTCATTTGTGACTAGGTGTTTAATCAATCGCGGAATTTAAAATCCTTTGAATATGACATCAAAATTTCCTCGCGACTTCTCGTATCCCATAATTACAAATATCGTCCAATTTTCAACATACGCAGAAGACTTCCGAACAACATTTTACAACAATATAGAACAATACCTACTACTGTACCAGGTATCTTTTGTCTACCTTTAACGAAAACCAACATTATTCTTACCTAAACTCGTTATTTATTTTGAGATCAAAAATAAAGAAGCGTTAATAAATCTACAAAAGAATTTTCGCTGCCTTTTGGTGAAACAAAAGCCCTTAATACCACTTTGACAGTTGATGTCCAAGAAAAAGAACAATTTCACACAGTTTCCCGGGCTTCACGTTAACTTTTGATGTTATTTGCCCTGTAGTTTTCATTCAGGATATTTTGCAGCGGAAATATAAACCATTTTTGCCTTTTACAGACTCGTTTTAACTTAAACGTGGAATAATATTTACACTACTATTTATGTCACATAAAATGTTCACGAATTATGATCGTCATGAATTCCTTATTTAAAATTCTTTGTACAAAGTGCAAAGGACAATATTTTACCTATCTGCAGTTTTACGATCACCCATTTTTTGTAAGTGAGATAAAGTTGACATCAGCCACGCGAAAATTCTGTCAAGCTTTTAGGAAGGCAAAATATATACCAGGCATTATTTCCCAGTATAAAGTATTAAATAATTTGAAGGTTCAGTCAGTATGATATCAAATGGTTTTATTGATTGAGAAGCTAATACTTCAGCAGCGCCTTAACTAGACCAGCTGCGAAGTAAACTTGTTAGGAGCAATAACTTTAACTGAGCTTTACAAGGCGTAACCAGTACCAGCCGTTAGGAGTTCTCACATTTTAGACATTCAAATCGGAATTCTAAAAAGTTTGTCAATTGCAATTATTTATCTTTTAAATGGATCGAATGTTACGATAAATGGCATTGTGAGAAGGAAAATGGGCAAGCTGTGTATTCAGTAGACCTTAATCCGTCTGTTGCAAACAATTTCATAGTAAATTTTCGTGGCTCTGTAAACCAATTTGTGAGCGACAGGTTCTACCTTACACGTATAGTTTTATTAACAGGCCAGTGTGAGCCACGATTTATTTTATTTTATTGGGTACTATGATTTGGCTCTGAGCCGATCGGCTTGGTGGGGCATGGATTAACCCGTACCCAGTAGTATGGTTGTTTAATCAACCAGCCCAATCACAAACTTAGGGTGAGACTGGGCTAAGGAGTTATTCTGAAAAGACCGGATCGGATGGAATCAACCCAGTACATGCTGGTGTTTCCCAAATGAGACAAATTAGTAACCTTTGCGCCCCTGCTGGCGGGGGCGTCACTTGCTTTAAGAGCTTGTGGAGTGTGATCTACTCGCAATGGCTGCAGCAGCTGCTACGGTGATATCATCATCGTCAGCATCTGAAAGATCGTGTTTGGGACGGCGTTTAAGACGCGAGGTCGGATTGGAAAAGTAGTTGGACGCGGCAAGTTATAAGGATATTTTATGATGGGTAGCGTTGTCGAAGTAGCGACGATAAGCTTGTTTCATACGATACGCTACAAATTTCCGGAAAATAAAAATACGTATAATGTGACTGACCAATTTTTTCTCTCCAATTTTATCTTGTTCGAATAGGCTCGTTGGATGGATTAGATAACCTCCGACTAAGTGAGACAAGAAACTGAGTTGCCAAAGCGAAATATGTTTTTAACATCAACTGCAATACCAAAACAAAGTTATCCTGGCAATAATTTTCGCCGAGCAAACAAGGCGGAACCGGAAGGCGGCCGTTAGCGACTGTTCAGATATTTCGCATTCACCGACTCGCGAAAAATAATGATACCCCCCGTTTTGTTCCCAGCTGTTGTGGGAAACAAAAATATAAACGGCTTGATGAAAATTATAAGCTTAAATGAGAGCCTTTCTAAGGAACCATTTAAATACTTTTAAAATTTCATACTAATCCTTTTCTGTCATATAAATAAACCATTAATACGGTTTATTCGTTTATGGACTCTGGAATATCAGGATTTTTCGAACCATCTACTCTACTTTCAAATAACCTAAGTAATTCGATGTATTTGTTGTCAGGAATCCCAATGAAGCACAAAGGCAAGAATCCGTGCTGCCAATATCGAGGGAGCGGAATCGATACAAGAGCATAGTGTGGGACGAATACGACACGCTTCACCAGAAATACTTGGAAATCGGTAAGGGACTTGATCTATAAATAAGTGTCTGCTGACAAATTTCAACTATTTTTGGAAATGTTACGTGAAACGGTTTAATTTAGCAAGGTAGCGCGTATCAATTAGAAAACTGATAACGTTCGCACAAATTTAATCTACCCAACCCTTTTCAAACGCAGAAATTGTATTCCAGGAATGAAGCCACGCATGAAAAACCACTACCGAGCCCATCAGCTGTCCGTGTGGTTGCGGCTGATCCCCGAAATCCACAGAGCCGGGATGAAGGACGTTGTCGCGAAACACAACCTTTTCCGAAACCACAATGACCCGGAACTCTACGATGGGCTGGTGCGGCCCGACCCACTCACAAGGGTGAACTATTACGATCCCACTCTTGAAATATATCGCAAACCCTTCAACGTTACCCTCGATATTCCGTCAACCACAATGGACACGTACGTTACAACTTGTATTAGCGTCATATCGGCCCGGCCGGGATCTGCGGTGACACACAACCAACAACAAAACAATACTCAATCACAACAGGATATTGCAAATATGGAAGTTGCTGGTTACACTGCCTACTCGACAGCGCTCAGCGTTACTATAGCTATAGGATGTTCTTTACTCATCTTGAATGTTTTAATTTTCGCTGGAGTCTACTATCAGAGAGACAAGACTCGATTGCAAGTGAAAGCGCTACAGCAACAACAGAAAAGAAACCATAATTCAACATTCGACAGTGTTTCATCAAAACACCCTCACTACTTTGTTGGACATTCTCAAAGTTCGAGTACAATCGTCGACATAGATCATCAAGATAAGAACGCTATAATAGCTATGACGAATAGAGTTCCACATTTCCCAAATCAAAACTGTCCGAACGTGTGTCATACGGGAATTCAAATGTCAAACCTCTCACAGAAAGCGAGTCCCCCAAATCAGAGAGATCGATGTACGACTCTACCGAGGAAAGTGGGGTTTAGTAATTACCAGCAGCAGAACCAAATTTGCAACGCTTCAAACTGTATGACGTTGCCGAAGAATGCGACGTTTATGAGCACTAGTAACTTGCCGGACGTTCAGGCACAGACGGGGCAGTCGCAGGGGCCTGGCAATGGCGCAGTCCTCCCTCCGCCCGCCTCACCCCCGCAACACTTCAACCAGAAATCGAGGGTGCCCCAAGCAGCAATGTCTGAAATGAACGTATGAGAAATGGAGGATATTTACAATTATGTGTAAAGTGATAGAAGTGAAAGAGACACTTAGTGAATCACTGGACAGAAGCATAGTTGTAAATATCGGAGCGCGTTTGTATAAAGTGTAATGTTATTATTAATCTATTACAGGTAATGTTTTAAGGTCACTAGTAAATTAATTAATAATTAAATTGTATTATACACTCGGTTTTAAGTGTGTAAATAGCAAAGTTTCCATTTAATTTGAAAGGAAATAGTAAATTATCCATAATACTCAAGAGTATGACGTTTTCCAAGCCTAACAATAAATTTTCAGACTTCTTAAAACCCCATCCAAATAAACAATGTTCATGGTCAGCTAAAAATTGTTACAGAACATGAATACCTAACAAAATTATAATTAGTAGGTAATAAATACATTTCCATGTAACTAAAATGACGGCAGAATGTTACAAAAAGTAATATCAGTCATTTACATTAATAGCCATTGAAAATGGCTTAAAAATACTGTAAATAAAATTAGGATCTTAAAGACTGTATAAATTATTACACAAAAATGACGGTATGACAAGAACGTTTTTTTTTTACTTTAGATGGCAAATAGACTGAAGACAAGCAGTATGTCTTCAGTCAAAGTGCTACGAGAGTGCGGTACACTATGCTACGGTGGATGCTAAGCATAGTAACATGTTTTTTTATTTTGCAAATTAATGCTACGTTTGTTAAATTTAATTATTTTGTTTGATTTAACTGACAGTTCTTGTCATATTTGTCAATTATTAGAATACCAGTATTGCTAAAATTATACGTTTTGATTACATCTAGGTTCTTCAAAATTCGATCAGTGTAATATTTTGCTTCCTAAATCTATATTATTCTTCATTAAAACATTATCGGTGTACTATATTCCTCACAAAAACTAAATTTAATATTAATTTGTATTTTTTATTAGAGTTTTACTGATCACATTATTGTCAACTAAAAAAATATTTACATTTTCTATTTATTGCTTATGTTTTTGGAAATATAGTTGGGCTATAACTAAAATTTGAACATCGAAATATCATTGAATGTTATTATATTATATCCTATCTTTACTCTCCTATCCTATTTTTGTGAAAGAAATATATTATTGTAATAAATTTCTGTTTAATTTAACTTTACTTATTCTATAAGATGTACGTACTTTGGTTTTGTATAATAAATATTACGAATTATCACAACTATGTTGAAAATTTATAAGATAACAAGTTATCTAACCGTTACAAAATCTTATGACAAGTATCTTAATAAAAAAGAATAAGAAAGAATAAAATTCGTGAATAATAACCAAAATTTGTTTTATTTATTGGATAACTTACTTAATGTATAAAAATTAAAACAAGATAAGATTAAAAGGTCAAAGTGCCTATAAAAATCGAGGCAATCATAAAAAAGAGAGATTTTGGTTTATATGATCAATTATACATCTTATTGTCCTAAATTTATGTAAGAACACGTCTTACTATTACTTAAAAAATATCGCCTTTTTGCCATTTTGTTAGTAATTTTAAACCTGTACGATTCTTGTCATATTCCCCAAATAATTTCATGTTTCCAAGCTGAGTGGCAGGCTAAGTTGTTTTCAACATTTTAGTAGCTTTTAGTCAACTCCGGCAAATATAAAAGGTTCGGAAAAAGCTCAAGCAAAAAAAAAAGTAAAAAGCATCCACTTTCTTTTGAAAGCTCAGAAGCTTTATGCCAAAGGATTCTAAGCACCTTCTTATAGCTCAACACCTTTGACAAAGTTATCTCTAGCATCTTTTTCATTGGCGAGTTGTCCATCTTTTTATTTTCAACTGCGGCTATTTCAACCTTTTAGAAGAACGAACAATGAATCTGAAAAATACCTTAACTTATCAATGTGTTTTTTCATCTCTTTTCGTGTGGAACACAGAGTCGTCAAATGACACGATTTTTTCATGTTGTCACGATATTATTTAATAAATATTTGTATTTGTATGTACTACATACGGAACGGACTTATATCTTGTCGTTCGTCGCTGCGTTTTTGTATCGCATGCGTCTGTCAGACAAAAGGAAATCGCAATTTCCGGTCCTATCCCCATACAAATACGGCTTTGGTTTTTTAGGGTGCGTAACGGATGCGACCGTAGCCGCATTTGTATGGGAATAAGATCGGAATTCGCCAATTATTATTGTCTGAGAGGCGTATGCGTAACGTGGCATCAAAATACAACAACGGACGACAAGTAAGTGAACCGCCTACGTTTGAAACGAAATTGTATGAAAAGTTGAATTTGAAATATTAAAATGTAATAAAAGTAAATTTCGCAATGAAGACTTTAAAGTACTTCTATCGATAAAAACAGCCATAATATAGGTTTTTCTACATTACGACATATTTATCCTACTCATCGTGCACAAAATGGTTCAACTAATAAAATTTACGTAAACATACAGATACAGTCACTTGTTAAACACTTGTCATACAAAAATTTTACTGACCCGAAATTAAACATGGAAATTCTCATACTGAGCCAGATAATAAATAACAGTACCTATGTTTTTGTTGCGGTTAGAGCTTGAATAGCTAAAATATACCGTATTTATAAAAAAAAGGTTGGAATGCTCCTATAAATATGTGTACTTACCTATAAAAAGATAGGTACATAATATAACTTAGTTACGTACTTGTATATCACTAGTTTCATACGTCATTACAGTCCTCGTGTAATATCAAATCAAATTATATTCAACGGATAGACTTTCGGGTCTGCTGACCCAAATTACAGACCCTCGCGCAAACTGGAGAGCCCTCGGCGGCGCCACACAGCGTGTGCAACTATGAGTAGGGCTGCTACCTTACTACCACAAAATGAATTGCTACATAGGTTTGTACTTCAAAAATCTCATTTGATTGGTTCACAAGCAAGCAAGACGCAACAGAAGTTCCAACATATCTGCTAGATGGCGCCACGTGACAAATTGGCAGAGGTCATTAGACGTAAAACGCGGTATTGAAGTGTTTCACCGCGCAACGCTTAAATTATACAACTTTTAAGTATGTCTAGGTGGACCAGTCGGTTTCCTGTACCCTGGGTTTAACAACTATTTTTTTATTTTGATAATAATTGTAGATCAAATCGAGTATGCAACATTTAAAATAGTATTGAAGAAAAAGCGATATAGATATAGAATATGCCAATCATAGCAGTATTAAACGTGCTTTTGTGCTTATTTGAGCTTTTGTGTGCATATTTGCATACCTAGTAGGTGCAGAGCATATTCTGCTTGGCTGTGATCTTGTGATTGTACTAAAATGCACACAATACCTACATAATACCGAATTGCTACTTCGGTGTGTGTGTAAAGACCGTAGAAATAACTTGTGTTAAAAAATCGGACCCTATTACTGAGATTTGGTTGTCTGTTTATCTGTCTGTATATCTGAATCGTGACAGTAAAAGAGTTAAAATATTTTGAGACTCCGTATTTTTGTTGGCGCTATAACAACAAATACAAAAATAATAATTATAGGGGGTTCCCACACGGATCCATATTGGGTGTGAAAAAAAACTTGTTTTTGATTTGAGAGACAGTTTAGTTATCGACGTCACGAAAACCTACATCGTGAGTGATACTTGTTCTTTTAACAATGAAATTAATCCTTTTTCAAAACGCATTACTGAATTTGAGAAAGACATATTTTTGCAAATCTTGAATTTTGCATAAATTATTAGGCATATTTATAACATAGAACACATGAATATAGCATGTAATAGAAATACAATTACTTATAACAAACTTAGCATAATCCTGTTTTTATCCAATCGAACAACTTCAAACGATTCTCTCTTGGAAGTCAACTTTCAAAAAGTCGACAAGCTGAAATAATTAAATTTGCTAATTAGGACTCACCAAAAACTCGTAAGAATCGGACAGAGAACCTTTTCCAAATTATAATGCTTTGTAAGTAATTAATTATATTCGCACCATTAAATTTCAATAAAGAAAACGAAGTAACTTTAAGAATTTCGAATAATTGTGATTGGGTCTTAGAAAATGTTATTTGACGGTCTTTGATAATGTTGAGTTACAAACACAATTTGGAGTTGTAAGCACCTTTTTTCGTAAATAACAAAAAAAAATATATTTCTTGAGAGTCGGCCGGAAATTGAACCCGATACATCTAGAGTACCGTAAATCCACGGCCGACGTAATTTTCAATTATTTATTTTCATTTATCAAATCTAGCCGTGTGATGCCGGCTTAGAATAGCATCACCCTATTTCTTTCCCGTGGGTGTCGTAAAAATCGACGAAGGGACTCGATGGTGTGTATTGCAGTTTTAGGCGATGGGCTGACAACCTGTCACTATGGTGATACACAATTATCTGAATGACCCTCAAATATATGTCAGAAGTGAAGTAAATGTCCGTTTATACGGCCATTTAAGCTCTGCCTACCCCGCAAGGGATATAGGCGTGATATATGTATGTATTTAAATATAGCACTTTGTGCAAAATAAATCATAGTACCTTTATTTTGTTTGTTTGTCCTTTTCAATAACTTTATCACCAAATAACATCTAATTAATGGCCCATAATGTCTTTTGTTTGTTACTTTACAACCTATCGGAAAGAAGAGTGACGCATGAGGTCATATTATTTGGCAATTATTTGTTACGTCTAGACAAACCAAATCAATTTATGACTACACAAAATATTTTGTAATTCCTTGCTAAGCTTGTATTATCCATGAGACGTGCTGACGATACAGACTGATTTTGGGACGAATACTTTCAACGGTTGCTTACAAGGTCGTTGGCTCACCTTGCAGTCGTTCCACGCTGTGCTTTTCGATGCTGCAACTTATTTTATACTTACTTATATCGAAAGATCTACAGACCTTCATCAACCACATACAATTTGAAATCCTCACTAAGAGTTAGTTACACGTTACACTACAGTTTTTCTTTCGACAGCCCTGCTAGGCGTACGGACACAGAGAGAAGCGGGCCACGAGAGCCATTCGCGCACTTAACGTGTGTCTAACGTGCATTTGCTACTGTGGAAACCAGGGCGGAAATTATCGCTAATTTCATACCCGCTCATAATTAAATTATATCGTCATATCACAAAGAACGTTCTTACGTTATTGTCGGGGAAATAGCAACTGGAATGTTCTGTTTTTTATTGCTCTTGCTCCAGTCTGGTGATAACTTGAGCTTGGGACTATTGTAGGTAACTGTTGTTACTTATTTTACCTACCTTCATGCGCCTAATGAAATAAATAGATAGGTATACAACAGAACTTCTTATACCTACGAGTATTTATGTGTTTTCCAGTACCTTATAAGGCGGTTCTCCCATAGTTAACGCACCGTTTGTCAAGCGTTTTACTACATAACCTATTTATGCCAATACTGTTTCTGTTTAATTATCTGTTAAAATCTATGTGTGTGTTGTAATTTTATGCAATTAACGTTATATCTATTTACCTAGCTCACGTACTTCGGTACTTGTGTAGGAAATACTAAGGAGAGTGAGTCTTTAAGCTTTATCGAGTCAGCCATATCCCTTCTACAATATCTGAAAAGACTTTGGCTGGCATCAACTGGCTTTTTACTATACTTACTAGCAGCCCGCCCAGCGGTTTCACCCGCTGCTTACAATTTCCCCCCGGGAATAAGACAGTTTAATAAAGCCTATGTTCATCAGGGATAATGTAGGATTCTAAAAATCTTGACTTCAATTTGAAACAAACATCGTTTTCAGATGGTGGTGGCGTAAAGTTATATGCCGTGTGATTAACCTGGCCAGCCCCATGGCAGTGCCTTTATTTTATTTTTTTATTTCGCCCGAGCCGGTTTTCTATTAGGTCATAACAAAATTGTAATAAAAAAAGGAAATTGTGTGATACATATTTCTTTGTTTAGTATGACGGTTTATGACGTCAATAAGTAATAATACCTACTATCCTACATTGAATAAAGAATTTCAATTTCAATTAACGGTAAAAGAATTTTTAAAATCGGTCCAGTAGTTTTAGAATAGCATCACCCGATTTCTTTCCCGTGGGAGTCGTAGGAGACGACTAAGGGACTTCAGAGTGTGTATTGCAATTTTAGGCGATGGGCTGACAACCTATCACTATGGTGATACACAATTTTCTGAATGACCCTCAAACATATGTCAGACGTGGCGTAAATGTGCGTTTTTGCGGTTGTTTACGCTCTGCCTACCCCGCAAGGGATAATAGGCGTGATATGTGTATGTATGTATTATTTTAGTGTAGATTTTCTTAATGCATTTTTTAATGTTTTTTGTCGTCTTTTTTATACCGAGTAAGGGACAGCCCTTCAAATACTGATATGGTGCATGAAACATAAAACTGGACAACTTTCCCCTAGAAACATATGTCAGGAAACGCCAAAAAATGACTTTCCTTACAAAATCACAATCAGCTGACTGCATTTACTATGGGAAGTCAGTTTTTTTACGTTTCCTGAAATATGTTCCTAGGGGAAAGTTGTTCAGTTTCATGGTCTGCATGTACCCTATCAGTATTCGTATGGCTATCCCTTACACCCTTTAATACAGTAATGATCAAATGTAATCATTACACTGATACAAATAATGTGGCGTAGTTTGTACATTTTTAAATGTAAAAGTAGTTATTGTGGCATAACTGTAATAGTTAGACATATGGTATCGCGGACATTATTATAGATATTGATGTCCTCTATAAAACTGTAGTACATCACTTTGCTCTATTGTCAATAATTTCCACAGCGTACGCGATATAAGATATTTTTTTGGTACATTTTTCACACGTTGGGTTACTTTATCGAAATTTTCACGCGGATCCCTATTTTTTTCTCGTATAAAACATAGCCTATGTTCATCAGGAATAATGTAGGATTCTAATGGTAAAAGAATTTTTAAAATCGGCCCAGTAGTTTCGGAGCCTATTCGATGCAAACAAACAAACAAACAAACAAACAATCAAATCTTTCCTCTTTATAATATTAGTGTAGACAAAGTAATCGAATCATGTCACTTTAGTGTCTAATATAATTCCAAACGCAGTATTTGCTAACAAAGGAAATGAGTCTCTTAACATTGTCATAAAATCGTTTTATTTTACGCGTTAAATACGTATAACAGCTATTCGTTATATATTTTACGGTGCCTTAAATTTCGTCCGGCCAATATCTCATTTTATACCTGACTCGTTTTAAGATACGGATTTTGGGATTTATCTTGATGGTGTTGCTTTAAAGGGAGATTTAAAGATAAAATTAAACGTTTAAAACTAAAACCCGACCTTATTTTATTAAAATCAAAGATAAAAGTGATAATTTTAGTGGCAAATTGATACGTCTACCTGCTACGCTAAGATCTTGGGTTCGATCAGACCATATTGAAGATAAAGTTAAGATATATATTTTTATATTTAAACGATGAAATAAAAAACTGTGTGATATTGGCAAAGAATAGCATTACCCCATTTATTTTCCGTGAAAGTAAGAAAAATAATAAAAATAATTTAATTAGATCAAAGTTTAACAAGTTTACATGATAAATAAAATTAATTAAGCTCATCGTAAATTAAAATTATGCTGAGTATGTACAAAAGGTTCACCCCCAATAATCGCGCTAAGGATTCGAATGAAGCCTGTGTCATGAGTCACAAAATGCTTCTAAGAACCTGTAGCATTGCTTTTCCATCTATCGCTGGAAGTGAGAACTTGAGTTTCTTCGAATATGATCTAGATGGCGCTCAACAATCTTTATGGTAGGAATTTTTTAATATAGGCAACACTAAGCCTCTCGCTCTAAGGTACTCTTCTGTCTCGCATTTGCTCTTTCTTTTTTGACAGCGGACAATTTCGCACGAGAACCGAGAAAATTCTCAAAATCTGAAGAAATCATCGAATTTTGTGGTCCAAATGGACAACCTACGACGCTGTATCGTCGTTTCTACAATGAAAATACTATAATTAGTATATTTTTTAAATAAACCCACACTGTAAGTATGTTCTCGAAAATGTGATTGCTCATGCATTATTTTTCCTTTTAGAGTGCACGATTCTCATTGGTTTTGATCTTTTCAGGGGTTTTTTATTGCTAATCATGCATCGCTGATAGGAATTTCAGCACATGTTGTACTCCAGCAGCGTTTAAAGGTTTCTGCCCATCATCAAGCCACTTCAGGTTCTACTCCTGGGTGACGTTGACCATGTCAGGTCCACTTGGATATGGATAGCTTCCACAGCCAGATTTGAAGATGTCAACATTAATAATGTAATAAGTAAGGAAAAGTGTTAAAAATAAGGTTAGTACTTAGCTTGTATTACAGTTTAAGGTTAGATTTTGATAACCTATTTAGTTTCAATACTACTGAAGTAAACTCAGTGAACATTGGACTTTCTCAAGAGGCAATAAAACCCAGTGTGTGTTTAAAAATATTGTCATTTCATTTTACTACAGCATACCAAAAATTCCCTGAATCTCATGCTACTCTGCAAGCGAACCGGTGAGTAACAGTTCCCCTTGAAAAATCATGTTACAAATTTGGCACCCTACGCTTGGGCTACATTGATTGATATGCTGTAGTTAATTGAAACAAAAAAAATACTTTGTTAACTGGAGTATGTTTTTATGAAATGTAATATTTTGGTGTAGTTCAGTACCTAAACATTGAAATTGACTTACTTAGATTCGGATTAGACGTGAAAATAAATAAACTAAGGATTTACATAAGCTACATATATCTGTTAGTACATCTTGCATTCGTCTGTTTACTTAATACTTAACTTAACCTCAAATATTTGTATGAACAATTACTTGATAGCATATATCATAGGTATTTGCTTAGGTGCTTGCTAAATAACCACAAAATGGATTCACCAGTGTATAAATACATTAATAACCTAAACAAGGATGAGTTAGAGTATGAATTAAAAATTATTGGCATTTCCACAGAGGAAACTTCTACACGTGATCAATTGAGGAGTCAATTCAGGCAAATTCAAAAACTGGCTAGGAGAGGCAGTTTAAAAGTGCCTAAACCAAGTGAGCCTGACATGGACGCGGAGTTGGTGTTGTGTACCAGGAAAGTTGTTGAGTTGGAGGATGCGTCGGTTCAGGTGGACATGAGTAAGACCACATGTGACAGGTTGGTGGCTAGGTCAAATTATTTGGTTGATAGGTTAGCTCGTATAAAGGAGAGTAATGCTTCTGTTTCTGACTTGAGACTCCGTCTTGTGAGAATTTTGAGTGTCTTGGAGCCGGTAACTGATGACAGCGATGAGGACGGGCACGGAAGTGATGATGCTAGTATTCCCTCTGAACATGATGAACCAAAGACTGTATATCTTAGGGATAAACATGTGAACTTGAATTCTTTAAATATTAAGTACGATGGTACCACCTGCATAAGGGTTTTTTTGGAAAGACTAGAAGAACTGAGAATGGCAAGAAATTTCTCAGAAAAACAAATGCTGATCTCTTTTTCTGATTTATTAGAAGGCTCTGCTCTGCATTGGTACAGAAGTAACAAATTTAGATTTGCGGGTAACTACCAAAACTTGCTAAAACTTCTTAAAGATGATTTTGACATTCCGGACTTAGATTACAAATTAAATTCAGAAATTAGGATGCGTACCCAAGCCAAATCTGAAACCATAAATACCTATCTTTCCATTATGCAAGGTATGTTCAACCGTTTATCCCAACCACTTAGTGATGAACAGCAGTTGGAGATTTTGATGCACAATGTTAGACCTGAATATATGAAAGAGTTGGCACTGCACACCATAACATCAATCGATACATTCAAAACTTATTGCAAGCGGTTAGAACTAGCAAGATCCCGTTCAGAACAGTTTGCAGAACCAGACTTTTCAAAGCTTTCGTTGACTGCTGATTTGCACACTTGTAAGTCACAGAAACATTACCAAAAACAACAACATGTAGCAACTACATCTTTTAATCAGCCTGAACGGTCTGGTGCTGTGAAAAACAACACAAGTACTGCTAAGAAACATTGCTTTAGGTGCAATTCTGATAAACATTTTACTAATCAATGCTCAAACCGTGAAATTGTTTGTTTCAAGTGCGGGGCCAAGGGGGTGAGACGAACGGAATGTAACTTCTGTAATAATTTTCCAAAAAACTAGTAGACTCAGACTTCACAGAATCTAAATTAATTAACTTAAACCTATCCTCATCGGATGAATGCTGTGAAGTTTTATTTAATGAAAAAGAAGGTGACATTAGAATCTTTTTGACCCTAGAAATACAACAATTACAAGTTTGTTCTTTATTAGATACCGGTGCGACTTGTTCAATTTTAGGTAAAGATTCCCATAAAACATTTTTGGAACATGGCTTTAAGGCTAACTACTTCAGCACCCCACGCAAGGTAATCAGAGTTGCTAATTCAGATGTCTTAAATTGTTTGGGATATATATTTTTACCTGTATCGTTCAACAACCAAGTAAAAGTAATTTGTTTTTATATAGTTCCACAAATTACAATGCCAATTATTGTGGGCATTGATTTTTGGAACTTATTTAATTTAAAAAAAGGATTTGGATATGAAACTAACACTAGTTCTCAATTTGTGCATATTTCAGAAACTTGTTCAAGTGTGAACCATGGACTTGAGGATTATGAAAGTTTAACAGTAGATCAAAAATTAGAGATTGACAAAATTATTCAGAAATATGATACTATAAATACTGATAAAGTGGGTTTAGGTAGAACGAGTTTGATTTCACACACTATCAATACAGGTGAACATCCACCAATGAAACAGAGATATTATCCACTATCTCCTGTCAAACAACAGGCTTTGGAACAAGAATTAGATAGAATGTTGAGTTTAGGAGTAGTGTCACCCTCACAATCAGCTTGGAACTCACCTGTAGTTATGGTACAGAAACCTAATGGTGAAATGAGGCTATGTCTTGATTGTAGGAAATTAAACTCCATAACCAAACCAGATGCCTATCCATTACCTTATATTACGAGCATACTTGATCATCTTAAAGAGGCAAAATACCTAACATCTATTGATTTAAGTGCTGCATACTGGCAATGTCCGTTTGACAGTGAAATGTCGGCTGAAAAAACTGCATTTACGGTACCACGAAGGGGTTTATTTCAGTTTAATGTTATGTGTTTTGGTTTAGTAGGCGCAAGCGCAACCATGCAGAGACTAATGGATAGATTGTTTGGTCCGGAATTTGACAACAAGGTCTTTGCATTCCAACATGACATAATATGTATATCATCAACTTTCTCTGAGCATTTAAGATTATTGGAAGAAATTTTCAACCGCTTAAAATCTGCAAACTTGACCATAAACATGAAAAAATCTAACTTTTGTAGAAAAGAATTAAAGTACTTGGGATACTTGGTAGATAAAAATGGCTTAAGGACAGATCCCGGTAAAGTGGAAGTTATTCTTAATTATCCAACCCCCACTTCACCAAAAGAAGTCAAAAGATTTTTAGGGATGTCTGGTTGGTATAGGAGATTTATTAAAGATTTTTCAAAAATTAGTAAACCTCTATGTAAACTCACCTGCAAAAATATTAAATTCGAATGGAATGAAGAAGCGAACACTGCTTTCGTTACTTTGAAATCGGCATTAGTATCCGCACCTATCCTGAAGTGTCCTAATTTTGACCTTCCATTTTCAATTCACACAGATGCCTCCTCACATTCCTTAGGTGGTGTGTTGACACAGTGTTACGATGATGTCGAGCATCCAATTGCATATTGTAGTCGCTCTTTAAATAAGAATGAGATTAACTATAGCACAACTGAACGCGAACTTCTTGCAGTCATCTATGCTTTGGAACAATTTAGAAATTATGTTGAAGGTCAAAAATGCAAGATTATAACGGATCATGCTTCACTACTCTGGTTTTACAATCTTAAAAATCCCTCAGGACGTTTGGCTAGATGGAGTATGCGCTTAAGTCAGTTTGAATTTGAAATTGAACATAGAAAGGGTAAGGAGCATGTCATACCAGATGCACTGTCTAGGATTAGAGTCGAGGCTATTTCAGTGAGTGAAAGTCAAGACCCATGGTACCTTAATATGTTGAAAAGTGTTACGACAGAACCGCTGAAGTACCCTAGTTACCAGATAAAGGGTGATCAGTTATATAGATATTCAAAGAACAAATATAATCTGACATCAGAATTTGATTGGAAGCAAGTTGTGCCAATTGAAAATAGGTTAGACTTAATTAAGAAAAACCATGATATACCTGCGTGTGCTCATGCAGGTGTCATGAAAACACACAGAAGACTTTGCACGTTTTTCTACTGGCCCAATATGTATTCCGACGTCAAAGAGTATATAAAGAACTGTGAAGTGTGCAAAATGTACAAACCTGTAAACACGGCTAGACCTGGTCTAATGGGTAGTCCTAAAAAAGTAACTAAACCTTTTGAGGCAATATCTTGCGACCTTTTGGGACCACTTCCTGTCTCATCCAACAGAAACACTTATTTAATAGTTTGCTCAGATTATTTCAGTAAATACGTTATGTTGCATCCTATAAGGACTGCGACAGGCGCGGCTGTAGCAAAATTCATTGAAAAGAATGTGTTTCTAGTACATGGTGTATGCAAGTATATTTACATTGATAACGGACCACAGTATATAAGTTCTCAATTCAGGAACTTACTGCATAAATATAATGTACCTAACATTTACTATAACCCGAGATATCACCCACAAGTGAATCCGTCGGAACGAGCGATTCGTAATGTTGTGACTGCCATTTCTTGCTATGTCCAATCTGAGCACAAAAAGTGGGATGAACATATTTCCGAAATTCAATGTGCACTCAACACATCAGTCAACGAGTCAACAAAGTATACTCCATATTTTTTGATTCACGGACGGGAGTTTATTTTGGACGGTACACTATATAGATGTAGTGATGAGCCTGATCCACAATCACAGGTCACACTCGGGGACACACAACAACATGGCAGACGTTTATCTGAGTTGAAAACAATCTTTAACAAGGTGCAGAAACATTTAAAAGTTGCTCACCAAAGAAACTTAAAGTATTATAATCTAAGGAAAAGACATGTTGATTTGAGAATTGGACAAATAGTATATAGACGTACTTTTCATCTATCTAATGCATCCAAAAAGTTTACTGCAAAATTAGCGCCCAAATTTCTAAAATGTGTTGTTACAGGCAAGCGTTCATCACTTGTTTATACTCTCTCTGACATGAATGGTAAAGTTTTGGGAGACTTTCACATAAAAGATATTCTAAAGTATGACGACTGATAGGGAAGTATGTAAGTGTTATTTTCCAAATTACCCGGGATTTATTTTTATTAAATGATGTATGAGTGTAATAGTCATATTCATATATGTATATGGTGTATCTTTTCTGTGACATTGCTGTAATTAAACCTCTGGTAGGGCACTTTGCTGGATGTGGTTGGTAAAAGAAGATGGCTAGTACTTACTCTTCAATTAAGAGTACTTTACTTGTCAATAAGCAATTTAACTTAAAATTAAATTACTTAAAACTCTACTTAACTACTCACAAATTCTCATTAGATATTATGTGAAGTGGTGTTATGTTGAACTTAAGCAACTTAAACTTAACTTAATAAATTTACCATGCTGGCGGTATTCGTTGTACATAATTTATTTTAGTAAGATGTCTATTGTCGTAGGCCTTTCCTAAGAAAGTGTGTGTAGTATACACGTTGATTGATACTCACATGATGCCAAGACATAGACACAATAGGATTAGGTTTATAGGTTAGTAAAGTTACCATAACATTAGGTAGTAGTATTAGCTTAGTTTTTCTTTGTCATAGGCCTTTCATAAGAAAGTATGTGCAGTACGCTTTTTGATTGTGACTCACATGATGCCAAGACATAAGCATAGTATAGATATACTAGTTTTAAATAGAACAACTTTTGGTTGAATTTTCTTAAGGGGAAAGAAATTCAACAAAAGGTGTTTGTAAATTTCATGTTCTCATGTATTTGTGTTGACCTAGATATACAGTCTCTGTTTCTTTTGTCGCCCTACGTTTGTTGGTGTCCAATATTTTTTTTCTTCTTACATCCTGTCCGGACAGTGTATATGTGGCAATGTAGTTTTGCTTTGGTGTCTTCTCTGATTAATTACTATTGATTGTAGATGACTCCAATTTGTTTTTGGTTGTGTTTTTTTGGTAGATGTTCTTTCTTTTTGTGGCTGCTTTCGTTTTATTCCTAACAGAAGAAATTTTTAAGGGAAGGAAGGGTATGTGTAGCATTGCTTTTCCATCTATCGCTGGAAGTGAGAACTTGAGTTTCTTCGAATATGATCTAGATGGCGCTCAACAATCTTTATGGTAGGAATTTTTTAATATAGGCAACACTAAGCCTCTCGCTCTAAGGTACTCTTCTGTCTCGCATTTGCTCTTTCTTTTTTGACAGCGGACAATTTCGCACGAGAACCGAGAAAATTCTCAAAATCTGAAGAAATCATCGAATTTTGTGGTCCAAATGGACAACCTACGACGCTGTATCGTCGTTTCTACAATGAAAATACTATAATTAGTATATTTTTTAAATAAACCCACACTGTAAGTATGTTCTCGAAAATGTGATTGCTCATGCATTATTTTTCCTTTTAGAGTGCACGATTCTCATTGGTTTTGATCTTTTCAGGGGTTTTTTATTGCTAATCATGCATCGCTGATAGGAATTTCAGCACATGTTGTACTCCAGCAGCGTTTAAAGGTTTCTGCCCATCATCAAGCCACTTCAGGTTCTACTCCTGGGTGACGTTGACCATGTCAGGTCCACTTGGATATGGATAGCTTCCACAGCCAGATTTGAAGATGTCAACATTAATAATGTAATAAGTAAGGAAAAGTGTTAAAAATAAGGTTAGTACTAAGCTTGTATTACAGTTTAAGGTTAGATTTTGATAACCTATTTAGTTTCAATACTACTGAAGTAAACTCAGTGAACATTGGACTTTCTCAAGAGGCAATAAAACCCAGTGTGTGTTTAAAAATATTGTCATTTCATTTTACTACAGCATACCAAAAATTCCCTGAATCTCATGCTACTCTGCAAGCGAACCGGTGAGTAACAGTTTCCCTTGAAAAATCATGTTACAAACCTTGTGGGTTACATTTATATTGCAATTTTAGTCGATGAGCTGACAAGCTGTCACTTTCGCGATACACAATTTCAAAATGCCCCTGAAATGTTTGTCTGACGTAACGTAAATGTTCGTTTTTAAGGTCGTTTACGCTCTACCCTGCAAGGGATATGGGCGTGATTTATACGTTTGTTTGTAAATAAAATCAGTTTTTTGTGCAGGGAGTTCTTTTTGCGTGTTTTTATATACTCGGTATGTCAATGGAACCCTGATTCTAACTACAGGGAATCTATGCTATCAGTGTGATTGTAACTATGTTTATTTTAAATAAGTATTTATTGTGTTTCTACTATGATTGGGTAAATATTATTGAAGATAGGAAAGGGAAAAATTTATGAACTTCTTAATCTTATTGGGATTCTCAATTCCGAAGTAAATAAAATTAAGTAAGTGGGTATTTAAAGTAGCTTAGCAGCTAAAAGCGGTATTTCTGTCACCTTATTCTATCTCTAAACGTGTCTAGTATTGATAGCGAAAGTTGCAGGTTCATGTGCCTACAGAAGAACAGTTTGAAAGTTTTCTAAATTTGTACACCTACTTACCCAACACGTGCAGTATTTTAAAATTTGGTATCAGATTTTTGTATGTTTTTTGGTAAGTATGAAATCTGTAAAGTCCGGAACTATTTGACCAATTAAAAGTCATATGTTAAATTATTTACCAAAAGTAACATTTTAGAATATTGAGGTAAAATGATACCGCAACGATGTTGATCAAAATAATAATGTTATCATTATATTTGACGACCGATGTGGCGCAGTGGTAGTGCGACTGCCTGCGACGCAAGGGTTCCGAGTTCGATTCTCGGTGGGACACTCACAAAGTTGATATTTACCTATCACTTTGTGAATTTGTTCTCGGTCTGGTTAGGACATTTTATTTTTATTTTTTATTAATGATGGGTTTGCTCTTGACTCTAGTCTAGGTCATAGGACAGAGACAGAGTCTAAGATGAAGCGAGCTCACCCAGAAGAAGCCTGTTCACTTTTACTTTGAAGAGATTAGGGTTGTATGCTTTTGGAAACACAGACGCAGGTAGTAAATTCCACTCTTTAGCAGTGCGCATTATAAATGATGACTGGAAGCGCTTAGTCCGAATTGGTGGAATGGCTACCAGGTACGGATGGTATCCGGCGGTGCGTCTGGATGTCCGATGGTAGAAGGGAGCTAGTGGAACAAGGTCGTGAAGCTCTTGAGCACACTCTCCGAAGTACAATCTATAAAATACCGACAAGCAGGCAACCTTGCGGCGATGAGCCAGGCTATGTAGCTTGGTGTCCACCAGTTTTATGTCGCCTATGAGCCTCTTGGCCCTGCGTTCCACCGAGTCAAGAGCGGCAAGTTGGTATTTGGCTGAGCCATCCCAAAGGTGACTGCAATACTCCATGCAGGATCGGACTTGTGCTTTGTAAAGAGTTAAAAGCTGTCCAGGCGTAAAGTATCGCTTCACTCTATTCAGGACGCCCAGCTTTTTAGCCGCCGTCTGAGCCTTGTACTCGATGGTCGCGCCGAAGTTTAGATTTGATGTCAACTCCATGCCTAGAAGCTCAAGCCTGTCAGTGACTGGGACATATGTATCCCCGAATGTCTAGTCGAAAGGACTCCTTTTTGCAATGAAAAGACATGCCTGTGTTTTGGTGGCATTGAATGAGACCAGATTGTCGTCGCCCCATTGGGAGACAAGACTTAAGGTCAGATCTGTTTGCTCTACCATGGCCTTTCTTAACGAACGTATTTCATCCCCACTGGTCCCTGCGCCTGTCAAGTATCTCTCTGAAACGGTACTATCATCTGCGTATCCAACAATACCATGCCGAAGGAGGTCATTGATGTGCAGCAGGAAAAGAGTTGCAGAGAGAACAGACTCCTGAGGAACTCCGGCATCAATGGCCATAAGGTCAGAGGAGCAGCCGTCAACGACTACTTTGATGGACCGTTCACTAATGAAGTCTGAAATCCAAGTACAAAAATCAGCTGGGATGCCATAAACAGGAAGCTTGCTGAGCAGACTTGCATGCCAGACCCTCTCAAAGGCCTTCGAGATATCGAGTGAAACGGCAAGTGCTACGCTGTTTTTCTCGATGGCTTCGCCCCAGCAGTGTGTGACATACACAAGAAGATCACCAGTAGACCGCCCCCGGCGAAAGCCATATTGACGGTCACTGAGAAGATCATTGTCTTCAAGGTAGGTCAGCAACTTACTGTTAAGTACCCTCTCCATGACCTTGCATAGGATGGAGGTAATGGCAATTGGACGGTAATGGGCAGGGTCGGCACGGTCGCCCTTTTTGTAAACTGGTTGCATATTAGCAAGCTTCCAGGCCTCCGGCACCGTTCTTTCTTTAAGAGAGAGGCGGAACAAGCGAGTCAGCACAGGAGACAGTTCAGGCGCACATAGTCTTAATACTCTCGCTGGTATGCCATCAGGTCCGCTGGCCTTGTTCACGTCTAGACTGCACAATACTCTTCGAACCTCTTTAAAGTGTACTGCGATCTCCGACATCGAAGAATCGCAACGAGGTACAGTAGGTGGTTGCTTGGAGCCAGCGTCCAGACGTGAGTTGCTTGCAAACAAGGAAGCAAACAAATTTGCTTTCTCACTTGCAGAGTGAGCCAGCGATCCATCAGGTTTCAGCATTGGAGGTAAGGTTGGACGACAGAAATTAGTTTCAACCGCTTTGGACAGGGACCAAAATTTTTTACTACCCGGAGGGTGTGATGCTAGTTTGGCCCCTATTCGTCCGACATGGTCAAAACGTGCCTTACGTATAACCCGTTTGCAAGACTTGGTGGCAGAGTTGAAGGTTCTTTTCTTCGCGCGAACCCTACGTGCTCTTAATTTGCGGTCGCGAGCCTTGACACAAGCATGGTATGCCGATTCTTTACGCGCCTCAGCTTGGGCGCATTCTGCGTTAAACCAAGGCTGGGCTTTGTGACCGAGCGGGATGTCGGAGAATGGCATAAAATATTCCATCCCCTGCCGAATCACGTCCGCAACCGCATCTGCACAACACGAGGGGTCACGCGAAGAGAAGCACACTTGACGCCACGGGTAAGATGCAAAGAAGTGCCGCATCTCTTCCCAATCTGCTGACTCGTATCTCCAAACTCGCCTCGTGCCCCTGGGGCTGTCATCGAGAGGAGAGCAGGTCGATACGGATTTCACCAGAAAGTGGTCGGACGTTCCCAGCGGAGCTGAGACCGAAACTGAATGACTGTCTGGATCAGTTGTCAGCAGCAAGTCCAAGCAATTGGGTGTATGGCCGTCGATATCCGGTATCCGCGTAGCTACATTCACCAGCTGGGTCAGATCTAGCGATAATGCAAACTTGCGCGCCTCTAGCCCAGCATGGTCAGTTTTCTGGAACGGGAACAACCACTCCTTATGGTGGGCATTAAAGTCCCCCAGAAAAGTTAGCTTCGCTGTCGGGTATCTTTGCTGTGCTACGTCTGTCGTTTCAACGAGGTAATTGAAAAGCGCTGTCGTCTCCTGGTCACCGCTGTGCGATCGGTAGACGCCGACATATAGAGTTTTCTCCACGCCAGAGTCCTCCAGTAGCCAAATGGCAGAAAAACCCGATTTCTCAAAGCAACGGAGACGACGACAACAAATGTCATCGCGGACATACACACAGACCCCAGATTGCTTCTTGAACTTATGCTAAAGAGAGTAACCCGGGTAGTTGAGGTACGCCACGTCCGACGGTGTTGTTATCTTCGTCTCCGTTAGGAAGAACAGGTGCGGCTTCTCGGTCTCAAGGTGGTGATGGACCGGATCGAGATTGGAGTGCAACCCTCGGATGTTAGTGAGGTGCACTTTTTTTGGGAGGAAGTGCAGCCGTCGTATAAACCTATTCTTCTTTTTTACTTTTTTCATAATTTGAGAGTTTGTGGGGGAAAATTTGTATTGTCGAGGTGCATTTTAGTTAACCACTGGAACACTAGAGCTTAACCGACCTATGGGAAACTCATTTGGAGACTGCGGGGACTCCCGAACCCCCCCGAATATGGCCACCGGGTCCTCCCATCCAGTCGCCAGCTGGCACGGTGGAGCATATCGGGATTTTTCGCGAGTCGGCGGGGCAGCCTTTGGCACGTGGCTGGCGTGCTACTTGGGCCCCCTACTGACTGCGGTCGGCCAACGACTGGCACCGTGCTTCGGATCTCGCTACCCTCCAGAATGAGTTACCTGGTACAGTATCGCCCAGAGTCCAAGACCGGTTCTGAATAGCGCAACTGACATCCTCCAATTCCCCCAAAGGCACTGGCACTCCCACACACTGACGGAACGCAGCAAACTACTTGGCGCCAGACTTCGGTGGGATGGTGATCGCGAGCCAGGCGGCCCCTTACGGAGACTTCCACCGCTTAGTGGGATCGTTCAGCCGGACTTATTCACAGGCAAGCCTGTGTTGCCGTTGCCCGGAGTGGACCGCTAGGAGGTAGATCCCATACCACCCCAAAACAGACATTGCACCTGATTGTCTGAAAAATAAATGAGTCCATGCTCTGGAGAGAGAGAGCACGTTAAGCCATCGGTCCCGATTGCTGTCTATAATTACTTAGACAGCGGTCGTTACACAACCATATCAGAGACCTATAGTAGTCGGCGGTTGAAAAACTCTGCCACCAGGGTGCTTCGGGTCGTTGGACGACTCACTGTCTCTTACGAAAAGAGAAGTTTATATTCGCAATACCTAAATCGTAATTTTTTCATGAATATACTCGTAGGTATGGCAATACCGTAGCAGGTAATTTTTTCGTAGTCCACTCAAAGTACCTACCTGCCAACGAAAATTTACTTAGCAGCGGCTTCTCGCGAATCTTAATAGGAAAACGGTCAAAATTTAATTTGTTCTTCTCATAAATTTTGCAAGAGATTTTTCATCACTGGCGACAAAGTTAATCAGGCTTTGGGAATGTAATTTGCCGAGTTATTCAATTAAGTTTTTTTTGTTAAAAGTTAATTTTTATCTTAATCTGCTGACCTCAAAAATTCTAGATCCATACAAAAAAACTAAAATGTATTATGTCAGGAAATATAAATGTCATACCTACCTAACAATTTAATTCAGTTTTGAACGACAAAATGTTACTACTTTTTATATTAAAAATGGCAGGCAAAATGCGTATAACATACATACATACATAAATCACGCCTATATCCCTTATGCGTATAAACTATAATTAAATTAGTATTTCAAATTAGGTATTCATATGTATCCAAAAACGTACACAGGTGAAAAAATCAGCTAAGTGCGAGCCGGGTTCGCGCACGAAGGGTTCCGTACCATAAAACATATCTTTAAAATTAAAATCACGTTTATTGTATGAGAGTTACAGCAGTAACAGATATGAATATTCTGTGAAAATTTTAACTGACTAACCAATAAAGATAAAAATAGCTAAAAAACCGTACTTTTGCATTTTTTTTATTCTAATTTGATGGTATTTGTTGCGATAGCGGCAACAAAAATATTAATATGTCATCTGGGAGAATTTTATTGACCTTAACAACCTTTTATGTCAAACGACTTGACAGACGTACCTGTTACGCACCGTAACGCACCGTTAACAAACCGTAGCCATATTTCCTTTGCTATTTCTTTTGCGTCTGACAGACGCATGCGTTTTCGGTGCGTTAAAAATACGCAGCGCCGGTTGCTAAGTGGGAAAACCTCCAATTTTGAAAATATTCATTTTTATGTATTTGATACTAAGCTCTTGGTATCAACGTATAAAGAAAGAAGAAATGTACCATGTTTAGGATGGTGAACTCTATTTTCAGAAAATCACAAATACTTTTAAAGAAAACCACGGATTGTACATAAAACATGTAAATCCCAGTTCTTTATTTACACACAAAGGTCACATTACGTCGTCGTGTCACAAAATCGATATCCGCTCTCAAGTCGAGCGTAAAAGCGTTTTATATTTTTTTCCTATTTAGCTTTTAGTGTTTCTGTACTCACGGGCTAATGGACAGGCATATCTGTGAAAGCTTTCTGCAAGTACAATACACGTCGGCCTGCCTTGAATAGCTTATGTGAAAGGTTTCTATAGACTTTTTCATTATATTGAACCTATTTTTAATCCCTCTAAAGTTGTTTTGCTTTGCTTGCTGCTTTCAACTTTGTATGGACTAATCGTTTGTTCTTAATTAAAGAAAAACCTGGGTCCCCAAACTAAGTAAAGATTGTACTATGGAAACTTGATAGTTATATATTTTTTTGTAAATAAATACCTATTTTACATAGAAAACACCCAGACTATACACAAACATTTGAAAATTGACTTAACAAATATTTGCATCTTGTGGGAATCAAACCTACGACCCTCGGCTTAGCAGGCAGAGGTACTATCCTTTACGCAACCGGGCCAGTCGCGTAATTCTTTTATAGGGAATAATGTATCACTTTGTGATAATTAATATTAGTCATTTTTAAACTTTCGTAAAGTAAGAGTGAACCGCAACATAATATGTATGAGCTCCATTGCGGCAGTTCTCCTACTTGTCGTCACCGTAACGAACCATGCGTCTAGCCGTTTGACAGACGCATCCGTAAACGCACCTTAGCCTTATTTATATGGAAATATGATCGGAAATCGCAATTTCCTTTCGTCTGACAGATGAATACATTACGGTGCGTTAATTAAACGCAGCGATACGTGACAAGTGGAAGAGCTGCCAAAGATTTGCCTAAAAGTTTGATTCTACATTAGCCTTAACAAGAAGGTTGCAACCGCGAAGTTTTGTTTTATAAATCGTGTCAACCTCGAGTAATCCGATTTGTAATGGAAAAGTTTTGGCGGTTTTACACCAAACACAATATAGCTATATAAGGTGAAATTTTACTACTGACCGATAACGAAATCTCTGATCAGGCTGAGTCAGTAAGGGACAACTTTCCCAAAGGAAGTTAGGTCGAAATATAAAAAATAATGTTGACCTCTCATACACACTTGCCGATCAGCTGTTTGAGTTGCTGTAGAAACTCAATTTTTTTTTGTGTTATTTCGGCCTATGTTCCTCAGGTAAAGTTGTTTCTTATACAATTTCACCGTTTATAACGCTACGTATAACGTAGGCGAGTGTTCACACACTGCCGTCATACCATACTTCGTATAACTTTCTACTATGGTCATGCTCAAACGCAGCAATACTTAAATAATTTGTACGTTTACGTTACATAATTGTAAGTAAATATAAAATACAAATAACCTCCATAATCTATCTATCTTGTTATAATACCATCAAACGAAAAGTGCTTCGTCAAATGTTTTGTGAGTAAGAGATGCTTGATTAACCCTTACCATTCATTGTATTGGAACAAACTTAAACGAATGGCGCCGTGTAGGACCAATAAAAGAACCATTTCTATTCTTGAAACTATGGCCAAAAATATCCCAGAAATTTGACTACATAATATTCAGACAAAAGTTAAATCCGATAGTTGTAAAACCTACCAAGAACCATTTTATTCTTATTATTGTCATACAGCAGTTTACATTAAAACTAAAGTCTTTTTACACAATTGCCAACCAAAAAACGGAGTGTGATTTGTTTGATATTTTATTTTATTATTTGCTTTAAGTTGATGTATCAGCGCTTTCTTTTGTTTTTTTTTTTCAAAGCCATGGTAAGCTAAATTTGAATAAAATACAGTTTTGTTGTGTGAGATTTATCAATACACAATCCATTGTAAATTTATTATTAGAAACTGATTCCGAGATCTGTGAATATTGAATACTGATGGACATTGGTCTTTCATTATCAAATGGTATTGCCATACTCACCACGATTGGTAGAAGGCTCATATACTATGGAAGGATTGGCAAGCGCTGTACAAAACATTGTTTTGAATGGAAACTCTGCTGCCCGTTCCCTGGGTGAATTTATCCCTTAGTTGCTTTTTACGACCCTCACGATTGTATTGGGGTGATGCTATTCTAAACCGGCATCACAGCAGTTTCACTTCCCTGTTAAATTGGTGGAAGTCAACTCTACCGGATTGCCCCCCTAAAAACCCAGTAGCTTAACCTACTTTTTTGTGTATAAATAATAAAATGTTACTCAGAAATTCTGTTGCTCTGTATGAACGATGTTTTTTTCATTCGGTTTGTGCTGTACAAAGGTTCAAAGAATAAAAGATTACACAGAAACAAACGTGAAAAGTATTTCAATCTTATAACAGTGTTGTTATAAATTAAAATAAGAAATTGTTTTTTTTTTCACGCCGGGGCTTGAATCCGGGACCGCGGGGATCCGTCCCACGGTCCCAGGTTCGAGCTAATATTTTTTCAACTTCTTATTTTTATTCATGAAAATGTGCATAATAAACCATAGTACAGTGAAGTTATATTTTATTAAATCCGCGGGTTATTATTATTTAACAGTAAACCTATTTCAACTGCTTGAGTTAATCCGCAATGTTGACAGAGGTCGCTTTTACCTTAACAAAGTTGCTATCGGAAGTTAAATTGAGGAAACGGATTTCCGCGCCTTGCTTTCATAATCGATGACTTTTTAGGTAGGAAGTGAAAATTTTTATTGAATATTTTAGATTTCTCTTTGGAGTATAAAATAAATTGGTTGGAATTTCAATAACTGAAAATAAAACATCTCAGTAATACACATCAGGGAAAACTTATTTAAGTTCTTACAGCTACTTACTTACCCCTAGAATGAAACCAGACTAATTTCATATTATAAATATATAAATATTCCGGACAATTCACACAACGCTATCTAGCCCCAAACTAAGCAAAGCTGGTACTATGGGAATTAGATAGCTGATATTAATACTTATATACTTTTTTCTTGTAAATAAATACATAGAAATACCCAGACTAAACACAAATATCTGAAAATTACTTAACAAAATATTTGTGTCTTGTGGGGATCGAACCCACGACCCTCGGCGTAGCAGGCAGGCGTACTATCCGCTACTCCATCAGCCCAGTCTAGCTTCATGCTTCTACACTAGGGAAGTAAGTCGTCGTTCTAACTCTAAGTGTGAGTGAGGCGCCATTATTATTATTTATTACCTTTCTTCTTTTTGCGTCCGTTGACACATTGTACCCGTATTTATATGGAATTATGAACAAAACTCGCCATTTCCTTACATCTGATAAGTGCTTTTAAATACGCAGCATCGGTCAACAAGTGGGAAAACTGCTAAAAATCCAAAAAAACCACTTAAATACACTTTTCATAGTTATGGTTGGATGAAGAAGTTAGAATTTTTGTGGTCATGTAAGTGCTGCACCGGCAGTGTATGAAAAATCGATTTAACATAATCGCATAGCAAGTGGGTGACCTAGTAAGCGTCTGTTACTTGGACATACGCCAAATAAAATATCTTGTTTGAAGTTTTAACTTCCATGTCTTATAATTCCTTTTTATTCTCTTCTACTTCTGCCGTGTGATGTCGGCTTAGAAAAGCGTCACCCCATTTCTTACCCGTGGATGACGTAAGAGGCGATTAAGAGACTCGAGGGTTACAATGTATTGCATTTTTTGGCGATGGGCTGACAACCTGTCACTATAGTGATACACAAATTTATAAATGATAGATAGACGGACAAAAACACTTTATTGCTCACATAAATAAATGACGCTGAAATGTTTGTCGAACGTGGCTTTAAAGTACGTTTTTACGGCCGTTTACGCTCTGCCTACCCCGCAAGAGATAAAGGCGTTATACAAGTATGTACCATGAAACTTAAATTTTAAGGTAACTTACTACAACTAAATATTTCATCGGGTCGGTTTTTTCAGGGTTCATCGGGTCGTTCAACGACTCGGCGCCCTACACGAAAAAGAAGACTCAATACAAATGATAAAACAGGAAAATGCGTTTGTTTGTCCTACTTTTCCAGCACAACGAGCTATTTGATGTTATAATTTGATTTCTGTGTGTAGTACGTCAAGGGAAGGAAAATTTTCAAAGGATTCTTTTTACCAAGGGAGAACCTCTCACTCCCGCGTGAAAAACAGTCGCAGAAAAACTGCGAGGCGAATACTAATGAAAATTTCATATTAACGAAAGCACGCTACAGGCCGTTTTCGGAGCAAATGTCTTAAAGGTAGGTTGATAATAAAGCTGACTGCTTTGCTCTGTTTAATCGCTTTGACTAAGCTTGTACCTACTAAGAAGGAAACATTATCTCCAAAGCGGATCTCCCACTTGTTGTCTATCGCTGCGTATTTAAAACGCACCGTAACGCATGCGTATGTCAGATGAAAAGATATTGCGGAATCAGTTTTTATTCTTATACAAATACGGCTACGGTGCGTCATTTCGTCATCGTTTGAAAGACGCATCCGTAAACTGTACTGTATGGGAATAAGATCTAATTATAAAATTTCTTTGAAAAGAAATTGTGAAATCCGATCTTTTTTCTATACAAAAACGGCTACGTCGTTTGGTCATTGTTTGAAAGACGCGTCCGTAAACGCACCCGAGCCGTATTTGTAAGATCAGAATTCACAATATTCTTTCGTCTGACATACACATGCGTTACAGTGTGTTTAAAAATACACAGTGATTGACGAGAACTGGGAGAACCGCCGTAGCCTACTACCGTATCTAAATCTAATTCAGCCAGCCAAAATGTTTCGCCTCTGAGCATTAGCATCTAGATGTTTCCACAACAAAGGAATTCAACTATAATTTGACCTGACCATAGTAAGCATCAAATTGTTCCTTCCATCAAATTGAATATTCATTAGAATTACCAAATAAATAAGATGTAATCAAAACATAACATTGAGATTTGTCCTACCTTTAGGCGCACCTACTAGTAGTAGGCGGTTGGCAAACTCTGACACCAGGGTTCATCGGGTCGTTGGACGACTCAGTTTCCCACAAGAGAGAAGAAGATGGCGCACCTAGACGTCGTTACGGCTGATGCGGCCCAATGGTAGTGCGACTGCCTGCAAACTAAATTTTCCGGGTTCGAATCCCGATGGGATGATAACAAACTTGATACTATCACTTTGTGAATTTGTTTCCAGTCGGGTTAGGACAGGCGGAACCACTTGAATGACCATAAAGAAGACGGTTTCGAGCTTCGGTGGGCACGTTAAGCCGTCGGTTCCAGTTGCTCTATAGGAAAACTTAGATGGTGATGGTCGACACACCACCGTGTCAGAGGCCTACTAGCAGTAGTAGGCGGTTGAAAACTCTGACACCAGAGGTTCACCGGGTCGCTCGTCGACTCGGTATCCCACACGAAACGAAGAAGAAGATCACAACTTTGAACAAACAGTCATCAAAATCATGTAAAGTAATGAGTGTATGTTGTCGAGATGACTATAGAGATAGCTCCGGTAGTGACGATTGTGTTCCACAAAACGAAGAAGATTGAGGGTAGACAGATATGCTTGCCCCTAGCAGCCATACGCAGTTTCACCAGATTACCCGTGATTATAACGCTTGCAACAGCGTCTAAAAATCGGGAACTCATAATAATAATTCGTCGGTAAGAACCTGTTTAAACTTTAACAATGAAAAGCAATATATATTTTTTAATTATTCATTTATAGAGCCACCTGCCCTCCAAAACCACATGGTTGATTTAACTCTAGGAAGTAAAATATGAGATCGATGATAAGAACAAAATTCCAGCTTCCAAACAAAATAAATATATTTGTTACTCTGAAAATAAATCCATGATCGTTTCGATACCAGAGAGGGTATGTTTCAATTACAGTAAAAACCGTTTCGGTAAGCCAGTGCAATTATTTTAGATGGAAATTACAGCTCGGAACTTACCAACATGACCACAAAATAGGCAACCGGATGAAACACTGAAAACGTAGTCTATCATGCGGTTTGTTGCAGTTAAATTCGTTTGCATACTAATTACTAGCTAATAGTAATAGTTGATTTAATTAAGGTCATAATTAGAAATAAAAGCAATTTAATTTATTCAATATACCAGAATTCAGTTCAATTATTATAACAGTGAGTATATTTTGTAATTCATAACAAAAAGAAAACTAAATTAACAAATTATTGATGAAGCAAATTAAATTATTAATAACATCATATTATTTAATACACAACAATAAAGCTTACGTATTTGGAGTAAATTTTTTGTGTATATATTACTAACACTTGAGCAGAATACGACAATTTTGATTGAAATAATATATTTTTTATGGAAACCCCAAACTATAGTTATTGGTGTAGGAACAAGATCGGAATTTTCAACTTCCATTCGTCTGACTGACGCATACTTTACGGTGCGTTTAAAATACGCATTGACGGACGATAAGTGGGAGAACCGGCAAAGCAAATCAGATAAATTATCATATCACCATCTAGCTTTACGCCCAGTTATCGTGCAAGCGGGTGATTAATTATAAAAGACCATAACATATATACACAACAGTCCACTGCTAGACATGGGCCTCCCCCATAAATACCATTAAAGCGAGTGTACTCGTGAACGACATTGGCGCCATTTCACAAAAAAAAAACTCTTTATACAAACTATCTATCAGAATGTCCAACCCAAGTTTATAGTATTATCCTTAAGTACAAGAAGAACCTGCAAACTCTATGAAATATTCGCTGCAATTAAAGCTATGGAAAAAAGTGCATAAAAACGGCCACTTTTGGTATTAATTGCTATAATGTTAATTACAGCGAATATTTTATTGAGTTCTTCTTCTTCTTTGTCGTATCCTCATGACCGAGGGACGTGACTTTTCTGGGCTATAATCGTCACCAGCTTCCTCCAAACTTCGCTGTCTTGTGCCATGTGTACGGCCGCCTGTAAGGTGGTGTGAGTGGCGTCTTGTACTGTATCACTCCAACGTGATCGTGCTCGTCCTCTACTCCTTGTACCTTCAACACGGCCTGTTATAAGGACCCTCTCTAGGCTGTCTGGGTTTTGTCTGACTGAGTGTCCGAAGAATTTAAGTACGCGTTGTGTACAGAGATGGTGGAGCGCCAACACCACATCTCAAACAAATCTTTATTTTTTCGGACGCAAGCTTTTAATGTCCAGGTTTCGGAGGCGTACAGAAATATAGAGAAGATAAGGGTCCTCATTAACTTAACTTTCATTTTGCGGTTTATACCCCGGTTGCGCCATATCTTCTCCAGCCTCTTCACAGCTGACTTAGCCATCCGGCCCCTTCTGATGACTTCCTGCTCGCAGTCACCATCGTCGCTGATTTGCGAACCCAGATAAACGATTTTTTTTACAGTGCTGAGGTCGCTCAGCTCGTTGGTACGCTGTGAAATTCCTTGCCTAACGACAAACATCAACTTGTTTTGCTTCTGTTAATATGGAGGCCATAGGTGGCAACTCGTTCCAGCAGTACTGCTAGTTCGGACTCAGAAGCGGCGATGATGGTGGTGTCGTCTGCAAACCGCAAGTTGTTGATCAAGTGACCGCCAACGTGGATTCCACCTTCCCAGTTATCCAAGCCCTTCCTTAATTCTTACCCTAGATTTGCTGTTGAGGCAAAGATTTTGCACCAAGAAGGTGAGATGTTGTGGTACTCCCATTTCGCGCATAACTCTGAACATTATACTCCAATCGATGCAGTCAAATACTTAAGCATAGTCTATGAAGCATAGTGCAGCGTTGATGTTGTGTTCTCTGCATTTTTCGATGAGTTGACGAATGTTCAGGATTTGCTCTCTCGTACCTTTGCCTCTAACAAATCCAGCTTGCTCTTGGGGTATCTGGCTACTTATATATGGCTCCAGTCTGTTGTTTAGATGTGCAACAAGACTTTACTTTCATGGGAGATGAGCGGCAGAGTTCTATAGTTTTCACATATTTTATTGAGTTAGCAGGATAATAATAGAGGTACCAAAAAGTTGGGCATTGTACATTCTGATAGATTGTTTTTATAAAGAGAAAATATTTTTTTTTGTGAAGTGGTGCCACTGTCGAGGTCGTTGACGGCTACACTCGCCTTAAGCTAAAAAAAATATGCAAATCATCAGACAATAAAAATCATAAATTAGATGTTTTAGCCGTTTGTAGCGTTCATTGTGCTACACAACGTAAACAGAGCATGGAAGACTGACCTAAATATGTAACAACGTAGATAGCAGCCAGCTCATAAAGGGGATATCATAATGCAACAAAAGGCTGTATGTTGTGTTTAACATGTAGTTGTTTTTATAAAGGAAATCATGGTTTCGAGCTAGATCAACGAACGAAGATCAGAATAACTGAAAATACTGAAGCGGGGTTCTTACCGCAATACTTATTTTTGTTGGATTGTCCGATATTTTGACCCTTCGAGTATTTTGAGTTATTATGTATGACCGCGAAAGTTTAAAAACTGGTGGACACCAAGCTACATTGCCTGGCACATCGCCGCAAGGTTGCCTGCTTGTCGGTTTTTTACAGATTGTACTTCGGAGAGTGTGCTCAAGAGCTTCACGACCTTGTTCCACCAGCTCCCTTCTACCATCCGACATCCAGACGCACCGCTGGATACCATCCATACCTGGTTGCCATTCCACCAATTCGAACTAAGCGCTTCCAGTCATTATTTATAATGCGCACTGCTAAAGAGTGGAACTCACTACCTGCGTTTGTGTTTCCAAACGCATACAACCTTCATCTCTTCAAAGTAAGAGTGAACAGGCTTCTTCTGGGTGAGCTCGCTCCATCTTAGACTCTGTCTCTGTCCTATGACCTAGAGTCAAGAGCAACTCAAGGGTCGTAGGTTCGATCACCACAAGACACAAATATTTGTAAAGAAACTTTTTCAGATATTTGTGTTTAGTCTGGGTGTTTTCTATGTACAATAGTATTCACAACAAAAAAGTATAAATAATTATGTCAGCTATTTAGTTCCCATAGTACAAGCTATGCTTAGTTTGGGGCTTGATGGCGCTGTGTGAAATGTCGAGGATATTTATTTAGTTATTCAGGCATATTCCGCTATTTAAAAAACGTCTCATTTGTGTTTCAATAGAGTGTCAGTTAGATGGTTTTGGATATCCAAATGGCAATAAGGGAATCGGGGTATATCTAAATGTTCGTCGAGCTATCCTTCCTTGAAAATTGGACGAAATAATTAACTATTAACGGCTATTGACTGAAGACAATTGTGTTTGTTCAGGTCTTGGTTAAGACTAATAGTACTCCTAGCTATCAAAAGGACTTTATGGGCGAGATATCAATCCTTTTGGTATAAAGAGGTCTAACCAAGAGGATAGGTACCTGTTTAACAGAAACATAAATAACACCATTCAAATATAAGGTGAAATTTTACTAATGACCTATAGCGAAATCTCAAGACGGGCTGGTGATACGGAACAACTTTACGCAAGAAAAATAGGTTGAAATACGAAATAAAGAGATCTCCCATACAAAATTGCCGATCAGCTAATTTAGGTTACAATGAAAACTCAAATGTTTTTGTCATATTTCAACCTACATGTTCCTTGGGGAGAGTAGTTCTTTATCACCACCCGTTGTATTTGTGTCGTCTTAAATTTAAAACACATTTCATATATTTTGCACAGATAATATAATACTAGCAATAGCGACGTGGCAATATCGGCCGTTTGCGCTCTGGCTGCCCCGCAAGGGATAAAGGCGTAATATATATATGTGTATGTTTGTAAGCCAAATATATTTGATTGCAATTTCACAAAACTTTATTTTGAATTTCATGTTTATTATTTTATATATTTATTTAAACATAGTATACCTACATACACGTACTATTCCGTCAAATGCCTTCGATAAACCTCACAAAGGTTTGTCTCGATGACAATGATGATAATGTGATAACATATTACAGTTAGATGTACTGAAATGCAATCGTCTAGCTTATAATGAGTGAAATACAAAATATTCAATCTTTCGACCACAAAAGACCAATCCTGTGGCTCCTAAATAAAATTATCTTAAATTGTCAATACATTAGAGTTGATTTGATCCCAATATAATATAAACTGGGTATATTCAGTTCTTTATACCATAAGTATACGAATATTCTTGTTCCTCCTCTATATATTTGTGATGTTTAGGACGAGATGGCAGGGGTGGTGGTTTGACAAATTCGGGTAAAGTCTTTGTGTTAGCAGCTACAATTTTTTTTGCCTCTTCGAAAGGTATTTTTTGCAGGGGTACGTATGTATAGATATTGTCTTGAGATCTTGTCACCGAAAGGTTATCCTGAAATAAGAACTGAAATTAACATAAATATACATAAGGTAATATTTTAATCTCTTTCACTATATGTCGCAGTGGTAGAGTAGGAGCAACTGCCTGAGGCGCAAAGGTTTCGGGTTCGGTTTCCGGTCAGGCACTCACAAAGTTGATATTACCACTTCATGAATATGTTTCTTGTCTTGTAAGACCATTGCAGGCTGAACCACCTTATTGCCTTATGGTTCACAAGAAAGCAAGACGCAACAGAAGTTCTATCATATCTGCAAAATGGCGCCACGTGACAGATTAGCAGAAAACAATGGGCCTCAAACGCGGTATCGAAGGGTTTCTCGCGTAGCGAATATTTAACGCATAAATTCCAATTCTATCTAGGTGGACCAGTCGATCCCCTGGCCACAACACCCGGCCAGCTAGCTAGTAGCTACCTTTTCCCGAAACCACTTGCACCACTCCATTCTGCTTATTGGCATTACTCCTGGCACCCACCATATCCGTAATAAACATGGTTCCATGCTTCGGAGGGCACGTTTTGCTGTCGGTCCCGGATGGTATCTATGATAACTTAGGCAGCTGTGGTAAAGCAACCATGTCAGAGGCCCTCTAGTGGTAGATTGAAAAACTGACACCAGGGTTCACCGAGTCGTTCGTCGAATCGAAAGCCCACACGAAAAGAAAGTAAGAAGTCAGAACAAAGAACATACCTCATCTATTGGTGGTGCTCGATCCTTTTTACAAAATCTTCTGTACAGTAGAGTACCAGTTATAATTATTACAAGGAGACCAACTACGACAGTCACACTTTCTATTACCACCTTATCTAAAACAAAAATAATGAATTACTGTGTGATGTCGGCTTAGAATAGCATCATCCCATTTATTTCTCGTAAGCGTCGTAAGATTCGACTAAGAGATTTGAGGTTTACATGTGTAGGTATTGTAGTTTGAGGCGATGGGCTTACTACCTGTCACTATGGTGATACGTAATTTTATGAACGACCCTCAAGTATTTGGACGCAGCAATAATTAAGGGGTTTTTATGATAAGGGAGCGTTGACAGAAAAGCGACGAGATGGAAGTGGTTGTGAAAGTCAAGATCAAATGAGAAGATTATAATAGATAACTTTGTAAGCACTGGCGATTACTTTCACTTCACACTCATATATGTCGTTAATCAAAATTTTGCGACACAAACATCCAATCGAGGGTGAGTAAGTCTTTAGCCATAATTTTTACTATCTTTGTTTAAAATTTTCAGATAAATCTAATACAGTACCTGTAATTTCTTGCTGCATCAAGCTTGATATTTGATCACTTGTTTTGTTGCCAAGTTTCCTTAATGGTGTGTCTGAAAACATAATGTTATAATAGAAAACCTTGGTTCATTGTTTTATTAAAAAACAGGAAATATCCTTGACATACTCAGACTGTTAATTTATTTATTCATACATTTACAAGCAAGAAAAACAACAATTTATTTATTTATTTATTTATTTATTTACCATTTATTGTACACAAAAACATTACAAGAGAAACACATACAAAGAAAACGACACAACAGGACAGCTTATTTCTACTAAGAAATTTCTTCCAGCTGACCTACGCAAAGTGAGACTTTATAAGATAGGCGGATTAGGCGTGCACAATAGAATATAATAAGATAAAATAAACCTACACACGAATAGATTAAATATACCTAAATAAACTTATATATATATATATAAATACTTATACTTATATTTGTAAATATACCTACTTACACATACATAGTCTTGCAATTTACGATAGTGAAAGATAGTATTCTTTTACTCTCTTCTTAAATATAGCGATGGAAGGGCTGTCACGAACAGTATGTGGTAGTGTATTCCATAGCCTGACCGCATGCACAGTGAAGGAATATGAGTAGAAGTCAGTGCGATGGTGAGGAATAGCCAGAACAGTTCTAATATTACAATAGAACGCAACAAAACCTGTCAGGGTTTGTCCGTGCGCTCTGATATTGCCACTACGGTGGCGCTCAATACAAATTATGAATGAAATGCACTACATTATTATTGTTTGGACTTGGTTTTTTTATATATAAGGTGTAAAAAAAATAGCTAAGAATATTTTAAGGGGTGAACCAGTACGTAAAACTGAACAGCTTTCCCCAAGGAACATAGGTCGAAATATGAAAAAATTATTTGACCCTCCCATACTTAGTGTGTTACCCGGCCGGGATAATTTGTATGGGAGGGCCAATTTTTTTTTCATATTTCGACCTATGTTCCATGGGGAAAGTTGTTCAGTTTCACGTACTGGTTCACCCCTTAAAATATTCTCAGCTATTTTTTTTACACCATGTATTTGAAAAATAAAAACATAATATTAACATAAACATCCACAACAGTCCACTGCTGGACATGGTTCTCTCTATAGGGGGTATTGTAATACTCACCACGCTTGGCAGGCGGATTGGCAAGCGCTGTGCGAGATATTGCATATAGCAGAAACGCTGCTGCGCATTGGCTGACTATCCCTAACTCGTTTTTACGACACCCACGGGTACAACTGGGGTATTGCTATTTTAACATTAAAATCTTTTACTTAAATTGATTAATCACGTTTCTCTTACCAATAAAATCTGGAATGCTTATAGAAATGTACTTCGATTTAACTTGCCAAAATTGGTTTGGAGAAATAAATTTAAATATAAGTGCACAAAAAACAAACTGGCTATTGTGTTGTTCTAATATTTTCTGATCTAAAACGATACTTTCAGCATTGAGTTCTTTCACAATAGTGCCATCGATACCACCGTCACCTAAAAACATAATAGTTTTAATATATTTTCATGGTCAAAGCAAACATAATATGTCTATATGCCTCAATTCGGGAAATCAATTCTCAAACTACCTTAAATTTGTGCTATCATTTACCGTCAAATAGGTTAAGAAAAGGATAAAAGTTATTTTAGTCCTGTCATGTCTTGATATGATTTGACAGGACTAAAATGTGGTGTAAAAAGATGACAGGACTAAGATATCCTCTATCTTTTTCTAAACCTATTTGACGGAAGTGACAGTGCTCATTCAAGGTAAGTTTCGTTAAATTTAAATTAAAAGTTAAATTTGGCTATTATCCACCGTTACAAAAAATAAAACATTCTTTATAATTTTTTCATGTTTTTACTGTCAAAGATTAGATTTTATGCAAAATACATATTTGCATAATACAATGAATTTTGAAGCTGATTAGATGGACAAAACTTTCTACCTAAAAATATTTGCAGTTCGACTTAAACTTACCTTGTTCAAGCCAAACTAATTCATATGGTTGAATGTTTCGTAAGTTTGATCCCGAAGCGTAACAAATTAAGTTTCCCGTTCCTTCAAACACAGTTACATCTGGTGAAATTTTCAGTGTTATAGGACCTGAAAAAGAGTCATGTCAACAACAAAATAATAAAACAGTATAACAGAAAATTTTAAAAAGCCCCAACATATAGATCGTATAAAAAGCTATTATCAAAAAGTATTCTATTTATACGATTTTATAATATAAAGCTATATACTTAAAGTAACATAGTAACAGAACAAAGTACCATTGACATTAAGCATTAAGTAACATTAATATTAAGCTCTGCTTAGGAAGTAACAATTCCAAAGCAGATATTGCTGATCTTTTTTTTGTAATCTGTAATGGTTTTGACACCCTGTCCTGCCTTGGTATTGGTTACAATTACAAAGCAGACCTATGGTGTACTGGTTTGTTTTTCGGTGGTTAACAAAGAAACTAAGTTGTTGTTATTTGTTAACAATATATTCGAATACTTTGTATAAAGAATCAAAGAAAGTACCGCGGGAAAAATATTCCATGATTTTTTTTGTGCGCATATTGTCACAAAATCTACTTTTCGACTTAGTTGGTTCTCCTACTCGTCGACCGTATTTTAACGCACCGTAACGCATGCGTCTGTCAGTCGAAAGGAAATTGCGAATTTCATTCTTATTCCCATACAAATACCGCTACCGTGCGTTTACGGTGCGTTAAAGTGCGTAACGGATGCGACTGTCAAGTCGTCTGATGAACTCATTCGTGTACGCAGATTGCAAAACTTTTCAAAATCTCTTAATAAAGTTAACTTTTTTCCTTACCGCTCTGTAGAGAAAACTTCAATAGCACTACTATAAATAAAAACAAATTTAAATGATACATTTTGTATGCAGATATACACATGTGAATCTGTTCACAGTCTATGACAAACAAAGAATAGAAGTAAGTGATGTTGAAAATGACTCAGCATAAAAAACCGTACCTTAAGAGAAGAAACAACTAATTTATACATAAAACATTACTGCACATTAAAGTATTTATTATTTTTATTAATTTATCCTTCTATTTCAGGACTTTGGTTTACCTTATGCATATTATTAAATGTAATTATTACACATAAACAGACATTATTGTAAGATGTCGTCCTGGTGCTGTCAGACGTACCTTGACTCTTTCATGTAGTGGATCAATTAATTCTAGTTTTTCCACACACGTATTGCGAAAAACCAGCATAGGTCGATCCTCGAGATAGCAATTTAAGCACCTAGCTGCATATTGCTGCTGAAAGTCAATCATGTTCTTTTGAACTGAATTAGCAACGATTTTCAAATACTTTGTCGTTTGATTAAATTATCAAAATTAAATTTTATTACAAGGTCTTTCTCATTCATCACAAATAATACACCGCTCCGGTAGATTAAAACCACAGGTACCCGCTTGAGTATCTGCCAAATTGTCGTCATAAAGGTACCAACAACCCTCGGTAGTTGATCCCTTCACAATGGCTCGTTATTTCAGCCCTGAGACAAAGGTCACCAGCTCAAGGATTTGACTTAGTACCGCTTTATACGGGTTGCCTCAATTTGTTGCTCTGAGAAATTCTGTGGGAAGTTTACTTAAACGGACGTCCCAGGAAACCACGATACAATTTCTAAGATTAGATACTTAGGTATAGATATTTGCCCGTTCTGGCAAATTAAAAAATGATTCACCAAAAAAGAGTTATAGTTTAAGAGTAAATGAAAATATTACTCTCTCTGGGTTTGTATATCATCACCCCATTTATTCCATCCCGCGTATTAGGCCATAGGATTATACAGTAATACACTATTGGCGAAATTACCCAAAGACACACACCTATTGTTTACTGTTAACGTTCTGCTTTCTACTAGTCATAAATGTATGATTCTGTAACATAACATAAACAGCTACCATGGTCCGCTGCTGGACATGATTCTCCTCCTATTGCGGAGTTTTGCCATACTAACCACGCTTGGCGGGCGGATTGACAAACGCAGTGCGAGTTATTGCATTCACAGTGAACGCTGCTGCTCATTCCCAGGATTATCCTTTAGTCGGTTTTTACGACAACCACGCGTAGAATTAGGGTGATGCTATTCTAAGTCGTCACCATACGGTGTGATTATGTAATCATCCCAAAAACTGAGAAAGCAGCTTCAGACTATTTTCTGACACCACATGTTATACCATCCTGTATTTCACAAAACCGCTTCTAACGTTATGATAATGCGAAACTTCTAGAAGGATTCACGCTTTTAGTTTCCTGAGCAACTCCGTTTTGTCCCCTTTGTTAAAACTTCACAATTGGTGGCGTAACTTTGCTCTGTTCAGTTATCAAGACTCCGTGAGTATCGTTTGAGGAATAGACCGCGCTTCCTGGAAAAGTTTCCTTTCTCGAATTTTGTCATCGGAGAATTAGTATAAAAAAGGAGCCACGCCTAGAAGCTAGTTTCTATTTCTTTGACTCAAATTTGTATCTAAGTTGACTAAATTTTGTAAATATTAGATAGCCATTTTCCGTGCTGGTTAATATTTAACACTAAATAACTATCTCAGAACAAATCCCTGAGGCATATTTTTTGCTTTAAATTAATTGTTTGCCATGTGGTGCCGGTTTAGAGCAGCATAGTGTCGTAAAGATTGACAAAGGGATGAATTCAAGGAACGGATAGTAGAATTCTCTGTGAATGAGTACAACTCCCTGCAAAGCGCTCGCTTATTCGCCAGCCAAGCATGGTGAGTATGGCAAATACTCCCCTAGTAGGAGAATGCCCATGTCAGAAGTTCAAAAACGATTTGTGGTCTGTTCTCTGTCGCAATCTTTTCTGAATTTTGTCGCGACAAACAGATAGGAAATATCACAATAAAACAATTTTAAACGGATTGGAGCTGTGTTTATTTTGGATTTTACAATTCTTACGTTTCGAACATTGCCCGTGGTCACGGTCACGGATGACTAAGGTGCTAGACGTCATTATTTAGAATATTAATTATTTTTGTTCTACCGCCATCTATTTCTTAATTGCCTAAAGAACTTAAATCCGTTTAAAATTGTTTTATTGTGCAAACTCAAGAAAATATTAGGTATGAAATAATTGCAAATCATACAAATTGCATTGACTGGGCCTTGGGTGACCGAGACTCTATCGATGTTTCAAATTCAGCAACAAAAACATAACCATTTCGCACATTTGTCGTGTTCCATGAAAACAAAAAGAGGCAGTGAGCCGACATTCGATTCTGAGCACATCCTAAACTGATTTCCTGACTGAGAGCAGCATTATACGCGTGATTTGCGTCACAAGACAAAAGCGACGTGTGGAACTGCACCGACTCGACAATAGCGAGTTTCATTTGCATGTCCCGATATGGCGGAGGGGTAGCTTGAAGCTTGACACAGTTCTAGAAAAGCCTCGCCGTATGATTCGTTCTGCTGAAATTCAGACAAACTCATGAATTTTGTATAGGTTACGGGGAGTGTCAGTCTCGCTTTTGACTCTCTTGAGAAAGTTGTTTTGATTGTTTTTATACTTTTTTATTTTTTATATATTCTGCATGAAAATATTTAACGATAGCGTAGCTATTCAGTGAAACAATTACGTTGGTATATATAAATTCGTAAGCTTTAACAATTCTACAAATAACCGCCAAGTAACGGAATATACCATTAAATCGTAGTTGCGCAAATGATTTATTCAGTGAAGGGTAGCGTTTCATATGTAAATATAAACCGTGACTATCGTTTGAGTCTACATTTCAAAGAGTATTTCTGATTCTCGACCGTAAGCCCGTGCATGTGTGTGCTGCTAATCGATTGGTTCCTCGTCTATTTGTATGTGGATGATATTATTTATAGGCATGAATGCCACAAAATCTTCAAAGGTTAGCTTTACGTCTATCAACGTCACAAAATCATTGAGTTCTTAAGAACAAGATAAGAGTAAAATTAATACTAACGATAGTTCAATTCACAGAGGTCTACTACCATAGAAAGTGATAATAATTATGAACTCTGATACCAGCTTTCATAGAATTGTTTGATGACACGGTGTGCCATTTAACGAGAATAAACCAGTTCCATTGTTGCTAGGCACAAGACCTAAATATTTACCAATCCCTCATGGAAAAACAATCTGTATCTATCCTACTCCGCAAAAAATGGAAAATATTATTTTTCATTCCATATTCGTCCGTCCCAACGATAAATACCCAAATATAAACAACTATATAGCTGTACTTAACATAAGAAGATCGGATCGGGTGCGGCCTAAAAGTGTTTCATATGCAAAACAGGGGAAGAGGACGAACGTTGAATAGAATTTCCTGGAATGGAACCTACTTCATTCACGGTTTATTTTGATTTACCAAAAAAGTGCTTGTTTTCAATCATTGTTTTTTTTAAAGTACAATCTCGTAAAAAATATACACGATTTAGGTGGAGTTGAAAAAAATATCAAGTAAATGCAACATTTTAGGGATTTTAATAACTTTTTTATTCTTGTGAGGCACTGAGTCGACAAACGACAGAATAAATACTGAAGTCAGAGATTTTTAACCACCTACTATTACTAGTAGTAGGCATCTGACATAGTTGTAAAGCGACCGTCGTCTATGTTCTTTTTTTAGTTCTAGACCCTATGGTTTTAACCCCGGGGCTTATTAAATCTACACGTGACTGTATAGTGGGAAGCAGGAGCTCACCCGGAGAAGGTTTGTGGTTGTTCAAACAACCAGCTCAATCGCGCCCTTGGGACGCGATTGGGCTTACGAGTTGTTCTGGGAAGAACGTCTTGGACTGAATCTACGTTCTTCTTCGTCTAATTAATCATAGACAGCAACCGGGACCGACAGCTTAACGTGCCCTTCGCAGAACAAAACTATCTTTCTTTTCAAACAATCAGGAGGTTCAGCCTGAAATGTCCTAACCTAGGAACAAATTCACACACAAATAGATAATTATCAGCTTTGTGAGTGCCCCACCGGGCATCAAAGTTCAAATAAAAATTATTAATACGAGTGGGTTTCAAAAGTGTGAATATACCTAGATGTTGCCGTGTTTGACAACTTGAGTTTAAAGTGGGTTTTACGAGTAAAGTGTCGCGACCGCGACCATTGCGATGTCCAACAATTTCAGTGACACAACTTATTAAAATATGAATATACGTTTGGGATATTGATGTAAGCATATCCAGGGACAGATTATAGTTCTGTGGTGGAAATATTCAATTCCTAGTCTGCGACGTGCTTTGCGAGAGGGGCATTATAAACATTTTTTTGGGGAACGCCAGACTTCGATTTCAGACTAGCAAAAATATAACGTGTGCTGAATATGGAAATGTAAAACCTTCATCGAAAACAAAAGCTGATATGAATGAATGGACGATAAAATAGTACCCAAGTAGATTCTGAAGGGTAAATAGATGACTATAAACTTTGGATTGATCATAATTAAAAGATTTTATTCTCCCTAGCGCAGCGTGAGACAGCCCTTTAAGAAAGCTAAAAACGTTTATAAAGTTTTGATTGAAGCAGTCATCCCCAAATCGCGGTGTACAGAAGTGTTTGATTTGAAGATGATGATGAGATCTACCTAGGATATACATATCCTAATTTATCTTCAAAGCAAGACGGTTATACCTGACCTGTTACAATGCGAGTTTGAGCAGAGTATGTGGCCAGAATTGGCAAACAGGCAAGTCCTTTGCACTCCGTGTATCCGCAATTTGCAGGCCGATGCACTCAGTCTTCTTATTCTGCTATTGTATACGAATTCACAAGCAAAACTAATGTGAAGTATTTGAAAGTATAAAATGTTTGCTTGGAAAATTATTTTGTCTATTGTGAATATCACTTTTTTGATAAAAATTATAATTTTAGCTCAACAAGAAGTTTTGTTATATAACTTATATACATGAGGGTTTCTTATCAGCTCTCACTAGTGGTTTATTGATTTTGTGATAAAGAGTAGGTAAAATTTAAAATGTATTTATATTTAAGTTAATCAAGTCGGACGCTGATTTAGTGATCTACACGGCAAAATATAGTGTATGTAGAGGTAGGATCAATAGCTTAAGTACATTTTTAAATGTATTTATATTAATTAATAAATTAGCTTACTCGATCCCACTGCTGGGCAAAGGCGTCTTCCACAATCTTCCATTCCTTGAGTCTAATGCCACCGTCATCTACTCCTGAAAATAGGTGCTGAGATCATCACGCCAAAGTTTTCGAGGTCTACTTCTATGTCAGGTGTACAGTCGGTTGTAGCACATAAGGTACCAGGGGTACTCCAAAAGAACTGAATTATTTTTACATATACATAATAAAAATTTAAACTTATTCTCATAAAAGAAGTAATTTTCTACTAAAACATATTCATGTCAAGAAAAAAATATTGCTAAGGACAAAAATAAATCAGTTCTTTTGGAGTACCCCTGGTACCGTATGTGCTATAACAGACTGTACCTTAACATAATTAAAAACCAAATCGTAAACAAGGTGATTCTTCTTAGGGGTCTATTGGTAAACTTTCAATAAACTAGTTACAACGGATATCAGAATTGGTGTGTATTCCAGTTCAGACCTCACCATTCAATGGACATCATTTACATAACAAGAGCCTCTGTCGAGGGTTGCGGAATGTTTTGTGATTGTTTCCCCCACTGCACGATCGTGGGTGTTGTTCTGTGTCGGCGATGCCAATGGCTTTGATTGATTTATTAACAGTCACTAGTTTCACACTAGAACCATGGCGGTTTTCCCAATTGTCGTCTGTAGCTGCGTATTTGTAACGCAATGTAATGCATGCATCGGTCAGACTAACAAAAATTGCGAATTCTGATCTTGTTCCCATACAAATCCGGTTACTGTAGGTTTAAGGTGTTTTTAAGAATACGTCTATCAGACGACTTGCCAGACGTTTCGTCACGCACCTTAACTCACCACAAACGCATCGTAGCCGTATTTGTATGAGAATAATATCGAAATTCGCAATTGCTTTTCGTCCAACAGATGCATTCGTTACGGAGCGTTAAGTAGGGAAACCGCCTTTACCGGATACGTAATAAGTGCAAATGTTTATTTTAAAATGAGTAATTTCATTAAATTTTTCATTCAATGGACAGCAATTATATAAAATAGAGCCTCTGTTGAATGTTCTGTGTCCAAAGGGCCTTTGATTAATTTATTATATAGTTTATTGCAATAGAATGGACTACTGATGATCATCTTCTGAGGCGTCAAACTCTTGAGTGCCTTCACATTAACTTGTGGCGGCGCGCATGCGCTCCACATACAAGTCCTGAAACGCGGTATCGAAGTTATTCCGCCGATCACTATATATACAACTTCCAAACATGTCCGGTTGGAACAGTCGTTCCCCTGGTCACAACTCCCGACCAGGCGGGTAGCTACCCTTTTCCTCACTGTCGTCACTCGGCCTACTGGCCTCATCATCACTCCTCCTAAAAACTCATAAGAGTTTAATCCTCTACGATAAGCTTCTTATGAACACTTGTTAGGTAAAAGCTAAACGTACAATACATTTGTAGCTACGTATTCAGTTTTGGGATTGAGGATACCTTCTGCTTACAGCTTGCTCTGTACGCAAAATAGGCGCAAGTAGACGTCGGATTGCGGAAACCAGTCTGTTTAACCATTACTACTGCTTAGATAATTGTTTAAAGAACTGTTTCGCCTGAAGAACATAAATGAATGAAGCATAAAACATCTTAAAATGGACTGTTAATCAAAACTTGTTTTTATTGCTTACAATCAACCATTTCTTACAAAAAGACAGTGATTTCTTTTTCAAGTAACTTGTGATATATCTCGTATTGTATAAAAACGAGGAAAACATGTCCCGCGCCACTCACAGCCGCAATATAGCATCAAAGGACGCCCAGGCCAAATTCCTTTCAATATTACTCTCGGACAAGAGTGTCAATTTTTATTATCATTTTCTGTGAACTAGTTCTCTGAGTAAAAGGAAGTATTATATAAATGTGATACCTCTTGTGTCATTTTGTTGGTACTAATTTACAATAATAACAATTTCAAAAATTATTTCGGCATTAAATTCGTGACTATTTTTGACAATTAAAAAAACAACAAGTCGCCACCCAACACCCGCAGGAATGAAATGGGGTGATGCTATTCTAAGCCGGGTCACACAGCCGACACCCGTGGAAAATAAATGGGGCAACACAATCCACCAAATCCAGAGCATATTGATTGTTTCACCTACTTATTTCCTTGCATCCGTTTACGATCGCGTAAAACCGTCACGATATCGCGTGCCGTAAAACCTACCCATATGCGTTTACATACATACATACATAAATCACGCCTATATCCCTTACGGGGTAGGCAGAGCGTATGTTATCATAAACTTGATCGGTAAAAAAATGCTTTGACTTTCATACAATGGGAGTTGGAAGCGTTGACGCTTGAGCTAAAGAGGTTTCGGCTAAAGTTTAATAACCTGGTTTATTATCTGGAGGTCACATTTTATTATGTCATTCGTTTCTTTCTCGTGTAACTTGAAGCGCAGGGCAATATTCTGGAGCATTAAAGCTAGCCTATCAATGACACATTCTTACATAGCGGGTAGTAATATTTTAAGTTAAAAATATATTATTGCCTGTTTGACTTTTACAAATCTACAATGGTTTTATAAGTTATAAGTTTGACTGGCCCGATGGCGTAGAGGATAGTACGCCTGCCTTCTACGCCGAGGGTCGTGGGTTCGATCCCTACATAACACAAATATTTGTTAAGTCATTTACAGATATTTGTGTTTAGTCTGGGTGTTTTCTATTATATTTACAAAAAAAGTATATAAGTATTAATATCAGCTATCTAGTTCCCATAGTTCTAGTTTGGGGCTAGATGGCGCTGTGTGAAATGTTCAAGATATTTACTTATCATAAGGCACTCATAGAACATTGAAAAAATGTTAGCGCTCTCCGTGGGGTATCGTCTCACTGATCTACCAACATAACCCATCGCCTAAAATTGCAATACACACCCTCGTCCCTTAGTCGCCTCCTACGACTCCCACGGGAACGAAATGGGGTGATGCTATTCTAAGCCAGCATTACACGGCCAATTTTGGCATTTTCCCTTATGGTGCAACGATATTCCAAATTTTTGCACCATTTAACTTAAAGCATTCCTGTATAGCGCGTGGTTTGTTGTTTATGATAGTGCAGAAGATTCAGAAGATACAGAATTAGCTGTGTGATGCCGGCTTTCCCATGGGAGTCGTAAGAGGCGACTAAGAGACTCGAGGGCGTGTATTGCAATTTTAGGCGATGGGCTGACAACCTATCATTATGGTAATACACAATTCTCCTAATGACCCTCAAATATTTATCAGACGTGGCGTAAATGTCCGTTTTTGCGGTCGTTTATACTCTGCCTACCCCGCAAGGGATAATAGGCGTGATATGTGTATGTGTGTATTTGTATAGAAGATTCTGTGCTGTAGTGCGTTGGCATCTTACTTTCATATCGTGCACCCACGTTCGCTTCTGAAACATACTCCGGTTTTTTATTTCAAATCACTCTTTGCACAGTGCACGCATATAAAACTTCTCTCTTAGCTTTCATACTTAATATGTTTTTTTTAATTTGAACATTTTATTCATATATTTTGTTACATACAATAAAAATATGAACAAATGATGATGGTTAATGCCATTAAACCTAAATCAACGTCACAAGATTCACATGGAGTTATATGGGGTGTAATTTTACTATTGACTGATAGCTGACGAGCTATGACAAGGTCGAAATGTGACAAAAATATTTTGAGTTTTCGTAGACTCTCGATTTGTTATACTTATGTATTCAGTTATAATGTTCCTAGGAATAAGTTGTTCCTTACTCATCAACAGCCCGTCTTCTGTTTTCAGTATCGGTTACTAGTAAAATTTCACCTTAAATACTCTCTTCTGAGAACGTTCAAACAAATTTTGCACTCTAAATATTGCTCTGTCTGCAATGCAAGGAAAGAACAACAATGTGGAATTGAGAGGGGACTAAAAAGTCTCTTAAAATAACCCGAAGATCCTCTTTTATAAAAGGTCTCATGTCTTTTTGGTGTAGAGTCATTAGTTAAAAAAGCAGGTCTTATCTTACTCTTACCGCGTTCCACCATGTTGTTCTCCGTGTAATATCACACCGAGATACGCGCAATTGAAACTTGTTCAAGCTCAACACCATAAATTTTTAGTGTATTCGAAGTTTTAACAGTTTTTATTAGATGCTTGGTGCCTAATACTAACATCTGTGGTTTTTTAAATTAAGGAAGAGCAAGTTTTTTTTACACTGTTTAATTTTTGATATGGTTGTTTTAAGGTCGCTGCCTTCGAACGAGTAATACCTCTACAATTGAGTATTATCGCCATAAAGATGATTTTTGCAGGATTCCATTTATTTGAGCCGATTTGCTGTAAAATCAAGAAAAGAACAGGATTAAAAAAATAAATTAGACCCTCGTGGCACCTCTTGATTAACGGTTTTTAAACAATCTCTCTCAATCAAAGTCACTGAATGTCATTCCCGGGTCGTCCATAATTCGTTGTCATTAAAATTCCAACTACTAACAACACCACAGTGCTCTCAATCAACAACTTATTTTGACTTATCAAATTCAACTTTCAGCAATCAGAAGTAATTGGGAAACATCTTGAAAACTCCGACAAACTTTGACAATATTCTATTTTCTATTACATCTGTAGATCCAACATTCACCCTCGATAAGGGGCCAAAGTTCGCGACCGGCAAAAGAAGGGATAGCATAATCCATTTGGTAAAAGTTTTCGTTCTACCAAAAGTTTAACTTGGCTTTTTCGGATTTAGAGTAAAGCCTTAAATGAAATACACTGGACATTACGAGCCACCAACACGTTACGAGCGAGAAATGCTTTTGCAAACTTTGAAAAACTTATCCGGGAGTAACACGGAATAGTTTTCTGGTGCTTTCTGGATCAAATACAGTTTTCGTTATCATAGGAGTATTTTATTCAATACTTCTATTAAATGACTATTTATACTAACTTATAATATTTTTTGTATCTGTCATGTCTTTAATCGTATGTATTCTTGAGTTTCACTTTTTTAATGCAGCAGGTTATGCAGATTCTCAACATTTAAGGGTGGTATGGGATTTACCTCCTAGCGGTCCACCTCGGGCAACGGCAACACAGGCTTGCCTGTGGATAAGTCCGGCTGAATGATCCCACTAAGCGGTGGAAGGCTCCGTAAGGGGCCGCCTGGCTTGCGACCACCATCCCACCGAAGTCTGGCGCCAATTAGCTTGCTGCGTTCCGTCAGTGTGTAAGAGTGCCAGTGCCTTAACAGGCTTCTTCTGGGTGAGCTCGCTCCATCTTAGACTCTGTCTCTGTCATATGACCTAGACTAGAGTCAAGAGCAAACCTATCATTAATACAAAATAAAAAAATAATTTGGAATTCTATAATTTGTTTTCCTTGCACATCACAACTCATTTCGTAACACAACATACATTTAAGTATTGCTACGCGGCCACGCTCGTAAGAATTTAGAATTTCCTTCCGCTAAGCGAAGCTGAGCCAAGTACACAGCTAACGGGAGTTATCGAGCTAAACACGAATGTTAGAGCTTTGCAAACTACTACTACTACGAGATTGATGAAAATGTGATCTTTCTTACTGCAGGATGTAAGTGAACGGTGAACAAAAATAAATAAATTAAAAATTCTTTATATATATATTTTTTTTTATGATGGGTTTGCTCTTGACTCTAGTCTAGGTCATAGGACAGAGACAGAGTCTAAGATGAGACAGAGATAAGATAAGATAATTCAAACAAAGCGCCTTCTAACACCAAACTAATCAAAGCTTGTACTATGGGTACTACCTCGCTGATATTAATACTTATAAACTATTTTTTAAGTTTTTTTTTTTAAGTACTAATAGTCCAGACTGAACACAGAACAAAATTTTACTAAACAAATATTTGTCATGCGGGGTGTGGAAATGAACCTAAATATGTTTTTTTGCTGTTTTTAAATGTTTTGTATAATTTGGCTCCTTTTTCTTCACAAGTCGTTTGGAATTAGTCTAAGCAGCCCAATAAGTTGCCACACGGACGGCATTTCGAGTATCTGACCAAGTCTGCTAGCCTGTTTGGTGTACCGGCAAGTATTTAGTATATCAGTCATGCTCAATGGGACAGCAACTCACGGGCTCCTTTTTTTTAGTTCTGGGCCCTATGGTTTTAGCCCCGGGGCTATTTAAATCTACACCTGACTTTTTGGTCGGGAGCAGGAGCTCACCCGGATTTAAATCTACACCTGACTGTATGGTGGGGAGCAGGAGCTCACCCGAATTTACATCTACACCTGACTATATGGTGGGGAGCAAGTGCTCACCCGGAGGGGCACCATTGATTCTCCTTGCAGCGTCCAACCTGCATTGGATGTTCTCCGGCCATATGGACTGATGACTCAAGGAAGGCGAATGGTAGTAACTAATGGCGAAAACGGGAGATGGTGCCTAAAGCATTCCACTCTTCTTCTTTTTATTTTTGTGTGGGACACCAAATCAACGAACGATTCGATGAACCTTGGTGTCTGATTTTACCCTGAGCGTACCCTAGATAAGGCCAGTATCCAGCTGTGGACTGCTATAGCCTGATGTGATGTGAAGCTGAATCATTCTATTGCTCTGAGAATCCAAGCGGCTCAAGAAACAGTAAACGAATGTTGTAATAAACAAAGGGAGATAATTGCGTGTTCGTGGTTTACGAGCGAGTTTATGTCTAAGGGAATCCCTTATTTCATTTCCGGCTTGTAGGTTGAACCGTTTAAAATAGATGTTAATCTTATAGAGCCAAAAAACTAACATTAAAGCAACAATAACATGGTGATCAAAATATAGCTACACGTTCACTTTTTCTGCAGAATACTAAAAATAAAAGATAAATAGCATTTAAGATTGAAAAAATATACAAAAATATGATACCTTTAAACGTAGTGATCCACAAAACCGTTCGCAAAGAAACTAGACTCAAATCACACAAATCTAGAATCGGCGTTCACACTCCAGTGGCCACGCGTTGTCGTAAATTTGGGATTGTCCTTGCGAATGGCACGCAGTCCCGGCTGCAACCAAGAATTATGAACACGCTATTACGTCAAAGATTAATAGGACTTCTGTGGAAATTGCATTGCGTTGTCGTTTAGTTCGGATTGGAATTAGTATTGGGCGTTGAGCTGACAATAAGTTCTGCAGCAAACGTATAGTGCGTATAGTATGCAGTCAATGTTGCGTGTTGTTATGGTACTATTAAATTCAGTGTAAATATTTTGAGTATTATTTACTGTTCAAACTTGCCCCAAGGAATGAAACGATTTCAATCGATTTCAAGGATTTCAACCGATGATGTTGAAAGTACATACATTCAACATCGGTTGCAGTTTTTTTTTAATTGGTCCTCCCATACTAAGCTGTTCAAAAAAGGTGTCACTTTGTATGGGAGGTCCAATTTCTTCTTATTGATTTTTTGACCTGTTTTCTAGAGAACACACAGGTCCTAGATTGAAAGTTGTTTAGTTTGACGAGTAGAACTCACTCAAGTTGAAAATATTTGCCTTGATTAAATAAGACCATTTAAATAAATAAACCATAAAACCAATGTTAGAGTAAAACATGATATAAGTTAATTAATTCTGTAACTTAAATACACGGTATATTGCATTTTTGAACCTCTTACTGAAACACACATATACGATCACCTACAGTAAAATATTCTTTCTCAAGCCATAACACGCACCAACAATTGTTTCTTCAATGTTGCCTCCCGCCATTACGCGGCCGTAACAAAGTAATTACTTTCCGGTAAACTTATAACGAGTAGCAAACTATGAACCTAACTCCAAGTTGAAACGTCGATTTAAGTTGCTACGTACAGTCAAACTCAGCTCGGTAAGCGAGCCATATGGTATTTCGTGCGGCACAAGAATAGTACAAAGACTAAAGTGTCTAAATCAAGCTGAGCTAAACTGTACTTTCAATCTCATTTTATGTCGGACACCAAATCGTCCAACGACCCGATGAACCCTGGTGTCAGAGTTTTTCAACCGCCTACTGCTAGTAGTAGGCCTCTGACATGGTTGAGTAACGACCGCCGTCTAAGTAATCATAGACAGCAACCGGGACCGATGGCTTAACGTGCCCTCCGAAGACAGGAACCATTTCTTTCGGACAATCAGTTGTTTCCCCTGCAATGTCCTAACCAGACCGGGAACAAATTCACAAAGTGATAAATATCAACTGAGTGCCCCACCGAGAATCGAACCGGTTTTCTATTAGGACAATACACAATTGTTATAAAAAGAAGAAAATTGCGTTGTGCAAATTTCTTCTATTTTTAATTTTTTTACAATGACTGATATTACATATAATATATACATTGAATAAAGTTATTTCATTTTCATTTTCAACCCGGAACCTTTGCGTCGCAGGCAGTCGCACTACCACTGCACCACATCGGCCGGCTGTACTTTCAATACGATACGCGTTCAGCAGCTGGGGCGAACATTTCCCAAGTTTGCAAGTCAAGTAACTGAATGATTACACAAGAAAATATAGAACCTACATTTCGTAATATAGCTATCGCTTATCGCTTATCGCTTATCGCTTATCGCTTATCGCTTATCGCTTATCGCTATCGCTTATCGCTATCGCTTATCGCTATCGCTTATCGCTATCGCTTATCGCTATCGCTTATCGTAATAGCTAGATTTAAACCTAGGAACTATTGCAAAAATATTTCGCCAATTAAATTAGTGGGTTCTCAAACAACTATTATAAAAACTTTACTAGAAAGGAATTGAGTTAATAATCTTGAAAGTGTTTCGGTAATGGAGACTTAAGATTGGAATACACAACAAAAATGGAATTTGAAAATGTTTTATGATATGAAATGTTTACTATCAACTTTATTTATAAGCATTAGGTTTATGATGATTCTACGGCGGCAGTTCCTTGCAATATTTTCACAGAAATAGGTCCCAAAACAAAAGTTTGTATGCGACCACAAAAAATTCGAGAGCCTTCGTGTTTATTTCTCTAGAGGATCCAACTTATATTCTTTTGCAGAAACTTTTTAACGTTCACGTTTCTAACGAATTCCATGGGCCTTGTTCAGCTTTAGAATAGGCACCTGCCCTATTTATAGCTTGGAAATTTGAATTCAAGTATTATTTCGTACTGAACTCAGTCTTACCTTTTGTTTTCTCCTTTTTTTATTAATGATGGGTTTGCTCTTGAGTCTAGTCTAGGTCATAGGACAGAGACAGACATTGTTGCGAACAAATTGAAGTCGGTATTATTTTGGTCATTCTAGCATTTATTTGAATCGATAATTTGAACCTTTTTCATTGAAATACGGTAAATTGTACCATTGTGATTATTTTGTGATCCATACATAGTCAATTTTCTGCATTAATTCCAGTGGCTTCAATTCGAAGAAGAAAAGTTGTAATTTTTTAAAGCCCGCGTAGTCCTGTAAATAATTATGTGAAAGTTTTTCCTTATTTGCTCTTCATTTGTAAATTTTTCTTTACAAAAAATTATACACTTCTGTTATTTGAATGTTTAAAACCAATAAAAGAGAAAATCGCCGTAATAGCATCAATATTCTGAGTTCAATCCAGTTTGCAGCCCCGGGGCATCATTACAAATACCGCTCGTTTGACCTCAAAACGCTTTACGGGAGACTGCTTATTCAATTTGTTTCACCTGGGTTCCGCATACAAACTCTTGTAAGATTATTAATCGATAGGTAGTGAGTGTACCTACTAAAGGTAAAATTACCACAGATGTTGCGCAGTGGTAGTACGTTTGCCTGCTATACTAAAATGCTGGTTTCTATCTGGGTATTTTAATGATGAATTAAAATATGTATCAATTCTACAGCTTCAACTAACTTTTAGTTGAAATATCTTACAATAGATGTCTTCAATTTAAATATCAAGAGGTTGACAGTTAGAAAGGGTTTGGTTTCTAGGTCCCGGTAGCTCAATGGCAGAGCGGTGGGACGATACTCCACAGGTTTAATCCCCGGCCGACGCAGAATTTTTTTTTACTTCTTATTTTCAAACTTTGTTCGTGTTTCTTTGCATATCTTTGGTACTTGATGTAGGATGTAGGCTATGACTGTATTTGAGCTTAACTTATTATGCTCAAGTTGTTGTACGAAACATTTGTTACAAAGTTAGCGATAAAATAAGTCATTATCAACATCTTATTATTTATATAATATTTTTGGCTATTTCGGCATAACCTATATTCGAAAATCTTGCATGCCGTGATAAATATTAAGGGAGATTTCACGTGCGGGAACCCAAATGAATTTCGGATATGTTTTTCATTTGTGGTATTTTTGGAGCTTCCTTTTAATTTCCTCTCGCTTAAAAGGTACGTTTAACCTTTTATTACTTTAATGAAATAAACAGATTCTTAAATTGCTTTTATAATGTATCTCTGAGTGGAATAAGAATAGTAAGTGATATCAGCATCAGTAAGGTCAGAAAGAGAAAAATAAAAAGTAACAAGGTTTAAAGGCATAAAAGACAATAATCAATCAAAAATGTTATAACCTCAAATGTTTCAAGAATGACACACACACACAGGTACAGCGCAAGCAGAGCGCAAACAGCCACAAAAAACTGTCATTTACGCCACATCTAACAAATATTTGAGGGTCATGCGGAAAATTGTGTATCGCCATAGTGACAGGTTGTCAGCCCATCGCCTAAAATTGCAATACATACCCTCAAGTCCCATAGTCGCCTCTTACGACTCCCACGGGAAAGAAATGGGGTGATGCTATTCTAAGCCGGCATCACACGGCACTTGAAGAATTACTATGTTTGAAATTTGCCAAAACTGAAACAAAAATATTTAGCCTAAATGGTGCTATTTTCCATTCAACGAGATGTGAATTCAAATTCAGAACGCGGTAAAAACTATTGTTTGCAAAAGATAAGGCACATTTTACACATACAAAACGATGGCACGGTGGAAGCGTAACACAATGTGAAATATGGGGACACATTCATCATGAAATAGCAAAAGAATGAAGCGTCAACCGGCAGTTAGAGTGTATGTAGTACTTACTGCACATGTTTTCACAATATAGTCCGTATTCACCATTTTGTTTTTTTAGTGTCTTAGCGACACCAGCTTTTTTACTACTTAGACCCATGTACGCTCGATGTTATTTTTACTATTTAGGTTGTCCTTAAATCATCTAAAATACGGTTAGGTCAATAATTTTTTGAACATACACACACATATAACGCCTATATAGTCCCTTGCGGAGTAGGCAGAGCATAAACCGCCGCATAAAACGGACATTTGCGCCACGTCAGACAAACATTTAAGGGTCATCCGGAAAATTGTTTATCGCCATAGTGACAGGTTGTCAGTCCATCGCCTAAAATTGCAATACACACCCTCGAGTCCCTTAGTCGCCTCTTACGACTCCCACGAGCAAGAAATAGGGTAATGCTATTCTAAGCCGGCATCACACGGCTATTCTAAGCCGGCATCACACGGCAAAAAAATTGAATTTGAATATAAATATATTTATTGGTCATTTTTAGTTTGGATTCAGAACGTTCCTGCTCTTGTACTCTGTCACTATAATCTAAGTACAAACAAAAATGTAATCTTGAAGTTTAGGAGTATTTACCTAACTGCGAATCAAATAACCAACGAAAGCTTTTCTTTAGTTTAGCGTCTTCGTGTATTGCAAAGGCGTAATTTTCGTAGATAGCTTCAGTCTGGTTGTGTGTTTGTTTGCACAACCACATAAACTTCTCCGGGTGAACCACTGCTCTCTACCACCCAGTCAGGTGTAGGTTTCGAAGAACGGGGCTAAAATCTAAGAGTCTAGTCTTTAAATACACATACACACACACATATCATGCCTATTATCCCTTGCGGAGTAGCCAGAGCGTAAACCGTCGCAAAAAATGATATCCACCACGTCTGACATATTTGAGGGTCATTTGGAAAATTGTGTATCGCCATAGCGACAGGTTGTCAGCCCGTCGCCTAAAATTGCAATACACACCCTCAAGTACCTTAGTCGCCTCTTACGACTCCCACGGGAAAGAAATGAGGTGATGCTATTCCAAGCCGGCATCACACGGCATTAAAATATCATAGTCTTAAAATAAACTATATTGATAATAATTTTAGAGTTACAGATGAGTTAATGATCACTCTCGGTCTATGATCTGGATATTCAATGTACCAAAAACGTGCTCAATAATGAAGACCGACCTTAATTGGATTCGGATTTCTGCAAAGGATTTCCGAAATGATTAACGATTATGATTTAAGATGAAGCATATATTTCATCAGTTCTATGTATGTTCCGATGGTTTGTTTAATTATACATAAACTAGCGGCCAACCCAGAGGTTTAATTTGCCGCTTACCGTTTTTCCGCGGGTAAAAGACCTTTGTTCGGAATGAATTATACTTACATTACTTACAACTTACATAGGAAGGTTTTTTCCTATTGAATCACTAATCACAATAAGAAAGAAAACCGCATCAAAATCTATTGCGTACTTTTAAAGATCTCAGCAAACGTAGGGACTTAAGGACATGTGAACCCAGTTTCAGTATTTTGAATTATTGTGTGTGACCGTGAAAGATTAAAACAGTTTATTACGGGAAGCAACTTCATTTTATGCTATTTAGTAGTGTAGAAATTATCATCTTCCTGCCCTAGTATCAGTTAATTTGGGGTCGACGCAACATGTTTTGTTCCAACACAAAAACACGTTGCATATAGATTTTTACGGACGCCTGCAGGGTTGAACCGAGGGTTATGTTACCTTATTTGATAAAGCTACCTTAGGCAGATTCAACGTCACCATGTGGTTAGCCATGGTTGGTAAATACTCAACCAAGTTCAAAAAGTCTTCGTCGCCTTTTTCGAAATAACTTTATGTAGATGATATAATTAATCAAAATCCTCAAGCTGTTAGGGCAAGCAAGCAAGTTACTGCGCTTGTCGCATAGTCACATCAATACAATAAGTCAGTTGGTGTGAAGTGAATAAATAAAAATAAATATTTCTTAGTGCCGATTAGGAAGAACATGAAAAGCCATTAGCAAGAATGGTGGTTTGTTTATCAAAACAATCAACTGAGCAACTTGAAACCCACTTACCAGATTAGTGTATATTGTGTAGCCACGCGCAAAAAGTACCACTTACGGTAAAGATTAGCAATAGAAAATAAGCGGAAAAGGTGTTGAGAAAACAGACAACACAGAACCACTTTATCAGCGAGATCGAAACTGCAGACCATTTGAGAAGATCACCATACAATCCTTTTAACTGTGGCGCGTTACAGTTTTTGTTCCCACAAATAGCATCAGGCAATCAGGATAATGCCGCATTAGTGCCCGGCTCGCGTGCTGACTTGCCACAGATAAGAAATAAGGAAAAGAGCTTTATGATTGTAGATTTTATCACAGTTTTCAAATGATACTTGCGAAATTTCAGGCAGGATTGAAAACTGGGACTAAAACTAGTAACTCCCTGCTTGTGACTGCTTCGAACCCAAAAGAGATATGTGTATATTTTTATGTTCATGGTGGTCTCTTAAGACTTCTGAGCAAGTGCGCAAAGTCGAAATATGAGGTATGTTTGTCGTCGCATAGGTATCTTAAACACGACTAAATAAGATTTCAGTGATTCGATTTTATTGGAATTATCTTGCTTATTGTTCGCAACAATTTTCAAGACGCAGGCTTTTAAATGTGATGCGAGTTTAATTTAATTTATGCTAAGTCAGGATTAATTTGTCTAATATTACATTACTGCTGATATCAGGAAAAAAAAGTAAATGGTTTACAAACTTTCGATGTTATTTTTTATCATAGGTGGCAGATTTTTAGTACGGGGAATAGAGCAATCATGCGCTGTTTGTATATGTAAGTTAAGTCTTCGTATATTTAGTCTCTGATCTTACCAAATGTTCACATTGACCTAATCCGCTGCTCTTGAAAAAATAATCACTTTTTAGCTCGTGCCTGTTGTAATCTGCGCTAATCGGCACAAAAACTACTAAAGGTTTACATACTACAAGGTAGTTTGATAGTTGCAAAAACTCTGCCATCAGGTTTCATCGGATCACCAAAGAAGAAGAAGTTGTACATACCGTTAGGAAGAATATTAACAAAATTTAACATTTGTTAAAATTGTTTCAGGAATTTTAAACGTTTTTAAAGTCTTGTATATGTATATGTGTGTGATAAAACTAAAACAATTTAATTTACAGAAAAAACTTTTAAACTATATTTCGCTTTTCTTCTGAAATCAGCGGCCTGACCCAGTCATGATAAAAACCGTAATTTTATTTACATTTTATACAATACTCTCGTGATAAATCGACGTTGTTTGTTACGGTACACTACAGACATAAAAGTGACAAATTTACAACCAAAACAAAGCACGACATTCGCGTGAACGCGCAAACTGTGTACTATAGGTTGTAAAACACAATCTGCTTTGTCGGATTTAATTCGTCGAGCGAAACACGCCATCGCATGGAATTAGGCCAATCCGAACGTAGAGTACGCGGGAATCGTAATCTCTCCAATCCATGTAGATCTGGAATTGGAACACTACGCAGAAACACTTATACCTACCCGCAATTCGGAGGATTGCTGACAGCCGAAATGTAGGTGTCCCCTTCGGTCTATCAATGCGGTTTTCATCCATTCCGTCGAGCAAATCCGAGAAGTGAGAGGAATTCTTGGTTGCATCGCAAAACGAACCATTTCCATGCTTTTGTAGTAACATTTACACAAACAAATAGTATGCGCAAAAGATAAAGATTGATGAAAACCTCATGCGTACAAAGCCACTCTGATATTTTTTGTTTTTATGAACATGATTTTTCGATAGAATAATACTTCGAAGATGATTTGAAAGAAATACTCATATCTATTTGTAACATCATTAATAAATTCATTTTAATTATTTTGAAGCTGCTTACGGATTAAGTACTTCTATGGGTCATTTGTCGGTGAAATGAAAATGAAGCGAGTAAAACCTACGAAAACATGAGCAAATCCAGTTTGCCACGTCTCGTTCCAGGCAGGCACATGGGACACCCAGGCCATTTGTTTTTCATAACGGGAAAATAGGGCCTCGCCTTCGCAACTTATCTAATAAATTGTTCGCCACAAGAGACTGGGCTTTGAATTGTTACTATTTGAGTTTACGATCCAGTCGAGAAAATTATGTTTTGTTTGTTTAGATGGGACCCAGGTCGATAATAATTCAAGAAAGCATTAGATTTGAAATATTTTCTTTTAGTATTTCTTTTACTTTGAGCTTGAAAATCGCGACATAATCAGATATAAGCAAAATATCTCTGCATTTTCATACAAAAAGCTTTACAAGTTTACTACGACTATAAAGTAGTACTCAAGGCCCACTTGAGTTTTTTTATCAAGAGGCTGAAATAGAATCAATACACTGTTCCGTACGCACACCCTTTTGCCACACCTGTATCTGTTTTTTATTGTTGTCGTTTTTGAACTATAAATATTTTATTGGCTTTTCGTTAAACGACTCAGTCTTAAGGGCGCGCCGTGAGAAAAATGAGTATTTTTGAATGCACGCGATTTCGTTTGTGAATACGATTAACATCTTATTTTTATTTATAACGATTTTTCATTATATTTATACTATATTCTAAATTCTGCTCGCAGGAAAAGACGACTAAAGAAAGTTTGCTCGTTCGATACATTTTTCAAAATTTGGTCTAATTAAAAAAAAAATTGCGTAGCGTATATAGTAATCTTATGAAAATAGCAGTAATTTTCCGCGAATACGATACGTCTTGTACATGACTAGATTCTTGTCGCACAGTCTTTAGATTACTTGTTTATTTGTCAAATTTATTTGGAAAAGTCGTCTAACTATGGCGATTCCGCTCTTTTCTCACACACAAGATTTGCTATTAGTGGGAAAGTGACGTTTGAAAGTTGGAGGCAGGCCCTTAATAAAGTTTTATTCAAGTATCCAGATTCACCTGGCAAACAACGTTGAAATATCGAAACATCTTCGAGGACATTTTGAATAAACACAACTCCCCAAAACAGCCAGCCATGCATCACACACACCGCGCGTCAGGGTTATAATTTCGTTGGTTAGCTTGACAAATTCCAGCATACCGCAACGCCGCAGCCGCGCTGTGGATGTGCGTAATGGTGTTGCCCCGCAGGACCCAAATTAGTGCAATTTGTCCACGTTCACATTACCATGTGATTGTTTACACTGCTTGAGCAGCTGAGGAAAGCTGTCATTTCCTGCAGCTAGTACAAAATATATTGTGAAAACAGTTATTATATTAAAAATAAAATAAAACACACACCTGCTTTAGTGGTAGCAATCGATCTTAAAGGCATTAGTAAAACTAAGAATCCTCGAGGATTTTTATTTTCAAAGATACTTTAAGCATTATACAAAAGATTTTTGAATAATTTACTTTAAGAATTGCCTACAAGTTTTACAAATTATTTAACGAGAACTTTGTCTTTTAGATAAGCTTACGAATTCGAGAAACATTTGAGATTTGAAGAGTAAGTACGAGTATTACCCGGTTCAATTTTTTACATTGTAGACAGGAATAGCAAATGCAATCTTATCAATGCTATCATTTCAAGTTCAAAATATCAGCTGTTCTAGTTCCACTGTACATTCATCTCAAACAATACCTACTGTTTTCATATTCTACACAAACAATACTATTGTTTGCTTGTTTACACTCATTATTGAGCTATCGGTTTGTCGCGATGTGGCAGCCGCCTGCGCCAAACACGGTGGTTCACAAATACTGTATACAGTAACAAAAAAGGTATAACAAGCCGAAAAGTGGCTAAGGTAGATGGCTACCTTAGCCTCTTTTCGGCTTGTTATACCTTTTTTGTTACTGTATACAGTATTTGGTAGATGACTACCTTAGCCACTGCAAACTGCAAAACTTCTCCATGGAACAAAATTGCCGATCTGCTGGTTAACTGACTATGGGATCTAATATTTCTTTTTCATATTTTGGGCTAAGTGACATGGATAAATTTGTTCAGTTTAATAAGTACATTGACCTCCTTTTGTCTTGTGAAATGCTTTTTGTTACTTCTCTTATAATAAAACATTATTTCATGGTCACAGTTGAACCCTAATTAGGTTTAAATAATGCCAATATACTTAAGTTTATATTTGAATATATTGCAATGTGGTGCCGACAACAAAGCATCTCCCCTTTTACCAATGAACAACAGCGTTTTCTATAATAACAAGGTGTTGTTATTACAAAAAGGTTGTGTTATTACTGTAAGGTGTTACACCATGCTCGCATGTGTGGGCGGCTGAAAGTACTCCCTATACGAGTATGTATGTAAAAGGCCCATGTCTAGCAGTGACCTTTTGTGGCTGGTGGTGACGATGATGATGAACTGTTTGAAATATTTCCAGACCAAATGTTTTTTACGTTCTATTCCAAACATTCTAACATCCTGCCATTCACCTTCCTCCAAACGCAAAATATAATGTTTCTACTACGCTGCCCAAACAAGTCAATACAGTTATCCTGTTGGAAATACACCATATGACAGACAAGCCGCCAATCAATACCGCAAACAGTTTGGCAAAATTATTCCCAATTTGTTCGGCAAATTGACATAATCGCACCCAGTTTGGGAGTAGTGTCACGAACTACTGAATCAGGGGCGGTTGAGAATAACGTCGCTACAATGTTTCATCTATAGACACTACGCGATTTGCATCCACAGATAGATCCCACTGCAGATCCTGTCAGGAGAACGTGACGTAGAATGTTGAACATCGACTCACACAGAAATGGAACGGATTTCAGAAATAGACAACTTTCTAGGTCAGCAATTTTGGTTATTATATCATTATCATTCATTGGTTGGCAATAACTACATCGACAAGTGACTGATACATACATACACACACTGATGACCAGCAAAATTAAGTTTACCACATATAATTTGGTACTTGATCGGGATTTATGATTGATATTTCATTGATATCAAATACAATAGTTGTATGTTTAAAGTATTGTCCAAAAATACTACAGCCTAACTGAAAATTACCTATAAAAAAACAGAAGTAGTTCATTTGACTCGTTAGCCAAGTAGACAATTTGGTAATACGCGCCAATTATTTTTGACTTGACAGGATCGGACTTGTGCTTTGTAAAGAGTTAAAAGCTGTCCAGGCGTAAAGTATCGCTTCACTCTATTCAGGACGCCCAGCTTTTTAGCCGCCGTCTGAGCCTTGTACTCGATGGTCGCGCCGAAGTTTAGATTTGATGTCAACTCCATGCCTAGAAGCTCAAGCCTGTCAGTGACTGGGACAGATGTAGCCCGAAAAGTAGGTGTCCAGTCGAAAGGACTCCTTTTTGCAGTGAAAAGACACGCCTGTGTTTTGGTGGCATTGAATGAGACCAGATTGTCGTCGCCCCATTGGGAGACAAGACTTAAGGTCAGATCTGTTCGCTCTACCATGGCCTTTCTTAACGAACGTATTTCATCCCCACTGGTCTTTGCACCTGTCAAGTATCTCTCTGAAACGGTACTATCATCTGCGTATCCAACAATACCATGCCGAAGGAGGTCATTGATGTGCAGCAGGAAAAGAGTTGCAGAGAGAACAGACCCCTGAGGAACTCCGGAACTATAATGCGCACTGCTAAAGAGTGGAACTCACTACCTGCGTCTGTGTTTCCAAACGCATACAACCCTAATCTCTTCAAAGTAAGAGTGAACAGGCTTCTTCTGGGTGAGCTCGCTCCATCTTAGACTCTGTTTCTGTCCTATGACCTAGACTAGAGTCAAGAGCAAACCCATCATTAAAAAAAAAAAAAAAAAAAAAAACTTGTTAAAATAGAGGTAATATTGAAAAACTAATTTCAAAATTTCGAAAAAATATGTACTATAGATAAAGTATAAATTTCGAAAAGGGTTTGAGCTTTACCCTAAAACCAACTAGATAGCATGACCAATTCTTAAAGTTGCAGTTCAAATTTAAACGCCAGTCTAAAATTTAACCATATTTTTTCGTTTATTATTGACCCGAAGTTTTCTTATAGCAATAAAGCGTTATCCCACAGGAAAAAGTAAGCATTTGTTTCTCAAGGATAATGTTTTTTCTAGTGAAGATTTGTTCCTAGAGTGTTTTGCTAATCATCTTACGTACAAAAAAGACACTTCAAAATCAAAAAGCTTAGTTGGCTCACTTGCATTCACTTACGCTGAAACAACAACAACTTACACTAAAGTCGGTTTGTATCAGTATTGGTTTAATAATGACAATAGCTACTTAATAATATAATATTAATGATATGTGTTGCGAAACGGAAATTAAACTGCCTCCGGTATTCAGACGGACGTGACCACGCCTAGAGAGACGTTATAATACCTATTGTATGCATATACGATGCAGCAAATATTAATATCTGAGAGCAAATAAACAAATATCTTGGACATTTCACACAGCGCCATCTAGCCCAAACTAAGCAAAATGAACTGTGGAAACAAGAAAGCCTATCTTCTTCTTTTTTGTTTGGGACACCGAGTCGTCCAAAGACCCGATGAACCCTGGTGTCAGAGTTCGTCAACCCCCTACTACTGACATGGTTGTGTAGCCTATATAATACATAAACACTTTACATACAATACGTAAAAAGCACCCAGACTCCAAACAAATATTTGCAAAGTAACTAACCAATACTGTGTGGGGATCAAACCTACGACCCTCGGCGTAGCAGGCAGGGGTACTTTATACTACGCCATTGGGGCAGTCATAGAAATACATTCACATTTAATTACTTTTTAGTAGTTAAAACAATATAGGGTAAAATTTTACTAGTGAAGAAATAACTTTGAAAAAGTATAGCAAAATATTTTGAGTTTCCATGGTGACTCAAATCAGCTGATATGCAATTTGGTATGGGAGGTCCAATATTCTTTTCTATTTTGGCCTATATTCCTTTGAGAAATTTTTGAAAACTTGCAAAATTTTCAAGCGCGGGCAGGATTTTTGGAAAATTTTGCACGTTTTCAAAAATTGTATACCTAACACGGGAAGTGTTTTAAAATTTAGTATTCAATTCCTTTGAGAAAGTTGTTCCTTGCTACTAGCCCGTTTTGAGTTTTCACTATTGATCACTAGTAAAATTTCACCCTATATACACTCGAAGGACTTACCGCAATGTTTAGTGACAACGCTTCTGCTTAATTCTAATTTATCCAATTTAGCTTAAACCTACCTATAGTAGTTGCAGAAAAGAATATCTCGAGTTTTTTTTTGTTTAGAGAATGTCAAATCTAACTTTGTTGAATCGTGCAACGTAATTTTCATACGGTTAGTCGCTGAAAGATCATTAAAAATCGAAACTTAATCACAAAGTAAGTATTGGCGGCTGCGCGGTGACTTAATTGTCATTGTTTAATACACACCATTTTTTTATAACCATACTTTCAATTGCGGGATTTATACCTATCACGGGAAAATTTTAAGATAAAAAAATTAAATAAAATTACTTTATTCAATGTAGGATAGTATTAGGGTAATTTAGCTGGTTGACCGGACACCAGTAGCTATCGGACACTGCCCAATTATTTGTAAGTAAATTATTAGAAAAGTCAGTGTCTTTCAAAACTTGCCGACTATTCCTATCACATTTTAATTAGTTAGCATTTTAACTGCTCCCGTGTCTTGTCAATTGGCCTCTCAAATTTTGCGAGTGCGGTTGTGTGCCAATACAGTGAAAAAATCTTGGAGCAACGCATTTTTCAAGGTAAGTTACAGCATTGTTTATAATTTATTGGATATAAATATTGACATAGTGTGACTATTTGTGATTCTCATTTACGTTAATTTCATTAAAAAGCTTAAAGTTTTCAATATTTAGCATTAAAATTAGATGTCCGGATAACTAGAAGCAATTATGGGGGAAATTTAGCTATCGGCCTACAGGTCGATAGCTAGCTGATAACCATTCAATTTACATCCTCTTTTTCATTAAATATAGAAAAGCTTCAGACGAATTATATAATTTCAAGCGTTCTTATATCCGAAGGCAACGGTTTAATTAACAGGCGGCCATGCACCTTCATACAATTATTTGAAATAATATACACATATCTTTTAAATAATTCTGAAATTGACGGCCGGCAGCTGAATTTGTGCATTTTAGTTATCGGCATAGAGTTTACTAATGTGTCCGAGAACCAAAAATCTATATTTTGGTTTCCGGCCACTGAATTAGGATTACTAATACAATTTATAAGTAAGTTATTTTATTAGCTTAACAATATTTTTTAAGCTTTCACGAAGCGAAATGTTATTTTCTACTTAGTTTTGATTTTCAATAATGGTTTATCATGTTTTGAACTGTGGCAAAAACATAAATATTGAATAAAAATATGTTCATTACTTTACACACATTTCATTTTTATTGAAAACCAATCCTTACTACAAAGCACTAACATTTATTTTTCAACGCATTACATGGTGGCCTAACGGTTGTTTTAACGGGCGATAACTGAATTTTCTGTCCGATAACCCCCAAATTTGCTCGTTTCAGATATTTTATTTATTTCTTTCTTTTTTAAGCATTTTTTCAATAATAGGGGTTTATTAACTAAGACTACAATATCTACTGATCTTAAAATCATTTAATACTTTAGTCTCGTCCAAATATTTGATACAAATATATTAACTTCAAGTCAAAAAATCGCAAGATTGGCCGATAACCCCCTAAATTACCCTATCACTTATTGACGTCATGATCCGTCATTGTAAAAAAAGAAGTTTAACACAATTTTCTCTTCTTTATAACAGTTTTGTATTGTCCTAATACAATACCGGCTCGGCTTAGACTATCAAAAATGTGGTTCTTAGTGTTATTTCATTAGACGATTATTTAAACAGTACGGCAGCTTTAATCATCACATGTTATACGTCCACATCAGATTAATGTAAATACTTTACATGTCATATGTACACGACACGCATGACATGTTTTTGTTACCTAAATTAAACCAATAACATATCATTTTATGTTACATGTAACCGCATTACATTTGTGGCGGCACTCGTGCCATTTGTCATTCATTTAGGCCGACAGGCTGCTTCAAGCGTCATTTGTTTTTCGTTACCGACTCGGCTTCGGCAGAGCGATGTGCGGTGCCCATGGAATCAATTAAGTTTAATATATTACAATTTGCTGTGTGATGCCGGCTTAGAATAGCATCACCTCATTTCTTACCTATGGGTGTCGTAAGAGGCGACTAAGGGACTCGAGGGTTAGATGTGTATTGCAATTTTAGGCGATGGGCTGACAACCTGTCACTATAGTGATACACAGTTATCTGATTGACCCTCAAACTTTTGTCAGACGTGGTGTTAATATCCGTTTTACGGCCTTTAACGCTCTGCCTACCCCGTAAGGGATATAGGCGTGATTTATGTATGTATGTATTACAATTTGTCTTCTGACAATGCTTACAGAACATGAACAGGAGGTAGTTATGTGATTGTTGTATTTCCTGTTTACTGCTTAGAATAGCATCACCCCATTTCTAGACATTGATGTCGTTAATTATGAATAAGGGATGGATCCCGGGAATTGGCAGCAGAATTCTTGTGAATAAAACACATTGCACTGCGCTCGCCAACCCACCTACTAAGCGTAATTGCTAGCGACTTGTTGTGCCTATTGAAAATAATAACAGGCGCTATACAACAAGTTAAGAAGTAAAGAAAATATGAAAAGAAATAAAACAGAAATTGGATTCATGGCGTCTATTCAAAGAATGACTTATGTTAGCTTAAAACACCTAAGAGTATATCTATAAAAAAAGAGTCCATGATCAAATTTAAAAAATATACTACTCGTTGTATAATAACATCAATTTCCATACAAATTGAATCGGAATGCACTCGCCGATAAATCACGTCGTCCTACGGCCGAGTCGCGTCGGGCACGATCCGACTATAATGCAGTTATTTATCAAGTTAGCCGAGTTAACAAGTCCACTGCGTCTGCAAGTTCGATAGCATCTTCCGGTGTTCGGTTGGGATATATGGGTGGTAAGCCTTGTGAACACAAACTCTACATTAAATATCAGTTACTGGCTTGCCCTCTGTTACTCGTCACTTTTAGAAAGGAAGAGTTAAACACAACACAACACACACATAACATAACATAACACAACATACCACAAAATGACATAGCATAACATATCCTAACATAATGTGATATAAAATCAAAAATATAAATAAAATACACTTACGTCGTCCTATGATCGAGTCGCATCGGGCACAAACTGACTATATTATGCAGCTATTTATCAAGTTAGCTGAGTTAACAAGTCCACTGGGACTGCAATTGTTGAAAAGAAGAACTTTTAGTGATATAATACGAATTAATAAAAAAAGTTACCGGATTTGAAAAACCTACTAGAGATATCTTTAGAATAGGTGACTCCAATAAAGTTAATAAAGGGCATGAAATCAATAATGGAGAGAAAACAACATGGTCTTCTTTAAATGGAACATATTTCAGGAGGAAAATGAAATGGTTGCATCTACCTACATCATATACCTCGCTTAAGACACTTTTGTCACTCATGTTGTTTTTTTTTTATACTTTTTATGCAAAGTGTATGTTTACAGTGAATAAACGTGTTTTCTATTAAATTCTATTTTAAATACAATAAATAACCCTCCCAAAATCTAAACAGGCTTGACAATCCACCCGACGCTATGCATCAATCTGCATAACTAGGTAAAGGTAGAGTTGGATTGTCAGCAGACGGTCGTTTTCTTCGGCAGACTGACTATCGGACATTTTTTTTCCAATTTTTCCTTTGTCTTTATGTAGGACAAAACAACAGTCGTCACATTCACTCTTTTGATAAAAATAGGATAGGCAAATAAATGTGTCATGACATCTGATGTGTTTTAACTCTTTTTCTTTATCAAATTGTCAGTATTGCGGCAATGTGCAACAAGAACTTCATAGCTTCATTGAACCTTTTATATCCGTTTTGTCCTTTACCAATTATCCATTTCCTAACACATCCAATTTTCCGTCTTAACCATTTTCTTCATACTTTCTGTTGTCATTTCTCAAAAGTCGGACGGTACACGATCGTCTGCAAACACCCTAACCCGCCTAGTCTCAGCGCAATAGAGCTAAACCTCACGACAACTGCAGAAGCAAGTTAACGGCAGGCAGCTAGACCAGACACTCGGTGGTGTTAATCGCATCGCCGCCAGTTTACCACTTGCGGACAAGTTTGCTACCGTTATGATGTAGGTGTGGTGCAACTCTACGTCAATTGTGTTCGGCGAAATTTCGGAGCTGGAGGTTATTAAACAGATTTGCAGTGGTACGTATTTGTACAGAGTTTCTGAGAATCCAGCTTACGGGTAATAAATGGAATTTTGGTCCACAAATAGTATAGGCACTTTCAGCAATGATTTATCTATTGACGAGCAAACTGCAAAATGTTGGAATCACTGAGAATGCTAAAGCCATAATTTCTTGGATCTAGGTAGGTAGATTCCTTTTTGAACTTTTACGACACTAACACGGGATGAAATGTTGATTAAAACTTTAATTTTAAATATGAGGGTTATTTGGAATATTGTTTGTCACAAAAGTGACAGGTTGTCAGCCCATCGCCTTAATTTGCACCGTCGAGTCCCTTAGTCGCTTCTTACGACACCCACGGGAAAGAAATTGGGTGATGCTATTCTAAATCGGCATCACACGGCTCTAAGCTGGCATCACACGGCTATTGAAATAAACTAAACGTTCTAAAACACTCAAGAGTATCTAAGCAAAGTGTTTATCTCAGATAGAGACAGAACTTGTGTAGGTCTTATCGAGGTCTTATCTAATAGTACAGATCCCGAATACTAATCGGAGAACCTGAGAGCGTTAGAGTGTTATCTGTACGGCGCTATTTGAAAGTTATTTTAAGTTTAAATGCATGGCGTTTTACTTAGAACTCGCTTAACCCTAGGTTAGACGCGTTAAATAAATACGCAATTGGTCGCGCAGGGTCTTTGTATATACCCAGCAGTTAAGGTGTCAATGTTTGGTGAGTTTTGATATTTTTTTTACAATTAACTTATACTAACCACGAGCAGAAGTCAGAACAGATTTATAAATAATTGACAAGAACAAATATAAATTCATACATACATAATAGTAGTTTATGCAACTGTCATATAATGGGGGTCATTAGAATGCGAGTGTCTGTTTATCACACGAGGCGTAGCTGAGTGTGATAATAGATTTACACGAGCATTCTAATGCCTAATTTATAAGCAGTTGAATATAATAGAGTCAGTCAACCCGCGACCACAATACATGAAACTGTGTTGAAACGTCGGGACACAGGTAAATTACTAATATTTACCTAAATACTATCGCGATAGACCCGGTCTAATACTTAAAATCAGTTGAATACACTATTTTATCTACACTCTCAAAAACTAAACTCAGTTAAACACTTTTCCAAACGTCCGAACCGGCGATTGCAAGGTCCGATACATGGTCAAATTCAATACAAGAACGTAATATGGCTTGATATGGATTTTCGAAAATTCTTAACTTACTTTTGTTTAGATGTCTAGATGTCGAGTCTGAACAACAAATAACTAAACAACTGAACAACAACTAAACAACACTGAACAACATCGGAATAACAACTAAACAACATCTGAACAACTGCTCAACATCGGTACAACAACTAAACAATATCTGAACAACAACTGAACAACAGAACAAAAACCTATTAAAACAACTGAACAACATCCGAAAAATTACCGTACAACAACAACTTTCAGGTGCGGCGGAAGATGGCGATTTGAGAATTGGCAAAAACAAACTTCGTTTAATTTCTCAACTTTATCGTAATAAGAGTTTTCTCATTAAGTCATTACGCTTCTGTAGTTTGTATTAAACCGTAGTTTATATAGGCAGAATGCATAAAGTAGGTCTTTATGCAACTGTTTTCAAATTCATAATTCGAACATTATGAGACGAGTGTAGATAAAGATTTAAATTTTACTAGTGACCGATACTGAAAACAAAGTACGGGCTGGTTATAAGAAAGAACTTTCAAACAAGGGACATTGATCGAAATACGACATAAATAATTTAGAATAGCATATCATTTAGAAAAACAAACCATTTGTTTCATTCGGAACTTATTTTATTGTTCTGAAGTTAACTTAAAAATGTACATTAATGACACTTAATTAGAATAAAATATTTTTTAAACCTCGTTTTTCAATTTCGGTCAAAATCCTTTAACATTGGCCAACTCCTAGAACTGTTTAAACTATGGCAAAATGATGTCACGATTATATATTCTATATAGCCATATTCCGGTTTTTGGACAAATTCCTAGAAATTTCATATTTCGCCATTTTACTTGACATTTACAATCGATTTAAAATTAAGCAAGCAAGCCGGAGCAAAACACTTTCTAGTTGTTATAATAACTCAGCCTGTATTTCCATCTCCAAAATTTAAGAACAAACTTGAAATCCCGCGTCCAAACTTTGCCGGAGTCTGCCGGAGTCTAGACTATCTGCGAGCTCAGCCTAGGAACAAAATGCACTTTCCCGGTAGTATGTTTTTTGATCTAGGCATAGTCTTGTCTCAAACTTTTGGGCGAACAAGACGCTGGCAGTTTTGTATGAAAAGTTGGGCAGCAATGTTTCAAGTTTTTACTCGCTGTCTATCCCTTACTGTTTAAAATTTGAATCTGGAGTATTAAAAGGAAAAAGTTAAACGTTTGCGTACAACGAAGCAGTTGTTTCAAAATTATCCGCAGGTTCATGTTTTTTTATGTTTCAGAAGATTTGCAATTTAAAAACGGGCAGCACGAATCATTCAATAAAGTATTTGTATCGATTCAAAGCTATGGTAATCAAACTAATCTAAACGGATTTCGGAGGCTGGCTGGATAAAGTGCTGCTACGCATAATGAAAATATTTCGTGTAATTTTTGCTTTAAAATACGAATTCAGTGATCAAACAACTAGTTTAAGTATACGCTGTTTATTTTTTGAGTGTTTGACTATGTTGTGAATAAGTTTTAAATTTTATCAAAATAAATATTTTATCGTTAATGAAAAGAGTAAAAGAAGTATGTAATGAGGCGGTCCTCCCACTTGTTTACAGATGCGTCTGCCAACCGACTGTACACCCACCGTAGCCGTATTTGCATGGGAATAAGCTCGAAATTCGCAATTTTGACAGACGCATGCGTTACGGTGCTTTAAAAACATGCAACGGAGGACAACAAGTAGGAGAGTCGCTTAAATTGAAAGATTTTTAAAGAATAAGTAACACACTAATTCTTCGAATGAACTGCGCAAAAGTTGTGCCCGACTACTCATATCACGCATTGAGTGTTTGACAGTTGTCGTCGGAAACTAATTAGAACATCATCCATGAACATCAACAACAGTTCACTGGCTGGATATATGTGCCTTCCTTACTTGTGGGCGTTTACCATTGGTACGCTTTCTTACAAATTTTGGATGAGAGTCTACAGAGCGCAGAGTCAATTGTTGCATTTACAGGTATTTCAAAATCAATGTTTTTTATTTTATTATGTTAAATTATTAAGTATAGTATTTTAGTTTATTCGTTTTTATGAACTTTAAGTACGATTATATATATTTTTTTATTGTTTTTGTATGGGCACCCACTTTGACTCTTTCTGTTTATTTTTTGGTTGGCCGGTAGAGAATGCCACGTGGCATTAGGCCCGCCCTTACTTTCTGTTCAATAAAGTTTGATAAATAAATAAATTCTGCGGATATAATTCTTCTCAGAAACGCTGCTGCCCATTCCCTGAATCCATCGCTTAGTCACCTGTAAGTATGACACTTACTGTTACATTTATATTTCCTTTGACTTGAACTACCCACAATTTCAAATTGCTGTATTAACGTACTTATTCACCGGATCATATGTCCGAACGCAGTTGAAACGTTGCGCCCGACAGCTCATTACATGCATCGAGTGTTTGACAGTGTCGCCGCCGGACACTAATTGGATAATGAGATCGCCGCGTCATAATATAGGATGAAATTTTACTAGTGACCGATAGCGAAAACTCAAGACTGGCTGGTAATAAGGAATAACTTCCCCCAAAGGAACATAGTTCGTAATACGAAAAATACATGTAGACGCCACATACAAAATTGGCGATTAGCTGATTTAGGTTAGTATGGATACTCAAAATATTTTTGTTATACTTCAACCTATGTTCCTCAAGACAAGTTGTTCCTTATCACCAGCCCGTCTTGAGATTTCGCTATCGGTCACTAGTAAAATTTCACCCTATATACCCCTATCCCTAAGCACTTTGGTACACAGCTTGTGTAGTTATGCTACGTCTACGAGCGACGATACGTCTATGTATCGTCGCTCCATTTCTACTCGTATGACGTATTAGTACGCTAGTACTATTAATTATACTGTGGTATTAGAGAAGAAGGCGAATAAGCGATGAATCCAGGGAATAGACAGCAGCGTTCTCTGTAAATAAAGTATCTTGAATTGCGCTCGCCAATCCCTTGTCAAGCGTGATGCGTATGGAAAATACTAACTCAATATCTACCATGTCCAGCAGTGGCCGTTACGGCTGTTGATGTTTATGACTTAACCTTTTTGTATTGGTCCTCGAGTTTAAAAAAACTAGCGGTGCGCGAGTTGAACTCAGCCACCGACGACGTTTAAGTAACATGCACATCAAGCCCTTTCATATGATTTCCTACTTGAACTACTGTAGCCCGGAGGCCACAGGTAAATAAAAACAGGCTGTAGAGAACTTATGACTTCTTTATTGATAAATGTACAAAGGACGAAGATGAACGTAAAGGACGAACCCTAAAATAACAATATAAAAGTTAGTGTGGCGATGATGGGTGAAAGTAGAAAAGCTAAGTAGATGATGGTAAACGGATGTAGATAAATAGATATATGTACCTCTTTGAGGGTTCCTTTTTACACAGCACAATTTTCCCACAAATAGGATAATGTTGGCCTTATGGCCTAGTAAAATATAATTATACACAGCACGGAACTATGCAATAAAACTCGAAACTTTAAACTTGAAACTTTAAACTTGAAACTATAACGGCACTGGTAATACGATGGTGAATACTGTTTTCCCGTGGAAAGCTAGATGATGAGTGCCTCGGGGAGAAAAATACGTCTGCACGACGTTCCAATTCTTTTATTTGATTTGAAATTTAACACGTTGAACGCCACGCGGCCCACCATGTGGGCCAACCAAGGACCACGCATTGAGGCCAACAGAAAATCCTAATTATCTTGATTTTAGTCGATTTTGTTTTATTGCGTAGATCGATTGCAAATACTTCGAAACACATTGTGCATTAAATACTTAGCTGTTATTCTACCAAAAAGTGAGTAAATTAACAAATGGCACACTAGTGTCCCCCGTGGCCCTAGAGGAGGGAAATCACAAAATCCTTCCGCGGGGGCCGCGGGGTCAAGATGCGACCCACCCCGCACGCCTCCCCCGCATGCCCACGCGCCACGCGATGTGCTTCATGTGCTTTGCCGGCCGGCCTGCCAGTTCCGTCCAGTTGTGTTTAGACTGTTACAATATTAATATTTTCTTGAGTTTGCACAACTATTACTCATCACAATAAAACAATTTTAAACGGATTTAAGTTGTGTTTATTTTGGATTTTACAGTTCCTACGTTTTGAGCTCCTTACAGAGCTCGTGGTCACGGGTGACTAAGGTGTTAGACGTCATTATTTAGAATATAAATTATTTTTGTTCAAGCGCCATCTATTTCTTAATTGCCTAGCGTAACCTAGATTTTTGGAGAACTCAAAAACTTGCAAGTAAACAGCAACGAAGTAATGGTTAGTTTTGACGTCCAATCGCTTTTCACTGCCATTCCAGTCAAGGATTGTATCGAAATAGTTAAACGAAAACTCCGGGAAAATAACATAGCAATAGAATATGCAGAACTTTTAGAATGGTGCCTAACATCTGGTTACCTATTGTGGAAAGATGAGTTCTACATACAAGTCGATGGCGTGGCTTTGGGTTCTCCAGTATCCCCCTTGATGGCAGACATCTTTATGGAGGACTTTGAGGGTCGAGCCCTAAGTCACGCTCCGGATGTGCCGAAGATGTATAAGAGGTACGTAGACGACACCTTCACCATCCTTCCACTAGACCAAGTTACTGCTTTTCCCAATATTAAAACAATAGAATCAGAGCAAAATAATAAATTAGCATTTTTAGATATTCTTAAAAACACAAATGGTACAATCAGTCATTCCGTTTATAGAAAGCCAACCCACACAGATAGGTACCTAAATGGTAACTCCCACCATCATCCGAGCCAATTAGCTGCCGTTGGTACCTCTTTGTTTCAGAGAGCACGCGGTATCTGTGACCCCCAACACCTAGACAATGAGCTCAAGCATGTGAGACGAGTACTCCATGAAAATAACCTGAAGCCACCCCGTCAACGTCACAGAAACCGTGCCAAACCATCCACAGTCGAACGACAACCAGCATACTTACCATACAAGAAGGGAGTAACTGATAAGATCGGTAGAATTCTGAAGCGAGCTTTAATCAAGACCATTTTCAAGCCGCCAAGGAAGATCAGCCAGTACATCAGATCAGTCAAATGCAACATTCCTCTCCAAGACCCTGGTGTTTATAAACTTGACTGTGACTGTGGACTCTCATACATAGGAGAAACAAAGAGAAATGTATCTACACGTCTAAAAGAACATATTGCTGATGTAAAAAACCGTCGTGACAGACAGTCTGCAGTGTGTGAACATATCATGGATAACCCCACCCATTATGTCAGATTCAATAGCAGCAATCCTAGCGAGAGAGAAGAGATTCATTCCTAGGAAAGTACGGGAAGCCATAGAAATTCAAAAACATCCGAATTTCAACAGAAATACTGGATGGAGAATCTCATCAACGTGGACTCCGCTGATTAAACAGCAGAAGAACTGGATCCAACATACTGTAAGACCTACTACACGAGATACGGTTTCAGCATTTTGTGTGGAACCCGGACGTTATGCAAAACAAAAATAATTTCTATTCTAAATAATGACGTCTAACATCTTAGTCATCTTTACAGAGCCCGAAACGTAGGAATTGTAAAATCCAAAATAAACACAACTTAAAACTACGTGGTTTTTCTTATAGTTTGTATGGAGCACACTGAAGCGACCCTAACGATTGGTAAAATTTGCAAATATTTTTTAAGTCTTTTTCGTTAGACGAGAACCAAGCTGACCGGGCTGTTCTACAGGGCCATGCGGCACACTGTTTTAACCATTTAGTTTGATACCGATGTCCTATGGCCTATAAAGTGCGTTTGAACAGAAGCCTACCGCTGGGTCACACGGTGAGTCTCGTGGCCTGAATGGTACAGCATGGTCGGGGTCACATGTGAGCCTCGTGGCCTGAATGGAAACACCATGATTTTTGCGTGGCGTTCAACGTGTTAACATAATTCGAAAAAGAGGAGGTGACATGGAAAAGGATGCCGACGCAGAGTTTTCACTCTGCTACAGTACCCGGGGGGGCCGGAGAAAAAAAAAGTACTCTAGGGTATTTTTTTTTTTTTTTTTTTGGGTAATGTGGTTGAGATGAAATGATGGTAATTGGTATGAAATGCTGGTAAAATTTTTGCGTATGTTCCGAAATGCTATGCGATAAATAAATGTGGTGTAAATGTTAATAAAATAAATAGAAGGTACTAAAAGTTAATCAAAATAAATGAATATTAAATGTAAGTATGGGTGGTGAGTGATCAAAAATTTTGACTGTGTGTGATATCTACAGTGAGTATGTACAGGGTGGAAATTCTAAGTCAATCGTACGTCATATCAAGCATTCGTCATCAGCAAAATGTCTGGATTTCTATTATATGAAATCAGACCCTTTCAAAATGGAGAGCAGTTTTCAATTATGTCAACTGTTCTCTGAGAGTTTCCACCAGAATAGTGTAGGCTTGCAAGTCACAACCCGCTTTATGGTTCCTAGCTTTTGGCTTCTTTAACGTGTCGCTAGATCCGCACGGTGATAATGTATTTACAAGTTTTGTAAAAAAAAAAGGAAAACGTACGTATTAAAATTAGTATACGTGTTATAATTAACGTATACGTTCAATAAGTTTAGGTTATGGAAAATAAACAGCAAGTAAAATTAAAATCAAACTCGTAATTGAGTAGCAAGTTAAGTTAAAGTTAAAGTGACAATTACGACGTTATCTCCGTCGATGAGAGATAATGGCATTTGATCAATTAATAAATTGTGACAAGTGAATAAAATAAGTTGGTAATAAAATTATTTATCATTGAAGTTAAGTTTGACATCCGTCAATGTTTAATGGAAAAACCGAAAAGCGTAATGAGGTGAAAAAGTTTATAAAGGAAATAAAATGACTGCGTTACTACTTTATGGCGTAGTTCGCTTTATCCAAACGTGGATAATTAGAAATGGGGGTGAATAAGGTTTAGTTTAGTTAAGTTTTGCGGTTTGGTTGGTTTTAGGTCTTTGATATGCCAACGTCCTAAGTTGTTATTGTCCATATCGGCTAGGTTGTATACTAAAGGGGAAATCTTTTGGGATACGATACATTTAATGTATTTTGGTGCTAATTTAGCCGAGAAGTTTTTGTCGGAAGAGCTTATGGGATAATTACGTTTCCAAACAATATCGCCAGGTTTAAACTCTAGGTTTTGACGATGTTTGTTGTAGTTGGATGCGTTATTTTGGTGTATGGAGTGTAGTCGTGATTGTACTTTGTCGAAAATTGGAATGAGTTGGCCGAGATTTTCCGCATAAATATCTCTAGGGGCGAAGATGAGGTCATCCGTGGTGTCCTTTTGGGAGTAAGTAGAACCACACGGTACTAGTTCGCGACCGAATACTAGAAAGGCTGGGGTAAATTTGGTTGACTCGTTAACAGATGAGTTGATGGCAAATTGTATTTTATGGAGGTGTTTGTCCCAGGTTCTGTGGTCATCATCGACAAATGATGCGACCGCCGTGATTATGGTTCTGTTGTATCTTTCAACAGTATTTACCTGAGGACAGTGAAGGGGTATGAAATGTATGTGTGGTATGTTGTATAAGTGAAACATGTCTGTTAGTTCCGAGCTTGTCATTTGGGGGCCGTTGTCTAAAATGACTGTTTCAGGAATACCATAGTTCATGAATACTAAGTCTTCTAGGATATGTTTAATAACCGAAGAAGTAGCGCGTTTAATTGGAAATAATAAGCAGTATTTGGAAAAGCAGCAGGTTATTACCAATATGTATCTGTTCAGTTTACGTGATATGGGTAGTGGGCCAATAAAATCGATTGAAAGACATTGAAATGGCCGGGAACATTGTTTAGGTTCGCCCATTTGACCGATAGCGTTTTGGTTACGATGTTTATATGCAAGACACGTGTCGCAGCGAGAGATAAATGTTGCCACATCTTTGTACATGCCAGGCCAGAAATAATTTAACTTGATACGATGGTAGGTTTTGAAGGTACCAAAATGGGCTGCGGTTGGTGTGCAATGATTTTGTGCAATTATGGGGTTTCGTTGTTCTGAAGGAACGACTAATTTCCAGCTGTATTGTGAATTAAATGGGGTTAGAGAATTAGCATATTTATATAGTTTTTTATCTTTAATTGTATAATCGGGGGTTGATGAGGGATTATTTTTACATTTGTTAAAAATAGATTTGTACCATTCGTCTGCGGTACTGGAAAGATTAATAATGTTTACGTTGGGAATATTTCTCGAGAGCAGGTCGGGTACAAAGTTTTCGGAGCCTTTTTTATGTTTTATTTCAAAGTTAAACATAGATAGGCGTATGCACCAACGTGCTAGTCTACCTGTGGGATTGTCTAGACGAAGAAACCATTGTAGGGCTGAGTGGTCGGTATAGATGGTGAACTTGTGGCCATTGTCTAGATAGCAACGCCAGTGTTCTAGTGCTGTAATGACACTTAGAAGTTCTCGCTCTGTAATTGAGTAATTTCGCTGGGGGCCTGTGAGCGATTTACTCATATAAGCAATTGGCTTTTCTATACCATCAAATTCTTGGGTGAGCATGGCTCCGATGCCGAAGGATGATGCGTCGCAATGGACGGCGAAGGGCTTTGTAAAATCAGGACAGGCGAGGATAGGGGTGCTAACTAGGGCTTGTTTAATAGAGTTGAAAGCTGATTCCGCTTCTGGTGTCCATTTAAATGGTGGTGCCTTTTTGTGGGTTGAAGTTAGTTTGTTTAGGGGTGTAGCTAGTGTGCTAAGGTTTGGGATAAAACGTCTGTACCAGCTTACGGTGCCAAGAAATTTCTTGATATCTTTTGCTGTTTTGGGTACGGGTATGTCCAGGATAGCTTTGACTTTGTCTGGGTCTGTTTGGAGTCCCTGACTGTTGACGATGAAACCTAGATATTTTAATTCGCTACGGAAGAATGAGCATTTTGGAAAATTGATGGTTATATTAGCATCTGTTAATTTAATGAGGAGTTTGTTGAGTATTTCAACGTGACGTTCGAAAGTTGAGGTGGCAATGACTATATCGTCGAGATAACAGAATACAGAGTTGTCACACATGAGATCTGATAGTAGGCTATCTAGAAATCTCTGTTGAGTAGCAGGGGCGTTTGTGAGACCGAAAGGCATCACTTTAAATTGATACATACCACGACCAGGTACGTGAAAAGCGGTTTTGGGCCTATCCTCAACTCGTAATGGGATTTCCCAAAAGGCTTTGGCGATGTCTATAGAGGAAAGGTATTTGGAATCGCGTAGGTTATCTATGATGTCAGAGATTAGTGGTAGTTTATAGGCATCTTTTTTTGTTATCGCGTTGAGTTTACGACTGTCAACGCAAAATCTCCAGGTATTGTCTTTCTTGGGAGTGATTAAAACTGGTTTTAGCCATGGGCTTTCACAAGGTTCAATTACGCTTAAGCGCATCATGTCGTCAACTTCCTTGTGTAGAGCCTTTTGTTTTTCAGGGGATAAGCGATAGCATCGTTGCTTTATTGGTGGGTGGTCACCGGTGTCAATGTGGTGTTCTACCAAATGCGTTCTACCTAATGGTTTTGTGTCTGTAGAGATATTTTTAAATTTTTCTGTTATTAAGTTTGCTATTATTTGTTGGGATTCAGTAAGGTTTTTGAAAGAGTTAAAGGTTTGTGTTTATTAAGAAGGTAGCGGTTTCAGGAGATTGAAAAGAGGCTATTCTGTGTAGAACATTTGGGGCAATATTGAATGCTTTCCAAAAGTCAATTCCTAAGATTAGGTTTTGTGAAACCTCGGGTATTACATGTGCCGATATTAGTGAAAATTTATTATTATAGGTTACAGGAAGAGTGATTATTCCGATAGAGTTTATTTTTTGGTTATTGGCTACTGTGCCTGTTATACGTATGTTTTTATTTAATTTGAAACCATGTTTTAGTAATGTTTTGTAAGAATCCTTACCTAATATTGTAATTGTACTGCCGCTATCGAGGAGGCCGTTCAAATGTAAGTTATTAATTTTGATTGTGACATATGGTCGTTCGTGATCGTTGTCACCGGAGAAAAGAAGGTTTACGTGGTAAGACTTGAAAAAAATTGTAAGTGATTCTAACCAACTTTTCCAATCGAGTTTATCGAATTTGGGATTATTAATTTGAACGGGCTCCTCTTTATCTAGTTTTTTGGAGATCTATTACATTTGGGACAGTTAAGGGCCGTGTAACCTTTGTTACCACAGCGAAAGCAAACCTTTTGGGGGTTGTTACACGTTTGTAGGGTGTGAGAATTGTTTCTACAGCGGGGGCATGAATATAGGGATTGGCTACTGGTGGGGAGTGGTTTGCCAGTATTTACAGCATTAATGGGGTAGGGAAAAGGGGGGATATATGGTTGGTAATTAGAATTGGAAGGGGTTTGGATTTTGTTTGATTGGGTTGGAGTGGTATTAAAGTAATCTTGGGAGTGGTTGTTGACGTGAAGCAATTTTTCTGTAAATTTGCATGATTCTAGGAGGGTAGAGATGGAAAGAAGGTCTGGTTGGGTTACTCGCAAACTATATTGGGGTTGTAGGTTGCGTAATAGAATATCTATTTTTTCGTTCTCAGATAATGGGCTATGAAGTTTATTGAATAGTGATTCCATTGTGGAGAAGTAAATTATGATACGTTCGTTAGGGTGTTGTTTTCTATTTTCTATAAGCTTTTTTAAATTATAATCATGGTTTCCTATTTCAAAATCGTTAATTATTGCTGATTTGAATGTTTGCCAGTTTGTGAGTGTGTTCTTATGTGTTCTGAACCAGTCTAGTGCCGGTCCTGAGAGAATGTCGTAGATGTGGTTGTATAGGGTATGTTCGGTTAAGTCCCTAACTTTGGCGAATTCTTCCACACGGGCTATGAATTCCCGTGGGCAGCCTTGACCTTTAAAAATAAATCTTTTAAAGTCTGTTTGGTATCTGCTATTATGATTCGCCAATGAGTTTAATTTTTCTGTTAGTGTTTCGAAATATATGTTTGCGGGGTTAAGGTTTACGCTGCTGGTTTGGGCCGAACAATACGTGGATGAGGGGGGGTTTACTAAGTTATTATATTGTGTTTCTAGCTCTAATAACCGTTTGAAAAGGTCATTGTGAGTAGCTAGTTGTTCGTTTGTTAAAGTTTCAGATTCTAGGTTAATAAGATTGAATCTGAGCTTTGTGTGTGAAAGGTAAGGTGGTATTTTGTTTTTCCTGGTGGAAAAATTGAAAAGACAAGCTTCTATTAAGTTAAGGCATCTAGTTATATCTTGAATATCAATTTCAAGATCGTTGGGACTAATCTGATTAATTGCCTGGTTAGAAGTTATTGCCTGGGCTAATAATTGATGGAGAGCCTCTACAGTTTGGCTTTGGTTAAACTCTATGTTTCGAATCTTTATTTCAAATTGAAGTTCGGGTTTGTTTAAATAGTTATAGTTTTCCATAATATTATTTTATTAATACTATTTGGTAGGAAACTTTCTAATAAGGTTGATACTGGCCGAACTGCTCGTTGGCAGAGGCCAAAAATTAAAAGAAGGGTAAGAAGTAAATGACAGAGGGATGGCAACGAATGTTTGACTTGACGTTTGATCGTATTTTTGGGTAATGCCAAACTTGTCAATCTGATTTATTATGATTTCTATCGTGTATGTATTTTTCTATTGTAGGCTGAAACTATTTGGTAAAATATTTATTATTTCAATATTTGGCAAAACGACAATTGGTAATCAAACGTCAAAGTATAACAATGTCTAGGTTATTGGTGTCCACTGTTGGTCATAAAATAGGTTTTTATAGATTTAATTTAGCGTGTGGAAAAAGGTTAGAAAAAGTGAATCAGAGGCCGTACTCTGTAGTCAAGAACCACGTTTAGTTTAGCTAGAAACCATTAGTTGAGGGTAATGCTTGCAAGGTCTAGAGGGTGGTTATTATATGCGATTAAATATAGTATAAAAATATAGCAATATAAATAAATATAAATATCTATGAAAATAATATGGTAAATAATGTTTATTGGGTAAAAAAGGGGTGAAAGCTCTAAATGCCAAAGTATTTTATCGAATTTGTATCAGGGGCGTTGATGCCGTTTTAGAATTTTGAAAAGAAAATATGATTGATGGGGTATGGAATGATTAATGGGTGTGGTGAGTTGTGTGGTTGGGGTCTGACTGTCGGTCTCGAAAACCTGCAGAACCCCACTATCTACTCGTATGTCCAATTCTTAGGATATTGTCCTAGGAATTGGTGTGAGTTATATCTTCGAGCGAAAGATGACTTTCGTCTAAACCTGACGCTCGAATGATATTGTTGGTTGCCGATGGGCAGCCGTGATAGTGTCTATTGTATGTATATGAAGTGTAGCGGTTTGATTCGTGTACTGTGGGTGTACTGTGTGATAATGTTAAAATGATAATGATAAAAATGATAATGGATATTTTGTTTTTCAATATTCAATGTAATTGGAACGTCTCTATTTAAATGGTTGAATTTGGAGAACTAATTTTGTGATTTTGATAATAAATGCTGGATAAATAAGGCTGTAATAAAATGGTAATAAAACAATGAAAGAATATTATTTTTTGATCTTCTGTTCTTCAAATTTCTGATTCTTGAGTCCGGTAGGTTGCGGGGTGGGTTTTTCCTCGTTGGGGCGCCACTGTAGCCCGGAGGCCACAGGTAAATAAAAACAGGCTGTAGAGAACTTATGACTTCTTTATTGATAAATGTACAAAGGACGAAGATGAACGTAAAGGACTAACCCTAAAATAACAATATAAAAGTTAGTGTGGCGATGATGGGTGAAAGTAGAAAAGCTAAGTAGATGATGGTAAACGGATGTAGATAAATAGATATATGTACCTCTTTGAGGGTTCCTTTTTACACAGCACAATTTTCCCACAAATAGGATAATGTTGGCCTTATGGCCTAGTAAAATATAATTATACACAGCACGGAACTATGCAATAAAACTCGAAACTTTAAACTTGAAACTTTAAACTTGAAACTATAACGGCACTGGTAATACGATGGTGAATACTGTTTTCCCGTGGAAAGCTAGATGATGAGTGCCTCGGGGAGAAAAATACGTCTGCACGACGTTCCAATTCTTTTATTTGATTTGAAATTTAACATAATTCGAAAAAGAGGAGGTGACATGGAAAAGGATGCCGACGCAGAGTTTTCACTCTGCTACACTACTAGCCTTAATTTTTTAATTCTGTTCTTTTACGCCAGGTTCCGGTCCGGTTAAAAACATGGGACATAAAATATCAAATTTTTGAAGCTACTTGCCACGTTTTGTAGTTCTAAGACCGCGGGAAGTACCCCATAAATTTTTATTCTCTTAACATGGTCAAAAACACGGATTTTATATAAGAAAAACAGCTTCATCTTTTTTCACCGTTATGTTAGGACAACAAAGTGATCCTGCAAGGTTTCCGTTTTTTTCGTTTTGTGATACAGAACCCTTAAAAGTACACATAGTAGATTGTGGTGAACCAGAAATTAAACTGCAGAGTTTGGAATAGAATTGAATGGTAAGTAAAACTAAATGTCAATTTCATTGGAATCCATTTTTAGTCTTCGATATTTTAATGGAGTTTCAAACGTAGCTGACGTTTCCATTACTCGTACGTATCATATTTGCCCTATCGGCTGTCCCATTTGTTTTGCATTGAACTGAATTCAATTCAAATATCACAGACCATTGGTATTAAATCGTAAATTAATTCTATTAAAGAATTGTCAATGTTGGGGGGTAACATGCACATTTTTACGAACCCTGGATTCTTATGTGATTCTTTTATTATTATGTGCCAATAATTTTGGTACTTACGGTGAAGGTTTACATTGTTATTACAAGCATTAATTATTTCGTCAGCAGATTTTTAGTGTACAGGTGATAGATAAAATTTCTCCAAATATATATTGCAACCTATTTTACTCAGATAAAGGAAAATGTCAATGTCGTGTCGTTTCAGGAAGTCAAGCCGACAAGAGTTTGACTCTTAAATTTGAAGAAGAAGAAGAAATATTGCAAGTATTTACAGTATTTTTTATATTTTGTATGATGTCCATGGATACGGTCCATCACTTACTTTCCAAATAAGATGACTGTCTATCAGATAAAACAATATTATAGGTACACCTGTTTTGTTTAAATAGTTACATTGAAAACCATAATGAATGAATGAATCACGAGTAACTACAGCACCACAAAATTATACGATGGAAAACAGGCGGCGCATGCACCAGGCAAATCACTTTCACATTAAATCGGGAAATGTTTAAATCACAACAGATTTCCCGGCCATCAGACCAAGTTGCCGGCAATTCATTAAATGGACCAATGTGTCTGAATGTGCTTGATATATGGCCAAAGGATCGTGTTACTGGGAAACGGGGTAAATTATAAACAAACGCGATTTATTTCAATAAATTCTGGGCCTTAAATAACGAGAGACTGTTGTGATGCGAAAAACACTCATCGATGATTGCGCAAAATCATTCTCTATGATCTAAAAAGTTTGACTCCTATAACTATATATTTATATATTTCTTATTTATTAACATACATACATACATACATATATCACGCCTATAGTCCCTTGCGGGGTAGGCAGAGCATAAATGGCCGTGAAAAACGGTAATTTACGCCACGTCTGACAAAAACTTCGAGGGTCAATCAGATAACTGTGTATCACTATAGTGACAGGTTGTCAGCCCATCGCCTAAAATTGCAATACATACCCTCGAGTCCCTTAGTCGCTTCTTACGACACCCACGGGCAAGAAATGGGGTGATGCTATTATTAGCCGGCATCACACGGTCATTATTTATTAAAAAGGCATAATATAAAGTATCAACTTTACTTCGTGCCGTCAAACCTTAGAAAAGTTTGTGTCGGCACTGCACATTCCTCAGTTATAACAAAATAAATATAATAATAAAAAGACAAACCAATTTCAAAGACAACCTAAACTTATAATTATACATTATATATTACACAAGTTAATTTGATACCTATGCAATAGTATGCATGGATTGCAAATGGGAGGACCACCCCTACTCTGCGAACAATACCTTGTTTATGACTAAAAGTTAATAACAATAGAAATGGGACATCTCGCTCGTACTTGCATCCCATGCGCATGGAGCCTATCGGTCCATCACACTTGCGTAAAAAAGGCATTTTCCTTATACAGGATGAGGCCACACTGCCAATACAGTTTTGTTTAATTAATGAAACTAACTATTGCAGATTCTGACGTCTGTATTTTTAATAGAAGGGAATGGACGTCCTACATAATAAATGCTGCAAATAATGTAGCATAATACAGCAATATAACATAAAACGGAAATAAAATTATAAAAATGTCGGAGATCGATCAAACTCTGGTGGGTATTAGCCGAAATTAATCAATGACAGTTCGCGTTTTGTTAATATTTTTCTTGCGTTTGATTGCTTTTTGATTCTTGCAAAAATGAAACGCATATCGCTGGCAACACTCAAATAGGAGATGCAATTTGTTTGCGCGCAGTTGGTTATCGACTGTAAGATAGACTGGAGTGACATTAGAGGCGTTGTAGTACGTTCTCGCAGTTCGTTGTTGACTGCCTTCGTGATGGACAAACGGAACGCAAGTGGGCTACGGAGTAAACAACTTTGACAGTTCCGGTTGGTCTGCCGTTCGATGTGGTCGTTTTAAAGTTAGGTTTAGAATACTGGAGTGTTCGGAGAAACTGTGGTCGTCTAGCGTTGGCAGAGCCCTAGATTCGTATTGCCAATGGAAAATTTTGTGATGATTATGTATGAAGTATGTGATAAGATAAGTTTTGATTGTGTTACTCTCTAGAAGTTGGCGAAATGCAGATTGTACGAGGTTGGTGACAGTTGTTGCTGTGGTCTCTTTGCAGCAGTTTGTAGTCTTGCGGGTAGTGGCTTTCAATGCTGGTCGGAGTTGAAGGTTGGTGTCAATCGGTATCTTTGTTGTTGTGAAGATACGTTGACGTAGATCAGCGTGTGTCCAAGGTTCTTAGGTTGGTTTAGTAGATAGGTCGATTGTAATACGGTTACACCGTGCCTGACGATGAGCTGCCAGGTCGAAACAGCCTCACCGTGGGAATTGACTGAGTAATCGTATCAACGTTTTTGCTTATCATTTCAGTGGCTGGAGATAGCATTAAACGATGCAGTATTCTACAGGCTTCGACGATTAGAATAAGTACCTATCCTGACGTAAGGTTTATACTTCCTCAGTGTTATTGCATATCCTGACGTAAGAGTGATTATGTTGTGATTTAAACCTGATGCAGTGTCATTCTGATTTAGCGGCATTTTGATGTTCGCAGTGTGTTTGCCTGTATGTTCCAGGCTACCTTTTTCATTGTGTTTTCTTCTTTTCTCTTTGTTTTTTTTTCTTCTACATAAATAAATATAAATTTTTAATATCCAGCACAAATCATACAGTGTCATTTATCCCCAAACAAAGCTTGCACTCTTTGAACTAGACAACTGATATAATTACTTAAGTCCTATTTTTAAATAGATACATATTATACATAGCAAATACCCAGACTAAACACAAATTATTTGAAAATTGTCTTTTACAAAAATATTTGTGTCTTGTGGGGATCGAACCCACGAGCCTCGGCGTAGTAGGCACGGGTATTATTCGCTACGCCATCGGGACAGTCTAAAAGAGTTAATTAGTCTCATGGGCCACTTTACCCCTCAAATATTTTCACGTAACGTTTAACACCCTAAATACCGTATCAAAACACCAATTTTCATGTGACCTTAGTTGAGTTGATTTCTAGCCTTGAAGATCACAGAAATTGCCAATATTTCCCTGTGGACATCAACAACCAAACTAATATTGTGTTCACGAGAAATTTCATGCATGATAATGATAAAATTCGATTTAGAACAAAGTTAGATTAGCAATGTAGGAGATATACCAGTATTTCAAAAACAAATCTTTATATTGAATGATCGCGAATAAACAAATTCTTCGTTTGAATTTTTACTACTTAAAATAAATTAATAGCTCGAGCAAAAACTTTAAATAATGAAATAATGCAGCACTCTCATTATTAAGTCCTTTTGCCTTTTATAGTTAGGTTGGGGTTCTTCCAATAGAATATGATTACGATAAAATTTATTTAGGGTGAAATTTCACCAGTGACTGTTAGCAAAAACTCTAGACGGGCTAGTGATAAGGAACAACTTTTCCCTAAGGAACAAAGGTCGAAATATGAAAAAAATGGACCTCGCATACAAAATGGCCGATCAGCTGATTTGGGTCACTATAAACCTCATTTTTTCACATATTTTTACTTATGGCCCGTGTGGTAAGTTGTTCCTTATCACCAGTCCGTCCTCTGTTTTCAATATCGGTCACTAGTAAAGTTCCATCCGATATACCGGGAACAAAGTGATATTCTCATAGCTTAAACCTTGGTCAATTTAGTGATTTGTAGCAAGAGACGACGTGATCGCTGGATACACTCGCCTCTGTTAATTATTAAACCCAATTACTGCCCAACTTGCGTACCGTACTGCACTGATTGCTATTTTATGAGAAGTTTGTCAGCACTTAAAGTCACCGCTTTTTAATGAATGAAAAATGAAATGTTTTAATCTTAAACTAGTGACCGAGTCTGTCCTAGTAAGTATACGGGGTGTAAGAAAGGGGCTGGCCAGGTTAATCACACGGCATGTAACTTTGTGCCACTAGTAAACGATAGGTATTTGTTTAAATTGAAGGCAATTTTTACAAAGCGCGTTTTTATATTTTTTTGTTTTTTTTTAAGAATGGGTTTGCTCTTGGCTCTATTCTAGGTCATTGCCGTGTGATGCCGGCTTAGAATAGCATCACCCCATTTTTTTCCCGTGGGAGTCGTAAGAGGCGACTAAGGGACTCGACGTTGTGTATTTCAAATTAAAGCGTTGGGCTGACAACCATCGCCTACGCAGACGTGGCGTAAATGGCTGTTTTTTTGCGACCGTCTACGCTCTACCTACCCCGCAAGGGATAATAGGCGTGAATTTGTGCGTTTTTACATGCGTATAATTAACCGGACCCCCTGAACAGGAAAAACTTCACAGAAACGATGACTCATGGACTCGTTTCGACGTCTTGAGGTGTAACACCTTCAAATGTTTGTCAGACGTGGCTTAAATGTTCGTTATTACGGCCGTTTACGCCCTGCCCGCATGGGATATAGGCGTGATATATGGATGCTTATACCCAAGATTAATATGATAATCAGCTATATTATCAACAGGGAGACAAGTTAGAGAAATGAGTGGTCAGACCTTTTGTTGCAGGGATTCATATTTAAAAATGCTGATGTGAAAACTATATTGATAAAAAGTGCAATCGAAAAGATGTTGTGCGTAACATGGTGTGGAAGCTTTTACATTTTTATATTACTTCCCATGTGGTATAGGATTGGCTAAAATGACAAATGAGATTGCAACCTACGGAGCATCTTCTTCTTCTTTCTTTTGGTGCAATACACCGAGTTCACGAACAACCCGATTAAACCTGGTGACAGAGATTTTCAGCGTCAATTTAGCCTTTTTGACAATCATCTAGCTTTCGAGATATATATTAATGTAATATCACCCTCACACACCCCGAAAACATACCTTTTCACACTCACGATTGGTTTGAACATATACATTTAGAATCGACAAACTGCCGCTAGCCAACTTCAAAAACAATAAGGCTCCAGCACTTCAATACCCTTAAAAGGGTATTAACCAGGAATTTTCCACATCAAAAACATCCAATTGCCTTTCCAAAGGCTATCTAATCCAGCCTTAAAATTTTAATACGCGTACCGTGGGGATAGTTTCAAATGCAAATTAGTCAAAGACCCGTTTGTGCTTCTGATTATTTTATTATTACGGAGATGAAAGCCCTTATAAGTACATACATAAATCATATTTCGTAAGACTAAACAACAATAAAAGTAGTATTGAAGATTATGCGATGCGATTATGCAAGTATGCGTGAAATGCTATGGTTGTTAGAAATAATCAGACGGTAGGCCTTGCAGGCTTTTAACTATGTCTATTTTCTTCTTTTTGGGTCGATGGCAGTCTACAAAAGCTGTTGTGCCTAAATTGAAGCTTTTTCAGTGGCATCAGGAATAGGCCCCCATGTGTGCTAGTAGAAGTACAGGTAGCATATGACATAAGATGTGGCATAGATTGAAGGGAGCCACACTCACAATAGTCATTTTGATAGAAGCCTCACCTCCTTCTAAGCTCCTTTCATCTGCCAACACCCAACGGGAGTCAACTTAATGTCTTCCAGGTGGACTAGGGAAGGTTGTGAAGGTTCATTGATATCATTCGTTCTTTTTTCATCTATGCTCTTCTTGCAATCCTAGCGATCCACACTCCGCCATTTGTTGAAAAACAAACACATGACATGGAACATAATGTTTATTTGTGACAAACTTTTTTTTAAAGCCTTGGGAGCGGAATCAGTATCAAATCAAACTACCCTTTTAATAAATCCCTTTACCCTTTTAAATTGAATTTTCAAACAAATCATATGAAAAACTAGTAAGTATAAGTTGATCCCTTAAATTAATAAGTTGATGTGCTGCCGACGTACCAAATCAGCGATCTAAAAATTAATGGAACCTGATTGATTTTATAACCCAAGATACTTAACGTCCTTCGTAATAGGATCGGAAATAACCCGTTACGTTCTGTCGAGTAAGCCCGCTTTGTCATGGACCCGGTTAGTCATCCATTGGTAAAAATGTGTAACGGCTTTTCATTTCAAAGAACACTTACACGAATTTACGATGGGTGTAAATGAAGTCCAAAAATTAACATAATAATACATTTAATTTGTGATGAATAATTGTTGTGAAAAATCAAGAAAATGTTATTACGGTTATAATATTAGTTCCAATTTGCCACAATCTACCTAACTTGTCTTATGTACAGTCGTACCAATTACTAAGCGGAAACGGGATAAATCTAATAAATACATTATAAATTATTTTCACTGTGTAAGACGAACTGGGACTCATTTATGTATTTCAAAATAAAACGAACTGGGACTAGAGATGAGTAGCTTTCGAACTAAAATCACGAAAGATAATAACATATCTTTAAATAGTTATAATAACTCGTGTTTCAATTATGCAATTACTCGTGTGTACCTGCACGTGTTTCAATTATATCTGTATATCTTCCATATCTTAAAAGTAATAGACAGAAAAACGTGTGCATGCGATTTTGGACTTTATTGACATCATCTTATTAGAAAATCTTTGATAATGATTAAATAACGTATTCGATCTTGGAAAGCCGTAATTGCCTAAGCAAACTTAGCCGAAGACATTGATAATAGTCTTCTAGTTTTGTAGTAATTTCGATATGACCCGACTGAGAAAAATAAGCTAATAAAAGGCGTGACATACGGGGTGTAAGAGACAGCACTCTGAATACTGATAGGGTGCATTCAGACTATGAAACTGAACAAGTTTCCTCTAGAAACATATGTCAGGAAACGACAAATAAAATTCGACCTCCCATAGTAAATCACAATCATCTGACTACATTTACTATGAGAAGTAAAAAAAAATTGAACTTTCCTGTATTTTTGGGAATTTGTTTAGTTTTATGGTCTATCGGTAGTCTTTATACTTTGTATATCCAAACAGTGAAGAGATCTATATCAATCTTTTTTGTTAGTGATACATTTCGCCCACTTAACAGGTACTGTGGCAAACCGGGACAGAGTCGGTCTGTCTGTATACAGTATCCCATATCGCACACTCACATGCCGACTGAGAGCTCAACACACGACAATATCGCGATTCAATTTAGATCTGCCTTTCTTGAGCTCATATAGGATGCTCGTTGTCAATTTGCGAATTCAATATTTTTGCTTCGTTATCTTTTTTGCCTGTATCAATTTCCTTATAACCATAACGACATCAAGCCATAAAACGTACATAATTTTTCATGACACGTTTTCTGGTAGTGGTTTTACCTTGACTTTCATTATTATTGTTTTCCTGTCAACAATGAATCGATCGCCCGTGTGATGCCGGCTTAGAATATCATTATCCCATCTCTTTTCCGCTGGTGTTGTAAGAAGGACTCGAGGGTTTCATGTGTTTTGCAATTTTAGTCTGGCAACCTGTCACTATACCCCGCAAGGGATAAAAGCGTGATATGCATGTGTACGTGAATCTATGCCTCTGACGAAAACTCTATCCCAGTAAATTTTATGGGTATATTTTTCTTTTACTTTAAAATTAAGTAGAAGAAAAATAGAAGAGTTTACACGCTTATCAAAAAGCGGACACCTTCCGGCCAGATGGAACAATTAAAAAAGGCTGGTGGTAGTGACTGGATAGCGAAAACGAGAGATCGTGTCCTATAGCATACCTTAGGAAAGGCCTACGTCCTGCAGTGAACTGCAATAGGCTGATGTACGTATGTAATGTATTAAATGCCTCCAAGTATTCTTCTTAACTCAAAAAACGTGTTTTATTATCTTACGTCCGTCATCGTGTCTCGGCAAAAGCAATTCTCAATACACTGATAACCTTTATAAGTTTACAACTTTTAATCAAATTTATGTTGACCTAAAATTCCCTTGCTTTCTAGGAGAGCAAAGTCATTATTATAATTAATTAAAGCTGTATAAAGAACACCCCTTGCACTCCACCTGTCCCGAGAGATAGCTAAGAGTGTTTTCACCTTTGAAATGGGCGAAAATTGAAGGTGTTGAAAATACTGAGAAGAAGAATTATGTTACTTGCACGTAAATAATCGTTCAACGACTAGGTGAATAATGACAAAAGCAAAATACTTACATACATAGTGTATTTGTATGATGTCATACATAATCCCGCCTATATGCGGTGGAGGCAGAGCGTAAATAGGCCACGTCTGACAACATTTGAGGGATAACTCTGAATAATCAGAGAATTGTGTACTGCCATTGTAACAGGTTGTCAGTCCATCATCTAAAATTGCAATACACATGTCACCCTCGAGTCCCGTAGCCTCTTACTACCGCCACGGGAAAAAAATGAGGTTGTGGCGTTTGCCACTTGCCTGAACGTGCTCGTGTATTTGAACCTGCATGAAGTAGTTAGAACATAACTCTATGTAATCTATGTATTGACTGTTGTCTATGCTATTGCGGGAAGCCCGCGAGTGTTTTGTTCTTGTTTGGGTGTAGGATTGCATGTGATAGTAATATATTATAATTAGTGAATATAGCTGTTCCTGCATGAACCCGGCTTTAATTTCATTCCACACTTAATGGGGCGTGCAGACCCCATAGTGGTGACCCCGAAGTTGCGCAAGAGGCGCGAGTTCTTACGCGCTACCTGCACTGCTGCGTGTTGGCCGCTTTTCCATTCCGGCCAGAGTATCCAAGAGACTGCAGCAGCAGCAGCGGAGCGACGCAACTTTTTCCACAGCGAGTCTTAGACGGCGAGAATCGTCGCGGCGCAGTGGAAGTTTCAAGCACTGTTTGTGTTCTTAGATGTGGATGACAAGCCTAGTTTGTCTGTTTGGAAACAGCTGTTATGTGTGACTCTAGTGCATTGCAATCATTACTGAGTGTTATCTGGTATAGTGAGTGGATCTTAGAACTTATTTTTGTTGCAACAAGCAAACATTCGATTTATGTTCAAATAAAGTTCAGTATCGCCATTTTATTTTCGTGCGTGGTTCGTTCGCATTGACGGTGGCGCCGCCTCGCTCATCGGATATGACTGGTACTACTACAGCCCAACGCGCCGTCCATCTTCGAGCATCATCTGTCAGGGTGACTGACCTTTGACAGCTGTGATAGCGCGCTTTCTTCGGGTACTTCAGCACGCAAGTATGGTTGAAATTCATTCATACAAGAAAACCTTGAATTGAACATTTCCTAACTTTAAGTGAAAATATTTCAAAAATACGCCTTATGCTTATGGTTCAGTGTCAACATATAAGGAGTAGTTTTTGTTTAAGGTTTAGTGCATGTAATCTAAGCATGGCTGTCTAGTAATGCTACAACTAACAAAGCTTTGATTTGTCTATTAACTAATCTTACAATTTTAATTAATTTCTTGTGTATCTTGTATGGTGCAGTTTTCTAATTAATTGCAATACTTTAATTGTCCTTATTCTGAATTGGAAGTTGATAACATTACCCCCCCACCCATAATTTTGAAAAGCCCTTTTGTACTGTCACATAAAGTTTATCCTTTGAAGTAAAGTTTATTAACAATGTCGGAGCGTGACAATGAGAATGGTACTAAAAAGGTCACAGAAGATAGTAGCGATAATGCAGGAGGTAAGCAAGTAGCAAAGGTGTCCATCAAAGTACCTCCTTTCTGGCCAGACCGCCCGGCCCTGTGGTTTGCGAGCTTAGAAGCTCAGTTTCATATAAATCAGATAACACAGGAAACAACCAAGTTTTATTATGCTATTTCCCAGTTGGATAATAGGAGCGCTGCGGAAGCAGAAGATATTATCATCAAACCTCCGGCGGTCGATCCGTATACTAAGCTTAAGGATGCTCTAATCAACCGTTTTTCTGAATCCCGTGGGGAGAAGATGAGGCGCTTACTTGAAAAAGAAGATATTGGTGACAGAAAGCCTTCTGCATTTCTGCGCCATCTGAAATCATTAGCTGATGGTGGCGTTCCAGAACCATTATTGCAGACAATTTGGATGAGCCGGCTTGGGAGTCACATTCAAGGTTTTATTCTTGGTTCAAGCAAAACTTCTCTTGATGAACGAGCAGAATTAGCTGATCAGCTGTATGAGGTGGCCAACATTTCTCAAGGCATACGAGCTGTCTCTTCCCAACCATGTGCAGCTACCGCCGGGTGCCAGGCTGGCCCTTCTGCAGAGTATGATTCTTTGAGAAGGCAAGTTGAAGAGCTGAGCCTCTCCGTGGCTAGTTTGGCTTCTACTGTCAAAACCAACATGGACTTCCTTATGAGACGCTCTCGTAGCAGATCCCGGTCTCGTTTTCAACCACAAGGTAAGCAGACACTATGTTGGTATCACGCTCAGTTTGGAACTAGAGCAAGAGGTTGTAATCAGCCTTGCAGTTGGAATCAGGATACGGGAAAACCCCCAGGCAGTCAGTAGGGACGACGTCTGATTGCCGAAACCTTCCTGTTAGTCGTCGCCTTTTTATTAGAGATTCCAATTCCAAATACCGTTTTCTTATAGACACAGGATCAGACTTATGTTGTTTCCCAAAATCTTTTGTTCCAGATTCTCAACCAAATTCTACATACCAAGTGAGCGCTGCTAATGGTACTAGAATTAACACGTATGGCTCTATTTCATTAAAATTGGATATAGGCTTACGTCGGGATTTTCGTTGGAACTTTCTGGTGGCGGATGTAGACACTCCGATAATTGGGTCTGATTTCCTCGATCACTATCACTTGCTCCCAGACTGTACAGAGAAGCATCTGTTAGACGCTACTACTGGGTTGACTGCAGGGTGTTCTGTTGTAAATCATAGTCAAGCAAGCGTAAAGGTGGTAAATATTGCAGTTTCTCCTTACTCTGAACTTCTGACGGAATTTGCCGATATCACTAAACCCCCAGGATTTCAGCGTGATATTAAACATGAAATGAAACATGACACACTCCACTATATAAAAACTACTGAAGGGCATCCCGTCGTTTCAAGACCTCGCCGTTTAGCTCCGGAAAAACTTCGGGCGGCGCAAAAGGTATTTACTGAGATGGTTCAGTGCGGCACCTGCCGACCCTCTATGAGCCCATGGTCTTCGCCTCTACATATGACTCTTAAGAAGGATGCTACATGGAGACCATGCGGTGACTACCGTGCCTTAAATGCCCGGACTATTCCAGATAGATACCCAGTTAGGCATATAGGAGACTTCAGTCACAACTTGGCTGGATCGAGTATTTTTAGTACGATTGATTTAGTTAAAGCGTACCAGCAGATTCCTGTTAATTCCGATGACATCTGCAAGACCGCTATTACGACGCCTTTCGGGCTCTTTGAATTTCCCTTCATGACGTTTGGTTTACGCAACGCCGGGCAAACGTTTCAACGTTTTGTAGACGAAGTTGTACGAGGTCTCGATTTCTGCTGGGCGTACATCGATGACATTCTGGTGTTCTCCAAGACACCAGGCGAGCACTTGCAGCATCTGAGGCTTTTATTCGAAAGGTTGCATCAATATGGAGTTGTCATAAACACTGCGAAATGCGAATTTGGGGTAAAAGAAGTTACCTTTCTGGGATACCGCATTAGCGCAAGAGGTACTCAACCACCGTCCGAACGTATCAAAGCTTTGCAGGACTTTCCCCCTCCTAAGACGGTGCAGGGTATGCGACGCTTTTTAGGTATGTTAAATTATTACCGTCGATTTTTACCAGACGCTGCACGTCATCAGGCCTCGCTTATTGACGCACTCACAGCAATAAACGGTAAAGGTGCTAAACCATTTGAATGGACGGCCGAGTTGCTTGAAAAGTTTGAAGCTTGCAAAAGCAGTTTGTGTTCAGCTACCATCCTGGCTCACCCTGTAGGTACAGCTCGTCTTGGCTTATTCACTGACGCATCTTGTTCGCACATAGGTGCTTGCCTTCAACAGCTAATTGATGGCCATTGGCAGCCTCTAGCGTGTTTCTAAACAAGCTGTTCTGCCAGCCTACTACCGTGAACTTCTCGCAGTGTACGAAGGCGTACAACACTTTCGCCACTTTTTGGAGGTCCAGCATACGACCATATTCACTGATCATAAACCCTTGCTGTACGCTTTTGTACAGCGGCGGGACAAGCTGCCGCCTCCACAGTTAAATCAGCTTTCCTTTATTAGCCAATTCACTACCGATATCCAACATATAAAGAGGGTAGACAACGTAGTGGCAGATACGATGTCTCGAGTGGAATCAATTTTGTTGCAGGAGGATCTCAGTGAGCTTTCGCGAGCCCAAGAAGCCGATAACGAGCTTCAAACGCTGAGGTCTCATTCTAGTCTTCAAATTCAACCTTTCGTATTTGCAGGAGCGGACACAAGTGTTCTCTATGATTTTTCCACAGGCAAGCCACGACCTTACCTTCCACCCTCATTTCGTCGATCTGTTTTCAAAAAATTGCATGATCTGAGCCATCCTGGAGCGCGCGCAAGTGCTCGTCTGGTGGCTGATCGCTATGTTTGGCCTGGGGTAAAAAAAGATTGCAGTCAGTGGGCACGTTGTTGCTTAGCTTGTCAGCGTAGCAAAGTCACTCGCCATATCTCTTCGCCATTAGGAGATTTCCCAAAACCATCTGGACGATTTCGTCACGTCCATATAGATATCATCGGACCGCTTCCTTTATCGAATGGATTCGCATACTGTTTGACAGCAATTGACAGGTTTTCTCGTTGGCCTGAAGCCTGGCCTATGACTACAATCACAGCTGAGGAAACGGCCAACACTTTTGTAGTTGGTTGGATTTCCCGTTTTGGGGTTCCTAACATTGTAACCACAGATCAAGGCCGTCAGTTTGAGTCCACACTCTTTCAGGGCCTTATGGATGTATGTGCCACGCAACGCATTAGAACAACGAGTTACCATCCGCAAGCGAATGGAATTGTTGAACGTTTCCACCGGCAATTAAAGGCGGCTCTCATGTGTCATGGTGATACGTGGTACAGAGCGTTACCACTCGCACTTCTTGGTATTCGCACGGCTTTGAAGGAGGACATCGGATGCTCTTCTGCAGAGTTAGTGTACGGCGAGCCTCTAAGATTACCCGGCGAGTTTTTACTGGGATCGGCTAACCAAGGACAAGACAAGTGCTCCAGCGACTTTGTAGTCCAACTCAAAGCGAAGATGGCTACGCTGCGTCCGTCTCTTGTCTCACGTCACTCGCAGCCCTCGACATTCATCTTTAAGGATCTGGCGTCAGCTACGCATGCTTTCTTGCGAGACGACACCACCCGCCGTTCGCTGCAACCGCCCTACACTGGACCATATAAAATCTTGGCAAGATCTCCTAAAACTATATCACTTGACGTGGCTGGTAAAAAGTACGAGGTAAGCATTGATCGCATCAAGCCGGCCCATTTAGAAGCAGAGTTCAGTCTAAGTAGGCACTCTGATGGATCCACTTCGCACTTATCGACTGCTACTCCTCTTGTTCCGCAGAAGGCGCTTTTATCTTCTACACCTGTCGGTGGTCAACATCCCGCTCCGGTAATTGCATTTCCGGCACCAGTTTTACCTCCCGTTACTACGCGTTCAGGACGTACCGTCAGATTCAGGGATATTCTTGATCTGTAGTACCTTTTATACTCCGTGGGGGGGTGATGTGGCGTTTGCCACTTGCCTGAACGTGCTCGTGTATTTGAACCTGCATGAAGTAGTTAGAACATAACTCTATGTAATCTATGTATTGACTGTTGTCTATGCTATTGCGGGAAGCCCGCGAGTGTTTTGTTCTTGTTTGGGTGTAGGATTGCATGTGATAGTAATATATTATAATTAGTGAATATAGCTGTTCCTGCATGAACCCGGCTTTAATTTCATTCCACACTTAATGGGGCGTGCAGACCCCATAAGGTGATGATTTTCGAAGCCGACATCACACGGCATTTCAAGGTTTTGCAATTTATTTTTGGAATAATTCCTGCTAGATATATTTCCTTCAGACTTAAAATGTCCCTTTCGCAAAATGATTACTTATATAACAATTTTAGTTTCGGTTACAAGATAATAATCAATTATTTAATTTTAGTAATTGAAGCATAACTAAACTTTTCAAAAATTGTGGCACTGTCAGAACTTGCTGTTGCAATTTCTTCAAGAATCTTTTGTTCTTCATGTCAATGTCATGTTTGGTTTTACCTTTTCAGTTTGCTTTCCTTCATACGTCTGTTCCAAAAATTTTCCCCTTTCCGGAGCTTGTCAATATACATGTACAAATTCGCTTTTTTGGATTTCGTTCTGTGTAAATAAGCCGGTGCCAACCTTCTAGGGTATTTGTGGTACGGTGACGCTGCCCGGCGCAACTAAGTACAGCTGACGGTGATAGTTTTGGGTACCACTGTCTTTTGTAGTATCTACAAAGTTGTCTCATTTCTGGAGTGTCCGGTGCTTGGTCAACAAGGTAACACCATGCTTCAGGTATTTTATCAGCAGGAACAAACGGCATCATGATATTTCTCACTCAGTTGATCCTAAAATTTCTTTTTTTTGCTTGCTTCCACACGGCTTCATTAAAATGGTGATAATAACCGGTTATTCTTACACTTGGGAATATTTTCTTTGTCGCATTCATTTGCGCGATATCGTAATCGTAGATTCCCAGTTCATCTTAGTTTGAAAAGTCGCAAATAGGTTTTTTCCTATTTATTGGGCATTAGAGCATATTTTGCAGGTACCATGTGTGTACATGTTTAGTTGAATTTAAATCAAAATGTAATGTATACAGCTGGTAATACGGTGGTGGAGCGGACATAAATGTGCAATCGGCGTAGTAAGATTTTTTTCGTCTTATATACCTTCTTGCACGATGTGTCGCAAATATCAATATCTTTTCACAAGTACCATATTTACATACAATCTCCTAATACCTTGGGCACATTTGTAGTCTCTGTTTTTCTATGATTAAATCTGTCTGTATTTAAAAAAGGCTTTTCGGGCTCTGTACCAAGTATCTCTGACGAAATAAAATGTTGAACCGAAGGAGGTACCTGCCGGCGTAACTTTGCTTCTTTTTCTTCAAAAATTTGTTGAACGGGTCTTAGATCATTGCATACAACCCTTTTTTAGGTATTGAATGTGATTAAAACATTTAATTTGTATCTCGTTTGACTCACATGCGTGTTGCGTCTTCCTCATTATTTTTCTGCTTGTCTCATCGAGTGTTAATCCAGCACAACAATCGCGTCTATTTACACAGCGCCACAAAGAAGATCCACTTTCGTTCGATTTATTTTTATTGTACTTGTATGCACGATAAATCAAAGTAGTTTGCCCTTTCTGATTTTTCAAAAACTGAATTTCCTTATCCATTTTTTCGCATGTTGTGGCCTAATTCACTTCTGCCACTGCCTGACACAATTTTATTTTATACATCTATCCTCAAAAAGCGATGATATGCACCGAGTTATGCGCACCAAATCACAAGCCTCAAATTAAAGTGCAACACAAGAATTTCACAATCCAAAGCTTTTATGTGCCACATTATGCCTTTTATACCTTGCAGGGTAGGCAGAGCGTAAACGTGTCACATCATGCCTTTATCTTTTGCGGGGTAGGCAAAGTACTAAACTACGAGTATGTGAGCGAAGTCACGGGTAACAGCTAGTTATATTATATTGTTTCTTTATTTGTGTAATTAAGAATTTTGTTATGATATATCAATATACTACATACATACATACATACATACATATATCACGCCTTTATCCCTTGCGGGGTAGGCAGAGCGTAAACGACCGAAAAAACGGCCACTTACGCCACGTCTGACAAACGTTTGAGGGTCATTCGGAAAATTGTGTATCGCCATAGTGACAGGTTGTCAGCCCATCGCCTAAAATTGCTATACACACCCTCGAGTCCCTTCGTCGCCTCTTACGACTCCCACGGGTAAGAAATGGAGTGATGCTATTCTAAGCCGGCATCACACGGCCCTCAATATACTGCTGTAGTCTTATATTTAATACATTACTTTATTATTATTAACCATTTATTGCACACAAGAAACATTACAAGAGACATAATATACAAAGAATGACGAAACAACAGGACAACTTATTTCTACTAAGAAATTTCTTCCAGCTGACCTACAGAAAGTGAGACTTCTACAAGACAGGCGGATTGGGCGTGCACAATTACTTATTTAAATAAATAAATGCCAATAAAAATATATAAACATACATAATATATTTCACATCTCCACATCACATCATCACATTTTCTTTATTTAAGGTACAGAGTATTGTTTATTATCTATATTATCCATTTTAAAGTACCTTGGTTCACTTGCACGCAATGTTTTTTGCGATTCACAAAGATTGACTGGAAGAGATCCCTTAAATAAGGAATAAGGCCTTTGTTCTTTCATGTTTTATTATTTTGTGTTGATATAATAAACTGAGTACATTCATACCTAAACACCCACAACAGTCCACTGCTGATCATGGGTCAAAATAAGGGTATACTCATCACGCGTGGCATGATGATTCCAATTAAAGGTATCCTAAATTATTAAAAGGGACATTTTGCGAAAGGGTCATTTTGCGAAAGAAACATTTTGCGTAAGGGACATTTTGCGATGTTGACAATTTGCGAATTGCATCTGAAGGGCATGCGTCTGTCAGACGAAAGGAAATTGCGAATCCGATCTTATTCCCATACAAATATGGTTACGGTGGGTTTTACGGTACGTTAAGCTGCGTACGGAGGCGTCTGTCAAGTCATTTGACACACGCGTCCGTTACGCGAACCGCCGTAAAGCTACACATTCACACTGACACATTTTAATGCAAATTCAATTTATTTTATTTAGACTATAATTGAATCAGAAATTTCATGCAAGCCTAATGAATTTAAATTATTGTTATCAATTTAATATTTAAACAGCGCTGAAAACAATCATGCGTGTCGTTATCAGGACATGGTGACGTCATGCGGAACAAGATAATTAATATTATTTTAATAATTCCATTGATTATTAGAATTATGAATGATTGATAATGCAATTGTAAAGGGTACACTTTGTTAGTGGCACATTATTACTGCGGTTTAATTAGTAATAAGGATGATTGAATGTTGGTTTTTTAGGTGCATGCGTTTTTTCTTGCATGACTGATTACCTATGTCTATTCAAGATCCGTTCTAGCAGAAGCAAGTCCTCACGGATTTTTTAAATCTGGCTAGATGAATGCGGACCATTTTCATTCATGAAAGATTTTTCGAGTGTCTGGTCTTTTAAATCTGAAAACTTACTTTACTTTAGCATATTTTTAAAGTATGCACCACTTTCTATCTTGCGTCAGGCATCTTGTCTTCGGGCCACTGAGTCAACTAACGACTCGAAGAAATCTGACAAAACTAAGCCGAGTTTTATACTGAATTTACAGTGCTTTAAAGGGTGAAATTTTACTACTGACCGATAGCAATATCTCGAGACTGGCTGGTGATAAGGAACATAATTCCCCAAGGAACATAGATTGAGATATGACGAATGTATTTCGAGTTTACATAGTAACTCAAATCAGCTGATCGGCAATATAGTCTGGGCGATCAATATCTTTTGTCGTATTTCGACCAATGTTCCTTGGGAAAAATTGTTCCTTATCACGAGCCTGTCTTGAGTTGTCACTGTCGGTTATTAGTAAAATTTTACAGTATATTTATTATTAACTAAATTCTTTTCTTCATTTATAAGACATCAAGTTGTTCATTTCCCTACTATCTTTTCTCTTTTGCATCTAGTGTAACGTTGGTTGCTTCCGTTTTAATTTCCTTTAACTTTTAATGTAATTTTATTTTTAAATGGCCATGAATCACAAAAGTACTTTTATTTTGAGTGCCTATGAATGTTTTCAGATGTATTAGCTATACACATTTTTAAGGGTGGCTTTTTAAGAGGTTCCGTACCCAAAAGGTCAAAACGGAATCTTATTACTGAGACTCGGCTGTACGTTTGTCCGTCTGTCTGTCACCAGGATATATCTCAAAAACCGTGATAGGTAGAGAGTAAAAATTTTCACAGATGCCGTATTTCTGTTGCTGTTATAACAACAAAAACTTTAAATTATAATAAAATGAAAATCTCGGAAATATTATACCCATACCAAAAACCATTTTTTTACGTTATTTTGTCTATAGTGGTTCGGAGGCTGTATCTCATGAATAGTAACAGTAAGACAGTTGAAATTTTTACAGTAGGCACATATGTTATATTTGCAGATATAACTACAAATACTTATAACAGAATAATTAATTTTGACAAAAAACACTTATACTCGATTCACAGTTTTATTGCGGCAGATACAACAAATAATTATGTAAATAATTAAATTGGATGTGGTGTTCTTTCTTGAATAAGTTGTTTTGTGTTTTGTAAAATCCTTGAAAATGCTAATGTGAGCAAAACCGCAATAAAACTGTGAAACGAGTACAAGTGTTTTTTGTCAAAATTAATTAAACATGGAGTTTTACCATGCGCCAACAATCGTAAGTATTAACTAATAACAGAATAAAATTTATATAGGTAAGCCCAATAATCCATAAAACAAACGAGATTTTTGTGTACTTTTAATGCAAAATGGTACGGCATTTTTCGTGCTTTTCCGTTTTTATATGTTTCGAAAGCGAAAAAATATCTAAGTACAACAAATTTTCATGAATTATGCAATTTACTAATTCGTTGCCTACAAAAAGGCCAACCTACCTCACAAATGATGATAAATGTATAACTTGCGTGTATAACGTACATGACTTCCGGGCTTTTGACGTTAACATGTAAAACATTGGGCTCGAAAATCATGGAAAAATCATAGCTTTTACTTAAATCTTGACATAAGAAGTAGATGGCGGATAAGATTACATGAACTGGTTACTATCAAAGTATCAATCTAGGTATTTGTTTTTGTTATGTGAAACAGTGAGTTGACGATCGACACGTTTTTTTTCAATAATAACTTAAATAATTATACATATATAAATCACGCCTATATCCCTTGCGGGGTAGGAAGAGCGTAAATGGCTACAAAAGCGAACATTGACGCCACGTTTGACAAACATTTCAGGGTAATTTAAAAATTTTTGTGTATCGCTATTGTGACAGATTGTAAACCCATCACCTAAAATTGCAATACGTATGTAACCTTCAAGTCCCAATAGTCGCCTTTGACGACACCCAATTTATATTTATCATAACCTTATTTAGAATTGACGATCAGTATAAGTGATACGGTGATTTTGGATAATTTTTTAAAGAAAGTTGTTTTATCCTCGGAAAAATCGCTGTGTCTGTGAGGCCGGCTAAGAATAGCATTACCCCATTTCTTTCCAGTGGGTGTCGTAAGAAGCGACTAACGGACTCGAGGGTGTGTACTTATTGCAATTCTAGGCGATGGGCTGACAACCTGTTACTATGGTGATACACAATTTTCCGAATGACCCTCAAATGTTTGTCAGACGTGGCGTAAATGTCCGTTTTTTACGGTAGCTTACGCTCTGCCTATTCCGCAAGGGATTATAGGCGTTATATATGTATGTAGGAAAACTTTACCACACCCTCTCCGAATACTTTACCAGCAAACGTGACCGGCTGATTTCCCTTTTACACAACTCATACTTTGTTCCTTGACCCTTCAATAATGCATTATTCATCGTCGAATATTTGAGCTACATCCAAAACGGACGTGTAGCGGATATGTTGGCATAACATTATATACGGCAGGGAAATTATGCACGCTATTACCTATAGTACCTACCTGATTCGATGAATCATTCAAGACGGCGTTTACCGTGTTCGTTATATTATTTGATTTACATTGTGTAAATCGTCTTTAACTTGTTTCAGTGGTATATTTTATGTGAACGATTTCGTGGGTCTAATTTAAATGGAAGCCGTTACTTATCATAACGGGCTGGTACAAAAGAACCAAAATAATGTTTCTACCGCGGGCAGGATTTGGACTTGTGACTTTCGCCATCACTTAGGGCGATGCCTCTTCTATCTGGGCTACCGCGGCTTGTCCCTTGCCCGCGAATTATTCAAGTGTATCTTGATGCCAATTATGCATGGCACTGCTCCATTTACCGGGATAGTTTTGCAAGTAATACCCAGTGACTTAATCATTTAAAAATCATTGTATTCGTTATTTTTATTTGACAATTCTACCAGCCTATCAATCCTTCTGAAGCGGTTCTGGCATAGGGTCGCGCTCAGTCTACAATCATTATGCTATGGAGAAAGTTGTTCCATATCACGACCCACAGTCCACAGTCCACAGTTTTAAGTTAGCACTATATATATATGGTAGGTAAGTATTGTAGGTATTACCTACAAAATAATGTATCATTTCTCCCCAGCTTCGCAAACATTAGTGTTGGTTTAGGCCTGCTCTACTCTGAGGTTGACTTGGTTATGTCATCGATGTGATAATATTGTTATTTGTTGCGGGTCGCGGAGCTGTTATCTTAGCATTTTGAGGTGACTGCAACATCGTCCCAAGGGTTGAGGGTTATGGGAGATTACATAACCCAACCTGTCCACAAAGTTTATTGCTGAAACTATCAGATGACAGTATGTTCAGAAAACAATAGACAATACAAAACGATGATTTGAAAATGCAAAATATGTTTGTATACAACACTACGCTCGCTACAACCCTACATAACATACATCTTCAGGCTTTGTCCAATTTAGTCACAGTAATTTGATATATCCCGCAAAATCACAATATTAATAGCTCATTTAGGCACTTTATCAATGTGTCTTAAATTGCTGAATCACCAAGCTGGCAGCAATTATATCATCTACATAAAGTATTCATGTAAACCTATAGAAACTGCGATTAATTCTGGAAGCCGGCAGCTGGATAAAGCCGTCGGACCCTGTTTGTTCAGCTCTCGTATATTATTGCGCCGCTCCATGTGCCCATCTCGCTACGGTTTATTTAAGGAAACTCTCATATTGGCGACTTTAAGTACCTCCAATCTTCTGGCTCCAGTGCGCTATAAATTTCACGGAAATTCATGTCTATTGCCGCTTGGAATTCCTATTTTATTTACACGAGTTATGCCTTTGATTTTCTTGAGTTTCGCTGAAATTGATTTAAGATTTAATTTCAATCTCATTTTGATCAGGAAACGCCAGGTGGTTGTAAATTTTGTCAGACTTGGGTTTTCCTGCTGTCAACTTCATAAAGTGATCAGTTTTTGATGTTTTTTCTTAAGTATAATAGAAACGCGAAGAAATACTAGCTTAAATTTGTCTATGATTACTTAGACGACTGGCACAGCCATATCAGAGGCCAAATAGAAGTAGGCGGTTGAAAATCTCTGACACCAGGGTTCATCGAGTCGTTAGACGACTCGGTGTATCACAACAAAAATAAATAAAACTAGCTAAATTGCGAAGAATCACATCAAGTAAAAACAGTAAGAAACCCGCCGGTTGATGCCAGCTTATAATATCATCACCCTCGACTCGAGGGATACATGTGTATTGCAATTTTAGGCAATGGAATGTCAACCTGTCATAATGGTGATAATTTTTTTTTTTTTTAGCGAGCGCAGTACAAGATATTGTTTTCACAGGAAACCCTGCTGCCCATTTCCTGAAATATTTTTTCGCTAAGTCCCTTTTTCCATCATTTACGGGTATTGGGGTGACGCTATTTCAAGCCGGCATCACACGGCAAGGAAACACAAATGCAAAAGCAACACAAGTCCATTACCTAATATCAACAAAAACATAAATTAGTTATTTCTAATACTGCCTTGTGATGCCGGCTTAGAATAGCATCACCCCATTTCTTACCCTTGGGAGTCGTAAGAGGCGACTAAGGGACTCGAGGGTGTGTATTGCAATTTTAGGCGATGGGCTGACAACCTATCACTATGGCGAAGCATAATTTTCCGAATGACCCTCAAATATTTGTCAGACGTGGCATAAATGTCCGTTTTGCGGCCGTTTGCGCTTTGCCTACCCCGCAAGGGACATAGGCGTGATGTGTGTATGTATGTGTACGTATGTAATATTGTCTAGGGCCCCTGTCTTTGACATTATATTACCATTGTGATTTTCTATACTTCACACTGTTAGCGGAATACGAAACAGCCAAAACCATCCAACTGACACTATATTAAAAAACAACTAAGACTCTTTCCCAATAGCTAAATACGGCCCAAGGTTAATTTGCCTTGTGGTTGACACTATACATAGATGAGTAAGTAAGTCTTTTTTCACGACTGCCCAACCAAAAAAGAGTATAATGTTTTTAGGTTCTAAAAATGCGATTCTTTAAAGTGCTGCCACTCTTCAAACACTAAACAGATTCGAATGGGAATTGTATCGGAAGAATCCTTACATTATCCCGAGTGTCGTAGGCTAGGATGTATCTAAAAAAGCAGTCGTGTTTTTGATTTATTGTGTTTTTAATTTATTATGCTTGTGTCTTGGTAGTTCTAAGGTGATAGCAAAATACTTCCACTATCCATCTGTTATAAAAGCCTTTACATTATATAAAAAAACTATTAGTCTATTGACAGTTAGGTGTTCGTATCTTGAGAGTAAATCTCAGGCGGGACACGTGATCCTTGCATTTGTCAGCTTGTCGCCGGAGGGGCGGCCGAGACTGATGGGACGAATGTTTTCTTAGCAAGGATATCGGGTTGCAGAACAGTGATACCAACATAAAAATATAAATATGTATACACGGTGTAAGTGGTGTACCTAAAACTTTGCAGGTATTTGTCTCAGTTCCATGTAACCGACAAAATATTCCAACTAAAAATGGCAATACTATATAAAAGATTATGGCCTCATATTTCTATGGTTTATTTACGTGGCATCTGTCAAAATTAAGCGGCGATTTTTTTTTATTAAACCACTTCATTCATAGGCTGGAGAAGGTACCCAAGACTAATAGCGACTGCCAAGATGAACTAAAAACCAGTAAAAAAAACTCGATTTGTAAACCAGATACATAGCCTCCTTAGAAAAAGTTGATCAGTTTCATGGTCTGGTCATGCCTGCAAAGTTTTCAGTACACCGCCCCTTACACATCGTAACTATTTCGTCATGAAACTTATGCAGAGTTATTGCATAAGTTTCATGACACTTGAATATTGTTTTAATTATACCTTAACTTGTTAGATTCAGGTCACCGGAATAATAAGCCAATACGCTGTGTTACACAGTTTGGACTTAGATTCGTTCTTATGACACGCCCAAAAGATTAACGTGAGCGGTTCGAATGTATAACTGAGCCCGAAGTCTGCTAAATGAAAATCACTTCAGTTGTATGTAGATGGCGTGTAAGTGGCATGGTTTTGGGCGTTTTGTATTCTGCTATAATATATAATGTCACAGCGAAAATAAAATTACAGTCGAGTGTCGCTGGCATTGCAAAAGTTAAAAATTAGAGAATCCGGGCCCCTGACGTGAGCTTGACTGTAGAGATACTAACCTGAAGGACAACCTTTACCTACCATGGACCAGACTGGTAGGAAGAAAAAAATATAAACAATTACCAATAAAAAAGCAAAAAGAATACGAAGTGTGAAGGGCAGCCCCCCGAATACTGATAGGGTGCTTGCAGTCCATGAAACTGAACAACTTTCCTGTAGAAACATATGTCAGGAAACGAGAAAAATTTTAGCTTCCATACTTTATTACTATCAACTTACTGCATTTACTATGGGAAGTCAAAAATTGTTTGACATTTCCTGAAATATTTTCTTATGGGCAGTTATTCAGTTACATTACATGGTGCACTCTCAATGCACCCTGTCAGTATTCCGAGGGCTGTATTTATGTTATCGTACCCATTTACTTCTGAAAAAAACATAGATACTAAACCACAGAATAAAATTAGTACCAAACTAAACACCAATGTCGATGCTCTGTCAGCTGGTAATAAAATAGTTATTCAATAACTCTAGCACAAAGAAGGAAGCGGACCGCAATCAATATTGGGGCTTACAATGCCGTGCCTTATTGATGGTGACACATTGTGCCTGTGGGCTGGCTGTGTACGAACATGGCAGGAATACTTTAACTTATTTTGTGATGAAAATTCGTCTATTAATTGAAAATAAGAAATTGAAAAAATTACAGCGCCCGCCGGGACTTGAACCCGGGACCGTGGGCTACCGTCCCACTGCTCTACTCTACACTACCACTGTTCAAGTCTAGGCGGACGCTGTCATTTTTTCAATTTCTTATTGTCATTTTTGAAAATTATATAGCACTGTGAGTGCATAATAAAATCATAGTAGGTATATTCGTCTATTAAAATGAGTTTTGTAGACTTTTGATACTTAATAACAGAATAATATCTAGTCATGATATGTTTCGTGTCTTACTTGTTAATTATTTGGTAGAGAATTTATTTCTCTACGTTTCAGCTGCTTACGGCAGGCTTCTTCACGGAGGTCGACAGATCACATACGCCCGCCAGTCACATGTGATTGTCGAACACACACGGGATAATCTCACTACAAAATAATTAACAAGTAAGTCGCGTTAACCCACATCATGAGTGATACTTGTTTGTTTAAAAATTATGCAGTCATGCTTGGAAACTTTTATCTGACAGTTCTCGAGCTTTTTTTATAATGTCATACCAGATGACGTTGTGCTAAGTTGACATTTGGGTCATAAATACAATTCATTTTTGTGAAAAAACCACAGGAAATGGAAATTGTCGTATCTGATGTAATTTTATTTTTTAACTTTAGTTTTTTTGACCTTGACTCTGGCAGAATCATCGTCTGAAGGCGATGGAAGCCAAATCTCAAAAAAAATAATTACATACGGTACAATGGAACGAAACATTTTTAGTTTAGCTCAGCGCCAGCTAGACAATTTAGGAAGATTTTATGCCTAAAGCACTTATATGTGCCTAATTTGGCACAATAATATCAGAGCTACGCATAATGGGAACAGAGGATGTATTTAAATAATGCAGAATATATTTCAACAGTCACCCTGATAAAATTAGATTGAGCTTCTGATACACAATATTTTTCTTAAGTTTCTTGGGAATTTTTTAGCATTATGAGCTCAATTAACCCTATGAAACATTTAAAACAAAGTTTCTTAGACCCTATTATTTGATCAAACAAACCCTACTTCAAAAACGCCTTTTGCTTATTTCGTTACAATACATACTTACATACACATATTACGCCTTTATCCCTTGTGGAGTGGGCAGAGCGTTAACGGCCGTAAAATACTGTAGCTATCGCCACGTCTGACATTTATTTGAGGGCCGTTCCTGAAAAACCTTGAATTAATAAAATTGTAATACACATGACACCCTCTAGGCCCTTAGTAGCCGCTTACAACATCCGCGGGAAAAAATGGAAAAAATGGGGTAATGCTGTTCCGAGCCGGCATCACACGGCTAAATATTTTCTTAATTCTTTACATTTGTCCGTCACAAATTGCACGACTCGACACTTTGCGCGGAAGATCAATAAATTTAAATCCGCAGCATAAATTGAGTTTAATTTATTCGACGGCATTTGATTCCTCTTACCAGTTCATTTCGAACCGAATACAAAAGCGATTCATTTCTTTGGTGAAATTGAAAAAGTGTAAATCAGGGAATCGAGTTAGATTTTTCTTTACGTTTCTGTTAACCCAATCATCATCGATTTTGGGAATCTCGACCACCTCTGCATACTTCTTAGTTACAGTTTACAAAGTGAGTGAAATTAACTTTAATGCTTCTTCATTTCATGTGGGATACCGAGTTGAGGAACGACCCGATGAATCCTGATGTAAGAGTTTTTTAACCGCTCTACTACTTGAAGCGAAAGAGGTGTGTCAGGATCGTAGCAAGTGAAATAATGTAGTCTCTGCCTACCCCTATGGGAAAGAGGCGTGATTATATGTATATATGTATGAAGGTACTACTTATCGTAGTGCTACTACCTGCGGCGCATGGGTTCCTGGTTCGATGCCGGATGCACTCACAAAATTAATATTATCTCTTTGTAAATTTGTCCCTACTCAGGTTAGGACATTCCAAGCTGTACCACCTATTGTACGTAAAAAAGATAGTTTTGTGTCTCAGAGGGTACGTTAAGCCGTCGGTCGCGGTTGCTGTCTATGCTAACTTAGACGACGTTCGTCACACAACTAAGTTACAGGCTTACTTTAATGCTGACTGACAATCAATATTATAGTAGGTGCATTGTTGAGGTTCAGTGAATAAAGTTTTCCTGGTTGAGTATACTTAAAACGACAGGTTGCGCTCCATGACGCCAAAGATAAACTACAATGGAAAGAGAAATTAACGGCCCGCCGGGAGAGTCAAGGAAGAAGGATTGCATTTTCTAAAAAGTAATAAATATGTTAAATGATCCTATACAGTGCGTTGTAAAAAAAGATTTGAGGTTCTAGATTTGAGCATGCCCGATACGTACTTTCTTACCCCCTTTTTTACAGAAATGACAAGAAACTTATTAACTCAGCACACGTATGCGTGTACCCGTCGGAACCAGTATTCGACCTGATCTGGCAGAAACGAATTAAGACAAGCCGACTAGCAGTTTCGTGGACGGAATTAGTTATTTGCACAAATTACTGAAACTAGTTATTTGCACAAATTACTGAAACTAGTAGTTTTAAATTTCGTGATCTACCTACTTTTTTCATTAGTTTTCAATTTGAGTTTCTCTTATCTCCATAATGGAAAGAAATAATTAGTTTTGTACTTTTTGTTACATCAATTTCTTTCAAAAATCTAATAATTCCGTACAGTTTGAAACTCAGGTAAATGTTAAATATTATTTTGGTAATATATATCTCGGCCTCCTGGATGTTTTCCAACATTTTCATTTTTATCTCTTTAAAAAGTAAATGAACAGCATCTGAACAAACAAAATTATTTATCTTTCGCAAACAAAATATTTAGACTAAATTCCTCATTTTGATAAAGTCGTTTCCAAGTGGGAATAATTCACAAAACTGAATTAACGGCTCGTGATAAGCGACCAGCAATAAATACTAGCCGCCGTAACTCCTGAAATATTGTATTTTGTAGGCACAAATATGAGAAATATGGTGTTGGAAAAGATTTCCGACTATAATTCGATTAAAACAAAAAGTTCATGTTGCTGTTACTTATTGACAGCAGTCACATAAAACTATAATGTACAATGTGCAGCACTGAATCCTAATCAAACGAAAAATTAAACAACTATGTAAAACAAAAAGATAAAAGTAGATTTATTGTTTTTGATCATGTAGTTCTGACAGTTTTTGTTTGTCATGAATAGGATTGATCAATTTTTAAAAGCCATTCTATAATTTGTTGTTTCACCAAGTTTCAAAGAAACACATTATAAGTATATTATTATCCGGTAAACATCGGTTCAAAGCGGGTCTAATCATTGTTCTTACACGTGTTTGACTTTTTTACTACTTTCTAAAATTTTTGCCTCTGGTCTATGAAATCTACACCTGACTATTTAGCGGGGAGCTGAAGCTAACCCGGAAAAGTTTATTTGGTTGTTCAGACAACCAGCCTAATGCGCCCTTGGGTTTTAAAACGTGTTTGACGATTTTCGTCACTAACTACAGTCAAGCTCACGACCGGTTATACACACGATCACACGAACCGCCAAAGTAAGTCTAATGCGGCATAAAAACCGTCCAAAGACTCTAACCCAGTCTGAGCTTGACTGTACCACTTTATTCGAAAAGGAAAGACTTTCGTCACGCGGCAAGGCAAGTAACAATTTCGTTGTGCAAAAGGTCACGTGTCCAGCTTCGTGAAAGCTTTGATGGACTTTTGGAAATATCTGAATAAAATCTGACGAAATTGTCAAATAAAACGGCTGAAAAACAATCCTTTCATGTTGGGTGGTACTTGCTGCTCCGTGTACTTGCCATACGCTAGGCTACGAGGCGATATGACGATACACAATTTTCCGAATGACCTTCAAATATATGTCAAACGTGGCGTAAATGTCCGTTTACGCTCTGCCTACCCCGCAAGGGATAATAGGCGTGATATGTGTGCGTATGTGTGTAGACTACGAGGACCGGGGTATAGGGTGAAATTTTACTAGTGACCGATAGCGAAATTTCAAGAAGAGCTGGTGATAAGAAACAACATTCCACAAGGATCATAGGTCGAAATATGACAACAATATTTTGAACTTCAATTGTAACCCAAATAAGCTGATGGGCAATTTTGAATGGTAGGTAATTAATTTTTCACATATTGACCCACGTTCCTTGGAAAAAGTTTTTCCTTATCACCAGCCCGTCTTAAGTTTTCGCTATTGGTCACAAGTAATATTTTTATGACACCCTCGTATAAGTTCATGTTATTGTGGTAACATTACACCTCAAGCGGTTCAAAACAGCTTCACGAAACCTACACCAAAATGTCACCAACGTGAAGAAGATAGAGTTGATCTGGAAACAAACTCCAGCACCTGCTTGCATCAGGAAATTGGATCTGATGGTATCTGGCGGCGTTAAGTGAAAGCTGAACGCCTGTCTGCCCTGTAGTCCCAGTAGCTCTCAAGTTTACTGCTTAACATTGCAGCTTTGTAAAAGGTGTCCCATGGCAGGTTTAAGATTAAAATTACATACATATAGAATGCCTATATCCCTGTGGTACAGGCAGAGCGTAAACAAAAAAAGGACATTTACGCCACGTCTGACAAACACTTGCTGGTCATTCGAAAATTGCCTGAAATCGCAATACACATGTAACCCTCCCTTACACCATTCTCTAAATTCTTGCTTTCATGCATTCAATGCAAGTTAAATCAAGGCATTAAACAGTTGTTTATCTATTAAATTTCTACAAACAATCTCATTAGATGCGTGGCTTGTAAAAAAGGGTATACAGAGGTTTCCAACATCTCGCTAATACCTAATGAAATATTACAACTTTTCTAAAGGAATATAGGTCGAAACCACAGGGCGCGACTTTTTTTCTCCATAATCAAAACATAATTTTATAAATCCTCATCTAAACACTATTTTGGTAGCACAATTAGTATGGAAGGTCAAATAAGCAGAGAATCTCACACAATGCAACAAAAATGGCATCTCCAGTAATATTTCTTGATAACTCAACATTACGTGTTCAGCACTCAGCTAGCTAACAAATCATTGTCTTAGTCTGAGCCGGGATTACATTACGTCTAGACACATACAAAGCGCGCAAACGTTAGACGTCGGGTCTTTGTAAATATGCGTTACGGTACAAGTTTCTGCTACTGGGGGGATTAAATTGCTATACAGGTGTAAAATAATGGGCTAAACAGTGCTGTAAAGCTGAAACATTTTACCCAAAGAACATATTACATTACATTAACAGCCACAACAGTCCATAGCTGGGCATGGTCCTAACCCCTATTGGGGGGTATTGCCATATTCACCACTATTGGCAGGCGGACTGGCCCTGTGCAATGTTTTACTTAGATGTTCACAGAGAACGCTGCTGCCCATTCCCCGGATTCAGCCCTTTGTCGCATTTTACAACACCCACGGGTAGAAATGAAGTGATCCTATTCTAAGCCACATCTATATTCAGGCACACAGAACATATTATTGGTCTTAATACAAAAAAGTTAGCATGGTATAAGCTGCTTTAAAACGTCAAATCGTATAAAAAAATAAGTACTCGTAACCGTTTTTTTGACAAGAGTAGTTTACGACACCGCTTAAAAAACTAGATATATCACACGTCACCGCATCAAATTGCGGTTGTCATAGGTTTCAATTTGTATGATGTCTATTTCAAACAGCAATACGATCATCATCCAGAGCGGTAGATTAGTCAAATATTTTGGTTGCTTTTGGTTCCTGGGTTTTGACACGGGTGTTTTGTTTAAAAAGCCGTATTTTTCACTACAGCTGCAACACACATTGCAAAACACGTAGGTCACATTCTGTCCACGTACCAAATATAATGCAGGCGAGAATGCATAAACGGCGATGCATAGGATACACGAGATTCCACAATATTATGCATCCACATTCACACGCGTTTTCAATTGCATAATTTACGTTATTTGCAGAAGAAAGAAATGTCATTTGTTAAATAGCGACATTTTTACGGACTATTTGTCAACCGTTTATGAACTTTTCCTACTTGTCGTCCGTCGCGGCGTATCACCGTAACGCATGCGTCTGTCAGATGAAAGGAAATTGCAAATAACAATTTTATTCCCATACAAATACGACTACGGTGGGTAGCGGAAGTCGTTTGGGAATAAGATCGGAATTCGTAGTTTCCTTTCGTCTGACCGACGCATGCGTTACGGGTGCGTTAAAAATACGCAGCGACGGATGACAAATGGGAGAACCGCCTAAAATTAAATCTAAAAAGTAGAGAAGAGTAGGAAATAACTCTTCAAATTATGAATAGAGTGGCAGCTTAAATATTTACGAATTTTGATTTAAACGATAGGAGTCGTAGAGATTTTGTTCTAATTGGTTCAGAAGTTTAAAAAATAAAATCTATGAAGTATTTATTTAATGTAATACCCTCTTCTCTTTCATTTCCCTGTCACCCAAAAGTTGTCTAATAGAGATCGTTTTCAGCAATAAAGCCGCCTTTGCGTGACATTTCCTACTATGTATTTGTGTTCTGAATGTGCTGTAAAGTGTTTTTACTTACTGACTGTAGGTGAAGTTAATAATTCTACACTTCGAAACCCCTGGCCTCACATACTCGTACGTATCAACAAGTCGGAAGCAGTGAGGCGTAGTAGCCAACGGACTGTGAACCAACGTGAACTGCGAACGAACGACCTCTGCCTGAGTGAGTGAGTGAATGGGATCGCAAGGGTTTCAAAATTGAGTGATTTTATTAGGAATCAAGTGTCAATGTTACGAGTACTTATGTTGAATTACCGTTTGATACGGGCTTATAATACGAGTAACATAACCACAATTCTAATCGTGTATGTCGTAATATGTGACCAAGGGATAAATACCTCCAGGGAATGGACAGCTTTCCCTGTGAGTGCAACGTTTTGCACTAGGCTTGCCAATCCGCTTGCTAAGCGTGGTGAGTATGGCAAACTCTGACACCAGGGCTCATCGGGTCGTTGGATGACTCGGTGTCCCACACGAAAAAAGAGAGAGAGATGGCAATACCTTTCAATAGGGCCTTATACCTACCATTGGACTGTGGTGGCACAATAAACGACTATTAATTACCTTAACATTCAAATATTATGATTTTTATGTGCCGCATCCTTCATTTGATCAAATTCAATTTAATAGCAAAGCCTATTTATTTATTTGTTTAACCGTTTAATGTACACAATATCACAGAAAGGACATTACTTAAAGAACAAAACACAAGTCAGTTGAAAAAAAATTGCAACAGACCTAGGGTAGTGAGAAGGCATAAAGTGAGGCAGTTGATGTGTACAACTTACCAAGCATGATACCAATTAAGTTAGGCTAATAAAACAAGAATAGTACATAAATAATCATAATATTTTATGAAGCTAAGTTTGTGATCGAAATCAACAACTTAGCGAATTGAGCCATACATTTACCTAAAATGAAGGCAAGTACATCGTTTTGGAGCAAAAAATATTGGCTCCTGTCCGTACAAAACCGCCCACGGCTTTAAATCATCATCCAACGGACATGGTATTTATGTGACGAATAAGCCATCGGAAAACGACGGCGCAACGTTGGATTATAGAGCCATATTCGTTACACCGATTTTGTTACTAACGACTGAAATAAATACAGAATGAAAAAAATATCTGAAAATATCGGCGTATATTTGGACGACCGATGTGGTGCAATGGTAATGCAACTGCCTGAGGCGCAAAGGTTATGGGTTCGATTCCCGGTGGACACTGCAGGCTGAACCAACTTATTGACCGTAAGAAATAAAGGTTGCTTTGGAGGGCACGCTAAGCCGTCGATCCCGGTTGCTATCTAAGATTACTTAGACGGCGGCGGTCATAATAAACTCTGTCACCAGGGTTTATCGGTTCAGAAAGTTATGGTGGCCCGGCGACAATCGGCTTTGTTTTTGTTATATTTTTGTTGTACCTCAGATGTATGTAGTATGAAAAACTAATTTTGTCAGCGAGTATTTTGATTTGGATACTCCACTCTTTCTGCACTTTTGAGGCTTATTTTAGTGTATCTGTTTTTTCTCTTCGGCCTCATCCACCCCGGTACAGCATGTGAACCAGTCATTTTCAACCCTCATTTTCTCACTTAAAGTTCAAAACCTGTGGAAAACCATAACATAGAGGGTATCTTCAATCAAAACCTATTAAAAATATAACAATAGTGGTTATACCAGGGGTTGAACATTAATCTTTGCTCTTTTGTGGGCTACGGAAAAAACCAATGAATACATTTGAGAGCATTTTGTTTACGATTCGGTGTAACATCACTCCGGCCATAAGCCGTCCACTGTCGCGTATTAAGGGGGGACATGCAGACGTAACTCTGCCCACACAATATAACACACCACATTGCCCACAGCCACATACAAAAAGCGACAGTAAAACGATTATTTATGTATTTCAACACGTAAATGTCGCAGGAATATGTCAGAATCAAAAAAAATTGCCAATCGAAAATATGGCAAAATCGTGAATTCAATTTGTCATATTCTTAAACAAATCTACGAATTCTTCAAAATTCAATTCCTAAAGTTAATACTGCAAAAAATACGTAACAATGTTTTTTTCGTGTGGTCAGTATTATATTAGTAGGAATTCAAACTAAATCCAAGGTGTTGGGAGTTTGGTCGAAGTCCTGGATTTGTTTAGAACGATGCTAAAATGGAGACTACGATTTAGTCATGTCCTGATTCTTCCATATTCCTGTGACATTAAAGATGAAAGGTAATTCGATACATTACCTAGAAGGGTATCCAGGAGTAGAGGTCATTTTCAACATATTATTTTATATAACTATGGGTTGGAAATTGTTATGTGTACCTTTGATTTTTACGAAATATATGACGTACCATGATCAGAAGCATTTATGGTTCTCTGTTGTAAAAAATCTATTAGTTTCAGTTAATTTTTGTTCAGCTGTCGATGTATTCACGTGTTCTTTGACGGATTTTATTAAGATAACAGTATTATATTTCTGTGGTAACGTGGTAAATAAATAAATCTTAAAACTGATAGAAATATAGAATAGAAAAACTGATATAATATCAGCTGTTCTTTGCTGACATCACTTGGCGGTAAAATTGGTCTCTGTGTTATTCCAGGTTCTACAAAATTATCCCAATCCAAAAACATAGACTCTAGAAGTAAAGAAGAAACATTTTTTGTCGTTGTTGGTGACATATAACCATAAAATAAAGTACGAAAATAAGATCATAATTATAGTATCGTTCCCGTACCTCAAGAAAAAGAGCCCGGCTAAAAGTCAAGATCAGGTTGGGTTACCTAGTTTGGACTTTGGACGATCTTATGCTGCGCGCATAATACTTACATTGGCGGTTTGAGTATCTAACCGCAATTGAACTTGACTGTACCAACCTACATGGACAGGGTTGAAAGATGTGATCCCTTCGGTGTCCGCACTTAGGGATCGTCCACAAGGTACATTACGAAAAATTTGCATATTATTGACCCTTTCTTCCCCAATCATTTTTAAGTGTGAAAACCGCCTGTTTTGTTGTGTACCAAATTATTGCCAAAGAAATATCCAATATTAAACGCAACGTGTTTCTCCTAAGAGCAAGGTATTTCTATCAGGGGAACACTGTGAAAAAAACAAAATAAAAACCCTGTAAAAATATCTGGAAATTAGAAAAACTAACTAACTATCAAACGACAAACGCAAGTCGATTAGTGAGCTGAATCTATGCCTGAGTGTCTCTCGTTACAGATTTGATTGCGAAGGATTTTTAAGTGGCTTTGTTCTAAGGGATACATTAATCTAGGGAATCGGCAGCAGCGTTCACTGTGAAATAAAACACCTTGCGCTGCGCTTATACTGTATAGAGGGTACTGCCAAGCGTAGTAAGTATGAATACCAATTAAAAAAACTTAAAAAGTGGTGAGTATGGCCAGTACCCTCCAATAGGAAGAGGCCAAAGTTAACCAGTGGACTGTTGCGGCTGTTGATGTTGATTCTGGTTGTTTGTAGGCTTCCCTCTTAAACATTTAATTGCTCTGTGGCCGATGAAGAAATCGCTGGTAAACGTTTCGGTAGACTCACACAATATGGCGATATTTGTCTCCATCACGAACTCCGTAACGAGATTAACTATTAACGAGATTACACGGCTTTTGTCTGGACCTTTGTATACCATGAGTCTGATACAAAAAGAATTAAAAAAATACAAACGTGTACAGTCTTTACGTAATAAGTAAATTATTGAAAAAGTAAAAAATTACTTTTTGTGCAAAGTGAGCAACATTAAAACTTGTCTAAATGTGGTTATTTATGGTCTAACTTCAGACCCTACCCAGGGCTTCAATTTTCTTATTTTTCTTCAGTGTAATGCCATTGACACTCTATGGCCATTCTATTGCCGTGATTTTTATACCTAATACAAACTTATAGCAGAATACGAAACGGCCAAATCATCCAACTGAATTTCAAGTAGCCGAATACGGCCCCAGATATAGCGTAGAGTAACAAGAATAATACCTAAGTTCAAAAAATTAATAACACGACTGCTTTCTGAGATAACGTCTAGCCTATGACACTCGGGATAACGTAAGCATTCTTCCGTTACAATTCCCATTCGAATTCGTTCAGTGGTTAGCGAGTTGCAGCACTTTAAAGAATCGCACATCATCATTGGCCTCACACGTCTGTGACAGACGATTTAATCAGTGTCTGAGGCAAGACTTTTCATGGCTGTATAAGCCGATACGGGAGCGGCATAGTTTTCCGCACGCTCCACAAGTGAAGGTGGAATTTGAGACTGGCACATGCATGTTTAGATGACGTTTTTGCCTTTTGTTAGCGAGACCAGAAAACCAGGAATTATCGTGTGTTTTACGCCCATCAAACACACGCTTACGCCATTCGTCCCTATCCTCAGCAAGCTTCTCCCAGCTTTGATGGTCAATGTTAAACGCAGCCATGTCCCGCTTGGCGCAATCTTTGAAACGCAGCATAGGTCTTCCAACCCCTCTTTTAGCGTTTGCTACAGTGCCAAGCAGAATACGCCGTGGTAGACGCGAAGGTTCCATCCGGTGCACATGCCCTAGCCACCGCAATCGCACATATATACATACATACATGAAGTCTAAAAATATTACACTCTTTTTTTTATGGCTGGGCAGTCGTGTCAAAAGCAATACTATGATAACTTCCTAAATAAAAAAAAATTTATGTCAAAAAAACGTGCTATGAAAGTACTAAATACATTTTCCTATAAGTAACAATTTTATCATTAAACATATCACATACATGAAGATGAATTCGTCGTGCAGTCCTCTGAGAGTTTACTCGTCTGTAGGCGGGGCAGTGGCAGACGTACTAGCCTTTATTAATGTTCCGCGCTCAGCTAATGCTGATGAAATGGGAAAATAAGTCTTTGTAATTCAAAAGGTGAATATATCTTTGAGCTCAGCAGTTAAAAAAGGTCCCACTGGATTTAATGTATGTGGGTTCTTGCTTATGCTGATTTTCTTTTTCTAATAATGAAAATGAACTGTTTGTATGGCTGTTAAAGCTGACCATTGATACGAAGCCATTTTCAAATCTGATTTATATTAGGCTGATGACCACGTACTAAATGTAAATAAAAGTCTGTCGTAATTGCAATTAAGTTAGTATTAGGTCCTTACATATGAAATTGTCGTTTTGTCGTACTGGCCACTTTGATCACAAATTTCTCCTATTTGGTTAGGAATTCGAAATTCAAATTTATACAGCAATTTCCACATGTAGTTGTGTCTCGTAAACCGTCATTCATTTGTTTTTTTACTTATCTTTTTTCTGTTTGCATCGCTCAATTTACAAAATGGAAAATTTGAAATATCGCGTTATTTAGGTACGAGTACGAGTTCCACCGTGGCACCAGTGCTGCGGAAACGGCTCGAAGGGTTAATGATGTGTATGGCGGTTGTGTCGCAAAAGAAAACACAGTGCGTTTTTGGTTCCAACGTTTTCGTTCTGGAAATTTCGACCTGCAAAACAAGCCCCGTGGACGGCCGGAGACCCAAGTTGATAATGAAGAATTGAAGGCTATTGTGGAAGCGGATCCATCGCAAACCACGTCCGAATTAGCTGCAGGCTTCGGTGTTAGTGATAAAACTGTTTTAATCCACTTGAAGCAAATTGGAAAGATTAAAAAACTTGAAAGGTGGGTTCTTCACGAATTGAGTGAAGCAAACCGGCAAACGCGCGTCAACTGCTGCGTTACATTACTTGACCGGCACAATAACGAAGGGATTTTAAATCGAATCATTACCTGTGATGAAAAGTGGATTCTCTTCGATAATCGGAAGCGCTCATTGCAATGGCTGGACCCTGGCAAGCCAGCCAAAGCCTGCTCCAAGCGAAAATTGACCAATAAAAAGTTACTTGTAAGCGTTTGGTGGACTAGCGCCGGTGTCGTTCATTACAGTTTTCTCAAATCTGGCCAGACGATTACGGCAGATGTCTACTGTCAGCAATTGCAAACCATGATGGAAAAGCTAGCTGCTAAACAACCGAGGTTGGTCAATCGCTTTACGCCACTGTTGCTTCACGACAACGCTAGACCACACACTGCACAACAGACGGCTAGCAAATTAGAAGAGCTTCAATTGGAATGTCTAAGGCATCCACCGTACTCCCCGGACTTTGATCCAACAGATTACCATTTTTTTCGAAATTTGGATAACTTCTTGCAAGGGAAAAAATTCAACTCAGATGGGGCAGTCCAAATCGCCTTCAAAGATTTTATTGATTCCCGTCCGAATGGTTTTTTTAGTAAAGGGATCAATGAACTACCTATGAGATGGCAAAAGTGCATAGATTACAATGGCTCATACTTTGATTAAATAAATATACTATATTAAAAAAAATCGACTTTTTGTTCCTCCCATACAAAACGCCAATTTCATATGTAAGGACCTAATATTTACCCCGCTCAAACTGTATTTTTAAGACGATGAATTGTAATTTTAATTTTCTACTGTTAACATCACATCATGCAATAGGTCAATCAACCCATGAAACTGAACAGCATTTTCAACAATTTTTTTTTCATATTCCGACCTATGTTCCTTGAAAAAATTGAATACCAAATTTTTAAAACGCTTCCCGTGTGAGGTATACTATTTTTTGACAAAAGCGCGGGCAGGATTTAAACCTGCTACTTTCTCATTTACTTACGACGCCTCTTCCATCTGGGCTACCGCAGCTCGATTAGTTGCAACACAACCCGGTACATGGAGCCCTGCCACGCATTACTGGCATTTAGATACACTTGGAAAATTCGCGGGCAAGTAATGAGCTGCGGTAGCCCAGATGGAAGAGGCGTTGCCACTAGTAATGGCGAAAGTCGCAGTTTCAAATCCTGCACGCGCTTAAAAAAATTGCAGGTTTTCAAAAATCGTTGGGAGAAGTTGTTTTGTTTAATTTTTTACATCCTGTATAGGTACTAAACTTAGTTTCTAGTTAAATAACTTCTCATATCAAAGTTAGATTAACAGTGGTTAACTCTAGTAAAATTATTGCACATAAAGCCAGGATTGATCCCTCAACAAGAACAAACTTTGCTTTGAAATATTATTCCAGTTTAGTCGGGTGTTAGTTTCAGTTAAACTTGCATACCTTGTCCTACCTGTTCCTCTGAGTACACATAAATTTCAAATTAATAACAATATTAAGTTATGCATACTGTTTTGTATTTATTATTTGATATTTTAAGCGGTGGAAGGCTCCGTAAGGGGCCGCCTGGCTCACATGGCGCCAAGTAGCTTGCTGCGTTTCGTCAGTGTGTGGGAGTGCCAGTGCCTTAACAGGCTTCTTCTGGGTGAGCTCGCTCCATCTTAGACTCTGTCTCTGTCCAATGACCTAAACTAGAGTCAAGAGCAAACCGATCATTAATAAATAAAAATAAAACTTTAAGGTATACAGTGCAAACCAGGCAACAGTAAAGGTCACATTTTGACTGATCAATGAAATTTGAAAATCAAATTTTGCGCCCATATTTTTGAGCACTTGCAAAATTTTCAAGCACGGTTTATGGGTATTAGTTGCAAAACTAACCCGGTAGATGGAGCCGTGCCGGGCATTATTGGCATCAAGATACACGCCAAGATCTGCATTAGCCCAGATGGAAAAGGCGTCGCCTCTAGTAATGGCGAAAGTCACAGGCAAAATCCTTAACTATTTTTTAGATTATAACGTTATTTATTTGACACTGGAGCCTTTGCACTTTGTATAGATATCTGATATGAACGATCATAATTATTATGTCTTAAGTACTTACTCTTGTTTAGCGTCTCAGTATGATCTTCGTCTGCTGACCTCTAGTCATAAGGTGCAACATTAGCGAAAGTAGCGCCGCGCATTAAGTAAAATAAATACAGAAATCAGAAATAATTTATTTGCGTAAAACATTGCATAAAAGATAGTACCTCTACAATTTTACATGAGTGCACTGAGTGTTTTGCCAACTTATAAATTAGCATGCAAATACCCAAAAAAAGGGTCACATATTAATATTTAACATGACGATTCATTCATTACGTACAATATTAAGAATTTATTGATGATCAAAATTTAAAAAATGTTCTAATGAAACAGTTTAGTTTCACTCCAGAACGCGCCCTGAAAGTTAGTACAGCCATTTCCCTAACACATTGTATTTTGACATACTCACGACGCTTAGCAGGTGGATTGGCGAACGAAGTGCAGGAAACGCTGCTGCCCATTTTAAGATACCCACGAGCAAAATAGGGGTGATGCTCGTTTAAGCCAGCATCACTTTTTTTTTTTTTTAATTAATGATGGGTTTGCTCTTGACTCTAGTCTAGGTCATAGGACAGAGATAGAGTCTAAGATGGAGCGAGCTCACCCAGAAGAAGCCTGTTAAGGCACTGGCACTCCCACACACTGACGGAACGCAGCAAGCTACTTGGCGCCAGACCTCGGTGGGATGGTGGTCGCGAGCCAGGCGGCCCCTTACGGAGCCTTCCACCGCTTGGTGGGACTTACTGTATCTATACATATAATAAAACAGAAACGAAACCAATTCTGTACATGAAATAGATTCAAAAAAGGGTTTTTGCTTCTAATTGTGTTCAAGATACAGACATCAAAACAGAAGTAAAATTGATTTTTGTCTGTTTGTCTGTCGGTATGTTTGTTATTCTTTCACGTAAAAACTACTGCACAGATTTCTACAAAATTTTATACTGTGGTAGCTTATTACCCGGGTCAACATGTAGGATACTTTTTACCTCGAAAAAATCTTTCATTCCCATGGTAAAACACAGTAACTGGTTCCGCAAAGCGAGTTCCGAATTTTTTTCCTAAAAAATAATATAGATGTCGCTGTTAGTTTTGTAAAACGCGGTATTGACCATGTATTGACTGACATACGATCTGAACTTCTAAACGACCCCGTGAAACGACCTAACCAAACAAAAAACAAACAATTACACATTTAATCCTTGCGGGGTAGGTTGAGCGTCAACGGCCGTAAGTATTTTATCGCTATCGCCACGTCTGACATATATGCGGGCCGTTCTAACTATTACAGAAATGTTTCGGACTTTTACTTTGACCTTTGGTCATGGTCAAGGTATGTGATGGAAGACAGATGAATTGTGATATTTTCTTGAGTTTGCACAACTATTACTCATCACAATAAAACAATTTTAAACAGATTTAAGTTGTGTTTATTGTGGAAACGTAGGAATTGTGAAATCCAAAATAAACACAACTTAAATCCGTTGAAAATTGTTTTATTGCGAAGACAAATTATGATTTGGGTAAAATTAGTTAATTTTTTTACCACTACAAGAGGCCGTTGGCCTGAGTTAAAGGTTATAATACTTTTAATTTTAACTCGACATCTCTACGTGTAACCGAGATAGTGAGTCTTGAAAGACAGACAAATGGACAACAAAGTGAGTGAACCTATAAGGGTTCCATATTGCAGCCTAAAACCTATTTACCAATATAGTTTTTATTTTAACTCGATATCTCTGCGCATTCCCGAGATAAAGCGTCTTACGAGATGGATGGACGGACGGACGGACAACAAACTGATCGTATAAGGGTTCCGTTTTTTTGTACGTTTCTTTTTGATGTACGGAACCTAAAAAAATATAAATACCTTCATTAGTTAGAATCAAAAATGTTAGAGTAAAATTTGTTTAAAATTACTTCATAGATGTCGCTGTTAGTTTTGTGAAACCCGCTAATGAAATGTTTTCTCCAAAATTATATAACAAAGCCACTGACAGGCAGCAGGTTTACTAAAAAAATAATAATATAGTATTGTAAACTATTATTCGGCGCGCAGCCGCCAATACTTACTTTGTGAAACTATGCCGTGTGATGCCGGCTTGCAATAGCATCACCCCATTTCTTTTCCGTGGGAGTCGTAAGTGGCAACTAAGGGACTTTCACATGGGCGATGGGCCTGACAACCTGTCACCATGGCGATACACAATTTTCCGAATGACCATCAAATATATATGTCAGACATTTTTGCTCTGCCTACCCTGCAAGAGATAATAGGCGTGATATAAGTATGTAAGTATAAACTTGGGCAACGGATATTCTGATAGATTGTTTCTTTAAAGATAAATCTTTTTTTGTGAAGTGGCGCCACTATCGAGGTCGTTCACGGTTACACTCGCCTTAAACATTTTTGCAGAGATCAGAAGGCAAGGTAGGATTGCACTTGCTGTAGCATCTTCATGTATCGCTGCCACACTGCTCCCAGGAGAGAAAACGGCGCATACAACTTTCAAAATACCAATCGATTTGGACACAAACGATACTCCAATATGTGCTGTATCACGTAATAGTTACAAGGCAAAGGTTTTCTGATATTGCTGTCTGGTAGTTATGTGACGAGTGTACGATGGCCAACAAAAAAACGGTAGAAGCTATGGATAGGACTTTGAAAGACATACGCAGAGATAATAGGGCCATGGGCCATATCACTGTTCTTTTTTCCAGTGACTTTCGCCAAACACTTCCAGTTGTTACTCGAGGTACCAGGGCTGATGAGGTGAATGCCTCACTAAAATCATCGGCTCTTTGGCCACAAATTCACAAGCTGACCATGACGGTGATCATGCGAACCCGTCTCGGAGGTAATCCACGGGCTGAAGAGTTTTCACAAGCTTTATTAAAACTCGGCAGAGGTACTTTACCAGAGGATAACGGTCAAGTACTTAAGTCTGCCTGAAACGCTTTGCCAAATAGTTTCTGGTCTAAAGAGAATCATTTCTTCTGTGTATGGCGAGCCTTCCTTCCTTCAAAAGAAAGATTCGTAGCTACGTGGAAGAGCTATTTTTGCACCCAAAAATGATCAGACTGCTTCAATAAACCATACCATTATGTCACAAATCACTGGGGATATGGTGGTATACGCGTCAATTACCACTGTTATGAATCAAGACAAAGCCACTAACTACCTAATAGAATTCCTAAACTCCTTGAGTGCGAATGGTCTTTCTGCACACCAAATATTAGTTAAACTTGGTGTTCCTTTCATGTTTCTTTGCAACCTCACTCCGCCAAAGCTGTGCAATGGAACCAGACTGAAGATCTTAAGCTTAAAGATGAATGTATTCGAGGCGGATATTTTCACTGGTTGTGGCGCGTATACCACTCATTCCCAACAACTTTTTATTTCAATTTCAGGGCATTCAGTTTCCCGTCAGCGTTTTCTTTGCAATGACTGTAAACAAATCGCAAGGACAGACACTGAAAGCCGCAGGCGTAGGTCTTACGATTCTCTGTTTATCACACGGGCAGCTATATGTCGCTTGCTCTCGAGTCAGTTCTCCTGAAAATTTTTACGTTTTAGCACCCGATGGTAAAACTACCAAAGTAGTTTATAATGATGTTTTGTAGCTGATGTCCATAGTATCAAAACCAAGTACCTAACCGAAAAACAAGTTAACCAGTACCTATTCATTGCACATCTTAAAGAGAAAAAACTTTATACAAACATGATATTAATATTAAACAATATGTATACATCAACTTCACTAACTCACAAGTCACTACACCATGCGTACGAAGTCGCGGGCAACAGCTAGTAAATATTATTTATTTATAATGAATAAATTGGCTACCATAAAACTAACCTGGAAAACTAAATAAACTGATTTTTCTTATTCAAATTTAATGATAATAATTACATTGATACGTACCTGATTGAAATATGCATAAATCACCTACTTTGGTTATGAATAAATCACAACTCTTATCGTATGTATTTATCTATATATATCTTCTACCAATACTTTTGGTATCAGAATATCAAAACATATGTCCAGACAGGTAAAATTTTGCAGATTTTCTATTAAAATATTCCCAACACTATAATTTGGTAATAAATTATTTTACCTATTTATGGGAGCCACTTGTATCACGTTAAACTTCAAGAGTTCACCTTTGAAGATCACTGCGCACAGGACAAAATAAATCAGACTCAATTTCTCATTTAGTAAAATTACGAGATAATATTTCGAATGATCTAAGTAAATAAGCATTGCTTCAGAAGACTCAAGATAATTTTATGAGAGCTGGTGATAAATATCTAATCATGATACATTTGTAGCTTTGAATTAAAATAAAAAGCTAAACCTACTACTACTAGCCACTACTACTTTACTACTACTACTTTACTACTACTACTAGCCACAACAGTCCACTGCTGAGCATGGATCTCCCCTGAAAAAAACATAGGTATAAAAAATATTGGCCTGGCTATCACTTGGCTCACTATTTGCATCCAGTTTAAAATGAAGCCTAAGGACTGCTTGATAATGTTGCAACGAATCTGGTCGCATTACAATCACTACATAGTATAAAATAAAGTCGCTTCCCGTTTGGTGTCTCCTTATATCTTTAGAATTATACAACAGATTTTGATACGGTTTTTTTTTATTAGATAAAGTAACTTGAGAGGAAGGTTTATGAGTATAATTTATTCCCGAAAATTGTCACATTCCCATGGGAAAACGGGTAGCCCAACTGGTAGTAAACTTTTGACCCCCTTTTGACACCTTTAAGGATTAAAATTTCAAAAACGCTGAAACACGTATTTAATTATTTTAAGTTATGAGTCTAATCAGAAATTTTGAAACAGATCACATCCATACTAATATTATAAATGCGAAAGTGTGTTTGTTTGTTTGTTTGTTTGTTTGTTTGTCTTTCTTTCACGTTACAACAGAGCGATATCATGCAGTGTTTTTTAGGTGTGCAGTTAGGTGAGAGGCTGGAGAGTGACATAGGCTACTTTTTATCCCGGAAAAACATATTTTTCCCATCGGAAAAGCGATTAATGTTTAGCAATAGAATACACCCATACTACGAACATAGATGAGTATCATGCAGCGATGTAAAGCATTTTTTTTTTGAGAGCAGCTAAATGAAAAGCTGGTGAGTGACATAGGTTATTTTTTATCCCGGAAAAACATATTTTTCCCTTCGGAAAACCGATTAATGTTTAGCAATAGAATACATCCATACTACATACATAAATGAGTATCATGCAGCGATGTAAAGCATTTTTTTTTTGGAAAGCAGTTAGATGAAAAGCTGGTGAGTGTCATAGGTTACTTTTTATCTCGGAAAAACATATTTTTCCCATCGGAAAACTGATTATTGTGTAGCATAGAATACATCCATACCACATAAAAAAGATGTATATACAGGATGTAAGGGACAGCCCTCCGAATACTGATATTCCCATAGTAAATGCAGTGAGCTGATTGTGATTTTGTATGGGATATAGAAAAAAAGAATTTAATCTATGGCAGGTTGTTCAGTTTCATGGTTTGAATACACCCAATCAGTATTCGAAGGGCTGTCACTTACACCCTGTATAGCACTACTATGAGAATGTCTCTTGAATATGAGTTTTGGGATATGAATGTGGCTTTAAGGGTGATGTGGGTATGTACTTGAGATACTTCTTACCACAGTAGTAAAGTTAATTTCTACAGTTAAACATGATTTGAAAGTCCATTTCTATAATAATAACCATTTTTAGCACAGTAAGTTTGCCCTGCGTATACTTGCGAAGACACATAATAAACTTAAATTTTTTAGATAATTTTTCCGGTTTAGTGACTGCGTCTCTATTAAAATTACGTTATCTTTACTTTTAACATTAAATGCCTGTTTTTCCTTACACTATAAATGTGTCATAATCTTCTTTCTAGCGTCGTAATATCTTCATTATTGAAGGTCGTAATTCCCCTGATGGGAAATATTTTTCTCATTCAGGATTTTTTTCCATCGCTGCGTATCTTTGGCGACATAGAGCGCTGAGTGTATTTAATGAGACCACCTAATTGTACTGAAACCTCTTGGTCGTTTGCCATCGACTTTTCCAGTGATCATGAGTGCAAAGTGGCAAAAGAACTCAAGGATCATTCTTGCGCCTCATTACTTGATTTTACAATAGCCTGTATTAGTGATGGTAGCGCCCAGGTACCACAAATTATATACTTTTTCAAGGAAGTGAACCATTCCAGTGTAGTGTCGTCTGTGTATCGGTGAATAGTGATTTTAGTGCCCTCCCAGTTTACACAGTTGTTCGCCTTACGATGTGTCGTTTAGAATACACAACTAATTAATAAAACTCTATGAGTACGCGGGCGAAGCCGCGGGTAACAGCTAGTTTAAGATAAAAAAACTTTCATACCAACTTTTAACCCTTTTTTCACCCATTTTAAGGTTAAAATTTCAAAAATGCTGAAACACGTCTGGTGTCTAATTATTTTAAGTCATAAGTCTAATCAAATTACTAATTTTGAAACGGATCACACTTAAGACAACGAAATTTCATACAAACTTTTAACCCCCTTTTCATCCCTTGGGGGATTAAAAAAACCGGTTATCTATAATAGTTGCTTTATTATATAAAAAACTTCATGTCCAAGTTTCATCTCTCTATCTTCAGTAGTTTAGCATTTATACTATCACGAAAACTGAGAAAAAATAACATTTTATTTCCATAATACAAACATAGATGTGGCTGTTAGTATTTCAAACGCACTATCGTTATGTATAAAATAAATTTTATGTGCATGCCGTTCTTAGTGCTTGAGGTGCTCGATGAAAAATCCTCTAACTTTCTTTAGACTAATCTTATCTACATCCTAGCCTAATGCGTTAATGAAGCGAGACGAATTATCACTACATTGTAAAAAGTAAAGTCGCTTCCCACATGTGTCCCTGTCTGTTTGTTTGTTTGTATGCTTCCCACGTCTGTCCCTGTCTGTTTGTTTGTTTGTATGCTTAAATCTTCAAAACCACTTAACGGATCTGGATGAAGCTTTTTTTAAAAGATAGAGTGATTTAAAGGAAAGGTTTTGATGTATGATTTATGTCGGTGGAATGACTGTTTCCCGTGGGAAATCAGTTAGCAGCGGGTGAAACCGCTGGGCGAGCCGCTATTTAGTTTAAAAATATATTAGCGGAAATAGTGTCAAAAAATAGTTAACCTAGAATAGGTATCGAAATCTATCAAGAAATCACAACACGATATATTACACCATACTTAAAATAAAAACAATCTAACCTAGGGATGATGATGATGATTGCAACAGCAACCACGGCGTGTACTCACACCTCTGGGACCGCTAGGATTGAGGAATCAGACAAAGCCCAGCTTGCACCACGTCAGACCTATCTTCTTCAACCCATCGCCACAGGACTTAGGGTCAACAGAGTCCATTAATTGGAAGCGGTCAATTACGCAGGATATATTAAGGTGCGCAGACGTTCACGCACACGCAAGCGCCACACACTTAGTCCTACCCCTTCTGGACTCAGTGGAACGAAAAACTGCTACGACCGAAAGAAAGGTAAGACGCAGTGTCTGGCTGACGACGGCAACTACACGCGCCCTCTACTGTCGCCCTAGGCCACCCACCCATCCACCTTGCCTTGCTGATTCGCCGAGTCTGCCAAACCCTTTCGCATTATCTGCATTGTGTAGCCATTCTCGCCGAAAAAGACTTTGTATTTAAGGAGGGAGCTGCTTATGTTGGACCTGGAGGTAAAGGAATGGGAAGGAAAATGGTGAAATTGGGTCACAGGTAGTAGGATAGTACTGACTGGAAAGTTTACAAAGTCAGTAGAACCTCGGGAAGCTCTCTGTCTCAACCTAGGGACACCTTCTTGTCGAAGTTGTGTCCTTTGTGTTCTTATTTTGTTTTATAAGCTCGTGCTACAGCCTTACATACCTACTAAAAAACTAAACGCACTATATTATCACGTTGTACCTTGCACAGTCGTTTAGAACTACCTAACAACAATATTTTATTCATCACAACGCCAACTAGCTTAACTACCATTAATTTCAGAAGCGTTGAAGCAATATTTCTCACAAACACGAAACTCTACAGGGAGTTTAGGCAGGAGCAAGTTTTACCTGACCTTAACTACATTTACCGCTAGAACTATCTCACAGTGTTCCCAAAACCAAAATTTAAAAAATCGGTAGGTGTTGGGGCAAAAGATCGGTCGTATTCGGTAGATTGGAACACATTTATTTTTCAATAGCGTTTTCCTTAATATTTTCAGGATACACTTTAAAACTTCATTAAGTTCATAGTGCATTCAAAATGTATAGCAACTACTGGTAGGTACTTCTTCTTGGGTGGTATAATTTACCAATTTTTCCATTGCAAAGACTAGGAATTATAACCATTAAGAAAAAATATGTGGTTTGAGTACGCATTGAAAGAACATGACCTACAAATTCTATAGATCAGTACATTATCGTCCAAATCGGCAGATCTACCGATTTTTCGCTAGGTTTCATACTATTTTCATACAATGAGCGGCCATCATTACATCACTAAAGAAGTAGCCGTAATATTCAACTAGCGAATCCAATTACACACAGCTTGCTCAACTAACGTACATGAACAGCCGTAACGTAAAATGGCTAAGTTAAAAAAAGAATTGGTGGAATATTCGCACTATTCGGTAGATGCTGGCGCAAATCGGTAGATCTACCGTTTTTTCAGAAGATTTCTACCAACTCCATACAATGAGCGGCCATCATTACTGCACTAACGAAGTGGCCGTACTGTTGTACTAGCGAATCCAATTACACACTGCTTGCTCAACTAATATACATGCCGCGAATATAAAACCGTGGAACGGTCGTTACGCAGAATTTGCTCAATTTTATGTTTCAGAAGTTGCAGCCGGAAAAATTAGATGATGTATCTTTCATGGTCTTATTTTATGTACTTTCATTCAGCGAAATGTATTTACCTTTCAACATGCTTCATAAAAATACGCGGAAAAAATATGGAACAAAAATATACTCTTTACGTTTCTGTTATTTCCTTATCTATGAGTACCTGTACTTATAATTCAACAGATATTTTATATCTGAGTAACAACTTATAAAATTTTCTATTTATTCACTTGTACCTCTACCATTTATGCATGTGCAAGTAAGTACGGTATGATTTTGAAAAGCTTTTAAGTTGACGAAAGACATAACATTCAGCAAGAAATATTTTCTTAATATAATCATTTATTGAATACTAGCTGTTACCCGCGGCTTCGCCCGCGTACTCATAGAGTTTTATTAATTAGTTGTGTATTCTAAACGACACATCGTAAGGCGAACAACTGTGTAAACTGGGAGGGCACTAAAATCACTATTCACCGATACACAGACGACACTACACTGGAATGGTTCACTTCCTTGAAAAAGTATATAATTTGTGGTACCTGGGCGCTACCATCACTAATACAGGCTATTGTAAAATCAAGTAATGAGGCGCAAGAATGATCCTTGAGTTCTTTTGCCACTTTGCACTCATGATCACTGGAAAAGTCGATGGCAAACGACCAAGAGGTTTCAGTACAATTAGGTGGTCTCATTAAATACACTCAGCGCTCTATGTCGCCAAAGATACGCAGCGATGGAAAAAAATCCTGAATGAGAAAAATATTTCCCATCAGGGGAATTACGACCTTCAATAATGAAGATATTACGACGCTAGAAAGAAGATTATGACACATTTATAGTGTAAGGAAAAACAGGCATTTAATGTTAAAAGTAAAGATAACGTAATTTTAATAGAGACGCAGTCACTAAACCGGAAAAATTATCTAAAAAATTTAAGTTTATTATGTGTCTTCGCAAGTATACGCAGGGCAAACTTACTGTGCTAAAAATGGTTATTATTATAGAAATGGACTTTCAAATCATGTTTAACTGTAGAAATTAACTTTACTACTGTGGTAAGAAGTATCTCAAGTACATACCCACATCACCCTTAAAGCCACATTCATATCCCAAAACTCATATTCAAGAGACATTCTCATAGTAGTGCTATACAGGGTGTAAGTGACAGCCCTTCGAATACTGATTGGGTGTATTCAAACCATGAAACTGAACAACCTGCCATAGATTAAATTCTTTTTTTCTATATCCCATACAAAATCACAATCAGCTCACTGCATTTACTATGGGAATATCAGTATTCGGAGGGCTGTCCCTTACATCCTGTATATACATCTTTTTTATGTGGTATGGATGTATTCTATGCTACACAATAATCAGTTTTCCGATGGGAAAAATATGTTTTTCCGAGATAAAAAGTAACCTATGACACTCACCAGCTTTTCATCTAACTGCTTTCCAAAAAAAAAATGCTTTACATCGCTGCATGATACTCATTTATGTATGTAGTATGGATGTATTCTATTGCTAAACATTAATCGGTTTTCCGAAGGGAAAAATATGTTTTTCCGGGATAAAAAATAACCTATGTCACTCACCAGCTTTTCATTTAGCTGCTCTCAAAAAAAAAATGCTTTACATCGCTGCATGATACTCATCTATGTTCGTAGTATGGGTGTATTCTATTGCTAAACATTAATCGCTTTTCCGATGGGAAAAATATGTTTTTCCGGGATAAAAAGTAGCCTATGTCACTCTCCAGCCTCTCACCTAACTGCACACCTAAAAAACACTGCATGATATCGCTCTGTTGTAACGTGAAAGAAAGACAAACAAACAAACAAACAAACAAACAAACACACTTTCGCATTTATAATATTAGTATGGATTTTTTATGCTCCTGTTTCATTTATCTATCTCTGCGTATCTCAATGTTCGCTGGATAAGTGCAACATGTTTGGGCCGGAAATTCTGTTTTCTAACGTCGATATTTTGCTTAGCATAGGTAATACACTATCGAGTTCACTCGTAAAGTTTATTCAACCAAGCTTGGTTAGCCACTTAAATGGTTTAAACGGCACATAAATGGTATGTACTTATTTACTATAGTAACTGTTTTCAATTGAATAACAAGATATGTATACATGCAAGTAGTCAGTTACAAAAATATAACAAACCTTTTAGAAATTATGTTGCACCGCTCACGACTCCAAACTTAAAATTGCGGGCTGGAAAATGGTGAATTTTTACTTTGTCGAAATATTATATACATACACATACCACGCCTATTATCCCATGCGGGGTAGGCAGAGCGTAAACGGCCGCAAAATCGGACATTCACGCCACGTCTGACATATATTTGAGGGTCATTCGGAAAATTGTGTATCGCCATAGTGACAGGTTGTCAGCCCATCGCCTACAATTGCAATACACACCCTCAAGTTTCTTAGTCGCCTCTTACGACTACCACGGGAAAAAATGGGGTGATGCTATTCTAAGCCGGCATCACACGGCATATAAAATATAAATATTACATCTGTTACGTTAGTTACCAAACTATAGTAATTTAAAATAAGCCAGTTTTGATAGGAGCTCATAGTGAGTAGGTTAAGGTGGTGGAGTACTTATTTAAATACATTTGAAAGACCAATCACTTATTCTAACTAAAGTTCCAAGTTTTGAATTCCTCTCGAAATAACCAATTCTCAGTAAATTGTTTAAATGTTTTCTGTACCGCTCGGGGGTCCAAAAACGCTCTAGGGAGCTTATCTAATGGCCAGACCATGTTTTGTGATGGACAAAACGACGAGAAGGTCACCCTTGGAATCTCGATAGAGTCAGATTTAGTGTGCCAGCTTTTACGCAATGACCCAAATAGTAACGCTAATGCTTTTTCGTTTTTCATATTCTGTAAGGTAGTTTTTCTATCGTGAATAAATACATCGAACACTCTTTTTTTTTTCTTTTTTTATTAATGATGGGTTTGCTCTTGACTTTCCGAATGACCCTCAAATATTTGTCAAACGTGGCGTAAATGGCCCTTTATTGCGGCCGTTTACCTTCTGCCTACCTCGCAATGGATAATAAGCGTGATATGTGTATATATGTAAAAAAAACTGTTTTCGACTAAATTGAATGCTTAGTAAAGCAAAAAGCTATGTATTTTGCGGTTATTTATATATTTTCGTGATGTTAACATCCTAAAACTGGCTTTACAACTATAATTAATCTAAACAAATCTTTATCAATATTTATTTTTATTTATTTACTCTAAGCAGAATCAGTATGTGATTGATTATCTTGTAAAGGAACCAGATTCATTCTGAATAATGATTTTGTAAACAAGAAAACCAAATATATATGTTAAAAGAGTGCAGTATACATTTCAAGGGGTGACTACTTCAAATTCTAAAAAGTCTGATCACTAGTCACAAAGAGACCTCAAGAATCATTTATGGTAATAAAACTTGAAAAACAAGCGCAAAATGTCTGAAGTACAAAATTAAGTAAGTAATTAAGACTGAACTCATAAATTGAAAATAAACCAAGGAAGCAGTTTTCATCATAATAATGACTGTGCCGTTTGCAAGTCGGTGTGCAGCAGGGGCCGCATTCAGCGGGCTCTGAGCAAAGCAATTCGGAGGGAACTAAGAAAAGCCAGAGTGAAGCAACGAAAAACTAAGTGTTTTTTTAATACATTCATTACAGATGGTAGTGGCATTGTTTTTGCCTTTATTTTTATTTTTTTATAACTGAGCCGGTTTTCTATTAGGACAATACAAAATTGTTATTTCTGTACAGTGACGATCCTAAATTGAAAAAAGTAATTTCATATTTATTTGTAAAAATGTGCTAGTTCAACTAGTAGGTACGAGTCTAGATATTTTTTTGTATATTTGTTTAAATAATAAGATCATTTACCTGGAAATATTTCCACTGGTTAAAAAACCGATGAAACCGAACGACTTTCTCTGAGGAACATAATTAAAAAATAAATATATTTTTTGGACTTATACAGTGTTATATTTAGACGTGAAATTTTTTCAGTTCAGTTTTTTTATATTTTGGCGATATTTCATGGGCTGGTTCACCCCTTAAAATATATCTGATATTTTTGAAACAGTTAACATTCGTATGATGTAATAATAATTTTAAATGCTTAAATTCTTTGAATATTCATTTTAATTTTTATTAATGATGGGTTTGCTCGTGACTCAAGTCTAGGTCATAGGACAGAGACAGAGTCTAAGATGGAGTGAGCTCACCCTGAAGAAGCCTGTTCACTCTTACTTTGAAGAGATTAGGGTTGTATGCGTTTGGAAACACAGACGCAGGTAGATTTTGTGCCTTTGTGCAATGTATTGTGCTTTGGTGGCAAATTTGACAGTAGGTAACGAGTTTTTCCAGGCTTCACCCTGGTCGATTGTAAGTTACCCCCCCACACATGTCCTTGCTCTGAGCCAGCGGTTCATCTAATAATGAGGCGCCATTAAAACATTCTGCCGGAAAATTGCAAATAATTAAGTTCTACCCCGAGCTGATGTTAATTGGTATACGTTTCTACAACAGGCTTTTTGGAAGAATGTTGAATTTTTGTGAAGAAATTTTCGAGTTTATAGAATATAGCTCGGGTGTGAGCGTATTAACTGCTTAAAAAATAAAAGACCTGGTGCCTATGTTATGAAACTACAGGCTACAAGTCTACAGGTGAAATTCTTAGTACATTGCGTAGCCGGTTCATATTCGTGGTATCATAATGGCTAAACGACTACGAAATGAACATCGAATTTCACCTGTAAAATTGTAGCCTGTAGTTTGATAATATCGGGCACTGCTGTAACAAAAGACAAATAATAACCTGCATGTTTATATCTAGGGTCGACACACTACTCTCAAAGCAGTTGAAATTTTAATAAAATACCGTTACAATGTCAAATTTAGGTATTCGTACTAAAAAAGTATGTATCTTAATTATAACGTATTTTTTTTGTTATAATTTTAACACTGTTGACATAATATTGAATAAATATTTTTTTATCTATCAAGTATAGTTTGTCAAATTGTGTAACTGATATGTTAAAGTAGGTCCTCGGCAATAAGTTTTTTTTTTCAGAATTTCATTGTTTTAATTGTTTTATGCTTTTTACGTAAAATTAATGTAATTCTTAGTTCTATATGCTTTTAAGAGGCCGTACATGAAATTGCGCTGGGCGAAAGTAGGTAATTAGCATTAGAACGCGTCATCGTGCAGCCGAGCGGCGGCGATATGCAGACCCAGCGGCGGACGGCAGCGTATAGTTCGATCAATCAGTTTTGATCCTATTTATAGTTTTTGTGGCAATTGTATGAAAAAGTTTAAAATTATTGCGTACCTACTAAGAATTTTGGGATTTGTGGAATGTTATCGAAACTAATTAATTACCGACTACTATTCAGGGGTGTGCCCATGTACCAGCATCTTTTTTTCGCTTAACAGCGCCGAATTTATATTTATTGCCTACTAGCTTTTACCCGCTACTTCGTCCGCGTTAGATAGTTTTTTTTGGCAGAAGTTCTAAAGTAGGTACCTACCTATGTGTATTCATAGTAAGTGTGACAGTGATATTAGAACAGTTGTTATCTCTACTGTTTAGAGATAACTTGCTTGCTTCTGTTGTTAAAGGGACAATTCAAGATTTGCTATCCGGCCTGAGAGACCAATATTTATAAAAATTGAATATAAAAGTCAGTAGATAACAGAGTACTTACTCCAGGGGTGCCGATTTGAGAACACTAAAATGGTCAGCATAAGTAGATAAGACAGATAAAAAGGTATTTTAAGTTACTGTAATACATTTTTATATACCACATTTTTTGTTTTTCTGTATTTTGCGAAAACAAAGATTTTGTGGGTTTGACACTCGTGAGTCTGCCCTCACGTGTATGCCCGTTCGGGTAGCCGCACCCTGTCGCGCCCTCCCCCTCCGCCCCGCATCGCCGCCAAAGCGCGCGCGCCGCGCCGCGCCGGATCGGCCGGTGCGCGCGGCCGCGGTCATAAGACCGGGCATTATTTATTTAGTTGCTGTGTATTTTCAATACATATCCATAACGCATGCGTATGTCAGACGAAAGGAAATCGCGAATTTCTATTTTACTCCCTTACACTTACAAAATACGCCGCATCGGACGTCAAATGTGATCCCCGACTTAACGTGTTATGTGGATGATACTTTTCAGTTCAGAACATGGTAACGTATCACCTAAGTAGATATGCCTAATTACAATGAAGGTAGTGCATACGATGCAAACGGCGGCGGCACAGCGGTATTTTTCAGTAATGATAAAAAATTCTCGGTAAAAGTAGGCAATGTCCTTTCTCAACTTATTCCCATCATACTGAACAACTTTTGTTTTGGAACCATTTCTGTATCTCCAATAGTTTAGGTGGCCTCCTGATGGTAGACCTGGTGGTCTACATAAGGTACTCCAGATCCTCAAATGTTCTTGTAAAAAGAAGCGGCCCATCATACTGAACAACTTTTGTTTTAGGACCATGCCTGTATCTCTAATAGTTTAGCTTGGCTCCTGATGGTACACCTGGTGGTCTACATCTATACTCCAGACCCTCGAATGGTGATAATAAATAGCCTATGTCCGTTCTCGGTATGCTAGCAATCTCTGTGCCAAGTTTCATGAAGATCGTTTCAGCGGTTTGGCCGTGAAAGCGTAGCAGACAGACAGACAGACCGAGTTACTTTCGCATTTATAATATTAGTGTGGATAGTTAAATCTGTAATGTATCATTATAGTCCATTAAAATGGCCATTTATTTGCAAAATCCCGAAATTTCAAGTTATTTATACTCCAATAGGAAGTAAAATCACAATATTTAGTTCAATTAATTTAATCAATCATAAATTAATACCGCACTGAAAAAAATACTTACAGGATCAAAAAGTATCGGTCGCACTATAATTCCGCCTGTGACGCGTGATCTACTGTCCTCTACGCGCGCGATCGACACACATTCGTAATTTTGTATGTGTGCGTGAGTGTGACGCAGCAGGATACACGTCCTTCTCCCAAGAGCGCGGCGCGCGGTCTGCCGAAACAGCATTTGCGCTCCCGTATATAATTGATAATTCCGGAGAACTTTAAAATATTCGATAAATTTCATAAAATACATATTTGCAATTTTTTTTATAGCTAATGTGTTAGCATGAATCTATTTTTCAATGTGTAAATTGATTTTTTTAAAAACGTGTTGTATTGTACTAGATATCCGACGCTGTATACGTTTAAAATTTCTTCAAAGTAGGGCCATTTTACTGCAGTTTTTCTTTGAATTTTTGAATTAAATTACTAAAAACTCCTCGGCCAATTTTTAGCACTTTTCAATGTCTTTATTGCTGTATACTTTATAAACCACTCCATATTTTAAAATTCATGTAAACAATAATGATACGAACGTCACGCATCGAAAACAATTAAAACACGTCTCAGGTTATTAACTATTAAACAAACTGAACAATCAAAATCAATAATTTGTCTGGGCCAATTTTTAGATATTGAATTAATCTTCAATAAAACATATCATAACACATTGTTACTTATTCTGTTTTTTTAAACGAGGTCCTACAGAATTGAAGAAACAAGACAAAACTACTCAAAACTATGTACGGCCTCTTAATTACCTTGTTCGTACCTAAATTTGTACTTTTTCTTTTTTGTAAACTGATGCATAACTGTTAACATTCTTAAAAAAAAATGTACTTACTTTAATTTGATATACTGAGATACTTTCTAATATCGTTATACAAACCTAGTGCTCTCAACATATTATAAAGAAACACAAAAGACGGTGTACAAGAAATTATGAGAGAGAATTACATTAATTGTTCACAGAGAAATGCATTGTCCTCTCAAGACAAGCTCTTTACTTGGAGTCTCATAAGTGCTTTGAGACGTGGGACAAGTAAAAACAGTAAAAAATTAAATTAAAAAGAGGGGTCATGACCCCCTCTCTGGTTCGTTTCTTGTCCAAAGGCTAGCAAATGCCATCCAGCGTGGTAATTCCAGGATTTGCACCTTTGGACCGGGAGCGTCTTAGGGTAACCTTTTTAGTTAATTGATTGAGTAATGTTTTTTAAAGGTATTATTGTATTTAAATACAATTTAAAATCAAAATGATATATTTCGTAAAAACGAGGGTCAATGGGCTAGCAAAATTTTGGAGTGGCGGCCACGCATGGAAAAGCGCAGTGTGGAACAGCCTTACAAGACAGACCTAAGATCTTTTATGAGTAGTTTTTTGACGTTGGCCTCACACGGTCTGTGGTCACAGCTTTTCGTGATAATGATGAGCGGGCTACTCCATTTGTAGGTAAACTCCGTTCATTTAAGAATTACCTATAATGTAAACAAACTTTGTATGAATCTGACAGTCGCAAGCTGTCAGATTCATACAAAGTTTGTTTACATTATAGGTAATTCTTAAATGGACGGAGTTTAAGTAGGATGGTACAAGCTGACAACTGGTCACTATAGTGATACACAATTTTTCTGCAGCAGCCGTCACGTACACAGGGTGTAATGGACAGCCCTCCAAATACTGATAGGGTGCATTCAGACCATGAACCTTAACAATTTCCCATAAAATAATATTTCAATAAACGTAATTTTTTACTTTCCATAGAAAATTCAGTCAGCTGATTGTGATTTTGTATGGAAGGTCGATTTTTCTTTTCGTTTCCTGACAAATGATAGGGGAAAGTTGTTGAGTTTCATAGTCTGCATGCACCCTACCGTTTCGACCGTTATCGTTCTGCCTACCCCGCAAGGAATAAAAGTTTGATATAAATGTATGTATGGTATCTCCCAGATAAAAAATTACCTACTACCGTTGAGTTTAAACTACTTCAAAATACTTAGTATTAAAATGTCTGCTGCTGACGTTGTTACAGACAGCTTTATTAATTAACCACGACATAATTACATAGACGATTCTAGCTATAACCACATAATTAAAATAGAAAATGCAAAATCATTATTAAGGCAATCAAAAAATGTTGTACATTTTTAAACAGGTAAAGTTGCTTAAGAAATTGTACAACTTTCTGTCCATGGCGACGATGTTTGCGAATCATTTGAGAGTTTATTGAATAGGAGACTTAAATTCTTCTGTCCTATTGCGATCTTTCTAAGAGAGTATTTTAGTTTTGTGAGATTGAAATATTCTTAGCATCGCCCCAATTCCTTTCCCGCGGGTGTCGTAAAAGGCGACTAAGGTACCAGAGGGTTACATGTGTATTGTAATTTTAGGCGATGGGCTTACATTCTGTTACTGTGGCGTTACACAATTTTCTGAATGACCCTCAAATATTTATCAGACGTGGCGTCCGTTTTTACGGGCGTTTACGCTCTACCTACAACTGCTATTCAGGCATGTTATTTTGTGTGTATCTTTGTAAATAATTCTTATCTACCGTATCGCTCCAACTTGTAACTTAAACTTCACCTACCTATAGAAGAAGGTGGCAGGTACACAAAATGTTAGTGCACGTGAACGAAACGGAATATGCAACACCTTCCTCATTACGTCGCGTCATAATGAAGAGTGTACTGCCGGGCTTTGTGAAATATCATCACCGTTTGTAGTCGGTTATGAACTTCAACATAAACGCGGAAAATGGGAGTTTTTCTGTTGACAGATCTGTTGATATTATCACTTTGTAAATTGGTTTCGACTCTGGTTAGGACATTGCAGACTTAACCACCTGGTTGTCCGTAAGAAAGATGGTTCCGTGATTCGAAGGGCACGTTAAGGCGTTTGTTCCGGTTGCTGTGTATGATTACTTAGACGTTGATCGTTACACAACCATGGCAGATGCCTAATAATAGTAGTATACGGTGAAAAATATCTGACACCAGGGTTCATCGGGTCGTTGGACAACTCGGTGTCCCATACAAGAAGAAGAAGAGTGTGCTGCTGGGCTTTGTGAAATATCATCCCCGGTTGTAGTTGGTTATGAATTTCAATGTAAACGCGGTAAATTGTAAGTGATTCTCATTTACGTAGTTCTTTTTCTTTACTTCTTAGTTCAAGTGCCGTGCCGCAGGATGTTGCGGTATTCATTCAAATATTACGCCTATAGGCAGAGCGTAAATGGCCGTATTAACGGGTATAAAAGGGTTATTCAGATAATTGGGTATCACTATAGTGACAGGTTGTCATCCTATTGCTTAAAACTGCAATAACGTGTGATTTTTGAGTCTCTTAATCGCTTCTTACGATACGACTGACACTGACATTCTTTGATCTAATGAGGACTTTTCTATCTGACAGTTTTCGAGCTATTATTGATTTACCAGATGACGTGCTAATTTGAAATGTTGACATTTGAGTCATAAACACATTTAATTTATTCACATACATTTAGGACTTTTCCAGTTTAAATAGCTCCATCAAGTATACTTGAAGATCGGCTAGAAAAATTCATTTGAAAATAACTTACATGTTCACGACAAGAAGAAGACCTAAGTTATTTCTAGTATATTGTTACAAATATCCGTATATGTTGCAGTAATATGTCAGAATTAGGAATTCGGATAATTTCCTAGAAAATTCAGTAAAACCCGGATTATAACAAATAGTAGATTATACCATTTTCATTTCTAAAGTGGTTTAGGAATATGGTTTGATGGTGTTAAAGGTACTTTTTTCCAATCAAATGTTGTCATGACTACTTTGAGTTCTTTTCTATGGTTATTCTTTATTTCAAATGAAATCAAATCTAATAAAATATGAATAAGTATTCTACGAATGAAGTTAATATTCAATTATTAGGGTAATGAAAGACTGCAGAAAAACTTCAAAAAACTCTGTTAATCTGCAAACAACCACCAACTGACGTGAAGTTTGTTTCAGACTTCGTATTTTTTTTATCACACATACACATATCACGCCTATAATCCCTTGCGGGGTAGGCAGAGCGCAAACAGGCGCAAAAAACAAAAAACTGACAAATATTTGAGGGTCATGCGGAAAATTCTGTATCGCCATAGTGACAGGTTGTCAGCCCATCGCCTGGAATTGCAATACACACCCTTGAGTCCCTTAGTCGCCTCTTACGACTCCCAAGGGAAGGAAATGGAGTGATGCTATTCGAAGCCGGCATCACACGGTTTTTTTTAATCAAAAAAATTGTCATGACAACACTTAATTTTAAAATTGTATCTTTTGAACCTCGTTTTGCCATCTTTCTTACGGAATTCTCCCTGAATCCTAGGAATTTGGCAGAATCCCTAGATCTGTTAAGTGTCGTAGGTACTTCGATTTTTGCACAATTTCTAGAAACTCATCCGAATTCCTGATTTGCCATTTTACTGCGACATATATATAGGGAGTATGAGGAATAGATAAGGTCACAAGAATCCCACAATAAAATCCTTCTCAAAACCTCTAGCAAACCAATAAAAATCCTTACCAAATTAAATAACAGAGAAAGGTTAACTTAGCTATTTTAGCGAACCTCATTTCAGGTCTAAAAATAGCCCACTCCCGATCTCGAACATTCGCTATTTTAATCACATTTGCCGATATAGATTCGAATCCATTGAAACAGCAGCAGCATATTACCATTCGTTACCAGTGAATGGTGCCCTCAGAGAAAGAATTTATATTGAGAGGGATCCTAAAAGAAAACGGATACAATCAGTCGTTCCTATCAGGTTTTGCACGAGTCAAAACACAACCAAATGCAGAAATTACTATACCACAATAAAACAATTTATTATTACTGAAATGAAGTGTCATAATGCTTGTTTTTTAAGTGTGTGCTCTTGTGTTAGATTAACAGTTCTGTTACTTGTAGTTCTTCGCAAAGCGTTCAACGCAGCAGTATGTTTTGGCATGGAAATAAGATCGGAATTAGCAATTTTTTTGTCTGGTGACGCATGAGTTACGGTGCGTTAAAAATATGTATCGATGGATGACAAATGATTGAACCGCCTGTTCTATTGATGACAAGTGATGTTTGTGCGTACCTAGTTAGTTGTGTTAAAACAAGTGCCAAGAATGATGGCCTCCTATTAGATTGACTGACGTCTTTGTAAGGGTTGACGGATATCGTTGGATGCAATTCATCAGAAATTGCAGGGTTGGCCTGTGTTCAGCAGTAGTCGTCTTACGTTGATGAAATTGCAAGCTGATTGAGACGAGTTTTTCATGGCATCTTTGTGAATTGTATGTTTACCTCTGAAAACATGTCGTGTGGAACGTATCCAACCCAATAAATCAGAGGTCGAGGAAAACACGGGCAGATGGTTTTATTTAATGAATCGCGTCAATTAGTCGTTTGTGTTCCCCAGGCTCGCTACTGATGCTGGCTGATTAATAATCAGAAGGGCGTATTTGATATATCTAACTTATGTTGTAAGGGTTAACTAATACACTTAGTACTCCTCCGGGTGAGCTCCTGCTCCCCACCAAATTTTCAGGTATAGATTTTAAGGCCTTGGGGCTAGAAAATTGAAGAGTCCAGAACAAAAAAACAAAGAAATTACACATAGCTTATGTTTGAAGTTATTGGTATACTTTTAACAAAAATGCAACGTGTATAAACAAGGGTATCATAACCTGACAAGAAGTAAAGAGTTTGATGGAATTTATCATCATCATTGGCCTCACACGTCTGTGACAGACGATTTAAACAGTGTCTGAGGCAGACACTGCGTTGCCTGGGACGCAATAATGGAAAACGCAGGGCTGCCCAGGACCTGCGCCACCCTCTCGGCCTTCCTGGCTGGATCCGCAGGAACGACTAGTCGATACGTGGAGTTGGCCTCTCCAGGACCGTTGTGCTTGGGTCGGATTTATCCCTCGGTCGCTTCTTACGACCCCCACGGGAAGAGATGGGGTGCTGCTATTCTACTCTGCCGGCACCACACGGCTGATGGAATTAAACTATGATTATTATTATTTATAATACACTAGCAGCACATTTTGCTGATGCGTGTATATCACTGCACTTGAGTCAAATATTTGTCTTGTCTGTTTTTAAATGAGTTCACTGAGGGAGCACTGATCACTGATTGCGGTAGTTTGTTCCACGGGTCCACTACACGATTTGGCAAAAAATGGTGCCTGGGATTGCTTGTACTCGAGGAGCGTGACAGTTTTAGTAAGTGTCCTCTCAGATTTTTGTTCTGTAGAATGTAAAAGTTTCCAAGGAACATGGATCAAAGGTACGTGAAAATTTTAATGTCACGCAGTAAGAGATTGACACTCCAGGGGATTGAACAGAAATCGGCGGTTCTGTTTAATCCAGAGTGTCTGCGGGATTGTAATTAATATCGTAAGTAATTCTATTTAGTCTTACAACTAAGCAACTAAGAACGGACAGTTTAAATTTATCATGTTTTTTATGTTTTTATCATTTATTACCTCCTGCGTACCTACGTTGAATTTGGTGTTTCTTTCATGCCATTTTTATCTGAAAACTACGGAGATTTTATTTAAATAATTTCAGCCATATAATAAAAAAAATATATCTTGGATTTAATAGGTAACAGATACTTTCCAGATACACAATTTGACAAACTAATTATCCTATATTTGAAAACCTTTTTTGAAATATTATGTCTACGGTTTTATGGTTAATACAAAAAAATATGCTTTAGTTTAGATACAATATCTTTACTAGTAAGAATGTCTAAATTTATCCTTGTAACGGTATTTCTCTAGTTTCTATGTCGAAAAATCAGCGTGGCGCACCGTGAATGAAATGGACCAACTTTTCAGGTAAAACAGGACCTTAAGACTACCATCCAATTAAATAACAAAAGTTATTGACTTCATATAAGTCCGTAGACATAACTGTTGTCTGCAAACTTTGCTGTTACTATTTCTAATCCATCTAATCTGAAATGGTGTTTAAAGCATCAGTATTGTGTTACATACATACATACATCACGCCTATACCCTTGCGGGCTAGGCAGAGCGTAAACGGCCGTAAAAAAACGGACATTTACGCCGCGTCTGACTCCGTGATTCGCAAAATTGTGTATCGCCATAGTGACAGGCTGTCAGCCCATCGCCTTTAATTGCAATGCACACCCTCGAGTCCCTTAGACGCCTCTTACGACACCCACGGGAAAGATATGGTGTGATGCTACTCTAAGCCGGCATCACACGGCAGCTAAGCCGGCATCACACGGCAGGTATTGTGTTCACGTTGTAAAATTATGTTTCCTAAAGTTATCAAACGCTTGGAAACCCGTGACGTGAAAAATAAGGCACGGGAGAAGTTGTATTTAAATTTACAGTTCCAAAATTTTCAGCGTTGAACTAAAGTGAAAATGTAACCGTAGTAATAGTAACTGCCATAAAATGAATGCCACAAAAATGCACCCCGACAGCGGCCGGTAAATCTTATTTTCGCCCAAACTTTGGGAAAAATGTTTCCTACCGTTGGAAAATGAAAATTGAATTTGCTTTGTTAGTTTTAAAACTCGGTTGCTTATGCGTAGGGTGACAATAGTTTTGTGTGACGAGTAGTGACGACGCGTGCTATGCCCAGAACATTTAAACACATATGTTTGATTTTTATTTTTTGAATTCTAAGTCTAAGTGTGATACTTGGACTCGTTCGTCAGGCGCTCTAGCGTAAACAAATCATCTCCGTATTAAATTATAGTAAAAATATTGAAAGTAGAAATAAACAAGTTTGGAAGTTATAATTCGTTTCTTTGTGATAAAAATCGCGTGTGGTACTGTTTGTGACTATTATCTTGGGTGAATAGCGGTTAAAACTTACGATAATTAATTGGAGTGCTAATTGCAAAAAAAAACCTACTTAAAGAACACAACATAGTGAAAATAATACGCAGTGAGTAACAAAATACAACATTCGTAACATGACAATAACTTTGAAGTGGAAATAATGTGTTTATTTTGAATTTCGTTTTGCAACGGACTGATTTGTTACGACAACAAAGAACTTGAACTTTGGACCCCAGTGAACATAGCCGCTTGGAATTAGCGTAAAGCGCCTGATAAATAATGTAGAGCAATTCTTTACTTCTAGTGTAATTGTTGCCTCACTAATTTAATAGAGCAATAAGCTTTGAGTGACATAGGCATACAAATTTGACTAGGTACTATTGACAACGATGCCGCCTATACTAAAAATTGTTCAAAGTGCTCTATACTATGTAAAAGAAATGAATTTATTAAATGCTGCATATGTAAACAAAACTTATGTATCGAAAAGTGCTCAAATATTACTTACAAACGCTATGCACTTATGGAAATCCCAAAACGAGCAACTTGGAAGTGCAATATATGCATAAAGAAATCTAGTACACCTTTGATTAATAAAAGAAAAACAAATAGCAACATTAAAGGTATAGAAATAGATAGTTCCAATTCTAACATAAAGAAAACAGAACAATCAACAGCCCATAATAGTGCAAAGCCTATAAAAATCTCGGACTCAAATCAGTTGCAGAACAATTCGGCTCATACCTCCACAAAAACAGTGGAAGTATGCACTACCTTGGATTCAGTTCAGCTACAGAATAACTCGGCTCCGGACTCTTCAAATACCGTGCAGAATAAAATTTCTGTAGAGACAACTCAGTTTAAGACTACAGAAAATTACTCACCTAAAACATTAGACACACAAAGTACTTTAACAGCAAATAACGCACCCCCGTTATCTCATAATGACACCCTACATTCGCTGCAATTATCAATAATTCGTGGCTCGGATAATATTACACAACGAAAACGGGCTGTCGAAGTCATAAATGTGGAAACTAAAAATTCATTTCACTCATTGGCTGATACACTAGAATCGGAAGATGAATCAGATTACGAAACTCAGGATATACTAGACGGATCGCGCATAAATAGAAGCTGTCCTGAATTAAATAATATTACAACTATAAATGAGCTCGATATTCTAAGAGAAAGAGTGATCGAACTAGAATTACAGCTGGACTCAGCCGATCAAGAGATAGGATCTCTACTGTCTGAAAACTGCAATTTAAAAGAGATTATAACGGGGTACAAAAAGAAATTTGATCTTCTGAAGAAGATGTGTCTTGAACCAACTCAGTCCCATAGAAAACATACGAAAAAAGGTAACAAAAAGATCAGCAAAACAATGTCTTTCACACTTGAAGAGGAGATTTTGAGGAATACAAGTGCTCCTGAACAGGTTTCCAAGTCTAATCAAGTACCTGAATCTGCTTCTGAGTTTCTAACGGATACTATTCCTGAATTACTCCCTGGGACTGTTGCCGAATCTCACCTCACCGACATTCCTGAAGCTCGCCGGCTGGAAACTGTTTATGAAAAAGCTAGTGAACTTCATCAATTTGACATGAAGAACATTAAAAGACGAATATGTTTTGTAAGCAGCAGCGACACCAGCAAGATGACTCAGCAGTGTAGAAATATATTTAGCAAAGAATATGAATGTCTTCATTACCGCTGTCCCAACGCTTACACGGAGAGTCTTCTGGATACTCTTGAAAACCTAACAAAAGGATATACCATGAACGACTTTTGCGTACTGTTTGTCAGTGAAAATGATTTTCATGTAACACAAATATATGAAGAACTTGCGGCAAAAATTAAAACAAGAATGATAAAGATCAATCACACAAACATTGTTATATGTGTGCCAACTTTTAGATACGGACGGTTTACTAGATTGTTTAATAGCAGAATAGAGAAGTTTAACTCTGTCTTATATTTGGACAATGAAAAAAACCAATACTCCTATCTTTTAGATTCTAATTTAAACCTGAAATACAACTACGAAATGTTCTCGAGATCCGGCTCTATAAATAACTATGGAATTAAAGTTGTACTCTACTACCTTAAAGATTTGATTTTAGCTATAGAGGATTATAATAAGTCGGTTTTGTGTAAATCAAACGGAGAGACCCCTAAACAAAACACTTTTTTTCGTTGATAATAATGATAACATTTGTAAAACTTCTGTAGATAAGTCTGATAATAGTAATAAGTCAATTAAGCCAACATTTTCAATAATGCATCAGAATATCCAGGGATTATTATCTAAGCTAGAACCTCTTACTATTACGATTAATGACATGAAAGAATATTCGAATCCCGATGTAATATGTTTGACGGAAACGTTCTTAAAATCAAATGATACTTTAAATGTAAAGCTACCTAATTATGTTCTAGCAACTTCTTATTGTAGGAAAAAAATAAGAAGAGGCGGTTCTTGTATTTTGATAAAAAGTGGAATTCAGTTTGAGCAGTTGGACTCGTTTAGGGATATTTCAGTTGTAAATTATTTTGAATGCTGTTCAATATTAGTCCCATGCATTAAAACAATAATCATATGTATATATAGACCTTCGAGTGAAAAAAGGCACAATTTGAAGGTATTTTTCCTAAAGTTAGAGCAGTTACTTTACAAATTTATTACTAAATATACAGGGAAAAAAATTATTTTGGCTGGAGATTATAACATAAATATGCTGAAAAAGAGCTATGAATCAAAAAGATTAAATGATATTCTGAAAAATTATAACCTAAAAATACATATCACTGAACCAACAAGAAAAAAATCTTGTATTGACCTAATCATAAGTAATATAAAGAATGTTACTGGTATCACACTTCCACTGTACCTTTCAGATCATGATACAGCACAAATATTGCAACTCTACCAAAAAGTATCTTTGAACATTCCAAATACAATATTTTCTTTTAAAAGATTGTATGCAGAAGAAAATATGTTACTGTTTCAGAGTTACTTAAAAAGTTTATCATTCCAAGATGTATATAAAAATAGCAATATAAATACGGCTTTTGACGAGTTTCACGATATTTTTTGTCTACTCTATAAACTTTGTTTCCCAATTGTAAAGAAAAAAATTTGCACGAAAGGTAATCTAAAGTGGATAACGAAGGGACTGAGAAGATGCTGCATTGCTAAAAGAAAGCTACGTTTTGATTATTATGCACATAGTACAACAGTTAATAAGAAGAAGTACCAACAATATAACAAACTTTTCAAAAAATGTGTGCATGCAGCAAAACGACATGTTAATAGTAAATACATATATAATCACAAAAATAAGTGTATTGCAACTTGGAATGTAATCGATGAGGAAATGAAGAATCGACTATATTGCTCCGGAAATATAAGTAAATTAAATTATGAAAATGAAATTATTACTGACCCAGAAAGAATATCAAATATTTTCAATGACTATTTTATTAATTTGACAAAGTCTCAAAATAATAACTGCAAAAATACTAACTCAAATTTATTAAATAATTCTATTTACCTGACTCCTATAGACAGAAATGACATAGAGAAACTGATTATGACACTTAATAATACAAATGCGGAAGGTTATGACGAAATATCAACGAAAATAGTGAAAATTTGTCGACATGAGATAAGTGCAGTGTTAGCATATTTGATAAATCTTTCGATGCAAACGGGTCAATTTCCTGAAAAACTGAAAGTGAGCATAGTAAAGCCTTTATATAAAAAAGGGAACAAGGCTTTTGTAGACAATTACAGACCGGTCACCCTTATTCCAATTTTGTCAAAATTATTTGAAAAGGTCTTACATGGTAAACTGTCCTCATTTTTCCTAAAATACAATGTAATAGCAGCAGATCAATACGGTTTTCAAAGAGATAAATCTACGACTCTAGCAACTTTCAATCTAGTCAACGAAATACTACACAAAATTAATGCAAAACATTATGTAACAGCTCTCTTTTTTGATATGTCCAAAGCATTCGATTTTGTATCTCATTCCCTGCTGATGGACAAAATGGAACAATATGGAGTAAGGGGACCTGCCTATGATTGGACTAAATCTTATTTAGAAAACAGGTCACAAACTGTAGAGATCTCTGGAATCGACAAAAAAAGGACAATAAAAACGTACAAATCTCAAGCTAAATTAAATAAACACGGCGTACCTCAAGGAAGTGTACTTGGACCGCTCCTTTTTGTGATCTATATTAATGACATTATTAAAATTACACACCACAGAACTATTTTATTCGCGGATGACATGACAGTAATAGTAGCAACACCTAAGAGAAATACATTATCAGAACATGAATCTGAAATCAACAATGTATTACAATTGACAATTAAATGGCTAAATAATAATAATTTGAATTTAAATATTAATAAGACTAATTTTATAAATTTTAATGACATAAATAATTTAAGAATAATTTTCAATGACATTGCTATTAATAAAATTGACTGTACTACATTTCTAGGCATTGATATTGACAATAATCTGAATTGGAAAAAACAAGTAGAACGCGTATGCAACAAATTAAATAGGTTTTCATTTGCTCTTGGAAAATTAACTAGAGTAGCTAGTAGGCAAGCGGCGATTACAGCCTACTATGCTTATGTGGAATCAGTGCTTAGATATGGTGTTTTAATGTGGGGTAGCAGCACAGACGCAGGCAAGGCATTCATTGCGCAGAAAAAATGCATACGGGCAATTATGATGGTGGCTCAAGATACGTCTTGTGTGCCATTATTTAAATATTTAAAAATAATGCCATTGCCTTGTTTGTATTTATTGGAAGCATCCACATTTGTTTATCAACATAAAAGCCTTTTCAGAATGACAAAAGATAACACGTCAAGGAATCTGAGAAATCCTAACGCATTGGTTTTTGATATGATACCTAAAAGTGCTAGATTTAGAAATAACTGTTATGGTATGTGTATAACCATATGGAACAAATTACCCTGCCATTTAAAAATCATAAAGTTAAAACATAAGTTTAAAAAAGCAATAAAATGTTGGTTAATGCAGCATCTTTTTTATTCCATGAAGGATTATTTGGATCACAAAATTAATAATTGCGAACATTGTAGCTATAAATAATACCTTTAGTTTAACTATTTGCATGCTTACTGTTAAATCTAAGCTAGATATGTGAAACCTTTTATTATGTGCCTTACCATCTGGATTTGTTACCAACCATATTTAATGCAAATAAAGTATCTTTATCTTTATCTTATCTTATCTTAAAATAAATAATAACAATAAACATCCTAGGCCCTAGACAATTCACACAGCGCCATTCTGTCTCAAACTAAGCAAAGCTTATACTCTCTTCTCTTTTCGTGTGGGACACCGAGTCATCCAACGACCCGATGAACCCTGGTGTCAGAGTTTTTCAACCGCCTACTATCACTAGTAGGCCTCTGACATGGTTGTGTTACGACCGCCGTCTAAGTAATCATAGACAGCAACCGGGACCGACGGCTTAACGTGCCCTCCGAAGCACGGAACCATTTCTTTTTCGGACAATCAGTTGGTTCACCCTGCAATGTCCTAACCAGACCGGGAACAAATTCACAAAGAGATAAATATCAACTTTTGTGAGTTTCCCACCGAGAATCGAACCCGGAACCTTTGCGTCGCAGGCAGTCGCACTACCACTGCGCCACATCGGTCGCCAGCTTATACTATGGGAACTAGACATCTGATATTAATACTTACGCACTTGGTTTTTGTAAATAAATATATACTATACATAGAAAACACCCATACTTGACACGAATATCTGAAAAGTTATTTAACAAAATATTTGTGTGTTGTGGAGATCGAACCCATTAGTCTCGGCGTAGCAGGTAGAGTACTATCCGCTACGCCGTCGGGTCAGTCAAATGGTTGAAAGTTATTTCAATATGTTTTGAAATATAAGAGAATTTAATATTTTGAATTTTTTAACTTGCTGAACAATGAATGCATTTTTAACGAACAAAAGGGGGACCACATGGTCACTACACTCGAGGACTTTGTTAAAAATTCCGGGCGGGGCCAGAACTGGCGCGCTGCTATTCTTTAGTCGTTAGAGCCAGGGCGTTCTCACTACAGACTTTATTGACGTTGTGTTATGCAACAAGGACTTTATAAAAATTTACATAGCTAGAATGTGCAACACATAGTCGTCGGCCGCGAGTTTAAGAATGTATGACTGCCGACGATAGCTAGGTGACGATTATAGTAACCGCTGCTGCAGCCATTGCGAGTAGATCACACCCAACAAGCTCTTCAAGCAACAGACGCCTCCGCCAGCGGGGGCGCGGAGGTCAATCGATTGTTACCCACTTTGGGAACAACCGGCACGTGCCGGGTAGATTCAGAAGAACAACTCCTCAACACAGTAGCGCCCCAAGGGCTTTTGCTCCCCAGCTGTCAGTCAAGTGCAGGTTTCAATACCAAGGAGATAATTTTTTTTTAAAAAAAGAACGATTCTTGGTGCACGTTCTTACCATGCATATTATTATGATTGTATTAACTATTCGTAGCGAATTAATTATGGGTGCATCCGCTTCAAAAAACTGTTTTGATTTAATATGTTATACTACGTTTCACATGTACGCATAACTTACTTTGATAACAATAATATATAAGTAAGTAGTTTTTATTATTTAGTTTCTACAACTACAGCTTGTAAATCTGTTTCATTTGTTCTGTTTCTACTTACTCTCAAGTAGGTAAAAAGCCTCATAGTTCACCCATCTTGTATTACCTCGTGCGTGACTTTCGTTATCTTATTGCCATATGATGTCGGCTTAGAATAGCATCACTTCATTTCTTTCCTGTGGGTATCGTAAGAAGCTACTTAGGGACTCAAGGGCTACGTTTGTATTGCAATCCACAACATTTCAAATTTCTAACAAGACTCTATTATATTTTTAATAGATAGTTTATCGCATCATGAAATAAAGGCAAGTTCTTTTTATTTTATTTTGTTTCACAATCAGAGATTTTAAATTTTAAAAAGTGATAGTTTAGTTCCAACAACTAGGCTGCTGGAAACAAAATTCGTTTGCCTACCTTTATTTAAAAAAAAAACTGATTGACATTGACAGATGAATGAATGAAGTTTTCTCCACTGTTTTTTTTACTATAAGCAAACGATTTTTTAATGGTAATCCTAACTTTGGAAGTTTTGTAGTGGCCGCATAGCCACTGGAAGCGTATTGCTTGTCTTAGCATTATTTAGTATTAAGCAATCGAGCGTTTGAGCTCTAGATATGTAATTATTAGAATAAAGTAGTCAGTCTAAGTTCAACCACCAACTAAGTCGTATCATTTCTATAATAACTCCCTGTCGCCCATCCACTATTATTGGATGGCGACCCTAGCCAGTGCTGCCTTCTTAGGGCAGTGCTGGGTAGCGTGGAGTATGTTAATTAGTAAAGTATAGTGAATGGTGTACTCCATCTACCGAGTGAAAGACAATAGTAGAACCTGAGTGATTTTAAAAGGACAACGTGATGTTTTTTTATTAAAGACAATTTCAAAGACAATATCATAAAAATGTGAAAAATTAACTAAAAGCCTCACAAATTTTAGACAGTGATGAACAAAAAAAACACAAACATTAAAGCAAAACAATAAACTATAAGTGTAAGGTGACACGTAATGAGCAAAGTGCAACGATGTGGCATTTCTGCGGACAGTAAAAATTAAACAAGAACATTCCGGTGTAAAACAAATAAAGTAATACCAGGACAACCGTGAGAAATGCAAGTCCCTACAAATTGCATAATACATTATAGTTGTTGGGCACAGGGAGTAAACACCAAAACCATCACTAAGAAAAAGTGATCAACCAAATAAGAAGAAAACATGAAAATACCATTATGAAGAAAGAAGACTCACCCTTATAGAAGATTTCAAGAAAGAAGATTATAGAAGACATCAAGAAAAGAAGAATAACGAAATCTAAAGAAGAACAAGAAGATAATTACAGAAGAAGATGACAGCCCCCATGAAGAGGATATTCCATGACGAGGCGGTAAATTATAAGAAGATTCAAGAGGTTGTAGCTGCTGGGCGCTCGCAGTAAATTCAAGCCTTATTTGATGCTAGGATTATGTTGCTGGGCGCCGCGAGACTTCATAGTACGGGTCCGATGAGGAGCAGCCAAGCAGAATACATGGGCATAATCGACATTCGACCCATGGTATCTAACCGCTGTGCCGCGCGCGCGCCGTGTTACACGCGCTGCCGCCTGTTCGCCGAGTCAGCGATGTCTTCACGACCTACAAACGGTATCGTACCTACCTAGAAACTAATAATGTAAGTTTTAAATTAAGTTAAGTTAAGTTTTTAAATTGCAGCAATTTCAATGATTGACGCTTTATGACTACACAATTTTTAAATTGTTTTTAACGTCACATCGGACATATATTTCTTTTATCTAGTCTATTTTATATCAGTTAATTAAAAATAAATTTTCACATCTATAAAAGGTTATAAATAGGTACACCTACCAAATTTCAATATTTTTTGGAAACAAATGCGAAGGAAAATATGTCTAATGAATGATTATAGGTACATTATTGGTAGTCATATTCTACTATTACGCCGCCGGTACGTGTATTTGTATTATTGAAATGTGACAAGTAAGTAGGTACTTATTACTTATTATAGAATAACGAACAGGAGTGGAGAAAGGACAACCTGTCAACAAAGTATGAAATAAGTAAGTAAGTAAAGTAACAACTCCGATGTATAATTGTAAAAATGTGCAAATAATTATCTTAATTGGAGAAATAGTCAAAAGGATATTTTCTCTTACTAGCAATACATAGCTAAAATATATATATTTTTTAGCAGATCTATGCAATGATTAATATACGAATAAAGTAAATATTTGGTAAGTACCTTAGTTAGTGTCTAGTGTCATTATTATCTACCGTTTATTTAGTACTATTTTATTTAATGAGCCTTCACTGGTTTAAGCTGATCCCTGAAGCTACAAGCTATTTTGAGTTGAGTTAGTTTTTGCAAGTACATAAAGGGGGATATATAAATTGTTGTTTAAAATATGTATGTTGAAAACACCCCGTTCGTAACGTCAATACATAGAGTTGGTCATTTTGCAAACTTTTATGCGACAAATACATACGACCCAAGATTAAATTTATAGTATACAAATTATTAAGTTTTAGTAAAGGTCATTCGACTTATGAGCAAACATTGCATCACCTGAGGTGTTGCCCGCCTGGCCAGCGTGCATCGCAATCAGAATGCATCAATCAACATTTTCGGTATTACGAGTACTTATGCGGACGCGCAGAGGTATGACTAATACACGACAATGTATATGTAGCGTGACTACTTTGCAAGTTAGGCAGAGTGAAGAAAGGATTTTGATATTTAAATTGAAATTAAATACCTAACATTTTGGTAGTTATTTAACGTGAACTTAAACATTTATGTGGTATAAGCAGTAACAGATATATATTTTTTTGCTCCTTTAAGCAAAAGCAAATTCATAGAACTTACCTAATATTTTATACAAATTAGAGTTTTTAAAAATTTGCAATGACAGATAGATACTTCTTCCGTAGAGAAACAGTAAATGCTTTAATTTAGACATTTCACAACATAAGCTCCATATAATAAACGAATTTTGAAATGAAGAACAAAAAATTGAGTAATGGGTTTTGAGAATCTAGAAATTAAGACACTATGACACGATAGGTATTAATTACAAATTAATTAAAATGTTAATTACACATTGTTACGCAGATTTAAGAAAGACGAGTATAATCATTCATACTGTATTGTCAAAAGACTTATGGATCCGTGCGTATTTACACAATAAATAGATTAATTTGACCAATGTATATAAAAAAAAAAAAATATCTTCACCGAAAGTGTGACTAAATGTTCACAAAATTTTCAAATAATGATAAATATACATAATAAAGATGGACTACAGAATGGTTTAATTGATAAGTAGGTAGAAATGTATTAAATATATTTTTGTGACACCAGAGTATAATTAGTTACATTTCACAGGAAGCGTTAACTGTTTAGTTAAGAGTAAATTACGGTTTACTAGAAAGAAGGTTTTGTAGAAACAAGAATAAATTATAATTGAATGAATTGTGTCTAAAACTATTATAAACTTAATTTCAAAATACCTAGTGATGAAATTGTAAAGTAGCACATTGCATAATGCAAGTGATACCTATAGTAATAAAGTTCACTAACCTAAGTTGACACTGAATGACGGATATGGATGTCATTTTGTGCAAAGAATTTTGTATAATTTATTTAGTGCTGATTTGATTGTAAAATGCAGAGAAGTCAAAAGGAAATACTTACATGTAAATTACATGCAATACTGTGAAACATTTTGTCGTTTCGAAAAATGACAAATACAGATTTAAAAGTTGGATACTAATAAAATAATAGGTATAAATTACTAGTATGATTAGGTATGAACGTATCAGATATATTTTTCTGCTTATAAGTAAAGTTAGATGGATCATCAAGGATAGGTATATTTGAAATGTGAAGAATCGTGATGTATATTAAAAATCTTTTGCTACCTAGAGTACAATTAGTTATATTTCCGATAAGAAAAGATGCTAGGAAGATTGAAAGGAAGTAAACCGAATGAATGGATTGCAATGTAAAGATAACCATGAAAGTTGGGAATTATTTGGTAGAAATATTGAAATGCTAGTTGGATTGATCATCCACAAAGTAATGATAAATATTAATGCCAAAGGATTCAACATGCTGCAGCATGACGTCATAGACAGAAAAGTTGGTATTAGAAAGTATTGCGAAAGATGATGAATAAAAGTTAACTATGAAGTCGGTACAAAAGTAGAAAGGATAATGATTCAGATTTAAGTGTGAATAAGATTCCACTATGTAGAAAAATAGGAGGCCATGAGATGCCTTACACATTATGCGTTTTGTAATGATTGTATAATGATAACATGGTACATTGAGGATCAGAGCTTTCAAATCGACCATGGTGTTTGACTCACCATCCTCCGTGGGATAGGTTAGCGCCGCATATAGAAATATTGGCTTAAAATTTACGATCACTCACATACCAGTATTGTAAGGGTGTACGTAAGGAAACGTACAACCCATGTAGGCACAAAGATGTCACTATTATGTATTATGAAATAGGTAACATATGATTACCGTATTAAGTAGAATTTGTACTAAGAGAGACAACTTCTAATGCAAAATGCCACCTAGAATGGTAGGTAATTAGCTAAAGCATTTATGAGCCTGAAAAACGGCCATATACGTAACATCTCGATCGTAATCTACCATAAGTGTGTTAGCGAGAGATTTATGTAAGGTATGCAAGCAGACAAACCAAAATGTTTATATAATCAAAAGAAGAAAGTAAAGAATTATGTATGACATAAATATGTAAAATACAATTTGGTTTTTACCTTTAATTTAGAACGTGGAAAATGTTGTACAGTGCAAAATATTACGTATAACTAACTGGATATGTCTTGAAAATTTAGATCAATAAAACACGGATTGAGACGAATAACATATATTTGGCTTTATAAGATAGTAGCTATACTATATCTTGTTAGTAGCTATACGGTCCTAAGTATAGATTAAGCTTTGAACCGTTATTTGAAGCCTAAATATTTGAGAGTAGCGTACTTGATTTCCTGCAGCGAGTCGGTTTTACCTGCGAATACTCCCTGACGTCATATGACGTCACATCCTGTGCACCTGGGGGGGATAGCATCGAGCTCTCAGGGCCTCGAAGCGCTCTGGGCTCATTGGCGTCTGGTTTGTCGTAGCGATCGGTCATCTGAGTGAGTTTACTTCGAAACCTTTTTTTCATTTTTAAAAATTTAAATTTTAACGGTGTTACCGTTCGAAATATATACTTAAATTTTTCTATTTTCTTTTTACTAGTTAATGGATAACATAGAAGTTATATCTAGTGATTCAGAGTCATCTGACTCCGATTCTGCGAGTACTTCCTCTAACGAGTCAAATGTGAAGCCCGCCATGTCTGAGTCTGCGCCGCGAGATAACGTGCCTGCTGCTGGTGAGTCAGCTCCGGGCCCGCCTGTGCTACCTCCGGCTGGCATGCCGCCTCCTTTGGAGCCAGAGGTGATTATCACGGGTCGTAAGCGAAAAGCGGCGGACACCAAGCAAAAACGTAAGAAACGACGTCGGGAGATGGAGCAGGCTATATGTATGTTGGCAGATCAAGTAAGTGACATTAAAAATTATCTTACCAGTGACACGGGGTTTCATCCGCAATTTTATTCGACTAGATCAAACACGCCTGTTCATGTTGAAAACGATCACGTGGCGGAAATAAGTGCGGATGTAAGCGGTGATCTTTACAGAGAAAATCAGGCCTGTAACAGTGTCCCAGTTTCGGAAGCCAATCTTCCCAAGTCATCCGTCACTTTCGATTTACCTTTGAATACAGTTTTGAAAGAACCGTCAATTCCAAAATCTTGCCCTAAACGTTTAGAGCTACTCAATAACATCCAACATTTTAATACTGACGAATGGGACAGTGTCCGTTACGCGGAGGTACAGAAGCAATATTGTTCTTCCCCCGGTTTTAATTACCTAGACACGAACGAGGAGCTAAAACCTTTTGACAAATATACTTCTGTTGCACTTACGGAGCGCGGCTTTGCTGCGATTACACAAGCAGTGATCATGCAAAATGAAGCAGCACAAAATGGATTCAATGATTTAATTCAGTGGGCAAGTACTGTAGGCTCAGTGTCAGCCGAGTCATTGCATCAGAAAATACAGGAAGTATTTGTAAAGGGTAGCTTTCAAAAAATCAGTGGCGATATTTTACAGTTATCTTGCGGCCATAGAGCCGAAATGGTTCAACAGAGACGCGACAGTTTGTTAAGATCTGTCAAAGATAATTTTTTGAAAGCTAGCCTTCGCAAGATACCCCCTACTTGCGATAATTTGTTTAAAAAAGATTCATTCTCGTCTGCAATAGAAAAAGCTGGCGGTATCGCCAAAGTATGTTGGCCGCCCCGTGCGCCTGTAACAAACAAAGCTGCTGCGCAAGCACAGCCCCAACAGCAGACTCAGGCCCTGCCTAGTTATGCTTATAACTTTCCTAATAAGACACTCAATTTCCCGGCTCAGACATTCCCGGAATTTACAAACAGATTACCTACACGTACTGTAAACAACACTTTTCAATGTCACGGGCGCGACTACCCTCATCGCCCCGCACAAAAATTTGTGTCACAGCAATATCAACCGAGGTCCTCTCGTCCGCAGAGACCTACCCGACATTATCAAAATGAAACGATCAGTAACATCAGAGGCCAAGGCCATTCCTCAGGCCAAATCAATGCTCCGCGTGGGCCATCAAAAAGGAAATATTGACTCGGGGTTTCGGGCGGGTCAACTAATAAAATTTGCGTCTCGATGGAAAAATTTGCAAGCTCCACCAACTTTACTAAAACTAATTCAAAATTTTCGCATTCCTTTTCTGGCCATACCGCCACTAGTAATGCCAAATCTGTCAAACCACTGTTTACAAACACCTGCGTCAGTAGAGATGGACAATATATTTCATCAAATGTTACAAATGAAAGTGCTGGAGCCTGCAAATATGAGTCCAAGCTTCGTGTCTCAGATATTTCTTATTCCCAAAAAAGATCGATCTGTTCGCCCGATATTCAATCTAAAGACCTTGAACAAATTCGTTCACATCCAAAAATTTCGTCTCATAAATATGCACAAAATCCCCGACTTTCTGCAACCCCAGGATTGGTTAATCAAAATAGATTTATCAAACGCTTATTTTCATCTGGCAGTAGCGAAGTCACACCGGTGCTTCCTACGACTAATATACAAGCAACATCTATACCAAATGACCTGCCTGCCGTTCGGCCTAGCTTGTGCACCAAAGGTTTTTGCGTCTCTAACAAACTGGATAGGACAAGTGCTTCGGGAAAAAGGGTTCCGTATAGCCGTTTATTTAGACGATTTTTTATTAGTAAATCAAGACCCTGTTCTTTTGACCACCCAAGCTCGAGAAGCTATCAAAATATTACAGTACTTGGGATGGCAAGTAAATTTTGCAAAATCGGACCTCGTTCCAAGGATGGCCATTCAGTATCTGGGAATAATGTGGAACCCACACACAAACGAAAAATATCTTCCAAATCAAAAAATTCTAGAAGTTCAGAGAAGAGTTACAATTCTTCTAAAAGTAGGAAAAGCCAATCTTCACGAAATTCAAAGCGTAGTGGGAATGCTCAACTTTGCGAGTTTTCCTGTAACGAGAGGACGCTTGAACCATCGAGCTCTACTCAGGCATTGCCAAAACCTCTTGAAATTGAACCCCCGAAATCGCTATCCGATCCCATTCGTAGCACTGCAGGAGTTAAAATGGTGGGTCAGCAATCTCGAGAAAAGCTCGCCAATTTATTATCCTCCGGTATCAAATTACCTAGTGACCGATGCGTCAGAAAAAGCTTGGGGGGCACAGCTCAACAACCTGAAGTTGTCAGGCCAGTGGTCACAGGAAGAATCGCAGCTTCACTCCAACATACGCGAAATGTTAGCAATCTGGTATGTACTGAAGGACTATGCCAGTCTACTGGAGAAAAGCTCCCTAATGATTCAATGCGACAACAGATCAGTAGTTGCCTATATGAGAAACGAAGGGGGGACGAAATCGGCTCCTCTCATGGACCTGACATATCACATATTCACGATACTAGACAAGTTTCAGATACACGTAGTAGTACATTATCTACCGGGACGTTACAACTGCGAGGCAGATCGTCTGTCTCGCCTAACAAAATCTCCGGAATGGCATCTGCTTCCGAAAGCCACAAACCTCATATTTGCGAGAATGGGTCAACCAATGATAGATCTCTTTGCGTCGACCTTGGCACATGTAGTACCGATATATGTGACCATGGATTTGACGGATCATCACGCTTACCGGTTCGATGCATTCAGTCATCAGTGGAATTACCCACTAGCGTGGGTGTTCCCTCCGCCGTGTCTCATACCGCGGGTATTGCAGCATTTGAATACAGCTACGGGAATTTACCTGATAGTTGTGCCACGCTGGCTCAAGGTGTTTTGGAGGCCAGATCTAAAGAACCGAGCCTTAGGTCCCCCATTTACAATTCGCAACCTGGACCAAGTACTAGTCGACGCGACGACAGGTCTCCCACCCTCAATGATAAAAGAGATGAACTTAGAAGTATGGAAATGTGGGGGTGGACAGAATGTTTAACAGGTTGGACAGAAGACCAAAAACGTGTTCTCCAAAAAAGTTGGCGCGATTCTTCCTTAAAAACTTATAAACCGGCATGGAATAGATGGTGTGAATGGGCAAGTGAAAATAATGTAAATTTTTCCCGGCCTACTGGTGCCGATCTGGCAAAATTTCTAATCGACCTTCATTTAAAACGCGGTTTGGCTTATAGCACCATATTAGTCTATAAATCTGCAATTTCCACCCTTTGCGACCCAAATCTGGATAATCGTTTAAGTTCTCATCTACTTGTTCGTCAAGCATTAAAATCAATTAATCTTGCAAACTTTAAGCCTGCAAAGGCTCCTATTTGGGATACGGATGTACTTATTAGATGGTTAAGTAATAACATCCCTAACTCTGACAATTTGTATGAAGCTTCAGCTCGAGCAGCTATACTACTTCTTTTATGTTCTGGACGGCGAATACATGATTTGACGCTGTTGGCTGTGGGTGATAACAACTGTAAGATTACCGACAGTTATATAACTTTCTGGCCTAAACACGGTTCAAAGACAGACTCTATACGTATACGTCAGTCTGGTTGGCAAATACTTGAAAACAAAGACAATCAAGGTTTGAATCCTTTATTTTGGGTTAAAAGGGTTATAACACTATCACAGTTTAGACGAGAGTCTTGTCGTGTAGATAACTTGTTTTTGACAGCTTGCGGCATTCCCAAGGCAGCATCACGCACTGTTATATCTGGCTGGGTCAAAAAAGTATTAAATCGCGCTGGCATAAAATCAAGCCCTGGTAGTGTGAGGCCAGCAGTTGCCTCGAAGAGCTGGATAGAAAACTGCCCAATTGACGAGATTCTTTTGCGGGGGAATTGGCGGTCTGAAAATACATTCCTGAAATATTACTGTCGTGAGATTATCAATAATACATCTTCACAGACATCAGTTTCCATTTCAAAACTTTTTATTCCTTGTGATTAACGTTTTAATTTGTCGTCATTGCGACTGTCAATCTTTATCATTGGAAGTATATGAATTTCATATTTTGTTTATAATCTATCTTATTTTGGTGGCCGTTGGATATGGCTGTAATTATAATAAAATATTAATTTCGATTAGTTATAGTATAATAACAATTTAGGTATGGTCTGTTGATTACTTAAATTCAAATGCAGAGTTGTTATCTGTAACGTTTTTTGTTTTTGTAACAAATTCTGTACTTGTTTATGGTATACGATGATTTTCGATTACTGATGTATTAAAATAAAGAAATATGTCTTCTCTTGTTTATTTGTTTTATTCTTACTTAATACATATTCTTACACTTTAAATATACCTGTGCACCAGGCGATAACAAACAGATCTCAAATATTTAGGCTTCAAATAACGGTTCAAAGCTTAATATCAGCGTTTTACCTACCAATAAAACGCTTATTAAGCGTAACCTTATTTGAAGCCTAAGGTTTCACCTCTGCCTGGTGACAGAATTTTTGAGATCCAATGAGCCCAGAGCGCTTCGAGGCCCTGAGAGCTCGATGCTATCCCCCCCAGGTGCACAGGATGTGACGTCATATGACGTCAGGGAGTATTCGCAGGTAAAACCGACTCGCTGCAGGAAATCAAGTACGCTACTCTCAAATATTTAGGCTTCAAATAAGGTTACGCTTAATAAGCGTTTTATTGGTAGGTAAAACGCTGATATTAATGAAAATAAATTGATATTTAATTAAATAATTTTTTAAGAAATAATTAAAAACGGCCCACTATATCTAATAAGTAGGTATAAGTAAATTATAAGATATTGTTAGTATATACATTTTATTAATTTTACATTTACACCTTTCTCGTATTAAAAAAAAAAAATGTTTATTTAGAACAAGTAATATGCTTCTACATTTTTTTTTTTCTGCTTCCCCGGGGGTGAATCGGGACTTCGGGGGAGGTGTAGTGGCCGCATAGCCACTGGAAGCGTATTGCTTGTCTTAGCATTGTTTAGTATTAAGCAATCGAGCGTTTGAGCTCTAGATATGTAATTATTAGAATAAAGTAGTCAGTCTAAGTTCAACCACCAACTAAGTCGTATCATTTCTATAATAACTCCCTGTCGCCCATCCACTATTATTGGAGTTTTTACAACTTTTCAAAATATTTCAGAAACGATTGTATAAAAAATTATGAAAATATGTGTATCTTAATAAGCATCCCAAACACTCTAAACGATATATGTATCTTTTGTATCTAACGTAAAATGAAATGTTGTGGATTATAAGTCATTGCAGTCACACACTATTTTCTGAATGATCTTCAAATGTTTCATGTAGCATAATTTTTCGGCCGTAAATGTTCTGCCTTCCCCGCAAGGGATAAAAGGCATGACATTATGTATATACTTATATGAGGTCCTTTTGAGTACAGTGGAAATGTTTGTATGGTGAGTTCTACTCATATAACCGAACAACTTTTCCCAATAAACATAGCTCGAAATATGAAAAAAATTACCTTCCATACACAGTAACACATCTTTTGTATGGTAGGTCAATGTTTGTTTTTCATATTTCGTCCTATGTTTTCTGGGGAAAGTTGTTCAGTTTAACAAGCAAAACGATAAAAATATTTGCCCTGAATTTAATAGTACCTTAAATAAGTATGTTCTAAGCTATTATGCATTCTGTGATCTAAGTACACTCCGGCCATCTTGTCTAATGTTTGCTCCTTGTATAAATTACTGAGCAAACGCTTTGTGGGTTAGTGACGTAATTAGGACATCGGGGGACTCTCTGCTTGTATTGAGGTGGCTTGTGTTAATTCTAGGCCATAACATTATAATTGGTGCTGATGTTACCAGTATCATGTAACCGCATTCGTGGTTGCGTGAAGTTGGAGTGGGTTTGTCGTTGGAAAATTTAGTTTTTGAGTACCTAGAAAGGAGAAAAAGGAACCATTAAAGGATCACTTTGTTATCGTCCGTCTGTCTGTCCGTCTGTCAAGACCCGTCATCTTGGAATACTAAAACTATATACTCAGGTCAAGCGCCGCTTCAAAAAAATCAAGCTCCTAACGAAGTTAAAGATATGGCAGTTAATGCTGTATAAGCTCTTGTTTTGGAGCCTTTTGAGGGAATCAAAGTTGAACCTGCGATCTCTTCTCTTTTCGTGTGGGACACCGAGTCATCCAATGACCCGATGAACCCTGGTGTCAGAGTTTTTTCAACCGCCTACTACCACTAGTAGGCCTCTGACATGGTTGTGTTACGACCGCCGTCCAAGTAATCATAGACAGCAACCGGGACCGACGGCTTAACGTGCCCTCCGAAGCACGGAACCATTTCTTTTAGGACAATCAGTTGGTTCACCCTGCAATGTCCTAACCAGACCGGGAACAGATTCACAAAGAGATAAATATCCACTTTTGTGAGTGTCCCACCGAGAATCGAACTCGGAACCTTTGCGTCGCAGGCAGTCGCACTACCACTACGCCACATCGGTCGTCAACCTGCGATGAACTTAGAACTTTAAAATTTAAAAAGTAACTTCGTTTTGAAGTACAGTGTAGGAAAAAATCCATAATTTTGAACTTAAAAAGAAAAAAAAAATTCAAATTGAGGCTAGTACTTCAAGTGGAGTATCATATTAAAGAGCTGCTGCATATTATAAAACCCTCGGTGGGCGAGTCCAACTTACACTTAGCCAGTTTTTTTTTTATTATTCCCACTAATATATGAAATTCAAATATCCCGGACTTTGCGAGTTTTTCCGGGTGAGCCCACACACAATATACGGTATCCCTCACTTGACTTAGATAATGGTCTACACAAAATTTTATCACGAATGCCAATTCCGATCTCATTCCCATAAAATACGCCGATGGTGCGTTCACGGGCCGTCATGGTAGAGTTACGCACCGCAACGCACCGTAAACGCACCGTAGAAGTATTTGTATGGAAATTACATTGGAATTCGCAATATCCTTTCGTCTAACAGTTGCATGCGTTACGGTGCGTAAAAATACAAGTACGACACGACAGGACAGATACGCCTACCTAGAGTCAACCCGCGACCACAATACATGAAACTGTGTTGAAACGTCGGGACACAGGTAAATTACTAATATTTACCTAAATACTATCGCAATAGACCCGGTCTTATACTTAAAATCAGATACGCCTATTTGGTAAGTAAGGCGGTTATTTACCAAATTCGCAATTCCAAAACCAGAGTTCATCGGTTCGAAGGTGTATACGATATAAGTCGCGTAAGTCTACATCATGAGGTGTCACATACTTATATCGTTGTCTCACGCTATGTTGTAAAACAGACTGTCTGCGAGAGGCATCTGGAAGCCGCTTCGGAGTGCACGTACGTGATCTGGCATAAGTTGACGTCTTAACTAAGCACGCTACAGCTAAACGAGATCGCGTTATGAAAGAGCTACAAATTATGCAACAATTAAACTGTAACTTGAACTTTAGCCTTATCTAGCCTCCATTTAATTCATAGCGTTAATTGAAGTTTCTCAGTAATTTTAGTAATTAATTGCGAAAATTGCATTTATTTTTAAACTCTAGCAGTGAAAAAAGTGTTGCAGCATTTCTGTTTTCGGAGAAATTAAATTGAATCTAACTGAAAGTAGCATAACTAATTTGAACTTTTGCTTTATACCATTATTACCACGAAACATAATATTATGTTCTTACTGCGAATAGGTTTTTTGAATCAAAACACCACAATACTTACTTAAAATGTTGTATGCAATTATTTCCATGTGTCCATTTGAAAATGTGTGCCAATGGGAATGTGATTTAATGGAAATGTTTTCCAATGGGAATGTGTCCCAATGGGAATGTGTCCCAATGGGAATGTGTCCCAATGGGTGTGTGCTAATGGGAATGTTTTCCAATGTGAATGTGTGCTAATGGGAATGTGTGCTAATGGGAATGTGTGCTAATGAGAATGTGTGCTAATGGGAATGTGTGCTAATGGGAATGTGTGCTAATGGGAATGTGTGCTAATGGAAATGTGTGCCAATGGGAATGTGTGCTAATGGGAATGTGTCCCAATGGGAATGTGTGCTAATGGGAATGTGTTCTAATGGGACTGTGTGCTAATGGGAATGTGTGCCAATGGAAATGTGAGCTAATGGGAATGTGTGCTAATGGGAATGTGTGCTAATGGGAATGTGTGCCAATGGGAATGTGTGCCAATTCGAATGCGTGCTAATGGGAATGTGTGCCAATGGGAATGTGTGCCAATGGGAATGTGTGCCAATGGGAATGTGTGCCAATGGGAATGTGTGCTAATGGGAATGTGTGCTAATGGGAATGTGTGCCAATGGATATGTGTGCTAATGGGAATGTGTGCTAATGGGAATGTGTGCTAATAGGAATGTGTGCCAATGGGAATGTGTGCTAATGGGAATGTGTTCTAATGGGACTGTGTGCCAATGGGAATGTGTGCTAATGGGAATGTGTGCTAATAGGAATGTGTGCTAATGGGAATATGTGCCAATGTGAATGTGTGCCAATGGGAATGTGTGCCAATGGGAATGTGTGCCAATGGGAATGTGTGTCAATAGGAATGTGTCTCAATGCAACTAAACCCTTGGCAGCTAGGAAGATAGTCTCCAATTTTTTGGTAGGTACGCATTTCTGCCAATATGCTTGCTAGGATAATGTAAAAAAAGTTCAATAATTGCTTTTACTATATTCCTGCTAATATTAACTATAATCCTTTTAACTATATTCTTGCAAATATTCTTGTTACGATACTTTAAAAAGTTATTTAAGTACATAATTCAAAATTCTCACGATCTGTATTGAACTATAACCACCATCTTCCTACACTGTTATCTTTGCCTTGTTCAATCACTTTTCGGTAATCCTGATAACAATAATCCCATCAAAACTTTATTTAAGAACCTTCGAATCTTCCAACAGAGCTTAGGTACGGCTGATCCGAAACATCTTTTACCTCAGAGAAAAGATGTGATTCAAAGGGTATTAAAAAGGAAAATGAATACTATGATGAAGGCATAATATATATGATACTGTGTGATACCGGCTTTGAAAAGCATCACCCCATTTCTTACCCATTGGTGTCGTAAGAGGCGACTAAAGGACTCGATGGTTAGATGTGTATTGCAATTTTGGGCGATTGGCTGACAACCTGTCACTTTAGTGATACACAGTAAAAGTAGTAATTTTTTGTATGCTTTAAAAGCTTACAAATATTATGTTTGAGAATAAAAATATTATTATAGAAACAAAATTATGATCAGCAACATGCTTCGTCAAAATATACAGTTATCTGATTGCCCTCAAACTTTTGTCAGACGTGGTGTTAATATCTGTTTTACGGCCGTTTATGCTCTGCCTACCCCGTAAGGGATATAGGCGTGATTTATGTATGTATGAAGGCAAAAAAACTCGTTGCAGTCAAGCATGGCAAGCTCTTAAACACATCTATGTGCTGAAAATAATTATAGAATAAGAAATAAATATCGCATTTGTTAAGAAGCCATCTCTTTTGCGTAAACAAATAGACACAGACTAATAAAACCCACAATCTAGACAAACTAAAATGTTGTGTTTTATACCTACGAGTTTAAGCGGGCGTCAAATCTGATGGCGACGAGTTTTTCATGGGTTCAATTTAAGGTAAAAGTATTCCATTTGAAATTATTCTCTTGCTCTGTGCTACAGATACTCACACTAATGGAGGAATGGTGTTTCAGTTTAAAGGATACAACGACGACCAAATTGAACAGCTTTGGCCCCACTCAAGTAAATTAAAATCAATATTATTTTTACGTTCTATGAATCGCCTTCTGTTCCCGAACCTATATTAACTAGATACTCTGACAAAAGATGAAACACGATACGGAAAACTGATGGTGACAAAAAAGGTTGTTCAAGGCAACTTACCTAAGAAAATGGCATAAATATAAGGTGTAAAAAAAAATAGCTGAGAATTTTTTAAGGAGTGAACCAGTACGTGAAACTGAACAACTTTCCCCAAGAAACATAGGTCTAAATATGAAAAAAAAAATTGACCCTCCCATACTTAGTGTGTTACCCGGCCGGGATAATTTGTATGGGAGGGCCAATTTTTTTTCATATTTCGACCTATGTTCCTCGGGGAAAGTTGTTCAGTTTCACGTACTGGTTCACCCCTTAAAATTTTCTTAGCTAATTTTTTACACCATGTATATTCAGTTTGTGTGCTACTTGCACTCGTAAACTGAACACCTTTTTAAACAAATAATATTGCAAAATATGAGAATAGCACGACTCTATTTAAAACTACCAAAAAATGTGTCACTTTGGGAGGTCCCGTTTTTGGTTCGTATTATTAATTGTAGAAAATTACAAAGAAAATTTGATCAGTTTTGTAAGCAGAACACAATCTGAAAACATTTGCACTGATATATATGGTGGAATTTTACTAGTGACTGATAGTGCAATCTCAAGACGGGCTGGTGATGAGGAACAACTTTCCCTAAGGAACATTATAGGTTGAAATATAACAAAAATATTTCTAGTTTCCACAGTAACTTAAATCAACTGAATCTCTTCTTTTCGTGTGGGTCATAGAGACGTCCAATTGATTGGCAATTTTGTATGGGAGGCCCAAATTCTTTTGCAGGATTCAACCTATGGAAAGTAGTTCTTTATCATTATTATGTATCGCTCACTAGTACATTTTTAGCCGATATTTTAACCTTCTAAAGATCTATTTTAAATCAGATAACCAAATTATAAATGTTTCAAATTGTAAAAGCGAATAAATAATAGCATTGTCTATTTAACTGGAAAGGCTCTGTGCTTGAAAAATATTAGGTGCTGAAACTAGGTATTGAAATAAATATGGTGAAGTTTAACTAAAAACCGATAGCAAACACTCTGATCGGGCTGGGGATAGCTCGAAATATGAAAAAAAAATGGACACCCATACAAAGTTTGCCGATCGGATGATTTGTGTTACTATGGGAGCTCAAAATATTTATGTCTTATTTCAACCTATGTTCCTAAGGGAAACTTGTTCCTTATCATCAGCCCGTCTTGAGATATCGCTATAAATGGGACACTAGTAAAATTTCAACTTATTTTAAAGTACTGACAGGTGCGGCCGATGATGGCAGAAAATTGAGTATGTTTCATTTCTCCATTTTTTTAATCCAGTGGGAATAAGTAGTTTTTATCTACTCGATGGAGAAAATTGATTTGAAGTTCGAACCTCATTCTTAATCAATCTCATTTTATCAGAACTAATCGTGACATTTCAGCAAATTATTTATTTCTTTTTGTAAGCGTTTTGTCCTATTAAATATTTCTGACATTTAGTATATTGGTACATATTATGTAATATTTCTGAACGAATTTTAAAATAAATGATTTGACGAGAATTTTTATTTTGTCTGAGGCATTCGAGCTATACAGCCAATTTCCCAAACTTGACATTTACAGAATTTTCTCACTTGTAGAGGTGTAAAGTAGCACAAAATAGAGAATGTACAGAAGGATTTTTTTCGATTTTTGCCGCTTTCGGCAAGGGCTGCCACTGTTTTCTTACCGATTTTATACAATGGTGTAAGTACCTAAACATACAGGGAGTAACAGAAAGGGTATATCAAGCCAAAAGGTGCTCACGAAACTGAACTACTTTCCCCATTTCCCCACTTTGACCTCCTTTCGGCTTGAACTAACAACTCGTTTACTTTTTTCAACAAGATGGCCGCGCAGAACGCAAATCGGCCAGTGACAAGTGCAATAAAATAACGACAAATACCAGTGAACAAATGGACGAACGCGTTATAAAAAAAGGTGTTACAATATATTTTCTGTTACTCCCTGTATTTACATTACTTATACTACCTACGGCTACGTAGCACAATTATTATGAAATGGGGAGTGACGAGTAGGTAGATATCTACTTTGAGGCTGTTGAGATCTTTTTAGCATGGTGACCATGGTGATCCTGGCCGGCGGTGGCGGACTGAGTGACACCGACGTGCGTGACACACAGACATGACAAATTGACCTTCTTTTCAGTGAATTTGGTTCCGCAGGTTTTATAATCATAAAAGGTTGAAGTACTGAAAAGTACGTAGTAATATTTAGGTATATTAAACAAAACATACATGAAAAATGAGGTGCCGTGTGATGCCGGCTTAGAATAGCATCACCCCATTTCTTTCCCGTGGGAGTCGTAAAAGGCAACTAAGTGACTTGAAGGTGTGTATTGCAATTTTAAGCGATGGGCTGGCAACCTGACACTATGGCGATACACAATTTTCCGAATGACCCTCAAATTTTTGTCAGATGTGGCGTAAATATCCGTTTTTGCAGTTATTTACGTTCTGCCTACCCCGTAAGGGATAATATACGTGATATGTGTATGTATGTACGGTCGCGTTCTAAAGTGGAGTCATAGTTAACACAAACCTCAGAAAACAAGTCGCTCGCACCCGCGGCTACACTCACACAATGACACAAATGACGTATAACATACTATTATTTGACGAACTACCATTGTATAATAGGCTGAGTAGTATTGACTATTTCACTACATGAATCATTAGCTTCGGTAGCGTGGTCAGTAGCGCGGTCAAGCAAATTCTTGACCGTTATTGTGGAGACAATGGATCGAATCCCGATATCTTAGTTGTAATGTTTATTTTATCAAATGAAGCAAAATTTAGTAAATTTTGAATTACATTTTAGTTGTTGCTAGATCGTTTGCGAGATAGTGCGTGTGCTAAGTGATTTTTTTTAACCTAAGTTTATTTATTAAACTTCAGTGTTTATTTCTTCGAAATGCATACTATTATCAGTTTGCAGGATAAGCAGCGTATTGTTGCGCTGCAATTATCTGTGGCGCTGCATGATATTGGATTCAATTTAACTCAAATTGCTAATCAGACTGGTCTGGCCGTAAGTATAGTTTTATTTCATTACAATTGTATTTTAAATATTAAAAACTTTGACTCATATTATGTTGGTAGCTGTGAACCGATTAGTATAAACTTTTTTATTAATAATGCTACTTTGTTTTAGTGGAAGACTGTTAAACGTTGGGTTACACATTTTGAAGAGGAAGGTAGCGTAAAAACTCGACTCGTCTTATTAATGATTCACAGCTGAGGATGATGGTGTAACAATATGAAGAAAATGGTTCTGCCGCTGGTCCAGGCGAATTAGTAGCACAAGAAACAGGGCGTGCAACTGCCGCTAATTATGTTGATATGCTACAGGAAAGCATGCTACCGACGACGCCGACGGTGCGAAATGTTTAACTGTTTATCCTGCTAGTGAAGTTCCTCGTTTTGCATTTGTCCAGGATAAATTGTCCAGTGCATCGAGCTGCCGTGGTGTATAATTGGTTTAGCCAGCACCCAGATATCCAAGTTATTCGTTGGCCAGCAAAATCTCCGGACTTAAATCCCATAGAGAATTTATGGGGTTTAATGGTGCAAAGGTGGGACATGCGCAATGAAAGAACTACAGAAGCTTTAGAGGCTCACTGCCTGGGAGTGTGGGAGAGTACCAGAGGAACAGATATATGCACTTATTTGATCGAGTCTATTAAGTGTTGTTGAAAACAGCGGAGGTAACACCAAATACTAATTATGTAAGCGGCGATTTTTACTTAAGATTCCAATCAGACCCGATCTAGCATACATTGCTGATTATCTTGTGTATTTCATTATAATATATGAATATACACAAAATAATCAGCAATGTATGCCGAAGCGGGCCCGATAAATCGTTGCTCACTCAACCTCTGTTTACCTGCTTACCCGCCTACTATTGCAGTAGGTATTTGTGGAGCATTACATTAGCAATTAAATTATGCTAAAACATCGATATATATTTATATAAGATTGATCATTATTAGTCAGTTATCTTAAGGCCTTGCTTCAATATCTTTTCATTACGAAAACGAGTACTTAAGCTTAAACCTTGAGATGTAGGCAAATAACTGATTTATTATTATTACAATTACTTTTACTTCCGAGGAAAGTGCATCATCGTTAAACATAGAACAATAAAATAATTACTAACGAAATTATTACTTAAATAACTTTATTGAAAGATTCAATCTAAGATTTGGATCATTCCTATGATCTTATAAATAATTACCTATCGATGTTTCAGCTAATGAACACTTATTATCATTTTACATAATATTGTGTTTTATCATTCAAACAAAACTATTAACTAAGTATTACGACAGCAAGTATTTTATGTAGTTTTACATACTCGTATCTTATGGTTACCAAAAGATCTCATTCATGTCATTTTGTTATTTACATAAAGTGATACCATACCTACCAATAAAATAATTTCTTACCTTACTTTTTGTTTTATTACAATATTATAGGTTTATGTTTTTAGATATAATATTTTGATACATAATTTACAATAAACATTTATAAATATAATACATAGATGAATTTATTGAAAAATATTATATAAAATAATTATTACTGGAAAAAATATGGTAAAAACATTTAAAAAACATTAATCAACATACAGAGATCGGATGGGAACCCGGTTCCGTTCTGATTAGAAGGTAAGAACTATTACCGCTAAGCTACGGTAGCTTGTGATCAATATGACGAAATAAAGATATGTAATCTATTGCTTTACTACAAGTGAACGAATAAGGATAACTATAAACAGTTTTAGACAAACCAGTGTGATGTATACTTTGTGGTGATGTAGTGGCGAATAGGCTATCACCGAGTAATTATTTCAAAGATTACATAGATGTCGCTTATAGGTGGTAATCTGTTTAAGTTTTAATGCTACGCCTTAAGGTGGACTTTTCTACTTACAGTCGATAATCTTACGTGTGTGCGTAAGTTAGTAAAGTAAGTACAGAGGATAATAACCCGTATTGCATTCTGTCAAGTGGTCTAACTATGACTCCACTTATGAATCCGACCGTACATCAAAAATGAAAAGTTGTTTTAGCCTTTATTTAAGTAGAAACTCAAATCACATTATCTATACATATAATAAAACAGAAACGAAACCAATTCTGTACATGAAATAGATTCAAAAAAGGGTTTTTGCTTCTAATTGTGTTCAAGATACAGACATCAAAACAGAAGTAAAATTGATTTTTGTCTGTTTGTCTGTTTGTCTGTTTGTCTGTCGGTATGTTTGTTATTCTTTCACGTAAAAACTACTGCACAGATTTCTACAAAATTTTATACTGTGGTAGCTTATTACCCGGGTCAACATCTAGGATACTTTTTACCTCGAAAAAATCTTTCATTCCCATGGTAAAACACAGTAACTGGTTCCGCAAAGCGAGTTCCGAATTTTTTTCCTAAAAAATAATATAGATGTCGCTGTTAGTTTTGTAAAACGCGGTATTGACCATGTATTGACTGACATACGATCTGAACTTCTAAACGACCCCGTGAAACGACCTAACCAAACAAAAAACAAACAATCACACATTTAATCCTTGCGGGGTAAGTTGAGCGTCAACGGCCGTAAGTATTTTATCGCTATCGCCACGTCTGACATATATGCGGGCCGTTCTAACTATTACAGAAATGTTTCGGACTTTTACTTTGACCTTTGGTCATGGTCAAGGTATGTGATGGAAGACAGATGAATTGTGATATTTTCTTGAGTTTGCACAACTAATTATCATCACAATAAAACAATTTTAAACGGATTTAAGTTGTGTTTATTGTGGAAACGTAGGAATTGTGAAATCCAAAATAAACACAACTTAAATCCGTTGAAAATTGTTTTATTGCGAAGGCAAATTATGATTTGGGTAAAATTAGTTATTTTTTTTACCACTACAAGAGGCCGTTGGCCTGAGTTAAAGGTTATAATACTTTTAATTTTAACTCGACATCTCTACGTGTAACCGAGATAGTGAGTCTTGAAAGACAGACAAATGGACAACAAAGTGAGTGAACCTATAAGGGTTCCATATTGCAGCCTAAAACCTATTTACCAATATAGTTTTTATTTTAACTCGATATCTCTGCGCATTCCCGAGATAAAGCGTCTTACGAGATGGATGGACGGACAACAAACTGATCGTATAAGGGTTCCGTTTTTTTGTACGTTTCTTTTTGATGTACGGAACCTAAAAAAATATAAATACCTTCATTAGTTAGAATCAAAAATGTTAGAGTAAAATTTGTTTAAAATTACTTCATAGATGTCGCTGTTAGTTTTGTGAAACCCGCTAATGAAATGTTTTCTCCAAAATTATATAACAAAGCCACTGACAGGCGGCAGGTTAACTAAAAAAATAATAATATAGTATTGTAAACTATCGGCGCGCAGCCGCCAATACTTACTTTGTGAAACTATGCCGTGTGATGCCGGCTTGCAATAGCATCACCCCATTTTTTTCCGTGGGAGTCGTAAGTGGTGACTAAGGGACTTACACATGGGCGATGGGTGACAACCTGTCACCATGGCGATACACAATTTTCCGAATGACCATCAAATATATGTCAGACATTTACGCTCTGCCTACCCTGCAAGAGATAATAGGCAATATGTGCTGTATCACGTAATAGTTACAAGGCAAAGGTTTTCTGATATTGTTGTCTGGTAGTTATGTGACGAGTGTACGATGGCCAACAAAAACACGGTAGAAGCTATGAATAGGACTTTGAAAGACATACGCAGAGATAATAGGGCCATGGGCCATATCACTGTTCTTTTTTCCAGTGACTTTCGCCAAACACTTCCAGTTGTTACTCGAGGTACCAGGGCTGATGAGGTGAATGCCTCACTAAAATCATCGGCTCTTTGGCCACAAATTCACAAGCTGACCATGACGGTGATCATGCGAACCCGTCTCGGAGGTAATCCACGGGCTGAAGAGTTTTCACAAGCTTTATTAAAACTCGGCAGAGGTACTTTACCAGAGGATAACGGTCAAGTAAGTCTGCCTGAAACGCTTTGCCAAATAGTTTCTGGTCTAAAGAGAATCATTTCTTCTGTGTATGGCGAGCCTTCCTTCCTTCAAAAGAAAGATTCGTAGCTACGTGGAAGAGCTATTTTTGCACCCAAAAATGATCAGACTGCTTCAATAAACCATACCATTATGTCACAAATCACTGGGGATATGGTGGTATACGCGTCAATTACCACTGTTATGAATCAAGACACAGCCACTAACTACCTAATAGAATTCCTAAACTCCTTGAGTGCGAATGGTTTTTCTGCACACCAAATATTACTTAAACTTGGTGTTCCTTTCATGTTTCTTTGCAATCTCACTCCGCCAAAGCTGTGCAATGGAACCAGACTGAAGATCTTAAGCTTAAAGATGAATGTATTCGAGGCGGATATTTTCACTGGTTGTGGCGCGTATACCACTCATTCCCAACAACTTTTTATTTCATTTCAGGGCATTCAGTTTCCCGTCAGCGTTTTCTTTGCAATGACTGTAAACAAATCGCAAGGACAGACGCTGAAAGCCGCAGGCGTAGGTCTTACGATTCCCTGTTTATCACACGGGCAGCTATATGTCGCTTGCTCTCGAGTCAGTTCTCCTGAAATTTTTTACGTTTTAGCACCCGATGGTAAAACTACCAAAGTAGTTTATAATGATGTTTTGTAGCTGATGTCCATAGTATCAAAACCAAGTACCTAACCGAAAAACAAGTTAACCAGTACCTATTCATTGCACATCTTAAAGAGAAAAAACTTTATACAAACATGATATTAATATTAAACAATATGTATACATCAACTTCACTAAGTCGCAAGTCACTACACCATGCGTACGAAGTCGCGGGCAACAGCTAGTAAAAAATATACTGATTAGAGTTATTAATCTTGTTTGTTCTTTTATGAAAGCAAGTTTTTATTTAAGTTAGTACAAAATATTTTAGGAACATTGTACAAATCACATCGTATACTAATAAACCTATTTGAGTGGATTTCTGAAGCGGAAATTTTTCATGCCCTCGCTGAAAACGAGGTGACGCTTTGCAGATATGACTATGATATTTTTTTTCAAAATATAAGACACTTGTTCTGATATGAAGCCATAAAAATAATGTTTGGAGAGTTATTATTTTTTTAGAAAAAAAATAGTAAGTGTCGAATTTCAATGTTCGGTGGCCTGTCCCCAATCCCTTTTTCACAACATATTCATCTCTCAGGAAAATTATGTCCAACGTATTTAGGAAAATTTATTTTGATTATGTTAAGGATTAGTGACTCTACGAGAAATTATTAAAAATTGAATTTTTAGATGAAAAGTTTTTGAACTATGTCAAAACTAGATTTGTCCCAGCAAAAATAGCAATATCGGTGGCAATTTTGTTTCGACGCTCCCTGCTCACACTGTTGAGTATATCCAGACCTAAAACCCCTTCCCCGCTAGGATCAGCTGAGCACTCACGCGCAGTGTGAACGGTTGTGCACTACCTCCTTGCGTCTTCCCGCCAAAAATGTTAGTAAACAATTTCCGTTTACTCGGAACAAAATTTTGCAATATCATAACATAACATAACATAACATAACAAAATTCTTTATTGCACATTAAATAAATAATACAACAATAGATAAACACAAATAAAGAAACAGTACAACCAGGCGGCCTTAATGCTAGGTAGCATTCTCTACCAGGCAACCTTAGGGTGAAAAAGAGAGTGCGACATTGGAAGCGGGATAGTGCAAATATTACCTACGAGCACTAAAATACACAAAATATACTACTTAAACAATTTTACACATTAATACACATATAATTGTGTAAACAAACCAATGAATATACTAATATATATTTAAATAATATTATAATAAACTAATACATATATCTAAACTATGGAAGTCAGGATAATACAATAGTATAAAGAGGAAAAGAAAACAACAGAAAACAGCACGATTATTATTATAAAATAACTAATAAAAGAAAATTATGCATTGATTTCCGATAAATAAAGTTTTTTAATTTGAATTTTGAAAGTTTCAAGGGAAGGAGCACGGCGAACATCTTCAGGCAAACAATTCCACAACTTGATCGCTCGCACCGTGAAAGAGTTTGCGTAGAAGTCGGTCTTGTGCGGAGGAAGGTTGAGCTTCATGCTATCGCTAGCACGCAAATTACGAGGCAAGGTCGAAGATTGAAATATGAAGCGCTCTTTAAGGTAGGGAGGAGTTTTGGGATTGGAGAGAACGGAGAAAAGAAGGGAAAGGATATGGCAGTCCCGCCTACGGGAAATGGGTAACCACTCCAGCTGGGATCGGTATGAAGATACGTGGTCATACTTCCGCAGACCGAAGATATATCGAATACAAAGATTCTGCAGACGCTCGAGCTTGTTTAGCAGTTCAACAGTTAAGTCAGGATAGCAAACGTCTGCATAATCCAGTATCGGCAAAAGAAGGGAATGTGCTAAAGAAATTTTTGTTTTGGTCGGCAAAAGATTCCTCAGCTTTTTCAACGAACCGTACGCGGCGAACACCTTCCTGCTCAACTCCGAAACATGAGGTTTCCACGAGAAACAATTATCAAAAATGACGCCTAGGTTCTTAACCTTGTGGCTAAACGGTATGGGCGTACCATCAAATGTAATCAATGGCAACGAAACGTAGTCGATTCGAGACACATACCAGGGGCTACCAATGATAATGGTCTGAGTTTTGGTTGGATTCACCTTCAGTCCATGGGACCGACTCCAGTCAGCAATGCTCTTAAGGTCTCTGTTAGTGTTGTCAATCGCGCCTGGAAGGCCAGAGAGTGGTGCTTGTGTATAAATTTGGAGGTCGTCTGCATACAAATGATAGGAAGAAGTGAGTGGAAGTGTAATGGAACTAATGAATATAGAAAACAGAAGAGGTGAAAGTACGCCACCCTGCGGTACACCGGCAGTCGTGTCACACCACGCAGAGAAGGTATCTTCGATGCGTATGCGCTGTCGGCGCCCGTACAGGTAGCTGTGAAACCATTCAATCACCACTGGGGATATGTTATATCGGTGCTCGGGATTAAAATGTTTCCTCAATATTTAAAAATATTACAGTAATGCTTTATAAATAGCCTTTAGGTACACTTTTGAGATATAAGTTGCAAACTGGAATAACCTTGATACTTTTGTATATTTTTTAAATAAATGACTAGTTTGCAATTTCGGTGGGCACATTTCGGTGGCTTTTAGGGCTGCTAGAAGCCCACCGAAATTGCAAAGCTTCACCGAATTTGCTCAATTGATACAAATTACAAACATATTAAGAAATATCACGCTTTCACTCCTTGCGGGGTATACAAATCGAAAAAGCCTGTAAAATGCGGTCGCTTTAGGTCGTTTGTTTGACCAAAAAATTGCGGTTATTTCAGAAAAACAAAATCTGCGTCGTAAAAGAAAAATAAGGGATAAATTAATTGAGGGAATAGAGAACAGTGTTCCCTCTAAATGCAAAATGTTGTGCTGCGCTCGCCTATCCGCCAGCCGAGCGTGTAGAGGATGGCAATACTCCTGATAAGGGGAGGCCCATGTCCAGCAGTGGATTTCTGAGCCAGCCAGGCGATCCCTCGTGGCCTTCCTGCACGGCGATCCCTCGTGGCCCTCCAGTCCGGTGCTCCCGCGAGGTCCTACTGCACGGCGATCGCTCGTGGCCCTCCAGCCCGGTGATCCCTCGTGGCCCTCCAGCCTGGCGCTCCCGCGAGGTCCTCTTGCACGGCAATCCCTCGTGGCACTCCAGCCCGGCACTCCCGCAAGGTCCTCCTGCTCAGTCATTGACACCCGTCAGCGATAGCCGAAGACATGGCTACTATTTGTAGTCGCAGGTATCAGTTGATTTGTCGACCGGCAGTTGCTGACAGGTGTGGACGGCTGCCGCTAACAGGGGTCTACGGCTATATTCAACACAATGCCATCCATATGTAAACAGCCAAACAAGGCATTTATTTTTTATTAATGATGGGTTTGCTCTTGACTCTAGTCTATGTCATAAAACAGAGACAGAGTCTAAGATGGAGCAAGCTCACCCAGAAGAAGCCTGTTCACTCTTGCTTTGAAGATATTAGGGTTGTATGCGTTTGGAAGCATAGACGCAGGTAGTGAGTTCCACTCTTTAGCAGTGCGTATTATAAATTATGACTGGAAGCGCTTAGTCCGAATTGGTGGAATGGCAACCAGGTATTGATGGTATCCGGCGGTGCGTCTGGATGTCCGATGGTAGAAGGGTGGAACAAGGTAGTGAAGCTCTTGAGCACACTCTCCGAAGTACAATCTGTAAAAACCAACAAGCAGGCAACCTTGCGGCGATGTGCAAGGCTATGTAGCTTGGTGTCCACCAGTTTAATCTCGCCTATAAGCCTCTTGGCCCTGCGTTCCACCGAGTCAAGAGCGGCAAGTTGGTATTTGGCTGAGCCATCCCAAAGATGACTACAATACTCCATGCAGGATCGGACTTGTACTTTGTAAAGAGTTAAAAGCTGTCCAGGCGTAAAGTATCGCTTCACTCTATTCAGGATGCCCAGCTTCTTAGCCGTCGTATGAGATTTGTACTCGATGGTCGCGCAGATGTTTAGATTTGATTTCAACTCCATGCCTAGAAGCTCAAGCCAGTGTCAAAGTAGGTGTCCAGTAGAAAGGACTCCTTTTTGCAGTGAAAAGACACGCCTGTGTTTTGGTGGCGTTGAATGAGACCAGATTGTCGTCGCCCCATTGGGAGACAAGGCTTAAGGTCAGATCTGTTCGCTCTACCATTGCCTTTCTTAACGAACGTATTTCATTACCACTGATTCTTGCCCCTGTCAAGTATTTCTCTGAAACGGTACTACCATCTGCGTATCCAACAATACCATGCTGAAGGAGGCTATTGATGTGCAGCAGGAAAAGAGTTGCAGAGAGAACAGACCCCTGAGGTACTCCGGCATCAATGGCCATAAGGTCAAAGGACCAGCCGTCAACGACTACTTTGATGGACCGTTCACTAAGGAAGTCTGAAATCCAAGTACAAAAATCAGCTGGGATGCCATAAGCAGGAAGCTTTTTGAACAGACTTGCATGCCAGACCCTGTCAAAGGCCTTCGAGATATCGAGTGAAACAGCAAGTGATTCGCCGTTTTTCTCGATGGCTTCGCCCCAGCAGTGCGTGGCATACACAAGAAGATCACCAGTAGACCGCCCCCGGCGAAAGCCATATTGACGGTTACTGAGAAGATCATTGTCTTCAAGGTAGGTCAGCGACTTACTGTTAAGTAACCTCTTCATGACGTGGCATAGGATGGAGGTAATGGCAATTTGACGATAATGGGCAGGGTCAGCACGGTCGCCCTTTTTGGGAACTGATTGCACATTAGTAAGCTTCCAGGCCCGCAGCACCGTTCTTTCTTTAAGAGAGAGCGGAACAAGCGTGTCAGCACAGGAGACAGTTCAGGCGCACAAAGTCTTAATACTCTGGCTGGTATGCAATCAGGTCCGCTGGCTTTGTTCACGTCTAGACTGCACAATACTCTTCGAACCTCTTTAGTGTGTACTGCGATCTCCGACATTGAAGAATCACAACGAGGTACAGTAGGTGGTTGCTAGGTGCCAGCGTCCAGACGTGAGTTGCTTGCAAACAGGGATGCAAACAAATTTGCCTTCTCACTTGCAGAGTGAGCCAGATAACCATCAGGTTTCAGCATTGGAGGATCTGAGGCACAATTGCAACTTC